>OU383779.1:23904870-25150830 GCA_910950805.1 Acrocephalus scirpaceus scirpaceus
TTTTGTGGGACCAAGCTCCGTCAAGGTCCCTGGTTCTGTTTTCGCTATTAATTGCTGTAGTTGTTGTTGTTTGTTTGCCTTGTTATACCTATTAGTAAAGAACTGTTATTCCTATCCCCATATCTCTGCCTGAGAGCCATTATAATTTTCTAAATTATAATAATTTGAGGGAAGGGGATTTGAATTATCCATCTCAAGAGAGGCCCTGCCTCTCTTTAGCAGATACCTGTCTTCTTTCAAAACCAAGACAGTCCCCTTGTCATGAGTGAAGTCCACGGGGGCTGCAGAGATCCACTCACAGTCTGTGAGAAAAGTGGAGTGAGTGGATGGCAGGGAAAGCTGTGATCCAGTGGGAGACCTGAATAAGGAAAGAGGGCCCCTACTTCCAGAGATAGAGAGAAAAAGCCCTTGCTCCCAAACTAGAGCAGCCTATCCTTGAAAGTCTGCACCCCGTGGACAAATGGCCCACACCAAACAGTTTTGGGATGACTGTTTGCCCATGGGAGGGACCCCATGGGATAGCAAAGACTGCTCTCCCTGAGCAAACAGAAGGAAATCTCAAATGACGAACTGACCAAAACTCCCACGCCCTGTCTCCCTGAGCTGTCAGTGGGAAGGAGGGAGGGGCTGGGAGGGAAAAAGGTGTTTTAAAGGCTTAATTTACTTCTCATTATCCTCCTCTGACTCTGTCAATAATAAATTTACCTCATACCTTTAAATTTTGAACCTGTTTTGCCATTAGAATGTTTTCTCCTAGTCCCCATCTCAACTCATAAGCCCTTCATTAATTTTTTTTCCCCCTGCTCTCCCCAGCTGAGAGCAAAATAGGGTGAGCAAATGACTTTTGGGAGTGCCTGGCATTTGGCCAGTGCCAAACCATGACACTGATCTATAGAAATCTAAGTCGTACTCTTAATGTTTTTGGTAAATGTAAGTTCCCTGAACAGTCTTTTTTTTTTTTTTTTTTTGTTATTGCATGAATAAATATGTCTGCCTTTCATTGTGAAGCCAGAGCAACTTAACAAAAAGCTGTGCAACAATGTTTTTAATCATTGCTAGAAACAAATGGGAAGACCAGAAAATATGTATTAGTTAGCATTGTCTCCCTTTCCTTCGTACTTATTTTCTTCTCCCTGGCTCTAATACAGGGCAGCAAGGTGGCTGGCAAACTGTGAACATCTACAAACATCACACAGTTAAACATCTCTTGCAAATTTCCTGATCCAAAAGCACTACAGAGAAAGCTGCAGGACTTTCTTACATCTGTTTAACCCTGTGCACAATCATACAGAGGGAAGAAACATGTAAATATATTTTTCAGAAGGTAGTACAGAGAATGAACTTAGCAAATCAAAGGAGGATCACTCAGGCATCACAAGAAACCTGGAGTTCTCCCATTCCGAAGGACATCCACATTTGCTGCTCTAAGACACAAATTAACATGGACACTGATATCAAAACTAAATGGATTAAAAGAAAAGAAAAAGAACCCTGCCAAATCTGCACAGCCAATATTAATGCAAAGGATTAGAGATAGAAACTTAACTGTCATCTCAGTCTGTGCCTGGGAAAATCATTATTAATTATAAAGCATGTCTCCAGTTCTGGGCCCCTCACTTTAGGAATTACGTTGAGATTCTTGAACGCATCCAGAGGAGGCAGCGAGGCTGGTGAGGGGCTGGGAACACAAACCCTGTGAGGAACGACTGAGGGAGCTGGGGTTGTTTAGCCTGGAGAAAAGAAGGCTCAGAGGTGACCTTATCACTGTCTACAACTCCCTGAAAGGTGGCTGTGGTCAGCTGGGGGTCAGTCTCTTCTCACAGATAACCACTGACAAAATGAGAGGACACAGTCTTAAGCTATGCCAGGGGAGGTTTAGGTTAGATGTTAGAAAGAAATTCTTCACTGAAAGAGTGATTGGGCACTGGAATTGTCTGCCCAGGGAGCTGGAGGAGTCACGGTCCCTGGATGTGCTTAAAAGAAGAATGGATGTGGCACTCAGTGCCACGTTTTTGTTGATGAGGAGGTGTTAGGTCATAGGTTGGACTTGATCTTAAAGGTCTTTTCCAACCTGGCTCATTCTGTGTGTGACGTCCCTAACCAACACAGCCTTATTGCGGCACGTCTGTACACAGGATCAGTTCCTAAGGGAACAAAAGCACTTTGGGCCATATTCATCTTCCTCCCTTCCTTTAACAAAATGCCCCAACTCACATGGGGTAATATCTTACTCAGAGTATATGGTTACCACTTCCAGTGGTTCTGCTTCCCACTCCATGAGAGATACTAACAAGGCAAGAAGAGACACACAATAGTTAAAACTCATAGGAGAGATTTCCACCTGATGTGAAATGTCTCAGCTCCATTGACTTCAAATACAGCTATGCCACTGTATCCTGGCTGAGGATGTGGTCTGCAGGCCTTGAGCTCTGCAGCTGGATAACTTATCATTCCGACAAAGCTTTAAATGACATTCCTTAGGTTTGCCCTGGAGAGGATATGAAAATTTCAGCTTGCAAGCCAGCAGGAAATCCATGCTTTTAAAAGCATGAATTCATAGCAGAATGGCTGAAATGAAGCATTGAGTTCTGAACAGATCCCTCCATCAGAAATGATACCACTTGGAACATGCTACAAAACCAGCTCCTCCAGGGCTCCTCCCAGGAGAGACTGAAGTGTGAGAAACACAGGGGTGGAAGAAGGGCATTTTCAGAGACCTTATTTCTCAAGAAGAATAAGACATAAAAAGGAAAATGGATTACATGTCAAAACAGCACTGTAAACATAAAAGGGTAAGAGATACAGCCCTATGGATAGGTAAGATGTTGGGAAATTTAGGAAAGTATATGCTGGGCCTACTTAAACAGCACCTTAAAAGCAGAGTTGTCAATCAGGAAAAAATACCACACTCAAAAATAAAATGTTTCCATCTAATATTGTTCTTAAAGCCTGAAATTATCCAAGAACATTTTCAGGCAAAGAATCATGGAAGAAAATATATGTATATACATTTTCTTAGTTTATTTAATGCACATTTTGGTACAACTTGCTCAACTGTTCCATATCATGGGTCAGTTTAGCACCAGTCCCATGCAACTTGGGTGCTTTAGCTAAAAGGAGGCTAAGACATGATGAAGTCTGCAAATGTATCAAGGTGCAGGCATCTTTAGACAAAATGTGCTATAATTAAGAGGCAATGCTGGGCCATGAAAATAATTGCTGTACACTAGCCATTACATTTAGAGTTGAAATCAGGTTTTTGATGATGTGAGGAGAAAAATCCCAGAACTGTCTTCTGCTTGGGGTATCAGAATGAAAATCTTGCCTGCTTTAAAGATGGAATTTTTTACATTTCTGAAAAGGAGCGTATAATAAGGGACCTGCAAAAGTACAAGACTTGATACTGTTTCAAGGGAAGAAATTTGATGATCCCAAACTGATTTCTATTGTATAGGAATCAGAAGAAAGGCTAAGAGCTGCAAGTCAAATAAAAGAAATCCTACAAGCTCTATTTCATAGGTTCAAGAAGTCTAGGTTGTCACTTGGTCCATTAAATTCACTTCACTATTTGCATTTACATGGTCAAATCCATGCATTAACAAACAGCATGATGGGAACTGTGAGCATCCCAGGGGAGCTGGAGCTAATCACAATCCCGTATTTCCCTTTCTGTGTTTCAACACGCACTTTACTGGAAGATTTGTTGTGTCCTGGAAAGAAAGGGAAGGAACTTTAAAAGATACATCTGCAGAAAATGTGTTCCTGTGTCAATTCTCTAGAGTTCCTAAATCAGCCCAAACGTGCAGCCCTTGATGACTGCGGGCGCTTTCATTCCTGCAGGATGAGGCTGAAAAAATGCACAGTAGCTGGCTGTTGCAGCCCAAATTGCAGTGCAGTTTCAGTACTGCAGCTCCAGAAAGCTCAGCAGCTTGCCAAGTCAGTCTGATAGAAATAGTTTAGGTTGGAAAAGACCTTTAAGATCATCAAGGCCAATCATTAATCCAGTGCTGCCAAGTTCACCACTAACCAATGGTCCCAAGAGCCACATCTCCACATATTTTAAATATCTCCAGGGGTGGTGACTCAGCCATTTCCTGGGGCAGCCTGCTCTGTTAGAAAACAGACTGGTTTCCAATGGATGTTTGACTGGCAATGCAATTCAGTCAGGACCATAGAAAACAGAAAAAATGTTGCAATTTCAGTTAAAAAGAATTTTTTTGAAGAAACACTGGTCATCCTTAAGTATCTGTATCTTAGTTCAGCTAACATTAAATTCCTCTAAGAATAGTTTTTGAATTCTATGGTAAATGTGACACAAATAATAAGCACAAAAAGACATTTAGAGTACTACAAAGAGGTGTCTGGAACAGAGACTAATACATATAGCCTCAGCTCTAGCCCCACTGATCTTCACCCACAATCACTAGAGTCATAGAATCCCTGGTCGGATATTTATCTGTCTTGTAACCTATACAGGTTTGCTGTGCACTCTCAAGTAAAACTATTACTAAATAAGATAATTGAATTTAATGTGAAATTTGGTACTTCTCTTTAAGTATATTTGGGGTTACTTGGAATAAATTAGTCAAATATTTTAAATTAACAAATTCAGAAGAAGGTATATATATGTCTAATTGATTACAAATACAATTTCTGCTTCAATTAAAGTACAGAAATTTAGTCTAATAAAATATTTATAAATATTTATAAATGATCTTTAATCTCTTCTGATTCTTCTGTCCAAACCCATCATAACTTGCTTTTATCCTTAACCAGAGGTGTGTTTGGTTCTTATCTATGACCGATATAATGTCTCTAATGTAACATGGCAAAAGCAAACACTTCTGTGAAGATGTAAGGACTTAAAACAACTCTGGCATCTTACTACAATTTAAGGCCCGAATTCTGAAAGAATGCTTAAAGGGAATTCTTCAAGGATTTAGTAAATGAGATTGGAAAAGATACTCAGAACTCTCTTTTGGGATAAAAGGCTCATGGCACAATTATGCTCACACAGAGACACTTCCTGGCTTCTGGTCCATTCAGGACCAAAGAGTTCTTTCTAACAGTGCCAGCTGTTGCCTGCCAGTCATCCCAGATTTTCAACTGATGTTTCTCAAATCCACAAAAAGGCTTATTTTCAGAAGAACATCACCAAATCATTTCTCTCAATCTTAAATGTAATGGAACACATGATAGGATATTAATATAAGCAATTCTATGGCACAATGAATTATTTACACAATTAGTTGCTGAGGTAGAGTAGTTCCTTCATATTAAAAACAGCAGAGAAGTGCTGAATCAAGTCAGGCACATTCCTGCTGGAATTTTTCTAAAGTTCTGAGCGGTGGGAAAATGTTTGATATCTGCTTGATACTTCAGAGGAGAGACAGAGTGTGAGATAAGGGACATGGGATGGAAGTGTAAGGAGCCATGAGGAAGACCCTGAGACACACAGAATGAGATGGAGATCCTAGGAAGTCTGCTAGCTCAGGACTCTGCACTGAAGTCACTCACAGCAACTGTGTGTTGGACTCGGGTCAAAACCAACACATCACTTGCTTTTCATGGGCTCTTGAAGGCATCTGACCAAGCATCCACAGCTGAGGCTTGAGCCTCACTCCAGACTTGCACTGAAGGTTGCCTCCAGACAACCACAGGACTGCAACATTGAACAAGGAAAAGGCATAAAGTCAGAAAGTCTCAATCAAAATCTAGATGAAAATGCCAGAAGAGGACAACAGAACTCCAGACAAAAGTTGCTGGATATAATACAGTGAAAATGGACAGCCTTGGCTGCTGGAGTTCTCCATAGATAAATCTGTTCCCAGTCTCCATACTTGCTCCTACTGGATACCTTTTAAAATAAAATCAAAAATTTACCCTGGAAGAAAATTCAATGCTCAACTTTCACAGCAGAGGGTTTTCCTCAATCCTGAGGTATTTTGATTGTAGAGGAGCCAGATCAATAACATTAACCTCAACATTTTTATTCACTGCAAAGCAGCAGGATAAAGCTAGGAGGAAGAGGCAGAATTCATGTTACCATGTTAGCCAGGCAAGGAAGTTCTCTACAAACATTTAACCCAAGAGCAAAAATCGGGATTTGGACTTTTAGTTTTCCTTTTTCTCACACTTGAAAAGAGTAAAAGAATCACTCTTTTATCTGGACAGTGTTAGTAATGTTTGTCAATAGCAATTCTAAAGCTTGTAGAAAGCTCTTTACTAATGTGCTGTTTCTTTATATTGTTACCCCTCCATTCTGGTGAGAGACAGTGCAACCTGTGAGCAGATACAGAGTGGAAAATGTCATCATTCATTAAGTTGTATGAAAAATCACCCATGAGGTAAATAACCACCACCTTAGCCACAATTTTTAAAGGAAGTTAGGATTACCATGTCCAAGGCAAATGTGCTGAGCAGAATGGAAGCCAAACTGGTGATTTTACTGATCTCTCAGCATTTATGAGAGACCTCCTTTTATGACCAAGTGATCCACCTGGTGGATGCAGGAAAGGCTGTGGATTGTCTATTTGGGCTTCAGCAAGGCCTTTGACACTGTCTCCCACAGCACACTCCTGGAAAAGCTGGCAGCCCGTGGCTTGGACGGGAGCACTCTGTGCTGGGTTAGGAACTGGCTGCATGGCCAGGCCCAGGGAGTGGTGGGGAATGGTGCTGCACACAGCTAGGGACAGACACTAGTGGTGTTCCTCAGGGCTCTGTGCTGGGGCCAGCTCTGTTCAATATTTTTATTGATGACATGGATGAGGGTGTTGAGTCTTTCATTGGTAAATTTGCAGATGACACCAAGCTGGGAGCGTGTGTCAATCTGCTGGAGGTTAGAAGGGCTCTGCAAAGGGACCTGAACAGGCTGGACAGATGGGCCGAGTCCAGTAAGATGCAGTTTAACAAGTCCAAATACCAAGTCCTGCACTTTGGCCACAACAACCCCCTGCAGTGCTACAGGCTGGGGACAGAGCGGCTGGGCAGTGCCCAGGCAGAAAGGGACCTGGGGGTGCTGGTGACAGCAGCTGAACATGAGCCAAGCAGTGTGCCCTGGTGGCCAAGAAGGCCAATGGCACCCGGCCTGGATCAGGAATGGTGTGGCCAGCAGGAGCAGGAAGGTCATTCTGCCCCTGTACTGGGCACTGGTGAGGCTGCACCTTGAGTGCTGTGTCCAGTTGTGTCCCCTCAGTTTGGGATGGACATTGAGTGCTGTGTCCAGCTCTGGCCCCTCAGTTTGGGGTGGATGTTGAGACACCTGAGCATGTCCAGAGGAGACAACGAGGCTGGTGAGCAGCTGGGAACACAAACCCTGTGAGGAACAGCTGAGGGAGCTGGGGTTGTTTAGCCTAGAGAAAAGGAGATTCAGAGGTGACCTTATCACTGTCTACAACTCCCTGAAAGGTGGCTGTGGTCAGCTGGGGGTTGGTCTCTTTCTCCAGGTAGCACTGACAGAACGAGAGGACACAGCCTTAAGCTGCTCCAAGGGAAGTTTAGGTTAGACATGAGGGAAAACTTCTCCACTGAAAGAGTGATTGGGCACTGAAATTGTCTGCCCAGGGAGGTGGAGGAGTCACAGTCCCTGGATGTGTTTAAAAGACTGGACGTGGCACTCGGTGCCATGGTTTTGTTGATAAGGAGGTTTTAGGTCACAGGTTGGACTTGATGATCTTAAAGGTCTTTTCCAACGTAGTTCATTCTGTGATTCTGTGATTCAATCCAAAGCAAGAACAGGGGATTGAATGGGTCATAAATAATTTTACCTGTTCCATATTCCATGAAGTTAAATCTGAGTAGCTCAGAATGAGTTGGCTGCAGATGACTCCTATGAAACTTCAATATATTCAGTAATTTAGATCAAAATATCTACAGGCATGGATTAAATACAAACAGCGGGATATATATCATTTAAGTTTATCTTTAATATTCTATATTGCTTCCATGCTTCCATATGATTGCACTGAAAGAATTTGGAACCTGTCTGTATAATACCTGTGAAAGACCTTGAGAAAGCCAAAATAATAGGAAATTTTATGCCTCAATATTAACTATAAATCAATGCACAGAAGAGAGAGACATTTTCTAGTATTAAGAAGTGGGCACAGAAGCATGACTTAAGCAGGAACCAAATGAAGAGGATGAAAGTTATAATGGTGCTCCATAATCAACACAGCTGTGCAATAATTTGATTTTCATTATAATGACGCTATTTAGACATGCCTTGCATATTGAAGATTGAGCACAGTACATAACTATTGATTAGTTATAACCCATTTGTATTTTATGTTTATTTCATCTGACAATAATTATCATACATTTGCACTAATTACTTCATCATCTTTTATTACTGGAGCTGAAAGGTAACTAACAGAAAAAGCAGGAAGTGAACTAAGAAAAGCAAAAGGCCCTCTGAAGCACTAATATTTTCAATATAATAGTAGAGTGATGCAGTTTGCTTTTTTATTTTTGTAACACAAATATGGGCAAATTATTTTCCAACTAAAATTTACTTGGAATTACTAGTAAATTGCTCTCTAAAGCACGCCAAAGTGAAATTCAGCAAATATACTGCTGGGATGAATACTGACCTATCATTAAGTGTAAATGTTAACAGTCTGCAAAATCACTGGCCATTTTGGGACACGATTTAGAGGATTGCCTGTCTTTGGAAGTACAAGTTCTTACACTACAGATTTCATACAACAGTGTATTGAAAACATCATGAAATGCAGCTGTATAACATTTTGTGAAGTGTAGTTTGTTCCCTATGCAGAAATAAGAAAGCTTATGTTTTTTCCTGATGGATGGCTTCATCAGCCAACAACACAATTACTGTGCAGGGCCAACAGGAAAGGTCTGTGCATGGTGCAGGCAGCCCTAAGCCAGACCAGATGAGGCAGAGGCCAGGGAAGCAGACACACAGAACTGCTACTGAGCCTCAGCCAGAGCTGCAATGCACTGAACTCATGGCTGCAGTTTGCAGAACCTGAGCTTGTAACCATGTGGCACTGCTGTTTTTTTTGGTGTAGCAGTACCCACTGGCCTACAGGCGTGCTGGGGAGGATGCCTTAAGTTTTCCTGTTTTCCAGTTTCTGTGCTGCCTAGGGGTGTAATTCTGAGCCTCATGTTAAGTGTCAGTCAGCTCTCTTCACAGAGTAGGTAGACAAAACAAATCCTTTCCTGCTGAAGACCAAGGACAATTTTCAGGCCCAAAAGTATAAGCAACAGTGGACTGAAGAAAGAAGATAAGAAGGATGAGACCTCACAATCTGAAGCTGTTTAATTGGGTAATTAAACCCCAATATGCAAACATACCAAAATTTTAAAAAGTGTGAGACCTCGTGACCACTCAGCCATTTCGTGACCATTTTAAGTCCACCTTGGGTGTAGCCTTGGTCAGGCTCTTTTCCTACCCAAGGTGTACCCTAAAGGCCTTTCAATAAATATCTACTTTATTCTCTAGCTCTGTCCAGTCTCTGTTTCAGGTCAGCCTTCCCAAGGCATCAGAGGCACATGGGATGCTCCATTGCACCTTGGGAATGCACCTAAAAGGGCCCAAGTAAGGCAGTGATAAAAACCCTGGAAGGTGTATATAATATTTGAGCCTTTCCTCTTTGAATACACACACGAGGTGCCCATTACTTAGGAGGCATCCCCCAATGACAGGGAATTACACACTGCTCTCTCTGCTGAGCTCTGCAGGTGTAGGCAAGCAAGGGAAGCCAGGTGTGATGCTGGGGGCAAGGTGAGTGTGCTCTGCTGCATCCAGAGCTCCTACATGGGGTACTGGTGGAGATGGGGACAGCAGAGCCTTGCCATTGTTAATCCTAAGGCCTAGGCATATCAAATCCACATCTTGCTTCTGTGGGTGTGATCAGATTGTTTTCAAAATGTGAAAGACTCTAAAACATTCAAAGCTCCTGTACATTACATTCAAGTTCCTGGCTGATAATGGAAACAAACTGCAAAATTGTGTTCATTTTGCCAAATACATGTTTTTTATATTTTTCTAATTAATGCAATATCTTTTGAGAGACCACAGTAAATTGTACCTATCTTGTTATATAAGAAAGATCCACACTCAACTGGAAGATCCTGCTCTAGTTAATGAGTCTGGAGGCTTATGAGTGAATGATCAATAAGAACTTAAGGCAGTACGAAAAGTGGACAAATATGTTTCATTTCATCAATCTCCCATAGCCCTAGAAAATATTTTCCTACTTTTATATCAGTTTCATTCTCAGCACATCTGTTAGCCAGATTGTGGTGTACTTAAGCATAGGAAAGCAAACAAATTACAAGAATTTTGTATAAAACCCTAACCCTCCAGAAACAGCAAGCAATTCTATTCATGCTTAAATTTGATCTTTAGGGAGCAATAGGATAAACTCTCACAGAACAGCCTGATAACAACAAACAGAACCCTTGAATAAATGGAATTTTGAAGATATGACTCATAGAAATCATACAACCAAAAGCTACTGAATAAATATCAAAACACTTGATATAGCCTCAGAGCAATATAAATCACAAAAATACACCCTTTTTTTTTTTGCTATGTTTATTTTGGCAGCTTCAGCTGATACGAACGTGTCCCTAAGATTAAGTCCCCAAGTCTGGTTCAATAATTTTGTATTTAGGATATTCAAAAGCAGTTATGGTACCTCATTTATTGTGGCTGATGATATACTGGTATTTATTTAAGTGCACACAAACAAGGCAGTGATAAATAGATTACTTAGGTAAAACAAGAAATGGGACTTAATCATTTGTCTCAGCCCTTGAGTTTCGAATGATGCTGCATATCTTTTACATATGTTCACCTCCCTTTTTGCCATTTTCCTCCCTATCAAATGATGCCTGACAAAAAGCTCCATCTAATATCTGACACTCATTCTTGTTGCACTGATTTCTTACTCTTCTCCCTTGGCAGCTCCCCACTAATGATTCCTCCTGTAAATCTGCTGCTGTCCTTGGATGATATCTGGGTACCCAGGACATGGACCATCTCTGAAAAAAGCAGCTGTCCTGCACCAATTTCCCAGGAAGGGATACCAAGTCCAGCATGCATTAAATGCCTTTTATACAGAGTGATTTAGGAGTTTGCTGGTATCAAAGAGAGTAGCTGGCTTATCACCTGGGCCTTATTTGGCACAGGCTTAATCTTCATGTGCAGTACAAGGTTTAGACAATGTGTTAATAACCCTGTGACTGAGGAATAGTCCCAAAATGGAAGGCAGATTCTTCCAATAGAATTAGAAACTCTAGTTTAGGAAAAAAAAATGCTTTTGAAGTATGCTTAGGACATAGAAGAAATAAAGGTGGTGTTATTTCCAGTGGCTGTTTCTTTTCAATGGAATATGGCTACATTCATGTTTCAGCCATTCATTTTTGATTTTCACCCAGGGAACTACCATGGAAACATGAGAAATGTCATTCACTAAAAGAGAAACTATGGGTACCTAAGCTCTTTAAGTATGTGGATTTCTTTCTTAGTGATTTTTATATCCCATGGCAAAGGCTCGCTCCACCCCATCACAAGAACACAAACAGAGCATGTAATGCTCAATAACCACATTATCATCATAATATTTCCTATATTTGCTGATACTCTAGTTTTGTAGCCAGACCAGATATGCAGTATTATATTAAATGCTTTCTTGTAATGTATCTTTGTGCCAGAAAATACCAACACAATTCAGCCAAATGTCTAATAAAAAGAGTGTGTATATTCTTCAGACCTGCCATCAGTCCCCTTGGACCTGACATTTTCTGCCTGCCCTTCTTCCCACCATGCTAGAAAGAGCAAGTGGGTCACATCCCCCTCTATGCAAATACAATAACCCTGTTGTTGAGGGTTAATGACAATTAAAGCTCATTTTAGCATGACTGATAAACAAATTCTTCCTTCATGTGATTATAGTCAGGAACTTGATTATCAACAGCAGATAGACCTCTGGAGAATGCTTACCTGATACCAGCTGAGCAAAGTTGAAATATAGGCAACTATTAATGATCATTTTTCATCAGATAGAATGGCAGTAGCCAAAAGATAATTAAACTTGAGGGTAGTTCTTTTCTGTTTCAGAATGTTGCCCACAGAACAGTGTTGTGCTAAATGGACATGCAAACACACTCTAGAAAACAACTGGAGGTTTACAACACAGCAAAGCAGCACAGTGAAGGGAGACCCATCATATCATCACCCTCATTTCTACTTCTGAACATAAAAGTAAAGAGATTAATTGATTCACACCTAACCAAACCAGGAACTTCTGGCAGTCCTTCCCTAAAAGGGAACTCTCACTGAGCTGTAATTACAAGGCATTTCAGACATAACTGAGAGCTAACATTCATCACTCTCTAAATTAACACTTGTGGCCCTATCCTACCTCTAACAAAACCAAACTGGACTTGGCTGCCTGGAGTAGCTGTTTTATGTCTTCTGTTGACTCCAAATTCTGTTAATTTCCCTCACTAGACTCCCTGACACAAGTTTTAGTTAAAGTGCCATATAGACAAATTTGGTAAGTGAAATTTTTAAAACTGGTGATTTGTTTGTTGTATCGTTTACTTATGGAAAATCAATGGGAGGCTTTCAACACATGGTAAGTTGGGTTACAATTTCCAAATAATCAATAATATTTAATAACTTGTTTGATGGTGAAATATCAAGAGGAAAACACCAATGAGTTTAATATATAATTAATATATATAGACTGGTATAATAGACTGGTATTAACTACATGAGCAAATATTTTCTGTTGAAAACTATAACTGCCAAGTAAATTAAACAATAATCTGCTTTTGAAAGACAAAATACCATAGCTGACCTATCTGAGGCAGGATGACAGTCAAGGAATATGTCCTGCTTTAATTTAAATAAAAACAACTGTGATAGAATACAGGTAAAAATTGCTGCGCTGCAGTAGAAAATTTCTCTCATACCTTTTTTAAAATTAAAACAAAACCAACAAAAGACTCCCAGCAAAATAAACATAAATTTAAATTATCTTTTCATCTTCCTTCCCTTGTTTGATAATATACAATACATCATTGTTTCTAAACAGTATAACTAACCTGGTACAAACAAACCTATTCCACAGAAAATCTGCCAGTAGTTGTTCCTTCACAAGGAATTTGCATTAGAAGTTTTTATGGAATACATTTACCACTACTGTAATTTGGAACAGTATTTAAACATTTCAGAATCCTGTGAACCGTGGGCTTTGCCACTAACCTCTCTGAGTTTCCACACAGAACAAAGTATGCACATTAAGGTGCACTGGAAGAGATAAAGGCACTCCTGTCTTACATTGTTTCTTCTGCCATGTGCCCAAAATTACAAAATCAGTTTAAAAAAAAAAAAAAAAAAAAGCTTAAAGCTAAGATAATTCAGTTTACTGAAACAAAGAGACACAGCAAAGTGCTGTCCAGAAACATCTCAGGCTGCCCTTTTGCCTTCACTGAGGTAACTGTGGATTTATTTTAATGGTCTAGTAGCAGTTAAGAAACAATCATGTATCCAGCACAAGATTCTTTAAAAAGCTGTAATGAGAATATTGGATTTTTTTACTAGTTGCAAAGTCAAGCCTACTCTAAATACCCCATCAAATAAATTGTTATTGGAAAAATAGCACCATCCAAGAGGAATTGAATACCAGTTATCCTGCTTGTAAACCTGAATTTTTAAAATGTAATTAAATGAAACCTGAAAACATTTTACAAAGTGAGGCTTTATGGAACTCAATTTGACTTAAGTCATATTAAGTCAGCAGACTTATGGTGATCACCTCCATTGTCATGCCACGTTCCCATCTGACAGTCTGCTGGACTAAATGTAGTCTAAAACATCCAATCTCCAATGCTAGCTTGTTATTACAGATTTAAATAGAATAGTCACATTTAATTGCACATAAATTTGATCATTCTATACTCCATGAGTGGCTGTGAATAATCTTTTCTGTGGCCTCAGGGGGACAAAAAGAAAACTCACA
Source organism: Acrocephalus scirpaceus scirpaceus (assembly GCA_910950805.1). NCBI lineage: Eukaryota > Metazoa > Chordata > Aves > Passeriformes > Sylviidae > Acrocephalus > Acrocephalus scirpaceus. The sequence goes on from OU383779.1 coordinate 23,918,871, forward strand.
AAGTTTGCAAATTGCCTTTGCCACACATGAGGAATATTCTACACAAATGTGGAGCACTCTCAGAGCCACAGTACCTGCAGGATGTACACAGAGGGTTGCAGAATCTGGTTTCATAGCCAAAAACAATTGCCACTAGCTTTGCATCTGCCCTTTCTGGTCCAGTTCGGTGGGGAAAGATCCACAGAGATATTTTAGGAGAAATGTAGCTTCACATTAAGGTGTGTGTATATTGTACATCATCAATAATGAATACAAGAACCTGGGTTAACTTGGTTAAAATTACTTAATTTTTAAAAAAAAACAATTTAAAAAGTAGTTTTCTAGTTTTCTAACTTCAGCAAAATGCTCTGGAAAATATTAAAGAAATGCCCAGATTAGCATACTCTGGGAATTAGAAACAGGAGGCTTTAGCTTCAAGATATCTGGGTTTAGTCATTTTAAATATGATTACAAAACATTGAATTTTTTTAGTCTCATACAAAAGTTCTTTTGTTCTCTGACAAGATCATTTTATGAAAATACAAATGGTATTTTAATATCATCTGATCATGTCTTTCAACTTAATATTTTAGTGAATTTACTTTATCTAGACATAAATAAAGTGAGTCTTAAATATTTCTATTGTGGCAGAATGAAAGGAGGTTGTTATCCTTTTAGAAAAGTATTATTCCAACAGCAATTAAATATTCCTTAAAGACTTTACCGGACTGAAGTTAAAAACAACTTCCTTATTTAATACTACTTTTGTAGCCACTGGTAGGTTTTACTCCGAGATTTAGCTGGTCATTTACACTAGATGGGTAAAAGATCACTTTTTGCAATTCCTACCAACTGAAAAACATCCTTAATTCACATAATGCATTACACACAATGTGAAAGTGCAGTTATTGACTGTGCCATTGCAAGTTTGTTGTCCTGTTATGCTGTAATTGCTCCTGGGTCATTGCTTTTTAAAAATTACTAAAATGTGTAATTAACTGCAGATTATTCAAAGAACACACTTGGGATAATGGAGAAATGTACATCAACAAAGTGGACTTGAAAGTATAGAATTCTGTAATCTGATAGTCTGGGAGGAAAAATATTTAGGTGCAATAAGACAGCAGGAAAAGTAAATGGATTTTTCTCATAGGTAGCTCTTAGGTTAGATAAAATCAAGAGTGTAAAAAGACATCTTGAGGGTGAGATTATTTTAAAGATGTTACCACAGAAAAAGAAAAAAGCTAAAAATGAATAAAACTCCATTTTCCCATCAGTCTCCAGCTGTCTTTGCCACAGCCTCGTTTGGAGCCAGTACTGTGAGCTGACACCAGAGAAGGAAAGGCTCTCTTTCAGCAGTAACAGAACCTCAGCCAGTTTGTCAGAACAGACAAAAAGGCACCACTATCCCCAAGAATGTTGGAGAAGCTTCATGGTCCTTCACATCTTCACATACAGATTGCACTTTGCAAGTCTCATCTCAGTTGCAGGACTACTCCAAATTACTTAGTGAAAAATTGCCAGCAAAAATTTATCTGGTCAGATACAGCACATAAATACATCATGAAAAATTGCCATCATTAGCAGAAAGGGTTTTGTCTCCTTTACAAATATGCCAGTTACTCAAGCAATTGTGTTGTGCTTGCAGCCTAACTTCTGGTCACACAAGCAGGTTGCAATACTAAAATTGTCTAAATAAGGAAAAAGCCTTGCCAAATTCAACTGAAGCCCACCTGCAAGTAGTAAAACGTAAGGGCAGACAGGCAAGTGTTTTTTCCAGCAAAAAATTCAGCTGCAGTCAAATGTCCTTTACAGTTCAGAGAGCTAACTTATGTGAAAAGTACACACTATCAGGATGTTACCTTACTCCTGCTAATTTAGGTTCCCATCTTTTTTCCACACAGCTCAGACCCAGCAGAACATTTTATTCCACAGACAGGAAGTGCAGACTTCCTTCCCTCTTCCCCTAGGTTCCTCAAGAGTCCAGCTCAAGCATCTAGGAAGCTGAAAACTGTCCACCAGCTACCATTTAGATAACCTCATTTTAGGATGCAGTACATATTTAAGACAGTGGAATTACTGAAATAAATTCATACTCAACAGTCTGAATAAGGTACTCAGAATCTGGACTAAATTTTAGGAGATTCACTTTAAAAAGAGTTCTCTTCAAAATTGATACATTTGTGATGTTTACTGTTGCCCTAAATATATATATATTTTTTTAAAGTATGGCTTCTGTGGGTGTTTTTACAGCAATGCAATCATTTTTATATTTTCTTTCACCTCTCTAGAGCCAGGCTAAATGAGAATCCTGGAACAGAAACACAGCTCCCTTTTGCACATTCCTAGCACCAAGAACCAAATTAGCTGTAACATTGCTGACATTGGTTAAGTCTGTTGCAGGAGGAACAGTTTAAATAACATTGCATAACAAATGAGATTTTCATTCAGAGTCTTTAACTGCTCCACTTACGGAGAGAGGGGCTGGCCCCGATAAATTCAATGAGTATGTACAGAGCTGTAATGAGTGCAAGTGTAGCCCAACACCCAGCACACTGCAGGACATGCCTGGAGTTTGTCCTTGCTGTAGAAACACATTCCTGACAGATTACCTCTTGGAGACTCTGACAAAGGGGTCAACCGAGCCCACTTACTATTCCAAAACAAGTCCTTACAAATACACTTACACTGGCAGGCTCAGCCTGGTTGATTCCCATGTTTGAATCAAATTAAATCGTTGCAAACATAAGAAGCCATTATCAGGAGCGTCTCCTTTCTGCTCATGCTTAGCCCCATGTTAGAGCAGACAGCCAGGCAGCAAGCATTTAATCAAGGAATGCTTATTAAACTGCAGGTTTGAGCTGTTTTCAGGGAAAATATAAAAATAGAAACATACTCTAGATGCCAATCAAGGAAATTATTTTAGTTTGATGCAGGTAGGAGCAGCTGAAATTAAATACATACACTCTGTGCACATTCACTATACTTCTGCACCTTCTGAACTCTTTGCATTACACCAAGTTCATTCTACACTTCTACACTGTGCAATTTAGCTACATTTTACATTGGCAAACACCTACAGTGAATTCAGTCATCTTGTCCATGTAATACTGCACCCTTCTGCTTATTCTTGTTAATAGATAAAAGTTGAAGTGGTTTTTCCTTTTTTATGAGCATTTCTTAGTAGTAAATGAACCAGAATAGGAATGTCACGGGTCTTATGTAGCAGATCAAGAAATAAGAGCTCTACACTTTGCCTTTTGGCTTTTCATTACTAGAATTAGCAAGCATGAGTTAATAGATTGGACTGAGGGAAAAAGTCAGAGAAACTCTGGCACAGACAGCCAGGAGACAAGAGGAGACAAGCCAATGGATATGGAATAGCTTCCTTCCTTGTTTCTGCTCCCCCATAAAAAGGAACAGGAAAACAGTCCTGACTGAGCTATAACTTGCTCTGTGGTTTGCACCTGAGTAAATGTAATTACCTGCTGTCACACCTCCCCACCAGGCAGATTGCAAGGCAGCAGCTTAAACCCCAGGGTGAGATGATCTGCACTTCAGTGCATAGAGACTCACTGTACCCGAATATTCCTTCCGGCCAATGGTGTGGAAGAACAATGACCAAATCACAGAATTTTGAAAAGGAAGGAAAAAGAGACAGAAATTTAATTTTTTTGAGATAATTAGGCAGAGGGAATTTACACTGGCATAATATAATTCACATTTGGTAAACTTCTGGTTTGCTCCAACTGACATATCTAAAAGTGACTCAAGACATGACTTTGAAAACATCCATATATTCATCATATATTAGTGCCAAGAAGAAAACAAGTGCTTTAGGAGCAGTATCATAAACACCTCTTTGAATACTTTGTTTATCTGCACTTCAGTACATCAAACATAAATGGTCAAGAGCCTAATAAAAGGCAGAGAAGTCACATCACCAGGCAGCATGAAGAGGGTTCATTTCAGAAAACTAAGAAACAACAGAAGGATACAACATTTTAATACTCATACATGCTTATAAGCCCATGTATTTGACTTAAATCCACAACGCTGAATTACTGCACAGTTCAAAAAAAGAATAAAATAGTTAGGAATTATTTGTTGCTCTATTAAAGATAATAAGTCTATCATTCAACATTTACTCCATCATGAAAAAAAAAACACACAAGCTAAAACCATCAAAGAGCAAGAACTACAAATTCAGAAATCCCATCTCCTTTTAAAAACAAGAATTGCTGGTGACCAAAGAACAGAGATGAGAGGCAATTCCTAAAATAAATTCCTTTCTTCATCAGTTAAAGTATATTAGAGTGGAGATTAAAATGATCTGCAATTCTTCACAAAATCAGAAGTTCATCAGTTACTTTCTCTTCTGTTGCTGGAAAATCTGTTCTTCTGTTCTTGCCATTCTGCTCCTTGCTTGTAGAGGCATCACTACATCCCATATTCTCATAGCCACTAATTTCTAATCAGGTGTTCAGCATGTAGGGGCTGAAAAATGATCTATCAATTCACTGTGTTCCAGCCAACTGACTAAAAAAGAAGAACCAAAAATTCTGCAGCAGCAGAATTTCTGAATCCTCATTCCCCATGATTTTGCTCTTTGCAGATTGTCTGTTTAATCATGTGCTTGAGCTCTTGCTTCTACCTTTCCTTCCAGAAAAAATGAGGGTAAAAGCCCAGAGCTCCCTGGTGACAGAAATACAGATGTGCAAAGGACCTTGCGATCACCTGCAGCATATCCACCTCTCAGGTGAACATGGGAGACATTGACCTGCCCTGGATCTTGCACTGAAGGAAGTTTTCCAGACACAGACAGCATCTCCATATATTTTGGAGATAATACTGTATTCTCTCCGTCAGAGAAAATAACTAAATTCCATTCCAGCCCTCAGCTGTCCCTCAGCACTGATGTGGCGTGTCCCAACCATCACTTCAGAGACACAGCCTGGAAGAAATTGAGCAAGCTATGTGTGAGGAGAGGTATTAAGAAGGATCCGGCAATAAGAGAAAAACAAAAAAACCCCAAACCCTCTATATATCACAGAGTATCAGCCTGTATAATTGCAACGGAATTAAACAATCCACTCTTTCCTTTAAGAAGGATTTCTCTCCCATGTTCCTGTTTGTAAATCACAGTCACTCCAGGTCTGTATTTGAAAACCATCACCTTATATGGAAGATAGAATTGGGTTTTTTACTTAGAATAATAAACTCCTGTTTAATCAGACACCCCAAAAGCTTTTTTGTTTTCCTTTTCATTAAAAAGTCATTGCGTTTACCAAAAACCTTATAACAAAGAATGTCTAGTAGACTATAAGTATCAATATACTTCTTAAACATTGTTTTCTCATAAAAGCGTTTTCATTTGCTGCCCTTTCTTTCCAGGACAGATAAGTTGTTTCTAAGCCATAGCAGCTGAGTAGGGATTTACACTTTTCACTCTATAATTTAAACCATCCAGGCTTGACTACATGCTGCTCAGAGTCAACATACACTAAATAGGATTATTTAAAAATATATGTGTACAGGGTAATTGCCAGAGTTTACACAAGGCAATCTTTTCATTATTGAAATTGTAAGCAGGGTAAATAGTGCTATACTTTCCAATGGCACGATTTCAATCCATTTCCAGTTAACCACTACAAGGAGAATATGCTCTAAAGACTTTTGCCTAGAAATGTATCACTGCTACATTACATCTGTTGGTGTGTCCATCACAGGGGTGCAATAACTAAGCCACTGGCTGTGGAATTTGATTCTAGGCCAAGCCAGCTTTTATCTAAAACTAATGCAAATTTTCTTACTGTTACGGTTGTGGGCTAAAAGCCCAAACCTGTAGCTCAGATGGCAACCCAATATAAGAGTAGATTAAAGGATAATACTTCTGGTTTCTTTTATTTCATGATGCTTGAGTGCTTAGATTGGCCATAATGCACCCAGGAGGTTTAAGGTTTAAGAATGATGAAAGATCAGCGCTGAAATAATAGAACTGAGATTCAAAATATGCCTGGATCAACAAGATGAGATCTACTGGCAAGGACATGTGCAAAATTACGGAACAAACAGAGAAATGAAGTACAGAAAACATGAGAGGCAATTTTACACTGTAAAAGTAGAGCACAAGTAGTAGTACAAATAGTAGTACACAATAAGAAACATGAAAGTACTATTTTTCTCTACGTTTTCCCAGTGTGAACAAATGAACTCTGAACTTAATTATATTCTGCATATCTCACTAGTGCAAAGGAATTGGTAAATCACAGAAGCCAGAAAACAGCAGCACAATGTATAGATATGCAAGTCAAACTTAATTATAAAGGATAATTAAAAGAAGCAATATACACACAGGTACAGCATGGCAACACACTTACAAGGAGACCTGGGAAATGAGAGGGGAAGTAGATTGTTTACTCAGGTTTTAAAGCACCTGGAAAGAATGAGAAGTAATGAGAAGTTATGAAGAATAAATGAGAATACAGTTGTGGTGAATATCATTAAATATTCAAACATGAATTTTCTTCAGCTTTGAGAAATTCCTGCTACACTTAATTGATTGTTTTAATCAAAGATACTCTGGATAAATGCTATGAAAATGTACTCTGGAAAACAGCCTGTGCTATGAAGTTGTGCAGGACCACTCCACCTCTACCTCCTGTAAGGACTGGAGTTCCTATGGGGAGAAATTAGCTGGAAAGAAGGAAATGATGATGATGTGTGTGGTGAGGGCAGTAGGAACAGAGCCATACACACTGAAAAGAAAAAAGCCATCACCCTTCATATGACAGGAATATCTCTTAGGGGAAACCGATGATCTATTCCGAATTCCAATGAATGAGAAGCATCCTAAAGTAAAAAAAGAGGATCCCAACTTCTGGATCAACCTGTGCTAAAGGGGACTTCTTGTATTAATCATATTTTTCCTCTGATGAGCAAGAATAGCAGCAATTAGGTAAACCATATCAAAATACTACAAAGATATGTTGATGAGCTTATAAAGAAAAACCCAAACCTCTGTTAATTTCTGCAGATTCCAAATCAGCTAAGAATCAGAATCCAGTTTGGTGGTTTGGGGGTTTTTTCTCCCTTTTTCTTACTGTTATCGTGAGGTGAATTTGTCCTAATTTCTAAGGGAAAGGGAAAAATTATAGATTTTGGAAAGGGAAAAAGAAAAAAGGCACCTTAGCTAAAACTGCAAGTAGTTAATGAGAGGATGCACTTTATTTCAGGGGAAATCTGATATAACTTAGTACACAAACTGACTTCAAGCAGGCTTAAGAGTTAAAAAGTAACCAGCTATGAAAATACTGAGGGCAGCTACTTTCCTCATCTCTGAGCATTCATTCAAGTTCAAAAGATGCTAACACTTTTAATTAGTTGCCATTTTGATGTCAGCCTCTAGATAGCATAAAACAGAACAGGGCATTGATGACTGGATATGACAGAATCCAAGCCATCACCTTTCCTTCCAGATTTTCTAATCATCTTTGTTACTTTCAGAACAATGGCTGAGACTCAAGAAAGTAACAAGCTCAAAAAATCCCCAGCCTGCCCCCCTCAATCCAAGACATTTTCCCTCTTTCCAGCTGCAGTGAGGCTGTTAACTAAACAGTGATTTTGGCTCTAGGGAATAAGTACCACACTAAGGCTGCTTGGAAGGGAACACAAACTCCCTAAGGCATGCCCTGAGGCTCAGAGAAGAAACACAAGACTGTAAGCTGCCAGTGTTAATATTTGAGATTCTGTTGGGATTTTTTTTCCCCAGGAAATGAGGTAAGCCAAGAAGAAATAACATCTGTCTGAAGTAAGAGAACACACACACACATTCAAGCACTTTTTGAGAGCAGAGAATGAAAGAACGAGGTTCTTCCTTTTGACTTATTTAAGCTCTCTGTGGGTTTGTTTAGTGTTCAAGCTTCTAAAAGAGAGACTGAGAAAAATGGCAATCAATAGTGTCAGCTGAAGGTGACAAACAGGGCACAAGGTGGGTGCTGGAGGGACACACTGTGAAGACAGTGCCTGGGCAGTGATCAATTGCATTAGGAGATGAAGAAAGACAGAGGGAGCAAAAAGAGGAATCGATCCAGTCTACTACATCTGCAGATACAGGCACCTGGAGCAGGTAGCATGTGCCAGACAAAGGTTTAGCCTGTCAATAATTCATACTGCTTCACTGTATAACTTTCAGCAAGAGTCTTCTTGAAAGCAGCAGTATTGACATATGTTGTATGGCAGAGTTTTACTAAAAGCTGGCATCTCCAGTCAGGAACGACTCAAAGCACACTGCACAGGATAGAGGCACCTTAGTCCCTTCTGCTGAATGACTTCCAGGCCAAAGTAAAAAGGCATGTGAAATACTGGTTTTGACAGAAAAAATAATAAGGAAGCACTTTCAGAACTAGACAGAAAGGGGAAATCAAAGACAATCCTTCTCTTTGACCTGCCTCACACAATCCAGCCCTACACTGTTGAAAACATTGTATTTGGCCAGCAAGTCTGACATGATGTTCTAATGAATTCAGCCAATTAGAAAGGTCTGGAATCTGAGTGGGAATAATGACCTAAGACATCTGAAAGCAGAGGCTGCAATTGCAAGATGCTTCCAGGGCTGAGAGAAAAGAAGGATGTTATTCACAGCCTGGTTTGTAACAGCAGCTCAGAGAAGCATCCTCTATCACTGAAATGTCAGCCATGGGCTGCTACTTCATGGAGAGGGTTCAGACCAGTTTAAATTTTCCAAATTCTTTACGCTTGATTCTACGAAATGTAAAAGTAAATACAAAAATTGGAACTTTCATACTCATCCTCAGAAGATAGAAACAAATCATTTCTCCAAGTCTCCCATAGATGAGTAATAATCAACAGAAGAAAAAATTGATTCTATTTGTAAAGAAGCAATTTAGCTAATCCTTTAAATAACTGTATTGATGTATTTACTTAAATTCCTGGGCTTATTTACTAACTTCAGTATAGCCATTCTCAAGAGAAAGGATTTGTCCTTCAAGCAAAATGTTACTATTTTCAACTAATGTACCATTAATTTATTTCAAATCCTCTAAGTAACATTTAATTGGTACTTTATTTATTGCGATAGTCAACATTATGCAAGGTCAAGCCTTTGATTAATTGCACCTTCACTGCTTGAGATAAAAACTGATGGTGACTACTATAAAAAAAATCCACAGGGTAACTGTAGTGTCTTTAATGTATTTACAGAAAAAGTCAAAGGAGCATTTACCAAAACTCAGCACTTCTTGAATCACTTACAATGATTCCAAAAGATCCCTCTACATAAATACTCACATATTTAGAGACAACAGGCTGTTTCAGGGAGGCACACACATTTTAGCCCTGGTGACACACATTCCTGACTGTATTTTAAGGAATGTCAGTCATTTCTGCAAGTCGTCACTGCTGTGTAAATTGTCTTTCAGGCCATGTGACTTTTTTTCCTGGCTGACAACAAAAGCTCTAGTAAGTTTTGTGACCATAAGCTGAGAAAACTACATGAGGTGGATGTAAATTTGGCTTCTCTATGAAACTATTTCAAACTGTTGAACCAAAGAGTGTCTATATCATTCATCCTCTGGGTTTTTTTCCTCCCTCAGTCTGGAACTGCTGCACGGTTGTTAATTTAGAATAGTTATCAATTTAGAACATGGGGGGTTTTCTGCATTTGTTTTGTCCATATTACACAGCTTCTCCCAGCTGAGCACACTGTGCACAAGCCATTAATTTGGAACAGAAGAGCTCATCCTTTGCTGAAGCACAGGTCCCTCCTGTTACAAACCAGGCCACTTGGCTGCTCTAGTGCAGTCTCCAGCAATCTTTCACAGGGAAAGCAGAAATGATTCAGCACTCAGCAGAGCCCTAAATGTTTCAGAAATCTGTTTTCCAAGGCAATTGCTGGTACCCTGACAGCTATTCTTAGCTTTTGTACAATGCCTACAGATAGCTACATTTCCAACTTCATTACAGAGCTATCAACAGAAGCCAAGCATTTAAAATGTTTTATGCATTGGCTGAACCATATTTTAGTTTAAAAAGAGCAGGTAAGATTTGTTTCATCACAAATAGGCTAGACATTAAAGTAAACAAATCAAAAACATTATTCTATGCTGTAAGATCAAAGCAAATATCGATTGCAACATTCCACTGCTGTCTACCAATACTTAGTGAAATTAACTTAGGTTGATTTTCTCACTTTCATTTTTACTGATTATCCAGCATTTCATTAGTTCCAAATGTAAAAAACTTGTTTAATCCATGACGTCTGTCAGAACAAGAGATGGGAATAACAAATCCCTACTCTCAGATGAGCACAGCAGGTTTTCAGCTCCTCAAAAATAAAGGCAGCTGCAATAAATACTTGAGGTTGTTCATGTAGTACTGCACATAAATCTTAAAATGTTCCATGTCATAACCAAACCAGAATGAATTATGCTGCTTCATTAAATTCAGACGCACAGTTCCTCTGATCATTTTTGGGTGTTCCATCCACAGTTTCCCTAAGGTCAACATAATTTGCTAATTATTTCCCTTCTCCAAGTCAGACCCACCTACATCATCACCTTCTGACCTGTGTTAGTTTGGCACAGCCTGGATTTTGGTAGCAGGGGGGCCCACAGGGGTAGCTCCTGTGAGAAGCTGCTAGAAGCTTCCCTGTCCAACACAGTCAGACTCTGATGGCTCTGGAGATGTTGGTTCAGTTAGAGAGGTTGGTAACACCTCTGCGATGACATATTTAAGAAGAAAATCAAAACAGTGCACGCGCAGTTTTTTCTCCAGGGGTGGCGAAGGGCAGCCGCCTTCCCCACGGCTGCATGCGGCAATTTCGGTGCAGCCCGCAGCGAGCCCGGCCTGCCCGGCCACCCCCAGCCAGCCGGGCGGGCCGCAGGCGGAGGGGCAGGGGCGGCGGCTTCCCCTGCCCGGGCCCGCATGGAGAGAGGCGCTGAACAGCGCCAGTGCCCGTGCAATGGCAATGGGGCTGCTTGGCCAGCAGGGAAAACACAGCAAGCGACTGCCCAGAGTGGAACCTGGATGAGATCGACCTCTCAGCACTGCAGGATCCTGCAGGAATCTTCGAATTAGTGGAATTTGTTGACAGTGGTACCTACAAGGAGCAGTTTTTCTTCTAGTCAGAGAAGAGGAGAAAGTGAGGACATGTGAGAGAAAACAACATGGCAGCACCAAGGTCAGTGGAAAAGAAAGAGGGGAAGGAGGTGCTCCAAGTGTTGGAGCCGAGATTCCTCTGCAGGCCGTGGTGAGGACTATGGTGAAACAAACCGTCCCCTTGTCATGAGTGAAGTCCACGGGGGCTGCAGAGATCCACTCACAGTCTGTGAGAAAAGTGGAGCGGGTGGGTGTTAGAGAAAGCTGTAGTCTACTGGGAGACCCAAACAGAGAAAGGGCCCCTGCTTCCAGAGATAGAGAGAAAAACCCCTTGCTCCCAAACTAGAGCAGCCTATCCTTGAAAGTCTGCACCCCGTGGACAAATGGCCCACACCAAACAGTTTTGGGATGACTGTTTGGCCATGGGAGGGACCCCATGGCATAGGGGTCCTGCTCTCCCTGATCCAACAGAAGGAAATCTCAAATGACAAACTGACCAAAACCCCCACACCCTGTCTCCCTGAGCTGTCAGTGAAAAGGAGAGAGGGCCTGGGAGGTGTTTTAAAGGCTTAATTTACTTCTCATTATCCTCCTCTGACTCTGTCAATAATAAATTTACTTTATACCTCTAAATTTGGACCCGTTTTGCCCTTAGAATGTTTTCTCCCAATCCTTAGCTCAATTCATGAGCCTTTCATTAATCTTTTTTCCCCTCTCTTCTGCCCAACTACAACAAGAAAGGGTGAGCAAATGACTTTCATGAGTGCCTGGCATTTGGCCAGTGTCAAACCACAACCATTGAGAAATTTAGTCTTTCTAAAACTATTAGTCTTATGAAGAAAAAGGAAAGCAAGGGAAGGAGAGACAATCAGTACAGCATCCTTTCACAGCACCAGAATGAGTGGGAACTCCATGGCTTAAAGTCTATTTTAAAAAACCCAAACTGCAGAAATTTCTAAAGTGCTCATAAATGAAGAAGCATTAATTATTAAATTCATGTAAACTGCAGTATTGTCTTAACTAACATGTTTCTGCCCTTTTTATTTTTTTAGAATATACTCTTTTGGACAGATTTTTTAAAGAAAATATCTCTTGCAAAAATCTTCTCTGAACACAACAAAGTTTCTCCGTAAGTAATTTAGTGTCTGTGTGTGCAAAAATAGAAAAATTGGAGAGGAATCTTAAAAGTTTAAATAAGTCTTCACCCCTGAACACAAAAATAGTCTTGTCATGTACAGAATCAAATTGTTTAAAATGCATTTTTGCAAGTTGCACTCTGATAAGGGAGACAGACTTTTAAAGGATGGAATTTTTTCTAATAATCCACCTGGAAAGTATTTTTTATTCAAAATTAGAACTTCTATAGAGAAGTAATGGAGTATTTCTTTTTGATAAGCCACTTCACAGAACAGGGATCAGAATGCAAATTACAGTTATTTGCTCTAAGTGGTTCCATTATAATGGCATTAATATGAAACATTTTCTTTTTCCATTTCATCAAGACTTTTCACAGTATTTCTTCTACCTTTAAGACATGGTGTATTAATTTAACAAAATTATATATAATTTTGGGTGTATTATGTATGCTTCATTTACCTTTTGCAACATCATTATCTTATTTTTCATGTTTGAACCTGTCAGTTGATAACACAGCTACATCTCCTTAGAGAAGATCATGTTTCAGATCAGAGAAGCAAAGTGTAATTACAAGAGTAAATTGTGAAAAATTGAGGGTTTTATTAAATAAAAGGATGACACAAGACCTTGTGTTTAATAGTCTAAAATCCTGTAGGTGAAAGCTTGGTTTCTCTCTCTCCCTACTCTTGAATATTTTAAGCAGTAACACAATTAACTGATAAATATTTGGGTTTTTTTACTCCAGTGTAAATGAAGGGGGCTGGCACAAAGGTACTGTAGTATGAGTGACCTGTAGCACCAAGAGCACGGGTAGAGATTATTCAGCATGTAAAAGAAGGTAACTTTTATCTGTGGCTTTTCCACAATAGCTGTTCAAAACCACTTGACTCCTGGTTGTGGACAGTGGACCCCCACTCCACCAAAGGAGCTGGTGCAATTATCGGAGTACATACTGCATCACCCTTTAGGTGTGTCTAAAAATTGCAATTTTACCAGCTTTTGTTTCAGCTGCAGCACCGGCAAACATCCTTTCAATCCTCACTCCACAAAGCATATTTTTCCCTCCTTCTTACTCGAACAAAAATTTGTGTGGTTGTGCAAGGAATATGACTGATGTAGAGCAGATCTGGGAGAACATTTTTCTCTGGCTCGTTTAATATCAACCCCAAATTTTCCCCATGTCTGTTTTCAAGTCCAGCTGCACAGACAACTATAGTAGCATAGCTCAGAAGGTCAAACCATGCATGCAGATGTAAATTCAGCTTAAGCTGGCACTCCTCTAAAAACATATGTTCATGAAACAGCACAGCCTGGAGATATGGTTGCCATTTAAGACCCCCTTACAGGCTTGGTGTTTCAGGCTACCAGAAAAGCCACTGGATAACCTGAGTTGCAAAAGCAGAGTCACTTGCTTCACACCATGGCCTCAAGGAAGCATAAGTGTTCTCCTTACTCCTGTAATTTAAAGGCTTCCAAGGATGTGAACCATGTTCATGAGCACCCTATTACAAAGAGAACCTCAAGAAACAAACAATCAGGACAATCTCCAATGCCCACTTGGTTCCACCAGAGAGGAGGCACAAGTTTTTGTCTTCTACAGTCAGCATGCACACAGCTTCCTGCACAGGCATCAAAAGCTGGGGGAAAGTCACAAACACAAAGACTCAATTATCTGTTTTGCTATTTATGGAAATACAAAAACTGGAGAAGTTTTTTGTCCATCACCCTGCCAAGTGCCATCATTTCCACAGCAACGTGCAGTAGTCTGCACTTGTAAACCCAGCACTGAACTCTTTTGGATTAAAATAGTAAAGAGAACCTTTCCATTTTGTTATTATTTTTATTCCCTTGTCTCAATGCTCTGGCTTCCCAGAGAAGGCCAAGAGCAGCCCAGCAGAAATTTCTAGCACACAAACTGTGAATTACATTATGGAGGTCTGTCATAGGACCCAGTTGTAGTTGCATAGGGACAGGCGCTCGGAAGATGTCGGTTGTAACGGAAAGACCACAGGACTCTCCAACCCCCCAAGATAAGCTATCACCCCCAGAATGTAACCCCCACTAACAACGTGCGAGTACTTTTCCATTCTCCCTACTAACTCAGGAAGTGTGGCAAGACCCCTCTGACGTAGTGAAGAACCCCAGAGTATATAAACTGCATGTTTGAGATAATAAATGCTTGTAACCGTCCACCACACTGGCGTAAGCGTCTGTTACAATGCCCAAGCGACACACAAGCATGTGGTCGCCGTGCTGCCATTCCTAGACCAGGCCACCGCCGTTGCAGAAAGAAACGGCAAAACCCAGTGAAATACACAGATAAAGTATTTTATAATGCAGAACTCTTTGAAATACATAATGCTGAAAAAAGGAAGAGTTATCCATGACATCTGTGGTAATTACCTGCCAGAAAAAGTTGCAACAACTATCAGTGAATAGAAAGAATAGGCAGCAATAGAAATTGTTCTGCTGGAAGAGATGGACAAGAAAGAGCACCATTATATGGAGATAACAACAAACAAAGACTAAGAAAACTTGTGCTTTCTATTAAAAATGCAGAAAAATGAAGGTGGCAAGTGAGATGAAGGAAAAGCAGGGAGGAAAATACAGTCAGGATGATGAGCAAAGAGCATGCTATTAATAGTTAAAGTGGAAATCCCTCCATTAGTGGCCACTATGGACAATTAACTACTGGTTTATTATTTATTTTAATTACCTGACCAGAAGGCAGACCACATTTTAAAAAGACATTATATATAGCAACATTAGGTTTTAAGAAGAGTAGCTCTTTTATAACCTGTGTTAACTAGCTTACAACAGCCATAATGTGTTTTTAACTATGTTGGTTCTGTGGCTGCTGAAAAATGGCTTTCTCTTCATCAGCTGACTATTGATTTCCTATCAATCCAAAGGCTGCACTGTTTCACTATTTCTCTTACATGTTTTCTGCTATGTTTTAAGATAACCTGACGCACACAGTATGAAAAATAGCCTTTGGTTTTTTGTGTGTTCTGTTTTGTTTGGGTTTTTTTTCAAAGGTAGTGAATATTTGAAAGCAAGCAGCCCAAATCGTTCAGCCTTTGTTCCAACAAATTTCTTGGGGTCCTATCCTCCAACTGCCTCATGTTTCTCAGGTCTCTCATACCACTGTCATCTGTATGTCAAAGCATGACCAAATCAGCAGATGAAACAGACACTGCCCAGCAAAAGAATCCTGTCTGAGACTGCAGGTTCTGAGCTGAAACACCTTAGACCACACCTGCCTATATCTAGACGTGTTTTAGTGAATGACATGGTTATGCTTTTCATAGCAGAATAGGACTCAGAAATATTAAAACATAAATCAGTAAAACACACACATTTCAGTCTCTAGCTCAGCCAGCAGAGCAGGGATCAGTACAAGCTGCTGTTGAGGGGAGGGGGCTGAAAGAGTCTGTCACTCTGCGTTCCCTGTGCATTCATTGCTGTCCTGACCTCAGCGTTTCCTCAAGGCTACAATGTCTTGATAAACTAACTGCAGTAATGGGCCAGGGGGACAGAGCCAGTCACACCATCATAAGCTAAGTGGGTAGACTGAAAGGATCTCCAGTTGGACTCAGGAGAGCATTTTTATTTCAACAGCTTACTCCTCCTCAAATAATTTAGCTTAAGTCCTCTGTTGTTCTAAACCTTCAGTGGTGTTCTGCCTCAGTGGCCACCTTTGGACAACACTGGAAAGTATGGTATAAGTGAAAGGAAAAACCCATTTTCTTATTCAACTTCTAGAAAGAATTAGAAAAAGCTAAGTCAGCACGCAGTCTCATATAAACAAGTGATGTTCTAGTTGAGATCATAAATGATTCTTGAGGTATTTTGGGATAAAAATGCAGATGCAAGAATGTGTTTGGAAATGCTGAAGAGAAGGAATATGACAGAAGAACAAAGTTCTGCATTAAGACAGAATGATGTGAAACTTCAGAAAGGTAGAAAGTTGTGAATTTTGAGAGAAGGAATGAGAGAAATTGATGCCATTTTATATGTACCAGTCCCGTGGTATTTCACAGGCATTCAGAACCTATTTATAGGCCAAAATCATTCAGGTAGCTCAGAAAACAGTATTTTCCTGCACTAAACTGGCCCTGCTACTGGGAGGATAAGGAAGAATACATCTGAAACACCCACAATTGTTTCTTTTATTGGAACAATTTAAGACAATTTAAAAATATAATAAAAATGAAGTCTATCAATCAGCTACTCTCACCAAACCTTTTTCAGAGTAATAATTGTTTCTTTATATAAAATAGGGTCATGCTGAGAGGAGATACAGCATGAAAGAGATCAGCAGATTATGATATCTCAATTTTGGTCCAATGATTTGCTGATGCAGATCCACTGTCCCAGTCCTTCCAGGGCTGAATTGCCTCCTTTTCCTTTCCAGGGTTTCCAGACTCATCTGGCTTCTCAGTGATCCCTTTCAGCTCTTTTTTTTTTCATGTCTTTTTCTTCTAGCTTAGGAAGACCAGCACACTCTCCAAGGAATCAGCTGAGCACTAGAGCTCACAGAACAGATTAGGTTCACAGAAGCAGGAGAAAAAAGAAGCCCAGCTCTATCCTCAGTCATGGACCATCAACCACCTCTTGAAAGTTCACTTTAACTCTAGTGCCCTGAGGAAAAGGCAGGCAGAGATTGACATTGAAGTCTCTATTCTAAATGAGTTAGAACCAGATCCAACTACAGATCCCTTTCACAGGGAATTAGTCTGCCTTTGTGTTTTCCTTCCTTCCTGAATTTAAGAAATTACTCCAGTAAAATCTTTATTGAAATAGTGCATTTATGCAGAAATATCTTCCTATATCAGAAAGTTTCACCTCTCAAACACAGTTCAAAACCTCATGGCCAGTTGTCTATAGGATTTTTTATTTCATACTGTGGAATAATTTATGGGGAACACAGGACAGCAGTTGGCTGGAGAATGTCATGCATTACAACTGAAATAGTATTTCCACAGAAAGACACTAAATATTATATTCCTCTTAAATTCTGAAGGCCTACTTGTACCTGGTAATCGCTCTTTACAGAGAGTGAATGTCTGACCACAGAGGGTGAAATTTCCCCTTTACACATAAACGTCCCACCACCATCACTTTTGCTAACTTTGAAATAATTATGGCACCTAGGAATGTTGTTTTAGTGCACCACCCTTTTTCTGTTTGTCAGTACTTCTCATTAGGCTGCCTCTGGCAGCAACAGCTGTATATTATACTCCTCGAACTCTGCATTTGTCCAAGCAAATTCTCTCCTGCAATTAGAGATAAGAAGAGGCTCCAATTATCCCTATTGGAACAGCCATGGGAAGATGCCCTTATAAGCTGGGAGGCAGCCTAAATTCAGTGTCATTGTCTGGACTGATCTGCTTGCAAAAGAGGAACATGTGGATTTTAATGGAGCCAAAAAGGACAACAACAAAGTGCTTTGTTGAAAGTTTCTAGAGAGTGACTACGGTACCATCTAGGCATTAAAAATACATCTCTTTCTATGCCTTGTGACAATATTCACCGTGCTAAAAAGGGAACTAGGGCTTCAGCTGGCTGAGAGGTTTTTTCTTTCCTTGGGTTTAGAAAGAAAATAAAGGAACATTTCTTTCTCAGTGTTTAAGGTTATTCGATTTATAAGCTTCCTGTAAGGTTCCCAGAAGAAATTACTCCATTTCAGAGTAAGATAATTATCAACACTAACATCTAATATATATAAATATACACAGGGTATTAGTTACCCACTAACGTGCTCAAAACACTGCTGTGAAAATCTGACTGTTACCAGATTTGAGCTGTTGGATGCAGATCTTAAGCTCAACAAGAGGAAAATTATGCATTTATATTCCCTAGTTTGTGTGGGTGTCTCAAGCACTCATCCAGCAGGAAGGAATGATAGGACAAAGACAGACTAATTCACCCACAGATTATTCCACCTACCTCATAACCAGACCTTAATTATAAACATAAGTCCAGTTCAAGTCAGAATTCAAAAACTATTGATAAGAAGTGGACACATGAATAAGAGGTGTTGAAACACCAGCTTCTTCTCAACAGAAAATAATACTTAGGGAAATTTCGCATACTGTTGTCAGAAATATATGGAAATGTATAATTAAAAAACTCGTGACCAGGTTAATTGCTTAGTCCTGTGTAACAGAATTATAGAAAATAGTGACCCCCTCAAAAAACAACCTACACTCAAGCTTTGCAACTGGTTTGATGGATCACATGATTTTATTTTTTGGGGAGCATGAGGGGGAAGAGCTACAGCCATACTGTACAATATCTCACATTGTCTGAAGGCTGAGAAAGGGAGATGAAGATTAATCAGTCCTTCCATATCAATCCACAGAATTTTTTTTGCTTTTATAATAGCATGGATTTTGTTGTTATTGCCATGGCACAGCAGCCAGGTTTTGGCAACAGCCAGGAGCTTCATTCCTGCTCTGCAGTGGCCTCCAGCCACTGCAGCCCTTTGTGTGCACATTCCACATCTTTATGCAGTCCCACAGATCACTTTTTAAGGTTTTACATCCGTTCACAGCACTCTCAGTAGCAATGAGAGAGATTGCTCCCTCTTCTCCAAGAAAGATCAGGTGTACCTGTGATATCCCCAGCTCACTCTGTTCCTAAACACCTTCAAGGACAGAACAAACTGCTCTTTCAAAATCCAGAAAATTCCTGTTGTACTAGAGTTTCCTTTATGCAATTTGGCTCTATTCCTTCTTGTCACAGATCTCAATAGTGGCATTTTACTCCAAATTTCTTTAAACTCATTGAGTAAGATCTTTCTCTTTAAACACTTCTAGATTGTCCTCCCAGATTTATTGGCAAAAGTCCCATTCTCTTCAGTAATGCAGTGTCTGGATCCATGACAATGAAAAACACATTTTAATCCAATATTTCTTTTCTTTTGTGACAAGCTTTCCAACAAAACAGTAAGTTGTTTGAACCATATGATATTCATCTAAGACACCTAAAGGAACTTAAGGATGAAATCTCTGAACTGACAATAACCTTAAAACTGCTTCTTAGTCACAGCAGATATAATGCCAAATTTTGATAAGGGTCTCAGATGGTACAGATGTTGGATTAGCCAGAAAGCTTGGTAGGCTTACTGGGAAAAGGGGTAGCAAAGGAAAAACATAATATTTGGCCCATGGATATTTGGACACAGGTGATACACTGAAAGGAATATGTTAATGTCAAAATCATGGCATTGGAGTCACTTGAAAGAATCTGTCATTCTAAAAGGCAGATCAAGATGACAGAGGCAGCCTGGATTTCTGGAAAGTGTTCAAAGAAAGCTTCTGAGAGCTGATCTTGCCAGGTAAATAACTTGCTAAGAAATCATGAGAGCATACTGTGAAAAGTTGTGCTACATGCCATGTTCTGACAGGAAGCCCTAGGCCTGAATTGCCAAAGGCTTCCTAAGAGTAGATCCATTGGATTCTCATAGAATATTAAATTAAGTGGGTATCTCCTCCTCCTTATTTCAGAAGCCAATGATTTTCATTCTTTAAATAAACTTAGTTCTACCAAAACCCAAATTTTAACAGATTCAGAGAAAGGAGCAGCCCCTTTGTCTTAAGCATGCTTGCTCCTTCGAGCTCAAACCACGGATGGGAGAATTACCATCAAGCACACTGCTATGAATTAGTACACACAACAAATAGCAGCCACACTAATTTCTGAGAAGCACAAGTTCCCAGCTTAAGAGAAATGCTTCAAGGACTAAAGGGACTTTTTGAATTGCTGATACAAACTGCCTTCATTTTAATTTTCCTCTGAGCATAGTCTTGCATTTCACGTTGGACATCAACAGTCCGCATGTATCACTTGTGTTTAGTCAGTAGCCAAAATTTGAGCTGCCTTAAATAAAAGACAGTAAGGAACTACTAATTTCATAACCTGCCTCATCTCACTGTAAATACTTTAAGCTACCATTATTTTTTAGATCGTGAAAATTAAGGTCTCTTGGAACTTTGAAACAACTTATTTGAAGTGCAGTACAAACTTTGGAGCAATCAGGATCCGTGTTATCTATTCCTAAGGGCACATGCCTGTGTACAGACAATCAGCAGTTCACTTGGAAAGGGCAAATTAATACCTTAAAGCATAATGCATTTTTTAACATATCATTATAATTTTTATGCTTTTTTTATCCGATGTTTCTTCCAGCTGAAAACTGTGGTTTAGCACTTCACCTGTTATAGCTATTCATGTAATACAATTTTATATAATGTGTAACAGCACACTATAAATTCATATTGGAATACGAAAACCTTATGACTACTGATTGTTTGGGTTGTTTTTAACTTGCCATTGGGCAAATTTACTTATCTTTGTGCACAGCATTTTATATATATTCTTTCTGAAAAACAAGGTATTTTAAACCAGTAATTTACAGTGGCCAGATTTTTTTTCCCCAGTGTCAGCTCATTTGAATCCTTTTCCAAATGATCAGCAAACTTGGGAGGTAACAGAACTGACTACACAAGAAAGAATGTCAACTGTGATTCTTTCCTGATATTTTTAGGAAATATTTTTTCTAAAGTTCATTTCCAAGCTTGGCTATTTTTTTCTTCTTTCCTTTCAGCTGTCACAGAAATAGATTTCATATAAATTACTAATGTAACAGTACTGATAATTCTTAAAAGGTTATATGGAAATTGTTCTAACATCAAAAATTGTATTTGGCAAACTTCATGACAGCTTTTGCTATGTTGTTGGCTGATTCAAATTTTCATGCAGAATATCAATCATATTCCTACATTTGCAGACTAAAACATGAATAAAATATGAAAGTTTGACATTAATAAATATTAATTTACAAGTCTTCCTTGAGTTCTAGAACTCTGGTCAGTTTTAAGTAAAGTGTTAGTAGGCTGACTTCACAAAGCTCCATTGACCTCTACTGATCATGATGGAATTTGCTTTTCAGAACATTCCTTCCCAGGCAGCCCACTGCACTTCTGTTGAACGAGGTTACATTTACCATGTGAGCCACCTCTATGAGAGCTACATAAAATGGTTATAGAAATTAACTTGGTAAGAAAGGAAAACACCAGTAGGGCTTAGTAATAAGGTTTTAAAACAACAGTAAATTTACTTAGTGATAATGAAATTATTTCAACATAACTTAAACATATTTTGTTTAAAAGTGTGAGCAAGATAAGATAATGAGCATTGTTCCTATTTTAAGTTATGGTTATACTCTGAAAATGAAAACTATTAGGCTGAAAATTATTTATCACATAATAGAGGTGCAGGCACTACATGATCAGCAAGAATCAAACAAGACAAAAAGCTATGCATGAGAAATTAATATTGATAGAATGACACAGTGCAAGAAATGCAGAGAAAATACTGGGAAGACAGAATTACTATGTAGGTGTGTCTAGAGATCTCCAAAATAAATCAATGAGCCAATACACACTCCTTTCTGCATTATTGTTCCTATGCAATAACCAGAAAAGGAGTATCTCAACTGATAAAAATGTAACATTATGGAAATATTCAAAATCCACTAACATGTTTTAAATATAAACTTGTTAGAGGAAACTAATTTATCTTTAAATGTTTCTCCTCATGAAACTGACTCACTTTAACAAAAACAAAAAAAGTTTTATCTAGAAAAAGGTTTTAACATAACATTTGATGCTATTAAAATAAAACATTTTTCATAGTTCTAGTTTCTTCCTTTTGGTATTTGTGTTACCAAGCAAATTACAAAATGTTCAGATTTTGTTCTGAATTAGAAAAAGAATTAGGTTTAAAACATTGCAATGTCCCATAAAATGTGTATACTTTTTTTTCTGAAACTATTCCTAAATATTCTACTGAATTCTACTGAATTTTTTCACTTAGTTCCATAAGTCAGGATCTCAGCCAAGTGCCAGGAACCTCAAGGGAATGGCAGCCCAGTGAGTCACCTGTTTCAGAATTTTTCTAGTTCAAAACAAAAATTAAGATGCAAGCAAGAGTTTTTGAGGTTCCTTTAATGTTAAACTCAAGTGAAGTACTAAATCAACATGACCAATCCAGAAACCAGTTCCTAATCTTTCACAGGAAAAAAGCTTCGGAAAAAGGACTGACCTTAAAAATTAATTTTACTAAAATAAGCTAGCATTGGCTAGAGGCTAATTTCTTTCTTTCTCAGCCCTGCATGAAGGTCAGTCTTAGACAAATTTCAAGATCCTGATCTTATGAGGTCAGCTCAGGATAACATTAGTATGTTAACAAAATACAATAGGAAGGGAACAAAGGTATCAAGGTGTCAGAAAAGGATCTTTAATATTGCTAACTCTTTTGGACAAGAAACAGAATTTTCCACTGGAAAGTAAATATATATTCATGAAAGGTTCAAGCCATGAGATGAGTCTCTCTGATTATAACAAAATTTCCCAACCACATTATGATGAGACTGTCATCCTGGATATGAGAAGGGAGGGGGAGAAATATGGATAGAGCTTTAGTCTGTTTCCAAGCCAAGGGAAGATCTGTAAGTACCTTTCACACCTCTTGGTGTTTCTAAAGCAGCACTTTCTGCTGGACTGTCAATAATGAAACAGAAGCCTCATCCTTCTCTTTGCTATCAAACTCATTTTTAGCAAAGAACAAGGGATATTTTTATTCCCACTATGTATCCCTAAAAGGAAAAAAAATTGTGGTGTAGAATTACACAGACTCAGGAGAGTGTTAAAAACTCAACAGAATTTTTGGATTTACCTGTAGTACAAAAATCTCAAAATTTAAATACATGCAGTTTTCTGAAATAAAATCCAATATGGGCATCCAATCTAAATCCCCCTCGTATTTCCTCTCAGGGGAGAGTCTGAAATTTCCTACCAGAACAGGACATGGAGTTTAGAGTAAACAAAGAGTAAAACTTAGCAGGAAAGCAAGGTATGAACAAAGAGAAAGTATCATTTCACCTCTTTTTCTAATGCTTCTGCACAGAATTTATAACAACTCTCTTTACATCCTGTTACATCCTTGCCTCATTTCCATTCAGACACAACGTCAATTAGAAAATGTTTAATTACATTTAATTACATAAACAGATACCATCTGGGGTTTTTTGCTCAATACCTTGAATCTATTTCAGTTATAAGGGGACCTCCAAATTTGTCTTTTAGACACAATCCCTCAGAATTTCCTGAAGAAGAAAACCATTTTTTCCTCAACTCTCTAGACATATATAGCAAATCATTTCATCCTAAAATGTCCAGCTCCTTTTACAGCAAGTTTTGCCAGTTCACATCTCACTGACTGAGGTAACACAGTAAAACTGATGTAACCCAGCATGAATGATCACAAAACACCCCAGTTAGAAAGCCAGGCAAGGAGCACTTACTGTCATGGGTAATAAATACATAAAATGTGTTACAGGACTCGCAGGGATGCAGCCAGTAGTGAGATGATACAAAGCCTTTCAGCAAAGAACCACCTTCATCATTTCCTTCCAGACAAGTTTCACTGGAGATTTCACAATGAAAATAATTTTATTCCAGCATCCACTATTTTCTGGTGACTTTAAACCTACACAGTATTTTCTAATTCTTAATGTCAGTATTATTCCTACGTCTAAGGCACAGTAAAAGTAAATTCAGTCATGTCCCACTTAACAGCATCACACACACATCCCCTCCCAAAGGACAATCTGCATGCCTGCTTTACAGAGAATTCAGACACACAACAGCTTTTCACTAACACTTACTTGTGTATCATGATCTCACATTGATTTACACTATTAGTATAAACAGATTGCTGGAAATTAGTGAATTTCACCTGTGCATAAGATTGCATCATTATCTAAGAAAATTTTCAAGACCTGATTGCAATGGCTGAAAAGCCCACTTTTAGATGAACTAATACGATACATGATGAAATTCCCTCAAAAGAAAAACAGCACAGCAAGGAGTGCAGACCAACAAAAATGCTTCCACCAAAAAAGCTTTGACCATGATCCAGGCTCAGATGCTCATTTTTTCCCTTTAGTTTGTTACTCATGCATAAAAGCCTCACTTAACTAAGTTGAAAACAGCAGGGGAAAGAAAACACAAAACACAAAAAACCAAACTAACAAAACCTAAACAGAGTCACAACAACAAATCAGCCCTCACAAACAAAACCAGAAATAGCTCTTGCAGGGCAGTCCTAAAATTTGAAATCTCACCATGTAGTTTGGTTTCAACCAAAACCCTTAGAATAATCAATTATAGAGATAGGTGAATAGGAATTAGCCTCCTCCATGTGCTTTAAATCCTAGTCTGGATTAATGTATGGAGCAAGGCAGTGTCACAAAATACAGCACCTATAAACAACCCACAGCTAAGCCACAGAAATGCAGACTGCAGCAACGTTCCTCAGTAGCAACCAGAAATCTGATTTAATGGGCCATAAAGCAATCTTAAATGAAACAAAATGAAGGAGCAGTTAAATTCTTTTTTTAGTCGTTTTTTGTTTTGGTTTTTGCAAAGACACTGGCAATATTTACAGCCCACACACAGAAACACAGATGGGCAAAAATTAATCTGCCAAAATAACTTTCCCCAAAATTGTGGTGGACTTGCCTGAGTGAAGGGTTTATTATTATATGATTAATAATGCTATTGAGAAGTACAGGGTCAAACACTTGCACAGTGGTAAAGATGTGGGTAAAATTACTTCTTCAGAGTAAGGAAGCAGATCACTCATTTTTACACAAATATGACATCTATACATCATTGCATGTTGCTTTTCAGATCTATTCTTTTTACTGAAGCAGTGGACACATAAAGTACATAAAAAATTACCTCGAATAAAAGACTCTATATGGTGCAAATGTCATTGAGTTTACCTAAACTGCAACAGATTCTGTGTTAATTTCCACAGTAGGATGAAGGGAAATGGATTATATCCCTTTGCTGTATTTAATAAACAGTTTTTAATACTTCAAAAATCAGTTATTTTCAGCAACTAAAATTAATTTTCAAGTATAGTGATTTTTCCCTCCTCATCGACACATTTACCTTTGTCATGCCATAATAGATATTTCAAACTTTCAGAAGGAAGTACAAATTCCTTTTGTCATTTGTTCCTGTTATGTGACTAAGAGCCAATCTTGCATCCACGTACAATTATGTTTATGAAAAGATTGTCCTTAAAGCAGTTCCCACTTAAAGAGGAGCTTACAAAAGCTTGCTGCAAGCTGTTTCTGTGGGCTGTACTTGAACAGCTTCCTCTTTTCACATATCATACTGCCTTTTCTTACCCTCCTCTATAACTGTCTAGCAACCCGTTGGATAAACTCTTCCTCAAATGAGGCTACACTTCCAAAAAACACAAGGCAAAGTCCTCACCATGTGGACTTCAGGCCATTCTCTTCAGCCCCCCCAAAAATCTATTATTAGCAGAGACAACCTTTTAAGCTGTATGACATTCAAGGTCTGAATTCCTAGGAGGAAAAATAAAATGGAAGAGCATTTTTATTGCCCATCTCAAGGGATGCAGCAATTAATTTTTTTCTCAGTACACTGATGTACTTCATGGATACTGTTATTGTTATGGTGATAAAGGATGACTTTAAACTGAAAATGAAGACAGCATGACTAGAAACTGCAGAGGAAGATTTCTCTACTAGGGTCAGAGAGAGCAAGTGAAATACAGAATTAAGTAGAAAGTGTTATAGCCCAGAGATCTTCTTTTCTTTCCCTTTTCCTCC
The DNA here is from genome assembly GCA_910950805.1 of Acrocephalus scirpaceus scirpaceus. Lineage (NCBI taxonomy): Eukaryota > Metazoa > Chordata > Aves > Passeriformes > Sylviidae > Acrocephalus > Acrocephalus scirpaceus. Next base: position 23,944,828 of record OU383779.1, read on the forward strand.
TTTTTTCTTAGAAAAATAATAATGCCTTGAAATAAACTGCCAGAGTTCAAACAAAACTCTAGTGCCAGTCTCATCTGTTCAGTGATTTAGGATGCCAAAGTAACCTTGAAATACTTGCTACTACTTCATTTCCCTTTCCCTACTTGTTTTTTTACTCAAGAAAGTGATTTGAGGGAGAAAAAAACCAGGAAAGGAGAGGAAGGAAGATTTAATGTCAAATTTTGATCAAGAGACTACCTCTGCAGTGCAAATGAAGCAACAATATAAGAACCAGAGGAAGGAACAAAATGACTGTGATCTTAATTCTAAGTAACATGTCCCATGTCTTTATTAAATTTGAATTTCAGGAGGAAAATATTTACACATTTAAACCATGTACTTCAGGCCTTTTCTGGGTCAGGGAATCTATTTGTAGATTTGTAAATTAGACCTCATCTGTAAGCTCTACCACAACAGTTTCTAACACTTATTTTTCCACAGTCTGAAAAGAGCAAGCTTTAGGATGCTCACTCCTGGTCTGTGGGCTGTGCAGACACAATGTCATGTGAACTTACAAACAACAAGTTGCTCACAGGCTGGGAAGCACCATCAATAGAATATCACAGATCTATATCCATTTCTAGTCATATCCTCCCCCCGGTATTTAAAGAATTGTGTCTTTTGCATAGTTTTGCTTATTTAACAGAACTACCCTTCCTAACCCAATAACAAAGGCTTATACTTTCAGGTAACTCAGAAGCTAAGGTCCATAATCCAGTCAGACTCAAAGTTGAAACACATCTAATTACTATTTTGATAATAACCTCTACATATCAGTAACTATCAGGGTGTGTGTAGATACATACATCAGTCTATCAATGATTGTCAGTACATATATCTATATATGACAGTGAATTATCAGTAGTATCAAAACAGGTTGTTATCATAAATGCATCTAATTCTCGCTCATGCTCTTTTTCTTACTTTTCCTGCTATATTCATTTAGCAATAGCTGCATTTTCTAATTTGGATTCTTGATTTATACTTGGCACCAAAAGTTTACACAGATCAAAATTGGTTTCTTCTTAACCAGATTACCAACCTCCTCTACATCTCTACTTTACAAACAAAGAAAGCTCAGAAAAACTATCTTTCAGGCTTTCTGAATGTTGTTGGTTGTTGCAGCAGCCCTCTTGTTAGAGGGTAGAAATGAGCTGAGACACAGAACTCTTGTTTAGCACAGCATGAAAAGGGCCCTGGTTCATTCCTCTGTACAGCTCAGCCAGCCTGACTCCAACCATTCCCTGACTCTGGCTGCAGCAGCTCCTGCTGGAGGTTTCCCTTGCAGCCTCTGACTGCTGCTTATTTCCTGCTGAACTCTGACTGCAGGGATCAGTTTGCAGCCTCTGACTGCAGCTTTTACCCAGCTAGACTGTGACTGCAGGTTCCAACAACAGCTCTGACTGCAGACCCAAACTCACCTCACTGCAGGGATTCTCTCCAGGATCCTCCTTCTTCATGATCCTCTCCTTCCCTCTTCCTCAAGGTTCCTCCTCCTTCATGAGCTCACCCACTCCCCTTTATCACACTTATCCTTATTGGATACAGCTGTGACTCATCAGGGGTGAGGCTGCATTGGTAATTAACACAGCTGGTACTGATCAGGGGTGAGGTCACCTGGAGTCCTTTCTCCCACAGTTAGTATCATTGTATAATCACTCTGTCTCACATTCTTGTACAAAGAAGAGAGATCCCAATGGACAACCAAGCATCAAATGGAAATACCTTGTGTTGATTATGCTTAAAATATGACTTGACTTAGGCTCTGTCAGCAAAATTCACCTCTCTCAATGATTTCTTGACTTTTGGAGCTATGAAGGTTTACACAGATTTTCACAGGGGGAAGCCAGTCTCTACCTTTAGGGATCTGACTCTCAAGTCCCTGGGCAAAGATTCTGCAGAAACTTAGAGATCCCTCATGATGAATTTAGGGGAGACTGAGCTGATAGCAGTAACCAACAATTTCTAGTTTTTCTCCTACCCTCTTTAAGACAATAGACACCATCACATCAAAATAAAACAAATACAAAGCTACTCCAAAATGTGCCAGGCAACTTTGCAATGCTCTGGGTTGGTGTAACTACAGAGAACACTCCCAGTACAGAAGCAACGTAACCCAGAGACAAAAAATGAGGCTGCAAAAGGAATTCATTCCCCCAGGACACAAATAAGACAAATAAATAAAAGTATAAATACATGTCTTGGTTTAAGTAGCTGGCAACAAACACAGTTATCATCCATTCTAAAATTTCCCTGAGCTTTTTTCCCCTCGTATGTTTAAAACCCATTTTTAGAGCTCTAGCCCAATTTCAAGCATTCAGTGGTACGTCACAAAGTCTCAGTATTACAGATTAGACCACATTTCAGCAGTAGATTCTATACTATATGGGTACCTCTGTAAATAAAAGTAGTTAATTATTGAAACCTTACTTTTCATAATAGTCAGACAATTACACTCAGAGCGGTCCAACAACCTGAGCAAACAAAGTGCTGCCAGAGACAAGACCAGAATAATACAAGCAGCCTGTTCACTGATGTTTGTGCCAAGCCATAAACAGTGGGAATAGGAGTTGATTCTGCCTCCTGCAAAAAGCACAGTGCTTGAATAACCTCAGCTGATGACTTAAAATGACCTGGCTGAAAGGCTCAGCTCTGTGGTCACACTGACCTAATCCTTTTTTTTTTTAAACAAAGACTTCTCTTTTCAAATGAAGGATTTTTGGAGGAGTGTTGCATCTTCAAAAAAGAAGAAACAAAGAAAAACAAACTAAGGCTCTAAAGAAGAATTTAGAAAGAACTAGATTAAAAGGATTGCACTGTCTCAAATTCCCCCCATGATCGTGGGTGTTCAGTTCCTAAGGGCTGGTATAAATTGAGTGTTGTATCACTTCTCTGCCTCACAGTGGGAGCAGAACATTACAGCACCCATTCCAGAGCCTGAATCCTGACTGGGACCAGAGCAGAAGCAGATGCTTAAGGAACATCTTTTCACTGCTGTATTTCGCCAGTTTTCATCAGTCACCTGCATTTGTTTCATCTTCCTTAGATCTTATACAGTGAGAAATAGTAAATAATTATTCTCTATTCACTTTTTCCAGGCAGCTCATAATATTGCATTATTAGCCCTCTGGTAATTTTTTATTCCCCCAGGCTAGAAATCCTGCAAATGTTTAACCTCTTCTAGCAGCAGAGCAATTCCACACGTTCTTCTGCATTATTGCTTTTTATGAACTTTACAGCTCTCATGTCAATTTTTTCAACATTTTGAACTGGTTGAAGTAAGCAGACATTCACAGACATATACAATAACATGACAACTATTTTCTTTTTTCTTCTTCATTACTTCCAAGTCATTTCTAACACTGTATTAGCTTTGTTGGCTGTATTAGCAAGTAACATCAAAAAAAGATTGATTTTTATTAAGTATGTCCTCCAATTTTCTATCAAATGCCTCTGCTGGCAGAATATATTACTCTCCTTGTATTGCATCCTGAACCTGCCAGTATGCTGAGAGATTTGAATCATTGCATTCAGAAAAGAAGCCTATTTGTCTCTGCAAATTAGTCACTCTGATATCCTCGGGACAATTACAGTATTAAAAGTTAGAAATTAAATTAAATAAATGAGAGACTGGTTTGAGAGTTAGCAGCACTCTGCAATGCCAAGTGCCAGTTCAGGTCAGGAAATTAAAAACACCGTGGTTAGGTGAAACAGAGAAAGTGGCATGAACAAATTAAGTGTGCTCATAAGTGACTCCTCTGAGGTGCACTCAGGTGCTGTTGACCAATTTCATCAAGTCAAAGCCTCATCATTTGAAAAGATATATGAAAACGGTATCTTTGGGAGCATAGGCCCTTCTGACATGAGAGATGTTATGATTCCTGTTTTGTTAATGGCCCCAAAAAGAATAACATTGTCTGCTTCCTTTCCATCACAGCCTGGACTCTCCTGCTTGATCCCCCTGCCATTTTGGAGATCTGGACAGATCACAGCCTAAAGTAAGAAGGCAACAGGTAACTCTGGCAGCATCAGCAAAGCTTTGCACCGCTCTGGGTTACTGATGTTCTCAGTGTGCAACTACTTACCCACCATGGGCTGGTGGACATATAGTTATTGTAGAAAATATTCATTTAAAAAACCAAAATATAGGACAGAAGGCATTCCTCAGAAGAGAGTGCTATTGGAGGCAGGATGTCCTGGGTAAAGAACCACGCTCTGAGGCATTATTCCTTCCAGCACCATGTGCTACACCTGTCATGAGGATGGGAACCCTCTCCTGCCATGAGCTTCACCTACAAATCAATAAGAAACTGGCACAGTTCCCAGAAATTCAAGCCTAAGTGATATTTTCTGGAGGGAATACACTGGGCAGGGAGCTGCTTCAATGTCCAGGCACTGCAATTTCTATGGCTCTCTGGGGTAGCCCCTGACAGTGGGAGCAGAGCTCCAGGGTGGAGCAGATCCAGGGTGAGGGCTGAGCCATGAGCAGCTGAGTTGCTGCTGGAAACAGGAAAAGTAAAGGGGAAAACCAGCAGAAGTTACAAGTAAGCACGTGGACCAAAGAGATATTTATTGCAGAGTTATGATACTCTATCATATAAACATCTGAGGAAAAGAAATCAAACAGCTCCAAACAATTTCTGCAATAACCTATTAAATGAAAATTATTTCTACTCTTTTTTATAACAATTTCTTTACCTCAGCTGCTCAAAAAGCAGCTTGAAAAGCACAGCAGCACATAGCAATACACTCTCTGAACTAAAACAGAAGTTCATAGATGGGGGAGGGAGTATCTTGAATACATGAAGATCATATAGACTGCAATCAGAAGGAACCACAACCAGTGGGACGCTTAAGGCCAGGCTCTTCATTAAACTCCTTTTGCAGAAAGAGGAGACAGCAACAGCATAAACATGCAGTTCAGATTTTACTGCTGTGGACATGATTGCTGGAAAATACCTCTGTGACCCTTCTGAACAAGGATAGCAATGAATACCTGATAGAAATTTGGCAGTACTTTGAATGTCTGTGTATGACTGTACGTGTGACATAGAAATTAGTTCTTTTCTCTTTCTTCGTCTTGCAGTGTGCTCAAAGAGATACATTAACACACTCTTTAGAAGGAAATGAAAATTTAAAGTATTATGGACACATCTTTTTATAAACAAGAAAAGAGTATATATTCAAAATGTGGATTGCCTGGAATTATCTCCTTTCTGAAACTTAGTTACCACCTGCTACTCCATGCAGAGCTTTTCCTCTGAGACAACAGATGAAAACACACACTTGGTTTGTAAAAGTTATTAAATGGAGGTAATTAAACAAGCTACGTAGACATCCTGGAATATCAATGCCTTCCTGCATTAACACAGAAAAAATAAAAAAAGAGGATTTCAGCAGCTCTTGGAGCAGTTATCTTTTTTAAGGACTTACTAAGACTTGTTTGCCACACAGAAGTCTCGGGCACACATGAAGAATCAACTTAGTCTAAAAATAAGTACACTTCTAACCTAAATTTAGTTAGAAATACTTAACTGAATAATGTTTGAGCGTAGTCTTGAACAAGAAAAGCAACTTATGCTTACCAGGCTTTAGTTTTGAATAGTCATTTCCAATATTAAGTACAACATCAGTTTTAGAACTTAATTCAGTATAAGATCTTGTCAATCACAAGCACACGGGTGCATTTAAAAGTGACAATCTATTGTGCAATGTTGAGTTTTTAACAATCATTTTTCATTCACATTGTAATGATTTTCGTTTTAGCTGAAGGATACTTCACAGTCACCCAGGGCTGCTCTGGCACATTTAAAAGGCCTCGTCATCGATGTCTTTGAGTCAGATTGAGACAGAATATTATGAAAGATCAATTTCCTTAGCAAGCTACTATTGTACTTTTGAAATAAAAATATATAGCAATAAATGTTAGTGTCTATGTCCGGGTATAAAGGGAACAAATCCCCCAGGAGAGTGAGGGAAAGCTTCAAGTGGCAATTACAGAGTGAGAGAGTTAAAAAAGTCTGTTCATAATTGTGTCTAAATATAGAAAAATGTGATTTTTACATACTTTAACCCTTTTGAAAATATATTAAGGATTGAAAGCAATTCTTTCTACAATTAATGTAATTATATTTTAGAGCACAGAGTTGTCAGTTCCCCCTGAAGTCATCATGCAGCCTATCATCACACACTGTAGAGAGGCCACTTTTGCCATTATGAATGCTTCATGTATGGCACAAAGTTAATTTTAGTGGGATAAACTTTTTAACTTCAAATTTCAGTATTAAAATTACAGTAAACCTTAATAAGCTCTGTTTCTAGAAGTTAAAGAAGAAAGTTTAAGAAGAAAGGAGATTATTAAATAGGAACATTTTTAAAAATCTGTTCTCCCTTTATATTTTACCTCAAAACAGGATTTTGCAATGAGGATGAAAAAAGAAAAGCTTACACAACATCACACCTTTTCACTACTTCACCTTTCACTAAAAGGCCCTTCTTTACTTAAAGCATAAGTCTCTGTCTAAAGACAATTTTTGAATGGTTTTACAAAGGCAAATGAAAATTCATTCATTTCACTGATTCAAGTGAAATATACCTAATTTATTCTCATTTCTGACTTTACTAGGAGTGAATGAAAAAGAGCAGGAAAGCTTTGTAAGAGCTGATAAAAGCTTTTATAGATTGACAGTAGCAAAACACTGAGTTTTCCTACTGAAAAGGTTTGTTTAATCTAGCAGACAATATTCAGCATCATTGCAACAATCAGCATGCTCAGACATGGAGCATCAGCAAAATTAATGACCAGAAGGTCACACTTTACCCCTGAGAAAACAACAGCTGCTGAAACACCTTAGCAAGGGGTGCCCTGGCAACTCCATTATTCAGACTTCATAAATCTGGGTTTCTGTATGAAAAATCTGTTCCAGTTTATCCCCTAGACCGGTTGAAGGTGAAGTCTGTGACTTATGTTGCCTCATGGATTAGCCTAGATAACAATGACTGTCTTTATAGGCCTTTAACACCAAAACATCATATTGTTACTAATGATAATAATGTGTGGTCAAAATTCAAGGACAGGGAAGAAAATGTCCTAGTTTTCAACTGGGCTGCAGGCACACTAGTATTTATGATGTCAGTAAAACATGGGTGGACACACTCTACTGATAGGTTTTTAAGTATTTTTATATCAATACCATGTGTACAAATCAATGAGGAAAAAATACAGGTCCACGGGCAGCAGTTTTTCTGCACAGCTGATCTGTAGGGCACAAGGTGCAGTAAGACTGGAGTGCTGATCTCCATCAGATTCTGATAGATGTTAAAGGATACTTTTAGTTATTCAAAGCATGTTGTGATCCTGACATGTTTGAGCATACCTAGAAACATGGGTGAGAATTAGAACTGACAAGCCATGCAAAGAATCTAAGTGGACTGTCATTTTTATTTATAGTGCCACTCTTATGTTACTGACATCATGATTAGGAAGACTGCATGTCACCACATCTTCTGTGCATCAAACAAGTTGCACTGTATCATTGAATGAGCTAAAGTGATTGTTCCAAACCTTTTAGGAAGGATGGAGTAATCCTAGCAAAGGTAACAGGCCACTCTTCTGGGTACTAATAAAATAAATTAACAAACACATTGTAAAACTATCCAGTATCTCTATGAATGACTTACAGAAATGTATTACTTTAGTAGTGAACTAATACCACTACAAAAAAGCACATCTTATTAGATATATGGTAATAATGCCTTTATGGTTCATATTCACCCAAAACCTTAAGTGAAACTAGCAAGTATTAACCTTGTTTCACATCATCTTCTAGTTCACAGTCAAAAGGCTTTAGCCAGCAACACATCCACAGGTTTTAAGTCTTAAAATAAGTCAAGAATAGGTCTTGAACCTGTTGAACCCTCACACTACACAAGAAGCCAAAGACTCATTCCTCCAATGAAGATGCTGGGGCACTTTTAGCAACCCCCCAGTTCTTCATGGCATTTCAGTTACAGACACTTCATGTGACATCTTCAGGTGAATTAAAGGACACAAGGCCAGGAAATGCAATTAGTGCAGTAGTCCCAGTTTAGTGTACTTTGCATGTGCATTTTGAAAAAGTTTCAGACTTTTTAAGAAAAAGCTTGGAAGAAGATGCTAACCACACAGAAGATAAGTTGAGGTTTTTGTTGCTTCAGGCACACAGACTTACAAGATCAGATCTTTGACATTGCCAAGCTTTCACTGCACTGATTTGCGTGCCTTCCAAACCTACATAGCCTGTTTCTGCTGTGTTTGCGTGGCATCCTCTCCTAAACTGCATTTTTCCAACCCCGGTATCTGTCTCCTGTTGAGGAGAGCTCCTCTCTCTGCCCATGAATTTCTCACCCTAACATACTCACCTGCCTCCCCAACTCACTTGTGGCAACTGCTAATTCATTCCCAAGCCCCTCTCACCTGCAGCACACCCAGCTGGCTCTGTCAGAGCTTATCTGGGGACAGCACAGACTCGTACCAAACCACAGTGCTGGGAGAACAGGTCCAGAGGCAATCTGGCTTCAGCAGGAGCCCTTTCAAGCTCCTCCTGACTCGTGATGCAGACAGCACCAGCGAGGGCTGAGTCGGCCCGTGGCTGTGTGCCCTGAGGAGCTGAGCCAGCCTGGTTTGTCACAACTGTGCACCCAGCTGCAAGGATTTCAGTTCCTGCAGGGGAGGGAGGGGAGCTATTTCTGTAACATGCCATGGCAATCACTACTGATGCGTACAGCACACTGTCCAAGGAGACAGGAAATTTACTTAAAATTAGCTTCTGAATTATGGACGGTTATTCACATTAAATAATCGTCCCTCTGTGCCCACCGTGGGACATTTTCCCTAGTGCAGAGGGAAGGTGAAGCTGGAGGACTTGGGGTGCAGGGGAGATGCCCTCCCAGGCTGGCTGTGCTCCCTCCCAGGGCTGCTCCCAGCCCAGGCACACACAGGGGGCTCCTGAAGCTGCTTTGTGGGTCAGGCCATGAACGCCAGGGGCACAGATCCACAGGCACAGGGTCAGTTTGATGCCTTAAGTTTTAGTTTTCACATTTTCCAGTTTCTGTGCTGCCTAGGGGTGCAGTGCTGAGCCTCATATTAAGTGTCAGTCAGCTCTCTGTGCAGAGTAGGTAGACAAAACAAATCCTTTTCCTGCTGAAGACCAAGGACAACTGGTACAGTTTTCAGGCCCAAAAGCACAAACAACAGTGGCGTGAAGAGAGAAAACAAGAAGGATGGGACTTCATAATCTGAAGCTGTAATTGGTCAATTAACCACAATACAAAAATGGACCAAATCTTATGAAAGTCTGAGACCTCATGACCCGTCATCCATTTTGTGTCCATTTTGGGTGTAGCCCTGGCCAGGCTCTTGTACTGCCTAAGGTGTATCCTTAAAGGCCTTTTAATAAGTATCTACTTTATTGTCTAGCTCTGTCCAGTCTCTCTTTCAGGTCAGCCTGCCCAAGGCATCACAGGGTGCCTACATTTTAATGCACACAAAGACAATCCATTCCCACAGAAGAGAGTCAGGAACAGAGCCTAAAGACTGGGCAAGCTGTGGTGACAACAGGCAGTGCTGACCAGCAGCCTGCTCACTCTTAACCAGCCCTTTTCATCTCCCTGCTCTCCCTTTTTTCCATGCTCATTATTCTTCCCCCATTCATTTGCATCTGCCTTTCTTTTTGCCCCAGAGGAAAAACCCACTCCTGCATACTTTTCCCAATTTTGCTACTCCTATGCCCACGTTTATTGTTCCTGACCCCATTATCTGGGTTATCCAAGCTTTCTACCACACCTTGACAAGGTTACCCAAGTTCTGTTGATGTTGTAGGATTTCACTCCTCCAAAGGCTCCTCCAATTATCCGTGAATTTCCCTGCCTCTCACCTAACTCCCCGTTAACCACCTGGGATATCCAGCTGAGCTCAGGGCACTATCTGCACCCAAAGCTGGTATTTCTGATCCCATTACCAAGGTCATCTCAATATTACATAGCACTGCTGTTATGGCTATCTAAGCTTTGAGAGATTCCCTTTCCTGAAAGGCCCCCCTTGCAATTATTGGCATTTCTCATGTAATTCCCCTTTAGCCATTCGTGCAATCTGACCACACACCTTCTCTCCACTCATTTCTGCTGTCACCTCTTCTCCCACCTCTCCACACCTTTAGTTTTCCTTTCTGCTAAATCTGTCTGTCCTTCCAACTGCTTATCCCACTTACCCTTCCATTCTGCCTTCAAGTCTGAAGATGGATGGATACTCAGGGAAAAATGAGATGATTCATGGAATGTAAGCAGATCTGACTTTCCCTCAGATAGGGTTGGAACTACCAGGCTTTTTACATACATTTATCCTCCAGCAAAGGAAGAAGAAACCTTATCATTTGTATTGTTAGTTTCCCCCCCTCAAGTCCAGGGAAAACTCTCTTAATATAGTTTCCCTCCATTCTTTTCCCCTCAGATTTTTGCCTCTGTTCACAGAAAACAGTCATCCATAAGAACTCTATCCAGCAGATGTCAGTTCCTACTTCTGATAATGAGACTTTTGCAATGAAAACAAGCAGAGAAAAGGGGATGATGAAGCAGGACTCTTCAGCATCAGGAAGATGAAAAGTTTCTCTTCCCATTTACTGGTGGTGCAACAGCTGAGCTCCCATTAGTTTAACTCATGCACTCAGGATTCATGTCCTTGCTCCATTAATCACTTCATCTCCCACTGGGGAAGTGGAGAGGCACACAGGAGCTGCTTTTTGTGATCATTACAAGATTCCCCCGTGGAATAAATCACATAGAAAAAGGTGAATAAAGCAGAATAAACCAAAATTGGAAAAGACACATTAATATTGATACAAATAACTATGTTTTGGAATACTTGCATGTGGCTAATACAGGTACACAGGGCAGAGCCAAGAGTTCCAAGAGGTGTCAAATAAACCCCCAGTGGCCTCTATCACCTATTGCTCTGATCACCTCAGATCACACATCAGTTCAGTCACTCCCGTTTCCCGCAACACCAAAACACAGTTGTGATCCATTTACACTGCAGAACCACCTGTTAGAGACAGGAGCCATTAGGACGTGCTCTCACAGTAAGATGAAACAAACAGCAGAGCTCCAGCAGGAGCACCAGAGTCCTGCCATGATTGTAGCACTCTTTCAGCATGGTGCTGCTGTGCCTGAGCAGGAAGCATCACTGTCTCCTCCTTCCCAAAGGGTTTGTTGTGGTCCAAGGCAGCCTGGAATCAAGAAAGGACCACCCTGATCACCAAGAATTGCTGGCATCCCTGCAGTGGGCACCTAAACAGACAAGGTACACAGAGAAAATTCTTTCAACTTGTTTGAAATATGTACAACTCTGCAGGTAAAGAAACAGCAACTTAGTACCAGTGGAAAAGGTATAGATCAGTGGAGCAAGAAAGAAACTTTGAATTCCTAAAGAGGGAACCAGGGCAAATAAATCACACCCTACTGGGAATGTTATATTTAAGTTAGCAGAAGCTGAAGGTGATTCAATTTTGTAGGCCAGGACTTTGCAGAGAGAGATCATTTTGATCTCATTCAATTTTGGGCAGCATTCATTACAGCACAGACTATTAGTGATCAATTCACTATGTCGACTCAAATTCTACAGAATATTCATTTATTCAAATTATTTCTTCAGAGTCAAAACTGACACTTGAGCTCTCAGTATTTATATATACCTTTAAGAAATTGCTCTCTATTTTAAAAATAACCATAGTAACCAAATGCAATCATAAAACTCGTATTTTAGGGCTGGCCCAGAGTGAGGACTCATTATTGTAAAGACTGTAAGAGCTCAGCCCATTACAGCAAAGAGCATGGAGCCTGAGCAGCCAAAAGAGATAAAACATAGAGGAAAGAATATAAACACAAAGCAGACTGATCAAGGAGCTATTCTTGTTTCTTTGGAAGGAAAAAATAGGTTAGTAAGCAGGGAATAAGCCAAACAAGGAGAAATGGTGGGGGAAGGGGACATTGATGCTAAAAGCAAGTGAGAGAGAAAGTAAGAGAGGCAAGTGGGAGAAAAACAGTTATGGAAAGGAATTATAGGCTGGGAAAGTAGGAGAGAGAAGGGATTAGATAATATGATCAATTGCCACAGAGCAGAGGACATCCAGACAGAGCCCATGAAGGACACCCAAGTCCAAAGGCTCCTAGTTTGCCTGCTTTCACATAATCCACTCCTCCCAGGTGATGTAAAAGTTTACATGAGCAATAATCTAACCTCCCATGGAACACCTTTATCTCAGCTCAGAATCTGTTTTTCAAGTCAGTTTTTAACATTATAAACTCCAAAACTAAATTTTTCTCAAGTCAACACCTCCATCACGCTCAGTTCAAGTCTCAGTTTTATAGGGGTATCCTGCATTAATATTTTTCATATCTTAAATGGTAGCAGGCTCTCATAATTATTAATTTTGTGATACAGTACTTGAAAAAAAAAAAGAGATCACTAAACAATGTCATTTATGGTTGTGTAAAGTATGCCTAGATCACTAATTTGTTATTTTCAAAGTCAGGTTGGCTTTTTGTTCCTTTTCAAATGTCCCTACTGCTTTTCACAAGCAAATCTCTGTATATCCTACATGCTGTACACTTTGGTCTATGATTGTTGTACTACAACTGAATTTAGTTCATTTTTGTGTTTCACATCTGTGAACACTTTCTGCTCTCTTTACAACCCCTATAATTGGTTTTATACAGCTCACAAGGCTGCACTCCTTTGCTGACCAGGCTCTGACCATGGGTTAATTGTGTTTTAGCTCTGGGGTCCCTGTATAGCTGTGCTTTTGAGGCTTCTGCCAATAAATAGCTCACTCCCCACAGAACAACTGTTTGTGATTACTTTTCATGAGTTTAAAAAAGATTCATAATGTTTAGTGTTATGTTACACATCTTTACAAAGCTAAGCAAAAGGCAAAACTAGGTAGGTCATCATCCTTTTGTCACAATATAATAATCTAGCAAGAATTGGATAATTGTGGTTACATCTAAACAAAAATAAAAAAAAAACCTCCAGGCTGGCTAAGACAAAGTCTGGCAGATGTCAAGACTCCACTGATAGTATAAAACAATAGTTTTTCCCCAGAGGGAAAACCCACTCCTGCATACTTTTCCCATTGGTTCCAATTTTGCTAATCCTATGCCCACGTTTGTTGTTCCTGATCCCATTATCTGGGTCATCCAAGCTTTCTACCACACCTTGACAAGGTACCCAAGTTCTGTTGGTGTTGTAGGATTTCACTCCTCCAAAGGCTCCTTCCAATTACCTGTGAATTTCACTGCCTCTCACCTAACTCCCCGTTAACCACCTGGGATATCCAGCTGAGCTCAGGGCTCAGCCTGTACCCAAACCTCACTGTCTGTACCCAAACTTGGCATTTCTGATCCCATTACTGAGGTCATCTCAACATTACATAGCATTGTTGTTATGGCTCTCTAGGCCTTGAGAGATTCCCTTTCCTGAAAGATCTCCCTTGCAGTTACTGACCAGTTCAGTGCCACAGCAGCTCTGCATTCCCTGGGCTGCAGGCCAGCCCAGGTGACACCAACCCAGCCCTCGTGGTGAGGAGGCTGACACAGCTCTGTCTCCCTGGGCAGCTGTGCAAAGCTGGGGCTGCTGCTCTCTCCTACTCATGTGGTTTGATAATTAATAACACATCTTTGTGCTCTGCAGTAAACTATCTGCAATTTCCTATTATTTCACTGTTCAATATTTTGAGTTTAGGTAAGATTTCTGCTGTTATTTCTGCTCCATGTACCAGGCTTACTCTAAAGAGCATCTGTATATCTGGCTTGATTTGATCGTTTTTTCCATTCACATCCATCTTTCTTTTTATTAATCCATTAGGAGACAAATTAAATCTGTATGGCTTATGTTCCAAGCCCCTATGGCAGGGGGTTGGAACTATATGACCTGCAAGGTGTCTTCCAACCACACCATTCTATGATTCCCAGAGATCCAAATTAATAAAATCTGAGGCAATCTCTCAGCATTCAAGGACAAAAATGTTTTATACTTTTATTAATGCAAGATTAAACTCCAAAAGTAGAGTTGGTACAGAAGTCCTGAGTAAAGCAGTAAATATTCAAGTTATGCTCTTTCAACAATAGAAGTGTTTGTCACCTCCATACAGCTCAAATAAGAGTCAGACTAACAAAGAATAAGATTTTCTGAAAACTGGGACTGAGTAAACTTGTCTGGATTTTTCTGCCTGTGTAGTCCCACAAATTATGCTTCAGTCTTACCTGCAAGAGTGTCCTCACAGCTACAATAATTAAAAATACTCGTGAATGGGCCCTGGGAATTTGAGAGTTATTAAAACACAAAGAGGCTCATATCAAAATCCTTAGAAATAACTTTCTAGGAATCACAAATCTGTAGGACATGGAACAGGCATGGGAAAAAAAGCAGGAAGGGATTCCATGAATTTGTTTTTCTCTAGAACTCAGGCCATAACCTTGGCCATTGAGTAACCTGTGTCACACCAGAGCATTTCCTGCTGAAATCCCTTCAAACATTTTGAGTTTCTCATGCTCCTTCCAGTGCCCTCAGAGCAGTTTTGTCATTTCCTTAATTAATGTTTTAACTTGGAGATTTCTCTGCAATTCTTTAACAGAACAGTACAATCACTGTAATTTTTTTTCCTAAAAAAAAAAAAAAGCCTTATGGGGAATATCTTAGAGTGTTTTCCTTTTAACAAAGGCTTATGAATAATTTTCTGTAGCCCCTTTGTAAATCTTGGGGTGAAGAGTCTACAGCAAGTAAGAGATGTTTGGAAGAAATACCTTGTAATTTGTTTAATAAACAAACAGTAAGCTGTGTTGAAACTTAGGCAATTTTATATTTTGGGAATTGATAAAGGGCAGATTTATTTTAGAAGAGGGAGGTAGAAACAAGAGCTGTTCAACAGCAAGATATGAGCTGTTCAAAGAGTGATTTATCTGCCATCCAGGATGATAAGGATTCATGACAAAAATTTTGTACTTTTGTTGGAGTGGTTGGGGGAAAACCAGTCTTAAATGAGCCAAAGCTAAACATGGAAGAAGGAGTGAGAAGAACTCAAGGGAAAAACCACACCACCAAAAAAATCTCACCCAAAACCCTGTTTCTGTTTGTTTCACCTATACTACATTGCTTTCAAATCAAAATTCTTCCATCTAAGACTGAAAATGCTGGTTTTTCAAAGTTACTGAAATTCCCTGCCTGATTTCTGATGGCAGCTCAGACTAAACCAAAACATTCCTAGGGAATGGTACAATTCCAAGGATGCAGTGTTTTCCAGCAGAAAGACAATTTTTCCAGAAACTATAAGCATTTTAAATATCAACACCAGTGTTGATTCAATTATTTTAGATTAACATTTCAGTCAACACTTTTGATATTGTACAAATTAATTTTCCTGCTATTCCCATAGCTTTGAGGATTTGAACTAAAAAATTGCATTCTGCTTATATTAAAAAAGTGTTTCAGAATTCCATTTTAAAACCTTGAAGGAGAAGACAAACAGAGAAACTTCCCTGCTAAGTTTATTGCCTGTTTAAAATCTTGTGGGTTGTTGTTTTTATTCCTTAGTGCTGGAAAGTGGAAATGGCAACTCATTGGAAGGCCCAGCAGAGAAGTATTGGCTGTATGTACACTGTAATAGTGTATATATACATGTAATAGTAAAGGTTTTATACAGAACCCCTAAAAATAGCCAGAAAAATCTCTCCAGCTCCAGTAAGCTTTGTGCCTATGCCTGATTTTATTAAGATAACAGTTTTGCCTTCTTTCCTCTCAGGTTTGAGGGGTTTTTTTAGTGTGCAGCCTTTTTCTTTATGTTTCTTTATGTTTTAGAGAATATTTGCATGTTTGCTCTTGTCTGAATACTGGGAGTTTTATTATGCCTTAAAGGAGTATAAATAAAGCTATTTAAAGAACATGTATATTTTTCTTCCTAAATATCAAGGTGAAATTTATTCTCAAACTAGGTTTGGCCTTCATTTCTACTATTGTTTGAATATGCTAATTTTATGCAGACCAGAAGTTCAGCACTTTCCAGCACTTTGAGTTCACAATCCATGAAAAAAATATATTTATAGGTGACTGAAAAGTGGTGCGCTCAGTTTCCACTCAATAGGAAAAGAGAAGGGGAAAAGCCGCAGCTCCAATATACTTGGCAAGGGACAATGGAAGCGGTTGCAGAATAGAAACTGAATTAGAAAATGAGGCTTTTTTTCTCTATCTCTCTAGATAGTACCTGAGAACTTCAGCTCATGAAAAGAAACCATTCAAATACCATATTTTCCACTGTTCTGAAACATTCATGCTTCTCTAGCAAGCAAGAAAAAAATTGCTTAACTCCCACAGAAGTTTAGTGGCATTCAATACAGGTGTAGCCAATAAAGGGGTGACAAGGCACCATATTATGTTGAATATGAATTGACCTCATTTTGCACACACAGAGCAGCCAAAGGCACCTTTGGCTGGCAGAGCTGGTAACTCTCAGGCTGGGATGTCCCAGCTGAACTCTGCAGGGTTTGCTGAGCCAGGATATTCAGACAGTGCTGGGCCTTACCTCTCCTTCCTTTTGCCTGTCACTGCAAAGGGATTAAAAGCACATTCTCTAAATATCAGATGGATTTCTTTCAACCTTAATGCCATCTGACACGTGGCTCAGCAGCTGCCCAGAGTGCCCAGCCATGTGCTGCTGCTGGGCCAGGACAGGCAGAATGAAATGGTGTCCTGGGCTGCCCGTGGGAATTGCTTTGTCAGAGTCCTGGTGCTGTCCCCAAAGCCCCACACCTCCAAACCAGTGTTTAGTCAGCACCTCTCAGTTCAGTTTGTCTGATTGGGCACCTTGAAATCTTTAGAATTATCGCATTAGATTGCTCAACAAATAGGGAAAGTAGCATTGCTTACTCATGATCAGTAATTTAGTATGAATTCCAGGTCCCTTGTGAAATTATTTCTGTATTTTCCCTTGCTTCTCTCTTTTATACTCCATAGATTTCTTCTCTGTCCCTTTTCCTTAATTCCTGATGTTTTATTTGTGCTTCATCAGTTCACACCAACATTTAATACCCTTCACCTGTTAGGAATATTCCTGCATATTTTTTTCAGAGAAAAGCAGAGATACGAGAGCTGTTCCAAGAGAGATTTTTATTTGCCATCATATCTATGTGAAGTAGAAGCATTTGTCCTAATTGAAATAATCAAATTATAAGTGCCCTATAAAATGGGTCATTCTTCTGTCTCCTAAACAGAATTTTTCCACAAGCCTGCCGTGAGCTGAATCTTTCAGAAGTCAGCCATCACCTCACCATGAATTCATTTATGTAAAAGAGTATGCATTAATGCAAGGCACACAATGCCTATGTTGAGGAAAGACAGTGGTCAGATGAAGGTGAAGACTCGATATTTAAAGGCTGTTGAAGCTAGAAAAGAGGGAAACTGTGCTTACAGTACAGAAACGGCTCACAAGGACAGATAAAAACTCTTCTGGGTATTTGTGAGTTCTGCAAAGCCTTCTAAAGCTAAGATGAAAATTAGGACACAGACTGAACCTCAAAGTCCCGAGTTTGGTGGGTTTGTGTGTCTAGGTTTTTGTTTGTTTGTTTTTTAATGTAGTCAGACTGCAGGGACAGCAAAGCTTAGCCAGCCTTTAAACCCCCAGAGAAATGCACATGAGATAAACAGCTGTCATTTTAAAAGGTGTTGCTCTGTGTCCCTTCTTTGCCCTTCCCCTGGGAATCCAGTGCCAGAGGAAAAGCACTACAGTCCTAGATTGACAGCCCAAGGGATCAGTAGTGAAGCTTCCCCAAGCAAGGAAAACCCCGTGCAGACACAGCAGGACACAGCCCCCTCTTCAATCTGAGACCAGCCTGAGATCTCAGTTGAGCTGTTTCCAGCTATCAGGATAGCAAAATATTTAAAAAGTTAATTTTGGGCTCTCATGGTAGGATAGCACACAGAGTCTGACACCTCTTGAGAAAACTGAGTCACATCAAATCACTCATCTCTGGCAGAAATTCTATTTGAAACATATGCTGCTACCATAAAGTGCTGCTTTTATTTCAGGAAGAGACGACTCTGAAGCGGTCTGCATTGCACAAAGAACCACCAATATTGCCATATGCACACTCTATGGAATTGGTCTGAGAGCTGCTTTTAACTTGTGCAGGAAAAACTGCTTTCCACCTCCTAAAGGAGGTACAATAGCACCAACTGCTGCTTGCTCGACCGGTGACTTCTAGATCTTACTGCTCTAAAGCAGGAACAGAAGAAAAAAAAAAAAAGCCCAGCACAAAAGCTCATTTACCTCATGGCTCAGTTGCAGCCCATCTTTGGCCTTAGCTGCCAAGGAAGCTCTTTCATCTCCATCCAAATGAAACCTCCCTGCTCTGAGCACTAAGACAGAGACCAGGCTGAGGAGGGGGAGACCCAGAGAAGAAAAACATTTTCCCGGTTACAAAACAATAACCACCCCTCTCCCCCAGAAAAGTCAGCCGAGGGGTATTTCCTCTTTGCAATTAGATTGTGTTCAAGAACTCCTGAGTCACTCTGGTGTTTTGAAATGGCCTCTCCAGATGTCCTCCATCACATATTTCTGTCTGTCTGTCCCGCCCCCTAGCCTGCTCAGCAGTCACACACAAAGCAGAGATGCATGGGGAGCCCAAAGCCAGCTCCAGGCTCTAAGGAAAGGACTGTGGGAGCTGAGAGATTTTACAAGCCACATTTAGCAAATGTTCTGAAGAACTTGATTTGAACTCCTTTTCTAAACTCTCTGTTCTAACAGAGTATTTGGGAAAGGAGGAAACTTTTTAAAGAGGAAAAAGGATTACACTTCTGTGCTCTATTCTTATCCAAAGGAACCTTCTCTCACACATGATGTTACAGCATCAATAAAATACAGCGACTGCGTGGGCAGATCATTTAATAATTTGAAGGTAAAAATAATGGAGTGATTATAAATACATCTGTAAAGAACCCTGGTGCTCAAATCTTACGGCTAATAATAGTCAACATTAGTAAGAGTTTAAGTGCTATTCATAATTTCTGGTTGCCTCTGAAGTGTAGTAGATATGAGGACCTTATCACTTTACCTCCAGTCAGAGGCAACAGGCCATTTTCTAAGCATGATTGTTCTCTAATCTGCACTACAATTTCATCATTATTTTGATTATTATTTGATTATTAGCTTAGCTGTTTACCTGCATTCTGACAACAGAACTCCAGAGCCCCAAACCTCTCTTGACTGCTGTTTTTGAACAATTAGAAATATGTAACAAAAGACTTGCACAGAGGTCAGGGAGGAGATTTTAAAAAGGAGATTTTTTAAAATATGATATACAAAGACATGTTAATAAATGTAAATATATTGATGACATCTGTAGACACTGCTTGGAAAGACAACACACCTGCTTTTCACCTCCAACATGTCTACTTCAAGAACTAAGCAAATCATGGTAAGGTAGCAGCTCTAACCCAAAATCTAATGCGCCCAGAATCAAACCCAGCATCCCCAGATAAAGCGTTCTTTAGCTGATAATGTGCTCTGGAAAGCCAGATAAGGGCCCTTCCATTTGCAATGTGCCATCTTCCCACACAGGAATTTGTTTCATTTTAATCCACTGCATTTCCCTATAAAGACTGTCTTAATCAAGTGAGCAAACTCTGGACCTGGTTCAGCATCTTTCAGGGGCAAGACATTTTCAGCAATTGCTATTTTTAACATGTGTGAACCTGCTCGACTAAATCTCCTTTTAGCATTGTCCAAATAAACCTGCCAGAGTATGTAAATGGTTTGTATGTTCTGCTTTTTCCTTTTTTGAGCTACTTGGGATAGCAAATGACATTCTTGTGACAGTTACAGCAGACTGTATTCTCTGGTACAGTAAAGCAAACTCTCAATTTTTTTTCTGTACAGTAAAGCAAACCATTTTAAATATCTCTGCATTTTAAGGCTAGAAGAGACTGAGATACTCACCCAGCTTCCCACAGAATAAATCAGAGAATTTCTAACTCATCTATATCTAACTCATCTCTAAAGCTCATTATTCCATTTATATCTTGGAGAATCTCAGTACTTAACAAGCAACATTTTTTTGACTTCAAGAAATAAATTACATATCAATTTATACTGAAGATCACTGCAACCAAGGATCCAACACCCTCATAATTATCAGACAGAGCATATTACTGTAGTTCATTAAAGCTAGAGTTCTACCAGCATTGAAACAGTCTTTGGTGCCTTAACAGTAGCAAAAGGCCTCATGAAAGTGTTGAGTTTACTTTGAATGGTTCCTTTGATGCTTGGAATGGGGATGCTTCCCATTGAATTCCCTCCCTAGACAGCCCTGGCAGAGGGATCTTTACTGTTAACCTTGTCAGGAACTGTGAAACAACAGGATGAAAAAACAGATGCCTCCTGAAACAGGTAAACTGATAAGTAACAGAGCTCGACTACATTTCACTTAGCATACAAGGGAGAAATTGGAGCTTGCTAGACTTAATTAATCCAAAACATTCAATACTCAGCTCCAGTAATGGGAAACGCTGAAAACCTGGTTTCACTTGGTGAAGTAAATGCATCTCAGAGGTCTTTTTGCTGTTAGTGAAAAGAACCTTTACTGATGAGGAGCAATAACACTGAGAAGAAGATTGATTCTGTGAGACAAACCACAGTGAGACCAGATCAGTGAAACTTCAAAAACCTCTGAGATTTGGCAGGAAAGAATAAGATTTCTGAAGGTTCCTAAGATGCATAAAACTGCCTGGATAACATAATTTTCCCTTGTATCTCACTGACCCTGACCATCAAAGGCACTTTGGGCCCTGTCTCAGTCAGTATCTTCAGATGGAGGGGAAGAAGGAATATACCCTAAATTAAACTATGAAGATAACAGGCAGTGGCTTCTGACTACCAGTCTTCATGTTTCATTCTAAAAGAATCAGATTACCCTGTTAATCTGCCAGAGACAAACAGAAGTCTCTCAGAATAACTTGAAACATAATTAATTCACCAGTGGTCATAGGATCAAGGAAGAAAACTGAGAGGCAAATTTGCTACCTTGAAAATAGCAGGGAAAAAACCAGAGCTAACACTTGAAGAAAGACGGTGATACATTTTTCCACAAAAAACCAAAACCAACCTAAAAACTCAAACCAACCACTGTTATGGGAACAGGCTTGTGTTTAAGGTACATTACAAAAAGTAATTTTCTCCATCTGGATCTGGAAAAGATAGCAAGCAATTTTGTTCTTTGCTGCAGAAGCTGAGATAGTTATGAATAAAGCCACACTGCTAACTGGAAGGGAAAACAATCAGCAAACAAACTTGATTGTTAACATTTACATAGCAAAATCATCCCGGCCATTATTAGAAGATTACTCAGAACAATATTTAAATACCACCACCTCCTGCTGATTACAAACTGACTGATTAAACTGAGGAGACAACTGAAACTCACTGCTTTCCTCTGCCTCCCAGCACCTCCTGCTCTGCAGGCAGGCACCTCACCCTCACAGCCACACAGGGAAAAATTACCTGGGTCTTGTTCAAAGATCTGCAGCTGCAGGGCCAGCAGGGTGTGAGTGGGATGAACTGCAGCTCCTGGGGAGAGGCATCCTGAGGTGTTGGTTGTTGCAGCAGCCCTCTTGTTAGAGGGTAGAAATGAGCTGAGACACAGAACTCTTGTTTATCACAGCATGAAAAGGGTCCTGGTTCATTCCTCTGTACAGCTCAGCCAGCCTGACTCCAACCATTCCCTGACTGGCTGCAGCAGCTCCTGCTGGAGGTTTCCCTTGCAGCCTCTGACTGCTGTTTATTTCCTGCTGAACTCTGACTGACTGCAGGCTTTTACCCAGCTAGACTGTGACTGCAGGTTCCAACAACAGCTCTAACTGCAGACTCAGCCTGACCTCACAGCAGGGATTCTCTCTCCCCAGGATCCTTCTTCATGATCCTCTCATTCCCTTTTTCCTCAAGATTCTTCCTCCTTCATGATTCTCCCCTCCCCAGCTCACCCACTCCCCTTTCTCACACTTATCTTTATTGGATACAGCTGTGACTCATCAGGGGTGAGGCTGCATTGGGTAATTAACACAGCTGGTACTGATCAGGGGTGAGGTCACCTGGAGTCCCTTCTCCTACACTGAGGTACCTGAGGTGGGCAGAGGGAAGCTCTGAGGCATTTCAGGAGCTTTCCCTGGAAAGCCCCAGTCTGTTGACATGGAAGCCACTGACACAAAGGAACATCAGCACATGCCTAACTTGACACACTTCTGTTTAAAGACCCAGTAAGATTAACTGGGTCTTAATATTGAATAGCACATTGCACATCTCTACCACATAAAGGAATGATCAGTGGCCTTGAAACAATGTAAGATAGTGAGGGGACAACACAGAGGATCTGTGGGCTCATGGAAATGTCCAGGTCTTCAGAGATCCCTGGGTCCAACCTCCTGTTAAAAGCAGGGCAACAGACTGGGTGAACCAGAGCCCAAAAAGCCAAGCCTGGAGAACTTCCAGTGAGGAAAGAAGTTTCCACTGTTTTGTGGGCAATCAGTTCCTACAGTTCATTGCTCTAATGAAGATTTCCCTGCCCCTCCTTTTCTTCATTCCAGACAGAGCTACCCCTGAAGAAGCTTGTCCCTGCTTACTCTTGTTCTGTCACTGTGCATCTTCAGGAAGAAAAAAACCCATCTCCTCAGCTACCTTTTAAGTACTGGAAAACACAGTAGACCTGCCCTGACCCTTCAAAAATCCCACAATAATTTCTCTCCCAGTGATGAAATGATTGTCAGCACAGGAGAAATATACTATATAAACAAACCAACCCAAACAAATGGCATTTATTTCAGACAAAACTAACAAAAAAATACATCTCTACCCCTGAAAGTGAAAACAGAATAATCTGTTTCCATTGAACCATCTAAATACACAAGCTCCATTTTAAAAATAGGTTTTTTTATACAACAGAGAAGTCCCCAAAGGATTAGTTAGCAGGGCTTACATTAGAGGCACAAAGTGGCCCTCCAAAACTCAAGATGAAGCCTACTAGATAAATACAAGTTTTAGGCTAAGACTGCAAGACATTGACTTACCCTGAAGGCTCAGATCCTTCCACAGCAACTGAATTAGCAAAGCCTAAGTTTCATGGATTTTTTTTCCCCCAGAAATGTATGTTACATGTTTTTGACCATTTTATGCAGAGTCTAGAGTGACCCTTAAATGATGCACCTACATTAGTGCTGCAGTTTGGGTGAAGAACAAGTTCCGACACAAAGCCTCAATGTTCTCTGCTTAATTTGCTTGCACTCCCTGTTGTTACATGCTATGTAGACCTTCCACATCTAATTGGAGAGAAATTTACTTTAATACTGGAAATACTTGATCTAGAATCAATAATTTTCTTTCTCCGTGCTCTTTCACAAGCATAATAGTTAAAAAGTCACCTGTGGAAAATGATAGGAAAATTGTATTAGCTCTGCATGACACAGATAATTATATTAGACTTTGCACTTTACCCTGCAAGTTTGGTAAATCAGGTTTATCATTCTGTTGAAAGATGCACATATCACTACAAGTAATTAGAACTAAAAGGGGTGCACAGGAAGGTAGAAGTTAATAGAACAGAATGTCTTTCCAAAGGGCACAAGGCACGCCATTTACAAAAGTAAGTCAACAGCAATCATTCACACTCTCCAGCAGTCAGCAGGCAGAAATTCTGCCTTCCAGGCACATATGATACAATGCTTGCACTCGCTACCTTCACAGGGAAATAAAGTTATCAAACACTAGTGTCATTGGGCAAAAGCACTGAATTTCTAGAAAATATAAAGATTCCAAGTCATCCACCTCAAAAGGAGTGCTTCACAATGTCACTTGTATCAGTCAGGACATGGCACTGCTGATGCAAAATGGGTCTGGTGCCATGCAGGCAGCTGCTTTCTGACACTGCTGAGGACCTGCAGCTTTCTCCTAACATCAAAATACTTAATGATTTTTTTTACCTTGTGATCAATTTCCAATAATAGAAAAACTGCTGTCTTTAGCAGTTATTAGGTCCATATTCAGCTAATGTAAAAGATGTGTCAATTTACCTCATGACCTAAATTATGTTATGCAGGGTCAGCTAGCTTATCCAGGGAGAAGGATGCAATAGTTAGCTGAGTCAGATGACCATTTCATTAAGATTGTTTCAGCTGCACATTCTAAAAAAGGCAATGGCATGATGAAAAAATTATATCATTTTTTAGCTTGTAAATCTTAACCTAAAAGTTCACATATAGACTTTTTCTGACATATTACAGAGAATCTTCTGATGACTTCATCTAACCTCCAGAGCATAAAACCACAGCAAAATAAAGTTAAGCTATGATAAATCATGACTGCCTGTGGGCACTAGAAATATGACTCCTTTGATGGTCCTGAACCTCCTCACCTTATCATCACTTTATGACACAGCAGAACCCCCATTTCTCTGTCTGGATGCTAAAAGCTTCAAGGTTATTGCTGGTTTTAAGGAGTCTTTAAGTCTGCAGACAATGCCATCCACTGCATTGCTAAGTGTGGCATGGAACATTAAGAGTCGCATTAAAGAAAACCAGACATTTATCTCTGTATTTCAGATATAAACTTTATATCATCTTTTACTACTGTAGAAAAATATTTGACATGGATATGAGATAGCCCATGACTGTTTATAAGGTTGGCAATATAGTTCTGGCCAGCTGAGTTATTTTTACAGCAAGTGGGCAGGTACTGCAGTACAGTACAGAGGTGGGAGAGACTGAGAGAACAAGGGTAAGTAAATGCTGTGAAATGGCACTGGCCAGGAGGTAAGAAAACCTGGCTATGGGTTGAAACAGTGTGGGAATGGTGACTTCCTAAACATTTGGGTTGCTGTGCCCCCTAAATGAAGCAACGACCACAATCCACTTACTTTGCTGTTTTTCAATTAAGCAGCTCTTCCCAGACACACTGCTACCTGCACTGGACATAACTCCTGTTTCAAGAGATACTGGTTATTTAAGGAGCTAAAAATTAGAAAATATTTACAGCTGCCCCCTCCCCTGATGTGACTGGTAACACACCTGAAGGTATAAACACCAGAAAAAAACAGTACAAATCACAGTTTCAGGGTATAAGATGAAAAACATTAAACAATATGTTGCACAAAGAATTGTTGGGCCAGTGATGGTGAATTTATTACCATTCTGCAGACTTGACATGTGACGGATAAGAATGTTTTGAAGACACCTGCTTGACATTTCACATCTCATATCAAATGGGTAAATCCCTGACATATTCTATGCATTTCAAAGACTTCTGGCAGATTTTATTATCCTGAAGTTCTCAAAGGCTATTTTATTGCTCTTGGAAATGGCCTTCAGTCTGTATCAGTGTAAAAACAAGCCCCTGAGAGGCAAATTACTAAATGCAGAGTTCCCTTTACCTATGATTTCTTATGTAGCTCAGTTAAGGTATTGATTGTTGTCTCACACTGTATGGCCAAGTGTCAACTGTGTTCTGAAAGGAATTAACATATGGAGAACACCACACTTTAATTTTGATACATTACAGAAGTCATGATATTAAAAAATGTCCATCATAATGGATGCACATTTCTCAGTAGAACAGTAATGTACATGCACATAAACACAAAATTAACTGTTATTTTTTATTTACTTAATTCTGTACTTATAAGATCATCCAGCTGCCTTAATATTTGGGTGAAAGAAAAGGCAAGATGAACAGACCAATAGCTACTGACCAAAGTCAGAAAAATCCAATATGAAGTGAAAATAAAATCCAAGAGGAATTTTACACCAGTGAGTGAATTTGTGGATCAGTCAACTTGACAAAGGTAAAACAAGATTATTTGGAACACAATTTAGGGCATTAATCCACACAGAATAAATTTGTTGTATACAGACTTCACAGTGCATTGTTCCAAATGTATTTCACTGTAGTAATTTGTATGTTGTTTGGCTTTGCTGGTGTTTTTGTTAATTTGATATTGTTGTTGGGTGGTTTTTGCAGGGTTTTCTCTTTTTTTTTTTTTTTTTTTTTTTTTTTTTTTGTTGTTGTTGTTGTTGTTGTTGTTGTTGTTGTTTTGGTTTTAATCTTTAATCCCATTGCTACCTTTTTAGGAACTTTTCAGCAACCAGACTAATTGCTTCTACTGTGCATAAAACACAGGCTCTTTCCTACAAGTTTTATTCCAGAATAAAAAGATGTCCTGTCTCCTGTGGAACTTGCAATCCAGGTATGGACACTTCAGCTGAGGAGAGGTTCAGCTCAGATGTCCCACTACACAGACACAGCTGGTGAGGTGCTGTTCAGCTACACCCTCTTTTTCTGTGACCATCTGAACTTTTTAAGGGCATGCTGCAAAATTTACTAATAACTCCTAGCCCTGGGAAACCATCAAATCCACACTTTCTGCTCTTGGGATTGGTATTTGTTGCTGTGGTTATCTCACAATTCTTAATCATAAATAGCTCTATTATAAGAGTTGAGTAGCACCTAAAAAACAATTACCAAATTTTTATTTTTTCACCACTCAATTTTTTTTTTAATTTGATCTGTCTCACAAAATCAGTACCAAAACTAGTGTGGTGCTCCTCAAACCCTTTGCCAGCTGTGAACAAAGGCTGTCAGGTAATTAAGTGTTTAGGTTTCACTCAGTCTCAGGTTCTGAATGACTCAGTGGAGCTCAGTATAATTCTGCACCTAAGACTAATCTGCAGTAACAGGGAGAAGTCTGCAGTTAAAGGACCTTGGAGAATAATTAGTGACACCAGTAATTAAGGAAATACTAACAACTAGTTAGTAGCCTTTGGTATTTTTATGTTAAAAACTTCAAAGCTTCATTGCTACAGGTCAAAACTAGAAAGAAGCAGGAGGAAACATTCGGCAGGTCATATATGCATTTTTACCGGTTTTGAGGTTTTTGTTTGGGTTTTTTTAGTTTGTAAACAGCTTTAAGACAATAGGGAGAAGTTTGTGCTTCTTGTTCTTCCACTGCCCTGTCTGTGCCCTGATAGAGCAGAGGAATAATTCCTAGAGGGATGCTTACAAGGAAAGACTGTGGGTTAGGGAACAGTCCCAGTTTGGCAGAAACAAGCAGGAAGAACAAGCCAGGGAAGCAGAAGGGTGGCTGGATAGGTCTCTGGAAAGGAATTCAAGAGGAAAGGAACAAGTGAAACATTGGAAGCTGTTTCTTTAACATATTTTTACATCCCATTTCACCAGTAAAATACAATCACTGTTATGAAACTGCAAGTTTGGTCTTAACTGATAGGAACATGAGAAACATGTTTTGTTTCTTCTTTCAGGACTAAATTGACTGTTGCAATTAGAAAGACATCCCACCTTTAAGTCCATAAGGTATTTTTTCTAGGAATTTTCAGAAGTTGGACTTGAGCTAATGCTGAACTGTAACTGTAAAAATCATCATTAATATAGTTCAGACCTTAAATAATAGGTCACGTAATAAGATATTTCCAAAAATTTAAATTTGACAGTCTGTTAAACCCAAGTTTATGACAGTTATGTCAGTTTAAAAGTTTAGTCTCATGGAAAGTTTGTTTTCTCTGTCATTCAATAGTAGCTGTTCCCATAGCGTTCTTTTGAGATTTCATTTGAATTTCAGCCTTCAAAACTGCTATTAAAATTTGGGCCACTGACACAGGCCAGAACTTATAACCCACACACTCATAAAATCTACAAACCTTCAAGCAACTGCAGCTGAAGATTTACCTCTGACAGTTTCCAGTGCAGGAACCTTGTGAAGCAAGTAAACAGTGTTTCTGCATTTGAAATACACCAAAAGAATTTACAGATGGAAATAAAAAACAGCCACCAAGTTATTTTTCTTACAGATTTTCTGTACCACCTCATCTTTCATTTTTACATAGAACTAGTATCTGCAATAAAGTTTGAAACAGTTGAGATTGTTCTTGGCATTTGCATTCTTATTTTACAAATGATAAAATTCTTGCTTAAAGAAAAATCAGCACAGTGAAAGTCTGGATGCGTGGCCTGCCACTGTGTTCTACCTACCAACAGGTTGTGCTGGATTAAATCTCCTTCTCAAACCTGCCCTCTGTGATAGCATCACCAGTGAGAATGCTCCAGAGAGAAGTCAATGGCAGCTGAACAGTCACAGAATGTTCTGAGCTGGAAGGATCCACAAGGATCATCAGATGTTACCCATTGGATCAGAGTCCCATTCAGACACCATCTTTATCCTTGCCAAGTGCCTGAGCTCCTCCCCAACAACTCCAATCCTCAGTGATGTGTTTTCTGTCCCTGCCTCAGAACCCTTGTGTTGTGCAAACAGCCTCAGTGTAAACCCAGACCTAAGATGGGAAACTCCCCAGCTGTGACTGAAGTATGCAACTGTTCAGCGAAGGAAGCAGAACTGCTACCTCTCAAAAAAAAAAAAAAAAATTCATTCAGTTACAAATGAGCAACTCAGGATATGACATTTGGAGATTCCAGCTCGTGGTACATTTTTCCACACATTAGCTGAACTGTAACCTACTTGGCCAGCAGTTTCTTCAGGCAGGGATTTTAATTTTTCATGAACACATTGCTCTAATAAAGTACTTGGCATTAGTTATGGCTTTTGAACTAAAATGCATCCATGACATTAAATTTTAAAACCACTAAGCCATTAATTTTGATCAGTTTTTTTTTTTTTTTTCCTGGTATAGTGTTTGCAAGAATTAGCAACTAAGTGCATATTTCACCAGCAAAGGAATAAAGGCTGTACTAATAAAACTTACTTTTTCCTGTCCCTGTAGAGAATGGCAATATTTTATAGACCAACTACACAGCAAATGAAAGCCAAAAACAAATTTGTTGTTCCAAATTTGCTGTCAAATGTAACATAATAGTTTAACTTATGATGAAGGGCAACTTAGCACACAATTTGCTATCTACATTTTCTTCTGATTTCAGACAAAAAGGTTTACAGCATAGCAGAACAGTTCCATAAATTGTCTAGCTCGAGCACTGACTTTAGTACCTATTTGTAAAATCATCTCCCTACAAAAATTTCCAGGTAATAGCTAAATAGCTGAGCCTACTCAGCTGAGGATGCTGATCTGCGATTTCTACAGGTGTGCAAGTCTCTGCAGTTGCCCTACTTTACCTTCCAAAAAAATTCCCCTTTTGTCTGCTTTGTTAAGACTAACACTCAAAAGCTCAAATAGTATAAATCACAGGTATTTTAGTTTTTAATAGAAAATCATTACTTCAGGTACAACTACTGGCCCCACTAACCCTGTTACTAAAAGCAATAATCATCTGGTGACAGTATGTGAGCCCAATAACAGACTTCAAACCAGTTCTCAACTTCTCATGCCTCCTCTCACTCATCTCGTCCTCATGGAACAGTGCAGGGTTACGACACTGAAGGTGTGTAACAGGAACAGCCAATCTGATATCTGATTCTCATGCTCGTGTCTTTCCATTGTTCAACAAACTGCAGGGAACAAACTGCAAAGGCAGGGAAGTAGCTCAGCTATAGTTGTACATTTTAATTGAATACAATTTACACACTTTATACACCTCCAAGCAGAGCGCAGAATTTGCTCAGCAATAAGAAAGCAGCTCAGTAAAACAGATGTCTGCTCCTCCAGCTTCCCCACTTCTTAGTTTTCTTTATTACTCTACATTAACATGTAGATAAATTAAGCATAACATAAGTGTCTACAATTCCAGCTGTGCTGCAAAATGCTGCTGTAAGGCTAAATTTTTACGTCCAAGTAGTTTCATAATCTATGTGCAGTTATTTATGAAGCAGGAATGCTATTCTGACAACCTAATTAAACTTCCAATAATGTCAGCAGGAATCTGATTGCAAAATAGCTCATTTTATAAACATCACTACTTTTATGACTGACGAAAATATGCACAATCAGGTGCCAGCTCCTTCACAAATACATATTGTATAACTTGGGTCACAAACTGCTTGCCAGTACAAAATTCTAAGATCTGTCCTCAACCCATAAAAACTAACACAGGTCACACAAAGATTGCATGGATGTCACTCTTCTGCCCATTCCACACCCGTGTAACTTCAGTAGTTTCAGAGGAGTTAACTGCCAATAAATTCATAAATCTACATCTAAATCAAGCCATCTCCTGTGTACAGTACTGGATCTGGGATTACACCTGCACTGAAAACACAAGTGAAGTACAGGACACCAAAAAGATAACTGACCCTTGCCTACTGCAGACCCACTCTATGGTCTGCATATCACATTGCATGTGAAGCACACACTTATCCAAAATTTGCTCTTTGAGCTGACTGCCTAGAAGTCTCTTTAAAACAGCATAGGTCACAATGCACTTACTGAATCTGAAAAAAATTACATTCCTAATTGGAAATGCTCAAATTTAAAAAAGCATACATGATATCTCACTTCTTAAAGCAGAAATGAACTGTAAATTGAACCACTTGTTCGTGGTAGCAGCTGCTGTGTTGGAAGAAGCCATTACAGCTTTGCTGTGTACAGTACAGGTTAAAACCAAGTACTCAATGTTTGAGCCAGCTCCAGTATGACAGGACACATTTCTAATAAGCCTAAGTACAGGGAAAACACAGTATTGGGGTACTACCCAACTGCCCACACAAACAGGAGACATCCCAGGAGTCCTGCAGTGCCCGCTCTTCCCAGTCACCATGCTGAATCCATTCCAAAATCCAGGATCAGCTGCTTCTCATCTTGGGAGTCATGGTGGGTTGTTTTGGTGGTTTGAGTTTTTACATTTTCATTAAGACCATTTGAAAATACAATCTCAATATAGCAGGTATGGAAACATACAATTAAAAGTCAGACCTCACAGTCCTCATAAACCTAAGACATAGTTTTGAAAACCTCTTATAGATATGTGACTTTGAGTTTTATTAAAAATGAAGTTAACATCCAATAAAAACCAAAGCAGAATAGGTAGAACATTTTATTTTTGTCAAACCTTAAATGTAAAGTATATTTAAAAAACATGGTTTGGAATTTCAAGAACAGGAATATAAACATGTATTTTCTATCCCAGAAAAAAAAAATCATGCAGGTGTTACAGTATTTGATCATTCTCTACATTCACTGGTATGCAACATCAATTTAATGTTATTCCATAGATACAGAGATGCTGTAAATTGGTACAAATACCAGGATCCTCTGGCCTCACACTGTAGAAGAAGCAAATCTGTTCTTTGGTAATTGGAGAAGGCTGATTTTCCCTTCCAATGCAGGACTCTTAGGAGGCCATATTAGCCACTCAGCTCAGAAAATTACAACTCCTGTAGACAGTCTGGGCTACTTTTGTCACGAGAAAATAGTATTAAGAGGTATAAATGCAAAGAAGTTAAAATTATTCATTCCTTGTGGTGGCTGTTCCAGGAAAAAAAAATTCCAACTCTCTCCTCTTCTATTCATCATTTCATCTAGGTAACATTTAGACTCATATGCAAAGGTATTTGCTAGATGGGAATGTACACATGCATACTTTCAGTTTAAAGAAAGAGACATGTATGGCAATTTTAAGTTAACATGACTTGAATGTACACCTGTAATAAAGTTTAAAGATTTATTAAACTGGGACATTACAAATCCAAAAAAATGCGTTCATAGATTTTTGATCTTCCCTTTTTCAACAAAGACTGACAGAATATACATATACAGGTTGACATTTTGATTTATGGAAAACAACTTCCACTTTGCTCAGTTTGCAAGTCCTATTGACTAAAATGTAGTTCATTCACAACAAAATATTTTCAGTAAGTGAAACAGTAAGCAAAGAAACCCCAAACTAAGCTCAGAAGCTAAGTGGTTTAGAAAGCCTGGGAACATCTATGTGTGCCTCAGTGTGTCTATAACTTTTTTGTACACTATATCTATAGACACACCCACACATTTATTTACACACATCCGTGCGCACACGCACACACACACACACACACATGGGGAACCTGCCGTGGAGATCCAGCTATCATCTACTCAGGAACAAAACACATTATTTAAAAATGTGGCTAATTTAACAAAACAGAGAGGAAACTGCTGCTATCAAAATATACAATTTGGATTGCAGACTAGAAGGCTAACAACATTAAAAAAATAGTTTTAAGCAAAACCCCTTTGTTTCTGAATAACAACAGGTATCAACCTGCCATAGCATGAATCATCCAAGTAAGGTTTTATAAAAAGTTTAAATTGTCACCCTTCCTCATTTGTAAAGTTCTTGACATATATAGTGCGAACTCTGGTCTCCAAACTGGAGCCCCTTCCATTTTTTTCAATCCATACTTCAGGAAATAAATGGCAGCTGAAGGATTCAGAATCTCAAGTGAGATTTGTGCTTTACCATATACCTGAAAAAAAATTAACAGAAGACAGCATTACTACCCTTGTGGCATTTACAGGAATTTTACTTGCAGGAATAAAATGCACTGGCATTGTTAAAAGACAGTTCTTACGGAATTAGAAAGTTGCCAAAGAGATGCAATGTGTTGTTATGCACTGTATTTATCCCACTAAGTAACAGCTGGCTACCACCTTGCCGCAAAGAAAACTCATGTTTTCCAAGGCATTGCATGACCTCTAACATCAAAAGACTATTGTAAAGACAACTCGTTCATTCTGGGAGTACAGATACATTGTTCATCTGAGACTTTTCAACAGAAAGCCATGGAAAGTTTGATGATTGGTATTATTTGGACAATTCCCACAGGACTGTTTTTTTCACTCAATCATTTAAGCAGTTTGCTGTGAATCAATATGAAAAAATTAAACATTCATGAAATGCACAGGCTTCTCCCCTCCCTCAATATTTCTTTACTGTTTCATGATAATAAAGTTTCTTCTCTATGACATGAACAAGGTATTGCCATGAACTCCTCCTTCAGGAGAGTTCTGACCAGAGAACCAGAGTCAGAAGATGGGGAATCATGGGACTAATGAATGATTCCTGGTAACTACCCTTCCTTTAAATCCACACTTTGGAGATGATTACTTACAGTCTGTAAACATATACCACTACATTTTATTAACTGTATCATCAGGGAAAATCAAAACAAGCAGTATTTTTAAGCTAAACAGTGTTCAGATGTCTAAGTTGTAAACAATTCCCCTGGCTACCAGAACTTTTAATTCCCACCCAAACCACACAAGTATGAACATCAAGGACTTCCAGCAGGAAACATACCTGTCCAAAGTTTCCCAGAAGCGTAGGAATACTGGCCTGTCCAAGTGTCTTTTGTGGTAGCTGAGTTCTAACACTGTTACATCCCATTTCTGTACATTGGGATCCAGGCGCACTTCATCATACTTGAGATGAAAAGCTTTAACTGCAGCAAACAGCAAAGTAGTTGGTACAAACATGAACACTTCAGTGTTTATTGGTCAAAGAAAATTCCCCCCCACACCCTTCCTTTTTCAGAATGAAGCCTGAGAGTACAATTAACAAGACCATAACCCAAAGAAGTCAACTGCTCACTAAAGGGCACACTTAAATATGGAGGTCAATGGCTCTCAGGCTATTCCAGGGTGAAAGGAAAGGTCAGCCCCTACTTTCAGATGCACAGATTCCAAGGGAGCAGCAGAAACACACTGCCAATTCAAGTACATTCTCTTTGAGAAACAAAGAAGTTCTTTCTGAAAATCTCTGAACTGTCAAAGAATTAAGAATAATTAAAAAAAAAGGTATTTCTGAGACCTTTGAGTAGAATGCCTGGCTATCTCCTGAAAGGATCTGTAGAAGATTGATAGCAGAATGCTAGTGTAACTCCCAAATGCTACATAAAGCATTCTGAGAAATTTAGTAGCTGCCAATTTCTGCTGATCTAGTACTCAGTTAAAAATGGTAAAATATTAACTGTTATTTTTCTCTTGGGAAGTATTGTCACATGTGAATTAGGTACAGCCTAAGCATTTACACAGTGAGCATTAAAACCAACGTATTTAAGCCTTGTACAATTACTATCTGAGAACCCAATCTGATTTTAGTAGTATTGAAAAAGTAAAACAAGACATGAGTCTTGTGGAAACTAGTTATTTTTAATGCTGTGGTTGTACCTTCTTTGGATACCACACCCTTAATTTTGTCTTCCACAAAATCAGTTCTTTCCCAGATCCATCTGGGAACTTCCTAGAAGGATGGTATGTGAAATTAGTGGGTTTTTTGTTGACCAACTAAAGAAATGATCATCTGACTTGTATCTCTGCCAGATAAATCTCCAAGCTTTGTGATTTAGAATACATATACATTATCTCTGCTATACATTGTTGTATGTATTCATGTAACTTCAGAAAAAACAAATAAAGATGTATCAGGGCCGTGCATTTACAGAAAACTCCATCAACACCTGACAGGGTCTCTGCAATCAAGTTAAATATAATTAAGCAAAAGAGGATCCATCTCTTAACCTAAACAAATCACTATTAAAGCTCACTGATGTGCTCTGGGAGGAACACCTTTCCAATGGTATTCAAAAGTATTTGTTCATGAAACTGACAGCATTCTAAACTTCATTGCAAACATTCACTTGTAAATGTGGAATTAGGCTGGTTTGGTCTGTGAATATGGAACAGTCAGGAGGCCACACATAAGGAAAACTAAGGAGCACTAGAGACTAGTGTTCTAGAGACTCAGCTAATGAAATGTTCTGTGAAAAAGCAGAACATTTGATCAAATAAAACCAGTCTGGCAGGCTCTGGCCCAGTACACGTTTTATTAAGGAGTTCTTTTTGGTAAGAGCTAGCTGCTAGTTTTCCAACAGGACAGTGACAAGCCTTGAATACTTGGTAACCCCAAAAGACCCAGAGACACAGAAGAAAAAATGCAAACTGCAGGTGAAACAATGAACAGCTGCAAACCCCAGAAACCCCATTTGTGAAGACTACTGAACACTATAAATATGACAAAACAATAGCTTCAGATAAAAACAGATACATAAAACTGGACAGATGCTGTCTGTGCTCCCTTCATTTACCTGTTTTCATTTGAAGGGTAAGTAAAGTTATTAGGGGAAGTTCTAGAAACACACTTTATCAGGAAAATATTTTAAAACTACCATGCTTTGAAGGAATGGAATGCATTTCTAAATTGAAGATCCATTTCAATGTATGAATTAAGACCAGATATCCCTCTTTCACTTGAAAAATGTAAGAATTATACACCTATAGCCTGAACTGTACAGGCTGTGATTGTGATCTTTTGGCATGTGGAGACCAGGAATGTCAAAGCAAGTAAGAACAATTCCTACAGCCCTCTATACATGTGTATATATAAAAATTATAAAATTAATAGGAAGCAGCATGTAACTGCTAGCTAGACCTTCAATACTTCACTGCATTTTTCTTGGCTTTGCTTTTCGCAATTGCCATTTTCTCAGTATCTTTATTTCAAAGTGCTATTTCCTTCTTTCATTAGTCTTATTTTTTAAACTCTCTCCTGTGGCACAGTTTTACTTCCACGATGACTCTCAGGCTCTCTCTCTCTCTCTCTTTCCCTGCTCATTCTCAATCGCTCCTTTAAGAAACTCATTTTATTTTCTTGTTCACAGACCCATCCTTAGCTTTCTGTCCCAGCCTTGAGTTTTTTCCTTGCTGCTCACCAAAGTAGCATTCTCTTTCCAGATGCTATGTCACATAACAAAGAGGGGCACACACAAAACCTGATCAAATCTGTTTCCTCGTCACACTGACCACAAGGTGACAGAACTGAACTAAGGTGGGTTTGGGTCTGTTGGTTTTTTGGGGGGGCGGGGGGCAGGTGGTGTATATATGTGTTGGTTTGGCATTTCTTAACACCATCTTTTGATAGGACACCATCAAAAGCTCTGTTTTCTAAGGCACCTCCAAACTGAAGCAACTGAGAAGAGAAGCTGACAGATTCCTTAGATATTATGGCCCACCTCTCTTTCAGAGGGGTGAACTGTGCCACAGAAGTACCTCAAAGCACCACAGTTGTGGGGACTCAAAAAACCTGTTCAGATCTATACAATACTAACATCTAGCTCACTTGAAACTTAAAACTTTTTAACACTTGGAAGTTTTTGTCAGACACCAGATCATATTTTCAACACTTTCTTAGTGGCACACTAGGTGATAATCCTCTCTTCAAAATAGCACTGGAATGTGAAGACAGCCTGGAAACCTGTGAATTGTTGGAATATGCATTGTCTGTTCACCCTTCATTTAAAAGATTTGTACACCGGCTATTTGTGACCCTTGCAGCTGACAGCTCTGAGAAGATTTCCATGAGCTTCCACAGATCAGAGCAGAACAACCACAAAGGGCATGGGAGTATTTGCCATCATAAAGAGACCAAAGCCCAGAGTCTGCTCAGCCACTCACACCCAACAGCACTTTGGCAGCACTCTGTCATGAGCATAAACATCCTACAAGAAACCCCAAACACAACAACAAAGCCCAAACCAAGGAAGAAAAGACATCTCTTACTTTTTGCAAAGATATCAACAGGAGATCCATCGGGCAGGAGCCAAGGCCAGCCCTTGAACTGCCAGGCGGGCCCCTGGACAAACACGGCCACCACGCGGTCCCTGCAACACACAGAGGGAGGGACATGGACATGGGCATGGCCTGGAACATTTCAGTGACCTGCTGTCCTAAACAGGCAGATGGCCTTAGGTAGCTGCTGCTTTTATAGAGCAGGGTAGCACATTTAATAACCACACCTCCAGCACAACTGCTTTTTGTCTTGTAAAGAAAAAAACCCATTCCTGTGATTCCTCTGCGCTTTCAGCCCTGGCCCTTTGCAGAAGGTAGATCAGCTTCTCAGGCTACAATTTTTACAAGTCAGTGTTTATTTGTGGTCATCATTACTTTGCTTTTGAAAAGTGCTCCAACATTTTCAGAAATAACCTTCTGCAAACGGCACTTGAAAACTGAGATGTGCACATTTAAAAGCCCTTTATTCTCAACACTGCTGACTTCCAGGCTGAAAATTAATGAGAAGCAACAGCTGCTAAATTTCTGCAAAGTGAAATTCCAGGCATTTCAGCTATTTTAAGAGTACACAACCATTACCTGTGGTCTAAGAAAATAAATTTGTGATTAAGATTAAGCTTTTGCATTAGTAAAATTTTAAAATCCCACCTCTGAGAATAAATGACCTCCCCACACATGGTCTATCTCTATTTCTTTTCAACATTTACATCATCCAACCACAGTTCCTACCTACCGCAACAAATAATTACCTCTCTAATCTAATTCCCAAATTTAATTTATCATTAGATCCACTAAATCCCAAATGAAAAAGAATAATCAGGGTGAAGATTTGTGGTCTGGGGTGGTTTTTTTACAAGTTTTATAATGGCTTCCTTGGGTAAAACCAAGATAAAAAAGCACACACCACTTCATGTCTTTGGTCAGAAGTACTTTAGAAAGTAGTTTAGATGGTTCTTAAAGGTTTGATCATTAAATATTTTAAGTGCTATTTAATATTCAGAATTTAAATCCACTGATTTCTGATTAGTTCAAGTTCCAAATGCAGAGAATAATTGATTTAGGAGCAGAACGTTTTCAAAGTATTCATCTCCATTAAAATTTAATTTGGAAATTACAAAACCACCAAATACGTCATTGTCCACATCCCTGATCTTCTCACTTGTCAGGAGAAAGTAAAAATGCTGAATAATGCACACCATCAAATAACAAAAAGATGTCAAACAACAATAAAAACACTTCTCTGGAGTTTTTCTCTTCAAGGAGAGCTATTTTTTTCTTAATATATTTTTATTTATATTTTGATTTTTTTATTTTACATTTTATTTTATTTTTTGAAGAATGGCCCACAGACCAAATAATCTATTTCTAGCTTTTTCATGAAAGTGAAAACTATCTACGATTCCCTTCTGCAACTAGTGATCTTCCTTCAGAAGTAAAATTCCAATAGTTCCAATACTGGAATCACAATTCAGTCTTTACAGTCTGATGTATTTTCTTTCTTTAACTACTAAAAAAGTTGGCATATCAGATGCTGATGACCTGCAAACATATCTTCCCAACAGACTCTCCCTCAGAAAGCAGACAGGAGAGAAGGGGTTTTCTGGCACACCACAGTTCAGTGACTTGCATGTTACACCACCACAAACCAGAACAATAATATGAACATTTCTATTCAAATTTCCGGAATTTCTGGCAAACCCAATAACATTAACTGCACTGCTCACACTATTACAATATAAAGTGTTGCAAGTTTTACAGATATTTTAATTTATTTTCATATTATTTTCAGCTGAAGACTCCTATACAGTTAATAAAATCCATCCTTACATCTGTATCTTCAATTTTCAGTAGATTTTGGAGCATTTTATCGTTCTGCATTGTCCTGAGTAAGGAATAGTGTAAAGGAGAAATGTTCTTACCAGTCTTGTGGCATAAGTTTCAGAGGTTGGTCTACGACTCTGTACGGGACAGTGACGCTGACTGTGGTTCCCCCCGGCTGCATCTGGTCCTTCCTCCTCTGTATTAGAGTCTCATTCTCTCGCTGACAGCCCTGCTTCTTCTTCTCATCTGATGGTACAAACCTTAGGGAATAACAAACCCCTCAGTAGACAAGGGCAATTTACTTGATGGAATCAGCAGGAAAAGGAACAGTTTTATCAGAACTTGGCGTTGTTGACAGCAGTCACTGAAGCCACCTCGTTCTCACAATGCCAAGTCTCCATCACTACTCATTCAGAACACCAAAAAAAATGTAAGGATAGTATTTCAGAAGCCCTCATGATAAAAACAGTCATACTAAAAGGTCCTCTGTGCCTCAAAAATACAGCCTTACCCATCCTCAGACATTTGGGGCCTTACACAATACATTTGCTGATGAGGAGCCAGACCACAACCTGCAAAGTGACCACAACTCTTCTTTTTAGTGACCAAGGGTAACCTGGGCATTAAAACAATTGCTTCCTGGAGCAAATTTTAGGAGCTTTTGTAGCCATTAGAATTATTACCAATTAGATTTTTTTTTTTCTCAAGAAAGCTGGGACTTCTGGTCAAAAAAGAATTTGAGTGAGGTTTTATTTTTTTGGAGGATGGTGACTTTACATTATCAACGATTCATCTGCTTACTATGATACATGACACTACAGTTTTTTGGGGTTTTTTTCTAAATAGATTCTGTGATGGAATAAGTGCTTGTAAAATCCAGATAACAGCCCTCATGTCATATATAACCTCCATATGACAAAAATAAATGCTAAGATGTGACATGGCTTTCCTCCCTCCAATTAATTACAGATCCTTAATCTTTCAACCTCCTCACCTTAAAAAGCAAACGCAATTGCATTTCAAGGCCCTCTTCTTTATGGTGATAATAAAATACCCAGAACAGGTCTCAAAATTGGCATCATAAATGTGAGAGCAGTGTGGGCCTTTTTACTGATAAATCTCAGGGGATTTTGAGATAGATAAAAGAAAGGTAACAGAGTCATGCCTTTCACAGAACTAGAAGTGTGTCATGGAAAGGGAAGTTGATGTGACCAGCAGCACCTTCCAGGCCAGCACAAGAACAGAGTTCAGGCCTGTGTTCTCCTAATATTCTATTCAGAACCACCCAGCTGCACTACAGCCCTGTCTGCTGCTGGCATTTCATTGCCAAAGCTTCTGATAGAAATAAAACTCTGTTTCCCTTATCTGCAGTAGTTAGCAGGAGGATTTGTGAAACATTTTAAAAGCACAGTACATAGCTGGTAACATTTCTCTTCATTACAGTGCACACGGTGCTTTTGAGCAGTTTAGTACATTTTTTGGGGTAAGTTGTTTGCAGCATTTCTATTTGTTCTCTTCAATTTATTTTTATTTGAAGACTACAAACCAAATTTGAATGTGCTGTAACAGGCAGACTGCACTTCCTATTGTTGGATAAACTGGAAAAAACTGTGCAGGATTGAATATGAGGAAAGGTTCATTATTCAGTCAACTTGAAAACACTAGTTTTTACTACATATCCAATGAGAAAATGGCATTCGGAAAAAAAACCCAAATAAAAACACAACAAACAAACAATCAAACTTTTAAGGCAGCAGGTGAAAATTGTCAATAAACCTCCAAGCAAAACTGGTTTACTTTCCCAATGTAAATTAACAGATGATGTCCCCTCATATTCCTCATGATTTAACAGTGTTTCAGAAGGAAAAAGTCACAAGCAATTTCTGAAACGTGTCAAAATGCATTCAATTGATACAATTGCACTGGGAAATTAAAAAAAGCCCAACACCTGCAAGTAACTAGGAATGGTGCATTAAAGCTGACTAGCATTGCAAATACAGAAAAAGCATCACAGGTGTTAAATGGGGAGCTATAAATTAAATTATGCTTGTCTGTCTAGTGAAACACCATCACTCTAAAGGAAATACAGACAAAAAAGCTGTACAGGACACAGGGAGAAAAGTACACATTGACCACCTAGAATATATATTTTTAGAAGATAATAATTTCCTTAATAATTGAAGTAATTAGCAAACAGTTAATATTTACATACATTTTACCCATCACAACAGACTGACACATACAATTGCATGCTACACAGAAGCATTCAACTGAGTTCTGCACTGGAAAAAGGCACCCAACGTGACACGAGAATTTAAGTATTTCTCATCAATCTGCTAATTTCAAAACTCCAAAGTGAGGCACACTTTATCAGGAGCACTGCTAATGGCCTGTGCTGCCAATGTGTCCCAGGCTTTGCTTTGCCAATAACAACTGACAGGAAACTCTGTAACCCAAAATGAGGATTTGCTTGGTGGTCCTTCAGCTTTTAAGAAAACTACTAATATGAGTCTCTCATCACCCATTAAAACTTAAAGAATCTGGGCTATAAAAAATGAAGATAAATTAAAAAAAAATAAACAGAGAAACAAGCCCTCAAACACCTTTTATCCAACTGGCAGGGTTTATAGGAAAAGCCTGGGTCACCCAAAATGGTGGGCAGCTTGAGAAGAATTTTTTCTGTTACCTACACTAAACAAGAACAAACTCTTACAGAATATGTAAATAAAAACCAAACAGCCCTACACACATTACAGTGATAATCACGTATTCATCTGAACAGGGACCTAAAAGGTCACATTTTACATTTAATTTGTAAATGTGAGAAAGCAAACACATTTTAATGGAAACAGGAAAGCAGAGCAGCCCTGACAAATGAGAGCAGAGGCAATATTGCTGTGCTACACAGAGTAACAACTTCACCACTCTGAGACTTCTCCCGTTCTCTATTTAAATGTTTCAGTGTTTAAGAATTCATTTCAACACTAGTTTTTGGCAGTTTCTGCCCATTTCAGCTAGAAACTGTTACAGCCATTGAGGCACCATTCACTTGTGCCTCAGTTATGTCCTTTCTACACAATGGCTTCAGTTTTATTTCCTGGAAAAAATCTGAGTTTCTGAGTGCAGTTCTCCAGGACACAACACAAAGATTTCTTGTTAAGGAAAAACTATCAATGAACAGATTCAAATGGCACAGCAGAGAAGACGACTGTCACAAAGCAAGCATTGAAGCAAGCACTTACATCCAGATAAACACACAGAGTACAGGAATAGAGGACAGCTTACAGACAGTTTATGGAATATATAAACTGCATTTCCAGGAATCATCTACTCAGTAGGCACAGTAAAAGTCATGTGCTCAAGAAGTGAGAATCAATAGAAATTACTGTATGATTATAAATATATATGGCATGTGTCCTCATTACCCAGACATAAAACACAAGCGTAAGAAAACTGAGTGTTAAAACACCAAAAATCTCATCTTCTCTTGGAGATTATTTATAATATTCCTATATAATACTACAGCCACTGGCTTAACTACACATTTGTACTTGACAACTTTTTATACACCAGAAATGGCTTCTGAAACCTGAGTGTGCATGAGCATACAGTTTCTTGCTGCTTCTCCAGATTACTGTTTCCTATTAAAAGAAATAAAAATCCATATCTACTTAGAATGCACTTTTATACTAGTAGTAGGGGTAGGAAATGATTAGTTCTTGGTGTAAATTGCCAAAATCATTCTCCCCATGAAAAATGGTGCACTCTCACTTTGCAAAGGCAGCAGGTCCCTTCCCTAAGGTAAGAGGCACGCAATTGAAGACCATCAGACTGTGGGAGGTAACTGGTAAGACACCAACCACTGAACAGCCTGAGCTACTCCTGCCTGGGCTCTGAACTCACATCCCCTGGCAGCAGAACCTTTAAAACCCCTGCACTGAGGGCACATCAGCACTTTCTGGCCCCCAGCTCAGGCACACTGAAAAATGCATGAAAGGAGAATAAGGCAACTTAGCAGCAACTGAGATCATCACAATACACATTTGATTGTGTTCAGACCTGGAGACTTATTTTTACCACCCTCTCAGTATTTCTGTAAAATTACAGTATCAAAAGCTTTAGACACCTATTTTTGCAAGAGAACAAAGCTTTTTTACTACATCATGCCTGAATCTATCCCAGATACTTCACTTGGTATCAAAGCTGGATAAATCTCCAGTGAGCTGCCTGGACACATATGGTTAAATACATCACAAGTAAGAGCATCATCATAATAAAAATACATAATCACCATTTAATCATTCTCATCTGCCTGATGGAATTCCTGCTTTGCTTTGGTTCCATGTAAAGCAGAAGCCTTGTCTCTGAAAAGCCTGACTTCAGGGATTCTCAAATACTGAGTCACAATTTCACAAAGTAATTGTGATATCCAGTGTTGCATTCAGACAGTAAGAATAATATGTATTATATAAAATATTTTAAAGAAGAATCACAACATAACCAGAATGTATTGCAGTTCTGATTTTAAATTAATATTTATCTTTTTACTATTTTAGAAACTCTTCACTTTATGTTGTACTTGGCTCCTTAGAAAAGTAACCTTTCAAAAAAATTTAGCAAGAATATTTGCATATTATCTAGCAGGTGAATTGTATATATTACAATCACATACAGAAATGTCTCCCTTCAAAATCTAAGTTGCAACAAATATATTGAATAGAACAATAAGATATCTTAAAAATAAAATCTTAAACCAGTGCCATGCTTTGCGTTTATCATATGTATTTCCTTCTACATGACAGTTTTCCTGCTTTCCATATTCTCTACCTTAAAAGACAGCCTAACAAAATAAGATGCTAAGTATCATAC
This sequence comes from Acrocephalus scirpaceus scirpaceus, assembly GCA_910950805.1. NCBI lineage: Eukaryota > Metazoa > Chordata > Aves > Passeriformes > Sylviidae > Acrocephalus > Acrocephalus scirpaceus. Next base: position 23,988,077 of record OU383779.1, read on the forward strand.
AAATGTCAGCCAAATTTGGCATGAAAAACTAATATACTACAGAGCTATGAAAAGGCTTAGTAAAAATCTTGGTATAATTAATAGGTTTCTCTCAGATCTTGGCAATTCAATTTAAGTCCTACCACAGAACTGGATGGAGAATCTCCTGTTTATTTTACAATCACCAACCTAAAATATCTGGCAATGATACCACAAATATTTTTTCTCATATCCAAAGTGACAATGCATTGCAGTCCAGTTTCTTACTACAAAAAAAAAAAAAAACCAAAACCACCAGGATTGTAGACAAAAAGTATCCTAAAAGAAAGATTCCCAGCTATGATTGTAATTTTTGATCCCTATTTTTGATCTTTGATTTCAGCTGATTTTTTTCCCTTATTTTAAGAAACATTTAAATGGACAGAATCACAAAAGTTGATTTAAGAAACCCAAATTCTCATTCTTTACGATCACACACTTCACAGACTGTGTTGCCTCAGGGACATCCATATCCCAACCACCATGGGAGCACTGTCCTCCCTACATTTCTTCAGTGTCCCCTACAATGGCTCTTACCCTCCAGCTCCAAAAATCTCTCCTCCTTCTGCTGTATCACCAATCCTCTCTGATGGCACATACCAGCAGGCTATCTCTAGAAATACAAGAAATGCAAATCTACCTGCATCTTCCTCAGCAAGGGTAAGGGAGGGAACATTAATTTAGGTGTGTCTTTTCTAACTGGACAATATTTCTTTATCCCAAAACTAGTGGCAATGAAAGGAGTCTCTGAAATCTCTGCTCTCCTGTCAAATTTAGCTGCAAATGGGGAATGAGTTAAAGAAGGTGCTGACTTATGAGGCAGAAATTAGCTAAGTCTTCTTTCCTTGGAAAACCATCACATATCTATCAATCACACTCAACATCAAGGCTAGTTCTACACTTCGCATACTTTAAAAGTAAAAACAAACCCTGAAGCCATTCCTGCACTAAGTACTTCCATAAATCTGAATGCAAACAAATACAGGCCAGGTGGCATATTTTCCAGGAGAGTGCTAGACCTGTCATGGCTAAATTAATATTTTACTCTTCTGAATTCTGCTATTGCACTTCTGATTCATTAACATACCTTGCTTCTCCCCTTTCTCTTTCATGTAGGCTAACTATACAGTGCCATCCTTTGAACCCTTAAGCTACCTTTTAGTTTGTTCTGGATCATGTTCATTGCACTCTAAATATGAGCATCCTCTTGGGACAGGCTTTGGAAAGTTGAGTGGGACTCTACTCCACTGGAGCTGAGAACAGCTGAAAACTCTGACTCCTGGCACAGATGCACTTTGACAGGACAGACAAGTGTCCTGGGTTTGCCTTAATTGAATTATTGCTGAGGAGGAAGAAGGATCAGCCATGGAAGTGACTTTTCCTTTGACAAACATGACAGCTTCCTTTGTAGCTGACAGAACCAATAGCTAGGTGGCTCTGAGAACTGATACATTGCTAAGCCAATTAGAGAAGCTGGGCACGCCTCCATGGATCATATTTAAGAATGAAAAAACCACGGAAAGCTCTCTCTTACTTCTTGCTGTCTACAGAAGAGAGAAGGTCCCACTGAGACGCATCGAGGCAAGATTAACCTTTGGAGTGCTGAAAAATTCCATTTCAGAACAAATAAATCTGTGGGTGCCAATCTTCTCCTGAGTCAGAGAAAAGGAAAGGTGAAGGCACATGAAGAAAACAACAGCGTGGCACCAAGTGAAGAAGGAGGGGCTGAAGCCCAGAGGAAAGGAGAGGAGATGCTCAGGTTTCAGGGATGAAGACCTTTTGCAAGCCAAGGTGAGAATATAATACACCAGACTATTTCCCTGTAATTCATAAAGACCATGGGGGGATGCAGTGCTCATCCACAGCTCAGAAGAGAACTGGAAAATACAGACATTGAAAGAAGCTGTGATCTGACTTGAACAGAGAGAACCTTTGCTTCCAGAGACAGAAGAGAACCTTTGCTTCCAGAGATAGAAGAGAACCTTTGCTTCTATACTAGGACAGCTTGTCTCTAAAAAACTGCACCCCATAAGCCAGAGATCCAGAGGCAGTTGTGAGAAGACTGTCAGAACATGGGAGGGACTTCACGATTGCAGATTTCCAGGCAGGCTGCTGTTTGTGAAAATTAAAACCATGAGAAACTCTTTCCTGTGGCATGGCAGGAAAGACTTCTCTCCCTAAGCAAACTGAAAAAAGATTTATTTTACAAGTGGTAAACTGACTCAAAATCCCAGGTTTTGTTTCTTTACGTTGTCCATGGGAAATAAAAAGAGTCTGGGGAGATGAGAGGTATTCTAAAGGTTTATTTTAGTTCTTACCATTCTCCTTTTAATTTTGTTAATGAAGTTTTCTTTACAGTTTTAAAGTTTTGAAGTTTTGAAGTTTTGAGCCTGTTTTGTCCCTAAAGCATTTTCTCCCAATCCTTATCTCAACCCCATGAGCTTTAGTTTAACTGGTTATTTTCCCCTCTTCTGCTCCAATTATAGCAGGGGAAGATGAGTGGATGATTTTCTGAGTGCACTGGCATTTGGCCAGCGGTCAACCTGCTGCACAGGTGCTTCATTCCTTTCTGGGTACACCTGTGCCAAGAACTCACAAATCACACAGCTGTAAAAACCAGGGCTTGTTGTGAGCTTTTTCCTAAATATAAAAGCCCACATAAACAAACAACAGCCTCTGTCAACCCAATTAGATCAGTGCTGTGACAGCTTGCACATGAAACAGTAATGTTAAAAGCCAGCCTTCTCTTGAAGTATTTCAGAAGAGACACCAAGAGTCCACTGGATCTCTCATGGCCTGTGGCAGTATGATAGGAACTGGAACTAGCTGTGGATCAGAAGGCACCTCGTATCTCAGAGCAGTTTTAAACAATTCTAGGGCAACTCCAGCAGAAGCTGTACCACCACAACAGCCTGGTTTGGATGAAAAGCAGTGTAACAGTATCACAAAAGTTGAGTGCTGGAGGTGATAAAAAGATGAACTCTCCGTTTTTTGGATATACCATTGCAGACAACCTACAACAGTGTGTTTCTCTGCGAAAATGACTGTTTCCAAAAAATTACCTGGTATTTACTGACAGGCAAGTCTAAAAACCATGATCTGTAGGACAAGCAGAAAGATTCACTCACCCATCATGAATTAAATCTTAGAATCAGATGTGTGATGCAATAAACAAGTTTTAGCAACTCACTGAAATTTCCCTGGATGCATTTGCATCAGTACTTAATGACACTATGTGAACTTCAGAACATCAGTACTTAATGACAATACGTGAACTTCAGAAAAAATTCTTTATTTGCACAACCTGCTGGGATGCTTGGCTGATACAGCTCAATACAACCCATTTGGTCACCTTCTCCTTTACTAGGGTCCTTTCCCAAAATCTTTTCTGAGCTCCATGACTCCCTTGGTCAGCTTCTCTCAGCTTTCTTCCATGGGAAAGGTTCACTTACTTGCACGACGCTGCACAGATGTTACATCAAAGAAAAGCACTGCACATATCCCAACTGCTACTTCAAGAGTTTCCTAAACCTGCCCACAGGTCACAACTGAGCCAAAACTCCGAATTAGGATTTTGCTTTTTTCCTACTAGTCAAGAGGAATTAATTTCTTTTATACTCTGATCTGTAAAACTAGCTTGTCACAAGAGAGTAAATGAACCCTCTTGCTTAATTACTAATTAGGTGCTAGTATAACTTTGTATCTGAAAACAATTTGTTATACAGTATGTTCTAATCAGCTACTTACTTCAGATCTTGCAGAAGGTCCTTTGCATTAAGCATTGTTATTAAAGAGGTCGTGGCTGCTGGAATAATGATTATGGGAGTTCGAGATCCTGTAGAGATAATAAAGTTAGACTTGCCTGGAAGGGTTTTTTTGTTGTGTTCTGGTTGTTGTTTCCTCCCCTCCCCCCTTTTTTCATTAAAGGAATTGTACATAATAAAACTCTTGCTTAAAAGGTCCCAATCATGAAAAAATAGTCAAGGAAAATAGTAGTAAAGCTTTTCTAAAGTCAAGGTTTTCATTCACCACAAAGCAGATCCCTGTATCATGAGTCTCTCAACATCTGTGGGACCAATATTTAGCAAAACAGAACGCTATTATGTTATACAGAATACATGCTATACATTCCACTGCTCACTTATACTGTTGCTTGTAGTCAGGAAAAAAAAAAAAAGCAAAAGTGGGCACAATTCACACAAAAATGAAAAGGATCATGTAACTAAAATTGACTCACCTTTTTTCTGGTTTGGAGGTGGTCTTGCTTGAGAAACTGAGGGAAAAAACCAAACAAAAAATACAGCAGAATGACTAGGACATAAATCTAAATGTCATTGCAAGGCATCTGTTTAATTGCAGGAGTGAATAGGGAAGAGTCACACTACAGTCATTAGACCATTTTTACAGATGCAAGACACTAAAATGAAGAAGGCATTTATAATTTGGGTTTGAGCATTCAGAAAACAAACAGCTTTTCACCAGCTGAAGCAAATGTTAGGAGAATTGAGTCAATCTCTCCCAGTTTTACTGAAGCTACTCATCTCCCCTCCATCCTCTAAAAAAGACCAGGACATGACATCATGGGAAAAATGCCCAACAATCTTGAAAAAAGCTGCTTGTACATCTTCAGTTCAGTAGTGCTGAATCAACAGGAAAACCTTCACAGCAAACTGATCTCTACACCTCACCTTTTCATTAGTAGTTATTATTGCACATGACATGGCATTTAGCTATCCTGAACATATATGGAATTTTCAACAATCAAAACCTGAATTTCACGATTACTCAGGTTAATTTTTGATTGCAGCTTGAGCTACATGAGGTCTTCAGGAGCCAGAAACAGTCAAGCTTGACACTCAAGAGGAAAATCACCCAAGCAACTAAAAAACAAAAACACACACACACACCAAAAAAAAAAAAAAAAAAAAAAAAAAAAAAACCAAAAAAAAAAAACCAACCACCCCAAACCAATTCACCCCCAAACAAAATTACCCTCAACCACCAAAGAAACCCACAAAACCACTGTTGGACTGGTAGAAACCAAAGAACTGGCCCCCACCTCTCCACTAAAATGCTTCCCCTTCAGTCTTCCAAGTTGTGACCACCTCAGCACTGGAAATATTGCATTCCAAGAGTGGAAAAGCATCTTTGTTTCTTCACTTCGGTTCTATTACTGACCTACCTGGCTTCCTCAAATAAACCTCTTATAGTTCAGTTTTCAGGAGCCCTAACTTCAGGAGAGAACTGTAGCACTTGATAATCATCATCATTCATGTTTATCCTAATTCAGAAAATGGTGACTAGTAGAGAGATTGATACAGACTAACTCAAGTCTCAACTGCTACTATGCATGACAAATTTCATTAATTGACTTCCAATTGCTTAGCACCAACTTGCTCATGTTTATTTATGACCAACTGTTTCAGAAACTTCCTAGAACAGTATAAATATTCACAGCACATACTTGCCATTGTTGAAATATTGAGACCATATCCTTAATTATCTTTTCCTGACACTGTCAAATGCACAGATATAATTGGCAATGCTATATTGAACTACATGAACTTTACCTACCCAGTGATTTTTTTTTTAAATCTAGGTAGCTCCTTAAAGTAAAAATGTTCTTCAAATTATGGGCAGAGCCCGCTGTCTTTAGGCAAAAAACAACAAAACAAAAAGGAGGGGGAGGGAGAATAAGCATCTGTAAGAAATTTAACAGCTGTACAAAGACAGGTTAGGAGAAAAAGTTGGTAATGCAAAATGGTGCCAAAAAATATAATTTAAGAGCACATCTCAAGTATTTCCTTCAAATCACTACTGTACAACAGTTTAGCCTAATTTAACTAATGATTCCTATGTGCAAAGCAGCATCCTCCTGGAAACAGCAAGTTTTAGTTGCTCTGCTAAGAATAGAACGGCTGAATTCTTAAAATATCCAAATATCAAAATGCAAAAAATATCCTAGAACAGACAGAAAGAGAAACCTCTTCTGACTACACCTGTCTTCTTTATTCTCTCTTCAATTTCCAATACAGAGACAAGATAATGGATGGGGCTGGTCTTAGGGCAGTATCAATATCACCTATATAATGTACAAACCCCACACTGCAGGCAGGAAATGCACAGGAAGTCACAGCCAGCAGCAGGGACTGTGACAACGCAGCACATTTCTGTTCTTGCCACTTCTACCCTTTTCATAGTGCTGTCTGTCAACTCCATCTGCATTAGGATGCTTAACGGGGCTAGTGAGATAAGTATGACAGGCAGTATGACCTTTCCAGTTCCAAAATAACCAAACAGAAGAATCTGTGCACAACAGCATTTAGGCACGCTGAGAACATTCAATATTAAAATGGATTTTGGGGGAAGAAGCAGCTTGACAATATTAAGTCTTAGCATTAAATCCTGCAAACAAATCTCAAGGAATTAGCGAGGCACATATTGAAAGCATTTAGAGTCTCAACAAGGATATACAGTATTCCAGCAGTACTTCCAGAAAAAGTATATTCATTTTAACTGGTAGCTTTGTTTCCAAGTCCCTCAGAATGTCCCCAGGACCTTCATAACATCATCTTGTCCTGAAATGGCATCTTTCACTTGAGACCTTCTTCCACCAAACCACTAAAGTCTCAAAGTATCTAAACCAGGGGCAAATCTGCACATCAGTTGGCAAACATAGCCCCCCTCATGTACTGGTCTTATATGCTTCTAAAAACTCATCCTATGGGTTTCTTATTTAAACAAAGTACACTTATCATCCCATCACTGAATGAAAAGTCAAGATTCAACCTGACAGACAAATGGACTTGGTAGACAAAATCTACTAAGTGGGAATGAATTAAAAACCCAGCTGAGGATTTCAGCCCCATTACAAATACCTTCTGTGCTAGGAAGTATGAAGAAGTAATGAAAACACATTCAGAGAATTACTTATTTCTGATATATTAACCCTAGAAGTAATAATATATCTCTTTTTGAGATTAGTTATTCTGTTTAAGTTGTTTATCCTTGGAGTATTAACCAGCTCTTGTTAGATATTTGAGTGGGAATTTTGTGAAATTTTAACTGGTGACATACTAAGCCCACAACCAAGAAGTTAGTGACTTTTCATTTCAGCAGTGCATCCTTTCAATGGGCTAGCTGGGCAACACACTGAAGAGAACAGCACCCCAAGTCCCATGGTATAACATTAAACAAAAGGCTATGGGGTTTTTTCCAATATAGGCACAGTTAAAGGCCAGAAACAAATGACCCATACTTCATTCTTGAGCTAACTACAGTTTTAAATAGAACTTCTTCAAAACTCATGCATGTGTGGGACAGAAGCACATGAGACACTGGGCCACCTTACCTGGTCGTGGCACAGGCTGTGCTGCCGGAGTTTGTGTTTTTCGAGCAGATGCACCTTCCTTTGAAAAGACAGAAGAGGCAACATTAGCAGCTGACCTTCGTGTCAGGCACACGAGTTTTTTAAATGAACACAGAGGTACAGAAAACATCAGGATAATGAGAGTAGTATGTTTCCACTAAAGAGATGGAAGAAAATAGAGAAAATATTCCAAACTCTTTATAGATCCTGCTTTAGGTTTAGGGAAGACAGACAATCCCAAATTTTACAGTCTTACATTTTAACCCATCATAAACTCTTTTTAATATACATTCAAAGAAACCTTTCCTATTTATAGTATTGTTTCATTTCATCTGCTATCACTTTCACCAAGGGTTAATAATGTAAATATAAGCAATTGGCTGTAGAAATTTCCAAAGAGGATTCGCTTATGCTTTGGATGGAAAACCTGGACCAAGAAATTGCAATGCATTCCTGACTTGAGGAGTTTTAGTGCCAGAAATAGCACTCTCATGATAATTAGTTCTGCTCATGCCTTATCCAATTACCTTAATGTAACACACAAAAGACCTGCACTACTGTTTATTCTTGTTAACTCCCCAAAGTCAACACAGTACCAAAGAAAACAATGAGGTCACACGTCTGCTTCCAAAGCAACACAATTCCTGCAAGAACAAATTCTGCTCTCAGTTACTGCTGTGAAACCTCACTGAACATAACACATAGCAGCAACATGGTAAAAAGCTGCAGTATATTCCAGCCACTTCTATTTGCAGAGCTGACAGGAAAAAAATCTTCTCAACATGAAACCATGCATTTTATCTGAAAATTACTTAACCACCATATGAGGTATCCTACAAGCATGAGACATTGAGAAAGGTCAGAGATCCCACTCAGAGGAAAACCTGTTCGAAAGGACTCCAATACAGCATTATCAGACTTCTATGTCCTTGCATAAATAACAGTGTGTTTTGTAATGCAAAATAAAAGAAACCTAATGAAAAGGCTCATGTTCCACAATTTAAATAACACTTAGAGGAACTGCTTTTAAGTTTCCATCATGAAAGTTAGAACTCTCTATCTCATGATCTCTGAAGTACAAATAGAAGCTCCCACACAGGCCCATAGAAAACACAAATTTACTCAAAGCCTCTCTTCCCTGAGCATTAGTGAAGCCACTCATGATTAGTTACAATCAGCTGGAGCTCACATTTGGTGCAGTGAGCAGCTTTTGTAACTTTTACAGGCAGCAACTTCCCATTAATCTTTAGTATAAGGATTTAACCCTGCACTGCAAGTAATGGGTCTATCCCAAATTTTGCTGTACTCTTTTCTGATTATTAAAATACCAACGTTTATGTAGGGCAGTTGAGTCAGTACCTGTTATTTTAAGACTTACTTTTATAGCAGCAGAGGAAAGGTATTTTTGACAATGTCCTTTCACAATAATTACTCAGAAAATTATAAAAATGAAAATGCCACCACTCTAGAGGAAAAGCAGCAGGAAAGGCTGACTACCTTTGAGACAAGCCTTGTGACTGAGAAACAGCATCTTTCTTTTTACTTCCATTTTCCAAGAAAGCAAAAATAAAACACTTTGCACCTCTTTCTGTAGAAAGTGTCAAAAGTTCTGTTCTGTGTCAAAAGAATGATTCTGTGCTGCACTAGTTACTCATTTTGAAGAAACCAAGAATTCCCTCATAACACTTCCTTGAATTCACAGTACTTGATGAAATGTAAAGAAAATTATCAAGCTAAAGAAACATCAACTCCTGCAGTGCCAAGTTTCAAGTTTCTAAATCCAGTTCAGATGTATAATCACTACTGTGTGCTGTCCTACACCTTCATTCCTCCTTCTGTCCCTATGGAATCAGCAGTGCAGCACTGCTGCCTCCTCTGCCACTCACCCAGTGCTTCCCATGCCTCAAACACACCCTGCAGTGAAGGGAGGCAACCAAGAGCTGCTGCAGAGAAACTTGGGAAGAATTAGAACCAAATAAGACCCAAAGCCAAACCAGTGGCTTGAGCCTAATGAAGCAACTGGCAAATTATCTGTTTGGGAGTTCTTCACACTCTCCTCTGAATTGCCTGCTCTACAGCGATCTATGGGAAACTTAGTGCAGGAGCCTAAAACAAAAAAGGAAGGCTTTGAGAACATGGCAACTGAAAGAAACAAAACACACACCCCCTGCCCAAACCAACAACAAAGTACAGGAAAAAATCACATAAAAGTAGCTGATTAATAGTAGGAAATAAATTCATTTAAATTACTAAATACCGCTTCCATGCCTATGACCATTCTATTTGTAAGACCAAATTCTGCAGATCAACAAATTATGGAGGTCACAACTTTTAGTTGTATAAATTGGTACCTTAGACTATGATAATCTCAAGAATGAACCTCCCTCAGCTCACAATTCCTGATATTGAGGTACCCTCAAAGATCAGCTGTCACCTGATTGATGGCATACCCTCAATCCTTTGGAGGTGACTTACACCCCTTCTTTTTTTACAACTTTCAGTGATCTAAACACTACCACCTATTCTGTAGAAGCTGCAGCCAATGTAGCAAAAGAAACTCTGATCAATATTTCACCCCTACATTTCTCAGAAGATTTGTAAGGAGAAATGTATAGTACTAAGGCGAGGAAAAGAACACGAGTACAGAGCTGTGATGGTTGACAAGACCTGCAAGCGGAGAGGAAAATCTGGTGTCAGCAAAGAAGTCATTATCAGGATAATTTTCTTAGTATTTTCCTTTGTCCTGCTAAGTTTGGATTTAAAATTAACACTTTTCAAAAGCATTCAGATGGAGATATAAGCTTTTCCTATGACAACACACTGATTTAAAGTTCTGTTCTTAAAGCAGGTATAACCACAGAATATTCATCTGACAGAATAACCTCTGTAGCTGCTCCATCCAACTACACCAAGGAGGTGCTGCTTGTGAGGTGATCTGTGGAGGTGATCTGTGGCTTCTCAGCTACTCAGAGGCAACTCCTTGTTTGCACATTCTCACTCCCTGTAAAGCCCAGAGTTATTTCTCACTGAGCACACAGGAAAATATTTCAAATCTTCTCATGTGAAATTTTTAATCTAAAAGTTACTGTGAAGTAACCAGCACGCTGCAAATTCAAACTCCAGCCAAGGGAGCTTTTGTTTGTGCAGCCATACCCTAAGCATCACAAGCAGCAGAAATCACTGTTTAGCTATTTAAAGAACATTCATTTCCTCAAAAGTTCTGAATACTTAAGACAGTTTTGCTTGAAAATGACATACCTAATTCTCATGCATAAGCTGTTTGACACTGTTAAGGAGTATATTATGAATATTCATAAGTTGAAACTAATCTGGTAGCAAAACCATGTCATTTGAAAAATACAAATCTTTAAGACAACCACTTAATGTTTTTTTAATCAAAAACATATTATTTGGTTTACTTCTGCTAATTTACCATAGAAGGTAATATATATATAGTTTATTTATGATTTACATTTTAACCATTCAGAAGCAACAACCTGACACAGAATGTAATCAGCTCAAAACTCTCCTGACCTCACTGCCTCATTTCCCTATAGTGCTGGATCTGCTTCTCTGTGGGACTCAGAGTTCCACATGTTCCCTGTCATTTTAGACATTTAAAATATCTCTGTCAACAATGGTTTTGTGTTCAGTGTATTCCTTCTGCTATTTAGCATTGTTGTACCTAAACACCTAAAAATACTGGGTTCACAAACCACTGCATGAGCGGAAACCAGCTCAGTACATGTGGTTAGTACAGCTATGGTTGCCTTTAAGTTTCTTAAGAGTAGGTGTTGGGGGTTGGTTTGTTTGTCTGTTTGTTCTCTTTTAGACATCTTTTAAAATGTTTTGGAGTGGTTTTTGACCTTTCTAAAAATAACAATCTGTATTAATTAACAAAAATGACCCATTACCAATATTTACCTGAAAGATTCATCAGGACCCAACTGTTCTTCTCCTATATTTTAGAAATAAGTCTGTATTTTAGATACTTAATGCTTTTCTTAGGTCTAAATGAGCATTAACATCCAGTTAGGTTACCTTCATTTCCCAACTGAAATGAAAAACTGCCTGAACAATGACTCCTGAGACACTTTAGAAAATAGACCCTCCTGTTTAAAACCAAATTATTAAAGATATCTTATGGCAGCTTCACAGGTTCAAATGGTGGAAGGAAAACCTATTTCATTGCATATTCCCTTTCCCAACTGGTTTCTATATAGAGCTTGATAGAGCCTGTAGTATTTTGACCTTTAAAAAAAACATTAGGAGCAAAGGACAGAGTTGACAATTTGATGCCATCTTGTGGCTTTAATTTGGTAAATTTAATTACCATCTTGTTCCTTAATAATATTTAAATTTGTCTCAGAATTTCACCCAGAAATCTGAATATTATTGGGTAGCTTGCATGCTCCTGCCCAGAAGCAGTAGAAGCAAAAACTAACATTTGATTCTACAAGAAGTGTTAGCAACTGCCTGCATGTAAAACACAGAGCAGCTTCCAGATTCACCAGCCATCACAGAATTCACTCAAAGACAGCTCTGTTTGTGAAACAAAGCAAAACTTGAATTCAAAAGAGAAAGAAAATAAGTACGTATGGATAGAAAGCTTGTAAAATTTATCTTTAAGAACAGACTTCAATATATCTATTCAATTTAGGGTACAAGAGACTGTACAAATTCACTTTAATTACCAGCAACTCTATTATCATTTCCTGACTTAAAGTATTGAACCTTTGAAAATTTTAGTAAAACCAGCCTAAAGAACTATGAAAAAACCTAAAACAGCTGCATAGTTAATAAGAATATGACTTTTCTATAAATTAAATATTGTATATTTCAATGTATGAACAAACAGCCAAAACAAAGGGTTGACTTCAAAGCAGGTATCTAAAATCTGGTTCCAGATGCCCTATTTGAAGCCTGATAGAAACATCTATTTGATATAAATTGGATTCTGAAAACAGAGCTTTGTTCAAAAAATGTAAAGCCCCTAGAAGCCTTGGAAAAAAAATCCAAGCCTTTCAGAGTAATGCAAAATAATCCAAATCAGTGGCTTTGCCTCTGCAGCCTTCCCAATAATTCTCTGACTTCTGTTTGCATCAAGAAAATTTTAGTAATATTTTAACTAGTGTTTCATGTAATCATTTTATTTATACATTAAACTGTGTAGTTTATTTTCATACTTCTATGCACACACAAATCTACATGCAGTCCCCCAAGACATACTTAAATAATAAATTGCAAGCTTTTAACTGCCTTCCTAATTTTTAAACTGCATAGTAAAAAAATAGAATTTGATAACAGGATCTAACTATTGTGCAAATATATTTCTAATATTATAGTCACTTTCATTTCCATTGTTTGCAATATTAATGAAAAGGTCATTTCTAACCACTTATACTGTTTCAACTTCCTTATTTCCTGAAGTTAGAGTGGGAGTTTAAGCAGAATTAAAGATATCTTTACAGAACAAATTTTAACAGAAGTTCACCAGTATTTATCAAAGGACTGCCATACCAACTACCTAAAGAAAATAACAGCATAGATTCACTTTTTCATACTTGGACAACTGAAAAAACGCGGTGTACAGGCAAAGAGGACTGATAAAAAATACATAGAACATGTTTATTTCAAAATACAGTCTCCTCCAGAATCATTAAATTTGGAAAAAACCTTCAAGCTCATTGAGTCCAACCTTTAATGTATTATATTAAAATATATTATACTGAAGGTCATGTCTTATCCGGCATAGAAGGCTTCCAATTCTGAAATTCAGTTTCATGCCAGAAAACTCAATGTCAATCTTACAAAGGTAATAGAAGCCTCATTATAGTTTTCCAAATATTGAAGTACATATAACAAATTTCACAAGAGTAAGGAAATCAGAATGAGCACAGCACTACAGGGATGCAGGAGAAGGAGAAAGGAGAACCAGGGAAGGGTGGCACAAATAAAACTCTGCTGGTGCCACCCAGGGACTACCCAAACTTAAACACTAACACTTGTTGTACCTCACCATGCAAATTAAATTTTCACTTACAAATCTGGTCCTTTATTATTCATTACAGAATTAAAACTGACAAGATTATTCAAATTTGGAAACCCTGACACTGTTAAACATGATAAACAGAACTGATGGTTGTTTTCAGTACCAGGTTAGACCTGGCAACTAATGTCATTGAACGAAAAATATTCACTGCAATTTCTTGCTCACTACCAGGTTAAAAGAAATTCGCTTTAAACGTGACTGAATTACCTGGGCTGCTTATTGATATCTTAGGAAATACTCTGGTTCTGCAAAAAAAAATTAACCACAACTGAATCTAAAAGAAAACTGTAGTCACTAGTGAGCAGCTAGGGACAAAAAAGCATTAAAAAAAGCTGCAATAATAACAGTAACAGAAATCATTGGAGAAATTTTTGAAAAGAATTAATCAAAGCCACAACTATTGAGATGCTTTAAAACCATTACCCCCAAGGTTAAGCTGTGACAGATCTGGCTGGACTATAGCTGCACAGATGATTTGGCTCAAGGGACACCAGCTCGACCAGCCTGGCTCAAGCAAACCAATCCCCGGACACGGTAAGGACAGGTCGGATTCAAACCCAGACAGGACCTCAGGCAGCCCCTCTGGAGCACAGAGACCCCAGATATCACACAGGTATCAGTGGCCAGGGAGCTGGGCAGAGCTGAGAGCCTTGCCCATTGTGTCTGTAAGCACAGGAAATTTGAAAGCCCTGTGAAAGGAGCTGCTGGACAATAAACGTGAGCAGTCACTGCAGGAACTCAGGGTGGTAAAGTCACATCCCTGTCTCCCACCCCAGAGCGACGTTAAACTATCCAACCCCTCTGAGGAGTCCTCTCAGAAGTGTGCTACGGCTCCTCCCAACTTTATTGCACAGAATATCTGTAAAATTAAGAACTTTGTCTTGAATTTACATCAGTCACATAAACTCAAACTGTTGCTATAGAAATAGCAATTTTTGAGCAGAAGAGGGATGTTGGTGATGAAGATTAAACATGTAAGCACTTCCATTTTCCTGGGGATAAGCTGTTTTCATCAAAAACAACTCTTAATCCTGAGAACTCCAGAGGACTTGTTTGTTCGTTTGAAAATAAAGGCTTGTCTATACCTACCTATGTTCATTTTAATGACTCGTTTCCTTGAACTGAGTAAAAAGACAAAGGCAGTTATCACTAAAACCTTATTTTTGCTTAGAATTCTTGCCCTTCGGGTTAGTTATCTATGCCAGCCTCACACATATTATTTGGCAGCCAGGAAGGGTTTTAAGAAGTACAGTTTGAGTATTAAGGGATTGTTTCATCCTTCTCAAAAGCCAGGTGTAAAGGTTTCTACCCTACTGGTTTTCTGCCTGCCACATTCAGCCCAGGACACATCCAGAAGTGGATTTTGTATTCCCAGAACTGGAATTTGTATCTAATTGTGAATTTACTGCAACTGGCTCACGTTTGAGTCTCTAACTTACAACTTCACATATTGATAACTATCTAGTTCCAATACTGCCTCTGAGGACAGGGACTAGTCACTCACAGGAAGTGGTTTTTATCAGAAATATCATAGAATATGGGGCTCAAGCAATCCATTTGCACAACACTACAACTGGCATGCAAATTCCAGACATACAGAGCAGCACTGTTGTTTTTGTGTTCCGATTCAGTTTTGGAAATGGGATTTGAGGGAACAGTCACATTTACATTACAGAAAATGCTGCTCAGTACAGAGCAGCAGGAAGACCCCACTTGCACCTGCACTCAGTGAGCAATACATGAGCAAAGGTCTACATGATCTCAGAAAGGTTTCTTTGCAACTTCTGGAGAGACTCGTGAAATGCTTTGTATGAGAAGAATATTTTTTAAAGCTCTGCAGGTGTCTAAATGAATACAGATGGATTGTTCTGTATGAAAATTTCTCAAAAAAAAAAAAACCAAAATGAATCAAGACCCAAGTAACTGAATAACTTTGTGGGCTGCTGTCAAACATGTCAATGCAACAGAAACTGCTGAGGCTCTTTCCAGCCTTCCCCTGCTTATGCTGACTCCCATTGCTACAACACAGGGCATGCTGGATTAGAATTCTAATAGGCAGGCAGCTATTAAAGACCTTGGGTTATTTCATGATTGCTTGTTCAACAAATTTATCCAGCACCAGTTGTTCCCAGTTGTACTTCATCCTGATGTGATGATCTTTCTATTCACTGAAAAGTAGTTTTAATATTATTCTTCTGTACCTCACCAGCTTTAGCAATCCCAGCATTATGCTTATATATTACATTATGTTACAAGAAAACACAATTTTCATGGGTGGTCATGGGCAGAGAGATGAAAGCAATTTTCCAAGTAATCACCCAGCAAGAATTAAAATATCTGGGGAAAATCCTGAAACTGAATTCCTTGAGGACCCAATGTGCAAAGCTGAACAGTAGAACAATGAACTCCAAGTTGTTTTTGTTGCATAGAAAAAACACTGCTAAGTTCAAAGATGTGTTTTTCAGGATCAAAAGCTTTAGCTGCAGCTATAAAAAAAAGTAACAAACAAGCCAAGAGATGAGGGCTTGAGTGATGACAGCAATGGATGTGAGCATTCAAGGGGCTGTAACCACTTGGATATGGAAAGGGCTATTTTGAACTTCCACAGACCAGAAAAAGGGCTAAAAAATGTTCAAATTGCACAGTGCCTTGTACTCCAGGCTTCCTGGATGCACAACAGCTCATCTGCCATGCAAATTCAGCTGAAAAAGCAAAGACATCTTTTTTAAAACCTCAAAAGCTGATGATAGTGAGATCTGGTGTAACTGTAATGCACTGCTGGTAATACTGAACCACACGTTTGCAGTCAGCTGAGTAATACTGGTCATGAAACTTGTGCTCAGATTTTCTTCTCAACTCTTCTTGTACTTTGTGACTTTTACACAAGCCCACCCCAAGAGATTCTTGTGGGATATCCACTGCTTCAATGGCTACAGCAAAGTGACAGAACAGTAAGCATAGGCAAAAAAAGGAAAAAAATAAGTGTACTTATAGAAATTATCTATGTCATTTGCAAACAGAGTAGTGAAACCCCAGCATGACATTGGTTAAAGCCCTCAGATCAACAAACTGTCTTGTTCAGACAGAGCAGATTCACTGTCTTGGGTGTAGATGATAAAACTATTGACAACATACTGAGATACAAGTGAGATTTGTACAACATGAGACAAGCAAGTTAGAAATAGAGCAGTAATTCTCTGCAAAAAGTTCTGAGTTTTAGTCCAGCACAAAAGTATTAAGATTTCTGGACTTGCACATGCTGCAGTTATCCATGCCCTGTAATTCCCCCAGACGGGTGAAACTGGATATTTTAATCTGCTTACAAGATAACCAGAATTCTGCCTCTGAACATTTGTCCTGCCCCAGCTGCCTCAGTTCACAAGTTCAGTTTTAGTCCTCATATGGGGGAAAA
The DNA here is from genome assembly GCA_910950805.1 of Acrocephalus scirpaceus scirpaceus. NCBI lineage: Eukaryota > Metazoa > Chordata > Aves > Passeriformes > Sylviidae > Acrocephalus > Acrocephalus scirpaceus. The sequence continues at coordinate 24,004,928 of OU383779.1, forward strand.
AAAAATTAAAATTAACCAAAGGAACACAATTCACAGACCCCCCCCTTGATCCTGTCCTGCTCTTACTCTACAGATTCTATTGCTTTAACTCATTTTGAAAAGAACAGACTCAAAGGAAGAAAATATGTTGTCTACCATAAAGACAAAGTGAATCAAATCAGGATGCAAGCAGAGTTTTCTTGAGGGCAGGGGTGAGAGGACGAGAGGTGAACAGACGTTTTTTGTTTTATAACACTCCAGCTAAGCACCCCTGATCATAGTGGCAGCACAAGGTACCACTTCTTGGCAAGACCACAATTTGATCATTTCCCCTTTTCTCAGAACAGCCCCCGTGAAATGTTTACCAAGCACTGCACATACACCCAGCATATGCAAGGTTAAATGCAGGGGAACTGCAATAAAAGCTTCAAACAAAGCTTTCTGCACCAAGCCCACCTCCACCTGGGACTGCTCCCATACTGCCAGCCCAGGCTGGGCTCCCCATCTCCTTTCCTCACGTGCAGCTCCAGAATAGTCCTTGTTCACAGGCTGATGTTGTGTTCCGAGGAACCGAGCTACGCTCAGATTTTATCACAAGAAGCTGGAAAATCTACCCCCAAACACTAAGTTACTGGTCATGTTGTGAATGAGCTTTTATTTTGCTAAAAATCCTAAAGCAAAGAAACCAGCTATTGTGAACATAATACTTCGTATTTCCAATGTCCAGGCTTGCTATAAGGTGCCCTATGAAAAAGCCTTATTTTGAGAACTATTACGACCAGAGCTGACATTTGATTGCAATGTTTCTTTCTGACTTTGCACATTTGCAACAAATAAAACAAAATATGTCAACACAAAGAAAACATCTATTGTTGGAATGAAATGTTTATATTCAGATTTCAACAATATAAACACACCCTTGGAAACATTTTCCCACATTTTATGACAGGGCATAGAGGTAAATTGGGATTCAAAAGAATATACACACAAACTTCAAACCTACAAAGTTCCTAAGCAGTGTGTGAATAGTACCTCAAATTTAATATTACACTTTAGGAGTTACTTACCTGCAGCTTCCCATAGGTAAGCTCAGATATTTAACACAATAAAACATCTTTGAAAAAAAAAAAAACCTTGTGCTCTTCAGTGTCCTCAAATGACTGCTCCCACCTAGAGTCAACATCATTAACCTATTTTTCTCAGTACAATATTCTGAAGTCAGCATTTCCAAAATTTGCAGTAATAGCATTCCTCTTTCACCAGTCACAGCAGCTCTGACAAAAACTGCCTTCTAGACTACCTTTTCTTTGGCTGCAGGATGCAGAAATTTCATATGCAGCATCATAATCAAATACCTTGAATAAAAATGCAAAGGGTTTGGTGCTGCTATGTGCCATTTATCACTCTGTCCTCCAGTTCTCTGTCTCCAGCTTTCCCTGTGAGATCCATTCCAACACATACTTTTCATTGCAGAACACACATTCCAAAACTATGTTTTAATTAAAATATTCTTTTATTTACAATTAGGAAGGAGCACTCAAATTAGACCAAAACATTTATTATTCCCCCTTCATCAAGAAATTTCATCTGAGTGCAACTGGGTAACTACAAAAGGCCTGAAGTTTCCCTCCCTGGGTATAGATGTAAACAGATGAAAATTTTAAAGTATTTTGCAAGTATCACTACTACAGAGCACAAAATCATACCTCTGTACATGTCAGCAGAAAGAGCCAGGCAGCCACCTGAACCCAAGATTCTGTATTTCCTCAATCAAGCCTTTATACTTATCCTATAGATTCCAAAATTAAAGAAAACAAAACCCAACCTAATAATCCCCCAAACACAACAACAAATTAAAACCTTCTGGTTTATACCCAGAGCACAAACAGACAACATACATTAAAGTTTCAGGTGTCTCCATTTCAGCATGTTCTAAAAGCCTGGCTCTTTGCCAAAAGTAATACAGCCTTTGGACATGGCTGATTTCTTTCCAAAAGAAATCACATGGGGGACCAAGCAACAGAATCACAATATTAATCATCACCTAACAAAGCCACCTGGGACAGAAAGCATTCCAGTCACACACCACAGATTCTCATATTGAGGACAAACAATAGAAGAATATATATTGTATTTGCATCACAGCAACAAAGCTTTCTACTTGTGTGCTTCTTGAGAAATAGAGATGTTTAAAGAAGGGTCTTCAAAGTTTTTAGTGCTAGGACCTGTGTATTATTGCTACAATACCATACACCAAAGAGACTGTTCAAATGGCTGTTGGTGTTGGTATCCTGAAGAAACATATAATTCATACTCCCCTGCTGGAGCATATAAAAGCTGATGATGTTACATGCCCATATCAAAAACTAACTGCAGTGGCAATAAATCATGCATTAAGTTAAAATACAGGAAGGCTTCTGGCTGTATCACAAAAGAGGAATTTTTCCATTTGGGCTTCTGCCTCTACTTTCAGCTTCCTTTGGCATTATATCTAAATTCCCCATTATTCTTCTCTCTTTAGTACAGAAGATTAAATTAAGCCCTTCTCAAAGCACTAAGATGACAGCATTCAACTTTAATTTTTTTTTCATTTTACACACAATCCATACACTAGATGGACTATCTCCAAGCTTCTAGCATTGCACTAGGAGAACTGGTTTATCGCATGACTGTTCTCAGCTGTATTTTTGGTAGTGCAGAAATGCATTCTCTTAAATAAAGGTCAACTGACAAGGTCTCACATAGTCTGGGGCCATCCTGTTCAAAGATGAGGACAGGATAAGGGCTCTACAAAACCAACAGATTTTAGGATCTTCCTGTTATGCTGTAACTTTCATACAGGCTTCATCCATCGCTGCAAAAAAATAACCCCTGACTAAATGAGCAGACCCAAAAGTGCATCGCAAAACAGCTTCTGAAAGTTTTCAAACAGCTGTGCCCTCTCGCTCTGTACACACACACACACAAATTCACCTTTAAGAACCTCCCACTGTGAATAACCACCAGAAATGACAGACTGCCAGTCAGCACATTCACAGGTGAGGTTCACTACAACCATTATTTCTGCTCCTCACGTGTTAGCAACCATCAGTCATCCATGATGATCCTGGGGATTTCACAGTTTATCTGAAGGAAATCTGCCATAAGCAGCAAGACCTCCTCAGCTCTCCTTCAGCCCTCACATCTGTCCTGGTACTCCAAATAGCTGTTTCACCTTTGAAAAGTCTAATGTCAGTGCTAAAAAATAAATAAGGTTTGTTGTTTTTTTTTTCTTCAGCAATGTGTTGCAAAGTAAAATCCCCTCAGTTCAGAAAACTGAACACTTAAGTGGCAGGAAATAAAAATGAGTAAACCACTAAGAGCAGACAATGTTTTGGAATAGAGTTAGGCTTTCAATGCCAAAATTTCAATGAGAGACAAAAAAAACAACACAAAGTGTAACAAGATTCCTCTGTTATGACACCCTGGAACTTTCTGTACATGCTTAGGATGGCTTTACCAGTCACAAACAGATTCAATTTCATAGAGACTCATCCAATAACTTCCTTGTCTTAGTCAGGTCGTGCTCTACTTTTACAAGAAAAACACCAAAACAAAATAGCAGCATCACCTTTTGAGCATGGGCAGCAGAGTAATTTTACATGTAGCTCAATGGGCTGATAGTAAGTACACAGACCAGAGACCTCACACTTTTCTATTTATTCCTGTGCTCCCAAAAAGATGTTTTGAAAAGGTAAGAAAAAAACAACTAATCAAGATTTAATGCCAGACTACATATTTCTTCCTTATTTTGCAGCTTCTGCATTGGCATATTCTTGAGGGAATGAATATGTGCCTATTCTGAAGGAAGAGCAAAAATCCTTCTCTCCTCCAACAAAAATTTCTGTCACTGACTAGTGCCTAGTTTAAACAAACACATCTGAAGGCACTACCACTACAAAAGCTGTTCTAAGGAAAACCCCAATTTATTATCACCCTCAGATCTCAATCAGCTGCGATCAGATACTTCCAGGTAGCACATTTCCCAATCGAGATGATGGAGGATGCCTCAGATTTCACGATTTCCTTAGCTCAGGGCAGCTTCTCAGAACCACTGCTCGCTTCCTTCCCAGGCCAGCAGGCCACAGCAGTGCCACCCAGCACGGAGCTGCTATTTATAACTCCTGCAGGCATCTCATGGATGCCTCAGCATTGTTCTGAGAATCAGCAGGCAATTCTGCACAGAGCCATGAGAGCTTAGGAGCTCCAGCCAGACGGGACCTGAGGGCTCCACCAGCCTGTTTTGAGCAGCCTGGTGCATCTATTCCCACATGGTTGACATTCCATAAGGCTCAGGAGATTGTGTACATTATCCTGTGCATGCACAGATCCATGACTCTGGCACTGGTCCTAACCAACCTGCCAGGGAGAGGAGAACAGAGATTTCAGAGAGCTGCTCTAACCTTTTCTGCTGCGCCCAGCATTTCCCACTTCACTGACGAATCTCTTTGCTCATTCCCTTCCTCCCATGCACCTCACTTAAGTGACATCTAATTACATGGAATAAAAATCCTCTTCCCCTCTTGTCATCAGGCAAACACAGCATAAGAGTACAGATACTGGTACATCGTAAGGAAAAATAGAAAAAGAAAAAAACAAAGAAAATGGCAAATGTAAATTTTTCACAGTAGGGAAACCTTTTCCTTATGAGGTGACCTACATTCTCAAACAAAGGGATTCCCTTTCTGTACTATATCCAGGCCTTATTAAATCAAGAAAGAATTTTTATTCTATTTATCACTTTGCTTGTTTACCTAGAAACACAATAGTAGGGCTTCTTATATTTGGCAAAATAAGAAACACCAAGGCAAAGACTAACATGGAGATCCAAAGGTGTGAGGGAAAGAAAAAAAACCCACAGAAGAAAGTGGGTCAGATTTGGTATCATCAACTGTTCAATCTTTTGATATGCAATGTAAACCATAATACTCACACATTGATAAAACAAGCATGCATTAACCAAAACTTACAGAAAAAGCATTTGTAGAAGCCTGAATGTTTGATTACACAAATCCTCAAGAGGAGAAGACTTCAATGCATCTTCAACACACAACCCATCATCCAGGGCCATAAGATTTTGTGGGGTTTTTAAGAAGATGACAGGTTTTTGTACATTTTTAAGAAGCAGGGTGGGGTTTTTTAAATTACAAATGCTCTCTATAGATTTACTATAGCAAGACACATCAGCGATAGAATTCTTTGCAGATGCTGATTATGAACTGCAAGATTATATACCTATCATCTTGAATTTTAGGCCAGATTTTATTAATTCAGCATTATTATATTAAATACAACCAGTATTTTTTCTGTTACAGGCACACCTCCCAACAGAATGCATTAATGATTCTTAATTTTATGTCTTGAGGTGGACAAGATGCAAGAGAGAGTTGTCTCTGATTTCTTCCATTAGAAGCCACTAAACTACAGAAAATTAACCACCTGAATTTCAGTTTGAAATACAGTTTAAGATAGCAGAAAATAATAAAAATTCTCTAGTTCTCAATCAATATTCTCTGTCAATTTACATCATACAAACCAGACTCTGAGGATTTCCTCTAAATCAAGTATTTGAAGACTAGAGTCCTGGTTACTGACTCTACATTAGTAATTTATGTGAAAAAAATTCCTCAGGCTTATTAAATTAATCTAGAGTCTTACAGAGATTACAGAAGGAATTATGAACACAGTTATTCAGACAAAATCCATGATTTCCATAGCAGTGTTTCCTTTTCCTTGGAAGCCACTCAAGGAATGGTATCATTTAAGTTTAATGGGAATTTTAGAAGTGGAAAAGTCTGCAGCTTAATCTCCACTGATTGGGAACTACAGCAAACTGAGGGAACCATGAAGGTGGAACAATATTCAGTAAAACCAGGACATGTCCCCAGTTGGCCAGGCTGAAGCAGTTCAGTCAGACTGGGTGATGTGCACAGTGTTTGGATGAATTTCACTTCCTCCAATATGTCAAAAAAAGGCAATAGGGAATTGCTCTTAAAAGGGGATTTATTCTCCATTTTATGATCCAGGTTTTCTGTTGGCTATGAACAAATATTGCTGAAATTTATTACACGAATAGGACCTCTTGAGTCACTGGAGAAAGGATTTTTTTCCACAGATTTTGTTGGCTTTCCTAGTTTAAGCATCTGTGCTTGAAGAAAAGGATTCAGGCATTTAAGGCACTTGCTAAATCTTTGTTATTTCTGCTGTAAACCTTTCATGTTCCCCAGAATTAGCTGTAAATGAGGATACCTACAGGATGGAGCTGTAGGAATTAACATACTAAAGCTACTGAAGAAATGTGACAGATGGAAGGAGTCAGTACAGGTCTCAACCCCAAGTCACAGGAAATTCTGACAGCCCTGAAAGTCCAGTTCTTCAATTTCACATTATTTAACATTCACTAAACAAATGCATCACCAATTTCAGTACGAAAAATTTTTGAGGCTGACAAAATGTCTCCATATTCCTGTACAAACCATACACATAGGGAAAAAATCTTAGAGGATGAGCAGTTGGAGCTGCTAATCTCTTAATTGGTCCCACACAAAAAAAAAAAAAATAAACATCTGTGTAGCTCCTCCAGCATGGAAGAGTGCTGGGCAGGATGTCTGCATCCTTTGCTGAACCTGATGAGCCAAGCCTCTTGAAGTTATTGGGAGAGAAGTGTGGGATGCCTCAAGAGCCTGAGGACTGCCTGAGGGAAAAGGGGCAGAAAAGGAAGGAATCAGGCAGAGTCAAGGTCTGTACAGGCAGCAGCTGGAACAAGACATTTTCCTTCCTCAGCATAAAAACTGGTGCCTATTATCTCCAACAGGATGCCATCTTCATTCCATTTTCCATGCTTTGAAATTGGATATTTAGTACCAGTTCCTCCATGAGAGTCTCACTTTCTGTAAGAACTGGAGCTTTTATTTCTAATTCTCATGCTGGGATTGTCAGGGCAGGTGTGAGGGGTACCTTGATCATACAGTGCAGGCAGATAAATGAAACAAGCCAGGAGGTAAGGGGGAAAACACCAGCCCATTTCCCACCATAAACTGCCAGTGAATTTTTGGTACTTCAGCTGCTTGGCCTCCTCTCCCCTGCTGTGCTGAATCAAAGCTTCATAAAGTCCCTGCTCTTCTCAGAATGCAAAAGCAACACTTGTGACAGGCAGAAAATATTACTGCTGGCACTGGCTTGTCAGTTCATCAGGGGAGAACCACACAACCAAAAATCCTGCACAATACAAATGAAATTATGTTGTCCATCGCCTGGAAGAATAAAATCTGCATTTAGCACTTGAGATCAGCAATAAATGCATGCAACGCCTGGGGGAAGATAGGAAAAATCAGAACACAGAAGAAAAAAAAGATATGATAAAGAAAACAGCATAGTATTGAAGAAAGAAACACATCCTGAAAGTAGTCCAATATACATTTGTGTAACACATAAAACCAGAAGTTAATCAAAGCAGACCAAAACTTTATATTTTGTACTTTGGCTTTTGGAGTGAATTTTGAAGCACTCCAAACCTGTGCTCGTCTAAGAAAGTTGTGATAGGAGAACAGATTGAATTCTAGCTGGACCCCTAGAACATCAGTTTACTTAATAAAAAATACAAGCTTTAAAATTATAATACATCTCCTTGAAATGTTTCCCAAGAAACATCCTTCTGACTTGAAAACATCACTTGGACATTCCCCTCTCTCACAGCTTTGTGAGGTTGGGGATGTGCTTATATTCCTTATGGAATAAAACATAATAATCAACTACATAAAGCCTGATGCATGTTTCATAATAACTGGGGACTTTTTCTAGTTATAGATTGATCTATATTGCTGCATTCAAGTTCTGAAATTATGACACCCAGTAATAAATGAAATCACCAAGTTTATGGCTTTATTAGTTTATTAGAACAGAGTGCAAAATCTTGACCATTTATTAAAAAATGCACCAAGAGTAAAAGCCGGGTTTCACTACCAGCTAAGCAATGGCGAAAATCTACTAAGCAAAATAAGGCAGGCAATACTGACACTTGTGGTCATTTCCAGATTGCTATTTTTCATTAACTTACAAACATGTCTGGGATAGCTAAGAAACATGTTGGGATACCAGCAAATTCCAAGTATTTTCCAACCCTGTCTCCACTCTAGATGAACTTGCTGGAGAAGTTTTTTTTTTTTTGAAGAAAAGAGCAGAATGAGCATAATTCTTAACATGGAAAATTAAAACTAAGTATTTATGACACTCTGTATTAACACATTTCCAGAAGGTTTAAAAAAAGCTTAAAAACAAGAATAACCAACCTTGAAAATGTTACTATTAATCATTCTGAACTGTCACTTGAAAGGTTTTCAACACATTGCAGTTGATATAACTTATCAACTATGGTAAGTTAACCATTTAACTATGATAAAATGAACTTTGCAAAGTATTCATGGAGTATCCAGGAAGCATGGTCCATATGGAAATAATGATAGGTCACCTATGGCCTAAGCATTTAAACTCTCAAGGGGCTTGTGCCACCAGGTAAAAGTTACCAAGTAGTACATGCCTGACTATTGCAATTACTCCAAATTGGTTTGAGGAATTTCTGCTAATGTTGTCAAGACAGAACTTTACTGAATGGCTCAACCTAAGAGTTTATTATAAAACCAGTTAGACAAAACTCTGCTGACACCCTCTAAAAACAGCACATAAAGCATTGAGTTTTTGTAAGAAAATATCCCAAACCACCACAAGTTTGTTTTGCACTGGCCCACTTTGCTCAGTTCCAAGTGGTCACGTGTGCAGGGTGTTGTGAGCAGCCCTCTCCTCTCCTCCTGGTGTGTCTGCAGGACTCGCTGAGCACTCCGGTTCCCGGTCACAGTAACTCCTTCTGTTCCTCACACTGCCTGTACATCTTCACTTACTCCTTGGAGCCTTAATAGGTGGCAGCCTTTCAAACACTAACATTGCAGCTTCTAATTTCGGATGTAACCATAGTAACATTACAGAACACACTACTCCCTGCATCGAGAACAAGCAGTCAACTGACCCTTCGCGCCGAGACTGGGCTGAAATAAAGCTCATTCCAACCTCCAACCCAGCAAGATTACCGAAACCTGCAGCTCCTATTTCCAGCCCAAAGCAAGACCTGCCCTCCTGAAATATCCACAAATGCATAGGGAAGCAGCAAAGAACAAAGTGCTATAAAAGGAAATTCTTCCCAAAACTTTAACTCTAAAGCTAAATCAGTCACTCCCAGATGGAAAGCAGTACAAAAATCTAAGTTTTTTCTTACTTTTCTGTAAGATGAGCAAAGAACTGCTCATATTTTATTTGGGGGGAAAAAAGGGAATGAATGAAATAAATTGGTCATTAATATTTAAGAATTCAATACTCAATTTGTTCACAAGGCAAGATGACAATTTTTACACATACCAACAGACAACAGCTCTGCCTGAACTTTACAGGCTACACACAAGGGATATGGCCATTTAATTAAAAGCTGAAGCTGATGTCTGTTCCCTTCTAAATTTACTTTAAAAAGGATTCTCTTTAGAAAACCAGCCCTTGGGATTTTTGTACCTTTAATATTTACTAATGAGCATTTATAGAAAAATAAAAACAGCTCTCCCTCTTCCAATATAATACATAAGCATCCTACCTATAACTCCCAAGCTTTAGGAACCAGGTACAGTGAAGCAGTAGCAAATAAATTGAAACAGCATAGATTTTAATAACCATTCTGTTGAGATTTGAACTCATTTCCCAAATACAAGGTTACATGTCTTGTCTGAAAATTCAAAACTCAGAAGCAGATTTACATGTCTGTGTTTGACAAAAGCATTACCTCCTTCTGCCTAAATCCCCATGGATGCATTGACCACATGAATAACCCACCTGGTTTCCTACTCATAGCCCAGAATGCAGCAAACTGGGAGCACTCCTGGCAACACTCACAAGTTTTGTGTGCTCCAGCAACAGACTACACAAAATTCTGGATATTATACAGGGCAGGCATAAGAAAGATTTGTGGGTTTAGGCGGGAAATGGAGTAGTTTGGGCACATATGGAACATCTCAGTGCACTGATTCTCAATTATTCATAAAGGTCCCAGTGGTACTGGACACAGCCCCTCTTCTCATGCTCCACCCCCACACTGACCCCTCCCCTCCGTTTTTTAAACAGTGATTTGTTTAGACTAGAGGAGATACAAAGTCTTTACTGATATGCACTTTATCGTTATAATTACTGTTTAAGAAATATGCTCATGATCCTAAAATGTCCTCAGATAGGATCAAAGGATTTGTGGAAATTGTTATTAGGTTAGGAAATGCATGCATTACAAACAAGACTAAATTAATAGAGAGAGTTAGTGTACATAGATGATTTAGTTAGGAGGATCTAAATCTGATTATGTTTCTAGTAAATTATCATATTATGTATCTAGAATAATAAAACACACTGACTGCCTGGGGAAGCCTTACTTCCCAGTAAGGGACATGCCAACCCCCAACCCTACAAATCAGACATACCAGATAAATCACAGTTTCTTTACTCTTTGGCTAAAAAAAAGTCTAAAGAGCTAGTCATTAGCTTTTCAAAACAGAGTGGGCAAACACAGTACTAATAAATACCTGGGTAAGTATGCTGCTAGCTCTCTATTTTCTCAGGTATGATGGTATTTTTTTAATACAGTAAATATAATAAGATGCTTCTGCACAGAAGGGTCAGTCATTGAAAGGAGAGAAATGAAAGGAACACAAGTTTCCTTAGCACCAAAAAGACAAATTTTATGGCATAGGCATATCTGTAACAGACAAAAGACATTTTAGGTTCATCAATAATTGAAATAAAGTGTCCCTGACTTTGCAATGCCAGACCATAGTAGTACTATAGCAGAAAGCTATTAACAGCAGAGGCAGTTTAACAGCATGTGCTTATACATCACAGCCCAATCGAATAACCCCAGTTAACAAAAAGCAGCTTTTAAAGAGTAAGCATGTATAAAGGAAACATGAGCAAAGAAAGACATTTCTATCTTTTCTCTGGCAGGAAGGCACAGACCATTTCTATTTCAAGAGCACCAAATGGGTTAATTCAAGCTTCAGCATTTAAATGCTTATAATTCCCTTGCACTGCAGAACAGCTTTTGGAATATGGGAATAGAATGTCTAGCATTAAAAATCTCCTACAGAATCGCAAGTTGTAGTGTCAAGGAAAAGTGAAAACAATCTGTAAAAACCCTCAAATTTTCACTTAATGATCATACAATTTTTATACTATTCACCTATCACTGTGCATGAACTGAGTGTGTATCATTTATCAAATAAGAGCAAGAGCCCGTAAAGCTTCCTGTCTGCCTTCGGATTTAGTCAAAATGAATGCAAACAATCACGTGGGATTCAGCCAAGCAGTGACGTTAAATTCTGCTCTGTCAGAAGACAGCATCTGTCAAAGCCCACATTTAAACTGCTGCCTGCCTGTGCAGCAGCCGAAGAACTACGGAATGGATTTTATACACCACAATTCTGGGCTAAAACAACTCCAAACCATTTCTATTACTGCCTAGCAACAATGAAGGAAGGAACAGAGGGAGATCCTATTACTGAAGACAACTGAGGCACTACGCACTAGCACTCCCTGCTAACATTTCCACCAGAAATATGGATCCTGAGGAGAGGAGAACACAGCCCTGTATTGTCCGAGCTGAGAGACACCAGATGTGAGAGCACCAAGGCAGAGGCTGTGAGCGCCGGTCAGCCCCGCGCCCAGCAGCAACAACTCCTGTCCTTTTGTCTGCGGCATGAACAAAAAGCCCCGAGACAAGGACGCCACTTCCAAGCAAGGAAGGTAACACGGCAACGGGCAGGCAGATGGACACGGTGGATCCCGAGCAGAGCGGCCGCAAGAAGCAGGGCTGGTGGGGGATGTGCGCATGGTCGACAGCATCTTTTTTGCTGAAGTGATGGCGTGCCCAAACTATTTTCTGTGGGTATAATCCTGCACCATAAATGGCCTGACCAAGGAAGGTATGTCAAACCCTTGTGTGTGATATTCATTCGCTTGTCTGTTACCTTTTCAGCCATTACAGATAATGATCGTTCCTAATTTGCAGAGCCCTGAGATAACACTGTCTCTGAGCAGGGAGAAAGAATTCTAGCAGGTTTTGCTCTCCCCCAGCACAATGTCACTCCCTTACACTGACTAAATGCACTGCTCACAGTCTGCCAAGGCTGCTGTGGCTAGAGAGGAAGGATTAAAGGGATAATGGAGTTCCTGTAATGATTGCTTTTAACTGAGAAATTAAAAACTCAAAGCCCTCCAATACAGAAAAACCAGTCAGAAATCCTCTCAAACTAGGTCAGAATTAATCCTTATCTGAAGTAATCTTAAAGCACGGTAAAATGGCCATAATGTGACATACTGAGAGCACTGAACCATCAAAACAGACCACACAGTCAAAAGACATTATCTTAAAAGTCCCCTCAGCCCTTTTTACACTTGCTTTTCTGCCCCCCAAACACAAGCAAAATGTCACAAGGGCACTACCGGCCAAGCATAAATTGGGAGCATGCAAAAGACTGGGCATGATTTAAACCATCAGCAGTGCAATCAGGCACCACGATTTACAAGTAACATCAGGCTCCCTGACATCCCAAAAGGAAACCTTCAAACGCTACACACTCAAAATGGTAAGCACGTAACTTATCTCTTGCCATCGCTGCAATTTCTGTTCAATATGAAAAACACTGTTTAACTTGGATTGTAAAATGACATTCCATCTAATTGCCATTCATTCCTATTTTTTGTTGAAATTTAAATACTTTGTCACTAGTGACAAAAAAAAAGATGAATATTTGCAATACAAATTTAAGACCTAAATCTATAGCAATTCAATAGACCACAGAAAGAAAGTCCTTATCTGCAGAATCTACCAATAAGCTATAATAAATCATTAAATGTCAATATCAATGTGCTTTCTTTGCCCAAGGCAATGCCAACATGAAATAAAACAACTGCAGCTGGAAAGCGTTCACAAACCAAGGGATGCATACATCAGACACCAATTTCAAATCACTTTTAAGACATTTAGAATATAAAGTCACTTGACAGAACTTTTAAAACAACAACAAAAAAAATGTACCTTCAAGCAACACTCCAGGAGAAGCACACCTGGCTAATGTAAGACATTGGTATCAGGCATTTAAAAACCTGCACATCAAACCTTATCCCAAATACTGTTTTGTGCAAAAGATTAATGGAGTTTGTAAGGGAAGTCAGGCACATTAAATGAGGCCCAGTATTCAACTGCTGTTCATCAGAAAACACTCTGGCTGCCTTTTGAACTCTTCCCTCTAATTTAAGAGTTTGCCCACACAGCTAATCAAAATATGAAAATCCAAGACGTGTGAATAGGAAGTCAATGCTTCAATTTTCAAAGCTGTAATTATAGAGCAGAACTGCAAGTACCAGGAACCAAAGCACCAGCAGAGCACAGACCACAAAAAAAAAAAATTCAAGAGGCATTCACAGTTTATGTATTTGGCATTTGATAATGCATCAGTGACTGCACTGCCAGGTGCCAAAAATGAAGCAGCATTATCACAAATAGTATCTCCAAAATGCAGTTACATGTAACAACACACTCTCAGAGGACAAGATGAGTGTTCTAGAGACCCTCTGCTGTACTTAGGTTTTCTTATCTGCTGTCAATAGTTGGTGCCTATTCATAACCTTTCTGTGAAATGGAAGTATTCAGGGGAAAAAAAGTAATGCTCTCGCCCTAATCAAGTGAGAGAAAATAATATTTTTATGATACAATTCAATGGTGGGTTTAATATCTATTGACAGTTTTTTACATTATTTTTAAACAATGCACCCTGCCATGTAGTATTTTTTTTCAAAGGTGCAAATGTTGTTGCTGTTTTTTCAATGCTTAATACCCCACTGTATATTTTGAAATGTTTTACACACAACTGCAAAGAAAATGAGCCCAAAGTTATTTGGGTTTTTTCAGTCAATAGCTCTATGAAGCAGAAATATAGATGTGGGTGTTTCCCCTATTCATAAAATGCTTTTTTAAAGGGCTAACAGAGACAGATTTTCTAAGACACTCCTACCTTGAAAATCCAAGGAAATATATTTAAAAAATCAAGGAAATATGACTCTCTTAAAATGTCTTTTGATTCTAGTTCTATCCCTCACTGTAAAACTTATCTTCATATGCATTATGTAAGCATGCAGCCTAATAAAAAAAGGGTTTGGCCATTGCCACTGCCTCTCCTGGGACACTTCCTCAGTGCACCAGGGAAACACAGCACCTGCAAACCATTTTCCGTTTACACAAATATTTACGTAGCTCAAGATTCTAACTTTTGCCCATTGCCTTATCAAAGTCAGTCCTCATCAAAACACTACCTCAGTTAAAGATTAAACGAAGATTTATGCAGTGCACTTTTGCTGAAGTATTTCCATCTAATGACTGGAGTTTTAGAAGTAGAATGATTCGGTGTGACAAAATTAATCTGAGCTCTAGCTGCCACCCCACATTTGTGAAATTCTGGCTTTGATTTTCTTCCTAAACTGTGGAGACATGCAATGGAACAATAATTAATCAAACATTCCCACTGCTGCCCTCCAATCTGCTACTAAACAATTAACTTCCTGAGATCTAGGCTATCCTTTGAAGTGACATTTACGTTTGCTTATACAGATATTCCCGAATAGCTGAGTGTTCATTTACAACTCACTGCACGCTAATTGCAGACAAACTAAAAATTAAGAGTTCTGAGGGGAAGATTCTGTTTTTCCAACAGGTGCAAATGGTCACATAAACACGAGTCTCGCACATTTGGGGCTTATCTGCTTTTACATAAGGACAAGACTCGAGTTAAAGCAGCACAAGTGTGGAATGTCAGGTTAATTCCTGAAGCACACAGTTTAGACACAAGCGTCTACGATTTTTACAGACAGCTGAGTCTCCGGGAAGTGGCATGAGCCCCGAATAGTTAAACAGGAAAATCAGAGCTACTTTCAGCAAGCTTTAAAACCAAAGGCATGAAAGCAGCAGGAGCGCACTGGGCCGGGCTCGGGTGTTCCCGAAGAATCGCGGCGCGCGCGCCCTTCTCGCGTCACGATGGCCGCGCAGCGTCGCCCCCTGGCGGGGGTGGCTGAGGCGGCGGGCCGGCTGCGAGGCAGCTGCCGCTCGCTCCGGAGGGTGCTGGTAAAAATACCGGCAGTAAGTAAAATAAAAATCACTTATACCCCTCTGCCCACCTTTCCGAAATACAAATATTCCCTGTCGTGGACAGGGCAGACTGAATGTTGCATCACACACGCACAATAGCCTATTATTCGATTGGCATCTCATCTTAAATTACTCCCTTACAACGTTAACCCTGTAATTTCCCATGTAATATATCACTTAGTTTTTAAATGCACAAATTAATCCAAATATTGGTTTAAGAAGATAGCGAAGCAATTAATAAATTACATATTTCTATTAGAAACATTTTCTATGGACTCTTGTTCAACTGTCATCCTTTTTCCTATACAAAACCCTAGGGCCCAGGAATAAATTAGAGCAAATTGAAAATCACAAACGAATTGCTATTGTACAGTGAAAGTTCATTTACGAGATGATGTGATCAGCTTTTAATATGCAGCATCATGAAGCTGCCATATTGACTCTGCTCCTGAATATGAACAAAAATTTAAGACAAAATGAAGCACAGATTACTTTGGCACTTTTTCCTACAGCTACAGCTGCTAGTCAGAATACTTGAAATTTCCAACTGCTATGTACCGTAGTTACATATACTTTTATAGAGGAAAAAAAAAACCCAACCCAATATCATGATCATCAGATAGCTGGCCAGAAACTTAGTCCTGAGCAATTTTATTTCCAGTTAACATGATCATTACACCCAAGATCTCTGTCTACTAAAAATCCAGAGCTTAATTTTAATTCAGCTGCCTCTGAGCCTGGCACCACAGCCCAGTGTTCCACTCAGTGTTTTCCTCCAATGTGGAGTAGAAGGTGAAAGGTGCCTGAAAGATGACCAGGAATGTTATTCTGCACCACCATCTGAGGGCTGTGCAGTGAGGTTACTGGACCCTGAAAATTAATTTTGACAGGTGCATCTTCTCATTGACTTTCCTTGCACAGTGGGGGCCAGTGGAGACGCGTCAGGCAGTGTCCTGTGACTAACACAGCTCTGCCATCGCCAACCCCGCGCCGTCTGTCCCACCACCAGGCACGGCCGTTTGCAAAAAGGGCTTTAAAACTGTGAGCCATCCTAGCCTCTGCATGTCAAATCAATTTTAATTAATGCCAATAAACCTTCCATCTGCCAGCAAGGCTTTTTCATTCAGTCTTTCTCAAGCACTCCACAAGGATTTCACAG
This sequence comes from Acrocephalus scirpaceus scirpaceus, assembly GCA_910950805.1. Classification (NCBI taxonomy): domain Eukaryota; kingdom Metazoa; phylum Chordata; class Aves; order Passeriformes; family Sylviidae; genus Acrocephalus; species Acrocephalus scirpaceus. The sequence goes on from OU383779.1 coordinate 24,021,322, forward strand.
CCATGAATATGAAGCTATTTACATCTACTTCTCACTTTTTCCTGCTAAAGTGATCCTTTTTTTTCCTCTTTATCGCTGGCATCCAAGATGTTTGTCAAAACTTTTACCAGGCAAAAAAAGCATTTTTAAAAGCTAACAAATCAAGTTAAATTATAAAACAAGGTTAGCTTTTGGCATAAGTCAAATCTTGTTTCCATTGACATGGGCTGTTCTTTGAAAAAGTAAATTTAACTCAATTTTATGTTTATATCTAGTTTCTATTTTTAACTGTTTATAAGTGTGTAAAATGAAAGATTTCTGATTTATTTTAATTCTTTGCAGAGTGAGCCATTTGCAGACGATTACTCAACTCAAAGGAAAATGAATACCAAAGAATAGCAGTGGATTCTAAACCAACTGGAAAAGCCTTTTCCTTGAGCATTGTCTCATATCCCATCACTGGATCCTTACAACATGCTTCAGTGGAGAAGACGACACTGCTGCTTGGCAAAGATGACCTGGAATACCAAAAGGTCTCTGTTTCGCACCCATCTCATTGGCCTGGTCTCTCTGGTGTTTCTTTTTGCCATGTTTCTGTTCTTTAACCATCACGACTGGCTGCCAGGCAAGGCTGGATTCAGAGAAAACCCCATGTCTTACACCATACGAGGATTTAGATCTACAAAAAGTGAGACCAACCACAGCTCTCTAAGGAACATGTGGAGAGATGCTGTGCCTCAGACACTCAGGCCTCAGACAGTCACCAACCCTAACAACACAGATCTGTCCCCACAGGGAGTAACTGGGTTGGAGAATACCCTCAGTGCCAACGGAAGTATTTACAACGAGAAAGGCACTGGGCATCCAACTTCCTATCATTTCAAATACGTCATCAACGAGCCTGACAAGTGCCTGGACAAGACCCCTTTTCTAATACTGCTCATAGCTGCAGAGCCAGGCCAGGTGGAGGCCAGACAAGCAATTCGACAGACCTGGGGCAACGAGAGCCTGACACCTGGCATCCAAATTGTGCGGATTTTCTTGTTGGGCTTAAGCACCAAGGTAAATGGATACCTCCAGCGAACCATCCTTGAGGAAAGCAGACAGTACCACGACATCATTCAACAAGAATACTTGGACACCTACTATAATTTAACTATAAAAACTCTGATGGGAATGAACTGGGTTGCAACCTACTGTCCACATGTTCCATATGTTATGAAAACTGATAGTGATATGTTTGTCAATACTGAATATTTAATACACAAGCTTCTGAAACCAGAACTTCCTCCAAGGCACAAGTATTTTACAGGTTATTTAATGAGAGGTTATGCACCTAATAGGAACAAGGATAGCAAGTGGTATATGCCACCTGATTTGTATCCAAGTGAACGTTATCCTGTATTCTGCTCCGGAACTGGTTATGTTTTTTCTGGAGACTTAGCAGAAAAAATCTTTAAGGTCTCCTTAAGCATCAGACGTTTACATTTAGAGGATGTGTACGTGGGGATCTGTCTTGCCAAGCTGCGGATTGACCCCATGCCCCCACCCAACGAGTTTGTCTTCAATCACTGGCGAGTTTCTTACTCCAGCTGTAAATACAGCCACCTAATTACCTCCCATCAGTTCCAACCGAGCGAACTGATCAAATACTGGAACCACTTACAGCAGAACAAGCACAACGCCTGCACCAACGCGGCCAAAGACAAGGCCGGCAGGTACCGCCACCGCAGACTGCACTGAGGGCCGGTGCTGCTGCCCGGCCCCGCGTGGCACGTGTAAATAAACAGCGCTGAACGCATGGACAGTGACCATGGAGCAGCCCCAGGCACAGCCCACACTGAGCCCAGCACACAGTGCAGGCCACAAATTATTTTTTTAAGTTAAAAAAGAAGTATAGCTCCTGAATATGAGGAAATTATAACCAAAAGGTTTTCCCAGCTAATTTGAGATTTAAAAAAAAAAAAGGTAAATAAGGATTTCTGTGTTAACATGCAATAATAAGCATGCACACTTTGGTGGTACAATTGCTGATTCATGTGCCAGTAAAATATAATTGAGCATATTTTCCACACTAAAATTTTATTTTAAGGAGTGCATTCATAGCTCTAGTTCTCTTCCATGTAATGATTTCTTATTATCCAGAACTGCTATAAAATGAAAAACTAAAAAAGAAAATGCACAAAGGGCAGATCAGTTTTACCTTCAAATGCCACATGACAATTATTATACACTACTTTAATGTACAATGCATTTATCAATGTCACAATTTATTAAGACACTACCAATAAATTCTAAAGCACTAAGAATGTACTCCCTTGGAGTAGGTCCAGTTTTGAGAAGTTTGCTTATTTGGTTTGGAAGGAGAGATAAATGAAATCAAAGTAGCAAAGACTTGCTTTGTACACTGCCTTCAGAAATGCAAGTGGTGTTCTGGATGCAACTTTCAGTCCACAAAGAGCTGACTGGAAGTTACTTCATTCTCTAGAAGTCACAGGGCAAGCTCCTAAGACCTGATGCCAAGTAACATTCATTCCACTTGGAACCTTCATGCAAATTCATTGGATCTGCTATTAATTTCCCTACAAAACTTCAAGGAAACTCAAAGGCTGATGAGAAATGTAAAATCTAAGTTCCAGTCTTGCACTGTTCTTGACCAAATTTTATTTTGTGCAAAGCGGAAGAAAACTAATCAAATGTGTTGTTTTTCTCCTTCCTGTCTGACCAAAAGCAAGGGGAAACCAAGTGAAAACACATCTGCTAGAGAAAATTAAGCCCCACACCTTAGTTTATGGGTGGGGAAGACTAGGTCACAATAAGATTGAGAGTTCCGGCCAGCAGTATGGGCAGGAACAAAATCTAAGCAATTTAAAATCACAACACATACCACTGGAAATAAATTGTGAGGAGTGGGTTAAATCTATTTACAGGTTTGCAGTTTTCTAACAAACAGAACTTTTAAAGCTTATTTTCCAACTGTTACAGCAGAAGTGTATCAGATTCAGGTTATTACTGCTTGTCACAGTGCCAGGGTAAGCAATACCCACCTCTGATCATCAGCAAATGATCAAACTGCAATTAGTTTTCTGTTTGACTGGGACTTATTAATTGGATAAAATACAAATATTTGATGTACTTTTATTATTTAATAAAATTGATTATATTTATGGTCTTAAGATTTCACTTTTTCTGGGAAAGCTACTCAGGAAGAAAGAAATTCCTAGCTTTAGCATTACTTGGGTTTTTTTAGTGTTCCCTAGTCCTTAAAGCCTGGTTTTCATGCACAGTACAGAGATCACAGCAGGGTTTTCTCCTTTGTAATGGGAAGATAAATGCTATTACTGACCATTCTCAGCAGCTCTCAGGCTGTCTGTCTGCAGGAACTCTCACACATGAACAGACTACAAGGCACTGGTTGCACCTCTGAAGCAATTACAGCAGGTCCTCTGGAAAGTGAAGATGGGAATTTGCTCACCACCATTTTTTTGGTGATCCTCCACTAAATATTTTCCTCTGCTGTATTTGGGGTGTGCTAAGTGTACACTTCTGCATTTCCAACACACCTCAAATCATATAGATGCCTGGTTTTGGGGAAAGCAAATATCTGTAAAAGTAATAACTCTCTTCTGCAGAGATTTCTCCGACTAAATTGGAAGTTCATACACTCCATTTACATGATGCCTGTTGGCATTCATGTGAGAGAGCTGCCCTGGACAGATGTTTTGGGAGCGTGCTTTCAGCACCCACTGCAGTTTTCCCCACTCAATGTGCTGCTCACTCCCAGCTAACGCAGGCCACAGCTGACATCCAGCTGAAAGGCACCTGGTTGTAGGCAGGCTCTATACCGCAGTGCTAGCTCTAGACCCCCAGAGCGAGTGTGGGAAGCCAGCTACTACTGCAGGGGACTGAATTTTGGAAGATGTCCAATGCCATAAGTGGCCTCTCCCCAGGCAGCGCTGGCCAAGGACACAATCCGGCCTTTCTGGAGAGGACTCGAGCGCTGCTCCCAGCCCTTGGCACTTTCTAGCTCCACTGTGATGTACTTGGTTTTACCAACTCTGGCTAGTCCTAAATGCTGTTCCTGGCTCCTGGGTGTAGTCCAAGAGGTTAATACTAAACCTTAAATAGTTTGGCACTGAAATCATCAAGTTTGGCAGCCAAACCATCTCTTGGGTGCTGGGCTTTGGAGCTCCTGCACGATGCTGATCTGCCCGAGCTTGGCAGAACCACAGCACAGTGCTCATGAGTTCAGCATACCAAACCTCCTGCTACTTACAGGACTAGTGAGGAGCACCAGAATGCTAAATAAAAAGCCATGCTTAATTCCCTTTTAAGGGTCCAACATGACTTTTTAAATTTGTATTAATTTTTGGGTGTAAGTTGAGACTACTCTATAAACATACTTGAATCCTTATCAAGATGGTCAAAGGCTACTAAAAACATTTGCATCCAAATACTGTTTTCTTGCACAGTTTGTGGCAAAGCTTTCAGAAACAAAAGAGAATCATTTTGCATGATGAAATATGCAATTACAGAATGAACACTCTACATTCTTTTCTCTGAATGTTTTACTGTTTTCTAGCTTGTGTTTAAGCTATTCTCTCACTCTACTAGAATATAAAAACAGTTCATGTTAAAAATAGTGCAATAATTAATTATATCATTAAAAGCTTGGACAAGTTTTCTTACTTCCTTTCCCCATACAGCAAGAAAAAAAAATGCATTTTTCATTAGCAATAGCATACAAACTTGTAGCTAAAACTCTAACATGTCTGCAATGCAGTAAAAAAAATATAACAATTCATTGAATACAGAAGTACAATAGTTTGTATAGTACTTGCTTTAAATGTTTTTACTTCTCTGTGTGTCTGCTTCAGGTTGAAAACAAGTATAAAATGTCATAATGGCTCATAAGTTACGATGGGAGAAAAAAATTGTGACATCACCAGCACCATTGTTATGGCAAAGAAAAATCTTAGAAAAGCTGGCCTGGTAACAAAAATCAGAAATTGGAATTCCATCATTTCCCTGTATTTATTTCACTTTCAACTTAATAAAGATTTACACATTGATACTACACGACCAAAATTAAGTCCCACCAAAAAAAGGTTGGTATTGAACAACAGAACTGTTCCTTTCACGTCTCCAGTTAAATCAGTGTGCGAGATATTTACACATCCCACACCAACAGAATATAGAATGCAAATGCACAACCACAGCTTTTGGTGTAGTAGAACGGATCCCCATCCCCAGTCACTGAGAGATCTTTCATGGGTAAAGTTCACAATCTCTTCTAAATTTTAAAAATTACATGTCAAGGTACTTCCAAGTGTCAGTGGTTGTTCTAAGAGAAAATTCAGTGCCCACTAAGATCTTCACTTAAATTTATAAACTTAAATTATGGGATGGCAGTGATCTAGAAGAGATGAGACAGACTGCGTTTCAGGTTAACCTTACTAGAACAGCAATTTAGAATCTGCTTTTCTCTGCGGTGCAGTAATATAAGATGTGTCAGTCTTCATTTACAAAATATTTTCAGAATATATCAACATGTTAAGACATGCATTAACTGTCTCCAAGCCCAGGCTAAATCAGGCACTGGAGAGGAGGGAAGCACCTAAAGGCCATTACTTTAGACTGCCTCCCTCTTCCCACTTATTTTCCTTATATGTTAACACAGTCCCTAATCACACGTCCATCTAAAATACCTACATAATCCCACAGGGCAAAAACCTTTTCTCTTGAATGAATGTCCATTGCAATGCGTGGAAACATTCCAGGAGAAAATGAAAGGGAGAGGGAAGATGCTAATACAGAAGCTACTACTTCTTCCATTTGTGCTTTTGGGAAGAAGAGGTTTGTAACTGGTTTGCAAAAACATCCCTTCTTGTTGCCATATTTTCCCCATTTTAAATGCTATTTCTCAATCTCTCTTTTGCTGTCGAATAGCACAAATAAGTAAATATTGGACAATCACTCAGTTACTCTCAGTGAAAAGCATTATTGTCCTTTTCATTTCAGACTGTCCTTCCAAAGCAAGATGTGACTCGGGGCACAGCATCACCCCCCCTTGCTGAGCACACCTACTGGCCGTGGCACTGACTGTTATTCCTACAGATCCCATCTCCAGCCCAGCCAGCCCTGCTTCCCAAGGCCAGCCACCCCGTGGGCAGCCCAGGGGAAGGAGGGAGGCAGGGAAGCTGCACTGCCGGCTCTGGAACGCTGCACTGTGCAAATGCAGGTCAGCAAGGACAGAACGTGGGCTCTGCTTTGTACCAAGAATAAAGGCAAAGGCCTTCTGGGGCAGGAGGCTGGGAGAGGGCTCTGGAAAACAATTTCTTGCAGCAAGTGAAAAAAGGAGCTCAAATGTCAGAAAACAGAAGAGTGAAACTAAAAATGCACAGCTGATCAACACCACACAGGTTGGAAATACAGGGACGGCTCAGTGGCAGGGAGAAGCATTACAAAAGTGAAGCCAAATGACAAAGCAGGATCTGGAATTCTAGCCAAAGGTGTTCACACTTCTGCACTCAGAGAAAACAGGAACCTCTGAGGTAAATCCATTCTTTTAACGAAATTTTTAGTTTGTGACTGCAGTGCATGTGTTTTATTAACGCCCGAACCAAACTGCAAGTCATGACACGATGGCATGAACAGCAGATCAGTAACTCCACGGAGTACTTTAACACATAGTACACCAACAAGAGCAAACCAAGAGCAAATTAGATCACTTGTGCCTAGACTTTGTATTTCATCTTGACACAAAGAGTTAATTTCAGCCTTCATTTGTTCCAGCTCAAAAGAAACAGAGCCTGGTACAATATGGTACCTTCCTTTCACAGTTAAAAGACTGCAAAGGAATTTAGCTGAACATGGGATATGGATGAACACTACCACGTTGCTTTTCTGATATTGCCATGGCAACAGTTACAAGAGCTCTCTTAAGCATTTAAATCTGACAGTTTTCCTGATAACACTAACTGAATGATAGTAATGATGCATTTTGGTTCATGAGCTAACTGCCCTATAACCACAGGGTACTAACCGCTCCCTTCACTTTTCTCAAGACTGTGCTTTTGGTCAAAACATTCTCTGCTTTTGGTCAAAACATTCTGACTAACACAATAACCTTGAAATATCACTCAAAAAAAAAAAGAAAAAAAAAAAAAAAGTCCCTCCAGCTCAGGGAGTACTCATGGCTTAAAGCTTTATGTACTCTCAAAGGTTTCCATCTGAATGCTTAAGTTGTGCACAATGTCCTGGGTGGAAAAGTCAAGATTGCTAAAATCTTTGACAGGGTTTTTCTCAAAGGGCTTTCATTTTCCTGGGAAGGCTGGAGGAAAATACCCACTCTCTGAAGGGTGGGTTGAATTATTGGTGACCTTCAAGATGTCATTTGCTCAAGAAAAGAGAAGGAGGAAGAAACTGGCATTTTTATACAAACTTTATCAGTTTGTAACCAATATACACTTTTTAAAATAACAAAATACTGCAAGCTGTTCTACTTTAGTGGAGGCCAAAGCACACTGTGCTCTGAGGACATGGGCATCACAGTAATGCCTCCACCTCCTATTAGCCCATTTAGCTTTAGCTAATAATAAGTGGCATTTCAACTGTTTAATAGGAATATTCTGTGAGCCACTTGCTCTGATCTCCCAGATGCTCAGTGTGGGCATAATGGAGAAGTCTCTTTTTCTTTACCTCATTAAAAAGAGAAGTGTGTGAAACATGTTTGTCATCCTAACATTTTAAGGATACCAGCTTTGATAATGTCTTGCAATATATTCAACTAAAAAAGATTAAGATACTGAAAACAGTGTGAAATCTTGAAAAATTTCCCAAGATGACAAAAATTCAGACTTCAGAAGAAACTGTCATGCTTGCAAGGATTAAGAGAGGAATCTTTTCAATACAAAAAAGTCCTCAGAAGGTTAAGTATTCCCAGTTCTTTTGCTGTTAACACTTTTTAAAGTTTTGTATTAAATTAAAAATTAAAAACATCCATGCCATCCTAAAACCACCAAACCCCTGCACACTCTTGAAAAACCACAACCCCACTACATCTTTTCTTCTGGAAAGGCCAAGTGTTCCCACATCTCAGTAAGGCTCAAAGTTTAAAATGAGAAAAACCAACTGCCACAAGAAATCCTTTGTTAATAAAATACCAGACAAGACACCGAAGGAAACCAAAATCTTCCTCACTGCCTTGCCTAAATATTTAACATACCCTGCGCATTTAAATAACCTAAGAACTATTTTGAGAATTAGAATAACCTACAATCTTGAAGATTTCATTCAGGATTTGTGTCACTGTCATCACTTTCAAAAGAAGCATTCATTTACGTCACACTTTAAACCTGTTTTGCCCTAACATATACGTTGATACAAGATGACAAAACAAAAAAAGAAACACTGGAAAGTACCATCTGTGACTCAGTCAAAAATTTAGTGCTGCTACTTAATGCAAATGCCAGTCCTTTTATAGGCATTCTTCCAAAGTCCACCTAGACATTGATTTTTGCTGCCATAAAAATTCAACTCAATTATCCAGCCTTCTGAATGAAGAGAACCAATTTCCCATCGTATCATCTTTAACTAATTTAAAATATTGTATTTTATTGACTGATTTTTAGTGTGGAAAAGGATAACATTTTTATGTCCCAAAAATGTAAAGAAATAAGGCAATTCAGAGGTACTCTTAATGTTACTCGAGACTCTAAAATAAAGGTAAATAACTCATATATACCTCAGGGAACAACTAACACCTCTATTGCTCAAAAAGCAAATTACAAAGCTTACACTATACCCACAGTGAGGCATACCAAAGAGAAAAAGGAAAAACCAACCAAAATCCAACAAACCCCCAGAAATCACATTATTCATATATAGATGTATCTTCAACACTTCAAATATGTTCAGCAAATATGTAAAGCTATTTTTGCCCAAGTCTTAAAGTGTCACCAAAAAAAAAAAGGAAATTGTCCAGCACCTCGGGTTACCCAACTGAATACGATGAAGAGTGTGAAGGCCCATGTGAACCTAATGAGGTTAAAAAAGGCCCAGTGCAAAAGGTGCTGCACCTGAGTTTTCAGTAATACCTCTATTTATGTCATGACAAAATTCTGTCTTCCAAACCTGAAATGATTTTAAAACCTGAGGCAGCGGTTTGCTTTTATTATTTGATCAAATTTCACATGATTTAACTATTTTGAAAGTTATCTACATTAAATGAAAAACCTAATCTTTTCCCTGAATTCTCAAAATGGTAAAAAAAAAAAAAATAGGGCAACAATGATAGATAATCATTATTCTTTTACTTTACAAAAATTAAAATTTATTCAGACTTAAAAGCTGTAGTCACTACTTCCTACTATGCAGCTGTGAATCATCCCCTTTTTAAAAGGCAGGCAAATCTGCTACGTCCATCAAAGGTATGATTTTTTTTGTACCCAAAATTCCGTTAAGAAATGGATGCTGCAAACAACTTCAGATATCCAGCTTTCATTAATGTTAATAAAGGAATGAGAGCCCTGTGATAATATTTTGGAGGCTCTAAGCCTGAATGAAATATAATGCTGTCCTAGTCATTAAGAAGTGCACTGCCTGGATCCCTCAACCATTTTAATTTTTTTTTCCCTTCCACCATTTCCATATTTTCTACTAGTAAAAGTTAAGGAGTTTGAATGATTTATTGTCCAAATTTCATGCTAGCAGAGCAGAATGGAAAAACTAGAATAAACTACACAATGACATTTCTTCCTAACCATCCTCCTATTCATTAAAAAAATTTACACCCATGGGCACACTTTTGTTAAGTAGCATCTTCTCCACACATTCCATAAATTGAGAGTTCTATGAAACACTACTTTGGTTTTGCCTGTAAGACTCCTTATGACAACCAGTCAAGTATTAATGTTTTACCTTTTCCAATTCTGCAAGGAAAAAACACCAATGAATCTTGTAATTTTTTTTCATTGTAAAATATTTTACATGGAATAGAGTGGGGTTTTTTCCCCTTTTCTTATCACAGTATTCCCCTGGACTTACAAGTATTAGCACCTAAAGCACTAACATAGTCCTCAAATTCATCAGACCCTGAGTTACTCATGGAACAGATAAATCATGGGATGTTCATGACAAAACAGATGATCAGGAGCATTAAGTGTTGTTTCTTTTTTCTCACAACAATGGAATTGCAGCAAGCAGTCCATGCTGATATATCCTGGCTAGGACATAGCAAAGTTCTCCTGCTCCAGTTCTCCTCCTCCAGTTCCAAGTGCAGCCCCTTCAGCACATACAACTGTGATCCAGTAAATTGAACATAAATTGCAGTTGGACAATGAAAGGATGGACACTTCTTCCACAGGTTTTCTGGGCAACCTGTTCCAGTGCCCCACCACCCTCACAGGAAAGAATTTCTTCCTGACATTTAATTTAAATCTGAATCTCTCCTCCCAGTTTAAACTGTTCTCCCTTGTCCTATCACTATGTGCCCTTGTCAAAAGCCATTCTCCCTCTTTTCTATCAGCCCTTTTTGAGGAAGGTCTCCCCAGAGCCTTCTCTTCTGCAGGCTGAGCAGCCCTATCTCCCAGCCTGTCCTTGGAGCAGAGGAGCTCCAGCCCCACCTTCACGGCCTCCTCTGGACCTGCTCCAACAGGCCCATGTGTGTCTTGTGCTGAGGATTCCAGAGCTGGATGCAGCACTGCAGGTGAGGTCTCACAAGGGAACAATCCCCTCCCCTGACCTCTGGCCACCCCTCTTTCGATGCAGCCCAGGATTCAGTTGGCCTTTTGGGCTGTGACTGCACACTATTGGCTCATGTCCAGCTTTTCATCCACCAGGACCCCCAAGTCCTTCCATGCAGTCCTTCTCCCAGTCTGTGATTCCCCTAACTCAGGTGCAGCACCTTTTGCACTGGGCCTTTTTTAACCTCATTAGGTTCACATGGGCCTTCACACTCTTCATCGTATTCAGTTGGGTAACCCGAGGTGCTGGACAATTTCCTTTTTTTTTTTGGTGACACTTTAAGACTTGGGCAAAAATAGCTTTACATATTTGCTGAACATATTTCACACTGGCTTTGTCAGTTACTTGAAGTGAAAAATGATGACAATGAGATGTGTTGCCATAGAAAACAAAAAGGCTGCCCTTCCACCACAGCCAACTATAACATTTGGCACTTCATTTGTTTCAGTTTTTCCAACTATCAATAAAGCTTTCTTTTCTTGTGGTCCTGTATTCCTTTTAAAACTACCTCTTCACAGCTAGAGGTTTTCTCAAGTTATCAGAGATATGCTGTAAGCCCTAGAAGTGAGTCTTTGCAAGGTGCAATATGAAAAACTAAGCATTTTCTATACAAACTCCACAACAATCTACCTCCTCATCCAAACACCTCAAAGACACATTAAACATTCACTCAGAAATTTCTAACTAGTCCTTTTAAGCAAGTGAACACTAACTCCCTAAAAATCAATTCTTTAGGACTCCGAGACACGACACAAACCTGTCTGCTTCTAATAAATACCAAACTACAGTTTCTAAATTGTCTATACAACATTTTCAAAGCTTACTAACAAGTTATAGTCCTTTAGAGAATTGATCATATATAGCAGACCAATTCTTTACTTAACAGTGCCATCAGATGATATTAGACCAAATCAAAATTACTTGTTTCAAAAAAACCAGTAAGTATAAATAAATGTTCCTTAGGACCCGTTATTACCAATACTCTCTCCCTAAATAGTTGGTAAAATTTAGCCAACAATTACAGAAATATTACCAAAGTTTCCCCATTTACAGAAAAATATAAGGGCAAAAGACAGAAATTCACCTACACAGATTCAACTATAGGGATGTTGTAATCTAGGACTGTATCATGCTCCACACATGCAGAATGGGAGCAGAAATTATCAGTACATTTATTCTGCTGCTGCTAACTGCATTAAATGAAAAATTATTTTAAAAAGCAGTAGAAATCCTTTGGAATAATGGACAGTAATTACAAACCTTGTAAGTTGTGACACTTCAGTTAAGTATTACACAGTACATCTCTTTCTATTAAACAGGGAGATAAAAGATGCAAAACCCACAAATTCATACTTCAGGGGAAATACACAGGCAGGAAAAGTACTTAAAAGAGAAAATATTCTGCCTTAAGGAGCTTATGTAAGTAAATAAGTGGACAAATTTTAAGTGGTAGGCTTCAATTCATCAGTTTAAGTACTGGAAATGAGTGTTTTTTCTTGTGTAATGACAGTTGAAGTAAAGTGTGAAATCACTGACTATGCCCTAAAATAAACAGTCTATTAAGCATCCACAGCAATTGAATTTCCTATCCCTTTCTCAACTTAAACACCCCAAACATAAAACTGAAAGCAAAACAAATTACCCTTATGCTTGCCAACCATAATAAAACCAAAAGTTAAAAATACCTTTACAGTTTTTAACTTTATATATATATATATATATACACACACACAGTGTATATATACACAGAACAAGTGCATTATGAAAAACTTAAAAGATGCTGAATTTACTGCTGGATGTCCATGAGATCTAGAGGATCCTGAACTGTGCATTGTGGCAAACAGGCAGGCTTTGCAGGTTAGTTAATAAATACTATCGTGGCTCTGTATAATCCTGCCATTACTGCCTGCAGTGAAGAGCAGCAATTGAATTTTATTTGTGGCTCTGGTGCATTTCAAATCTGTAATCCCATGTGAGCTACACAGAGCACTAAGAAATGGGACCTCATAATGGGTGAACAAAGATCTGAAGGTTTATCAAGATTCAAGGAAAGGTGAGAAGTCAAAACATGTTAATTTAAATGCACTAAATTCCCACGTGAGTTTTCCAATGCAGAAGTAAATTGGCCTTCACTCACTGTAAACCAAGGAAATTAAACTACATACAGCTCACTAAATTAATTTTATTCCTAAAGACATCACCAGCCAATGGCAATTTAATGCATTATAACTTATGAATGTTGATGTTGAACACTTTGGTAATTTGCCTTAATTTGCTTGAGTGCCTTGATCTAGATATAGCCTTAAGGAATACTTGCATATTGCCATTTCAGATTGCATCATCCATTGTATTAGGGAGAAAAGGTTATTTGTGAATGGCAGAACTATGAAGTACTGGCTTTAACAGGAAAATACAGACAATTACTGAAGACTCTTAATTTCCTAATGATTCCCAGCCATGCTCAGGTGGCAACAGCTCCACCCTGGAAAGACCCCACGTGTTTCATTACAAATGAAATATGAATTAAGATTTTAACCCATTAAAACAAATCCTGCTTTGGGGAGCTCGGGAGCTACAACAGAAATCTGGGAGGAAGTTCCACAAGGTCTTCAAGCCCCTGAAGGGCACTGACTGACAGACAAGCCAAGGCTACCAGGAAGAACCATGGTTGTGTTTCACACACAGGGAGGGCATTTTTCACCCCAAAGCTTCACACAGCTTTTTTTTATTATTACTATTGGTTTTTGTGTGAGCACAAAGGCACCTCCAGAAACTTATTTGTCACAAAATCCCTTAGCAAGCCTGGAATCCGGGAGGATGCAAAGATAAGAATGGCAGGTAACTTGTCATTTTAAATTACTTAATAGGTCCCAGGTGAGCACCAGGCTGGAGGCCACCACAGAGACATGAGGCTTCAGGGGTTAAGAATCAGTTCATTCCTGGAAGAGAATTCTGTGAACTCTGCTAGAAAGCACACAGGGTCCACCATGAGTTTCTCCTACTGCAGCTTGGTCATAAGGAGTAAGCCAGACTTAAGCCAGGGCTTTATCAACAGAAAAGAAAAATAGTAGAATATTAAGCAAAAGAACTGAAAACTAACTAAACTAAGTAAAATGAACCACGATATAAATAATATAGGAAAATGCTGAGTTTTTAAATGTTTAAAAGTGAAAAACAAAGAGTAAAAAGCAAATAAAATTCACAGTAACACATAAATTTATCCTGAAGCATAACAGATTCACTAGAAATCAGTGTTGAGTAAATGAACTACTAATACATGAACCCAGAATACATCTTTATTTTTCCATCAAGAAGAGGTCAAAGAGCACATGAAATGTATCAGGGTATAAAGGTATAAATGCCTTTCTGCAATTTAACTAGAAGCAAAACATTCTCTCCCACCACCATTACCTTCAGACTTGCCAGAGAAGCTCATGCTACTTCCTTCACCCCTGAGAAAATAAAACATCTGCCCACCTCATCAGCTTTTAATCTTCTTATGGACAGAATTCATTTAGCTTCCTTCTGGGGAATGTGGTGGGAGAGGAAACTAGCGAAGCCTATTTAAGCCAAAGTCAGTCTTTTGTTTAAAGGAGAAAAAAGAAGGGGGGAGGAGGGGGAAAAAATCATAAGCTGTGAACACTCTTTAGTTACGCCACATTTATTAAGTATCAATACATTTCTATGCATTTCACCATAGTTCAAGTATGACTTCACTAAAGAAACACCACTTTACTGAACATATGGCAGAAACTCCCTGAAGCATACCAAAGATTAAATGTCAGGTTAATCAATCACTTCCATTCCACTTCGGAGAGGTATCAGAAAAAGTTACATTATTTCCTTAAAGGTATGATTTTTATTCATAACTGGGAACTTTCACAAATATTAGTATACTAGTAACACTATCCTAGTGTTTAACTTTAATCCATTCTGGATCTTAACCTGGAGGATGCTGAGTACTTATTACCTTTTATATTCTATTTCTCTCGGCTCCATATAAAGGAGTAATAAAATAATAGTTGAAAATATTTTCTGTGTACTGCATATTTCCATCTATAAAATATAGATTCCTGCGTATGGATTACTGTTATGGTACTCATTCTTTAAAATTATCCAATACCCACATTCGTATTTCAAAGGATTACAATTCACGGTGTTTGGTATTACAAGCCAAGTGCAGGCAGCTTTCCAGAGAAGAAAATAAAAGGACATTAAGAGTCTTGCTGAGCCCTGCCAGGGGAAGGAATATAAGAGACATATTGAATCTGTGGTTTTGTTTTGCAGTACAGTAACACACATATGCAAGCTACCCATATTAAATATTTAGCTCACCTTAGGTGAGCAAACTGCCTGATTAGGCACTTTCATTACTCTGAATGGGAACTATAATAAACCAGCAAATATAGTTTTCAAAAGATTTCAGCTATGAACAAGGAAGCTGATTTACTTATTAAAACTTCACCTTTGAAATCTGAGCCAGCTATAAACCTACCCTTTAAAATCAGATGTAACATCCAGGCAGTTCAAAGTCCCTTTAGATTTTAATTTCTAAGACAGCATCAAAATCCATTTAGGATTTTAATATGCATTTTACTACTTTAATCTCCATTTCACCTGCTGTTCATGTCCAGATATTTTTGGAAGCTTTTCTTGACATTTTTCAGACATAATTATACATGTGAAAGCTACTATAAAAATCATTGTTTGCTACAGCACACAGAATCACCCTAAAACAGAATGGCTTTTATAGACCCATATGAGGTAGCTGCATATGTTCTCTATATTATAATGTATTCTGTGTATTATTAACTACAAAATATTTGTCAAGGCATTATAAAGCCCTCTCTATCCACAAGTCTTTGTTTTAGTTAGCAACCAGGATAAAACACAACTAATCAGGTAGGTTATCAGCTTTAATGATGACTGTATTCCATTTTTGTTACAGTTGTATGTAAATCTGCTTGCCTGATTTACACCAACTGCTCCAAAAGTAACAGGAAAGTAGGGCTGATGGATAGTGCTGCATAATGCACCCTCAAGTCTCTATGCTAAAGCAAAAGCAGAATTGGTTTTTTCCCCACCTCAGCAAACAGAGCTGTTCTCAGCCTACTTTAGTAACATTCCCTCCCTTCTCCCACAGTATGGTTCAAAACTACTTCCCAATTTCAATAAAACCTAGAGAAAAGTTATTGCCTTTGTCAACTTTTATGAAAATTGCTGGCCAGGGAAATTAAACCCTCAAATTACTGCTCCCAGGGAGTGGAAGGCAGGCAGTGCTTTCTCTGTGTCTCCTCAAAATGGTAGCACCAAGCCATCCAAAATCACCCATCTGTAATTCAGTAGCTGCACATTTCTCTCCAGGCCAAGGGAGGGCAAGAGGAGACAGCCGCCTCCCTTCGAGGAAGAGAGGCTCAGGCAATTAAAGAGAAAAAAACCCATTATTTATATGGAGAAAACTAGATATTTTTAACAATATTCTAAATTAAAAGTACTATGAACTTACAGCCAGTAGACTGCTAGTTAACTACAAGCAAACTTAGCACATCACTACGTCATTTTGCTTAGTCACACCAAGTTTTCCTTCACACTTAAACTGAATTTTAAAAGCATATCTGTTGCTCATGCACAAAACCTACTCATATATCTTTCTGGAGAGACAGAAAGGAAGAGATTTAAATTCCAAAAATACATCCTAAGTGTCTTAAAGCAGTAAACCAGCTGAATAGTTGGACTTCCTAAACCTTACTATGCCAAATGCAATGGAAATATAAGATGAAATAAAAACATGCTTTGTTTTTCAAAGCATTTCAAATTCAAGTTGTAGAGAGTCTAACCAACAGTTTTATAGGTTTGAGAAACAAGTTAGTGGGAATTGGCTTTTGCAAAGTATTATATGAATTGATATTATAATGTTAAGACAATAATATATGTTATAAAGTGGTTAATGTTGTTACAATAGCCCAGTTATGAAATTGGCTTTCACGAATATAGTATGGTTCCATGTGTTGTAACGTGGGTTTATGAGTTTGCGTTGGACAGACTATTGCTAGCCAAACTTTTGAGACACGACCTCAAAAGGAGCAGAACTCCATCCAGTGATAACCCTGATGACCACAGTGACAAAACTATGCCGGCGCCGAAAAGAGTGACATGGGGCGAGGTTATGTAAAACCAAAAATAAATATGTGTAAAGCTGATGCAGTATCAGGAGTATAAAAGGTGAACATACCATTTTGTGCATGAGCCTCTGGCATTTTGCCATGCTCCCGGCACTGTCCCTTTTGCTTTGCTGGGTTTTTTTTGTTCCAAATAAAACTTCTATAACTCATTCCCACTTGGAGTCTGGGTCGTTTATAACAATAGGCCAGCTAATTAAATTATGTATTTGTAAAAAACACAGCTGTTCTCAAAGTTATTCATAAACTTCTTTCAATTTACCAACTGCCTTAGATAAATTTTAAGTACATTGGACAAACCTTCAATATTTAAAAGAGTTAAGTAGTATAGATGCAGAGATCCAAGATTAGCCTTTTACATTGTAAAAAAAATCAAAATGTTTGTCTCACAAAGAAATTTTAATTCAGGCTACAGATTTATTGATTCGCAAAGGTAAGGAACCAGATTTATTTTTACCAGATCACCTTCTTCAGTGTTAAGTTTTAAGTCTCATTTGCATAAGACTCATGTTACTTAGAAAAATCCCAAACTAAAATCTCAAGAAAATCCCACAAACCTTTTGGGAACAAAGAGGGGCAACAAAGAAAGTGGTGAATGAGAATTAAACCAGCCAGTGCATCATTCAGTGCCTGCCTACATGCACTTGCATACACGCACATCTCCCCTTGGCTCCCTCAGCTCAGCTGAGTGAGTTTGAGGTGAATAAAGAGCCACGACCCACCCTTGCAGCAGCAGTGATGCAAGTGGTGTCAGCAATAGCATATTGCTCAGTGTAAACACAAAGCCAGCTCCAGATGGCAGCTCAGCAGCTCACAGTCACAGGTATATTCCAGGAGGAATGATCAGTACTGCCCAAATGCCAGCTGAGTGAGCCATAACTAATGCAGAGTTCATTATTTGGCCTTTACAGGCACTTACCTAAGAAGAAAGCATGCGCTGAACAGACTGTTACCCAGAACCACAAGGAGCAAACCTGAGTAAATCAGGGCTTTGCCTCCAGACATCCTAAAAGTGAGGATGCTCATTCAACAGCAAGTGTGGCTGCATAAAAGACACAGGCAGATTAACACCTGGATTTAGATGGAACACTAAACTCTCATAAATTTCAAGATCTAGTCAAATATAGTCACTCTTAATCAATTACCTTCTTAAATGCTGCAAGAAGGAACTGCCAAAAAAGCTTAAAAACATGTCCTATTTTGCTATTCTAAATGGATCTTCTCATTAGTTATGGTGCACTACCTGGAAATAGTGCCCAATGACATCACTTATAATCCATCCCCCAAAAGACTAAGAGCCAGGGCTCTTGTCTCAGCATTTCATCAACATTTGCCTCTAAAGCTCTATAGGTTTAATGTGCTTTGAAAAGACTATCTTTGCCTTACATATTCTGATTGAAGAACTGAAGAACACCTGCTCATGCCACACTGCTCTAATAAGTGTGTACCTGTGAACAAAATCTGCCATATTGAGATACCCTCTGGTATCACACACTCCCAGCCACATACTGAAAGAATTCAATAGAAGGAGGAAAAAACCTCAATTAAACAACAAAATAAACCCACAACTGCAAGAAAAAGGAAAGGAAGTGGACCTTTAAAAGCACACCACCAGAGCAAAGTCCACAAACTGAAACAATAGTCCTTATGTGTGTTCAAAGAGGGCGACAATACAGACTAAGCACAGGATGTATAAAAATAAACAAATCATAAAGGAGGGTGTGCTCTGGCTTAACTAAGTAGTAGCAAATGGCATGAGTGAGATGTACACGAGCCCGGGCTCTGAGGCAGTTCCTATGGATATTGCTAAGGTAACAAGCTATCCTACTTTTCAAGCTCAGAAGAAGGTATGACTATGATACTAAGTTAGATACAAGCAAGTACTCCAAGCAGAAAAAAACAGAAAACTTGTTTCCACAAATAATGAATTCTACCTTACCCTATTACCAGCAAACAACTAAGTAGTAAAGTGTCACAGGGCCTCAGGACAATGGTATAATCTCAAAAACTGACCAGAGAAGGAAATCTTGACTCAGTTCTCACATCAGTTACATAAATTACTCAGATGATCCATAAATTCTTTCACTGTAATTTTGATTTAGTTACTGTATAGTGAATTGCAAAGTGTGCTGGAAACCTTAAAAACTTCGTTAAAACTCTGAAGCAAGAGAATGGCTACCCATAACCTCCAAGGAGAAGAAGGTATGTTAAAGCAAATTATTTTTTGATCCCCAATCTGACACATGCTCACTTCCACTGGGCCTGCAAGACCTTTACACCACCTTCAGTAGCTGTAAATAAATTACAACCCTACATAACAGCAGAGTTGTTCTTCCCCCAGAACTGTCAGGTGAAGATGCAGCTGTTAGACATTCATTAGATGTTTGGAGATAATTTATAGAGGGAAAGGTGTTGACCCAGTTGTTTAAAATAAGCTTGTGCAGTACATGATGTCTGATTGTTCAGAACTATTAGGACAAAGTATAAAAACCTGTAGCTCAGGTTCAGCTGGTATCACTGAGCAGCACCCTATAAAACTTTGATTACACACAAACCCAAAGACCTGTGAAACACAAATTAATCTAAGCAGAATCCTATACAGGACTCAAGTAAATGTGGTCATCCAAACCAAAGAACACAGGAAGTGTCCTAGACACTTTTATCTGGGGCTATGTTTCCAAATGCGTGACTCCTGAAACATTCATCAAGGTTCCCAGTCCTAGGGCACAGTGTGCATGGCAGGTGAGTTTCTCAGGGGATACCCTTAGGGCTGGCAAATACACTCCTGTCATGCAGCTTTGGATCAAGACAGGTCTAGGGGGTCATCTCAGAACTCATACCCAGCATGTCTGAGGCTCTCACACCTTTTTAAGTAAAGCTTCCCGGATGTCTAAAACCCTGACTGAATGTATACTGAGGAACGCTTTGGGTTCTCATACTTGGCACTCTTCCATCCAAACCTCTCAAGGACCTGCCAGCCGTGCCAAGAGCACCCTGAGCACTGACACAGCTGAGTTTTACACGCAGCAGTTACTCCAGGCATGCCCATTTGGGGGCAAAGCTACTCCCTCCTTGCAGCAGCACACTGGTGCCACACAGCAATGCCTAACTTCCTGAGGCATGACTGATTAACATCCCTGTCTTTGAGTTTGCAGTTCTTAGCCTCAACATAAAACAAGCAGTTCTATTGTGTAACGCAGTACAACAGTCAGATATCTCAGCACAGATGTACATGATTTACAATCCCAAGGAATACAAGTGCACCATTGTTCAACCTAACACATTTTCTTGAAAACAGCATTTGTATGTGATTTTTCTTGGTCTGTATCCGCTTCACTATTTCCACTAAAACTCTTTAAGGAAAGCAATTTAATATTTGAAACACAACTGAGGCAATGAAACGCCAACCACTGAAACTGTTGTGTGGGCCCTAAATGTAAAATACAGTAATAGCTCTTAGGAAACTTGGTTGCATTTTCTTCACACTCATTAGAGTAATACAGACACACAAAGCCTTCTTGTCTGCTACCCCAGAGCGGTGTAAGGTTGTTGGCAGACTGATCTGGAGAAACATCCATTTCTCCAGCAAAAGGATTTTTTGAGTTCATGGTCATGTCCTGGCCCTTAACCCTAATGGACCAAGGACCTCATGGGTATGTCCAAATTAGTTACAGAGGAGTATACTTATGGTGAAAAATAATTTACAAACCAAATAAAAAAAAGTATCTACCTCAAGTATCATCTGTGGAAAAACATCTGCCCTCCATGCAAGTCTATGTAACTTTCTGATTTTTCACTATTAAACTTTTCCTCACTTCCTCTTGCCGGTTAAAAACTGAATAGGATGCACAGAGAGAATTCACAGAATGCTGCTGAGCCTGCAGACAGGAGTGGGGGTGGAGGCAGGCTGGTGCTGCACTCACATTGGGAATAATGACCAACTTATGCACAGGGTGCACGAAAATTACGTGGCACTTCAGAGCCTGTTTCAAACATTTCAAAGAGTCCGTTGTTTTACTGACTCCTCCCTCAATCCAACTGTCCTCCAACGTTTTAATGAGAATAGGTCATGACACAGAAAACTGATGTGGGTAAGTTGCTATCTCTCTTCCATCTCTATTATTAAAGATGTAATAAGTTTTTATTTCTTTTTAAAAATACTGTTTATCTGAACACTGAGAAACAATGTCCAACTCCACCATATGCTTCTAAACAGTCATTTTGAATTTTGGCACTGAATCACAAATTCCTCACGATCAATTATAGGATTTACCTACTCACACAGAAGCATATCAATTTTCGTAAGTCTTTTATATAAAATACATGCACACACCACGTTAATTGTTTCTGCGCCAGCTGCTTCCTCTCCAATGGCTTAGTCTGTAAAGTGCTACCATTTAGTAATTCTGTTCATCACTATTCCTTTGAAAATACACCAGAGGTGGTTAAACAACCTATCAGTTAAAAAAAAAATTACAGAGATTCTACCCAAGTCAAAAGATTTTAAGGGCAACAGCAGAAGCACCCTTTGATTAATTATTTCCCAAAATCTGATACTGACCAAAAAAATGCTGTTGACCTTAGGAGTGCTGAACCAGTCTCCAATTCTTCTGAAATTAGACCTGCTTGTACTGTGGCTTACATAGGGACTCCTTTTTAATTACTTGGTTTCTTTCTTGCTTAGGATTACAAAATGTATTTGTTGTAACTGAAATGTAATGCATTTTCTTTAATTATTGATATTCTTCTATGTTTACTCAGGGCACTTTTACCCAGAGATTGCTGGAAAGCCTGGCAGTGTACAATGGTAAGAGGGATATTACTTTTGGCAGTTTGGAGGAAAAATATCACTCAACTCGGAAGCACTGAAAATTTACATAGAATTTCTTACTTACAGAGTTTGAATACACCATAGAAATTTGCATTTGAGCTTGTTCTAAGTGAAGCGCCTCCAGTGGAGTCCTTACTAACTATACTGATCATCCAGGTGTAGCTGCAGACTCTGGGAAAGCCCTCAGCTCAATCCTGCAAGAGCTCTTGCACCTGCCTGTTACTGAACAGGAAGAGAAAGAAATGCCAACAGTAGCTCTGGCTGCTTATGAGTGCAGATGATCAATGACACATTCCATTAGTAGCAGCAAAAACCAAAGACAAAGGAAGCTCCCAAGCTTCAGCAGCCCTGAATGCTAAAAGAAACCCCAAGTTGAAAACAGGAGAGCTTTCCAGCAATTAGCAAAGACAAAAAAATAATTTCTACAAGGTCCTACTGCAGTTCATTTGAACACAAGTTTCCAGCACCCTGAATCACAGCTCCTGACCAGCTCAGAACTCAGAGGAAATCACCCTACAGAACTCCGCAGCCTTTCATGCTGTTTCTTTCTTTCATATTAAAGCCACGAGAACGCAAGGATAAAAGCACAAAGATGAGTAAAACCAGCATCACCATTATTATTATTGCAATGGATAAATAAATACTATTTGCAAGTGCACACAGTCAATGCAAAGCATGCCCTCAGCTTGGAAGAGTTTAGCATGGAAGCTGCCCACAGCCAGCTTTATCAGGTGCTCACAGAACAAAAACCTTCTTCCTATCCGGCTCTAGGTGCAGATAACTGCTCTGTTCTCATCTTTACATCCTGAGCTGCCCTAACAGTTAAATGATTCACATATCCTAATTACAGAAATGAATAGTCCAAAATTCGATTTCACTGTATGTAAAAGGTAAGACCCACCTTCTAGGGTTCCACCAGATGACACTGGCTTCCAAATTAACATTACCCTGTAGAAAAGCATGTCAGATTTACACAAGTAGCAAAGGATGTTCAGAATATCAGCATTACCTCACGCCCTGTGTGGTACAGAAATACAAACATACTTCTCTTCCAAAGATTGCTCCACCTCAAACACCGAATTTTCCTAAGTAAAAAACAGAAGTTGTTCTGCTATTCGGGGGATTATGCTTAGAAGTGAAGCCTGCAGGGAGACCTGCAGGTTTTGAAAAGTCATGCTGAACAGTTTGCTACATGAACTGCTGGGGAACCAGACAGCAAGAGCTACTACCACCAGCTTACTTACTAATTTTCCAAAACATCATCAATTCAGGCAATTAGAATGTCACAGGTATTAAAAAAAAAAAAAGAAAAAAAAAAAAGAAAAAAAAAAAGAAAAAGAAAAAGAAAGTCTTTCTGAAGAAAATGCCTTGTTATAAACAATTCCAGGTCCAGAATAATGAGATCATGCCTTCACAATAAAAATTCAATAAATAAGTCAGTTCTTCCTAAGAGATAGTGTGCCAATCAAGCAAAAACCCCGTTACAGGGAAGAACTGCCAGCAGCACAAGTTATTTTAGCTGACATTACTTCAGTAAAAGCCCACCATTCACCATCTGCTCTGGCACAAATTCTGAATGCTAAGAAAGTTTCCAACATCACTGATGAAAAGAAAGCAGTCAAGATGAAGTTTTTGTTTTGCTGTTAAAAAGAACAAGCATCTAGGACAGCTCACATTTCAGCAAGAACAAACACAAAACAGAAGTTTTGCACTTTTGATAAAAATCATTACAAAGAACGCAGGCAGAGTGCAAGTGTAAGGAATATAACACAAAACAAAAAACCTTTTACAAATTTTGTATGAGAAGCAGGTGGGCAACTCCAAACAGTGGATCAATTTACACTGGAGGTAAGAACTGTAGGTTTTAAGGGAATCCTGACCACACTCCAAAAATACTTTAATGGAAGCAAACACCACAGAAAAAACGGAGGAGCCATCATGTCAAGGTGAACAACGGCATTAAAAAAGCAGCTTTCAAACGTGAGCATCCATCTGGAAATCAGAGATCTGAAGTTTGAAGACAGCCTCTAACCAAGAGCTACCTAGCTCTCTAATTCCTTTGAAATGTTTGATGAGTTCCTACAGGGATTAAACCAATACTTTGAGGACAGCAGATAAGATCATGCAGGTGGAATGAATTCCAATGCTATCCTCTGTATTCCTATGATTTAGCCAATGACTATAATGTACTTTCCCATTAAACACCTAGGGGAAGCAATTACTTTCCCATTTCCTCTCTAATTTTGTCCAGCATAAAAAAATATAAACAAACCACAAAAAAACCTTGAGTAAAAGCAAAATATGAAACTTGCCAAGTAGCAGATTAACTATTCTCCACAAAAATATGATCTCATACTAAGGGTTAGAACCATGTGGTCCATCACTATGACAAAGTTTGGACAAAAACAAATGAACATAATTAACAGATTTATTTCTCCTCCATCTGAAACACAAAGCCAGGATGTCACTGCAATTTATGAATGAGCTAAATATTGAAGGCACCTTTTTAATAGTCTGGAAAATAAGGTTCAAAAAGTCCCTCACCAGTTCTTTCTTAGACAAAAGCTAAGTGACAGATGGAGTTTTAATATTTCTCATGACACCAGATGATGCTTTATGTGCAGTCGTGCACTCTTAAATAGTAATTTCAAAAAATTCTGGTTTATGTTAAAAAAAGGTTTACTTGTAATTTAATACCTATTATATTTTCTTCCTAAATGGAAGAAACCAACACAGACAGTTTAATAACCTCAAAACCCTAGGCAGTATGCTCAACATATGAGGTAGGATTCCTAGAACAAAAAACCTTGATTGTTTTTATGACCTTAAAAAAAACATATAATTTTTAGAGTTACTGTACATCACTTCATTTTTACAGATTTTATACTGATAAGCTTAAAACATTTCAACATTTCTGCTTTACTATAATCTTGCTTTTCTCTTTCTTCGTTCCTTTTCCTCCCCACAGAGCAATTTAAATAGAACCTATTTATTAACCCGTTTCAAATCACTACCCTTGGAGCAGATATGATATCCCACAGAAACCTGGGTTTAGTATAACAACACTTCAATTCCTCATAAAGCAGCCTCATAAATTCATGCGAAGTTCAAGAACAAATCTTCAGACATAATAGGTTATCTTTTTTTCTTCATCCAATCAATTTCTGAATTCATCTAGAAATTACATTATTTACTGCTAAGTAGGTTCTTTCCTTAAATATTCCCTTCCATTTTCTTTTACAGTATCCTAAGTCAAAAGGAGTTGGCAATGAAAGACTTGGGAAAGGACTTTTATCAAACAAAAAACCTCTGAATGGTTTTCAGAAATTTCTACGTAATTACATTCAAATGAGAAGCGCAACCTAGAAGTAGTGCATGGGTTTGGGAGAGTGTTTACTGCTGTCTATTCACCACATTTACATAGGTATGCAGCTGCCAAAAACCTTTATGAGGGCACTACAGCAGTTTTGTAACATCTGTCATACTTACCAGCAGATCAAAACAGCATTTATTTGAGAGCATTCAACCCACCTCCATAAAAGTAGACGAAAGTAGGCCAAAGAAAGAAAAGGGAATCTGTTTGAGGGTCTCTTTCTCATCTGTGAATGCTTCAATTCCCACTGACAGCATTGTACAGCCATACAACAGAGGTCCATCTCACCAGGCTAGAAAGCTTTGACAGTAATGCTGAGGTCTAACTCTTCCACCAACAAAAACATTTGTTTTATTAAATGCAGAGTGGGAAACAGAGCAATACTCCAAAACCTGGGTTTACTATTTCAGTTTTCTGAATATAGTTTTATCACTTATGATTATGATCACTTATGTCCTTTCCAGACACACCTAAGGTCAGCAAAAACCTGGGTATATTCAGTATAACAGAAAAAAAGCTTCACCTCAAGAAGCCTTCCCAGCACACCTTTTTACTGCAGGACAAACAATTTCCTGGAGCACACACCTCTAGAACATGCAGATCAAGCAAAACGCATTTTGTCTTTTCATAGACAAGAACTTTCACCAATTGTTACTCAGCCTACATGACCTTCCAGAGCCTGGGCAAGGAGGACAGGATAACTCTATCTCTAAACATATGTTGTATACATGATTACAATCACGTCTATAAAACATATTTAAGCAAAGACTTTGCACTCACTGTCACAGACTTCAGGGTCATTCCGTGGTAGGTGCCCATGGTGTCAATCTTGAAGCCCTCCGTTTCTGCAAAGAAGAAGCAGCCTTCTGTAAATCCATGTGAACACAACAGTGGCATGTCTAAAAGGACAACACTGGAGATCTCTCTGAGAACACATCTAGCTCCTGGTGGTGGTGGTTTAGGTTCTGTTCCCAGTAGAAAACCTGGGCAGTCACTAGAAAATCTGCTTTCTTTAGACAAAGGTCAGTTTGATATTTCTGTTTTCTGTAACCAGAGTAAGCTTTTCCTGCTGCATGGAATAACTGAAAGCACTTCAGAGAAAGGCAGTAAACCTAAATCTTTGTGAAAAATATGTTACAACTTGCATGCAGTCTCAGAAATTCTCCTCACTACAAGATTGAGAAGTCCCATTCATATTCCCAAAATACATTATAATGCAACATATTCAACTTGTGTTAATGGAAAAATATACCTAAGAAACCACTTTACATGCCAACTACAAAAGTGTGGCCATTATACTTGATAAATTCATTTCTGGAGTGCTGAAGAGCAACAATGTCATTGTCGTATGATAGAGAGGCTATAATCTGCATAAATACACAATACCAGACTAAAGGTTACAAAAAGGGGAGTTCTTGGGGTGTGTTTTTTAATTAATTTTAATTAGATTGAATTTATGCTAAGTACCAGAAGCCTGCAACTGCCCAAAGACTAAACCTGCTGTCGGTAGCCTATTTGCTTTTGAACACTCCTTCCCTATCCCCCTATTCTCATTGCTTTAAGGTCAAAGAAAGCTCCTGAATAGTGCCACCAGAACTCAGCACGAAAACCTTTTTCCTTCTGAAAACTTCCTAGCCTCATGCATCTACCATGAACTGATCCCATCACCCAACCATCCAAACAATTCCTACCTAACATGGCATGATAATCACCACTCAAACCATCATAAACAAGCATTTGTCTGCATCTAAGCAACTTTTGGGCTATTTCAGCTAGACTTGGGTAAAGGTAACTGATACTGTGCAGAACCAGCTACTTGGAAGTGGTAGGTTTTTGTCATTTCTTACACTCCCTTCATTTTGTGCACCAGCATAAAATCATGATAGACGACAAAATAAGGCAGAACCAAAGCACAGCTCCTAAACATAAAAAAAGTCCACGAAAAATATTGAATTTTCAAAACTGTTAGAGCTTCTTGCTCTCATCATGAGCAAATTAACTTAAACTGAAACCCAGACACCTTCAAAGTAATGCACATGCTCTGGGCAACATCTGTTGCTGCTCATTCTTTCTTCCTTAGATGAGGAAGATCATCAGGCATTCAAAGCAAATGAGGCCAAAAAGTTTCCCAGATTTAAGAACTTTCCAGTGCCTATAAAAAGATACTCCAGAGTTTGGAACTTACCATACTCTTCTCACCACAGAGACAGCTATCTACTTACTGAACAGTTTGGGGTTTCACCTTCTTCCCCTCACTCCCTCAATTATGCCACCAGACCTGCCAACCACTACCAAGTCAAGATGCCCAGTGTCACTGACTATATTTTGTTTTACAGTCACCTCAGTTCCAGCCCTTCTTCAGCTTCACTTCTCAAGGCCACCTCTCCCCTTCTCCCAGATTTAACATTTCTGAACTACAGACATAATTCTGAGAAAGTAAAATGCAGGTACAGACACATATGAATCCAGTCCTTCCTACTAAAAAAAAAAAAAAAAACAAAAACAAAACCAAACACCAAAAAAGACCACCCAAAGAAAACAGCCTAGCCTCCCAATATAAACTGATACTGCCTCCCTAAACAAGCTGATAGGCCTTCCCAGCTTTCCCCTCAACCCCAAGCTGTAACTATGCCTTGAGTCTTAGCTCAGAAGTCACACCATGAACTGGAGCTGAGGATGGTCAAGATGTGACTGCACAAACATTTCCATGGAGAACAGTTTGCTCTGTGACTATATAGGTCACTGCTGCAGGCAGAGAGCATGTTAATATTTCAGGTGGTGCCTGGAGCCTTGTAGAGTGTTTGGTAAAACTCTCTAAGTTGAAGGGATGCTTTTGATGACTTGGAGTGACATAAATCAGAGGTGTCTAATCCTGGCTGACAGTTGTTTATGAATTTCAGAACATCACCACCAGAAGGACCTTTATCCTTTCCAGACTGACCTATTATGGGTTCCTCATGCCTGTGACAAAGAGCATTTCCAACTATTTTGGTTAGATGTTCTTTCCAAAGAATACACATACCCCATAGCAAGACCAGCACAGCACCATCCTCTGTTGTGCCTGGCCTGCTGTGGCTTCTCTTCTCTCCTCACAAATCCAGACTTTGTAATTAGTTCTCCATGTTTGTTCCCTGTCTCCATCAGCATTGCAAAAGGAATAAAGGCCCACAGAGCCAGCAGCACAGCTAGAAAGCAAATCAAAGGGGAGAGAGGCACCTGGCAGGGAATAAATCTCTGCTCAACTGCCACGGGTTTCATCTTTTGCAAAAGTCTTCCCAAGTCTCTCATAAAATGTGTCCTGGTTCATTTAATGAGCCACAAACCACAGCTCTGGCACTCATCAGCTTCCTGCTCCCAGCCTTGTCCTGACCCTTCTCTCTAGCAAGAGAAGTAAATAACTTGGATGAAGAGCCACTTGTTGCCTCAAGCAAACTCCAGTTTCCTGCCTGATGAATGTTTCCAGCAGCTACACAGGGGTCCCAGTACTATTTAGAAGCTACTCAAGTAGCAAATAAAACAGTTCTGATAATTAGCAAATAATGGCATAGTAGCTTTCTGTACTAATTCAAATATAAGACATGTTAAATGGTCAGTGTAGGTACCCACATACATTCCTGCAAAGTTACTGCAGCCTCTACAAAAGCTACTGCAGGGCCCATGCTCTGCTGTCTGCAGGAGGGTGGCATCAGTAGAAGAAACCACCTCCCAAACTGCCCACCACCTCTCCAATTTCCTGCCTCAAACTCTCAAGCTGGTAAATCAGAGTTAAGCATTTTCAGCTTCCAGAGGGCCATAGCAAAGCCCCCTGAAGCAGTAAGAACACTGACACATTTCTCAGAACACAGCTTTTTTGATTCAATCCTCTCACACGCACCATGTGATATTGTACCTGTCAGCCAATCCCTTCTCTTACAGAAACAAACATTGCCAGAAGAAAGAGCCCTGCCCCTTGCATGTCTGTACCATTTTATAAGGTCTCAATGGTTTATACACTTGGGGACATCCCGCAGCACCCTCAGCTCCACTCACAGCCTGGCTAAAGCAGGAAACATTTAAATGTCTCCAGATCACAGACCCCACTGTTCCAGCTTCATCCCCACTTCAAAAATCGCTGAGGGTATCAGCCAGGTTATGCTGTAAAAGATATTCAAGGACCAGGCTAGAAAGCAGAGGCACTTCTTCCAGATTATTCTCCAAGGCCAGGGTTTGACCCTGACAGAGCTGCTCAAAAGCAGACCTGGGATGCAAGAAGAACCACGGGCCATAGTAAAGAGGAGCAGAAGAGAGAGCAACCCAGAGGCCCCAGGCCATGCCCTCAGCACCCATCAGCACAAATGCTGAGCCACACTCTCCAAGGAGACAAAAGCAGTGCCTCTCCTCTCCCTCCCAAAGCAGCTCCAACCTGTGCTGCTGAGTCATGCACTAGCACTGAGATGCAATGGTAATAACTCAGCCAAGAATTAGGTTATAACTCCAGCTTCAAAATCCCAGCTTCACTGGTGGTAATAAAAGCAGCTAAAATGATAAACCATCTACTAAGAAAAGGTTTAAGAAAGAAGAGCCTCATAAATAAAAGTACCATGATGGTAAGACTTTGGACCCTTGTTTTGAAGCTTGGAATTCGATGCAGAACAACTATTCAAACACTTACTTGAGGGTCTTCAATACGCTTGGAATTTTCAATATAATTACTACAAAGTTATGACACACATTTCCTTTAGGCAAAGAGTAGTCCATATTAAATGCTTCAATCACAGGTCTAACACTAAGGACTAAAAAATGCAAGCAAAGCCCAACAATAATTTTGTCATTAAAAACTGTACTGCGACCTTTTGTTTGCCAAATGTAATCAATTTTAGAAATACATGCATTGTTAAAAACACTGACATCAACAGATGCCTTAAACCTACATCTTGAGAGACTAAACATAATAACTAGAACTGAATAACAACTCTAATGCTTCAAAAACATAACCTATCACCAGAGTTTTTTTCTATTTCAGTCATTGCATGCATTATAGTCACAGTTTCTCAGTTCCATGACCCAAAGACTGGTAAAAGAACCATAAACATTTTTAGTGTGATTCATCACTAGTTACCTTTCTAGCATCCCCATGCATCAATCTGAGTGCCTTTTTTTATTTAAAATAGTTAGACCTGGAAATTAAAATATGCACCCTAATGCATCAGCTTTTTGGACTGATTATACTCTCTATCAGCATTTGGGTGCATGTTCCATTTCCTTGCATAGAAGTATTAATGCTCGGAGTCCCTTCCATTTGCTTAAAGCCACTGCTCCACATCCATCTAGGTTATTCTGCACTTTGATTCTGCACCTTCTGCAGCTCAAGTCATCCAATCCAGCTACAAACTTGAGCTCTGATACATTACCAAAAGAATAAAAGCTTGAAAAAGACACAAATTAACCTGAATTTCTGGAAGAAAATCAAGGGAAATAAAACCAGAAAAATGTAGCATGTCTCAGACACTGAAGAGCTCAAGTAAAAGGCTTGGTTTGAATTGTGGATGAATAAGACTGAATAACCACTTCTTTTTTCAGCTGTACACTCTTCAAGCCCAGATAGCAACACTCTGCAAACTGCCTGGAAATGATTCACTACCCCACTTCACAGCCCCAGTAATTTAATCCCTGACACCGAATGTCACTCTGCATGAGAGTTTACTGAGCACTCCTTTACAGTACTGCACCCTAACAAGTAAAAGTTTCACCCCTAAATTTCCAAGCTACACTAATTACTTTACAAATTCCCTGTACAGTTCATATATAACAGCTCTGTAATAATCTTACCAGTAATTAACACCAACATCTTAAGTTTCTCATAGTTAAAAGCAATTTATGCGTGTTTGCTAGCATAGAAGTGAATGTACAGTGCTGGAAGTTTTTAAACTAGTTGGTCACACCAAGCCAGAAAATACAGATAGACCACATTCTTTTTCCACATGTGCATCTCTCTCTTGCACATATCCTCTGTCAGGGAAAAAAAAAAGAATCATATAAATCTTAAAGTGAAAGCCTGACCAGTAAAACTTCAGAACATTCTATCTCCTGCTACCAATTCTACTCTCCCTGTGTAAAAGCATATCACGCAATTTAAAACAAAATAACTTATAATGAGAAACACTTATAAAGAAACTTTCTTAACAATGTATATGAGAGAGCAACAAAATGTTATGGTCCAGAGTCACCTCAAATATAATAACTTCACACTCCTCTGTTCCCTGGGCTTAGCACTTAGGACTGATTGAAAACCAGACAAACTTCTAGAAAATGGCAGCTGTGTCTGAAAACCCAATAGAGTTATAAATAAAACATAAAATGACAATATCAGGAAGTCAATAGCAAACTTTCCTGAAGGAAACACTTGAACACAGTCAAGAATATTCTTTTCACCATTACAGGCTGAAATCACACAGCAAGACTCTGATTTACACTAAATAGGACCAAATATTGCTGGAGGTTTTGTTTTGGGGGGGAGTAGTAACAATTGGCTTCTACTATATTGAAACCTTGAGAACAGCACAGGGAAACTTGACTTTGCCATCCATACTGAGAGCTGCACTCAGTGGGTCACAAAAATGTTATATCTTCAAGACTACATCCCAGCACTACTGTACACTTTGAAAATACAGAACAAACAAGCATGTGAAAAAGATCTTCTGAGGTAAAGCCACCCAAGAAACTGAGGGAAAAACAAGGTATAGCACCCACAACACATATATCCATAATGCATATTTAAATATCAAACATTAAGGCACAAAGGAGAGGATACAAAATAAGCTCCTAAACCATCAAATGGCATTTGAGCACAGGATTTTTTAGATCCTGAAAAGATTTTAAAATCATGTTGCTCAAGAAGGTATGACTAACTGCAGTCTGAAAAAATATCCCCAATTGTAGAAATGCACATTAATAAAGTGTAAAAAAACTACCCAAGCAAGTAATACGAAGGAAAGGAATAGGACTATCAAGGTAAAAGCAGAGGAAGTTTAGCACAGGATGGAGCTCTATGCTGTTGAAGAGAAGATACCATCACTAACTGCCAGCATGAAAGCAACCAAAGCAACAGGATGTGTGAGAATTCCAGTCACAGAAAACTCTCCAAATCTTGTGCATGCAGGCCCAAACATAGAAATGAATACAGGGTTTGACCTGAGACTTTGGAAAAGGCTTCCAGATTTAGAGACCATGAGCAAGAATGTGGGTTTGTAATTTAGATAGAAACATATTAAGCTAGGTAGTGGGAAGTTTTACAGTTTTAAAGTGTGGGTATAGAAGTAGTTACAGACATAGTAAAACGTTTTAAGGTGTAGCAAGTAATTTTGTGTGTTATTATATGATTGGTTAAGAAAGTCCACATTGCAGCAAAAGCATGTAAGACAAATTAACTAGCTATTGGTGTGAAAGTAGAAACAATCTGTGTGGCAGTAGTTTATTGGCTAATAAACCTTTAAAACCCCTTGTAACCCCGTGGCCATGTGACCAGGAAGGAAACAGCACCCAAGGAAAGTGATTGCAAGCAGCTCACCTCCTCACCTCTAAAACATTTGAGCAGCTGGGCAGGGTGGGTGCACTGCGAAGCAACATGTTCTTCTACTGTCCATGTGGAAATATCCGGGATGTGCAATTCTACTGCATCAAAGAACTTGAAGAATGCCAAAGGAAAGGTTTCTCTGTCCTGCCTGACCAAAGGTGCAGAACCCACTGGACAAAAGGTGACCAAGCCCTGCCCCTGGGCTGCTGAGCAGTTCCACTGACTGCAAGTGGAACTCATTGTTTGCTCTTCAAGAACAGCACAATCACCACCCCCTCAC
Organism: Acrocephalus scirpaceus scirpaceus; assembly: GCA_910950805.1. Taxonomy (NCBI): domain Eukaryota; kingdom Metazoa; phylum Chordata; class Aves; order Passeriformes; family Sylviidae; genus Acrocephalus; species Acrocephalus scirpaceus. The sequence goes on from OU383779.1 coordinate 24,054,262, forward strand.
ACTGACTATTAAACCACTCTAGCAGCAAAGCCTGTCCCATCTGGCATGAAAATTTTAACTTAGTCTACCAGAGAGGCATCCTGATACACCGCATCAGAAATAATGATCCATCATGAAAAGCAGAGAAATTTGGCTGCAACTCAACAGTTTACTTAATGCATGTTAAAATTCCTAAATTTACTCCCTTAGCTCTACAAGCTTTGAATTTCTTATGCTAAGGACAAGACAGCTAATGGAAAAACTCTGTATTAAAGCACACAAATATTCAAAGAAAAACAGTTCACCTCTTTGCTGCCTAAACTTTAAATACAATAGTATCATACCAAACTGAATATAGGCAATATACCAACAATCCTGCTGTAACTAGAAGAAGACTACTGTGAACCCTTCCTAGGATTTCAGTACCTCTGAGGAAAGAGCAAACACAAAGAAAAAGCCTAGAGATATTGCCTTTTGGCTTTGTTTCAGTCTTTAGCCAGACACACCACTGCACCCATTGTTACAAGCATCACACCATCCTGCTTTCCACAATTTGTAGCCAACCACATGCAGTTATAGAGGGCAAGGTGTGGAAACCCTTCAGAATGGCAGAAACCTGTAGTTTATTTCTTTATGGTAGGTGTTATCCATCACTACTCAATAAATGTGGATACAATGGCATAAAGACTGCAAGTTATTACCCTTTGAACTTAATTAGCTTTCTTTTCTTTCAGAATTCTTTCCTAAAAGTCCCAATACTGCAACCTTTCCATAAACGTGTAATTCAAAGTTCTTATTAGACTTACTGTAAAAAAACAGAGTTTAATGAAAAAAATGCCTTATTTTATTTTTATTTCTGCTTGCAGTCTCACTTCTACACTGGATATTTGGGAACCACAGCTCCATTTTGAGGGCAACTAAATTAAAAATCCCATAAGGAATGAGTTCACTTGTGACAGAGCCTGCAAGTGATGTGCACCGCTCAGCTTTAAGCAAATGACATTCTCACTGATAATGGTGATAGGTGATACAGGTGGTGATAGGAAAACCACCTGTACTCAGAGTTCCAGTTAGAATACAATTTAAAAACTAATAGTTTTACAGTAGAATATCCTAGAAGTAAATGAGATCTTCGCTATTTTCTGAAGTTAATTTGAAGCCAAAGAAGACCTCAAATATCTCTAGGACCCCTCCTAAAAAATCTAGATGTTAATTACTAATTCTATGTAACTTCCATGTGATGTACCAATACCTTTCCTAAGTCAATCTCATGTTTAAAATACTTATTTTCCAACACCTCATTTTTATTTCCAGTGCTAGCCTACACTTAGCTAACTTGCTATTCTTAACCTATGTATTTCTTCAAATATACCTAGAAACCTGAAATACAAAATTAACTTTGTGTGACTACACCAAATATAAGTAACCCGAAAGTTAAGGCAGATAAACACACTCTAAAATGGAGTGTGACAGTGAGTTAGGCAGGTAGAATGTAACCACATCACAAAGGAATCTTTCAACTGGAACAATTGCTGCAGTCCAGTCAATCCCATTTCAGCACCAAGAGAAACCTCAACACCACATTCTCAGAATCACACAACAGGGAAATGGATTTTTCACCATTGCTAATTACAGACAATCTTTTTTTTCCTGTCAGTCATCTGATCTCATCTCTGTTTTTTGCTCTGAAGTTTCTGCATTAAGCTCACACAGATGAGCTGCTCCACAAACTCTTCTGGGTTCCTCTTTCCTGCCATGCAAAACTTGTTATTTCCTGTTCCCTCCTGAACCACACACCTGGTCAGGACAGATGTTGTCTGCAGGGTTCCTGACCAGAGCCATGTCATCTGGCAGCTAGGAGGACTCAGCCCATCCCTGGACCTGAGACTCCTGTTGTAAAAGAGCCCACAATGAATTACAGGCTTCAGTGCATTTGAACTGTTACACCTGACCATTGATTTCTTGCTCTGCCTTTCTTTATTTCACACTGTCCAGTTTAGATACTTTTACTTACATTACTACTTTTAAATCTTAACAGGAAATGCTATTAAAAGGAAAACTACTTGGCAGATAGATGAGTTTTGAAGGTTTAAGATATTAACAGAAGGAAACTGAGCAGGGACTAGTAAAAATATTCACGAAAGGGTTGGTTCAGCTTTATATTTTTTTGTTCCTTTCTTTCCCAAATTGCCTTGGCTTTTCTTGTAACAATTCATTCTTCATGGAAGCTACTTTAGATTATTTTTCAGTGCTGAAAAAGCTACCAAACATCCTGCTTTGGCTTTTTTCTCCATCCCACCATGCAACTGACAATGAGCAGTAGTCAATAAAACCACTGCAGTGAAATATAAGTATATTGAGGCCAACAGGGAATAGACTTCAAGAGAATATAATACAATATCTGACCAAATTTCCAATTCTTCCAATGGGAAGTTTAATACACAAACACCTCCATAAACATAAAGGATATATTCACATGTAAATGCATCTTTAAAAAATTTTTCTTTATTTAAATCATTTCAGAGATGAGTTGGCTACAGTTTCCCTGAACAAAAAATGGTAATAATTTGGACAAAGCCAAATATTCTAAAAAATGCAAGTTGAATTGTTCACTTACAGTTTAAAATGGCATTTAGCAGCATTTAGGTGCTTGCAGTCAGAATAGAAAGCTGTTAAAAACATTAAGCCCTTAAAAACATGGGAAGTTTCATAAAAGAGGAAAATTATTTTGTTTGAGAACTAGGAGGAAGAGGCAATTCAGAAGTGTAACAAAATTTGCATGACCTTCTGCAAGAAGCACAAAACCATCCAAGCACAACAAACACAAGATTGCAAAATAAAACCACAGCAAGACATGAAAGTGAAATAACTGAACTTGTGCTAAAAACAAGATTAAAAAAAGCAATTGGGACAGGAGAAAAATCGCATTAGAAAGACAAATCATCACTCAAGTTCAATGTTCACAATGTTTTAAAACTGGTGAGACTTCTTCAGTATTGTAGATTGTTTCCAACTCCTCCTCAGAAGGGCATTTGTGTTTTGCACTGCTGTTCCCAGTTTGTTTTTTAATTTAAATAGACATAACTAGATAATATTTACTTGGAATTACTGGAGGCAACTGTAATTGTTTGAGGATAGGAAATCTATTACATATTATGCATCTGACACTTACCCTTGCACTTTTTTATTAATTTCATAGGACCTTCCCCAAACAATTTTTTTCCCCTCAATAAGTTCTGGTTTTAAGCTTTCAGGCTGCTTCCTAAGAGGTAGAAATAATTTCTACAAAATAATCCTTTTGGATTTTATTACTTGGAAAGCTATCTTTAGGCATGGTTCCAGCTCTTTTTTTATCTTTTCATAGGTTTGTGAAATAATAGCAGACAAAATCCCCTAACATGAACTTTATGACTTGTCAATTTTGGTTGTCATTTTTATTTTCTTTTGAAAAAAGCATTGCAATCAACTTACCCTCTTTGCCTTTAAATCTTTCCTGATCATATCTGTTGTACGCAGCTGGAATAGGTTGCTTATTTCGTAAAGTGGGATCCTAAAACAGGTTAAATAACATTTGTAAAACATACTGAAAGGTATTTGATGGTTTTTGAATTTCACGAAGAGTTACTTAGAACTACTTTAGAGTATAAAACCAGTTCATTTTCGTAGGAGTTTCAATGCATTTGAAAACTTCTGATGTTTCCATTCAATATCCACTTACAGTCTTACAGAAACAGAGTTTAGTACTGGATGCAAAGAGAACAACCTGAGGCAAAACTGTACCAAACAGTAACAAACTACATTACTAAAATTTCTACTGAGTTTTTGTTATACTTAAAAAATTAGCAAGGAAAAAAAAATCAACTGACAATTCACGATTAAGGCTTCAGCCCCACAAAATTTCCCTTTTGAGCCTGATTAAGATAAAATTTTGCTAAATAAAATAAATAAAAACAAATTTTTAGGGGAAAAAAGGCATTCTGGGAAAAAAGTTTTTAAAAAGCACCAATCTAGAGGCACACTCAATACCAATTCAATCTTTTATGTGGATGGCTTAGTTATGTATTCACACCTGTTCTGAGTGGGACATTTGAATAATGCCATGCACAGTTTAAGAAATTCAACACAAATCAAATATTTATATGTTGGAATTCATCTTGCTATTTAAATTTAGTTCTTTGTTAAATGCAGTAGCAGCAAAAACAAAACACAGCATGATTAAATGGCTTTTAGAGCAGACTATCACCATGTTCAAAGATCTATTAGGTTTAATAGAACACAATAGTAAACACCGCAATTCTAAACAAATCCTGTCTAATACCTAGACAGAAGTAAACAATACAGCTCTAAGTCTGTCCTGCTTCATTACAGGCAAAAGAAAGCTGGTTCGAGCTGTTCCCACTCATGAGTCATGTTCCAGATTCTTAAACATTTGCTACCCTATCTGTCAGAAAAGCAGCAAAACATTTCATTTGAAATGGCAGCACTCTCATCAAATACATTTTTTGGAAATAGATGCAGCATGTGGCTAATGCTTGATAGATGCAGAAGCTGGCACTAGCAGATTAATCTCTCAGTAACAAGAGCATATTGAACTAATTAAACTAATATATTCAACTCTTTAAATACCAATAAATGCAACTTAAGTCAAAGAATAGCTGAGAAGTTATGCTCAGCTACTCTGAGAAGAAAAATGTGCATTTTTTGGAAGTAAACCAAAACAGTGTATGTAACACTGAGAAGACACTGTACTCTCCCTTTTGGTGTCCCAGCCCTTGTGTTCAGCCAAACACGGCTCTTACCGTTGGTGCTGTGTTTGGTGCAGGTCTCTGCTCAGGTGCTCGGCCTTCTTCTCTGGCTTTAACTGATTGAAGAATTGCAAAAATATTCTTGGCAAAGTTCTGAAAAAGATATCAGGTACCTGTGAACCTTACTGACCATCTGCATTTCACGTAACAACCACCCAAGTAGAAGACACCACTTGGTTAACTTGCGTTTCACCGAAAACCAGAACTGGTGCACCAATTTTCTAAACAGCTGATTTCTGACCCCTTTTCTGTGACAGGACCTAAACATTAACAAGGTTCTAAGACATCATTGCTATCCCCCTATTCTTTAAGGCCCACACCTGCTAAATCTAACTGGCTTCATTACACCACAAGGTAAACCAAACTCCTCTCAAAGCACTTGTAATCTATAAGCTACAGAGTTAAGTGTACACGATGTCAATTTTCAGTAAAGGTTCATCAGTAAAAGAAATCTTTTATCAATTAGGGAATACAGCTTTACTTTTACTGGTTCAGAGTAACAAAGTATTCACAAAATGCTTACACTGTTCCACAGTATAATAACACTGAAGTGGTGTTAACACCACTGGCATCATGAAACAAACACGAATTACAGAACAAAGATTTCTGGGGTGAATTTTATAGAAATCACTTGGAGAGTTGTACTGCAAAGCTTCCCTAAATCTGCTCACCTGACCTTGGTGAACATCTTGTCAATCCACTGCAAGCCACCAAGGGCAGGAATTGGAAGCCCACTTATAAAGGCAAAGCCATCCCCTGAGCAAACCCAGTTCTTCTGGCAAAGTCTGAAAGAACTCACACAAAACTGTGTTTTACGGTTTTAAAGTTCTTTTCAGTCAGAAAAATCCCAGGAAAAAACCTTTCAAGAGCTGCAAGCCATGCACATATCAATTACATGAGGATACTCAAAGTCTAAACTACAGGCTTTTTTACTGCAAATTCAGATTTCTCCCAAACTGTGGCCTGGGCATCATATCAATCACAATTCTTGTCATTGCTGTGCTTTATCACACACTGTCTCTAGGAAAAAAGGCTACACCATCTTCTGAAACTCACAAGAGGGGAACTAATTAACAACAGGAGCAGTGTTTTAAGAGTGATTGTCCATGCAGAAGCCAAATCTCCCAGTCACAAGGAAGTTACAACCAACATTCACATCCATATTTTACTCATAAAACCTACAGTTAACATAGTCTTAAAGGGAGTTTGAACTTCAAATGATGAATTTTTTGAAGGCCTTTAAACATAAGGATTTTAATAACCTGTAATTGCACATCCTGGACCAAACTCAGGGAAAAAAAGCCCAGAAGATTCTTTCTCCCATCTGCTGAAAACAAGTCACTAATAAGCATGGAATTAGAAGCGTTCTTGCTGATGTCTTTTTTCCGCCACTTGAAAATGCAAGACCCTCAGGGCCACAACTAATGGCTGCTTGGAAGGGAGAAAACCAGCAGGGTTTTAACAAGCACTCAAACTAACATCATCTTCTTGCTGGTCACTGCCTTGGTCAGGGATATGGGATTATATTACTGTGACAGGAAAATGATTGAACAGGGAGTCTATTCCATGTACCAGCTGATTTGTAAAGCCCTGCAGAGCTGAAGACTGCTAAGTTTTCATTGTTCATCCCTTCAGAGATCAGACTATGAATATCCATTAGCTTCTGTCCTAGATTTAGTTAAACTTGATGAAGTGCAACATTTTTACTACCAAAAACTTCTGACCTAGGGGACAGAGCAGAAAAGAAGAGGGGAAAAAAAACCCAAACATCAAAATATTTGTTTCTCTGCACAGTTGCTCTATCTCTTGCCAACACAGTGACTAACACATACCAAATCAAGTTACTATCACTGGTGGTAATTTAATGCCAGGATGTTTGTGGAGAAATCCCATGGCCAGTCAGATCAGACTGCTCTGATGAGGAAGGTTTAATGAGGCCACATCACTAACTAAACTTCTTTTGTAGTAAGATACTTCCATCGCAATATATCACAGTTTATTCTAAAAAATTGCAGTCTTTAATTTTGTAGCTCACCACAACCCTCATTCTCATTAACAAAGACTTTTAGTCACTTCAACAGCTTTATCATGCTAGCAAGAAAAAATATTTTTTTTCTAATAATGATCATCAAGGATAAACATTAGTTTCAGCTTCACTGAAAAGAATTCCAGAGGAAAAAAAAAAAGATGAAGTATACTTCATCTCAATTATCTGACAAAAATAAAACTTTAAATCTAACATGTAAAACTACAAGTATATATCCTGTTACCCAATATGGCTTACAGTGCTTCAAAACCTTCCTATAGCTAAGTTGTAACCAATTTTTAATCAGATTTACACTCTGGTGTTTCACTGCAGAGAAAGAGGAGCCTAAGAAAAACCATATGAACTCAAAAAAACTCTTTATTTGAACTGACAGTAAGGATTTCTTGGACATACATCCCAGGAAAATGAAGAGTAGCAGAATACGGTAAACATTGTCCAGACTTAGACTAGGGCTGGAGAAGGAAGAATTGAGCCCCAACTACATTTCTTTATACATTTGCTTGATATGCTGAGACATACTGCTAAATCCTTTCCAACCACTGGCAGACTGAAAGGCATGATGCTGTGCCAAAAAGGCAATATTCCTATCACACATTTTCAGTAATTCCTATATATGGCATGACAAGCAAAATGAAAACAGCACTGAGATGGCCTCACAAAAGTACAGCAAAATTAAAACACTGCTCATAAGGAACATGAAGTGATAAATTGTATATTTAAAAGAAAATATTTTGCACATCTAAAATTAAAGCACATTTTAAAATCTGGAATTCAAATTTAAAGAGTAAAAAATCATTTAAGGCATCACTCTCCTATGCCTCAGAACATGTATCTTCAATTTGCAAACTGTTCAACTTTGAAGTTGATTTTCTCTCTTCTCTGCTTTTGTAATTCACAACTGCAGGGACGCACAGTACCCCTCAAACTGTTCTCTGCACACTTTTAAGTTAGACAAGCCATGCTGGGGTGCACAACAAGCACACTGCCACACAGGAAATTGTGGATTAAACACCTGAATAAATAGGTGTTTATGATCCTGCTTTGAGGACAATGCCAGTTTAAGAAATTCACCTTACACTACTGAAATTTGTATTGCTAAACAACTGAAAGCAGAGCACATGTTGACACTGTCAAGCTTCAGATCAGGGAACCTATAAAAATGTTGATAAAATTGAACTTGTTACTGACTGTTGGGGGGGAAAAATAAAAATCAGATACTCCTTTCACAAGAAAGTTCATCTGGGCATTTCTTTGTGTTCCACTCAAAAAGTTAACTGTGTATTACTAAAGCTGAACTGCAAACATAACTATATTTGCATCCTGTATAGCTGTGGACTATGCTCCCTGTACAGCTCCCTGTATATTTGGGGACTATGTTTTCAGTTAAAAGGTGCAATTTTCACTTGTTCTATGTTACCTTCACTAATTTTTTATAGCAAGAATATTATATGAAAGACAACTAAAACATTTAATTTGAAATGTTAATTCAGAAGTGTCAAAGAGCAGCAACACTGTAACAGCCTGAAGATACAGTATAGCATAGAATCTCTGAAATCCCAATCCCTTGATACATAATCCTAGCTTATTTCTACTATGAATGCAGCATATGGAAATACATAATTTTTAATAGTTATGTTAGATTAGTGTTAAAGGAATTACTTTATAGCTGACCTAAATATTCTTTCAGTAAACATAATGCTTTATTCCACAGACTTTTTGGTTGAATTCAAGGCATGTAAAGACAAGGTTTTTTTATTGCTATAAAATAAACAGTATAAATAAATTTTTTTCAATCTGGCCCACCTTTCCTTTAAATGCTACACTCAAAATGTTTGCAGTAGTGCCTGGCAGCAATAAAAGAATCTGCCTGGTTTTACTAAGGAAGCCAGTCCTGTGTAAACTGGAGTTTGGGCACTCAAGCTGTACCATTTTATTTGTGCACAGACATTCCAAACCCACCTGAAGGACTAATAAGGATACCAGTTGCCTGGCACACCTTTCCTTTTTAAATTTGCTAATAAAGTCCCACGGCTGTGAACTTCACGAACGTGAGACAATTCTGCCACCTAGAGCCCACACATGGGATGCTTTTACAATCGATTTCCTTTAAAATATCCAAAATTCTACTCCCAGACCTCTTAGTTGTCTAAAGTGATTAAAATACTATTAGTCTTGCTTCAAAACTGTTTTTCCAGCTAAATTAAATTACTGCAACTGACATTATAACTATAGTATTAACCTCCTCACAGGTGGAGGACTTCATTAGTAAGAATGGTCAAGAGTCATCAGAACAAAAATTAAAACATGACTTCTCACATTTACTTCAAATACAGTAGTTACTGTGAAGAGGATCAAACCTATAGAGAAAATACATTAATTTAAAAAATAAAATATGCAAGTACTAACTGCAGTAGTAATGTTTTGCAGAACAAAACTAAAAATGATGACCACCACAAAAATCTGCTCCATATGCTGAAAAAAACAGTTCTGCTCTTTAATACTTAAGTACAAGAATACAGAAGACCACAAAATAACATTGTGGAATAGCTCAGATGCTGAATTAGATAAATTTGCAATTGTGGGTTACATCCAAGGTAAATGCCACATAGCAGGAAAATACCAATTCCTCAGCTATAAACTCCAGTCATCCTACTCAGTTCTGTCTTCTCTCACCATGCACACAAAAATACCCAGAAGCTGGGGGTGGGCACAGTTGGGAAATACAAATCAAGATGATGATATTTAATACATAAAACTCACAGTCAACTCACAGAGTTTGAAGTCTATTCCCTTCCGTATTAGCAGCTGGATAACAATACACTAGATATCAGGTAATTTTCCCAAAGAAAAGTACAGATAACTAGTAAATTACAACAGGGCCACAATGACTAAAGAAAAAAGCTGACAAATTATGAAGGCTTAAAAAACAAAGTTGTTCATTTAATCAAATTACTTGTTATACAGTATAAGATTTCCACACTTTCCAAACAAAACTTAAGAAAATGTGCTGAGTAGCCCAGTCTAAGTCTTTCACATACAAACAGAGGATATATAAATATAAGGATTAAGGAAGGAAAATATTTTGTTTGATTCAGGCTTAGTTCCTACCTTATTAGAAAGAAAAAAGAACAATTTTATATTCAAACAGCTGTAATTGAGAATATTTCCTTAAGTTTTTTGCATATATTAAGCAGGGAAAATTATAACTACCCAGACTGCAAGAGAATCAAATTCACCAGTCTGCAGCAGTGAAGCAACAGCAAGAAAAAAACCAGACCATTGCTTCAACATCTCAACCTTGACCTTGTAAGTAATACACACTTACAGGAACAAGGTTACACTTACAAAAATATACAATTTCATGATGTAAAGGTTATGAAACTACAGAGACTCAGCTCCACCTAACTCTGATCCCATGCAAAGTCTTAATAGTTTTTCCATTATAAACAGTTACTTGCAGAAAGAGCCCACATCCCAGCATTCTTAGATTTTATACACACCTAACTCCATTAGAAATATGAATACTTCAAATGCTAATTTCTCCTGTCTAACTTACGGGGTTCTACTTCAGGGCTTTTCCCTGGACTGTCTCCAGGCAGGCAGTAATGTTAAGATGCCACATAGGTCACTCTAGACTCCCAGTGCCTAGCAATGTCTTCAAAAGACTTACACAAGGCTCAGGGAGGAGAAAATATTTACATATATGCTAAAAGCTGAGGAATGCACCTAAGCAGCAGCTGAGCCAGCTGCTCACAGGCGTGTAAGTGTGTCTGCCTGGACAATGCACCTACACCAGGAGTGTGTAGCTACTGTTCAGCTTCTCAGCTGAAGAGATTTAGAAAGATTATGTGCTGTAACCTTTAAGACTTCCCATATCTTTGACAGGCTAGATTATGTTATTTCCTTGTACATAGGGTTAGAGTTCACTTGAGAAAATATAATTCTAATATACTTGCAAGTGTAAGAAAAGATAACTGAAGAGTGCTGGCTGAAATGTAAATTTTTAGCAATAATCTGTAGCATTTTCATATGAACTGGGTGTGGCTGAGGTGGAGTTGATTCTGTCGCAGCTGCCCTGGTAGTGCTGCACTGTGCCTTGGTAGCCACAGAGGTGTTGATAAGAGCCCAAAGTTTTGGCTGCTGCTGAGCAGTGCTGGCCCAGCACCAAGGCTGTCTCCAGCAGCCGTCCTCACCAGTCAGCTAGGGCTGGGCAGGATCCTGAGGGGACAGACAGCCAGGACAGATGACTGCAGGGATATTCCCTATCACATGACATCTCCTCAGCAGTAGAAGCTAAGAGAAAAAAAGGAGGAGAGGCATTTCTTGTTACAATATCTGTCTTCTGGAGCAACAGCTAAATGCTCCCCAGGAAGTGGCCAGAGATTTCCTGCTGATGGGAAGTGGAGAATACAGCTTTGGTCCTCCTTTGCTTCCCCACATATCCTTTGTTTTTATTAAACTGCCTTTATTTTGACCCACACATTTTTTCACATCTCATTCTGCTGAGGAGGGAAGCAGCTTGGTGGGCACCTATCATCCATCCAACCAAGCTCAATCCACCACACTCTACAAAGAAAAGGATGAGAGAGGTTTTTTTTTTTTTTAAGAACATCTGAAATGCTCAGAGCTGCTCATATCAGAACATTGGTTCATTTCAAAAAGTAACAAACCCACAAGGCTAGTATTAGTGCATTTCCAAGATTCCAGCTTTAAGATTTCTCTACACACAAGCAGAGCATGTTCAACACAGCCCACCCAGCTATCTTACTGCTTAGCTAAGAAATAGTTCTGAGCAATCCAGATTAAAAATAAATAATGAAATAGAAATCAAGTACATCAGCAGTCATGGACAAAAACACATTCTCCAAATACACCTGTGAATGCTGAAACTCCTGCTTAGTCTACCTTAATTTGTTCCCATAGGAAAAATTCAAGTGCAAAATACATTTACAGTAGAGATGAGATGAGGAGATTTTTCCTTCAGAAAAGACGGCTATTGCTTGCTACAGAAGATTATAAAAACAAAATGATTTTTAGGAAGGAACGCTAGAAGAAGGATGTGAAAGGAAACAATTTCAGTATAAACACAGGCTTTTTTCTAGGTGTTCAATGCTTTGTTTTACAAAACTGCCTGCCATTTATCTAAAAACATGCACACAACTGCAACCTGTGCAGAGCACTGATGGAAAACCTAACATTTCAAACATTTATGATAGTAAATAGTCTATGTATGGATTCAAAACTCCTCCTGAAATTAAATCCCTTTAAGCAATATATACTGTCAAAAAGTTCTAAAATTAAGTTACTATGAGAAGGAAAAAAAATCCTTATACTAAACAAATGCAATTTGGCTCTGAAAAGTGATCACATAAAAATGCCACATTATTCATAAAAATCTAGAAGACTACACTACAGACTTGGGAAAAGCCAACAAATATTTAAAACAGAGCAGGATGACTCATCTACTAGGAATTAAATCAAACACTGACTTTCCAAAAGAGGTAGAACTGCATAATAATCATAGAGAAAACTATGGAAAAATAACTCGACAAGAAGTTTTAAGCAAAATACAACAATAAGCAAGCAGATAAATGCAAAGATAGAAATCTTAAAACCAAAAGAGGATAGGTGAACTGAAATGTCTGATTCTACAAACAATAGGAACCTCACAGAAATCAGAAAAAAAATATCCAGGGATCAATGGAACATCTTATCAAAAGAGTGTAACAGAGAGGTCATACATACAAGGGACCTGTGTAATGCATTACAGAAATCTTAAGGGTCAAACAAAGTGGGAATGACACAGCTGCTGAAGCACCTTCCCCAACAGGAGTATCAATGCACTCAAATTACACATTCTCATAAACCAGAAAAACCCCACAGCCAGGAAAAAATCTATCACTGTAATTTCAGCAAGGAGAGATTTGTGACAGTGAAGATGCTGGCACTAAAAGCAGCAGGTAAAAGGACAGAATGCATGAGAACTTTTTAAAATGTTAAAAAAGAACACTACATCACTGGAGACTTAAAAAAAAAAAAATCCTGGAACAGTTCTGTAAAGCAAACTTCAGAACTGGGAAGTGTGTCCAAAAGGAGAAACAGTAAATGTTTCAGAAATACAGTTAATATTATTGGCATCTATGAAGAATTTGGAGGAGCATATTGCTGAAGGAATCAATATTTTCTTCAAACATATCAAAACCAGAGGAAACCTGTCAGTAAGCTGAAAAGGTCAAGACTTTTTTTTTTTTTTGGTACTGTGTCCTGATCTTAATGTTTCTTTTTTGCATCTTAAGCTGTTTCTGCATCTTAGTTTACTACAGAGAACACTGGGAAAACTTACACACACAGGAGTGTTTGTGGAAAAGAGCTTGAGAAGCAGCCTTGGACTGAAGCCACTTTTGCAAAGAAACGACAAAATCTGCATTTAGGAGTGCTCACTGTTTATTACCATTCACCCAGGAGTTCCAAAGGAATTCAGATATTAAAAAGGTATGCACTGCTGAAGTCAATTTTGGTTTTAGATACTCTAGGAGGATTCAAGAGATTGCAGATAAACCCATACCAAGCAGATAGTGAAAATTTACAATAAAAATAATTATCAGGCGCATCAGCAATTCAAGTATCATACAGAAGAGTCAAAAGAGCATTTGCAGAGCAGTATCATGCTTCCCTGATCAAAAGTCTTAAAAGGAACAAGGAAGAAGGGAAGAAATTATTTGCCTGAAACAACATATCTGAGTTTCTTCACAACTTCCAAGGTCTTCACAAAGGTTCAAGGAAAAAAAACAACAAAACCAAACACACACCAAAAACCCCTCCCAACCAATGTACAAATGAAAAACCTGAGCTGTTCTGGAATAAATCACAGCCCTCAGTAACATGGGATGTTTCCTCATCTACTTACTCTCACTGCTACTTGGAAAATACAAACATTAACACTCGGTGATTTCTGTCCAAGCTATCAAGAATGTTCCTGCAACCCTGCACAAACCAAAACAGATGATTTGCTGTTATGCCCATACACTCATCAGGCTGCTCACAGTAACTGCATGCTAGAGTCCAAGAACAAACTTCATCTCTTGTTTCCTGTCCTTCCCCTGTGTCAAATCTCCCAGATTCAAAGCAGCAACACTCATTCTGTAGATGGCACACAGGGATGTGCCACATAGGCAGTAATTACCCCATAATTCATGAATTAAATTATTCTACCACTAATGCCCTGGGACAATACCGGGAAGTTGAAAGCTATGTAAAATACTGTTAAAAATAAGACAAATGAAAACTGAGAGCTCATTTACTTCTAAACATTATTCTCCTGTGACAATACTTAAAAGAAGTAGTGAAGGCAAAGGATGCAGTTTGACAATAACCTCAGGAAAACAGACCCTTGAAATCTTTTAGAAATTGATGCATTGTTTCCTTGAGAAAGTTAGTGCCAAGTAGCTCTGCAATAAAGAAAGCCTTACTGTCCAAAGAGAGCAAGCTGTCAGCTGTGCTTGCAACCACATTCTGAATAGCACATAACCAAGTGCAGCCAAAAGTAGCATAAAGGGACAAAAACATCTTCATGGTAACACTTTCTGCTTTTGTTCATTCCAGTATTTTCCCTCCTTCCTTCTTTTCCACAACACAGAGGCCTTTGGACTTCCCACGTGCATCCGATGCTCTATCAATTACTGCTCACTTTGGTCTGTTTCCAATCCACAGGTATTTTTACAGAGCCCTCCCCACTGCAGGGCTCAAGCCAACTTTGGTTAAGAGGAATTAAGTGGTTACTTAGTATCTTTTAATGGCTGAAGCAAGTAGTTGGAGATACAATTTAGATTTACTGTAACATGCTAAGGACAAACTCTTCTGTCACTGTGCCAACAGCCCTGCAAGCCCACCTTGACATGGAACACTGAACATAATCCCCGTCATCTCTGATTAACAAATTGGATACAGAAAATAAAAATGCACTTTGTCACAGGGATTATAAAACCCACCTTCATATCCAGAGCATTACCTTGCCTGTGCTTTGTAAGATCGTAGTTCTTGTCCTCCATACTCTCTCCCTGCTGACAATATCTCTAGTAACATCCACTTCAGCATCAACAAAACTTCTCTGTTTAAGAGCAGTTATGTCATCATCCAGATCAGTTTTGATAGTGGATCTTTTCTTTGCCATGATTTTGGCTTTGATAGCAGCAATTTTTTCCACTGACATAGCTTCAGACAAGGACCTAAATGAGCAAAAGTAACAGGAGAGACTGAATAATTGCACAAACAATTTTTCTAAAAGAATTTATGAATGAGTAACTTCATCCTGCCAAAGTTTAAGGCTATGCTATGAACCACAAAGCAGTCACCTTACATATACACTGAAATATTATATGGGCTTGGCATTGCTGTTTTGGGCATGCAGATCCAATCTGTGACAAAAGACTCACATTACTAACACAAAGACCATCCAAAAATCCCAACTATACCAAACAAAAATAAAGAATCCAAATGTAAAGCATCAGGACCAACACCTTCATCTATAACAACATCCAAATTTCAGTCCCCTTTTATTTTTAAGGGATTACAATTTTGTGTCCAGTCAACCAAGCCCTGGCTTCTCTGAGGCTTTCAAAGTCCTACCCTAAATCTTGGCTGAGGTGCAGTTATGCGAGCTTGGTCCCTTGGAAGATGTGGTACCATCTCAGACCATGCAGGCCATAAAACAACAGATGGTGGTAACCTTGTTCACATTAATCTGGGTTTGAGAGAGCTCACTGGAGTCCGAGAGTGCAATACCTGTGTGTGTTTGCTTTTAATTGTAAACACAGAATTGGGCTGTCAGTGAGCCCTACTGTTTTGCAGGTGAGCTAAAGAACAAAAGATAAAGACTGAATTGCACAATACCAACTGTCCATACCAAATTCACTATTACATGGGGTTGCTTTTCCTTTGAGAATACACGAAAAAATAAATGCAAGTACTGGTTGTGAAGCATTGTCCTTTATAACTGTTATTGGAAAGGGAACTTCTGAACTTCTTTGTGTTGCTACTTGGTTCACAGCAGGGTCAAGCGTGGAGTTGAAACTCACCCCCTGTAAATATTTGTACTTTTTTTAAAGGGGCAGGCTTTTACATCTAGCATTAAAAGAATTGGTAACTAGAGAATACAAAGTAATTCGAACAACACTTAGTAATCCTCACTGCAGCATTGCAAAGTTGTGATACATTCAAGGTAGCATCCAAATTATTCGTTTATACAAAGTGACATGTACTTTTTGATTTTTTTTATTCTTATGCTTTCTAACCATGTCACAATCAGATTTTTTCCCTATAGTTTCCCTTTAAGTACACCTATATGAGATAGGAAGAAATCATTCAAAATACATATTTTTATGTGGTTAGCTATAATTTTGGATTTCCTCAAATCTGCACTGTCATAAGTGTTTCAACATCTAACTCCTCAAACATTACTGAGAGTATCAAAGAGAGGAAAATTTCCACTGAGAGCTGCTGGACAGAAGTAAAACCGGCTGCTCTGAACAGCACAAGAATTGTTCTCCATCCTGTAATTAAGCCTTAGGCAGCAGGAAAGGAATCCCACCTGATCTGCTCCGTTTGCACGATGCCCTCTTTATGTCCTTCCAGCCGAGCTGCCAAGCGCTCCTTGTCGAGGCGCACACACTCTTCATCCTGGAGGCAACAGTCATGTTTAAGTTCTTGTGCATTCTCTTTTCAAATATAAATACAGCTACAATTAAAGCTATTCAGAAGTATTTTCTTCACATCTGCAAGGACAATCTTAATTTCCAGTGATTTTTGATCTGGGAACTAGCATTAGGCACAGAGCTATTGGAAGTTTCCTCTCAAGAACCACAATTCTTCAAGCCTGACTTCTAACCCCTTCCAGTTCCCATTCACATGAACAGAAGCACTCTGTACACCAAAGGACAGGTAACTCAATGGAATTCCTACAAAAACAGAAAAACACCATAATTTGCCTCCACCCCCAATTTGTATTGATGACAGTCACTGTCATTACCTCTATTCTTGGTTTCTTTGCTTCTGCTAATATTTCATCTGCTGCTCTTTTAACTACAAGAAAAAGAGGATATTAAAAATGCAAAACTAGCAGATTTTTATAAAATAAACCTCAAAGTCATTTTTTAGTTAAATTGTACCTTGAGTGGATCGTTGAAGACCAATTTCAAGTGGAGCACTTCTGTCTATGCTTGATGAGGTTGCTGCACTCAAACAGAACATTCAGTTTAAATACAAAATACTTGCAATAATATTTGGGTATAAACAAAAGAAGGACAACAGATAAACTGCAACAATGGAAACTCTACATATCAGGTAGCAAAGGTGGTCAAATGCTGGGACTAGTAGAGTGGAGATATTCAGAACCTGACTGAATGTAAAGTTAAATCATGTTGCTCAGGGTCATTTGGCGCTTCTTTGAAAAGGGGACTAAATCAGATGACCTCTTCTGGTCCATTCCAACATAAATTAACCAATGATTCTATGATCTCTATATGCCACTCTTAAAAGAAACCAAAGTCACAATGAGAATTAGAACCCAGAATCAAGATCTACTGGTTTGTCTAGGTTTCTTTTTTAAAATTACAACCTGCTGATCCCTTTAAAAAACACATATAAAGTGATTTTAGTCATCATATTACAGAAATAATCTCATACTCCAGGATATTTAAAATTTGAAAACCACCTACAAAACAGAGCATCTTACAAAGGTGATATTTCTGTTTTTCTTAGAGAAACCTCTTTCCTCTGACTATTGTTAACAAAAAAATTAAGATGATGAAATGCTAGGCAAATCTGCCAGACTGACAAGGCAGTGATTTAATATATTTTATTAAACTGAAGATTCCATCCCACACATTTCTTGCATTTAAGATCAATGTACTACTGAAAGTTTCCCATAGTCTAGATGGTAAGCATTCTAACACATAATTATTAACCAAAGGAGGCTAACAGTAATAATGATGTTCACCTCTAAACATGCATGTAGGAACACAGCTCCTATCTAAACAAATCAGTTAATTTAAGAACACAATTAAAATTGCAAGAAATAATAACGTTGTTTGAGAAGTTTCAGCACATTTAGTTCAGATGCAAACTGCCTATTGTTACCCAATTCTCCCCTCCTGCCCCTCACTTGTGCCATGAATATGAAGCAGTAAAGAGTCCAGTGTGTCCAAGTCAAAAGAACACATCACTCACATGTTTCCCCATTTAGGTATGCAAGCAAGTCTTTCCTATCAGGTCTTCTTACAACAGGAATGTTTTCAGTCTGAAAAGAGAGCAGATATGACATTAAACTGTTCTTCCCTCACAGAGATTCTCGCTGAAGATTTTTCACTTTTACTGAAAACTACTCATTCATACAAGACATGACCACATGTCCTGCCACCCAAGGACAATTAACTATCAAGCTTAAATCACATCCTACAGGATGTTCAGCTACACAAAATTAAACACACAGCCTGCTACGAAACTAAAGGCAGGGCAGCCTTTTTCCTCCTTCCCTTGAAACTTGCAAATAAGATTAAGAACTAGCTTTTATCACACACATTTCTCTGCCAGGAGTCTATGTTGATACACAGAAATCAAATATCTCAGTTGTGTTGTTCCAACACAGCACTGCTGTCTCAGGCAACAATGAAGGACAAGAAAGATGAAGAGCAGCCTGCTAGAAAGCAGTCAAATGGAAATCAAAAGGACTTCTTAAAAATTTCTGTACCTTTATTTGTAGGGCTCAACCAGTATTTTTTTTTTTATTGGATGCTTACTTCCAAGTCCACTCCAAAGCTGTTCCGCTTTTCTCCATACTGTAGATCCCTGCCATCTAAGGCACTGAAGGATCATCTACATTGGGATCACTCCACACAACAGGTGGACAAAAGTACTCGTGAAATAGTTTAGTGCTGGAAACAACTGTGTCCATAGGATATTAAGATAAATGCTGCCATTACTGTTAATAACTGGTCAACAAACTCTTGCTGTAAACACAATTTGGTGGTTTGAAGGGATAATCTGTTAGGAAGTGAATTGTCAAGAAAAATACTCCACCCTGTCACATGATCCTCCTGCAGAGGTGATTGTTTTTAAACACACACACTCACACACTTTGCTGCATATCGTTCTCGCTTTCCCCAGCCAAATTCATACACATAAGTGCTATTATCATTCCCTGAAAATAGCTACACACATGTTCATTATCACAAGACAAAAATGGCATTTTGTATGGTCTACTTACTGCAGCACGCCGGACATACACAGGATGGGAAAGGTGCACGTTATTGAGCAGGAACAAGATAGAATCCAAAGTGTAGTATTCCCTGGGCTGGCCCTCTTTCCCTGTCCTGTAACACAGGAAAAGATTGTAACATTTAACTTCTCCATCTCTGTCTCAAGCACACTCTCTTTTAGAAAAGGTCTCTTTTCTTTCCAGATGACAGTTTAAAAAGCAAGCAGTTAATATCACTACTAGGCTATTGCCAAATTAGTGAGCTCTCAATTGTGCTAAAAAATACAGGTGAGGGAGATGAGTTCTTGCAGCCTCTTTACTGAATCAATTATTTAAAAAACCTTCCCAAAATAAGAGCTGGATGCGTTGTAAAATAAGCAAGTAAGACTTGGGAAATCGTAAGCACACATTCCCCCCCATTCACACTATTTATTCTGATTATCAAAGGAACTGTCTATCCTGTGTGAGACAGCCAGAGAAACAACTGAGCTGCAAACAAGATAAAGTATTATGTCTTCTTCAGGTACAACAGGCCAGAATTTGCAGCACTAGTGAGAACTTGGGATATATAAATTCTACAAAGCCTAGGAAGCAAAGGGTTCAAAATGGTGCCAAAAGATCAAAATAAGGAGTGACTACAAACTAATTGCACACTAAACCAGCAAAACCCTGAAGGATACAAAATCACAGTGAGCTCCCATACTGAAGTCAGACCACATCAGAGCAACACAACAGCATCAAGTTCAATCTCAGCTTTCAAACAGCTTGTTTCAAAGATACAGCTTTTAAGTCTAAAAGGGAACTTGTTCTGTGTAACTGTTCACAAAAAAAAACCCAAACAAACCACACTAAACAAGGCCAAATAAACCCCTGGCTCAGCTTGGCTCCATATACATTGAACATAATTCTCCCTCTCACACATTGATCCATTATGCTGTTACTACAAGATTTTGTAGGGGAAGCAATGCCTGTCCTTCTTTCAAAGAACCAACTCCCTAAACACTCCAACTGCTCTAAGAAACACACCTGGCAGTCAGGAAGACAGCAAGAGCAGCAATTGCACTGCCCACCCCCACTTTGGGACCTGCCAAACCCCAGCCCCAGGGAGGACAGGGTTCCTCCACATTGCCCAGTCCCTGTCCCTGACCAGCTGACTCACCTTAAAGCCTGAGGAAGAGAAGCCACCACAAAGCCAGCCCAAAGCTATAAATTTAAGGCTGGTAGAGAATTTTCAACAAACTAAAGATTTCAGGAAGAAACCCTTTCATTAAAAGAGTTTTCCCTCTAAGTACAGTGGCTTTACTCGTGGCTCATCATCAGCACCAAAACACACACCACAGTGAGCCAACCTCACTGGGGGAAGGGAGAGGAAATAAAAAATACTCAGTCACAACTTGATGAAGCCTGAAAGAGCCACACAAAAATCTACTACATCAACAGAAGCATAAGTCAGCTTTCTCAGTACTGTGGATTTAATGCCACCTACTGCTTTGCTTGTCATTACTTTTCTGAAATTAGCTAAGAGTGCCCAATAACCTGTTCAGAACTTATTATTAGCAGTAAAGTTCAAAACCTCACCTGCAAAATGATGCCTGAGAAAACCAATATAAGAATAACAAGCAGAGAAAAGGGATTCAGGATACCAGAACTATAGAATAAAGGGAATAAAGGGTCTCTCTTACCACTGTCCCTTCCTTCCAAAAACTTGGTCTGCATGAGGTGGAGGGTGCCTGTACTTTTTGTTGCTGCAGAGGAAAGGGAGTAGACAAAGGATCTTTCTTTCAACAGCTTAGAAGCCAAAACTTGGCTTCACAACTACAGGCAGCCACCACATCTGGATACCTCACAAATTAACTGCTTGAACAAGCAGCAAAGCAGTAATGATCTTTGATAAGGTGGTATCTAAATATACTGGAAGCACTAGCAGAAACAAAAGCTTCCTCCACACAGGCTTGGCTCCGAAGCAAAGCCATGAGGTCACGTGATAGTTGTCACTTCATTTTAAAACAAACACTTTAGATTGTCTTAGTTCAGAATAACTCATTATTTCTTTGAAGTGTGCCATATGCACTGAGCATGATAGAAAAGTCCAGCTGGTCATTTACTCAATCTTTAACAATATTTAGCAATAAACGACAAAATATAAAAACAAACAAATACTGAACCATTATCTATTAATTGAAAAAATACAGTATTCCAAAGCCACAGGCACTGCCAAAGCTTAGCAGGGCACAGCTGGTACTTCACCAGTCCAACCACACACACAAAAATTTCCCGTGTTCGTTATGGCTCTAAGAGGATGTTTTATTAGGAGGACAAGATACTGCACATTAATTAGAAATCATCAGATGGACAAGCAGTTGCACACAAGGAGAAAACCTAAGCCTAAACTGACATTTTAACATCAGTGTATGCTCCTGCTAAATAAACAGAGAACTAAAACCAGGCAGATCTGAGGGTAGCTTGCCTCATTCAATTTACAAACATCCAAAGTAGAAACAGAAATTAATTCTGTTATTTCCCATATTCAGTTAATTACTGAATTTATTCATCAATTACTTCAGAAAAAATTAAAATCTTAGGAGGCAGACCTCAACAGACCCAGTGACAATCATTAAGGCAAAAATATAAGGAAGAGTTGCATCTCTTACAAACTAAACTCCAGCTTAAAAATGGAGAAAATGTTTATATAATAGGAGCAAGCAAGTTTCACCTGCTCATTTTTAACACCAGAAACTTACTTCTTTCTCATCCATTCACCTTCCATCTGTGGGCATCAGAAATTTATTCATTTTAAACAGCTTTATTTCCTCTTTCCTGTTTCAAAGCCTGAAGTTTTACAGAGGTACTAAGAACCTCTGTCTCATCCATAAAACCAAGCAGAAATCTTTGAAAACACAAGACAAAGCACACTGAGTATCACACAACTGATAATACCCAGGGCCAGCTGCTCACTGTTTAAAAACTCAGCTGCATAGTCCTTTGACTAGGCAAACAAAGCAATAAATTTCTCTGGCAGACTGATTCCTTCCTTTGGTTTTGAAACAGATTCATTAATCACTCTTCAGGGCCCATAGGTCAAAACATACAAACCACTTCATCTCAGACCACCTAGCCTTTTTCACGTGCCAGCAGGATCATTCCTATAATTATTATCTGGAAATTAAACTGCATTCAAGTTGCTTTCCCCCTACTTTTTTTTTTTTTTTTTTTTAATCCTCTCTAGGTTACCTTTAACTTAGCTTGATTCCTCAGACCAATTCCCTGTTTGGGTGACACTTGTGCTAGCAGAGACAGAAGGCAATGCAGGGCAGCACTGCTGACTTCTGCCAGCTAAGCTGCTCGAGGAGCCAGAGCTAAATGTCTCGTGGGCCTACTTCTAATTCTAGCAGGGACAAATGCCACTGCTGCTCTTCAGCCTAGCATTACTCTCTTCAGGCTGGAGATGCAATTACAGCAACCATGCTGTGGGCACCTAAAACAGAAATCAAGGTTTGTTCTGTGAAAGACTAAGACACCAACATGATCAGTGCAAGCTTAATTTGGATCCTGTCAAGTGGCCTGAATATAAAAGGATTTGAATCTTTAAAGTTTTTAAAAATGTCCCTCCTGAGTGTGGCAATTACCTAAATTAGCAGCTCCTAAAGTGTGCTGCTCAAGCTACTGAGCATGGCTTGCAGAACTGGTCCTGTTTTTACAGTGTCTTCAATTTAAAGCTGAGACATGCAAAACACCACAGTGGTTGACAAGAAATGCTGTGAACTGAGAGCAGCCTGATCCTGTCAAAAGTTCAGAAGCTGCTGGTCTAAACCAAGATGAACTAACTCACCTCAAACAAACCAAAGAACAAAAACCCCTCAAATTCTCCCACACACCTGCCCCAGGAGGTGAGCACTCACAGCTCTGACCAGGAGCTGCTGCTGCTGTACTCAAAGAACCCTCTGCTCACCCACACATCCTTCTTGAGCAGGAAGATAAAGCTGCCTGGCTGTACATAGCCAAGTTTGCTCTCCAGCTGCTTTTAGGCTTTTGGTAACAATTTTTCCTGAGCAATAGGACAGGGCTGGCATATCAGTTTCTTGTTCCCTGCAGAAGGGCAATGAAACTTGTTTGTCTACTTAAACACTGCTTGCTACCACTTGGGAAAAGCAACTTGTAGCAAGGAAACCACAATCGTCGATGCATTGCCCAGCAAAAATACAGCCAGGACTTCCAACTGCTTATCCAAATATTTTTCTTCCTCTTCAGTCTACATACCAGTATCCCCCACTCAGCCAGGAAGCACAAGTAACTCCAAAATTAGTTTCTGAAAGCTTGAAACAGGTAATGAAAAAGCATGTTTCTAGTAATATATAAGGTACAAAGTAAAATCAGCTACGAAAAGTCCACCTACAACTGAAGATAAGCAAGTAGGCTTATTTCCTTTCTCTTTCTCAACCTAAGGCTAGTAATAGTCATATCATAATTATGAGAACAAAACAAAAAAATAATTCCTGGTCAGACTCAATTACAAGTTTTGGGTTTATTGAGAAATCTGCAGGTATTTCTGCATTTCCACAAGGGTTCACAGGATAACATGTCCTCTTTGATCAGTACCTGAGCTTTATCAAGAAGCATCTTTGCCTCTTAAGTTTGAAAAAGATACATTGGAACCCTTCTAGTGAGTACATTAGGAAGCAAGCAGCTGCTAAACTGAGGAAATGCAAACAAAAAACTCCTTTGCAATGCAAGCAATCCATGCTATACTAGGAAGCTCAACAGATAAAACCCCTCATTTTCAAGAAGTTTTCTAAAACCAGCCATTTTATCTAATACAATCATTTAAGTCACTCTTTCTACTTGTTTATTTCGATAAGACCAACTAGGAAACAGCCTGCACTAGGTCCTGCCCAGGAAGAGGCCTCAGGTGGGGGCAGAGCACCTGCACAGCTCATCCGAGGGAGCGTCGGTCCGGACCTCGCTGCCTTTGTCCTGGTGCATCAAGGCTCCAGGAGACAGAAGCAGCCCCGACAACGCAAGGCAGCAGAATCACAGACTATGCTGAGTGGGAAGGGACCCATCAGCATCACCGACTGCAACTCCTGGCCCTGCGCAGAATACCCCAAAAATCCCACTACGTGCCTGACAGCACGTTGTTGTCCGAACAACATAACGCGACTTTTTCGCCAAACACCCGGAAAAACTTGGGAGAAGCTGCCTCCTGCCATCTCATCGCATGAGTCTGCAGGACGCGGCCCCGCCAGGCGGCACGGACAGGAGCGCCGAGAGCCGAGGAGCGGCCCCGGCCCCGGGGCTCTGCTGGCCCAGGGCAGGACCCGGGAACGTTCCCGAAGGGAGCGGCGAACGTTCCCTGCCCGGCCGGGCTGCCAGTGGACAGGAATCACCCACGGGACACCCGGGCAGGGTGCCGGGGCCCCGAGGCCCTGCGGGAGGCGGCACCGGCCCGCCCAACCCCGCCTGCCCCGCTACCTGCGGGGCGCCAGGGGGACCAAGGACGGCGGGAGCCCCGTCCCCGCTGCCCGGGCGCAACTTCGGGGCAACTTCTCCCCCACCCGCCGCTTCCCCCGGACGCGTCGCTCACCCCCAGATGACATAGTTGGTCTTGACGTTCTTGGGCCAGGAGAACTCTCCGAAGATCACCTCGTCGCCCTTGACCACGATCTCCTTCTTCTGCGTGTTGTACTGCCGCAGCACGCTCAGCACGTCCGCCATCTTCGCCCGGCCGCCACCGCTCCGGCCGCCGCCGCCCGCCGCAGGACCCCGCCGGCGCGCCCCGGGCTGCCCGCCGCGAATGCCTGAGCCAACGTAGCCGCACCGCCTACTAGGGGCGACGCCGGACGCGTTGCCATGGGAGCGACGTGGACCCGCCCCCGGGAGGTCGGTGCCTCCGGGGAGGACACGCCCCTTTTGCCCTCACGGCGGCCACGCCCCTTCTGCCGCCGCCGCGGTGGCCCAGGCTAGGCGAGGAGTATGAGCACGGCTCTCCCTGTCCTGAGCACACAGAGCCTTCTTACGCTTTATGTGAAAACAGAGCCTTTACGCACAACCACTGCCTAAGTTTGTCGGCGCTGCTTCTCTTCTTTGGGGCTTTGATGCTCCCCGGTGTCCGCCGAGTCACGGTCCCTGGCCGCGCTGCGATGGTTTGGGTGGGGGTAACGAGGAGTTTTGGTGATGCTGAAGAGGTTTTAGAGGGTGCTGGAAAGGGTTGGTGATGCTGACGGGATTTTAGGGGCGTTAGTATGGAATTGGGGGTGCTAATGGGGTTATACAGGGCGCTGGGATGGAATTGAAAGTGCTAATGGAGTTTTACAGGGTACTGGGAGAGATTTGTGGATGCTAAAGCACAACTAGAAAGGGTTTCGGGGCTGTTGAGGTTTGAGGGGGGATTGGGGATGCTAGGATAGTATGTGGTACACTGGGAGGAATTTTAGTGGGGCTAAAGAGGTTTTAGAGGGTGCTCAAAGGGATTTGGGGTGCAAATGGGGCTTTAGGGTGTGCTGGGAACGGTCTGAGAGAGCTAAAATGGATTTGGGGGTGCTGAGGAGGTTTGAGAGGGTTTGGGGGTGCTGGGATGGTTTATGGTGTACTAGGAGGGGGGTTAGTGACACTAAAGAGGTTTTAAAGGGTCCTGAGAGGTGGTTGGGGGTGTTAAGGGGGGTTTATGTCATTATTCCCAACCATGTGCCCAGCAGCATATGGTTGGTATGGGCTGGGACAGCACAGTCACAGGAATACCTCAAGAAAACAATGTAAAAGGAGCAGACGGAAAAGCAGAAAGCAGTATCAGTTAAGTTAATGCTGGACATTAGGAAAAGGTTCTTCACCCAGAGGGTGGTCAGGGTCCCCCAGGGCAGTGGTCATGGTCCAAACCTGCCAGAGTTCCAGAAGTTTTTGGGCAATGTTCTCAGACACATGGTGGGATTTTTGGGATGTCCTGTGCAGGGACAGGAGTTTCGCTCAATGATCCTTGTGGGCCCCTTCCAACCCAGGATATTCTGTGACTATGATTCTCTCAGACACTGTGTGTGCATCTCACTCTGCAGGTTGGAGAGAAAATCTCCTGGATATAAAGCTGAGTTTAAAAAAAGGTCTCTGCTTTATCAATAACAAAAATGTCCTTTAATTCTGATACAAATAAGCCATCGAAAGACCATAGCAAAAAAAGGTCATTAGGAAAATGTTTCCTGTAAATCTAAAGACGGACAAACAGTAATGCCATGGAGCACATCCTACATTATCCTGCAGAATTGGGGATCTCAGAGCTCTGTTTGCTCACCTGAGCAACTGCATAGCTGCTGCTGGCACATGCTCTCTCCATGTTCCAGGTTAATTTCTTCTGCTCAAACACACTGGGAGCATAGCATTCCCAGCAGAACCAACCAGACTGGTACCCCCTGGGGAATACTGATTGCAGGATTTGAGGCCCCAAAGCAAGCTCTCATCATGACTTATTCTCACCTTTGATGTCCAGAATTTTCTTAACACTCTCCAACGCTGGCAGAAAACATTATTCCATCTTAAATTTGCAAAAGGCAGAATTAGGTCATTTTTCTTCCTGTAAGTAACACGTGTTGAGACTGACAAAACAGATTAAAAGCCAACAGCCTATAGAATTCCCTGTATCAAGATGTTAGTGATATCCTCATCTGTGTCAGAACAACTCAGCATGCAGAGCACCACAAGTGTATTTATAACATTTCAGATATGGTATTGAAATAGTCTAGCACACAAATATGTACTACAACACCCAGTATCATGGTGAATTATACCAATCACTGCAAATATTTATTTGTCAATGAGTATTGAGTAATATCCATGAGTTTAGAAGACAAAGCCATAATGAATAAACAATATGATTTCCTGCACTGGATTTGGAATTATTACTGGAGCTACAGCTCATGAAAATTGGAACAGGACTTGAAATGCTTCCAGCAGGGCAAGTCTCATTTCCATGCCTCATCCAAAAGCCCCAGTGTATCCCCCATCCAGTGCTACATCTTTAGAAACACATCCTGTACCTCTGCTGCACTACAAGTGATTCTTCTTTTCAGTGACACACACAAGTCACTGCACTACAATGACACCAAAAAGCCCCTCATTCCAATTCTGCTGCTCAGGGAACAGGGAATGGTGCAGTGCACAGTCAGCTGCACACACTCTGGCAGAGAGATTTATTTTCAGATTTCCAGAAAACATTGTGGTTCTGGTTTCCTCTTTCATTTAAGGCTGCCTTCACTGGGGAGAACACTGAAAAAGAAAACTGAGCAAGAGGGAGTGTGTACATTGGCAGTAGTTCAGCAGGAACAAGCTGCCTGCACCCTTAGGAGCAGGATCCCTGCAGGAGCTCGGAGTACTGCTCTAGGAGGAGGGAACAAGGCAGGGAGCAGCACGGAGCGAGTTGGTCTCGCCCTGCTGAAATCAATGCAGAGATGAAACAAAGGAGTGGCGCAGACGTGCTCTGGCCTGAACAATGCAGGTAACAGGAACGAAGCCAAAGGCATGACCCAAACCATGACCCAGCTTTGTGTCAACAACCCCCATATATGCTCATGACTAAAATCAAACTCCACTTAAATGGGAAATTATGTTAGCCATAACTTCACCTCCTCCCATCACTCACTATAAAAAATAGTGTAAATAAAACAATATAAATACAGCTTTAGTGGGAAGGGAGCTCGGAGGAGACTCCATCTCTGTATCCTGGCACTGTCAGAGGGCTCCACCAATCTCCTCCCCACAGGGACACCTACTGGGTAAGACTCCAGCGCTCAGCTATACCGGGTGCTTGCTCAGGAAATTCGGAAAGCCAGCCTGTGTTTTGTGATCATACTCTTAGTGATACATTGGCATCTCCTAACTGAACATGCTTGTGGCTGGCTGTGTTGTTCATATTTCCTGTGTTCAGACACACTTCTGCACACAAGGTACTCACCACCATCACAGAACCACAGAGTGGGCTGGGTTGGAAGGAACTCCAAAGGTCATCTCATCCCAGTGGCACACCAGCTCTGCATGTCTGCTGCCGAATTGGCCACGGCCCAGAAGCTAAACCCAGCTGTCCCAGTCCCTCTGATATCTGAGGAGCAGCTGGAATGCCATGGGGTGATTTTCTGCCAAATTTAATGCAATACCTATGGTGGGTTTACTCTTAACATGACACTTTTGTTACAAGTTTTAACTGGGAGTTTACAAAATCATTCCCACAGTTTGCTTTGGGGATCATAGTGACATCATTAATCAGCATTTATGTCATTGAATCAGGATTTGATATTTTCATGTAGCATTAGATACCTGAGAGTTTATCAGTTTTATCACAGAAGATTAGGCTACAAAATCATTACCTGAAATGAGCAAGCAAGTTACCATTTAGTAAAATGAAAGTATATGACATGGCTACAATGTTTCAATTGCATTTTCTCAGTACTCTAACAGGATTCACTGATGTTTTGCGGGAAAGCAAAATTAAGTTGCAAAACAACATTAGACAATATTGCATCGTAGGTAAGTTCATTTAAGACTAATCAACATCCAGAAAGATAATACAAAGATACATCATGCATGCACACACTTTCCCTTTTTTCAGATACATTTGAGGAAAACCAAGCCAGTACATGAGCACGTTGCCTTGCAGTATTTTTTAAAACATCGGGCTGAGCACTGAACAGTGATCCAGAGCACAATTTACCCTCTCAGCTAAGAAGAGGGTAAAAATGTTTCTCCAGAAATACTTGTGCAGACCCCAGAGGGGATGCTCAGAGGATATTCCACAGGAGTGCTCTACCAAGGACAAGTATTTGACCAGGCTCCACGGCAAGGTATGTGGGGGTGAAATAACAGAATATTGTTGAACAGCTTTTACTGGGCAGACTGAGGAAATAAAAAACCCCAACACCTCCACATGAAGTAAAACTCCCATTTTTTTTCTTTTTTCCTTTTTTTTTTCCCCCTAAAAAAACAGGAGCCACTAAAAATTCCACACATTACACAATTAGCCAACTCCGCTAACACCACTTCCCAGGTACCAGGAGGAGTTCTTTATCCCCCACACATTATTTGCTCCGTTCCCAACGCTCCTGTTTCACAGGCCAGTTTCTGACCGAAGAACTGCAAGGCAGGAAAGAAACGTGAAGAAGAACAGGCAACAGAAACGTGGACGGAGAAGATTTAAAGTAAGTTTTACACTGGACAAAGCAAAGGCACCGCCGAAACCCCCGCACCTGGGAAGTCGGCCGGGCAGGAGGCCAAATCTCCCCGATTTCCCCCGCGCCAGGAGCGGCTCCGGGGGCTCCGGGAAACCCAGCCCCTCTATACACCTCTCCTGACCCCTATCCTATCCCGGGAAATCCAGCCCCTCTATACACCTCTCCTGACCCCTATCCCGGGAAATCCAGCCCCTCTATACACCTCTCCTGACCCCTATCCCGGGAAATCCAGCCCCCCTTTACGCCTCTCCTGACCCGTCCCGGGGAACGCTGCCCCTGCGCTGACCCTGTGGTGCCGCTGGCGCTCCCGGCGCACCGGCAGCGCGGCGGGCAGCCCTGGGAGGCGGTGCGGGGGCCTGCGAGGGGACGGGTCGGACCGCCGTGAGGACTGAGGGGAGCACCGCCCCTTCCTGCTGGCGCCATGGCCCTGCAGAGGGCGCTGCGCCGGGTGGCCGCGGCCTGGGGGGGGCGGTGAGCGCGGGCCTGGGGCACCGGGGCGGGATGGGAACGGGAATGGGAACGGGATAAGGATCGAGACACGGAGAGAGACAGGGATCGGGACCGGGACAAGGACAAGGGACTCGGATCGGGACTGGGACTGCGACAGGCATAAGGATCGGGATCGGGTCCGGGACTGGGATCGGGACCGTGATTAGAGTCGGGACAGGGACCGGGAAGGGGACAAGGACAGGGATCGGGACAAGGACCAGGACAAGGAGAGGGTCCGGAACAGGGATCGGGACCTGGACCACGACTGGAATTAGAGTCGAGATCGGGACCGGAACCGGAACAAGGACTGGGATCAGGATCGGGATTGGGACAGCGACAGGGTTCGGGATCAGGATCGCGACCGAGGTCGGGATCAGGACGGGGATGAGGATGAGGGCAGGGACCGGGATCGTGTTCGCGTTCGGGATCATGATCGCGACCGGGGTCGGGATGAGGACAGGGCTGAGGATGAGGACAGGGCTCGGGAGCGGGGCGGGGTGCCGGGGCCCCGGCAGGGCGGGGGACGCGGGGCTGCTGGCTCAGCCGGGCGGTGTGACGGTGTCACACGTGTGTGTGTGTGTGTCTGTCACCCGCGGGCGGTGTGGCAGTGTCACACCTGTGTGTGTGTGTCTGTCACCGGCGGGCGGTGTGGCGGTGTCACACGTGTGTGTGTGTGTGTCTGTCACCCGCGGGCGGTGTGGCAGTGTCACACCTGTGTGTGTGTGTCTGTCACCGGCGGGCGGTGTGGCGGTGTCACACGTGTGTGTGTGTGTGTCTGTCACCGGCGGGCGGTGTGGCGGTGTCACATTTGTGTGTGTGTGTCTGTCACCCGCGGGCGGTGTGGCAGTGTCATACCTGTGTGTGTGTGTCTGTCACCCGCGGGCGGTGTGGCGGTGTCACACCTGTGTGTGTGTGTCTGTCACCCGCGGGCGGTGTGGCGGTGTCACACGTGTGTGTGTGTGTGTCTGTCACCGGCGGGCGGTGTGGCGGTGTCACACCTGTGTGTGTGTGTGTCTGTCACCCGCGGGCGGTGTGGCAGTGTCACACCTGTGTGTGTGTGTCTGTCACCGGCGGGCGGTGTGGCGGTGTCACACTTGTGTGTGTGTGTCACCGGCGGGCGGTGTGACGGTGTCACACGTGTGTGTGTGTGTCTGTCACCCGCGGGCGGTGTGGAGGTGTCACACGTGTGTGTGTGTGTGTCTGTCACCGGCGGGCGGTGTGGCGGTGTCACACGTGTGTGTGTGTGGCTGTCACCCGCAGGCGGTGTGGAGGTGTCACACGTGTGTGTGTCTGTGTGTGTCTGTGTGTGTCTGTCACCCGCGGGCGGTGTGACCGTGTCACACGTGTGTGTGTGTGTGTGGCTGTCACCCGCGGCACGGAGCGTTTCCCATGTAACGGCACGACGGGGCTGTTCTGCCGCACCCACCCCGCTGCTCCCCTTCCCTGCACGCACCCAGGAAGCCCGGTGGGCTTCTTCAAGTGAAGTCAGTTAAATATCGCAACAAAGCAGGGCAACGTGGCATTTCTTTGAAAGCTCGAATATCTGACTGTCCTTTCTTTTCAGTTCTAGAATGGGGAACAGCCAGACTGCTGTAGGATTGTCTAATGATGCTGCTGTGAATCAAATACAGGTAGCATTATTTATGTTGCTTTTACTGATCTTCAGCATTTCAAAAAGCCAGTCACTTCCAACATTTTCTTATTTATACAAGAAATACTGTAAATCGTTCTGCCTGTTGAACCTGTTCCTATGTTTATTATGGTTATCAAGCCATACTGGCAGGTTTTTTTATCCACAACCCTGGAACCTGAACTTCCTGCTGCACCCATTTTATGGGTTTTTTTTAGACTTCTGCTCAAATTCAGTGCTGCTGTCAACACTGGGGATAGAACATTCTAAAATTACTGATAGCAAGTAAAGTTAAATATTTTAGAGGTTTTTTTAATAGAAACTTACTGATAGTATATGATAGTGTGAAATCCCCTTGAATTTACAGTAAAGTGATATGGATGTCTCTTCCACCCACTGCTTTTGTTCACTGTGCTTGCCACTGGCACATCCCCAATGCCTTACAGACAGGGAAGACTGTCCTAAACAATTCAGGGGGATGCAGGGAGTTGGGCAGACTGCAGAGTCTGGGACAGCAGAGTTGTACCACACACTCCACCATCCTTGTGCTCAGGTTGGAGCATGTCAAACCTGCCTTCAGAGGTGCCAGCAGAGATTTTCCTGTGTTTGCTACTCTAACAGCAGGTTTTTAGCTTGTGCATTACTTTCATGTCTGTTCAATAGTGTTCAAAGTGCATTGGCTTGAAGCTCACTGACTTATAACTTTCTTTTGAGCACACAGGACATTATTTCACACAACTGTGTGGTGATTTTCTCTAAAACAACATGCCCATACTGCAAAATGGCAAAAAACCTATTTGAGGGTTTGAATGTGAATTACACAGCTGTGGAACTGGATGTAAACACAAATGGAAGGCAGTTCCAAGACGTTCTGGAACAGATGACTGGTGGCAGAACAGTGAGTATATTCTCTTACACGTAACAAGTAACAACCTGGGCTACACACATCACTCTGGGGTTATATCCATAGCAGTCCTTAATTGTTTTGACTCAGTTAAATTCAGGATACAAGCTCCTAAATTAAATACTGCAGGAAAGTTCTGTCTCTTCTTCTAGAATCCCTCTGAGTTGATCTTTTCCATACTGCCAATGAAATAATGGAAGTATCAAAGCCATTTTTTCATTTGTGTATTTAAACCATTGTGTTTAACACTTTTATTTTATTTAGTCTCACTTGACTCAGTTATTGGAATTTATTACAATCACCCACACAGTGACTTCATCCCACTTTTGAGGGGCACATGCTTTTTCCCATCTCTGTAAATATTATGGAAAAGTATGGTTGTACACTAATATTATACACACATCTAGAAGAACACAGTAATTGTGTGTACTGGAGTCCACATGGGCTTGCTTGAATGTTTACCTTTTTTCCAAGAAATAACTAATGCAACCTTTGTTTTCTTGATAGGTCCCAAGAGTGTTTATCAATGGGACTTGTGTTGGAGGTGCAACAGATACTCAAAAGCTTCATGAGGAAGGCAAACTGCTTCCTTTAGTTCATCAGTGTAAAATGAAAGCAGTTTACTGAACAACCATCTCTTAGCTTCATTTTCCTTTGTATGAACAGAATTTCAGATGAATTCAGAGTATCACAGACACATGGCAGGAGCTGCACTCTACAACTTCAAACCATGGCTTTCTGAATTACAGATCACTGACAGACTTTATGGACTTGGTGAATTACTGCGTCCTTGCCTCAGCTTTTCCACAACCCAGACAGTCATTAGCAAACATAATGTAACTCTTGGGGCTCTAAGTGAGACAGTGATGTCATTGCATGGTGATTACATCCTGCTCCAGGCTCTGCAAAAAGAATCCCGTGGCTTTTGCTGCACATTAAGTTTGCCTTCTAGCTTTGTCTCAATAAATTGTCAGATTAATTTAATGGTTTCTTTAAATATAATTCTCCTCTGTCAAACTGAAGTATAAAGCAAAGCCAGTTTGTAGTCATATTGGTGTGTGTGCGTGTCTGCCTCTCTTGTATTCCAGTGCCTGATAACCCAGCTTCCAAATTGTCTGTCCAATGGAACAGAAAAGGGAATAAAGATTCTGGCAGCTTTAGAGAGTGATAGCTTTCATCTTTACTCTGCACTGTGAGGTATCAGTCTGCACTGTCATTCAGGAATGTCCTTCCAGGGGCAGCTCGGGCACTCAAACACAGCTGCAGGCTACGGTACAACCACTCCAACAATAGCATGAAACATAAAACCAAGTGAAGCAGGTCCGATATGCATAGAGTTTATTTAGTACATAAATTCTACAGTCAGAATGCAGTTTACTAGCCATTTTAGCTTTCAGTTAAATGTCTAAAAGAAATGACTAAAATTCCATAGTTTCGGTACAATGCACATCCAAAGCCAGACCAGGTAATGCCAAAACTCTTGGTTATTTCAAAGAAGTTCATAGGCAAGTAGAAAATTATATCCCATTCTTCAGTTAAAGGGACCATTACACAACTAAAGGCGCACATATTAGAAAAAAAACATTAGTCAATTAATTTTTTACTCACTTTTTGTGAATTAAGACTGCTGTTAATTCCACTGCTTTCAGCACTGCATGTACCTAAACTACTTTTTCCCTTCAAGGGAAAAAAACATCAATCTTTAATTCCAGCTAACTAGGACGGCAAGAGTATCATTTAAACTTGACAGCTTCATTTTTGTGATGCAGGTTTGAACTAAGTTTAAACTGCATCATTTGTAGAAAGTCTTTAGTATACAGTTGCCTGCATTGTGCATCTTTAATATGTAATCAGCTGATTCAACACACTGACCTTGTTTCATTTTAATTATTGCAGTTTACTGTATGGTGCTAGGACATAGTCATCAAGGTAAACACACAGATGTGCATCTCTCTGAATTTACATTTAATAAACCAATTTTTGCACATACAGTCATATAAGAATACCAAGTATTCTTTTTCTCCATGTAGAATTCTTCAGCCAGTGATGTTTTTTACCAGAAGCTTAACAATAATTTTGTCCCCAATGCTGATACACCCACCACATAAAAATAATAACAATAGTACACAAAGGAATTTTTGAAAGACCTTTTCATTTTGTTCCCTGTTTAGAGGCTTGCTTTTTTAACCAGTAGTCTAAAATAACCCTTTGAGTTCCAAATTCTGGAAAACTCAGGGCATTGTCACTTAAGGCAAATTCTCTTGCAGCTGTTGAAACAAGCTGTGTGCCTGCAGATGCAAGTGAGTGCCCCATCATTAAATAGGATTTAGCTTAAGGCACCCAAAGGGTTAATTATGTTTCTTTTTAACCATATTAAGGCTCCCTGTCCCAACAATTTTTTCACTGTGTACAATTTCACAGAAAGTAGCAGCAAGACAATGCCTTTGTTACTGGGTGGTACAAAGCCACTTTATGCTTAAGTTAATTAAACATGATCTGGCAGTTAAAGTGTGGTTCTACTCTAGGGGAAAAAAAAGCCCATCCAAAATGAAGAAGCTCAAGAATAGTCATTAATTTTTTCCTTTTTTCCCCCCCAGCATTGTCTCCAGGACAAAGCTGTTTATCTTAAAATACGCTTGTCCTGGGATCTAAATATTAACATTTATCCACTAGAATATCTGGATACTTGCTCAT
The DNA here is from genome assembly GCA_910950805.1 of Acrocephalus scirpaceus scirpaceus. Classification (NCBI taxonomy): domain Eukaryota; kingdom Metazoa; phylum Chordata; class Aves; order Passeriformes; family Sylviidae; genus Acrocephalus; species Acrocephalus scirpaceus. The sequence goes on from OU383779.1 coordinate 24,089,262, forward strand.
CCATCTTAAATCCCATGCTTCTAAGAAGCAGAAGCTCAAACAAACACTGAATTATTTTATGAAGCACACAGAGCTATGAATGTGCCCACGTGTTGCTTTTTAAATACAGAATTATTTTCAAAGGGTAGAACTACACTTTTACAGGAAAATGAAAAGACATTTTATTTGTAACTACTTGTGCTTAGCTCTTAAGCTGGTACCATTAGGGAAACAGCTATTATATTCATTATTAATAGTTAATGAAGCATTTGTGTAAGTTCTCAACATACCACATAGATATGCAAATATATATATATATATTTAAACTTAAATTCAGAATGCAGAAATACCTAAAGGAACCACACTTTACAGTATCAAAATCATAAAGATATGCAAGCACACTATTTAAAGACTACATACCTTCTGCTGATATTAGCTAATCCTTTATGATTCCCTCAGAGCAGCATACCCATAAAACACTGTCCTGGTCAGTGTTTTAGCTTTTCCCCAGAACTCCTGCTCAGCCATTTGTACACTTCACTGTGTCATGGTAAAATGAAATCTCTACCATTCCAGCAAGAAAGTCATTAGAACAGCTGCTTACAGCATATCTGTGCACTGCAAACCACTGCAGACAGCAAAATAAACCTACAAACTGGTGGAATTTCATTGAAAATAAAGAAAAGGATTAAAAACAGAAGAAAAACAATTAATTCTTTACTTAGGTTTACTTCTATAGCCTATTCTTTGAAGACTTTCTCTTGTCAATACTGCAAAGAAGCTGCTTGTTTATCCAGAATATTAATTTAAATGTTTTCCTAATTCTGCATGACAGCAGCTTGATACTGTTTAAAAGAATGAAAAGTTTCAAATCACTGAACTAATTCTAGAAAAAAGCTTTACATTTGAAAAGCCAATTTTAAGAGGTTACTTTTTTCAAATAAAGCCATTCACAGGCAGATGTTGGAGTTTTGTAATAAATTAAGTATACTTTTGTCACGGATTTTTACAGAATTCTACCAAAAATCTGACAGATATAGAAAATTAGATGTTTTGTAAGTGACATATAATTAAAGAACAGAAAAAAATATTCATTACTAAGAACGTTAAATACTATGCCATCAGTTCTGGTGCAGGGAGCTAAGTGAGCACTCAGTGACAGCAAGAAGGCAGAAGAACAGAGGCAAAAAATAAAGGAATGGATGAGAGCTTGTGAAAAAAGATTCAAGTATAAGCCTGAGGTGACTAGGTGGAAAAGGAGAAAAAAACCCCAGCACTAACAAAGAAAAGAGTACAGCAAAAGAAGAAGAAACAAAACAAATGGAACCAAAACAAAAGTTTCTGTTATGGTGCCTATGAGCTCAGGACAGGGTTAAGCAGTATTTGCAAGCAAATATTTTAATAATGTTTTTACAGACATAGCCATTGTTAAAATATATTTCCCAAACTGCTGATGTGTTTTTATGCCAAGAATATGTACTTTGTTGGATAGCCTTTTAAAGCCATACCCATTTATGGGCACCAGTTAACAACAGCAATGTAAAAGACTGACATAAACTCCCTTAAGACTTGTGTTTAACAAACAGGTTTGACAGTGATTTCAAGCAGCAAGGTATTTTAGTGCCAGTTATTAGCAGCCCTCACTCAGTGAGCATTTAGACTGGCCCTGCTCACCTCAGAACTACACCTACCTTTAGATTTCTTTTTTGAAACACAGAGGACTGCAATCTAATTCTACGAGCACCTTGAACTCTCCTACCCCTTGCTCCAGGTCTAAAATTCCTGACATGAAGTTCTAGGCAAAATTATTATTGCCATTATTGAATTTATTACACAATGCTGATGTGCTCACTGCATTATTTTTTAAAACTCAAGAGCCTTTTGCCCTCTCCACATCGATTGTGTCCCTTCCATGGAAAAACCAGACCTTTGATGTTCATTTCTCACAGAACGTTTCACTTCTGCCGTGCTTCCAGCCACAACATGCTTTTCCTCTTTCTTAAAGCTAAAATGCCTGAACATCACAGTCTTTGACACAATAGTCTAATGCTCCAGAACTGTCAAGGGGGTCACAGAGAAATGGCAGTCCAACTGAAACCAGTTAACTCTTAGGTATCAGGAATCCTGCATTGGCCCGGTCTACAGTAGCACTCTGCATTTAGACCTTTTTTTAAATCAGTATTTTGAATAAAATTAACTAGCTTTAAACTTGTCCCTGCTCAATGTTTACTGATAAACTGCAGTGCACAATTCAAGCCCCTTTTCTGCTTTTCCAGTCAGTGTTCTTCTAATGCAAAGACCACTACTTAATTTGAAAGTCTCCTGCTTGGTCAAAGAGTAGGTTGTTTACTGTACACAGAACTAAAGCTTAAGCTTAGCAATTTTGTCTTAGCTCACTTCTTTATTCTTTTTGAAGCATTACAGTAATTATTGCCTCTTTACATGTCTAGATATTGTTTTGGAAATTACCAGTTTAATAACTAAAGACTAGAAACATGACAAATGCATGTTATGGCAAAGGAGTCATGCTGTCCCCTAAAATTCAGTGTACAGGCAGATAAAAAAGATCCAGTCTATGGACAAGGAATATGCAGCATCATTCTTCTATGCCCTTTACTAGAAGAGAATGGCAAAACCAGAAAGAAACCCCCAGAAACAAAGGTCAACATACTATAAAATTTCAGCTGTCAGCCTTTACTTCAGTTTCCCCTCACTGTGCAAATTCTTGAAGGAGGAGCAGATGGCAACGTGGTTTCACCAGTGCTGGTTTCACATAAACCACTGACAAGGTTTTTAATTCAGAGATACTATAAATGTTTAGGAGCATATTCTATACCCCAGCAGGGATGACTACCTTTTATCATTGGTCCACATATACAGGGATCTACAATTTCTATTAGTCCTACTGAAAAGTTCATCTTTACTTCCACACTCTAGTTCAAGGAATTGCATTTTAAACTGGACTGCTTCCAAAGATGCAACACCACTATAACCATACATTCAATCCTTTAGTAACTATTCTAATTTTTATTTGCAATAAATTTACTTGCAAGTTAGTTGAAACACTCATTTTAAGTTTTCATTTTATACTTATTCCAAAATATTTCCTATTACTTCACAAATACTACTCCAAATAAGAAAAAGTACTTGCAAAAGATACTCATCTATCAGGTTTTTTTGACATCCCTAGTTTAGAAGGAAACACCTAATCCAATGTTTGACTATTGTGTCATTTAAAATGTATTACTAGCAAACCCAAACCCAAAACATCAGTGCATTTACTTGAAATAATTATTAACACGTATTGAGCAAATGAGTTTACTCCCCATACTCATGGTATTTTGTTTTAGAAGCTAAAAATAATACGCAATTTTTCACGAGAAATGGCTGATTTTCTTTTTACAAACCCAGAAGTGCTACGTCTTAGCTTTAGTAGGAACACTTGGTTTGTTCTAGAACTCACCTGAGGAGCTGGTGGCAGCCCTGTGTCCTTCAAGCACTCTGTCAGAGCAGTTCTGTGAGAGCAGTGATAATTCAGGAGTGTCTTACATTCATGTTGGCTGGAAGGCAACACTACCCAGCAGTTCTTTAAACCCTGCTTTGTGTCAGGAAAGGCTTCCCTCACTGGATTGATTATGCATTAAGGGAGAGTGTAAGTAAGTAGCAGAATACCTTCAGTAACATGTAACATCCTATTTTAGCACCAAAAGAGATATCCCGGCTACAGAATTGCAAGCTTTCAATTTATGATCAATAGGAATGAGGCATAATGAAAAGTGTTACAAGTACCAAAAGTATAGTAGGAACTTCGATTTTACATTTAAAAGCTTGGGGTTTAGGCAGAAAAATATGATCTTATGTGTCATTTACCACTATGGGTAAACATGATATTTTTATAAATCATAATTATTTTCAAATTAACATCAAATTCGCTGTTTAAAACAGTCAGCATTAGCATAAAAGAGGCTGAAATACATGTTTTAGAGGAAGTCATAAAAGCATCACTAAAAAACCTTTCAAATCTTTTAAGACTGATCTACTAAAGAGATCTTTTAACTTCCCCCCTAGACACACATATAAAAAACACAGAATTAAATACATAAACACACAAATAGCTATCAATTTCTGTTCCAAAGTGGTAGAATACTCACTGGCTTTCTCCTTGTCACACTCTTACTATCAGACTAAAAATAAAAAATTAAAAATAAAGAATCCAGTTTCAATCACTTCCTAAACAAGATTTTGTGAACACAAAGGAGGCAACTGTACAGTTCATAAAAATTTTTAAGAATTGGTCACTATAAACTGGAGGTAGTTTTGAAATATGTTAGCTTGAATTAATTTATGAAATCAGAAGTAACACTAATCTACAAAAAGATTTTAAAAATGAAATACTCTCCTGTTAGGAAGACTGTTTCTCAGTCATTGAATACATTCTTCTGAAAAAAAAAAAAAAAAGAAAAAGAAGTAGCTTTTTGTTTCTGGTTGTTCCCACTCAGCTTTGGTGAGCAGGCCAAGACACATGCACTTGTTGATCTTGCTCACTGAAGGTGTGCTGATGCTTCTTGAAGGTGTGACAAGGACTGAATGTGACATCCCAGTCATTTCCAAGGTCTTTTTCTACTAAAACCAGTTTTTAGAACTGCCTGTAAAATGTTTTAATTCTAAACTAGTGCTCCTGAAACTGTAGTGTGCAGAAACTGCTTCTCAATTTATCTAAAGAGGTATTGCCTCCTAAAAACCCAGATGATAATCCAGAGAGAAAAAGATTAGCATGAGCTCTTGTACTTTCAGTTTTATCAGTATAAAATGTCCCTGGGTAACTTTTACACTGTATCACAGTCACATGGTCTCAATACATACCAGAAAAAAACTTTGTTTGTAGAGTTTAACTGTAACCATGGAAACCATTGAACATTAGTAACACTTAAAATACAAAGATTTTAAAAAGCCCAAAGAAAAGTCCCTCTCAATGAAGTTGCTGTTAAACTGCCATTATTAAAAATACTAAGCCCATTTGTTTCCAGCCCCATTCTAAATGTAATTCACTAATTTATTCTTGCAAATAAGCATTCCACAGCAATGGGGGAAATTAAAAATCTCTCCATATTTATAATCTACTATAAATGAAATTAAATTATACACTATGTAACCCTGTAACCACTTAGCAAATTTCTCAGTTATTTTAAATTGTGTGCAACAGGGAAAATAAAAAAAGAGATTCCTCATCTGCTTTTCTTGTTTTCCCTTCTCAAAAAGGTAATAAAGAATAACAAAATCATGAGGGTTGGAAAAGAGCTCTTAGGATTGAATCCAACCATCAACCCGACACTGCCAGGTCCACCACTGAGCCGTGTCCCTAAGCACCAGATCCACGTGGGTTTGGAACACTTCCAGGGATGATGATTCCACCACTCCTTGGGCAGCCTGTTCCAATGCTTGGCTGCAAACAGGATTTGAGGTTCAGCCTCACCAGTGCCAAGTAAAGAGGAACAATCCCTTCCCTTCTCCTGCTGCCACTCTTGCTGATCCCAGCCAGGATGCCCTTGACCTTCCTGCCCACCTGGGCACAGCTGGCTGTTGTTCACCCACTGCTGACCAGCATTCCCAGGACCTTTTCCACTGGGCAGCTTTCCAGCCACTCTGCCCCAGCCTGGAGCATTAGATGGGACTGTTGCGACCCAAAGGCAGGACCCAGCACTTGGCCTTGTTGAACCCCATACAATTGGCCTCAATCCATGGATCCAGCCTGTCCAAATCCCTCTGCAGAGCCTTCCTGCCCTCCAGCAGATCAACTCTTTGATCAACTTCAGACACAGCCTGGTGTCATCTGCAAACTGACTGAGGGTGCCTTGATCCCCTTGTCCAGAGCTCCACAAAGATAATGAACAGGGCTGGCCCCAGCAGTGAGCCCTGGCAAGCACCACGGTGACCAGCCAGCAGCAGGATGTGACTCAGTCACCACCACTGTCTGGGCCCAGCCACCCAGCCAGTTTTTCAGCCAGCAAACAGTGCACCTGTCCAAGCCACAGGCTCCTAGCTTCTCCAGGAGAATGCTATGAGAAACAGTGTCCAAGGCTTTCCTGAAGTCCAGGTAGACCACATCCACAGCCTTTACCTCATCACTAGGGAGGTCACCATTCATAGTAGAAGATCAGGTTGGTCAGGCAGAACCTGCCTTTCATAAAACCATGCTGACTGGGCCTGATCCCTGGCTGTCCTGCATGTGCTGTGTCATCAGGGTGATCTGTTCCATAACCTTCCCTGGCACCGAGGTCAGGCTGACAGGCCTGTGGTTTTCTGGCTCCTCCTTCCAGCCCTTCTGCTCAATGAGCACCACACTGGCCAACCTCCAGCCATCTTGAGACCTCCCTGGTTAGCCAGGATTGATGATAAATGGTGGAAAGCAGCTTGGGTGGATTCCATCTGACCCCATGGACCTTTGAACATTGAAGTGGAGCAGTGGGTCCCTGTTTCCTCCTGAATTACAGGGACTTCATTTTGTTCTTTGTCTCTGTCTTCCCAAGGACAACTGGGTTTAACTATTAAAGACTGAGGCAAAGAAGGCATCAAGTACCTCAGTCTTTTTCTCAACCTTTGTGGCAATACTTTTCCTCACATGCAATAAAGGATGGAGATTCCCTCCTTGGCCCTCCTTTTGTTGCTGATGTATTTGCAAAAACACTTTTCATTCTATTATGGCAGTGGCCAAATAAATTTCTAGCTGGGGTTTCACTTTTCTAATCTTCCTGCATAACCTAACAAGATCCTTGTAGTCATCAAGAGCTTCCTTCGCCTTCTTCCTAAGGTCTTTTTTTCCTGAGTTCCAGGCCAGTCTTCTTCCCCACTGGTTCATTCAGCACATGGGGACAGCCTGTTCCTGCATCTTTAATATCCTTGAAGAATGTTCAGCCTTCCTGGACCCCTATTCATTCAGGATTGTTTGCAAGGGACTTTCTCAATCCTAAAAGGCCAAAGTCTGGCCTCTGGGGCTCCTCAGCTTCCTCTACACCCTCCTTGATGACTCCAAGGTGATGCTCAGGGCTCTGGAGGTGATCCACCTGCTTCCTGGCACTGCTGGTCTCTGCTGCTGCTCCAGGCCTAGGGGACAAGGAGCTGGCCATTCTGCAGTACAACCCCTGCTCCTATGGCTGACGAAGGCAGTAAGTCCTCAGCAGGTGCTGGGCCTGCTGCTGCAGCAGGGGTACCTGCAGCACAAGAATTCTGAAGTCCACAAGGAGCTGGACAACATTGTGGCCCTCTTCCTTTAGCTTGCTGAGGAGCTGGATGTGACCAAGCTGGAGTCTGAGCTGACTCAAGCACTGGTGGAGAGCAAGAGCAGGGTCCAGCATGCTGACACAAAGAGTTTGCTGTGGTGTTGTCTTCTTGGGCCCAGGCAAAACCACCCTTCTCAAGGCAGTGGATGCTGTGGAGCTTGAAGACAACAGGGATGGGGTAACTCATGTGGTGTAGGCCAGGCTAGCCAGGAAGACTTTGGTGAAGCTCAGGGACCAAGGGTTTGTGAAGTACACCGTGGTCCTGCCATCATCCCGTCAGAACAGTGGAATGTTTTACCCCCTGGACAGATCCAGACTGGCTGCTGCTGGCCCACAGGACTCAGAGCACAGTTACTGTGGGTATCACACAAGGGATGATGCTCTTTGGAGCTCCAGCTCACACAGAGCCCAGGCTGGTCAGGGAATTAAGCCCAACTAGAGTCTTGAGTGCCTGTATAGGAACAAACCAACTGCCTTGGGAAAATGAGTGCGCTGGATGCAATGCAGGTGGTTGAGGAGTGGAGATGCCTTTCTGAAGGGGCATGGAGCAGGGCTGCCAGCTGTGCTGCAGGACTCTGAGGGGCGATGTGACTGCACTGCCAGCCATTACCAGGAGTGTCCAAACGCGCAGTGCGTTCTTGCATGGCACCAAGTCCCAGGGTGACAGCAGTTACAGGTGGCTGCCACCTCCAATGGCAGGGGAATCACTGGCTACTGACAGTTAGTTTGACACCAGAGATGCATGTGCTGTTTCTCTGAATCTGTTAGATTTGCATGAGACTGAAGTTCTGTTCAACCTTACAAACACCTTAGTGAGAAGCTCTACTCAGAGATGCTTGAAGTGCCACCACCTCCCCTAACATTCTGATATGTATACAATATGCCATAAGCTAATAAAGTAGATTTGGCTGGGAGTTCCCAGGGTGAAGTCTGTTGCCAGCAATGGACCCACTGGGAAGAGCAGATGCCTAAAAAACTTAAATCAAATCCAAAGAGAAGTTTCGAATGACATCCAAAGCTCCGGTATCGAAGCCGCAGATATCCAACATGCCTCTGTCATCCGGGCCCGCGATCGTAAAACCATGGGAGGTCATTCCACAAACAACCAGCTTAGCAGGAATACCCATTTTCTATAGGAAGGAGAGCAAAAAAATCAGAAAACACATACAGAGTAAAACATGTGCACATATGCAGTAACTTAAATATGCCAGAGGGCCAAATCTCACTTGCATAAGCCGCTGCCTGAAGACCTGTCTGTACTGACAGAATCAGAACTGCAGGATGCCTGTCAACACTGGAATGGCACCTAAACTGAACTAAGGAAATCAAATTAAATACTTTTGGTTTTCATTTCAACTGGGTGAAACTATGTCATGATTAAAGTCTGTACACCCATGACTGACAAATATATTTTTGATAGTTTAAAAATAGTTTCTTTAAAGCATAAAGGATTGTTTGCTGAATAAATAAGGGTTTTCAATTTTCTTTGTATTTTTCTTTGTTCCACTGTAAAATTATTCTCTCCTGTATAGCTGTATAGCTTAGAGCAGTCCCTTTAAAACACAATGGGCTTTCTTCACAAGATACTGTCACCTTATCTTCTTGACACTTGCCTTCATTACTTCATTGAAACTTTCTGACATCTAGTGCAGGCATCAAAGCTGAATTTAGCTCTGAGAGTCAAACTTCATTCTGTAACAACTATAAAAACTTATTCCATCAATTATATATAGAATGTAGAAATTCATACAGCCCCTGAGTAACAAAATTTCATGGACATTGCAGCACACTGAGCAGGGCAGGCTAATTACAAGTCCTCTCAGCAATTCTGTGGTTTTAAATATGCACAATTAGTGCAATATGTGCACTAATTCTGCCTAACAGCAGTACTGTTAAGTTTTTAACAATATATATTATTTACTGAAGAAAGCCACAACCAGCCAATCTCTAAAGGATTTTTAGAGCTGGCACTTACTTTGTACAGTATTTATTAATCATAAACAGAAGCATATTTACCTCTCTGTACTCTGTAAGGGCCATTGCAGGAGGAGTATTCCCAGCAAAGGTCTCGTTATCAGTAAATACAATGAAGACATCAGCAGCTGTCTGAGTTTTTTGAGCCCATATTATTGGAAGGGAACAATCAGTGGTACCCACTGGAATCTTATAGAGAAAAAAATAAATGTACAAGGAACGCATTCATACAGAAATCAACAAACCATGGAAAAACTATTTTTGATGTAAGCTTCATGTTTTACCATGCGTTACTACACAAAGAAGCTTTTTTGTTAAACTTGGTCATTTTATCTGAGTTTGTCCAGGGTTTTTTTTTTGTTTGAACTTTTTTTAATATTCTTTTCAAGTTAACTCATTGTGACCTAGCATTGCCATTCTAAATTGCAATGTTTAATACCCAGCAAATGAAATAACATTTGCTGGGCTTTCTCTAAATAAAATGCACCAAAAAAATCCAATCTTGTATACAGATTAAACAAGGTAGTAGAATTGGTAACAAAGAAAATAGTGTAACTACTGAGACTTTTTTTTACATACTTCATACATTTTCACTAAAACTTGAGGTAAGGTCATGTCAGCCGTCACTGGACAAGGGACCATTTCATGTGAAAAGGCAACAATTTGGGAATCCTTCTCAGTCCGTGCTACAACCTGAGCAAGAGAGAGACGAAAATAACTCAGTTACATTACTCTGAATTTTTATTGTCTGAACTGAGCCATTCCTTACCAACACACAGCATGACAAATGCTTCTGTATTTAAGGCACTGTTTATGGCTGCTCATAAACAGTAATGGTTCACTCTATACTTTACTATTCTGTAATATTACTGCAAAAAGAGCTGAACAACTGCTCTAATTACTCCAACTAAAGATACTTCCATTTTTCTTCCCTCTGACATAAAACCTTGACCATTTTAAAGGGCCAACAAAAGTTCAACTCCTCTGCAGTAAAAGAATACAACACAAGAAGCTTTAGAATACTAAACTTAGGGGAAAGTGATTGTGAATAAAGGCCATACTGATAACTCAAATAGACATAAGAATTATCCCAATATTTCTTAATCTAATCTGTATTTTCTATGAAAAATACTGATACTCCTGAAAAAATTAAAATGTATAAGATAAAGTTATCATTTTTACTTATAGTAAGCCATTTTTATGGCCAAGGTAAGTGAAAAAGCTGCCCTGACCACTTTGATTTACAACAGAAACCAAGTTCTTCAAACTGATGTTTCTGAATATGGTTGCTAGTAGCTTTCAGCAATGAGGCACAAGGTCACACCTTCTGTACCCAAAAAATATTATATGTAAGTTTCCTCTCAATTTCTAACCAGCTTTTGAGCACCTTTGTATCAAAAAAAGGCAATGCAAGCTGAAAACAGTTATAAATAAAAGAAATTGAAAGCCTCACCATACACATTACTGCTGCAACTGTGCTGGCATTGAGCACACTGCCCAAAACCTTTTGTGTCATTGATGCACTGACATCAACTGCAATTACAAAGCGTTTTCCTGTAGGTTCCAGTGTCTGAAAGAATAAAAGACAAAAATATACCAGTTACACATAATTTATATATTAATTTCTTCTTCTGCCCACTCCTAAAGTGGGCATTTTTTCCTCTTTCTGGATAACAGGACAGTGCTGTTGCTAAAGTTTCAGAATTGTTACCCACCCCAGGAACTGTTCTTGATAAGCTTTCAGAAAACACAGAACTCTTAAAATTAAAAAGGCATTATTACCTTGAAAGCTTTGTAAAATGAGGCATCTAAAGCTTCTAAAATGTCTCCATCAGGACGCCACCAAAGCTTCCCTCTGTTTCCGTGTCCAGCTTTATAGGTTTCTAATGCAACCAAAATATGGAAGGGATGTATTCTACCCTACAGGTAGAAATCAAAAATAAGGGCATGTAAATTTAACCTCCTTAAAAAAAGTAACAAATTAAATGTGAAAATAAGTTCCTACTACAGAAAAACCTCAGGTTTAGTACATGGTTGTCACAGTAGGACACGAAAAGAAGACACAGACTCTGGTTTTCACGAGAGAACATCAGAAGGCTTTTTATTACAATTCCCTTGGTTCCTTTTATAGCATGTGTTGGGGAGGATGAAACAGGAAAGCCTTCATGCTTTGCTAAAAAGGTATTCATTGGTCAGAATAACTGACACCTCTTCCCATTGGTCAAGTAATAGTAAACACCAGCTGAGGAAGATTGTTTTGAGAAGAACCTGAGAAGATCTGCTGCCCACACAGAAATATTTTGAAAAACAGGGAAGGATGTTTTGGGAAAGGAAACTTTTGAAAGTTTTCCCTTGGGAAAGGAGCTTGCAAGTTAGCAAGCTGAGAATTCCCTCAGGCCCAGAAAATACTGAGCCCACATATGGTTTCTCTAAATTTGTTAAATCTAAAGAGTTCATGCAGCCTTTACACAGCTGTTGGATGAACTGATAATTGTGGGTTACTGATAATGGACCTCCCTCCCTCTCAAGAATCCCCTGATTAACACCAAATGGGATGCCATCACCAGAATTCTGGTAAAATTTTGCAGTTCTATGATTGCCCACTGCTATTTTCCATCACAGGCTTACAGTAAGAGATAGTCCCTGCCAAGCTGAAAAGAAAGGAGCTGAGCAAGGAAAAGAATCAACTTAAAACCAGCTTTATACAAGATACAGGAACACTGGACAAGACATTATTTTTGGAACATAGCATTCATTTTTCTCATGCTATAAAACACTCCAAACAATTTTTTTTTTTTTTGCTTTCCACATATAAACTTAACTTATAGAACCTTATCAACATTTTGTTATCTTTATCCGAAAGGGGTGTTTCAGTCCTTAATCACTGCCAGCATCAAAACTCAGTAAATCTGAATGCCTGTCCATTGTCTATCTTCCATCACAGTACTGCACCATGATCTTTGCTCTCCCTTCTCCTGTGCCTGTCTATGATTAAGGATGAAACCAGAGGAAAGGAATTGCAGTAGGATGGGGAAAAAAGGACTCTTCTTGTGCTCAATTCAGCTCTGCTGCTAAAAAATTTAACTGCCCTGGTTTTAATCTTCACAATTCTCAAAACTGCAGCTCAAGACACTTCTTAATTTTTCCCTCAGCTGCTATGCTATTTTCTTAACTCACTTAAAAATTACAAGACTCAGAAGAAATTGATGAACCCAACTAGCTAAGCTTGCCACAGCCCTCATTTAAGAAAAGATCCAATAGCTGCCAATACACCTATTTTATCAGAATGCTCCAGACAGCAGGTGGGGAATCAAATGAGAAAGTATAAACAAGAAGTTTTAAAATAAAGTTGCAGGCATTAAACTGCAGGTTTTTAATAGAATAAACTAAACATTAAAAATTAAAACCCACAAATGCTGGCACTGATTATAAAGCTCTTACCTTTTTTAGCAGTTTCTCATTTCTCAGTTTTTCACATACTATTGCCACTTCTGAACCTCGTGGTTCAAGCACTGAATTTGCTGACAGCTTCCCTAAATTTCTTAACAATACAGAAATAGGCATCTCCTTGAGTAATGCCTTCCAAACCTATGATAAAAGGGAAACACAGAAAGATGAGATCCTCAAAGTAGAAGAACTGGCATCTGTACACTGAATAAGTGTATTTTAAAATAAATGTACAAGGTATATTAAGATCTTAATTATTTTAAATTAACTATTTGAGTAAACAACTTGAAAAACAGTGTAAGAGCTATTTTTTAAAGAAATCTAAACTTAAGACTCTAAACAGCATTACTCTATGGAGAATTCATACTTCTATGGAGAATTCAACTAAGGAAGTTTAACCTACCTCTTTAGACTTCAGATGGTTTGTCAGGAGATGTTCTCTAGCTAGACCATATTCCTCTATCAAATGAATAACTTCCAATTCATCTTTTGTGCATTTTACTTTCTCCACAGCCTCCAGATACTTCAAGAGTTTTTCAGTCTCAGCAGAAACTGCTTTCTCTTTATAAGCTTCTTGGACATCCTTCCACCCCTTGGTAATATACTTAGTGACTATAGCAATTCCTGATGAAAAAGAAAACCATTTCTCAAGCAGGATTACCATCTGTATACTGGCATTTATCATTCTAGCATGCAAAAGAATTAGCAGATTTCATTCTCAGACCTGCCAAACACCTATTGAAAAGGTCACCCACACACAATTTAGAGCAGTACTTTTAATTACTGTATTAATCTCCTTAGAAGTAAGGAGCTTTATGTATTTGCTACATTGCCCAGAGATGCTGTGGATGCCTCATCCCTGGAAGTGTTCAAGGCCAGGCTGGATGGAGCTCTGAGCAGCCTGGGCTAGTGGAAGGTAGCCCATGGCAGGGGGGTTGGAACTGGATCATCTTTATGGTCCCTCCCAACCCAACCCATTCTATTATTCTAAGATTTGAAGTCAACAGATCTTCCCACATAATAAAAAATAATTATTCCATCATTTGTAAGCAAATAGGAACAAAATGAGGGAGCTGCATTATTTTATCTTCTCTTGGCATATGAAGAAAAGAAGGAACAAACCTTGAAAATAAACAGGTCTGGTTTTGATATGAATGCCCACTTTTTAAAGATGCAATTTACAGGATATCCTCACTAAGAATTCATCTACAATGGCACTTGGGTTTCCAAAACACTTCCACAGTAAATATAAAAGGTTTAAAACACAGTATTTTCAGGTAAATAAAAATTTATTACCTTCACTGGCAGGTTTTAGGTGGGACAACCTCAGAAGATCTTTATGAGACCAACCACTTCTTTGTTTATATTTTGTAACTGCTAAAGCAAGAGTCATGCCATTCTTTCCATTGTACCAATCTGCAACAGCTTTCCTCAGAGCACGGCCCCACATGCCACATTTCATGCCCTCCTTCAGATCTTTTTTAAACTGGATGAAAGTAAAGAGATGGGTTGGTACGCAACACACCTCGGGGACAGCTTTAAATGCCGCTTGTTTTGTTTTGGCATCAGAACACTGCGAGCAAACTGCGAGGGCAAAGAGTAGGGGCTCCTGTCTTGCTGCTCTGCCCTCTTGACTAAAAGCTTTGATTTCTTTGACAACTTCGCAGCCTCTGCCTTCTTCGATCAGCCTTAGCAAAGCTTCGGCGTTTTCAAAGCCCAGCTTCTGCTCCTTGACGTGGTAAGTGCTGCCCTCGGAGCCGAAGCACAGAAAGTGCCGCAGCCGGGTGGTGTCGGTGAGGTACCAGCCGGCCCCACTGGGCTCCAGCGCCTCGCTCGGGGCCTGCGCTCGGCTCTCCTCTGCCTCCATCCTTTAGCCTTCAAGAGCTCTGCTGGAAGAATAACATGTTTTATTAGGAGCTACGGTCGACTACTTTTCTAGCAAAGTAAATACATGTCGTCTATAAACTTGTAATCTTAAGTTTTCTTTCATAAATTTAAACACAGCATACTCCAGGCGTGCAATAATGCATCATGAAGGGGAAAAGAAACAAAAAACTGGGTTATAACACCAACAAACTTCTTTCCTTAAAATCACTTAACTCCAATAAGTGGCAGACAAAAACCATCTGGTTATATAGCCTTTTGCCACTAATATATTACATCACTTTCTTAGGTAGACTTTTATATTGCAGACTAAATGGCTGAACATTTGGATCTTGTGCTGCTCTATTTTGCTTAAGAATTGCTAATACCGACCAACTGAAGAAAATCAAGGCTAAAATGAAGAACTAAGATACAGAAAAACTGTTTAGTTGGGAACCTTTGTGAGAGTTTCTATATGGTAGGTTTCAGTGAGGCTTAGACAACAGCTTTTTAACAACTGAGTAGCTCAAGAACAAATTATCTTTGCTACAGGCTCAAATAGTCTGCTGCTCCAAGTGAGATCCAAGAAAACACAGAGACATAACTGATTCCATACTGCTTTACATTCAAAGTTAAAAAACAAAAATCAGCACAAAAATTCACAATCATTCAAGTCTTTCTATTTATACACTCCTGAGCTGCAAGACAGCTGTAATATTCGTAGAGCTACACCACTGCTCTTACTTGGAGAACATCCAGCATGGTAAAATTCAAGCCGTGACATTTAAAATGAAGCAAATGCAAGTGAAATGAAATTAGCAGGATAAGGATAACAAAATTCCTCATCATCACTACCCCCCCAAACATTAACAGCACAATAATAAATTTAATTTACTCAGTTCTCACCAAACAATAAAATTCCACTAAATAGCTCCTACTGAAAACCTTTCCTCTGTTTTTGCATATCTGCACTACTCTGCACCCAGAATTAAACAACAATCATCAGTGCTCCCATTACATTCTACAAACTGATAAAATCATAAAAATAGAAGCCATATGCTGACAACTGGTTTAAGAAAGCAGGTTTCATTGAAAATTAACTAAGAAATATCTTTCATTGTATTATTTAGAGCATGAGTGCTGAGCTACAATTATATATTCTAACCAAGTTTCCTGCCAAACCTATTTAAATACACATCATGGCTGAACTGACATTTTCCCTGACATCTGAAGCATGCAAATACACTGAAAATAACAAGGGTGGTATTCCCCATGCATGAATACCACATCAGGACTTTTTCATGTCTAAGTACATTTTACTTCAATAGAGTTCCATTAGTTCATTTCATTAAACAGTCAGTAATGTTTCATAATTAACACAGAAAATCCAAACATAAAAATCTAGAAATCACAGTAAACATCCATTTCTTTATCAGGAAAAAAAAAAAAGGTACATGAAAGATACTGAGAAACACCCTTATCTTGAAGGAAAAATAAGAACAGGAAGCAGAAAGGATCATGCATGGACAAAAAGATCTCCATGTATATAAAATACTGAGAATGATTTCTTGCTATAACTTTCATACCGCTACTATAATAAATATTACTACACTGAAATGAGACAAATGAGAAAACTCTTATGGATATTAACAATGGATAATTTTTACATTTACTTTTGTATGGACCAGGCTATTCGTGGACTCACAACACTGGAAAGATGCATATGCCTGCATCCATATGCGTCTGACATAAACCCATAATAGAGAATATAGTTGCAAATAGTTTTTCTGACACCTAGCTCCTTAATTTCTTTCTTAGGAATATGCTATAAACTATAAACCCAGATTCTGTTACAATTTCTGATAACTGTTTAACACAAATTGTAAATTCTTAAAAATAAATCTGTATTTTAAAAATTACCTTTGAAATCTTCAATAGCTGATGCAAACCATCAATCTCACTACTAAACAGTCACAGCAAAAGTAACAGATTTACTGTTACTTCACCAGCAGCTGCTGAAAAAGCACTTATTCACAGGTGAGCTGCTCAAGTCATGTTGTCCATTTCAAACCCTGTTTTACATCCCAGCCTCACAAGTTCCCAAAGCTATTCCCTCTCTTGGACCCATCCCTCTCCTCTGCCCAGACATCAAGCTTGTTTTTTCATGTAACATCTGTACAATACACATAACTTGCATCCTAACAGGTGATAAATACAAATGCTTGCTTAGCATATGGTCTACTATAAGCCTATTCTTCACCTGCTGAGCTGCAGCAGGGAACTTGAATTTAAAACAGCTGTGGAGGATTTATCAACAATATTCTGGCTCCACAAGCATTTTCAATTTCTGAGTTACAGGAATGCAAACAGCAACTCCCAGACTTAGAAGTCTCAGACTAGGAGTTTTATAATAAAAATTGCTAAACTCAACTCCATGGCTGTTCACCATTATTAATGAAAGAGATCACCCACTATATTTCAACCACCATATAAAGTTATAAGTAAAATATGACTTTGAATGCTCTGAAACAGTCTATACACCAATTACACGTGGACTAGTAAGTCAATATCTTTATGTTGCTGTACCATAGCACGATTCAGTTCTTTAAGTTGACATTTGTTAATTTCAATGACTTTTCCAACTTGCCCTAGCTTTCCTAAGAAATAAAATGTCTGACAAGTTTCACGGATGGATGAAAGGAAACACATAAAGTACAAAGCTTTAACAGAACTACAGATTCTAATTTAAATTCTTAAGTTTAACTGCTACATTAACAACTAATCAAACTTTGTAGTGAAATCCCATGGAATTAAACTTTGAAAAAGTCAGATCGTTTATGACAAAGAAAAAAAAAGCATTAACATTTTAAAGACAACACTTCAAATACTTCAAAGCCATATATACTTCAACCTACAAGGAACTGCATTCCCCTTCTCTGCTCTCTGAATTCTGTTTAAGCATTAAACTGAAGACTATGAGGAATGTCTTCTGGTTAATTGAGCAGAGAGACCACAACCATCACATTGAGCTATGGCTGTAACAAAACAGGCTTGTGCTACAGATTAGCTCTGACAGCATAGCTCGCATACTTCAGAAAATAAGCACCTCTATGGCAACTGGGATGCCATGAGAACACTTCCCAAATCACCAATGGAGGGATGCACGACAGCAGCACGGCAGATATCCGACTATACGAACCACATACCAGCCCACGCATTTCCACTGCAGAATTTGCAAGAGCCTGTCTGCTTAAAAAAATACACTGACTGGGGGGCAAAGGCAGCTTAGCTGACGTAGCACAGAATTAGGAGATAGAAGCACCTAAAGCGGATACCCGAGGAGCTGCGATCGCAGCTGTCAGTCTCCATAAAGACGATAAACACGCGTGACGGGGAAGCCGCCTAACGCCGGAGACAGGTCCGGGAACGCCCCGCGGGCCCCTCACGCCCAGGTGCTCTCCGGAGCTGCCCCTCTGGCCTCTCCGCACTCCCCACGCACACCGGGCCCCCCCGAGGCCGGCCCAGGGACCCGGCACCCCGCTCCCCCCCGCAGCCCGGGAAGCGCCACTTGCCTGCGAGGCCGCGGCCCAGGCGGGGCCGGGCGATGCCGCAGCCCCGGGGCGATGGGCAGCGGAGGCACCGGGGACACCGAGCGGCGGCCGGGCCGCTCCGGGCGCGGGGAACGGGCACGGCCGTCCCGCTCCGGCCGCCAGAGATCCGCGTCTCCCGCTCCGGCCCCGCCCGCCGCGCCCCGACAGCATCGCCGGGACCCGGATGGGGCCGCGCCCCCCGCGCGGTGCCCGGATGGAGCCGCGGTCGGGACCGGGGCCAGCCCCGCTCCCCGCCACGCTGCCCGACGGCCCCACGGCCGCCGTCCGCCCCCCAGGCGCCCTGGGGCGCATCCCCGAGGCGCGGCGCGGCCCTCCCGCGGCCGGGGCGGTGCCGGTGCCGCCGTCCCCCGCAGCTGCCCCGGATGCAGTCCCAGCGCCGCTTCCTGCGGCCGCCCCGCCTCTCCATGGCGCGGCCCGGCGCGGGGCCTGCCGGGAAGGGGGCGGTGCGCCTCGGCCTCGCAGCCTGAGCGGCGGCCGTGCCGCCATGTCCGGGGGCAGCAGTGCCGGCGAGTGGTGCCTCATGGAAAGCGACCCGGGCGTCTTCACCGAGCTCATCAAGGGCTTCGGTGAGGGTCGAGCGGGGCCGGGCAGCTGGCGGGGGCTCCGCAGGGCTGTTCCTGCTCCGCTGGGTGGCAGCCCGCTGTCCCTGCGCAGGGGGCTGGCCGGGCGGGAAGAGCATGCGGGAGGCTCGGCGGGGGCGCCCCGCGGGGCTCGGTTGTTGCGGGGTTCGGTTGTTGCGGGGCCGGGAGCGCGCTGGGACGCGCGGGCGAGCGCGGCTTCCCTGACGTCCGCGGCGCCGGCCCGGCCCGGCCGCCTGCGGGCAGCGGGGAGTCCCCGCCCGAGGGGCCCGCCCCAGCGCGGCCTGTGCGGCCCCGGCCCAGCCCTCGCCCCGGCACCTGTTACTCTGCCGCGGGACAGCTCGGCAGGGACGTGCCCCGTAGAGTCACGGCGAAAATTAGGTTGGAAAAGGCCTCTCAGATCATCGAGTCCAACCTATGATCCAACACCACCTTGTCAACCAGACCGTGGCACCGAGTGCCCCATCCAGTATTTCCTCAAACACCTCCAGGGACGGCGACTCCATCACTTCCCTGGGCAGCCCATTCTAATGTCTGACCACCCCTTTGAAAAAATTCCTCCGAATGTGCAATCTAAACTTCCCTGGCGCAGCTTAAGACTTAAGGCTGGGAAGGGGTTCGGGTTACAGAGCCCCAGGAGTGAGGACGTTCGAGGAAAGGGCTGTGCCTAGGCTGAGCTGTGGGGATTGGCAGTGGCTGGGCAGCCTCCAAGCGGCTGCCCGGCCTTCTAGAAGGTTAAATTTTGTGTTGAATTGCGTTCAAAATCTTTGGTGAAACTATGAATATATGGTTATTATGACAGGCTTTCAGCCAAAGAACCAAAATGATTTTACTCCACATTTCATCGATTCAGTCGTGTTTTTTTCTCAGAAATGAAGTCCAGACATGCTTCTTTTACATTTTTATTTAGCTAATAACTTAACCTTCCACGTACTAAATATTTGAACCTTTTGGGCTCTGTGTTATGCAAATGTCTTGCTTGAGTGTACAGCATTTTTGGTCTGCTGCCGTGGGTCTTTGTCTGGAGAGAGATGTTTAAAGTTCTGCTTTGCTCTTGCTGATAATGCCTTTATAAACTATTCTTTTCAATTAAGCAAAGGATATGAGGTGACCAGAGATATTTCAATCTTTTCTGCTTATTTCTAAATGCATCTGTGTTGTAAAGACAGCATCACCATACACAGGTTCAGAAATTCCTGTAATAATTTCTCTCTGCCTGTCTTGTTTGGTTTTTTTAAATCAAGGTCTGTTAAAGCCCATAGATAAATTTTTCCATAGCCTGGACATACTAGTTGTAAATATTATGTAATGTTTTTGTACCTTCTTTCATGAGTCTCTCTTTACTGGCTGCATCCCTTTTTAAATGGGGTAGTTGAAGAAACCTGTATTTTTTTCCTTATTTCAGGCTGTAGAGGAGCACAAGTTGAAGAAATATGGAGTTTGGAGCCAGAGAATTTTGAAAAATTGAAGTAAGGCACATGTTTTTTATTCACATTTGTCTGAAGTTCCTGAAAGAATGTGTACTAAACTCAGGTGGATTTTTTGTTTGGGGCATTTTGTGTTTGTGTTTTTTCCTTCAGTTTCTACAAAAGTTGAGTAGGATTCTGATTTAATGGAATACCTGGCAGTTAAATTGTTTTTTATTAATGCTTTGGTACTTAATCTAGCTTAATTAGGTTTTGAAAGCGATGCAGATAGTAGCTAGAATGTGGAAGTAGATTTCTAATGATTTTGCCATTAGCTTGCCCTATAGCTTTTAACAAATTCTTGGGTGAAATTCTGTTCCTTGCTTTAATTCCCTTCTTCCTCACATCCCCTGATGCTGCCTCTGTTGACTTAAATTATTTTCCAGTACTTAGATACCTTTGTAACTCGTTTTTCCTGCAGAACTGCTTCCATATGTGTGTGAAGGCAAATAGGCTTTTTATAACTGACAATGACTGGTGTCATGTGGAACAATTTTCCCCTTGTTAAGCAACATAAATTCTTTTAGCATTTTGTCCATGATGTGTTGTTATCCATGTTTACATACAGGATTTTAAGAGGAAAATATCATTTAACCTGGACCATGCTCTTGTATCTTGTGCAAATATCCCATATTTCTAGGATTAATCTTTCAAAAGATGGAGGAATTGTACAGAGGATGTACTTTTAGAATTTTTGACTGAAGATACTTGACCTGCAACACCTGAATGGCAGAAATGTTGCCTAAGCAGTGGTTTATTTGCTGTCTGCACCATCAGAACATCTACTTGCTAGTTGATTAAGTGACAGCTTTGTGTATCCTGGGAGATGTGTGTCTTTCTAGTCCTGAGGGATGGCCAACTTCCATCCTCCCTTCCCATTTACACCTGCAATATTTTACACAATGTATAAACCCTGGGAGTGAAAGAATATAGGAGCATCTTTTTTAAACAGCAGGTCCACTGAGAGAATTTGAAAAAAATGCACCTCAGACTTCTGGTCAGAGCTTAGGAAAAGTTTCTTATGCAGTACAGGTTTATGTTTGTCTTTTGTAGAGAAACCTATTGTGGCTTCTTTGTGGTGATGACCTTAGATTTAAGCTGATGAATAAGTTTTTGTCTTACTGTAACTGTAGATTATGTAAGACCTAGTTTCCTTTACTGATAATTTTTTGTGTTCTGGGAATACTAAATACAGTGCAACATGTAGTAAAAGCTGTTTACTGTTCAAGACATGCAGTCTGAAAGGCAAGACGCATTTTTACTAGAAGAGAAAATTGGGTTTCTCTTACCTGTTGGTGAGATAACTCAAAGTGTGAAGTTTCGGGAGAACTTCTCTTTAGATACTTCATCTGTGTCTAGAAGGATTACCAAAACTTTAGTTCCTGCTCTTGTATATGACTGACAAATGCTTTGACAGCTATTTATCACTAACAATTCAAATGAGAGTTCTGCAACTATAAAAGTTGCAGTAACCAGGAAAACTGGTCCTGACTTTTGAAAATTACTGGCTAAATGCTAGTTCTGATTGGGATTGTTTAGCACTTACAGAAAGAAGCCTGAATTGTCTTCTGCCTAATTAAAAAAGCACATCTGAAAATTTCAGTGTGAGTTCCTGATACTTAGAAAGAATTAACAGAATTACCATACCAGCTAAACTACAGTACAGATAATTTGAGTATTTTTCATGAATACTGGTGACCTTTTTTCTATAAATTTTGTTTTTCAGGCCAGTACATGGGCTGATTTTTCTCTTCAAGTGGCAGCCTGGAGAGGAGCCAGCGGGTTCTGTTGTCCAGGATTCCAGACTGGATACAATATTTTTTGCTAAGCAGGTATGAGAAATTCAGTAATTGTTTTAGATATATCATGAAACATAGCTTTTAATACAAAAAAACCTGTATTTTTTTGTTAGTATGTACACAGAAATTAATATTTTGCAAGGTGAAATAGCTTCAACAAATTCTGAGAGTAGGAGCTGTGTATTGACAAAGCAAATCAGTTTGGTCTGTCAAGTCAGACAAAAATAGCAGCTATGGAAGAGTAAAGCTCTTATTTATTTGTCAGCCATAAAGTAACTCAGTCTTCTGTGCAATAAATAGTGACTTTGTAAATGTTCTTAGCAGAATGAGCAAATTACTTCTTTTGAAACCACTTTCAACAACTTGTTGGAAGAAATTTATTTTGGTCCTGGTTTTTATTTCTTATTTTTCTCAAATGCTCTGAAGCTGGGGCAGTATTTGTAGGATAATGCTTTCCTTTAAGGGTTTGGAGACCATTTCTGCATGCAAGTTTTAAGTATTCAAATCAGAAAGATGAATTTAAATTAGAAATAACAGGAAAGATTGGTTTTGCTGATGTAATCCATTGTGTTTTATTAAATACAGAGTAGTACTGAAATCTTGTTCTAAGAGTTAACAGACTGCTGTGTGTGTTGCTTGCAAGCAAGAAAAGCAAGAG
Organism: Acrocephalus scirpaceus scirpaceus; assembly: GCA_910950805.1. NCBI lineage: Eukaryota > Metazoa > Chordata > Aves > Passeriformes > Sylviidae > Acrocephalus > Acrocephalus scirpaceus. The sequence continues at coordinate 24,111,914 of OU383779.1, forward strand.
AAAGTGACCAGAATGAAAGTGGGAGTATTTAATATGGGTGTTAGTTACAAAATATTGATATCAAAGGGCAAATTATTAGGATTTCTGTGAAGACTACTACGTAGTCTAGTTGTTGGGGTGTTTACGGTGTGCGGTTTGGGGGCCTTTTTTTTTTTTTTGGTTGAGTTTTTCTTGGCTTTTTGCCACCACAAATACAGAAGTGTTTTGAATGTAAATTTCAGGATATGAAAAAAAATCTCTACATACTTCCAGGTAAAAGTATAGAAATATGGAAAACAATGCAAATGGCCATCCTGGCCACTCTATGGCCTACCTGCACTTCTGTTTTATTCCTTTTATAATTGTCTTCCTTTTTCATGCTGTTATGGATCAGCTTTTTTAATGCTGATTTTCTTCATTCTTCCCCTGCTGCAGCTCTTGAGTCCTGCCAAGCACTGCCCACCATTTTTATGATACAGTGATCAGCAGCAGTTTGCTAATTGTCTTTAGATAGCTCTCATAGACGCTGGTTTGGGTTGTGATTTCTGCCTAACCAAACATACTGTTAGTAGCCATGGGCTGTAGCTAAAGAACAGCCATGAGGCAAAGAAATCAGAGAAAATCCTTGATGTAACTTTCAAAAGGCAGTTACCTGGTGGGAGGAAATTACTCTAATTGGAATCTAGAAAGGGATTTTTTGGAAGACTTTTTTTTATTTTAAAGTGAAGGTAAATTTTCCCTCAGTCAGGGGATTTCATCTTGTTTGTGAGTAGCTGAGGTTGTCCTAGAGTTGCTGTTCTTGTGAATGCTGAAAAGTTTCAAAGCCTTTGTCTGCTTGCTCCACTTCTTTTGCCTTTTCCACCCCCCCTTCCCTTTTTTGAAGCTTGACACTATTTAAAGGCAACAGCTAAGAGGAGCTTTCTTGAGCTTTAAGATGAGATTGCAGAATGTACATCACAAAATTTGGATAATGTTGGATTAGATAACAAGCCCCACAAAATTAAACACTAACAGTGGAAAGTCTTCTTTATTTTATAGTTTTCTTTGAAACACTCATATTTTAATGTGTACTTAAGCTGAAACGTCCTTCCTAATTGTACCTATCCTTCACCTGCTGCCTTTAAAGAGAGTGTGCTGGAGTGACTCGTTTAACAAGGAAAGGAATTTCTAGAAATGTTGACTCTTACAATAGTACTGCCTGGTTATACCACTTGATGGCATGGAATAGATGTTTCAAAAGTCATTTGCAAAAAGTTTAGAATTAATATATTTTTCATTTTTTAGTGTTATCTGTCAGTCAAGTGCAGTGGCTTTGCCAAAGTAAAACATTCCTTGTAGATATATTTATGCTTGTGTTTCATATCAGTTCAGTTTTGCCTGGACTGAGCTATTGTGACTGAAAAACTAGAAATAGGTACAGAGAAATTATTATTAAAAGTCAACAGAAAGAAACTGCTTTGGATATTTTTTGAGGAATCTGTTTAATATTAGTTTAGCTCTGGTGACTTTCACACTGAAGAAAGTTAGCCTGGGTTAGAGATCCAACTCGACAAGCAATGTTTTGCGTTTACAGTGTTTTCTTGAGCGAGTATCTGATCTTTTGATTTGCTGCTGATTAGAGCAGGGTGCAGTGAACTCCTGTGAGCCAGTGCAACTCATCCCCCAGCAGTTTTCTGTGCATATTATCTGGGCTGGTCTCTGCTGTACAGAGAGATGTGTCTGTTCATTGATTCTTTACAGGACAAAACTGGTAAGTGGGAGAACAGGGTGTTATTTTATGCTAGTGCTGAAATTTCTCAAAACCACAGTCTGAATCCTTCTGAGTCACCCAGGAGCACAAAGCAAGATGAGCATTAGTATTGAATATTTGTATTGTGAAAGAGCAAGTCCTCCCAGCCGTCGTGAAACTGAGTTCATATGCATTTTTTATTTCCTCTCTGTTTCATTTTATATAAGCCAAATTTTTTGCTGGCATTGAGGATCCTTCCAGAAGACCTTTCTCTTTATTACAAAAGTGATGATGTAAAATTACACTATCTTCATTTGTAGGCTGGAATCCCAGAACAAATAGATTTGTTACGGCAATTTTTATGACATTTAAGGTTTTTGATCTGTTGATCTGTATCTTCAAAACTGTCATGACACTGGAGCCTGAAAAATACCGACAAGTCTTTGCCTCTCTTTCCTTTCTCACACATTTTCTTCTTTTAAATGTTCCCATCTAGAGACATTTGGTACAATTTGTTTTACTGCAGGCATGTTTTCAAGTGTCTTCCTGAATCCTGTGTGAGCAAGACAAGGTTACTGTTAATATATAACAAGAGTTGAGTAGAGGAAATAAATTTTGTTTCTGTTCAACTTGATTATGTGTTCAATCTTAAAAATTGTTTCATTGTGGGGAACTTTAGTTAGAGGTAAAAGGCTACAGTTCTCAAACTGTCTAGTAAAACATCTTTAAAATTTCGTTAGGAAACACAATTTTGGTAAGAACCTTGTGCATGCTCACATTTTCCTCATTTCCACTTCCATAGTGATGTTGTAGTTGAATTCTAGATGGCAACCAGATCTTGTTCCAACTTAAATCATGACTATGTTGGGGGGTTGAATTTTGAAGTTTGCCTGGTATGCATGCATATTTAAAGGTGGGTTTTTTTAATGGTCACTTTTATGTGCACTTATGTTAAATTTGGCCTCCCTGTTATGCCTAGGTATGGTTTGGTCCTCTAGTTGAGGCCACAGAACTCTGGATGATCTTACATACCCTTTGAGCTAGGATACCTAGGCACAATGAGGTGAGTTAAGGATACAATTTCAGCCTTAACTCTGAATTTCCTGATTTCTGTGTTGCTTCAGTGGGCCCTTGCTGTTGTTTTCACACACAGTGGATACATGGTTACACCTACTCAAAGTATTCAGCTCCCTGCCACTCTTCGGAGGAGCTGCATTCTCTGCTGAGCACTGCAAAAGGGTATCTGGACAAACAAGAATGCCATTGTTGCAGACCTGAAACTTTTTTTTTTGTTAATAAATTCTTCAGCTTTTACTATGGAACTGTTGGTATCCTGCCTTTCTTAGGTGCCATGTATTTATTTTATTTTGTATTGTTATGACAGAACATTAACTTCATTAACTGGGAATACCTTCAGAAGGAATATCTTATAAATGATACTGTTAATAACAAAACATAGGTCTCGGGTTACGGTTATGGCACTAATGGAAGCATATGGGGTTTTTTTACATTTCCAGTACTTAGTTGATTTCAAACTCAACATTTTTGACCCTTTCAGATTTGGTAACGTTAAGATAGACCAGATATCTGTGTTGTAGTTAAGTTTGGGATAACAGGTAACTTCCAAGAAGTACAACTTCAAGACATAAAACAAATCAGAAAGAGATTTTCAGTAACTGAATATAGCTGGAGAAAGATTATATCTTTACTCCAACTAAATTAAAATGGAAAAAATATATCAGGTTTCTAAACAAGAATAAATGGTGGAGGTTTGTGCTAATGCTGAATTTTTCACGTTGAGCTCTGTAAAACCAACCATTCTGTAACGTTGGGATGTTTAGTAAGTGAAGCGCAGGGATTTGCTGATTATTATCAATTGCAGCACAGGCTTGTCCACAGCTTTTTTGAAAAGTAAAATACATAATCCATCAGGTAGAAGATGTGAGTCAAAAATTTAAAGTGCTTCTGCCTGATCCAGAAAGTCAGACTGGATCCCTAGGGAAAGGTGCATGTTTAGGAAGTAATGCATCCTCCTTAGAGAGTAGCCTAATCAAATGGTTCCTTGGTTTGTTTTAAGCTGAGCTTCACTTGGGGATAGGTCAGTCTTCTCTGGATGCATTTCTCTGTGTGTATGTATGTTACAATTTTCTTTCAAATATTGTTAAATACACCTTGACCTTTTGCCTACAAAATCTTTTGAGTGTCTGCTTTAAGTTGGAGTCGTGTGTATTGATCAATCTAATACCCCCACCAAGACTTCCCAGACAGAAATACCCAGGCAAATGTTGGTATTTCTGGACAAATACAGAAAATCTTCTTAATCCTCAAGTCCAAATAAAAATCTTTTGGGAGCAACTTGCATTTATTATCATGTTACCTAAATGCAAAAAAAATGTTTTGTGCTAATGCTGAGGCACCCAAAGTAAGAGATACCCTGGGGTACCCGGAAGGATTCTCTCAGCTGTGTGTGGAGCAGTGCTGGACTGGCTGTGTGCTCTGATGGCATTGTGTTTGGGGGACAAATCTTGCACTTGCCTGCATTTGGTCCTGCAATTACATCCTCACTCTGCACTCCTCACCCTGCTGTGAGCCACCGCTAGCTAGATATTCCCTTGTTCCATCTTCGCAGTTCTCCTGTGTCACCGACATCCAGGAACACACTGGATTTTTAGGCACATCACCTGCATTTCCTTCTATTCCTCTGCTACAGGACTGTTGTTCCTGCCTTTTCCTTACCTCCTGCCTCTCACCTGATTGAAGTTCTAGAATGTATTTCTATAATGTATTTTCATTTCAACAGCTGGAGGCTGTTGCCCTCAGATCTGCATCTTTTGCACATTTTCTAGCAGTCAGACTTTATTCAACTTGGTCCTAATATACTTCATCAGACTTGTCTCGTATTGTAGTTGGAATACAAAATATGCTCAAAGGCCAATATTTGATGAGCCCATTAATTCTTTGCCAAGTCTAATTTTTCCTCTGATTTTATTTTCTGTTTCAAGCTTCTGTCTCCTGCTATTCTGCTGTTTCAGTGTTGATCTTGCCTCTAGGCACAAAATCTCAGTAAATTCCCTTTCCATGTTGAAGCTATTACTGAGTTGTCTGTAAAGAGAGCAACTGCTTGTTCCATCTTGATCTTTCAGCAAAATTAGTTGCCATTTAGTCCTTTCCCTCCCATAATGCCCTGTATTAATTATCATTTACAAATACAAATTGCTGTAGTGACCCTGCCTTCATTGTAACAGCACTGTTCACTATGTCAGCACAGATGTCCTTAACTTCTTTTGTGTCTCTGTCAGCTTAATTACTCTGCATCAGCTTCACCCACTCTGATCCACTTGAGATTTCCCTGCTTTCATCCTAGCACTACTTTTCAACTGTCTCTGATAAGATTCTTTAGTTGTATCTCAGAGAGTCTTTAGTTCTTAGTTCTTTTTCCTGTGTTACAGTGTAATTCAAAGTATGCCATTTTGCTAGTCTGGGGGTTTGAATTTTTATGCTGCTGGTTCATTATTTTGCTGCCCTTGATGGATTTTCCTTGTATGTCCTTTATTTTGCATCTGTGTGTATTCTAGCCCTTAGCTTGTGTTGGTTTAATTTGATTTTTGGCTGCTTTAATCTGTTCTGCATGTGTAGTTGACTCCCTTGATTACCATTTACGTGAACGAGATTGTATTTTTCTTAAATTAAGAAGTGTTTTATTATTTATTATCTGCATACAGACATAATCTGAACTGAGAACACCCTGAAGTATAGAAAATAAATTTATGATGTGGCTTTTAGTATTAACATACTAGGTTTTCCTTTGTTAGAACTAGTCTTGATTGTAAAACAGGTTGCTTGGGATTTCTCTTTTTTTTTCCTCCTTTCTTGTTGGAAGTGGTTTCACATTCATGGCCCTGAACTAATTTTCATTTTTTATACAAAATTCACGTCCTCTCTGAAAGTTTTAAGGTTTAAGTAGCATTTTCAATTGCAAAATAGTCTCAAAGACTAATGATACATCACTCTTCCCTAACCTATAGCTGAGAAAAAACTGCTAATATAAAGCTTTGTATTAATGGCCTCATACCATTACAGTGCATTTAGTTAAATCTCAAGTTATATTTAATAATCCTTGTAGCCTCTTTCTTTAAATACAGTGTTTTAGTTTGGTTATTAGTAAACAACATTAAAGACATGGCTGTAATATGAAGGGGGTTGTTTATATTTTCTAAAAGTGGAATATTTAACACTGAAATGTAACAGTGTCAAACTAGTAACTTAAACATTAACTTGAAAAGGATTGGTATATTGGACAAGTGTATTATTCAACTAACCATCATTTAAACAACCTCTACATCTCAGAACACTTCTAAGTTTTATTAGTTTATCCCTAGAATTCTTTTGTCCAATGAAACCTTTTAATAAAAATTCTAGGTTCCATAATGTGCTTTATTGCTTCAAATTAATTTTTTTGACCTCCTACTCCTAACAGGAGATCTGATTATTTGAAGGACTTTTCTTGGGAGAGTTGACTTTTTTTTAAGGCCACAGATAAAGTAACAAAATTTGGGCAGCTTGCTTTGAATATTACTGTGTGTTTTCCCACAGGGATCTGAGGATTTCTGCCTTTTTTCTGTGCCTTTCATTAATCACTTTAGAGAGATGGTGAGGCAGTGGAATGACAGTTTCTGAGGACAGCTGTGAAATATGAGTTTTCTCAGGAGAATTGTATATGACAGCCATGCAGAGCTGATTTTATTACAGCAAGGGCTTTTCTGTAGCTACCCAGGCAGCAAACCCAGTCTGTGTTAGGGTGCAGCTCTAATGTGAATCAGCATAGAAAGTGTGTGTTTGTAACAAAAACAAACACAGTTTGGAGTGAACTTTTATCACCAGTGCTGACCAAATTCTCCATGCTTTTTTCTAGGTCATAAATAATGCCTGTGCAACTCAAGCCATAGTAAGCGTGCTGTTAAACTGTGCTCATCAAGACATTCATCTAGGGGAGACCTTGTCAGAATTTAAAGAATTTTCCCAAAGCTTTGATGCTGCGGTGAGTGACCACTGTTTTCTGCATTTTGAGTGTCACAGTGTTACAGCTCTGGTGGTTTACAGGTGTTTTGTTACTTCCTTTCAGATGAAAGGTTTGGCACTGAGCAACTCAGAAGTGATTCGGCAAGTTCACAACAGTTTTGCCAGGTAACATATGTTTTAAATCTGGCCAAAATTGGAGCAAATCCTTTTTAATCTCAGGGGTTTTTAAATTTTCTTTGCAGACAACAGATGTTTGAGTTTGATGCAAAGTCTTCAGCAAAGGAAGAAGATGCCTTTCACTTTGTAAGCTATGTTCCTGTTAATGGGAGGCTATATGAGCTAGATGGCTTAAGGGAAGGACCAATTGATTTAGGTAACATTTTACATTTTTGCTGAACATCCTGTATTTTAACAATTGCTTTTTGCAACAAATTGGTCATATGTTATAGGCGCAAAGCAACTTATTTATTAAAATAAAGAATGTGTTGAAAGTTTTCTGAATGTGCTGTAGGCTTGTATTTCCTTGCAGTCATTTGCATTGTTATAGTTTTGTTGGTCAGAAAATACAATTTTCTCCCTGCTTCCTCCATGTCTCTGAAGCTCTGTCTTTTCATTTAGTAATCAAATGATCAGGTCCTGCAATCCCTTCCAAAACCTCAATAGTTTTGTTGCAAGAGAGTTCACGTAAAGGAAAAAGGTATATAGCTGACTCCAGACACTTTTTTCCATCATGTGGCTTGTGTTTATACACTGCCCTCTTTCTTCTTAGATAGCAAGTGTTTTCCTAATTGTTAAAAAGAAAATAGCTTTAATCTCTAAGATGGGCTTCTGTTTTGTACTCTTTCTTGAGATATGTGTGCCCTATTGAGTCTTGAAAAGCTCTGCACTGCTTATCTTGTATCTGTACGTTAGAGTCTGATACATTGTCAACAACAATGTTCCACACTCCATTCCCAGAGTGTTTTCCCAGATTTGTTGACAATTTTATTTATGTTTAGGTTGAGCAACAGCTTGCTTCTTAATCTTTAGTATGTCTAGAGAGATTGTACAGTCTGCAGACCTAACAGTAACATCATTTGTATGGTCACAAGATCATGAGTCTCTAAATTTACTTTAAGGTCTTGAAATTGCAAAAGAGGCATTTTCAACTTAGGAAATCACCTGTAGGTATTCTGTCATATATCTTGAAATCAAGTTCTCTGTCATATATCCTTTTATGACTTTCCTTTCTGCCTGACTTTTTAACATTATATTGCATCTATATAGACATAATCAAGAGTTAATATTAAACAGCTGTACCTGTCCATAGTGTTTTCCTTTGCTGTCTACTTCAGTGTAGTCATGCCAACGAATTTCCCTTGTGTCATAAAAATCTTACATAACATACTTTCCCCCACCCCATTATTTCTTGTTATCAGCAAAACAAATGTTAGATGCTTATGCCCTTAAAATTTAGCTTTGTTCCATTGCTTTGGCTACTGTGTTATCTAGCTGTTGTTAGTAACAAAATATCTTCTACCTCCCGACAAACCACGCGAGTAATTTCAGACTGCAGTAGCTAAGGAAAATCTTGTTATATACTCTGAAGTTCCTGCATAAGCCTGAATTACAAAAGTTGACTTTGCAATGAATTTTGCAGTGATACTGAATTTTTTCCTTTGTTAAATTTTGCAAAGATGATGATTTTTTTCCTGTTTTTTCCCCAGGTGCATGCCATCAGGATGATTGGATAAGTGCAGTTCGGCCCGTCATTGAGAAGCGCATACAAAAGTAAATGGTCGTGATGCCTTTGAAATATAGCACCTTACCTATGCTTAAAAATTCCATAGTCTTAATCTCCTTCAGTTCGAGGATTTCCGGAGAATTTCTTAGCAGTGACACTTATGCATCATTTTTTTATGCATTTCTCTGTGTGACTTGAGAACCTGTTGCCCAACATGAGGCAAATGTGATGATAGATAAATCTCAAATACACTGCTGCTGCATAATTAATCCAAGTAGGTGTCTGTGTAGTGAAGAGAGATCCTACGAGTGCTCTGGAAAAGAAGATTGTTATCTCTGTTACACAGCTGTGGATCTTTGTGAGTGAAAGCTAAGAGTGTCATGACCATGATTACATTTGCCTATGCACTTAAAAATACTAGATAGTCATTCTGTCCATACAGCTGGTATTGAGATAAGAAGTTTTTTCTTAGCAATGTGGCTTGTCTTAGAAATTTAGCTAGAAAAACATACTATGGAATTTTTTTACTTTTGAATTATGATTCCAAACTGCAGTCCCAAATTTGTTAGAAATAAAGTAGATTTTATGCCATTTTTAGAAAACAATTCTGGCTTTGCTTGAGGACATTTATTTTTATAAACAAAGCAGGATTACCAAGTTGCTTTAGGAGAATTTAACCTCCAAAAGACCTGCTAGTCTAATTTTTGAATGTATTTCTCACACTGTTTGGGAGAAGTCTCCAATATTTTCTAACAAGTAATAGTAACGAGAAAGTAAAAACGATTGTGTGAAGTATCTTCTGGAAGTTCTATTGTTGTGTTTTCTTTTATTTTTTGGACAGTTTCAATATTTGTTTTGTGACCACAGACAGGAATAGTAAATTTTGGGGAGAGAAGGTTATTAGGAGTTACGTATTGGATACAGTTAATTTGTGGTCTGGTTTTATTTCATAACAAGATTGGATCTGTAGCACAACTTAATTTAATAGACCCATTTAAAATTTTGTTTCCATGAAATGCATTCCTTAAATTGAAATCAAGGAGAGGGCTTTTGAGTTGTCATGTTGGTAACTAATTTTGAAAGTGGGTTGTCTTTGTTGTTTTGTTTTTCTGTTCCTCATTTAGATACAGTGAAGGTGAGATAAGGTTTAACCTGATGGCTATTGTATCTGACAGGAAGATGATATATGAACAGAGGATTGCAGAGTTACAGCAGCAACTGGCAGAGGTAGGCCATGGAATTTAAATTGATAAAGTAGTTCCCTGATAGTTCTGTGTTCGCTATACTATTCACTTCCCTTCCTTGCTTCAAATGGAGTAGCAGTAAGAAAAGCAGGGAGTGGTAGAGATCTGTCCAGCCCAGCGTGGATGCCCTCAGGGCTGCAGCTCTGAGCTGAGCACTCAGCAGGGTCTACACCGTGTCATTTTGACTTTCTGCCTTGACTCATTTGCTGTGGTGCTGGATCTGTTCTTTTCGTAGTACTTGCTTGTAAATAACTGCAGAAATTCCTGGAATGTACCTATAACAGTAAACAAAATTGAATCTTTCTGTGATAGAAATACCCTTGAAACAAAACTTGCTTTAAAAAAAGAATTAAAAATAGAGTAACATCATCCATTTAAATTTTTGTTTTGTGGAAGGAGGAGCCTATGGATACAGATCAAAGTAGTAATATGTTAAGTTCTATACAATCAGAAGTTGCAAAATACCAGATGTTAATTGAAGAAGAGAACCAAAAATTAAAAAGATACAAGGTATGTAGCCTTTGCTTTTCTGATGAAATTATTGGAACAGTTGTAAAAAAAAGCCAGATATCTATCTATATATATATATATATATATGGGAGCTTTGAAATTAATCTGAAGAAACTGGATGGGGACTAGAAGATAGTTCAGCTATATAATAATTTTGGTAATGCTTTGAATTTATTTTTAGATTGAAAATATTAGAAGAAAACATAACTACCTTCCTTTCATCATGGAATTGTTAAAGACTCTAGCAGAGCATCAGCAGTTAATACCATTAGTAGAAAAAGTGAGTATTTCCTAGCTGATAGTATATTACTTTAATTCTTCATACCTTCTCTTTAAAATAAACAAGCCTATGTCATTTATTCTTCCAAGATCTTTGGTCAGGGACGGCTCCCCGCACTCCGGTGACCGCTGTAGCAGACGGTGACCGCATGGTGGCAGCCGTGGCACAGCGCTAGAAATTCAATCCCTCCCTTTTCCCTGCTCCTGTGCTCATTTACTGGCTTGGGTTTCCCCCTTTCTAAGGTCTCTAGCCATTAACATTGATTCACTGCTAAGGTTTGTATTAAAACGGTCATAAATAAGCGTGTCTGCCACTTTGGCAAGGTTATTAAATTGGTCAAGTACTTGAATTGTACTCAGCTCTGTGATGGCATGCACTTATGCTTGAGTGCCAGAGGCAGGATCCCTGATTTTGTACTCACTGAGAAAGGATCTCTGAATTAGTATAATGAAAAAAGAGCTGTGTATTACTTCATGAGTACATTCTTTAGCTGAATTTATTTAGGAAGGTAAATTTGCAGGCCCATAGTTTCTAAGAGTAACTTGTGGAGTTTTAATCCAGTTTCATGTTAACAGAAGTTATAAATAACACCTATCAAGCTGCTTTTACAAGTAAATTGCCAGTGAACTGGTGGTAACAGATCTTAATTCTAAATCACTGAATTAGATGCTGTTCCGTTGAATAATAAGTGGTAACAAGCAGCAGCCTGATTCAGAATTAACTAATGTTTTGACAGAAAGTTAGCCAGTATTGCTTCTGATTTGTCCCCTCTTCTTGCCCAATCTGTTTCTTAAGTAAATTCATAAGGAAGAAAGTGCCAGTTCTTATCAATTTTGAACTATTTATGATTGATAAAAGTTATGAGAATCTATCTGCAAATATTTTGACAGAACTTTTGTGGGGGTTTTTTCCACTTATTTGAAAGATCTAAACCACTAAGATCTTGGTTTGTTTCAGAGTTCAGTTTTGATAATCTATATGTCTGAATGTGGTGTTTTCTTATGACATAAAATGTTTCCATTAGGAAAAGTTTTTTCTATGTTAAATGAAATTGGTATAGAGGTATGAAAAATGAAGGTTTAAAATACGTTTTTAAAATAGTGCTTTTCCCCTACAGAAGTTACCTAATCTCAGTTTCTTTTGCATAATTTATTTAAATCTGTATTTACTCTTAAAAGGCTTTATATACTAACCTAGTAAAATAGTAATAGGATGCTTCTGAAGGATCCAAATTTACATTTAAATTCTTCTTTTCCCAGCATAATTTTAATATTCAGAAATGTAATGGGTAGTCATTCAAAGCTCCAGGATGATCTTCATCTTATCAAAGCTTGACATCATCTCCCCTTATTTCCTAGGCAAAAGAAAAGCAGAATGCCAAGAAAGCTCAGGAGGCCAAATGAAGATGACTTTGCAAAACACATGCAGTTACTTGCTTCTGATACTATTTTCATGACAACAAATAAAACTTTTCATAAACTTCAATTTTTGTCCGGTGCACGTTTGCCAGTTGTAATGGTTTGTCTTGTACTGTTTGCATGGGTCTGACTTTTCCTTCTCCTGCATCTTGTGCATGTAGTACTGCTGAGCAACGTTTAGGTTCTCCTGGTCACTTTCAGTATTTAACAGTCTGTCTGATTGCCAAAAGCTTGGGAAGTGGACCCAGAAATGTGCAAGGAAAATGTCCCCATTTTGTCCCACTTGAACATTATAATGATACAAATGCCAGAGGTTTAAGTATAAGCATGAGCTTTCTTTGCTCATCCCTACTAACAGTTACAATCCTTTCCAGTTGTTCAGTGACATAGCCTGTGTCTTTGTTTTTATGAAGTATGTGTCTAATTTTTTTACAAAATGGAAAAGTATGAATTCAGCTGTAGAAACATTTGCAAAGACCAATGTATAATCTCAGAAGAAATGCATTGCTTTAGTAGAAAGGATAATAAATATTCCCATTTTTATTTTGGCAAACTTTTTTCTGTGGTATTTTATTATGGGATAAAATGATTAAGATATAGAGGTCTTCAGCCTTGTGACTTGAGTACATGCATTCTAAATTTGAGGTAGAAAGAAGGCATACTGTTGTTTTGGGGAGTTAATATTTTCAGATATAAGGTATTCCTTTTCTGGAGTATGTTCAATTTAAGTCTTTAAAGAAGTGCCTTTTATTTGACTTTGAGAATTAATATAAGGAAAAAGGTGTATGAAATATTGTTGATGACAGCATTGCTGTGGAAGATGTTTGAGCTGTGTCCCATGGACCAAAGGAAATACCTGGGGAATGGAGTTCACTGCGTGTCCTGACACCTTAAATGCTGCCTGCATGTGAGCTGTGAATAGATTGTTTTGGTATGGACAGTAACAGGCCACTGCAACAATACACACTGTTTGAATTATTCACTGTCAGTGTACATGTTTTTGTTTAGAAAATTTCCAGTTTCTTCCTAAAACACTTGGATAAAAAACAGAATGAAAGGAGCTTTGATTTTTTTTCCCAAGTATTCAAAACTGTAAATAGTAAAATATGGTTGTTTCCCTTTTTATTCATTGGGCTGTGAATTCCTTTGGTCTTGTAGGCTGAATTTTTTGAAACTCTGATATGAAACGTTCTGTTATCTGTTGGTGCTTTGTTTATATTCCATGTATATATATACAAACAGGATAAAATTTTGGCTGAAGAAGTAAAACATAGACTGTGCTCTTCACAGACTCTTCCAGACTCATCTGGAAGGATGAGTCATTGCTGTGGCTGGAATGGTAAGATGTATTTCAGAAAAATTTGAGATCCCTATTTATGTTTTGTACAAAATTGATCAGGTTAATGAGAACATAATTTCTGTGAGAATTTCCTACTTTACTAATTCACTGCAGCATTATTGTCCAAGGAAATGGAAAGACTTACAGAGGAAGAGGCATTTCTGCTTTTAAAATTACATTTGAACTTCATTTCAACCTGTTGAAAACATTTGTCTGTCTTTTTAAGTGGTAGCCTGATGACTCCTGTTGCACACTGTCGTCCTTGGAGAATTTTGCAATTTGATATTCGATGTCAACTTAAATTTGTACTGAAGTCATTTCATTCTCCTTTTACTTCCATACTTGGGCATGTACAAAAGGAAAAGGAATTTTGCTGAAACAAATTTTTTTCTGAAACGGGAATTATTTGAGATGATAAAATACAGATTTTTTTTTTGAGGTACTTGAGCCTCCGAATGAAATTAAAAAGCCCAAAAAATAATCCTATGCATTTCCTTCCACTAAGGAGGAAATAGTTATAGTTCCCATTCTGTTTTTTTGTTGTTGGGTTTTTGATGTTGTTGTTGTGGGGTTGTTTTTTTTTTTTTTGTGTTGTGGATTTTTTGTTGGGTTTGGTGGGGGTTGGTTTGTTTGTTTGGGGTGGGGATCTTTTTGTTTGGTTTGGGGTTTTGGAGGTTTTTTGTTTGTTTTGTTGGGGTTTTTTTGTAAACACCTGATAGAGTTATTTGTATCAGTCATCTCTGAGCCGTGGGTTCAGAGTTCCAGTAGCATTGTCACTTTTTTGTGTTCATGAAATCTCTTTAGTGAAAGTGGTGATAATGCAGAGTTGTTCCCACAGAGTTAGAGTTAAAAAGTTAAGTGAAATTGATGTGAGATTTCTGATATATGTAGTAGCTGCAAGTGCTGCAAAAAAACAGTTTAGCCATGGAGCCTTTTTGTCTGATCTGGATAATCTCACCTCTCCTTAATAACGTTAAGCTTTTTTACAGAGTTTATATATATATAATATATACATGTCATAAATCTTTATAAATATGTATCAATATATAGATTTTTTTAATACAGAGTTTCCATCACTGTGGAAGGAATGTTATTTGACCCACAGTATCATCACTGGATGCTAAGCTGAAGTTACTGCACAGTATCAGCACTGTAGAGGGTGAGCTTTTATGTTTAAACCCTGAGTGACATTGCAGAGAGAGGTATTTGGGGGGGAACTCTCAAATATTTAAAAATAATGGCTATATTTAAAAGTAAAAAACCACAAAAAACTAAAACCTTTTATTTGTAAACATATTACCAGCACAAACTGTACTAGAATTAATGACACTTTCAATTATGACAGCGTAACTCTACTGTGGACACTCTTGCTCTGGAATATTCCTTAAGATGTGAAGCCTTAGCTATAAATACTAAAATAAAATAAAAGAGCTGAAATATTTTCATTTGATTTCTAAGACTATATACTAGAGGCCAAACAGTTACAATAGTGATTAGTAAGCTAAAAGTTACATCAATACAGCATAATATAGATCAAAGATGACTTGTGCCCTAATGTTCTCACAGCAGACTCGATTTTTGTGGGTTTGTTCTGTCCCTTTAGATGTACTCTATACTTATGCCCACAGTATGAAAATGTTTATGAGAAGGCTGAATGACCTCATCACAACTTTCTATAAGTAAAGAAGAAGCCAGAAAAGAGATGCAAAATTGTTAATTGCAGATGGAAAGAGGGAGGCAGACAAAACAAAAAAGAAAAAAATAATTAAAACCCCCACTATATTCTATGAAAAGTAAAGGCACAGACAAGAAAGAACAACTACAAAATCATCACTAGAAAAGTGTGATTTATCCAGCTGAAGTATCTTGTGGCCCAATCCTTGCTGTTTTCTCATGCCAAACAGCTTAACCATTGGTGGTGTCCCTTTTCTCTTTCTGTACTACAGCCAGAAAGAATGCTGTGTCATTGCTAACAAGCTGCTATTCTGAGATGCCCAGTGGAAAGTCCTGTATCAGCTGATCTTCTGTCTCACTTTAATACGGCATGACCTCAACCACTTTCAGTTTCAGCACCTCAAGTTGCCCAGGCCTGCAATTCTTTGCCCCTTGCATGGTTACACTCCGTGGCAACTGGCATTTTTAAAGTACCTAAAACTAAGAATTTCTGCTATTAGATGATACCAATGGAGTCACACTAGCAGATTAACTAGGGCACTCAAAGCAGAGAGAGGGGAATGAGAGCACAACAAAAGAAAGTTGCTTTCTCCAGTTCTTAAGCAGCAGTGAAACCAGCAGCAGGGCTAACACCTTTAGAAATCAAAATTTACACAAATCTTCCTAGGGGTAATCCTTGCAAAAGAGAAAGGCCTGGAATATTTCGTTTTGGAAAATCAACTCATTTTCAAATGCAACTGCAGAAGGGAGCCACCATTATAATTAATGCCATAACCTTTAGTGGGAATCCCTCTTTGTGGCACACATTTCAGTCTCTTTTTGTAAGAGGCATTGTTGAGTGGCTTCAGTGAAAAACATCTTTAATGTGCTCTGAATAGAATTAGGATCTAAAAGAGCAAGCATTTCAGGAAAGCCTGAGATATTGCCTGTGGTGAGACCCCTTCTAACAGGTTAACTTAAGGTACTAAATGCTCCATCCAAATACTGGCAGATGAGTCAGAGAAGAGCAATCTTTTTTAATGGTCCTTTGGGAAGACAGGGCTTGCAGGGAGTTTGGTACTTTCTGGTATATCATCTACATTCCAAGAAAGAGTATTCAAATACCAAAATGACCTACAGAACACAAAGTCATTGTGGATTATAGTCCAGTGCATGGCAGTCTCAGAAAGGGACCCATCAAAGCCTTTAAATCCCAACACACAAGCTGTGAATTGGCAGTCTATGCCAGTTTTTACCAAAGCAGAACAAAATGCAGATCACAAAAAGAGGCTGTTAGGTCAGTTATAAGCAGTATGAAAGAGGAAAGCATCAGCTCTGTTAAGTGGTATAAGAGCCCTTCTCTCCACACATGACCCGACCCCCCTACCCCTTCTTCCTCTCCCATTCCTACCCTGCTACCAACCCTGAACCCCCTCTATTCCCCCTCTACCCCTCCTTTCCACCCTCCCTCCACCCCCAACCAGCTTTTCCCTTCCCTGCACACCCCGACCCCCCTCCCTCTTCCAGCAGAACAAGTCAGTACGAATCTGAGAATGGTTGCCACTGAAGCAAAAGCTGATTTTCAGCAGAAAATGATGTTTCTAGTGTTAAGATGAAAATGTGTAGAAGGGAATACAAGAGACCTCATCCCTGGTAAGTACCAACTCTGTTAATAATTACCCAATACAGCCTCACCCCTGATGAGTCACAGCTGTATCCAATAAAGATAAGTGTGATAAAGGGAGTGGGTGAGCTGCTGAGGGGAGAATCATGAAGGAGGAAGAACCTTGAGGAGAAGGGAATGAGAGGATCATGAAGAAGGATCCTGGGGAGAGAGAATCCCTGCTGTGAGGAGGGTCTAACAGTCTAACAGGCTGGGTCTGCAGTTAGAGCCTGTTGTTGGAACCTGCAGTCAGAGTTCAGCAGGAAATAAGCAGCAGTCAGAGGCTGCAAGGGAAACCTCCAGCAGGAGCTGCTGCAGCCAGAGTCAGGGAATGGTTGGAGTCAGGCTGGCTGAGCTGTACAGAGGAATAAACCAGGACCCTTTTCATGCTGTGATAAACAAGAGTTCTGTGTCTCAGCTCATTTCTATCCTCTAACAAGAGGGCTGCTGCAACAAATGTGAACATTTTGTTATATTGAATTACTTTTATAGACTGAGTTTTACCTTAAGCTGCCTCAAAAGAAAGTATCTTTCTATTTTACAGAGAATAAATTGAGATCTGCAGTACCCATAGTCACCCAGAACTGAATCTGAATGGCATTTAGTCCTGGATTCCTAATGAACAATTATAAAGTATTTTCACAGTTAATGAGATAGTCTATAAATTAATAACCACAGAAATTTTAATTAAAGGTGAGATTTTGTCTATGAGATTCAAAAAGCTACCAAAATTATTTCTGTAGAACTGATAAAACTACTTGTTATTCTTAGGTATTACTGCTATATTTTAATGAGATAGGGTACTAGCTTTTTGCATGTTGCAGGTTTACAAATTTTGGGCTTAAATTCCGTATTACTTTTGCTTGTTTCATTGAGCAATGCAGCTACTCCTTAGAAAATGAGTACCTTATGGACATGAAATATCATAATAAATAAGACAAATATAAAGACTTGTGAGGGTCTTTATATATATAATATATATATATTGTTTATATATTACTGACAAAAGATTAACTCACTTCATATTAATCCAGAGAAAAGCAGTAAAAGAGACTGAGATAGTTGAATGATAAATAGCATTATAGCAATTTGTGAATTGTTATAATTAGGCATTAAGACACAACTTAGTATTTGAGAACCATTTCAGAATTACATCCAGGAGTTCTTTTGTGGTATATAAACACATAACCCCATAATATCTTTTTAATTTAAAAAGTGCAAAAATTTCTGCTGAGTTTCTAAAAAAAGAGCAGTAGCCATATTGCAGCAATAGATTTTTTAGAATGTGCTCTGTAGTTCACAAGACAGAGCAGAAGGCATCTGCCAAACACCATGCACATGTAGAATCCTTTTGCTACTTGTCAACATGTCCTGTGCCTGTGTGAGGAGAAGCAGTGTTCCTGTCTCTCACCAGGCTCAGCAGAAGACTTTCCTGGCTGTAAGGTTCCTGATGGGAGCAGGGTTTCCTTTCACTTCTAAATTTCTCAAAATCAATTTAATTTTTTTAATTGCATTTTCCCTATATATATTCTGCACAACTGCTTTATGTGTTGCAGTGCACAACTCACCACCAGAGCTGCTTACTCACCTCCTGTAGCCATATTTGTATCAGGCTATAATTGCACTTATCCTTGAGTTGCTCAGGAGATTATAGTGCTCTTGCAAAAAAAAAAAAGCAAAATCTTTTATAGCATCTGCAGTATTTTTTCCTGTTACTTTCATAGTTCCAATGCTTACATTTCATTCTGCTAACTTACAAGATCTTCATCTTGGTCTAGCTATAAGAAAGAAAATGAGGTAAGTGCAAAAATGTGTGACAAGTGGTCATAAATGGAAATGTGTTTACCTTAAAAAATGCAAGATGTGCTTAAAAGCTTCCTTGAAACAGTGCTCCTGAATCTTCACATCAGCAAAGTGTAACTTCAGGCCCTTCTGAGGTAACCTGCAATTGGCTTAATTTGAGAAACTTAATTTGAGAAACCCTCTGCAAAGGTGTAAGGAGTAAGCAAGGAAGTCTGTGTTTATGTGGGGAAACAAAGCCTTCCCTGTTACCCTTGTATATACACTATACTTAACAGGGTATGTGTGATAGAACCTCAACCCTCAAAGCAACCCTTTCATCTTCAAGTTCTGAAGAATAAGAAAATTGGAAGTTGTGTGAGAAATGGTTTTCTGAGAAAAACATCCACCACTTGGCTGCTGGTAAGATCTGACACCTAAAAAGGCAGCTGAGCAGTGATAGGTATGGGATTCAGGGTTACCAGAGTGCAGGTCTCTCTCAGGCTTTAGAGAAAAGCCAAAAAACAAAGGTCAACCAAGCAGTTCTTGTCTGGTAATAGTGAAGTCCTGTGGCAGAGAACTTCCAAAAACGTGAGACCACAGTAATTTATTATGATGTGCTGCAGCTTGGTGTTGAACAATTGTATAAAATTACAGGGACCTAACAGAGATTTCAGGTGGGAGTGGTGGATCCAACTTGATTTTTTTACCTTCACTGCTGAAAAAGGGTAGTGATACCAAAAATTGTCCCTCCCACCGAGGAGGTAAGTTCTCATTTTCCTGTACTTTTACCCAGAATAATTCCATAGACTGTACATGTGCAGAGCCTCTTACAGAGCTACTGGTTCTATAAATTGTGCCTGGGCCCATCTGTGTTTTAAAAATCTTTGAACGTGCAAAAAATACCAGGTTATGTATTTATCTCCTGCTAATATACATGGCTGGAGTTCAGGGAGTTGCACTTGTCTTTAGGGACACAGTTTTGTTGTTTGTTGAGGTCATGGTCAAGATTCATTACTGTTAATGGTGGTACATGCCAGACATGTAGATTTATTTGGCTGTGGCATGAATTCCTGGTGCAAACCAATTCTTTGGCACTGTCTCCTCCTAAAGTGCTGACTGTGATTCAGGATGACAGCCTTCCTCAGGTCCTTCCCCACAGATCTGGATCTTACAGAAGCCAATTGATATACACTGTGCACATTAATCCCAGCACCACCTGCAGCCCTGCTCTCCCTGTGAAATACTTGGGAAAAGAGGAGTACACAAAGCCAGGAAACAAGTACTAGACAGTGTGAGCCCTAAAAAAGAGCAAGAGAAATCCATTCTAGGGAGACTGATTAGGATCTCCCAGCCAATAATGTGATGAGACAGCCTGGATGATCCAAAGGGTCTTTTCCAACATAAATGAGCTTATGCTAGGGTTTGTATCTCTCTAGTTTTGCCCTTTTAGCAGCTGATGAAAGGCAGACTGAAGGTGAGAGCTTTAGAATTTTAATATTGCATCCCTACCATTCTCCTTTTGATTTGTGAGCTTGAGAAGTGGAACTTGAGAAGTGGAATTTATTACTAACAAAACCAGAGCAGGATAATGCAAAATAAATTTGTAAAAACACCTTCCCTCCACCCCCTTTCTCCCATCTCTACCTCCTACCCCAGCAGCACAGGGAGACAGGGAAATGAGGGTTATAGTCAGTTCATCATCTGTGGTTTCTCCTCCTGCTCAGGGACAGGAGTCATTCCCTTGCTGCATTGTGTGGTCCCTCCTATGGGAGACAGTTCTCTGTGAACTTCTCCAACACGAGTCCTGTGTTGCAAGCAACAGTTCTCTGCAATTGCTGCACTGTGAGTCTATCCCACAGGCAACAGTCGTCCCTGCAACTGCTGCAGCACCGGTCACTCTTCCACAGGGTGCAGTCCTTAAAGGTCAGGGTGCTCCAGTGTGGCTCCCTGTCTCATGGGCCTCCCACAGGGTCACAGCCTCCTCTCAGGCATCCCCCTACTCTGGCATGGGGCTCCTCCATGGCCTGCAGGTGGAATGCTGCATCCCCATGGACCTCCCTGGGCTGCAGGGGCACAGCTGCCTCACCATGGTCTTCTCCACAGGCTGCAGAGGAATCTCAGTTCCAGCTCCTGGAACACCTCCTGCCTCTCCTTCTTCACTGCCCCTTGATGTCTGCTGTTCCTCTCACATATTCTCGCCCTGCTTTTCTCTGGCTGCAATTACAACTGTGCAATATCTTTTTTTTTTTCTTTATTCCTAAATCTGCAACCACAGGGGCATTACTACCATTTCAAATTGGTGTAGCCTTGGCCAGCATCATCTCCATCTTTGGAGCCACCAGGGGCTGGTTTTGCCAGACATGGAGGAAGCTTCTAGCAGCTTCTCACAGAAGCCACCCAAAAAAACCAAAAACCAGGCCATGCAAACCCAGCTGGTTTCAGCCTCTGCCTCCCAAACCTTGTGAGTTTTAGTGGCTACACCTGAGAGATCAGTGAATGACCATGTTTGCCCTAACTGGTTTTCAGTGTTTGACTCATCAGTGTAGGGTAGAAACAGTTTTATCTTGTCTGTTAATTATGCAAATAAGTACATACATGCCTATGTGCTTCCTGTGGAAAGAAGTCCAAAAAGAAGGTGGGATTTGTCTATGAAAATATGGAACACTCCTTTTCTTTCCTTTTTTTTTTTTTTTTCCAGAGCACTGTGTTAATGGAAACAATGATAAGAAAAACAGCTGCCTGGAAGAGTGTAATAAACTGCCACATAAACAATCTTCTGATATCAAATTGCTGAAGTCCAACTACATTCAAGTTATAAAGACTGAGGACTTCAGAAGGAAGATGAGTAAGTTATTTTATGGCTCATATTTTTCATGCAGAAAATTTACCAAAACCAGAAAAACATACACAACAGAAACAATCTGTACTGTACATTTACAACACAGAAATTTCAGTGTTTCCTGCTGAAACTGAACTGCTGGAATGATGTCTAACAGATTTTTACCAGTACAGTAATGAGTGGAAACTGAGAATACTGTGCTGAAAAGAAATTTAAAACCAGAGGAGGAAATTCTTATAAAAAAGGTGGGGGGTTGCATATATGCCTGACAAAGAAGACATGATAGGCAGAATCTGTTAAAAGACTAACAGAAATTACCATACGGCCATGATCTCCAAAAAATCATCTCAGCCTACCTAAACAAATTTTGATGAGTTTTCACTCAAAATAATATTTTGTGAACTGTTTATCCAGCATATGTTGCAGCTATATATATATATATAAATATGTATATTACATATATATTTGTGTATTATAAAATTGGGGTTTTTTTACAGATCTCTTTTGAAAAGCCACTGAGGAGTATAAAACATGTCCCTCTTCCTGAACAACATACTTATTAAATAAAATCTCTAAGAACTGAGATCTGAATAAGCAGCAGTTTCTTGAGATCCACACTAATATAAAAACACCTAAACATGCTTTATGCAATTATTCATGTGTTAGGATTAGCTAAGGTTGGCCCTTGATTCCTGTGGGAATTGACAGTCCTGTTTCTTGGAAGATGCACTGGGGAAGTCTTATCAGGTGTTCTCAAACCAAACCAGTACCAAACTTGAGTCTTTATGGATAATACAAAGCAAGGATAATTCCAGGAAATCATCAGCACATTTTCTTTTATTGCAGAAATGGGATGTGATTACTGAGATGTAAGACAGTCCTACCTTTTATATGTGGTAAGAGTGCTTTCCCTGGCAAATTTGATTGGAAAAATTATTCAGATAGCAGTTTAGTCTTAATGTAATTACTGTAACTTGCATGAGTGGAGGATGCACAAGGTCTAGTGGTTGGAACAGGAGGCCAGACCACTCTTTATCTTGTCACTCCTTGCTGCGTGAACATGAAAAGTTGCTTAACCTTTACAATTTAGCTTACCCTGCAAAACAAGCACGAGGTTACGGGTTTACATGCAGCTAAGCAAATGAACTAACTGTATCACCTTAACTGTCTCTCATTTTCTCCTAGTTTTATAGTACATGAGTAAACTTGCCTGAAAGGAACAAAAATTACAGTGTTACTTTAGTGGTTTTCAGCTTTATACACACACTGGAATTCTTATAAAATATAATTGTCCTAATTGTTTATCATCCCAACATATATGTTACCCTCCTAAGCTCATTAAGAGGCTGCTGTAAAATGTGATGCAGCAATGCTATGAAGGAAAAGTACAAATTTCAACCTAAGTACCACTGGAACAAGGAAAGGAAATAAGGGGTCATACTTCTGCTTTTTCTGTTGAGACGGAATAGAAAAGGAAATACAGCAAGGAAGTAAAGTGCACTATAAAGAGGTGGCAGCATACAGCACTTGGCTGATACCCCTGCCCAAGGGGACTCAGAAGCCAAGGAGATAGTTACTTCGGCAGAGGGCACTGGAGTAACAAGGATGTGATGTGGTACTGGCTCTGCCTTGCTCTGCCTAGTGGAACTACAGGCTTGTGATGCTGCAATTTCTTGTACTTTCTGTTGCTTCAAAATTTTTACCCCAAAAAGAGAAAAGATGTGCTGAATAACACTGCAAGGTCTGGGATTAGAGCAAAGCAGGCAATGACATGTAAGCACAAAAGGCAATAAGGAGGAGAATCTGAGGCACGTACTCCTGAGTCGGCATTCTACATGCCACAACAGCAGTAGGACAAGAAGGATGATGAGGTGGGATGGTTAAGGTAGTGAAACCTCTAAAGAGAAATCATCAAAACAAAGTTTCTTACCTTCCTTACAATTTCTTCTTTTTCCACAGCAGCTGCAGTCAGAGGGTATATTTATGTATACTTTGCATTCCAAGTAGCCTAAAAACACAAACATTAATAACTGTACTAATATTCTACAAATTGATTATGAACAGCATCAAAGAACTGCAAAAAGTTTTTAAACAAATCTGATGTTTGGAGGGTTATATAATATTATTTATTTGTGCAAATTGTGGATTTGTGAATGCGTGGGACAGAAGCTTCCATGGAGGAACATTCATGTTACACATATGGACTTCACACTCCTTTAGATCCTCTAGGCTTTTTTTGTACATGGGAAATCAAAACCTTGTGTGTTATGATGGAGATACTGAACATGTCCACAGTATAAGTCTGTATTTTGCTGGCATTTTTTATTATTTAAAATAAGCATATAAAACTAGCTCTAATGCATCTGTATCCCACGGACTTGGATGACATTCAGCATGCTCTTTAATGAACATCTGATTTTTTTCAATGATTTTGTTGGATGGATACAGTCTTCTGCTTTTGTCAATGGAATTTTATAAAAGTGCAGGAATTTAGGTTTTATCAATGTGATGATGGTCAAGCATATACAAGGGCTAAAGGTTTTCTTTTTTATTATCTGTGCTTTATGTACAAGAATCTTCACTGTGTGAAATAACAAGGACATGCTTGCAGCCACCTGGAGAAGTATTTAATTCTTGCCTTCCATTCTGATATCACAGGTTTCAAAATGAGAATTTTTCCATTATTATCAGCTTTACAGGTCACATTGCTAACTAAAATAGCAAACTGAAACACTGCCAAGACATGTAAAAAATACACATTTCTTTTTATAAAGACAGTTATCCTGGTACCACAGTTCTAGAGCAGTTTTATATAGAAGGAGTAATATAAAAAATTGAATGGTGAGATGATACCATTTGACAGTTACACTGGTATTTTGGGTATTTCAGTCATACAGGCTAAAATGAGGAGTAATTTTTAATGTATAATTTGAAGAACATTACTAGTGTGGCCACAAATGTCAGATCTTAGAAACACGCCTACACATTATCCCCTTTTTGATGGAAAAAAAAAAAAGAGAAAGGAATTGAAAATTGAGACTGTATGCAGTAGAATAAAAACTAATTCCTATGGGTTTTTAAGAATATAAAAGAAAGAACAATGTAAACAAGTGGAGATAAATTACAGCAGATTTAATGAGAAACTGAAATCATATTTGAAAACAGTATTCCTAAAGACAAATACCATTTTGTGTTTCAAATGCTAAAGCAGTGTATCATGCAGGAAGAAATGCTGTGTAACTGGGGAAAGCAGACACTAAAAATAATCTAGGTTATCTAGTGGGATCAGTTCTCAACAAGAGAACAAGCTCATCTACAAAATTTCTGAACTTTCAGAAAACGTAATAAAGAATAAACATTAGAAAAGCCTGGTTCTGATGGAAGTCTAAACTGGAGTTTAAGTGCTCATTTGTGCAGTGTTACATAATAAGAACCATAGGTCATTTCATATCCCACTTCTTTAAATTTTAACCATGTAGTACTGTGGTAACCTATGCTGTAGTACTGAAAATTGTTGATAGCATGTTCATACGGTAATGGAATTAAATATTGAGGCAAAACATAAACTACATGAAAAATGAAAACTTTCCACAATACAGGCACCAAAAGAGAAAGTGGTAGAAGTCCCCAGACTGGACTATTAAAACTCAGACTGGACAGAACATCAGAACACCGTACAACTACTTGCTAGAAATTAGGAAGTAATGGGATGTCCTCAGGCCCTGACCATTTCTAACTTCTGTGACTTTAAACCAAGGTTGCAAAGAACACCTACCATTTTAGCTATTTCTAATGCCATCTTCTGCTTCTAATCAGGACACTGACAACTCCAACAAGGTTCAAATTTCTACTGTAACATTTAAAGAGGAGTCTGCAAAAGATAGCAATTGTTGATTGAAAAGTTTCTGTGGTACAGAATATCAGACTGGTTGGAAGCATCTTAAAGCTCATCTTGTTCCAAACCCTACCACAGGCAGGGACAACTTTCACTAGACGAGGTTGCTCCAAGCCCTGTCCAATCTGGCCTTGGATATTTCGAATTTACACTTCTTTTCTAGCTCATAGTAAAGCTCTTGCTAAGTCAAAGGTGCTCTTTGTAAATATCTCAGCCTTCTGTGTTCATAAGATCTCAATGCCTGTGACTGTGGCTAGAAAACTGTTTTCAGAAATTAATAGCTTTTCTTAATACTATTATATTTAAGCACTGATCCTTGATTAACATTAAGGTTGTTTTGGTGGAAAAGCCTAAATAATAGAGATTATTACTTTAGTAAAACAGATAGAAATAATACTTTTAGTTACTACACCACACTTCTTGTAAAGTTAATGAAAATCTGTCAATGGTCGGTACAAGAGTCAGAAATAGGAGCTAAAGAGTAACCTTGCCCTATGTAGTTTTTCCCCGTGTGCAGGAATTTTCATCTTCTGTCTGCATGTCACAACTCAGCTTCCTTTTGCAGGTTGCTCTCTCGATTCCCTGTCTCTGAACGTGGCTACTTTGGACTTGACAATATTCTATTTAAATTGTATTTCCAGGTCATGCAATGCTGCACTTGAGATGTTGGACTGACAGTTATACACTGGGTTATGAAAGGAAAATAGAAATGCAGTGATTCCCTGGACAGCATCCTGCACTGTAGCATCACAGCAGGATTGGTCCCACAGAGCCTCTAGCTGGGCATAGATGTGATAAAATATATGGGCAAAAAATAAAACGGGACCACTGAATACCATTTTTGATCTTTAATTTAAATATGGCTAAATTCCTTAGTATTTTACACCATTTTCATGTTTCATAAACAGGCATCAAGTGGATGTTACCATGAAATGGTAACATGATGCTAAATAATTAGCTCTTGTAACAATTTATAACTGTCAGTCACTACGTGCTTAGTAAATGCTGCAAGTCAAGTGACTGCAAGACATCCTATAAATGCGTTTTAAAATTTCTTCTGTATCCCAACTAGTTCTGACTGTGATACAGGAAAGCTTGGAGGGTCCCCAAACATCTTACCTGTTGGTTAAGGCTGAGGATGATTTGTGTCCTGCAGCACACAAAGCTACGGGGGACCTTCTCCAACAGCGAGCCCACCTCTGCGGCTTCACTTAGGACTGGCAGGCAAAACCTGAAAGCTTTGCCCTGCACGGCCACGTAAGCGAGAAGTTAATTTGTGTTGTTTTTCCCTGACGTAAGAAAAGTAACCGGCTCGAAACAATAAGGTGTGATGGCATGAGGCAACCGCAGGGTCCGCCAACAGAGGTTCCTGAGGGAGAGAAGATGGCGGGCGGGGGCCCTCAGGAAGCTCTCAAAACACAGAGCGCTCCCCAGGAGCCACTCCGTGTGTGAAAATCTTCGGCCTCCACCTCCGAGCCCGCTAACTATGACAAGAGGAGGTGAGACGGGGGAAAAAATACCCCACCTGAAAGGAGGACGGCATCTGACATTGGAGACCGTCCCTGACGGAGCGCGAGGTACCCTCCCCGAGACGGGCGATACTTCCCCCACCCCGCTCTCACAGGCTCTAGGCCGGGACTCGGCTATTTCTCCCCGTCCCGGCTGCGGGGGAAGGCGGGCTCAGGAAGGGGAGGGTGGTGCGGAGGGAGAGAGAGAGCGAAAGGGAGGGAGGTGGGCGGTGAGAGGAGCAGTCGACGCACAAGATGGCCGCTGCCGGAGTGGCAGCGGGGTGGCGGCGGGCGATGGCGGCGCTGCCCCGGGGCCCGCGGGTACTACTGGAGGAGCAGCAGCAGGGCGCGGTGGCAGTCCCGGTGTGCCGGAGCTGAGGGGGCCGGTGGGCGCTGCAGGAAGCCCGGCCCGCGTGGTGAGTGCGCTGCCTCCGCCGCGGGGTGCGGGGAACAATAGGGCGGGAGAGCTCTGCCCGCCTTGCCGAGAAAGGAGGCGGAGGGGCGGGCGCTAGGACGAGATGATCTCGAGGTGCTTTCTACTTCTAACAATTCTGTGACTTTGTGCCTCGCCAGGCCTCAGGCGCCTGCCGGGCTCGATTTCCGAACGCCTCGGGCAGGCAGGGAGGGACCACGGGTCGCTGTGCCCGATGGGGGGGGGGCGGAGAGGGACTGAGTCCGGCTGGGGGTGGGGAGAAGCGGCATCGCCTCAGGCTGCGGCGGCCGAGGGACAGGCGGCTTTTGTGTGTCCCCTGTGCCTGCTGTTGTTTTTTCCAGGGGCTCTGCCTGCCTCTGCGTGAGAAAACTCATCCCTGTGTCGCGTTGAACAACAGAGACGGAGGGAAAATAATGACAGGGCCCTACCGGTCCCCGGGACACCTCTCCGCCCTGGGTTGTGGCTCTTTTGTCTGTCGTGCCTCAGGGAAGAGCGAGGTGGCCGTGGCTCCCTCTGCGCGGGGACAAACGATGGTGAAACCGCACAGGATCTCCCTGACTTGCACTAGTTTTTCCACCCTGGCATTGTTTTTGCTGTTGGATTACACCCACAGAGTGGGTAGGGTTTCATGCCGGGGGTACGGTGTTGGTATAGCTGGGATTGATGGCTGGGAATGGCCTGGTGTCAGGTTTTGTCCTCAAAAGCCATTGTGAGGTCTGTCTTGTTTTAAAGCAGGGAACTGATGCAGGGTTTGGGTTTTTTTCCTAGGAACGTTTTGTTTACCTCCGCGTGCCTTTTTGTCCAGAGTGTATCTGTTATTTTTATAAATTTCGGTCAAGTACAAGTGACAAATCATTGTTCCTCGAGCAGAAGCTATGGTTTTCTGTGTGTTTTTGCCATATTGAAAATGGCCGAAGTGGGGGGAAAATTAAAAATTTGGAAAAATTATTAAAAGGCTCAAAGTAACCTGGATTGTATCTGAGCTGCTTTAATCATTGTAACTGGTGTAGCAATGCTGTCATTTAATGACTGCTGGAAGATAAATGCAGCTGTTAAATTCAGCATTTATACTCTATTCACATCATTTGGCTATAGAATTGTGAGATAGCACAGGAATACTATGAGGCAGAAGTTAATGTATTCCTAAACTTAACCTTTCTGTACTTCTTTCAGGCTTGTAAGGATGTGGAGGTGGTTAATTTTGTCAGCTATAAATGTCTGTATTGCTGCATTTGAAGTCAATAAAGCTAATATGGGACATCATGGCTGTTAAAATAACCTGTATTCAGGAGCAGTTTGTACATTATTGCCAGTTCCTAAGCTTCATCAGGAGCACCATGGCTTTCTTCAGTGCATTAATACACAGTGCTTATAATGAAATTATGGTTCCCACTAACATAAATAGAAGCAGATGTTATCAGACACCTTTTCCTTTCCCAGAGATGCCTTATGGCTTTGCCTTCCTGTCCTAGAAAAGGGTCTGTCAAAGCAGACAGCCTGACAGGCTGCTTGGAGGTAAATTTAGAAAAGGCAGGTACCATCAGAGCAGTCTGTTTTGACAACCAGAGACTTGAGTTTGTCAATCACTTATGAGCAGCAGGAACCTTCAGCAAAATAAGTGGGAAGTAACTTGTATGGTTTCTGGTGTTTTGTTGTTAGTTTTTGTGAGGTTTTTTTGTCAGCTTTGTATCCAAACTAGTTTAGTTTAAAGCAAAATATTTTAGAAATTTCTGATGGGATTGTTGTATGCTGATAATTTAAAAAAACTAACGTTCCAGTGAACGGATAAACATATGAATCTGGAAATTGCAGACATTAATATCACAGAGTTTAATTTAGGGGCATGTTGAGATGTGTATTATTATATAAAAGTACTCCTGCTAAAGCAGATGAAGAGAAATGAGCAGGAATGCTTTTGGAAACTTCTGACGTGTTGCGAATGATTCACCAGCAATCAGGGTGGAGCCGTTATCAATCTTGTTGAATTAAGTATCACAGAAGTTGAAATTCAGTGAATGTGTGTATTAAAATAATGCTTTAATTACTTTGTATTTGGTTCAGAAGTCTTGGGTGATGCTGATGCTGGCTACCTTTGATAGTGATGGCAAAAACTGACATCCCATATCATTAAGGTCTCTATCTCTTATATAACCAGTGCTATAAAAGGGTGTTCCATGATACTTAGGAAGTTGACCTTTCCCAGTCTGTAATATGTAGTGATATGAAAAATAATTGCCTTTTTTTTTTTTTTTTTTTTTTTTTTTTTTTTTTGTAATTCTGCACCAAGAATTATAGTTTATATGCTGGATACCTGGCAAAAATGTTTCATCCATTTGAAAGAACTTGTGGAGTCGTAGCTTTCCAGTGGTATGACATGTAAAGCTGAATTAGAATGAAAGAAGTTATCTGCATGTAGGTTCCCAACTTCCCAAGAATCTCCAAATAGTGATGCAGAAGCCACTATCAGGTATCTTTTAAGCAGGTGACCTTTATAAAACTTCGTAATTTTTTGCAAAGCCTGCTCATTGTTTAAAATTCTTCTCCCTCCACCATGGATTCACTAAATCATTTTGCAGATGAAAGTCTACGCGGCTTTGTGGTGGTTTTTCCCACACCCAGTAAATCAGGTGATTGTTTGCTGGGGCATCCCAAATAACATTGGCTGGTGGGCCAGAAAAACAAATCTGACTCAAAGGACATGAGAAATAAATCATAGGGGAATTAATATTTTGAAATTAATGTCTTGGACTGTACTAGGTAACGAATGTGAAACCATTATCATACAGGAATAAAGATATAATATGCTCCTATATAAACACACTGCACCAACTGAAATTTCAGTATGACCTTCAAGATTGATGTAGGCTCTGTTACAATAATGTAGTCTGCAGTCTAGGGACTCTGCTAACTGAGAAAGAAAGCCACAAATGTTCACTTATGCTATATTACTTTCCTTTCTATGCAGAGATTCCACAGTGTGCCTGGACTTAGGTGCAGTTCCCATCACTGAGTCTGACTACTTGTTTTACTGAAGAAGTGTCTCTCTTGATAATTACCTTTTGCATCAGTCTCATTTTCTTCATTACCAGTATGGTTAAAGTTGAAATGGTATTAGTTTTCCAAGGGCTAACTGATTTCCTAATGAGGTTTTTTATTTGTGGAAGTGTGTAATGGGCAAGAAGGTGCAAAAGTCATGATGGCTTTTTATAAATAGATTTTTCTGATATAAAAATAATTTCTGGTTAGAGTGCTTGAGGAAACAGCTTTCCTGTTACTGCATGGTAGCAACATATTTGGTGCTATCAGCTGGAGAAGAAAGAAATTTTGGTGATAGAAATAGCAGGAATTCTAAATAATTTGCTGTAAATTTGTGTTGTCAGAGGCAGTACCTGTGGTGCACTGCTCTATGTTAGAAAGTGTGGAGGAGTGTTTCATGCAAGTATGATGGGTGTCCCGGCCTCACACTGAGACTCCTTTCCAATGGAGTGAGGAGGAAGGCAGCTGCAGGGGGTCTAAGGGAAACTTTCAGATGGTAGAGAGGACTTATCATATGCATCAGGGCATACATGCATATACAAAAGGGCCTGGACATCCTATGCAGACTTCTACATCTGCCCACATGCTAGATTAGCTTTTTCTTCCCCTAGAAAAAAAAAAAAGTATATCAGGAAGCCTAAAAACCACATGGAGAATAAGATGTCTCTTTATCACTTGATTGTACAAAGTAGGTAGAGGTCCCCAATGTAAGTTACCTTGTTAGAAGGAAGACTTTTTTTAGGAATGTGGACAAAAATCTTCCTGTGAGAAAGATTTGAGGAGGAGAGGAGAGATGATGGAAGAGGATTGTTTTGTCACATGAAAGGATATTTTTTTTTTTCTCATTCTGCTACATAAGAATTGTACATAAGGAAAAGATACGCAGTTAAACTGGAAAGTAGTGGAAGTGTTGCTGGAGGAACAGATCTTTCACTTGCTTCACATAGATTGTGACAGAATTGCCATGTAATTTGATACAAAAAACACATAAGAGAGTGTTTGTGTCAGGGAATACTGTGGTGAGTCTGGAATTCAATATTACAGAAGCTGGAGGATTTATTGACAGTTTTGCCTTCCAGCCATGGTCACTAAAACCACTGTAAGGACATGTTGTTCTTGCCTCTTGCTGAATAGACACCTTTCACTACAGATTGCTTGCAAAACCACTTTTTAAAGTATTAATTTTCAATTACAGAATTTCTGGTGTTTGGGGTGTGCGTGTTATATTGATCTGAGACAGGACTGCTTCAGCTACAAGACAACTGCAGAAACAAAGTGTTTGGTGTAGCTGAAATGGCTGAAATGTGCTAGGCTGGGAAAATGAGATCACACAGGTGGTTCCTTATTTCTTTTAGTTTGTTTTTTAACATGGAAAGTCTGGTTGGTCTCATCTCTCTACTATTCCAGTTTAATAGGTGTTTTTTAAATTGTCTAATTAAATACTCTCTCAAAGCATACTGTTACATTAAAATCTGAGCATTTCAAATGTCATTATTTTTCAGGATGGTTCTATGTTTGTTAGACCCTGTCCTTGAAAGTTGAGGTCTGGTTGTTTTTAAACCTGTTGTTGTTGACAAAATGCTGGTTGATCAGCTGATAGAGCAGGAATGCTTGTAGCCTGGATCTAAAGGTCTTCTCAGCACTTTCTCCTGAACTCATTTTGAGCAATTACTTCAGTTCAAATGGTGAGCAAGTTGGAAGAGTTCTCAACTACAACTTTTAACTTCCTTAACCTTCCTTAACCTTTACAAAGGAGGCATCTACTAGAATAGCAGGAATCTCTTCTCTTTGCTATGCATTGGAGGTTTTCAGAGACTTGAAGCTAAGTATTTTGGTAAATTGTGAGCCAGCATCGGTCCCCAACTCAAAATTAGGTGCTATCTTTAGGGCAAAAGGAGTAAGGTTTAGGGAAGGTATTACAAAGTGAATGAATTGAAATTCATGCCACTGAGGATGGTCTTAGTTACCTGCTTGTTAATAAACCAAGTTCTGTGGAACACTCCCAGTGTTGGGTAGCATTTAACTTTCTCCATGATTTGTTTTTAGAGTAAATGTTACTCATAATGACTTAGCAATCTTCACTTTTTCTAGCAATTGTGTTTGAATTAGTAACCTCTCTGTGTCTTACTACAGTGGCTGTGTAATATAAATGCCCTTCGAAAGTGACTGAGATAAAACTCTTACTGTTGACTTAATTTTCCTGTAAGTCACATTCTTTCAGCTTGTTCTCCTTCCACCTCCATTCCTTTTGTTACTACTTTAAAATGGAAGTCCTTCAGGTACTGTTTGATGTTAGAACTGTACCAACAAATGGAACTGTAAGGACTTCATTATCCAGCCACTCACGATACAGCAAGTATGAAGTGTTTTGTCCTGTGGGTTTTGGTTTTGTTTTTTTTTTAAATTCTGTGCTAAGATGCAAGAATAAGAGCTGAAGGAGAGACCTTGAAATTAATGAGAACTAAATTGTAAAGCAACAGTAGAAAGTGAATTTGATTAGCTTATGTGGCATTCCTGAATTGTGGCATGTTGCATAAATATTATGTTATAACCATTAATGATTCTGGCAGTTATGCAGGCCTAATGATAATTAAATCTTGAAAATCTACTCATGGGTCCAGTGGAGCAATCATCTCCGTTTGTGGTGTGTCACAATTTAAAATTCCAATTTCATTGTACAAAAATCAAGCCTGGGTTTTGTGCCACAGATTGAAGTGGTTTGAGGAGATAGGAAACAGCAACATGCTGTCTTGCTTTACAGTGTAGGTATGGAAGAAAGAGCAGGAATTGTGAAGCAAGTCTCAGCCTCCACCCTCTACAAATGAAAACACTTCACAGCTATCTGTGATGTTGCATATGTATGTCTTGAGCTCTGCTAGAGCAGTTGTTTAACATAATGTCTGGGAAGTTGGTTCTAGATGTGTCTGAGGGGTTTCATACCAGATCACCAGTACCCTAATGTAAACAGAACTAATTAATCACATTTGAAAGATCTTGATAAACAGCTGTTTATCATCATACAGAAATTGTCACTGGTCGCCTGCATTGTTGTTAATTATTGTATGGGTAGACAAAATCCGGAAAGTTCTAGAAGCTGGAAAATAGCTTGCTCTTATTTAGCAGCTCTGAAGGACAGGATTCTTGATCTTGCTTGCTTTGTAGAGGGGGTGTGGATTTTGGATCAAAAATGGATGAGAACAGGGCAAAGTCTCACAAATTACTAAAGCAATTGCAAAGGAAATACCACTCTTTGATGTACCTTTCCAGACTTAAAATAACTATTCTCTAATGAGTCTTTATCTCTTTGCTTGCTAAAATACTCTGATTTCTTTGTAGGATTTCTTCCCCTGGATGCATCGTTATCTTTACCTCTCCTGTTCTCTTTAATGATCTTTCATTCTCTGGTATTCTCTATTTTTCTTCTAATTTTTTTTTTAATTAACTTTGTTCTGGTCTGAGCCACTCACCAATGCAGCCAGCTAATGCAGGTAACAGAGATGGCTTATTGCCTCTTAGTTTCATTGCTTTATAGTTCAGAGTTGCAGGATGGCTGGTTTGGATAATGGAGCAACCTGTGGTACTCTTTGTTCTCAGACTTTACTGGGGACTGTCAAAACATCACTACTTCCTCTGGAACTGATGAGAAGTTAGGGAGCATTGTGACAACTTTGTTGTTGTAAATTTGAAAGGAGAGATGGAGAAAGACAAAAATAAGTTAGGCTAAACTGGCCTGATGACATGGACTAGGTTAGTTAAACTAAAGGCAGCAACTCAGGCTGTCCTTCCTGTTTTATGAGTCATTCTGCCATTTAATTGTGTGAGAAGGCCTCCTGTAGAATTAATTAAAAAGGAGGCCTTACTAGTGCTGAAAAAAACCTGTAGTCATTTTAAATTTAGTCTTTGTTGTTTAAACCAGGCCTTATGGATAGAAGCCTTGACACTGTAACTTCTTTGTAAGTGAATCACAACATTGGAAAGAAAATGTTATTCAGGAGAGTGAGAATTGCTTAAACTTGGATTGCTTGGAGTAGACCAGACTATTTAAAATGTAACTGGTTTGTTGCCAGCTATTGTCAGATTCTACTGAAGAGATGTGAGCCAGCAGGACTGTCTTCTGGATTTGCTGATCTGTGTGTGGATTATTAGTTTCCTTTTGTGTGCTGTATTAAATCATGCTAGCTGAAGATACCTCTTGCATGCTAGCTTTCAATGCTGCTTATCCACTGTTTTGTAGTTTATACAAAACCATCTTCTTAGTTTGAAGATGTCTCACTTTGATTCCATCTGGGTTTGTCTCCTGAGCATTTTATTCCATTTTAAGAATGCATTTGTGCTAAGAATCTTCAGGGACATGAATAATTTCAGTGCACAGAAAAGGTGCTCAAAGTAAGGGTTGGCTGTGTTTGGAAACCCTCCAAATCATCCCATCTCTGTTTTTTTATAAGAGGCTCCCTGTTGATAACAGTATGAGAGTGGAGGCATGCAGAATAACCTAGTTCTAACTTGTGCCAAAATGTATTGGGAAACTGAGCTGCTCAGTTTTCCCTTCAGTGATGCTGCTTAGCATTTTACTGGTGACCTGTCTGGCATAAAGGTTCTGTTGGAGTGCAAGGTATTTCTTATTTTTATTAAAATAATAAAGTGAAAGGCTGTGCACAAAGCTCTCAAACACCTTAACCACAAAGCAAAAAGGCACAACCCAGTTGGTTGCAAATCAAAATAAATTCCTTAAGTTATAATTGTACTAAATTTACCCCTTTTCTCTAATTATAATTAGACCTAAGACGTACCTTCTCTCTGAGGAGTGTGATTTTTGCAGAATATATTCTTAGTGGGGGAAAACTTGGCAAAATTTTAATCTGTCCATAATGCATAATGTTCTTTCTCATTTCTGTAGCAATTGCTAAAAAGAAAAAATAAAAATAGGACTAATAAGATGGTATCAACACTGGCAAATAGCTTTCAGGCTTTTTTTTTTTTTCTTCCCTTTTAGCATTCATTCCTTTACCAGGAGTATTGGAAATTCATCAGTTAAGGCAGAATAACCGAAGTGTCAATGTCTGCACTGTAGTTCATAGGAATGCAATAGTTCCCTCCTGATTTTCTGTAAATCTGAGGATTTACATGACTTCAGCAAACAGAGACCTGTAGTAAGCTTTTCTGGTCACTCCTTTGTCCGTGGAACTTTTCTGTCAAATGCTTGTAACAAAATAGCACTTAAGGGCTAGGTGGGGGTGTCTGTCGGGATGTGTTTCTGAGAATTGTATGCTCACAGCAGTTTTTATGTGAGTTTTTAGATTCACTAGACTGGTTGAGAATAGAATTTAAACTCTATTAAACTGAAGCTTGGCCATGATGTAGGTGATTTCAGGACATACCACGAAGAAAGGCTTCCACAGAAATCCTTGGTATTGGCATTTGAGGATGTGATGATATGGCTATTGCATTAGGCACAAGAGGAGAGGAAAGGGGTGTGGAGTCAGGATTACTCACCAGGTATTAGCACAGTCACAGGTATATTTTAGCTAAAATCTCGATTGAAAAAAAACACCCCAGCATTCTACAGTGTCTTCCTGTGAGTAATACCTGATAAATAAAAATGTGACTTGCCCTTCCCCAGAAGAGGGGGATGGGGGAAAAAGACCTTGCTTGTTTACCAGTTCGTATGACAGTAATTGGGAGCCTTCAGGAAGGGGAAGTGAGTTACAGCAAGCACATCCTTCAAGCACATCTGATAATTCATTAATGTAATTTCAGAAACTTGGTGTAGCTTTTGAGAAGTGGGAATAGTCAGTGATGTTGATGTGACAAGCTTCTACGTGAGTTGTCATTACAAAATAAAAATTGACAGTAAGCCTATGGAAATCCAGTGACTCCAGTATGCTAATAAATACATTTAAATACTTTGTTCTTTGTGTGTAAGGTTTTGCATGCTGAATAATCCCAGTGCAGTTATGAGGACTTCACCAGTGCTATTACAGCTGCCTTTGGCTTACCCATTTTTAGAATTTCCTCTTTTGAATCGTTTGTCATTATGTTTTAACTTAATGTCATTGCTTTAATTCAGAAAACAGCAAGCGGCTGAATACAGGAATGTGTAAAGGGACTGCTTGGGTGGTAAGAGAGTTTTAGTGCCTAGTTTTCCTTTCCTATACCTTATTGTGTATTTGGATACCTGCTGTTTAACCAGCTTACACAACACAAGTCTGAGGAAATTTAAATTATCAAATCATGCAAATATTGGCTGTGCATGGCTGGCTTGTCATTTGTTGTGGCTTGGACTGCAGCAACAGTGGTGCAGTGGGCAGCTAAGTTCTATTTTTAAGATTCTTAAAAGTAGGAAATTTGAAAAATGGAAGGATCTTTCTGCATCGTCCATGTGTGCCGTAATGCACTCTCAGTGTACTGGGAAAGGTAGCACTGCAGTCAGGGTGTATACAGGTTCAAACACTTATTGTCTCATTGCAGCCTGGGACAATGCCTGTTAAAAGCTCGTGGTGAGCTGTTGCTACTTCAAGGAATGGAAATTAATGGAAATTAAATCACCGAAATGAACTACAGAGTTGCTTGATTTTACAGCTACTGTTATTTTCTTTCTGAGCGTATTTCAGTCTTATCTTAATATACTGGACTTCATGAGCCTTATCTAGTCCAGTATCTTAGTTTTCCTTGAATGAAGTCTAAATTTCTGTGAACAAAGTTCATTAGTGCAAGTTTACCCTTTGCTTTTAAAAAGTTAAGCTGGTTCAGCATGCTGTGGAGATCTGTGTACTTTTTAGTAACACAGCTCTGGCAGTAGTTTGTGAGATAGTTTGTGAGATTGGATCCCATGTATTTTTTATTTTACATCTTTGTGGTTGCTGATATTGCAATAATATAGTTGTAATTTCTTTTTAGAGATTAATATATCTTTGAAGTCTGTAAACAAGAAAAATTCTTCTTTGTGGACTGCTCCATTTAGAATGAGTCTCATGCAAAGTAAGCAGTAAGAGGACTTTCTTTTAGAAGACAACATTACCTGTTTGGAGGAAAACCGTTTTTACAAGTCATAAGCAGCAAAATTCATCAAGCTGGCTCTGGATTTTTAGTAATTACTCCCAGGATTATTGCATTTTGCCTTCTTGATTGAATGATTTTCAAGTTATGTAACTTTAAACTTCTATAACTAGGGTTATAATTCAAAACCTCTTTATAAGAGGATGTAGGATATTCTTTTTCCCAGTTGAATTCAGGATCTTGCAAAAAATAAATATATCTCTTATCCATTACTGATAGGAGGGTCAGTGAGATGTTGGGAGTTGGATTTTTTTCTCTTATACATGTCTATGTTATGTTGTTTGCTCTATTTAAAAAAAAAAAAGAATGTAAGGCAACAGCTTTCATTTTTGTGGTTAAGCTTGAAATGTTTGTTACTGGTTGAAGAGTAGGTGTTTAATGGAAACCCTGAGATTTGAGCCTTTTGTTTCCACTCACTGAAACTATGGGTACTTTTGTCATGCGTTTGACACTGGCTAAAAGCCCACAAACCACCCCCCCCCCCAAAAAAACTATTAATTTATTCTCCTCTGCTATAGTTGAGCGGGGAAAGAACAACTAAAAGGCTTATGGCGTGAGAGAAGGATTAGGAGAAAACTCTCTAAGGGCAAAACGAGCTCAAATATTGAAAGGTATAAAGAAAAATTTATTAATGGAAGTAAAAGAGGATAATGAGAACTAAAATAAACCTTTAGAACACCTTCCGGCCCTTCTTTTCCCTTCATTGACAGTACAAGGAAACAAAACATGGCGTTTGTAGTCAGTTTGTCAGTTCTAAAAATCTTTTCTTCAGTTCACTTAGGGAGAGGAGTCTCTTCTGTTATGCTGGGGGTCCTTCCCACAGGAGACAGTTCTCTGTGAACTTTGCAAACGTGGTTCTAATTTTCACAAGTAGCAGTCCTGCCCAACCTGCTGCAGTGAGAGCCCCTCCCATGGGCAAAACAGTCTTCCCACAACTGTTTTTCGTGGGCCATTTAGTTCATGGGGTGTAGTCTTTAGGGATGAGCTGTTCTAGTAGAAAAGCAAGGGTCCTCTTTGCCCGTCTCTGGAAGCAAGGGTTCTCTCCGTCTCTGTTCAAGTTTCTCACTATATCACAGCTTTTCAGCATCCACACGCTCCGGTGTGAGCACCTTTTTTTCACAGGCTGTGGGTGAATTCTCCATCTCCCCATGCACTTCATGAATTACAGGGAAACAATTTGTTGTATTACAGTCCTCACCACGGCTTGCAGAAGGATCTCAGCTCTGATAGCTGGAGCACCTCCTCCTCACCTTCCCTCCTTTTCACCAACTTTAGTGTCGCCATGTTGTTCTCCTCCATTGTCTTCACCTTTTCCTTTTTTCTGACTCAAGAGAGAATTAGTGTCCATAGGTTTGTTTGTTCTCAAATTCTGTCAGCTGAAAAGTTTTTATAGAGTTCTGCAGCATTGAAAGGATGATTCCATCCAGGGAACGCATCGGGAATTGCTCGCCATGCCTCTCGCTGCTGGTCACGTGGCGTTGGCTGCTGGCTGCACTCAGCGCCTCTCCTCATGCAGGGCACCGAAAAAGCAAAGCTGCTGCCGCCGCTTCTGCCCTTCTGTCCACAGCATGGCTGGCTAAAAGCAGCTAAGCAAGTAAAGCTCATTGCGAGCCATGCCGAAATGGCAGCAGCCGTGTGGTGGCAGTTTTGGCCACGCGGTCCCGGCTGCATGGCTGCTCCCAACGCCAGGATGGCAGCGGCCGCTCCTGGCCCTGGCCATTCCCGGTCTCAGTTGGGGGCTTCCCCCAGCCGCGTGGGTGCTCCCAGCGCTGGCCCCAGCTGCGCGGTTTTGGCTGCGTGGCTGCCTGTGGTGCCTGGCTGCACCAGGAAGGAGCCCGGTGCCTCCCTCACCACCCCTCGGAGAGGCAGAAGAAAGATGAATTGTGTTCCTTTTTTTCCTTTTTAAATATGTCATCACAGAGGCGTTGCTAACTTCTCTAATTGGGCCAGCTAATACGTCCACTGGCTCTGCTGGACATAGTAGAAATTTCGAGGAGCTTCTCTTTCAGAAGCCGCCTCTGTGGCTTCCTCCGCCCCCACTTAAAGCCCAGATTGTGTTAAACTAACACAACATTTAACGATGTTGTCAAGCTGTAAAGAAAAGATTCTATTTTTATAAATCTAGAAGGTGGGACTGACACCGAGGCTGCAAAATATTTAAGGATGGGCGGTTTTTTTCATGTAATTGAAGGTTGCATGAAAAGTCTAATTCAAAAGGAGTACCTTGCCCTAGGCTATTTTTGGCCTCTGGAACTGCTTTTTTTAGCAATGCTGCAAATTGAATCACCGGCTGCCAGTATCATTTAAAACAAGTGAGGCTCAATTACATTCTGAGTCAGACATACCTGAATTAACCTGCTTTTCAGCAACAGTTGTGTGACCTCTCCTGCTGCTACTTAAAGACTTTAAGCCCTGTGTGAATAGTAATTTAACACTGCCTGAAAGTCTTGAGCAGGTTTGTCAGTGCTGAATAGTGTTTGGATTTTTACATCAAATCTGTTAGAGGTGTGGATAAAATCTTGTATACTGTATTGACTAGCTGATTTTTTATTTATGCAATTGTTAACAGGAGAGCTGAAATTCTCCAGGCTCGGTGCCATTTCTCCCACAGCTGCCTCTTGACTTTGGATGACTCCAGAGCTGTACTGTAGACTAGGTTGTGTTATTAAAACACAGTTGCAGTCTCTGTCATGGAAACAGGTAGAATAAGATAAAGAACATAAGTTTCACAGATGAGTAATAGTCCTGCTATTATTGCAAGTGAAGCTATAACAGGACTCAACAAAGAAGTATATCTGGTTTTGTTTGGGCCCTGTGAGCTATTTTTGTATCGACTATTGTAGCATTTACAATTGCTTCCTTATTTGCAACTAGGTTCTAGGGGCGCTAAAGTGATGTGAGCTATGCACTGCTAGGGAATTCTCTGGACAGTATTTCACTCAGTGCTGTAACCACAATGAGCTGAAAGCATGGCTTTGACTGTATTTGCATGACTTACACCATTAAAGATTCCTTAAATCTACCATTGTTTTTGAAATTAGATCATTTTGGTGTTGATTTAGTATAAAGTAACAATTCTACAAATTATTGCTCATATTCCTTATTCCATTTCACCTACTCTCATTATTCCAACCTGTAAGTGTAGTCATCCTTATTGTTAGTGAATAGTGTTTAGGTAGCTAGTTAAAATTTAGTCAATAGTTTCAAGATGGCTTCCATTAATGAAGACATATATAAATAGTCTCTGTTGCCCTGGTTGTGCCCAAATAAGCTGCTTATGAAACTCCACCTAAAATCTTGACAAGTCTATTGATGCTAAAAGTGTTTGCCTTGAAGTTCCTTCTTCAGTGCTTCCCACATTTTTTCCCTTGTTTCCAGGACTTCTTAACCATTTAACAGATCTGGAACATCTTTTGGAACATTTTAGAAACGAACATGAGAAGGAAGGGAATTTGGTTTGGATAGGCCTAGGTCCTTAGCAGAGATGAAGCATGGTCATGGAGAGTACTTTCTGTGAAGTAGTTTAAATTTGCCCCGCTCTAAGCCTATGCTTGAAGATGCACTGGAAGTGCTAAATAGGTAAAGTTTCAGTGTCTATCTTCCTTGATTGTAGAATGCAAATATGAGTCTGGATGCTTGGGTCCTCACAAGGCTAAGGTAGTTAACACATACTAGTTTTTTCGAAGACCATTCTGTTGCCGCTGTGCTACATCTCATATGACATATCATGCTTGTAAGTAATGGCTGTGATTTGCTCTTTGTTTACTGCTTGGGTATTACCAGAGAATCAGAGTGGATCAGGTTGGAAGGGACCACAGTGGGTCATTGGGTCCTACCTCCCTGCCCAAGCAGGGTCATCCCAGAGCACATGGCACAGGATTGTGTCCAGGCGGGTCTGGAATATCCCCAGTGAGGGGGACTCCACACCCTCTCTGGTCTCTGCTCAGTGCTTGGTCACTGCACAGAAAATAAATTCTTCATCATGTTCAGGTGGAACTTCCTGGGCATCCATTTCTGCCCATGGTCTCTTGTCCCTTTGCTGGGTCCCAGGGGGCAGAGCTTGGCCCCTGCAGACAGCGACAGAGAGGGGTGAGGGCCCCTCTCAGCTGGGTCTCCTCTCGAGGCTAAACAGATCCCTCAGCCTTTCCTTGTGAGAGAGCTGCTTCATGTCCTTCCTCATCTCTGCAGCCTCTGCTGGACCTGCTCCAGGAGCTCCAGGTCTCTCCTGTCCTGAGGAGCCCGGACCTGGACACAGCACTATAGATGTACCTCACCAGGGCTGAGCAGAGGGGCAGGATTAGCCCTAGAAGAGCTGGCAATGCTCTTCCTAATGCATCCCAGAATACCATTGGCCTTCTTGAACACAAGGGCACTTGCTTAATTAATGTTTAACAATTCTCTTAGCAGTTAGACTTGACTGATCTGGGAGAGAAATTAGGAAAACCTAGATTATCTGCTCTTAGCAACTCCTCAGGCTGCCTGCCTCAACTTTTTGGT
Organism: Acrocephalus scirpaceus scirpaceus; assembly: GCA_910950805.1. Lineage (NCBI taxonomy): Eukaryota > Metazoa > Chordata > Aves > Passeriformes > Sylviidae > Acrocephalus > Acrocephalus scirpaceus. Next base: position 24,153,517 of record OU383779.1, read on the forward strand.
AAAACTACAGTGTTGGGGTGAGCACAAAAGCGTTTTGTTGTGCACAATGTTTCTAAATGTGCATCTTTTCTCTGAAGCTGATGGTGTCATACTGTTTCATCATAATGCAGAAATGATATCACATGCTTAATTGAACAGGTGCATGAAGTAGAGGAGCTGATTTCTTGAAGCTGATATAGTTAAATATTCTCTATCGAAATCTTTGAGAGAACAGTGTAATGGATAGACATATAGTAAGGCTCAAAGGGTGAAAAAAATGTTCTTTGTTTTTGTGAACTCCCGCTATGATAAAATGTATGCCACAAAAACTGTTGCTGCATTGCCTTTTGAAATAACATTGCAGCAGTCTAGAGGTGGGTTTGTATGTAATATTAAAAAATAATGCTTCTTGTGCTTAAGATGTTTAAAATGAACCAGTACGTTAAACAGGCAGGCAAGCAACTACATTGGGAGTTTTGTTTAAAAATTCATTAGTTTTCACTCCTCTTGACTTTCTACTTTTATTAAAAGATTCTTTGATGTTTAAATGTACTCTTCCAAAATAAATTGCTTTGAACGTAAATAAAATAACTGAAGCTTTATTAGAGAGTACTGTTATATAAACAGCAGTTATTGTATGTTAATACTGTGAAGCTCTTTGACATCTATTTTTAAACTGAGGGCAACATCTCCTAAGTTACAAGAAAAGCCACCTCCCAATCAGAGAAATGAGAAGCAAGAAGAAAACATTATAAAGAAGTCGTGAGACTTATGTTTTCCGGTGCACACTGAAAATGTTTTCTGAATACCTGTGGAGTTCTGAGTAAAATGAGACTTTACATTTCCATGTTACACTTTCAATTACAATGAAATAGAAGCCTCTTCTTGCCTGTGCTGGGCAGTAGGATTTCTATTTATTTAACACTGCTCTTACTGTATATTTCAGCATTTCCTTCTATTGCACCTGGAATTTTTGACATAGGAGGTTTGGTTTTTTTAAGTCTGCCAGTCAGTTTGAAAACTAATAAATAGGAGAGCGACAAGTGTGATGCCAACACTTGGGCATAAGGGGAAGGAGGCAGGGAGGAAGTTCAGACTATTGTTTGATTTTCACCTTGTAAGTTTATCAAATAAAAATTTTCAGAATATTTTCACTGTACACTACAAAAAAATAAATTCTGGATTATTTTTTCTTTTTGGAGACAGTATTCTTACGTAAGTTTGCTGAGGGGCAGAGGGTGGGGGATAATTATTAAAGGTTGTATTATAGGCTAGAGGGCTTTTTTGAACAGTTTTTGACCAGTATCTCCAGGCAGACTGTAAGTCTGCCCTTCTGTCTCATTGTTTGCCATTGCAGTTGTAATGTTATTGGAGCTGTAGTGTCACTGACATCAAAGCACAACTAGAGCTGCTGAATGAAGTGGGGAGAAAAGCTGTTTCTGAAGAGCGGGCAGTACTTTAGAGCAAGCAGTACTTTATATGTTTTTGTTAGATTGGTTTCTTTAAAGCTTTCTTTTTCATTGAGTTGTGCTGGGTCTTCTCAATGATTCATGACTAAGGAAGGATAAAGGCATTGCAGTGACACCAAGATCTTCCTCTCTCCTTAACTTACTCCTTAACTTACTTAACTCTCCTTACTTACTTAACTTTCATTTTCATCTACCAGATGCCTGTAGTAGTAGTAATTGTCAGGTAACTGGAGATTATTCTTGCATGGAAAAGAATGATACTGATCTCGGTGATCCAGAACACTACTCACTTCAATTGTTTTCTCCTCCTAAAGTCTACTACTGGGAGTTATTTTAGACAAGTTGTGTGGCTGATTTGTTGCCTTATTTTAGCTAAAATGAGGTATTAGTTGTGTAATTGCTGTCCACCCACATTTCTGCCTACCTGTTTTTATTAATAAAGATCTATATTTAAAAATTCTGCTGGGACAACTATGCAACCAGTCCAGCTGGAATATCTTAGGAAGGAATGAGAAAGAAAGAGTAGTGACTTCTCTAGCTGACACTGACAGGTAATATCTGTCTATACCCTTGAATCTGAAGACTTTTACAAGCTTATCCTCTTTATCTTTTCCATGGCTTTTTTCAAACATGACTTCTCTGGGGAAAGCAAATTATTAGCTTGCCTCCTTGACAGCAGGATTGAGAGTTCCTGAGGATTTGACCAGTTGAACCCAAGTCCCTGTCCTGAAAACTGCTGTGGATTTTTGAAGTGTTTTCTGCCTTTCTTCTCTTAATCTGTTTGGTTTTTCCTTGATTTTTTAAAATACTGGTTTAATCATTGTGTTACTGTTACAGTTTTCATTGACAAATGCAAGAACTTGTAATTTGACATGAAAGTAACATATTGTAGAGCTGTTGTCTGCTATTAACTCCCTAGACTTTATCATCTGTTGGTAGAAAAAATTTTCTAGGTGGTAGATCATAAAACCATTTGCTATTAAGAATTGGTCACCTCTTCTTTCTTTTAAATAAGCTGTAAGGGATGTATAATAACAACTAGAAATTATGAAGCTGGTCATGTACATCTTCCCTTAACATTTATGATTTATTCACATGCGGGTTTTATATTTTGAAGGATGTGAGCAAGAACATTTAAGTTTTGTCTACACATGTTGTCTTTTAATGTTCATGACCCTAATGGTGGTTGGGTGAGAATAAGGATCAAGAAAATGATATATCACATTTCAAAAATGATATATCAGGTTTCATTCCATGTTTTTCCTGTTAAACACCATATAAATAACTTCATTCAAAAGTTTTCTGTTCTGTAGGAGGACATGAGGTCTTGCCTCACAGGATGTTGGGAAGCTTAAATCATTGTAAATTGTTTTCAGAGCGTCTGTTGAGGAGGTGCTGTGGTAGAGTTGTGATGTTGATTGTTTGGTTTTCTTGTTTTCCTTGTGTTATTACTAGGCAGGAAGCTTCAAATAAGGAGTAACATACTGTCCTTAACTTGACCCCATTTTCCTAAAGTACTTCACTGACTCTACCAAGTAAGAGACTTTTGCCTGAAATTACATAATTTTCTCCCTTTGTTTTTGCAGTCAAAAATTGCTGAGGAGAAAAGAAAGTAGATCTTGAATCTGATTTAACTGAGCTTCAGTTACTTTGGGACATAGTTTTGATGATGTTCATGATTTTCTTTGCCTTTTTTTAAAGAGCTTTATTATACAGCTACTAAGGCAGCTAAGGCTTTGAAGGAAGGATGGGAGTATGCATTACGTACAGTCTTGCAGGTTTTGGTGTTGGGTGGGGATTTCTTTGTTGGGGCTCAGTGCTGTGGGCAGTGTTCAGCGGTGTTGGGTGTGTGCTGGCAACACGCATGCGTGGAGCAGGAATGAGGAAGTCGGGCACTCGCTGCCTGCGGAGAGTTTACTGAGAAGTTTGAGGGCAAACAGGAAGGAGAGTAAGACCCTGAATCTGGATATATTCTTCTGGGCTTATGGTATGTGTTGTTCATGGAGCTTCCTCGGCAGAGGTAAGAAGCTTTTCTCTTCTACTACTCTTCTCTGATCAGGTATGGTTTTTCCCTCTCTCTTTAAAATTTTTCAGAGGTTTTTCTGTGGAACTGGATATGGAAAACATAGCTAGAGTGATTTATCCTTTTCTGTGAACCATGAAGTTAGCAGTACAGTGCTTGTAAAAAAGCACATTACTTTCAGCTGGTCAGGGCTTCTCGTAGGTTGCCAGGTCAGTTTTTTCTTAAAAGGAAATTCAAGACTTTTTAAAGTACTCACTCAGGGAAAAGAAGAAAGCTACTTAAGTGCCCTCAGAAATACTGTTTATTACAATGAGCACACTGGAGTAGAAAACAAAAGGGTTCTGTGAAGCACGGGCAAAAATTTGTCTGTTTGGCACTAGACAAGAATGGAGGAGGTTCAGCTGCTGGCTGGAATTGTACTATGGGTATCTGGTAATCCTTTTGAGTTGGAATTGCTTTACTGTTGTCTGTTAATTTAATTTAAGTTGTTGATTCATTTTTCATCTCAAAGTGTCAGAGCGGTTTTGAAGTAGTTCATGTACCACAGAACCAGTCTCACAGAAAAGAGAAGTGTGCCTGGTTATTTTTTCTCAGAAAAGTGTAAGTTATTATCAAGGAGTAAGAGTCTTTAAAAGAATTAATGAAATGGTGTTTTCTTTATTAGAATAAATAATGATTACTCAAGAGTTGTATTTGCATGAGCATTTCAATTGGCAAGCCTGAGTTTGTTTTGGCTCTGAGGAGCTGCTGTAGTGTTAAGCTTAGCCCTAAATAGGCTTTACTGGTGTTCAGTGGTAACTGCGACAGGAAGCTCTGCTTGGTTTAGCTAGGAGTAAGACTCAGCAAAAATGAAACAGCTTCAAGCTTAACCGAATTTTGGTTAGGAAGGTGATGGTGTTGTTTGGGTAATGAAATGCTGTGGGAATACATAAAACTCAAGAGTGAGTAATGCCCTTAAGAGCTGTATCTACTGAATTGGCAGGAGCTGAGCCAAGGGTGCCCCTTAGGTGTGCTGAGTCATCTGCTTAAAACTGTGACATGACTTAGTGTGGACTGCTGCTGGGAGAGAGCAGTGCCAACTCAGTAGTGATGAAACAACATGTGATGTGTCCATGCGAGAGCATGCTGGGTCCAAATAACATGTTTGTGAGAGAATTTGGGGTGTGCTTGCAACCTGCACCAAAGGACTCCCTCGGAGAGTGCATTTAATTCAAATTGAAAGCAGAGGAGTTTTCCTGTGTGTCTTAGTGTGTGAAACTTGATGCCAGTGGATGTTGGTACAGACTGTTCTGCATTTTACAAACATCTTTTTGTCAAGAGTTGAATCTGCAAAAGACATGTGGAAGACTCTGGTTGCCACAGACATAACAGAGCTTGGACATGAGGCTATGTCAGCCTCTGCAGTATAGTCCAGCAAAGTAAGGATTGAGTGGTTGTTCCTGTGGTTTATGGAATAACTATATCTTTCTCTGAAGCACTGGCAGGGTCCCAGAGGAGACAGGTCACCGATCTGATTACAGTGTGACATTTCTAGTCTGAGTTGAAGGATGGAATTTCAAGGATTTTTTGGGGGCTGGGAGGCCCAGAAGAGAGGAGAAATTTTTCCAGGTGGTTCTAGGTGTGGATAAATCAGCTTATGCAGGTCTAAACAGGAGGATGAGACTTGCATACAGGTATTTTATATTTTCAAACTCAAGAATAACAAAATCAGTCTGTCTCTGGTTTCAGTGTAGGATTCGAACTCCATGTCTTGGAGCATCTTTGTTTTTAATTGCACCTTTTTGTCTTCCAGTTTATGTACTGTGGATGTGTCTTTTTAGTTTTTTGCTTTCTTGGGTTTTGGCATATCTATTTTCTTCAATCATGCACAAAGAAGTGTGTATGGATATATATTTTACAGTGTTAGAAGCTATTGAGTGTGAAATACTGAATTGAGGGTGGGTTAAAAATTTAGTATTGTGGGGAGGCAGTAATATGATACATATTACATATGTAATACTATGTCTTTTGTGAATTTTTGTGTTCTTTATGTTTCGTTTACCTCTGGTATAATGCTGAAGAGGAACTTTTTTTAAAAAGCACTATACTATAAAAGTGAATATACTTTTCCTACTGTACCTGTTCAAAGAAGTGTTCTCTTTCTGTAGTGGTTATTGTTCCAATAGCAGACAGTGATACTGAAACTGTCTTATTTCCACTGTAATGTCTCCTGTTTATAGTAGCTCTTTTAAGTAAGAGACTCTTTTTTCCCAGTTATTTCCAAGGTCATAGTGAGTCACAAACCTTGATACAAGGCATGGGTATCTTTTGCAGCTTCATGTCTCTACATCTGTAAGCTTTGTGCCTGGAAGAGATTTACATTGTATCTCAGCACTTGGCTCTGCTCCCTTGTCCAAAGGTTGAAGATCTGGTGGGAAAAACAGGACCATATATGTGGAAAGCTATGGCGGCAGCAGCAGCAGCAGTACTTGGTTTGGTGCCAGCCTGTGTGCATGTGGCTTGTGAATCCTCAGTCCTTGTGATGCCATTCCTGTCTTATGTGGGATGAGAGGAATTCCACAGTTCTCTGCTGATCTGCTGTGGAGATTCATTAGAAGCATGGGGTTTGTTATTCCAACAGCTATTTTTTTCTGTGGGGAGAAGGTCGACTGCATCACACCAGTTAGCCATCTGGTGCAGCAGCTAGACTGTGCTGAGCTAGAAAACTTTCTGAGGCTTCTCACAGCTGTATGTTCTGTTGTCAGTGCTGTCGTTGGCCTTCTTTTGGCATTTAGGCACCAGCACACAACCTCAGACACTGTGGAGTTGCTCAGAGCTGTGCTTATGTATAAGCTTTGCTTCCTTTGCTCCCCAGCCTTTTGAGATCTGTCTTGACAGGGGATCATGGATGCCACTAATTAGTCCCTCCATCTCCAGACTCCCCAAACTTCTCTTTCAACTGTTGAGTTTGTAAATAAATATGACCTATTTAATTATGCCAGAGGTACAGGTAGCAACAATGTGGCTCTGTTTACTGGGGTTTTTAAAACTAATTAACTAACATTAAAGTTGCATTCAACTCCTTTCTTCCAGTTCATAGCTTGGGATAGTGGCGTCTCCATGTTCACATCTCTTTTCTAGACTTGATGGTACAGCTTCATGTTAGCGTCTAATTTTAAGTCTCCTCAGTTAATTAAAAACTTATTTTCCTGAATGCTTGGCTAATCATTTGTTTTTAATGGACTGTTCAGTCTGTTTCTGAATTGCAGAGGAGTCTGGGAAATTATTGCTAGATATTCTAATAGTGGTGTGGTCAAAAGGAAGAACTGTGATGCAGCTCTTGAATTTTGATCCTCAAAGGATATTTCATAGTACAGCCATACATGCAGTAGATTTACCAAGCTGTGTACTGCTCTTTGCAGAAGGATTTCTATGGAGTTTCTGAGTAATTTCTGTGGCAGATTTGGTTTACAAAGGATAATTGTAGCCTGAAGGCTTTTTACCAAAGCTTACTCAGTATATAAGAGGGCAGGTAGCTGGGGAAGGCTTAGAAATAAATTTGCTGAATGGTTTTAGGGTATCATCTCTCAGTGAAGTAACCTAAAAGTACAGAAGATTTCATTTGGGTTGTGGTGATACGTTAATAATGGGAATGATTTGACTCTATGCTGACAAGGAGGAAAAAAATGGTTGATTTGCCATTAAAGAGGTATTTTGGAAGGGGGAAACCCTGAACCCTGACATGTTGTCATTGTGCAATGGTGGTGGTAGGGTTAACCACATGTGGTGCCTCCTCCTTGTACCAGCCTGTCTGGGTAATACTGATTTCTTATTGATTCTTTGCTGGCTGGGAACCAGAGGCTGTGTGGCATTGTGTATTGTCTTTTGAAGAGAGAAATCATTATTTTTCCCTAGAATCATAAAGCATCCTGAGTTGGAAGTGACTGAGAGGGATCATCATAGTACAACTCCTTTTCATTAGCTTTAGAGCTAAGGTTAGGTGTTTGATGAGATTCGGCTAAGAGCTTAAAGAGTAACACTTCATTGTTTACCTTGGCAAAATAATGTTAACTGTGAAGAACATTGCACTAAATTCTGAAAAAAAGAAACTTTTTTCCCAGCAAAAAAGTGACAGGGGCTTTTCAGAGTCTTTATTTTAGCATTAGTTTTTTTCTTCCGTTTTAAAAGGCCTTGACTCTGAATTGCTCAGGTCCTGATATAAAGTTTCTCTCTTTGCCTTTAGAATTTAGATTTCAATTATAAATGTTTTTTAAGCTTAAGATTTGATAAAAATTTGCTATTTTGCTTATGGAAGAACTTCCTGTCAGAATGGCTACTAGCAAGCAAGTGTGCAGTTCTTGGTTTGAAACTGAAGCCAATGGTGTGTGGGAAAGAGAAACTAATACATATGGGTAGTTGTTGTGGGGTTTTTGTTGTCATTCTGCTGCTTGATTTAGAAAAATTGGTTTTGATCAGTGATTTGCACTTTTTTTTTTCACACTCCACTGGTGAAAGTAAGCCAGACATCAGAACTTATTTTATTACCAATTTTCTTTTTGATAATGATTTTTTCATATCATGTGATCCATCTACTCTTCTGTGTTTCTCGTCATGTGAGTTCTGCTTTTTTCCTGTCCCAAAGAGATATCTTTTCTTCCATTCCCTTATAATAAGTAACATTTGATCTTCTTGGTATTTTGATTTGAAAAAGGCCAAGTAATAAAGACCTCCCAGCTTTTCTTCTATTGTAGTTTCAGTGTGATTTCTCAACAGAGTAAAGACGTTGCTTTCTCTTATCAATATAATCTCTAAGCAGGCAGTGAATTACATAAATTGGGGTTAAAAAAGGAACATTTGGTCAGTAAGGAACAATTGTCAGTCATCCAGTCATAAATGACTACTAGAAATGGTTGTCCAGCTTTTGAAGGATGGAGATGCTTGGATAGCAAACAGAAGGCAAATTAACAGTGCTGAATTCCAGCAGGAGTGCATGCAGATTCCCAGGGTAACTGAGTTGTGTCTGGATGGGTCCATGTGGTACCATACAGCTCAGTAGAGATCAGGTTGTGTGTAGATGCTGTAGTAGCAGCACACAGTATCACAGACTGATGTGTGAGAGCTGTATTGCACAGTGTCTGACTGACACTGAGCCATTTATCCTATCCCCCTCGAGGCTTGGGCAGCTCACACCATTCTGGAGTTGTTTTGTGCCAATGCAGAGCCTATTGGTCTCTGAAGAAAGGTTGCTTGTGATAAAAGCTTTGGATTAAGCCTTTTCTAAGCAAAATTATTTAAATACTTAATGATTTTGTACAGTAGATACTGTACAATCGTGGATTAGTGGAATTGTCTTTTTTATTTCCCATTCTGTTGATGTCAATTTGCTCATTTATAAAGAAAAAACATAAAAACTAGAAGCTAATTAGTCTTACAACTTCATTGTGATAGTTATCTTCCCTGATTTATTTTAAGCTGTATAACAGCAGAAATTGTTTACACTGGCTTTTCCAGAGCCAGAGACTGGTTGGAATTAAAGCAAGTCATGACTCAATCCTGTATTTAATGTCAGAACTGCACTCCTAGTTCAGCTACACCTCGATGAGTGGTACCTGCCTTGCACAAAGGAGCTCACGTGCCTGTTCTAGTACAGAATGCTAACTTTGTATTTCTGTTTCCTTCTAGGTTATGTTTCACACTATGTGCAGACTGTCTGTACTTACAGAAGATATTTAAAACCAAACAGACTTTATTGCAAAATTTTGATTCCAGTGGAATCTGTGCTTTAGATTTTTGTCTTGTCAATTAACTCCTGAAGCAATGCCTGTACAAGCTCCACAATGGACGGATTTTCTCTCCTGCCCGATTTGCACACAGACTTTCGACGAAACTATCCGAAAGCCCATCAGCTTGGGTTGTGGCCACACTGTCTGCAAGATGTGCCTCAACAAGCTCCACCGTAAGGCATGTCCCTTTGACCAGACCACTATCAACACGGACATTGAACTCCTTCCTGTGAACTCAGCCTTGCTGCAACTTGTGGGTGCTCAGGTACCTGTGCAATTTTTTGCTTGTTTCGCTAGTTTCGTTCTTTTAGGAGGACAAGTCAGGAATAATAAAGAATATGATATTGTCTTAATGGTGTGAAGAGAAGGCATCTACCTTTTTGTAGATGTCTACAAGAAGTAGTAAATGTGCCTGGAACAATAGTTTAAATCTTTATTCTGCTGGTGACTTCTGCTGGTGACCATGATTTTGTTACATCCAATTCTCTGGGCTGTCACCAGAACAGGTTTATAGTGTTTCCTTCCTTCTTCCTCAACTCTTACCTAGCCATGCTCAGCCAAAAAGATGAGCTGGATCAGTGAGCTTATTTTTTGGAGAGACATTTTTCTGTGGTAGGTTATGTGCTTTACTGTGTTCACTCTGTGAGACCTGTGGTTGATTGTCCCAAAAGCAGGAGGGGAGTGTAAAGGATGTGGGACAGATTTCTCTGGTAGGAGTCTATATTCAGCCTTATTTGAAACTATGCAATGGAAATAAAACTTCCTGAGATGACATGTTACTCTAAATTGGTATTGATGATGGAGGGAAGCCTGCTTGAGACTCCCTTTTTTGCTGGAATAGGTGCTGGTGAGGTCAATAGAAGTGGTGATATGATGAGGATGAGTGGCACTGGTAATTACAACATCCCCAAGAAAGGGCAGGGATGTGTGGAAAGCAGGATCAGTTCAGTTGCAGCACAGACTTAAGCTGACAAAAGCTTATCCATGTTAGGTCTCAGGTAGCTCCCTGTGGCCCACACCGTCCAAGGCTTGTGGACAGCATTGTGGTCTTAGGAGAGTAGGGACAATCGTGTCTAACTTACTAGTGAAGAATGAAAATGTAGATGGGATGCAGTTACCATGAAGGGGTTTCTGTTATGTTTTGTACTGCTTCAGTGTCTGGGCTAAGTGAAATTAAACACAGCAGAAACTTCAATGAGATCCGTAGTTTGGGGAAAAGGAAAGAATTGTGGAAGAGCTGTAAAAGGTGTAGAGGAAAGAGGGATGCTCTTATGTTGCTTTTTATTAGGTACTGTGACTTACAGGTCCAGGTGTGCTTTTTTGCCACTTCTTAGTTTATCAAGTAATATGGCTAGTTTGTTGTTTTTCTTTCGTGGTGTATGGCACAGATGTTATTTCAGAAGCTCAAAATCAAATGGTGTTTCTGGCTGTGCTAAGTGACTCATCCTGCTCCCCAGGAGGAAGCAGTGAGATTGTGCACTCCCATTCCTGTGATATGCTGCCATCTTTGAAGAGCTTCCAAGCAATATGAAATCTGTGGGTGATGTCATTTAAAAAAGTTGTAATTCTCTTTCTCTCTTATATGTTCTTCCTTCCTCTCTGCAGTTTCTTGAATATTTCCAGTTGCATCTGAATGTCCACATTTGTGATAAGTGTCTTTTTTACCCCTTCCACTTTTTAGTTCTTCAGTGTGCATTTGTTAAGCTTTGAGATACAAGATAGTTTCAACTTGACCTCTGCCAGAATTGAAATTTTTATAAAAACAAGATTCTTTGTAATGAGATGGAAACCCACCCTGCTCTGTATAGGTGACTGAGACTTTTTTTCTGGTTTTACTAGTTAGCCAGCCAGTGTTTTCTTATCTATATGTGTGAGGTATGAAGAAAGGTTTTATAGTATAGTGTTTGTCTTGACAGCACTCTCAACATTAGTCTGACTTTGCACTGATGACATCATTTTGTGCTTCTTTTTATCTGAAAATTTTGTGTGATTAAGATTCACAGGATCTTGTTTCATCATGACCCTAAAGCTGCAAATGCCATCTAAAGGTACATTATTCCCACCCCTGTTCTTCACTGCCCATTTCTGATTGTTTGCTACTCCCAGCAGTATTGTTACTCCTGTAACAATAACCATGGATCCTAGCTGGGTATTTATTACTGACAAACTTTCCCCTTAAGAGAAGTTTGAACCACCTTTGCCAGCTCCTAATTTCAAATGAGCATGTGAATGAAATCAGTGTTCAGTATAACTTGCTCTCCTTTCTCTTTCCTTTCCCATCCTGGCAGCTGTTGCAGTGTTTACCAGACACTGGACTACTAGAAAATAAGTACAACTACTTTCCTGTGAAGGACAGGCAAACAATTGCTATTTTCCAATAGACTGTCTAAGGCCATTTTTAAAAATCTTTCTACAGAAAAAGGCTTGGTTAAGGACATTTTTTTTAAAAAAAAAAGGTACTTTAGAGAAACTAGTGATTTTGAACTGTCCCACTAAAAGAGTGCACTCTTCTGCTATTTCGGCAAAAATGGTTTGTGAGCAGCAATCCAGCTTTCAAAGCATGAGTAGTGTCAACTTCAGCTGAAACAGATTTCATTTGTTTTTCCACTTCTGGATTTAGTTTCAGGAGCATGTGTCATTAGTGTCCCTTAATCTCAAAAAAACCTCTGTATACCTTAACCTGAGTCCACAGAGACCTGTAGTATTTTATTTGTAAATGCTAAATTCCAAAAAAACAGGCTTCATTTTGGAAGGAAATACAGTAAAGGCCAACTAAAGCTTTTATCTGTAAGGGGGAAGAACAGTTTGTTCTTTTCCCTTTGGAGTGACTTCTGACAAATTCACACATTTATACTTGTTAAGTGTTTTTTGCTGGAGGCAGAGGAGGAGACCAGGCAGTTTAAAGAAACAAATCTATTCTGCTGTGACTGGCAGCAGTGACAGAATTCCAGGGCAAGTCACTCTGGTTTTTGCACAAGTACAGCGAGCGAAACAAGCAGGGCTGTACTTCTGGGGAAAACATACTGAATTTGTCACACAGTCACCCAGGAAAGCAGTAACATATTTCTCTGACAGTAGCATTCTCTCTCTGGATAGATTTAGTCACTGTAACAGTGAAAAGAGTTGATTTCTTACTTGAATTAGACTCTTTCTCAGTTTTCCCTCTCCCCAGCCAGTTCTGAAATGAAACCCATTGCCCAGGCTATAGCCACCGTTGGTGTGAAAGTTAACTGTTGCAGATTCAGATTTCTACCTGCTCCTCTGTAGCATGGTACACATCAACACTGATTATAGGGGCTGTTCTGGAAGGCAGTCCTCGCAGAATCACAGAATGGCTTGGATTGGGAGGGACCTTAAGAGCCATCTCATTCCAGCCCTGTGCTGTGGGCAGGGACACCTTCCACTAGACCAGGTTGCTCCAAGCCCTGTTCAGGCTGGCCTTAAGCACTTGCAGGGATAAGATATTCACAGCCTCTCTGGTTAGGTAGTTTAGACCATATGCAGACAGGTTTTGCTACATAATGTGAGGGGAGGAAAGGGATCATAAGGGGAAGATGAGAATTATTGTTCCTGGGAAAGCTGGACATAGCTGAGTACCTAAGCAGGAGCTGCAAGGGAAGGGAGACAATGGCTTTGGACACAAATCTCATAGGATACCTTGCTTCTTAGACTTCCTGGGTAAAGGAATCCCTTCATCCTGTGGGAATAAGGTTTTGAATTTTAGCTATTCAAGCATCCACATATTACTCACTATATATAACTATTTTAAGCATTCACCTGGCCAGTGTTTTGAAGGTACCTAATCATGGATCTGTCATTTAAGCTCTTCTCTCGTGTTTTTTTAACCCATGAAACAGCAACATGCACATTCCAAACAGGTGATGCACAGTGGCAGAAATGCCTGTGGTGTTTTAATTTTGGCATTGTCTCCTGCTGGACATGATAAATATGATTCTAGACATTGGAACTGTACATGATGAGAGACTGGGTGATCTTAGCTCACAGCCCTTTCAAAAGGGGAATATTGCAAGTGCAGAGCTATTAGAGGCACGTTTGATAATTTTTTATTTTAACTTTTGATGAAATGTGCCACTAAAGAGGAATTATCTGTGAAAAAGTTGTCTTTAATGTAAACTTTTGAGGAACTAAAGATGGTAGGCTTTGGGTTTTGTTAGGTTTCTTTTGGCAGGAATTAAATCATTCATTTGCAGGGAGGGGGAGGGAAATATTGCTAGAATCAGTTTTCAAACCATACAAGAAGGGGTTTGTTCTGTTTAACATGTTCTCACTCTGTGCAATTAGATGGCTAATGGTAATTACTGACAACTCAAGCTGACTTCCTTCATCAAATTACACTTAAATCACCAATTCAAAATCACTGCCTGGTATGAGATGATGCTTTAGCATTCTTTTCCAGTCCCCTTCCTTATGCTGTCATAACCTGTCTCTTCCCACAGCCACAAGCCATGCTGATGGGTAACATTCCACTGCCAGGATGCTTGCAGTCATTGCCAAAGCAGATACATGCAAAACCATCACAGATTTAAAGCAATTAAACATCTGAGATCATTTTTCCTGTCTTGCTCTCATCCCCTTTGGGAGGTGTTGATTACATGATGTGAATATATTTGCAGTGGAAACTGTCATAAGGGCGTGATGTCTGAGAGAACGGAATATGGAACGAGGGTGAAAATAATGAGCTCACTTTGTGGGGCATCTATTCTGAGGCTCCTGAGAGCATTGTAGGCAGCATTGTAAGCAGCAGTGACCATAGGGTCATGCATGCTATTAAAAGGATATTTTGGGAAGGGGAAGTGAAAATGCTTTTGAGTTGAATTATTTCTCAGTTGTGCCTCAGTAATTCCATGATGGAGCCGAAGTCAAAATTCACATTTCCTATCACTTTTATGAATTATGTCTTTATGATTTTTCTCTTGGTAGATACTATTCTTACAATCATTCTAATCCTAAAATATTAAAATAAATCTTGGAAGCGCATATAATGGAACCAGCAAAAGGAAAATTACTTGTAAATTCTATTGTGACACACTGCAGGAGTGAAGTGTGTGTGCATGAGAAATAAAATCTCCTGAACACTCCTGAAAACCACAGAAAAAACGTGTTGTTTTACTCTTCAGTACTACACTTACTCCAGCTTAAGATAAAAGTTTAATCTCTTTTGGGCTCATTTTGCAAACAGTACAGTTGTAAAAGCATTTAGATTTTTACATTGAAGCTTCCCTTCTGAAGAGAAGGAATGGGAACAATATGCAGATAGTGTTTGAATAGCTTGATTAGCTCTTGGAAGTTTTTCTCTGCCAGCTTTTCCGTGGGGGAGGGGGAAGCTTTCTGTTAGTTGCTAGACAGTCCTTGTATCTCACTGGTGGTGTTGTGCTGTGTCTGGCATTCCAAACCACTGCTTTGAATGTGTGCTAAACCCACTTCAATTCAGGGTGAAATCCAGGGCTGAGCATGGCTTCCTGTCCCACGTCTGTTCCGAGCCCCCTTTGTCTGCTGGGGGTTGTGATGCTGTCGCTGTGTTTTGGGTTGTCAGCGGTGCTAGATGAAATGCCTGCAGGAGCAAGCAGGAATTTGCACAAGGTATATGACTGCAGAAGATAGCACAGAGAGTGCAGTGTCTGGACACATATGCTTGAGATGTGTCATTTGCTCAGTAAGCCAATTCTGCTACGTAACGTCAGTGGTAGAAGCACACAGCTAAAATGGTAGTGCCTTTGAAAAGAAAGTGCGGAATATTCTGTTAAGGTGCAGGCAAATATTGCAGGAGTTAATAATTGTTTCCCAAATCCCGAGAAACCACTCAAGGCTGTTGTGATGGTTTACAGCTGACCACTCTAACATGCAGAGTTGCAAAATCTCCTTTTGCTGAAAATGTCCATGCTTACAGACCCAAAAACTCCTCAAACCCAAAAACCAAAATACCCCAAACAAATGCTTGCCCAAAATTAAAACCAAAACCCCACAGAACATAACAAGTTAACTTCCATCAGTGAAAAGTATCAAGGCTAACCTTGTTGCCTCGGTGTGATTGAACTTGGGTTTTTTCTCTTTAGTAGGAATGAAAGCGTAGATCAGACACAGCCTCTATATTGTTTATGTTGGTTTTGGGATGATACTATGTTAATTGCAGCTGATGTGTTGCATTCTGAGACTTTTCTTTGTTACCTGCTGGAAAAGCAAGATAGTAACTTTTTATTTTGTACTATGTGTCAAATAAGAAACTTAGCATGGTGAGACTGTTGTCTAAGGAGAAGTGTGATCACATGGCTGAAATATTGCTTTCTATTAAAATTGATAGGAAAGCTGTTCACACTGGCAATGCCAACGATATATGTGTGTGTATATATATTTTATATCTATTTTCTGCATTTATTTGGTGCTGCAATTATAATGCAGCTCTTGCCATGGCTGGGTTACACATGAAGGTGAGCAGGTTTGTAGCTGTATTTAACCAAAGCATTAAAGGCTTTTGCTTTTAGATTGAAGGCCTGGGTTGGACCCTGTAAGCAGCTATGTGGGATTAGCGTGCTGTTATTGCCACTGGGATGGGAATTGACTTGGAAATAGAAGTCTGAGATCTATTTGCACTTTGACAGTAAATACAAAAAGTGCTTGTGTTTAGTTTTCTGAGGAGGTCCAATTCTCTGTACTGTCGTATTGGGTTGTCTGCTGAACAACAACCATGTCGAGAAGTGTTAGTATAGTGCTATACTGCACCCTCAAATTTGATGAAAGCTTTAAGAATTTACCAAAAGGAAAGTAGAAACAAAATTATAACTTGGGAGAGGGGTGGTACAAATCCCTTGGAAAAATCCTGATTTCTGGTGAATGTCTGGAAGATGTCACCTGACAAAAAACCAACACAAAACCCCAAAAATGTAATTAGCCTCTGTTGTCAGATAAATACTCACAGGGTGTGTTCATATGCACTACATGGGATAACTTGGTCATGCTGCTTTGCAACTGGATCTAGTCGGAATATGTTCCAAGAGTGTCTTAGTGTATTTGCTGCTAAGTCTTTCTTCCACTAATCTTAAGTAGCTGCAGTCTCTTATCCCTGGATGATTTTAGAGCTGTGAGGCCGTAGATACAAATTTGGACTTACCGGCAAACCAGGGTTCTCATCTTTTTTCCCCCCCACCCTGAGTTTTTTGACCAGTCAGCTTTGAGGATATTTCAATGTGTTCTATTTTAGCCAAAGTCTTACAGTTATAGGAAGTGCCATGTTAAGCCTTCTGCTTCTAGTTCCTTTTGGCCACTAAATAAAAGAAGTCTATTAAATATAAATTCTATCTTTTTGTTTTCATTTTCACTGGGGATTTTTATACTCTTTGTTCAGTAAATAAGCTGAAAAAATGCTAAGTAATACAGAAAAATCACAGAAGGAGAACAAGACAGGAAATGTGCTATAGTAGTAAGTGTTTATAAGCATGATTGCCACTTATTTGTGCATATTCATAGTAGATGAACATGTCATCTCTCTTCAGGTTCCTGAGCAGCAGCCGATTACTTTATGCAGTGGAGCTGAAGATACCAAGCATTATGAGGAGGGCAAGAAATGTGTGGAAGAATTGGCATTGTACCTCAAACCACTCAGCAGTGCAAGAGGTAGTTCCTGCATTGCTTCCTTGGAAAATGAAACCAAAAAACCAAATAAGATGCAAAACAAACTATTCAAATTATTAGTTAGTATGTTTGAAAAAATGGATATAAATCTAGTTTAGAAACAAATTGAAACCTATTTCTTAAACATTAAGGATATGTTTTCATGGAGGGGAGTGGGATGTAGAATTGAAAGGTGTCAAAAATAATTCAGAGAAAAGGTGTTTGACAATGGCAGTGAGTTGAGACAAACTTTGATTTGGTCTTTTCAGAGTAAGTAAAAATAGATAATTTTGCCTTTTATTTTTTTCAGTTCTGCTTTATGATAACTGTAGTGATGCAGCTGTTCTGTAGCGGATGAATAAACTGATATGAGAAAGTTACTACATATAAGATAAATAAGGAAAATAATAAGTAATATTTTGTTTATACAAGGTCATATACAAAAGCTAGCTCAATCTGGGTAATTCTAAGTTAGCAAACCTGCACTGTGTTGAAGAGTATGGATTTTATATATATTACAGGTGCTGGATTTGGACAGTCTGTTAGCCCAAGTAGTGGAGTTCAGCATCATGGGCATTAGATAATCAAAAATTTTTGTTCGAGAAGCTGTCTGAGTCTTTTGTGACCAGTGCAGTGTGACAGCAGTGTCACTCTGGGAATTGGTGGCCCAGTGAACAAGCTCTGGCTGTGGAGCAAACTTAGCATGGCAGCTGTATATCTAGTGAGTCACTTGTTCCTTTAACCTGAATTAAGTGGCTCTTGGCATGTTTGTGATTCAGAGTTTTGGCACGTAGTTAAACATCACCCAAGCAGTTCAGAATTCATGTAAGCTTAAACCAAAATAGTGGAGATACCACATGTAGGCAAGAAACTAAATGTGTTGTGAAAACAAACAAATGTCCAAGTGATCCCTAAAGTCCATGAATAAGGGATGAACTGGGAGTCTGTATTGGGAGAGTGTAGTGGTGTGGGACAAACTGCCAACATTGGGAAAGGATTCATTAGAGGTTCCATCTTCTTAAAAAGCCAGAGCAGTCAATCACAAGATTAAGCCTGTGGGGAAGCTGACTACCAGAAAACTGCTTTTATTGCCAAGTGAAACAAACTGGCAGAAATGAACTTTGTGCCTTAACTCGTATTCCCTTTGACAAAATGGACACTAGGAGAGCTAGGTTTTCACTTGTCCAGTACAGTCACTGAAGACTGGTGCAAGAAGAGGAATATGAGGTAGTTTATTATTTTGTTTCATTTTGTTTTGAAGGTGTGGGTCTTAACAGTACTACTCAGAGTGTGCTGAGTCGTCCCATGCAGAGGAAGCTTGTGACATTAGTCCATTGCCAGCTGGTGGAGGAGGAAGGGCGGATCAGAGCCATGCGTGCAGCACGGTCGCTGGGTGAAAGAACAGTCACTGAGCTCATTCTCCAGCATCAAAACCCTCAGCAGCTCTCCTCCAACCTCTGGGCTGCAGTGAGAGCCAGAGGGTGCCAATTCCTTGGGCCAGGTAGGTGACATCACAGTACTACTGCTGTACTAAAAGCAGTTTAGAATTGAGCCATTGATAAATGGCTGTCCAATTGCCCAAGTTATTTTATTAAGCAACGGCCTAATGTCTTAATAGTAGTCTTCAGAATTAATTTGGTATCTGTTGGGCTGCTGTGTTAGGTTTCCTTGTATTTTTGATGCTTTTTCAAGTCTTCTGTAAAATTCAGAATAGGTGTCCTTCTGTTCTTGTCGAAAGATAAATGACCAGTTGCTTTTCACTTGCTATTCCTTGAATACCCTTCTAGAAAAAATAAGGTTACTGGAAGTGACTGACATGGCTTCTTTTCCTTCTCTAGGGCAATAAACATACAAAAGAGTTGTGGGGATAGATTTGTTACAGTTACATGTACAGAAATTTAAGAAGTTGTGCATTTATAAATCAAATTCCTTTGCTTAAAACACTAGAAAGAAATCAATGTTGCTTAAAAAAAATGAAGTCTCATTATTGAAAATACAGACTTCACTTGTTGAGTCTTGAAATATGAAGTCAATTTCTTAAAGAAAAAATAGTGAAGCCTTTCCTGACTGAAACAGATTTTGAGATACTAACTTTCATACCACTTCAGGGAAGAGAGAGTTTGGTAACATAGCAAAATAGCAGTGCTGCAGCCTGGTGATTGGTGTGGGCACTCTTTTTTTTTTTTTCTTGGAAAGTAAAAAGCAAATAAACCTTGCTATTCCTTAGCCTGTCAGCTTTTTCTTCTAGGATAGTGTGGGATATAGGCAATAAATACACTTTGAAAACTCGTATTAACAATCAAGAAATGTAGAGACAGGAATCTTCTTATCAGATGATACCCAAAATAGATGTTGTAGTGGTAGTAGTAGTAATAATAGTATTAATATAATAGATAATAATAAATCATAGTAATGATAATAATGTTAAAGGTAAGAAGTCCTTTTTTCCCAAAATACAAAATTTCCCAAAATTCCTTCTGGGAGTCTGGGAGGGTTCCTCCTCTCTTTGCTCTCCCTTCTTGCTCAGCTCCCTTTTTTCTCTGTGGGTTTGTGTCTGTTGGTGGGAGTTTTTAGCTGTTGTCCCAATCACAGATGAAGAAAAAACTACAAAAATATTACTTGGGCTTCTCTCATCCTTTGTCTCTTTTTGCATTTCCCCTGACTTTTAGCAATGCAAGAAGAGGCTTTAAAGCTGGTTTTGCTGGCTTTGGAAGATGGATCTGCTCTGTCACGAAAGGTCTTGGTTCTCTTTGTGGTGCAGAGACTGGAGCCACGGTTCCCTCAGGCTTCCAAAACTAGCATTGGGCATGTTGTCCAGCTCCTTTACAGAGCCTCGTGCTTCAAGGTATGAAGAAGATTTTGCTTGGAGGTTTCTTTAATGCTATGAAAGATTAGTTTTCACTTTCCATTTTTATTGTCCTGTAACATTAAATGTGCCTAAAAATATGTGTCGTTAGAGAAAGCATTGCTCATTAAGTGCCACATGAATTTGTGATTCAGTTGCAATGACAGTGCAGGCTGAAACAGCGACTTGAAGCTGTAAAGTTAGGTTTTGCCTCTCTCCAGTTTCACAGAAGCGCAGTTACAAAACCTGCATGTAAGGCAGCATACTTACCTTCTTAGAAATGGCTTAAAGCCAAAAAATCCCTAATTCTGTTAATTCAGTTGTGTGGTTAGAATAAGAGAAATAGGAGACTTTTGAGTGTCAGCTGTATGAAGAAAAACTGCTTAATGTATTTTACAGTGTTTAATATCTGTTACTAGATGCTCATCTTAAACGTCATTCACTCTTGCTAAATGAGTAGAAAAATGCTTTGGTTTTGCTAATTGTACCCTCAAACAAAATTCTGCCATGCAAACAGAATATCTTGATTGAAGGTGTGGATGTGTGTCATTTAGGAAGTGTGACACTTTGACCAATATGTGAATCAGAGTCCAAGTAAACAATGTTTTGTATCCATTTTATAGTGGTTTCACTCTATGACGCGTGTGTTACTTTAGTAGGAACTGGTGTTCACTGAGTAGTGTCATAGCTGGTTTTAGTTTGGTAGAGGGACTTAGTTACTGACTGAAGACGTCACTTGCCTTGGACTTCACATAATCTTGGGCTTATCCCGCTTAATTGTATTTGGCTCATTTCTCCTTGCTAGGTGACCAAGCGAGACGAGGATTCCTCCCTGATGCAACTGAAGGAGGAGTTTCGGACTTATGAAGCTCTAAGAAGGGAACATGATTCCCAGATAGTTCAAATAGCTATGGAGGCAGGTCTGCGCATTGCACCAGACCAGTGGTCCTCGCTGTTATATGGAGACCAGTCTCACAAATCCCACATGCAGAGTATCATCGACAAGGTAAAGCCACCTAAAATCAGCCCAGTCCATCTTGTTTGCAATGTTTGTAACATTGAACTTAGAAACTGTGCCCATGTAGACTTGCCTGTTAATCATTTGTCCTGTTATTTCAAAACCCGTTATGTCCTAAATAATTAGAATATATATTTGTAAACTAATGAATCTCGCTCCCTCTGCCATCCTGACATTTTTGCTACTTTACTTCTTTCTGCAGATAGAAACCCACCAAATTTAGCTAAGTAATTGGGGGGTGACCTTTATGAGCAGCTGATAAGTGCCAATGTAGTGACAGAGGCTAATGGTTCATGTTTCCAGGCAGGAAGTTAGTGCATAAGTTGGAAAAAAAAAATGAATCCCCGTTGTCTGAGTCTGAAGTGAGACAGAGAGGTGAAAGCACATTTCGTAAATAAAATACCTAAACTCTGGAAATGCTCAGATCTCTCTGTGTTCAGAAACAACATAGGGTAAATGGGCTTTTAGATTAGGGAATGCTTTTTTAAGGGCCTAAATTAGGTGGGGAGAGCTGAACCTTGTTGAATGGTTATGAAAGCTGTGAAACAACTGCTTTGGCTACTATGCAAGAGGATTAGCTTCAGGATAGCTTCTGCTGTGTATTTATGCCTTTGCCCACCTTTTGAAGTGTCCTGCCAAACATCTGAAGGATCTAGGTAGAATTAACAGTTTTAAATACTGGAATTGTGTGTTGGTAGGAAATGGATTGTTGCTAGCTATCTTTTCCTTCAACCGTCCTGTTCTTTATTTTCTGCTTGCTGTACTCAGTTTAAAGCAGGGTGCAAACCTGTTGGTTTGGGGACTGGAGATACTAGGATCTCCAGGAATGTAAATTAAGTCGTTTCTAATATGGCCCATATTTTTTCTTGGATGGCAGCACAACACAAAAGGAATGGGCTTTATTGCTACAAATAATACCAGCCTTTATTTTATCTATTTAGAAGTGTAATTTAATACAGTGTCAAAGGACTGTGCATTCTTAAAAGCAAGAGTTCACTGGAATGGACTTCTGTGAGTGTTTATCTCCAGTTTTGGGCGACAGTTCTTGTGAGCATGTGGAGCAGCCTTCAGAAACCATGAGGATTGCTATGCCTGTAGAAAGTTAATGATGATAATTTTTTTAAGTTGCAGACCCCAGCCTCGTTTGCACAGAGTGTTCAGGAATTAACTATTGCTCTTCAGAGGACTGGAGATCCAGCTAACTTGAATCGTCTTCGACCTCACCTAGAGCTCCTAGCAAATATTGATCCCAGTCCAGGTAAATCTGGATGCTTTTATGAAAACTTTTAAATTTAGCAAGATGAGCTTAACACTGTTCAAAGAGTGAAAGTTGATCATCAAGTGTAAGGAAACATCCTCTTTACTCATCAACATAAAAGTTTTGGATTCCAAAGTGGAATTTTGTTAGATTGAATAGAGAGAAGCTGGGCAAAAATCAATCTAGACAAGAATGGTTTGTTACCCTACAGAATTTAGTATTTTTCTCGTTCATATGTAATTCTGCAAAACTAGGAAAGAAGTGGGAGATAGTTGGAAAGAATTTAACTGGCAAATGAAACCTAAGCTGTTGACAGAGGAAAGAAAGATTGAAATTGTCAAAAAAGTCAGCAGTACTGTAAGGGTGGACCACCTGAGGGAATAGGGAAGGGACAGAACAAAGTCCTATGGCAGAAATTTGATTTTATACCTGCTAAAATTTGTAAAATCAATATTATATATCAAAATACTGAAAAGATATAAACTACAACTTCAGGAGATGAAAAATTGTACTTTGTATTTGTTTAAACAAACAGAAGTTAAACTTCCTTTCCAATGAGGACCAGTTGTACGTCACAGCTAAAGGAGATGCAGTGCATTCTTCCCAAATCTTTCATACTGGAACAAGCTGTGTACTGCAGATTCGTTTGCAAAAAACTGATATGGAAGGTGGCATCATTAATAGCTTCCCTTGATTTCGGTAGCCAAATCTGGTGTTAGTGGTTTTTTTCTAAAGAACTAAAGGCTAAAGAACAGCAGGGAAGCACGTTGAAGTACTTCTGGAAGAATTTAGTCCCTGTGAGTGGAATATAATGTAATTAATTCTGCTAAAGATCTTGAAAGGCTCTTTGAGGTACTGTGCTTTGCAGCAGAGTGTGCAGGCACACAGTGGGAGTGTCAGCTGCTGGAACAGATTCAAAAACTTAGAAAAGTAAATTGGCTAAAAAGAAAAGGTACTCCTATAGAATTGAGACTGTACAATTTATTCACAGTGTTTTAGATGGTGGTCTGATTCATAGATGTGCCTTGTGATGTTTTTTCCACATGAGAGGCATTAATTTCTGTTGCTGTTCCATGTCTGTGCCTGTGTAATCAGGCCAGCGATTACTGTATTCATACGGAATGATTTTACCTTCAGGAGTCTGAATGCAAAGAGGGATTTTGAACCTGATGTTTTTCTTAATGAGAAGAGTTTGTACAGTGCCTTTACGCTGGACTTCCTGTGAGACCTGGAAGTTCTTGTAAAAGGAAATAATTTGACATGCTAATAATGGTCTTACTTGCTCATTCGGTATTTTGTGCAGTTCAGTCTTAAGTTTATAGATACCTCTGTTGTGTAAGAGCTAAATGTCCCAGAATTAAGGTGCTGAATGCTTTTTATCTACTGATGAAACGTTCTTTATAAACTTGGCTAGTCAAATTTTGTGATACTGATGTGGGGTTTTGTACCTGGTTTTGGAAATTCCTTCTGATTTTTATTTTTGTATTTGGTATTTGCTGTCCATGCTATAGATGCTCCACCTCCAACGTGGGAACAACTGGAAAATGGACTAGTTGCTGTGAGGACTGTGGTTCATGGCTTAGTTGATTATATCCAGAATCACAGCAAAAAAGGAACAGATCAACAACAGGTAAAAGCTAAATAATTTGGGAAATATGTACCCTGAAATTTTATTGGCTGTATCATGTAGTAGAGGTTTACTAATGTCATCTGGAAAGATTTGGTTGGACAAGGAGCTAATTGAAGACATCACCGCTGAGTCATATTTATGAAAAAAAGACAAGAAAGGAAAAAATGCAAAACAACACATATTTACCTCCAAAACCCATTGAATTAATTTTCATAACTCACTAGGATGGAAGGAGAACAGTCTGATCCAGCTGCAGGCTTAGGGAAATGAATAACAACCTTCCTGAGTGGGGATGGGACACTGGGTGCTGCTGTGATTTGTTGGGAATTTTCTTGGTTTTGTTTTAATGTGACATATTTTGGCCAGCTTGCTCTCTGTTAATGAAATCATCCTTATACCTGTGCTTAATGGTCTGTCAAGCTTGAAGATTTAAGAATAGTTCATATGAAGGTGCAATCCAAGTTCCTGAAACAACTTTTTTTTGTTTCAGCAAAAAAATATTGTATATTAGCTTATCTCATAGTTACTTTATTACACGTTGCTTTGATGTCCTTTTGTTGTGCAGCTCAGTTGATATAAATGCTGCTGAAATAAGGAGCTGCCTGTCCCAGTCCTACTCCTCCGTCGCTTTGGCATTCGTCCTCTTGGAGAGCTGGTTTGGGGAGCTCAACTAGTAAAGAGATTATCTCTGCCAAAAAAAAAAGGCAAAATTAAAGTGAATTATTTCTGCTGTTTCACCTTTTTGCATTACTTGGAATGGATAATAAGCACTGTCACCAGCAAAAGGAAAAACAGTAGAAATGAAAGGTGGGAATCTGGGAGGGGAAAACAGCAAGAGTTTTTGTTGTGGAAAGCCTGTGGTACATGCTGTGCTGCTTGGAAGGGAACCTGGAGCCTCCTGAGAGTAGGAAAGGGGTGTCTGCTGAGCTCTGGGTAAAGTTGTACTACCTGGCAGCAGTGGCCAGTAAAAGGCTACGTGCCTTATGTTGGCTCTGCTAGAGGATCTTCTGGATCCTCTCACTACAGCAGATAGCAAAAAAAAAAAAAACCCAAAACAAAACCCCCAAATGAACAAAAAACCAAACAAAGACAAAACCCACAAACAAACAAAAATCACAAACAAAAAACCACACAAAAAAACCCCAACAAGTTGCAGGTGACTTCTTACAGGTATACACCTTTTGGTTTCCCAGAAAGCACTGACTTTTACTGACCTTTCCCTTGGTGGGAACTATTGATAGGGTATATCTGATAATTGGTAATTTTTTCATCCTGTGCCAGTTTTGTCCACTTAACTTTGTCCTAAAAGGTGCAGCTGTGTTCCAGTCAAGCTCTCCAGTAAGGAGCTTGAATAAAAATGTTGTAGAAACCTGAGAGTGACTTAGTTGTCAAAACACATACTCTTGAATCTATTGGTTCTGTTGAAGAACCAAACCCAAGTACTTCAGTCATTTATTTCATATCAAGTATTCCAGAAACACTTAAATTTGAGGAATTACCAACAGTCAAACATCAGGCCTTTGATAAGATGATACATTCAGCTTGGTTAAGTGCACTTTCATGTTCAGGTATCTCACCTGGTTTCTTTAACCTTGTCAGCCCCCTCAGCACAGCAAGTACAAGACATACATGTGCCGAGACATGAAGCAGAGAGGAGGATGTCCCCGGGGGGCCAGCTGCACCTTCGCACACTCCCAGGAGGAGCTGGAAAAGTAAGTGTACCTCTGCTAGCAGAAAGCAGTGTAGTCTTTGTTTCATCTTGTCTGTAAGAGTTATTTCTCATATTTAGGAATGAGGGGGAAAGGAGGTACCTGTTAGACTAGCAAGAAGTGATGTGATAAACTTGTAACAGTCATCTCTTAGGTTTTGGAGCTAGTTGTTCTTCCATACAGCAGGATATTTGCTTTGTTAGTCAGTAATGCAGCTCTGAAAGTTTGATGTTACACAAGTGTTATCCAAAGTTTTTGCAGATGGGCTGTTTTCCCTACTTCTTAAATGTGACTAAACATGCTGTGTGATCGCATTCACAGTGGATGGTATCTGGGGATATTTCCCATCTTCCCTTTTTGTTCAGGTAGGTTGCTGGCAGTTTTCCAAATGTAAGGAATGTGTTGCTAGCTCTCCAAAGAGCTAAAAACAAACTTTCCAAGATTTTTTTCCTTCAACAATTCGTTGTGCAATATGTCAAAAAGTTTCATGCAAGTACCTTCAATTAAGTAAAATGGGTTATTTAGGAGCTAAAAGAAATAAAAACAGTGTATTTTATGTAGTATATTAGCTTATTACTTGCTTTTTGGGCTAAAATAATTCAAAGAAAAGTGCTTTTTAATGAGAAGAATACTGCAAAGGCTCAGAATTGGCATGCAGTGTTTCTTTTTCCTTTCTTAATCTGAAACTCAAAGCATTAATGTCAGTTCATGGGCTGTATAGCCAGCATGCAGTACATAGGCAAAACATGAAGAAAGTAGAGCAGAGCACATGATGTCAGAATGACAAAAAGTCAATTATTCATGTGAACAAGGAATAGGACTTCAGTACTTGTGTGCTTCAGAAATAGTTGAGGTTTTTTGCCTTCTGTCATCATGCTAATGAAATGGAGATTGGTAGTGCTGCTTTGGGATGGTTTAGTTAACCTGTGTTGGGTGGTGGATCAGCGTTACACCTCTGAGCCAGTTGTGTGTATCAAGGAGTGTTTGTCAGCTTTGCAGGTGGGGAGAGGCCTATTGTAGCCAGATTGACTTGCATGCCTTGGTATTAATGTTGTCCTGGGCTGAAGAGAATGTTTGTCCAGTTTCAGATTCCAGCAGTTACTGTGGGTGGTTGGGGAACTTGGGAGTTCTGTTTGTTCCTTGTACCTTTTATCATTGCTTAATTCCTTTAAGTAGCTATTGTGTTAGTGCTCCTCCTTTTAAAAATGCTTAGTGTGAATAATATGCATTGCTGTTGCTGTGTAACTCCTGTATCTCTCTTTAGGGCTTTAAGGTTGGAGGAGTGTTATGGGGAAATATATGGTAATGCTTTACATAGCATATTATAATCTAAACTTACTTAAACAGCAGCTCATTCCCCTCTTCACAAGGGACGAAAACTCTGTGTGCATAGGCAAGCGCTGAACTTCTTAAAATTAATTTGTGTCCTGCACATGTGGAGACTGCAACAACATCTGAAAAACAAAACAGCCCCAACAATAAAACCCCCTTTTACCTCTGTTGTGTTGCTGTTAATGCACATGGACAACTACAAAAATTATCTAAAGATTGAGTAATAACTGCCACCTTTTTCTGCAGTAATTTGTGTACCTTCCTAGTCTGGGTTCCCATCTCTGACTTATTTATGATATGAAAGTGTTGGCTTCAACCCTGCTGAAGAAATAGCCTCTTGTTCAGTGAGAACACTCAGGTCTGCAAATATGCTCTCACACTTGCATTCTGGGATCTGAACTAATGGCAGGGTATTTAGTGGAGGACCTTCAACTCTGCAATTTGCTCTCCACTACTGTTGGCCTACTGGTTTCTGTGGAACTTTAGTTAAAATGCCTGTATTAGTTCAGACTTTAGTCAGAAGCAGTTAGATTTTTGGAATTGCTGTGTGTTCATGGAGTTTTTATCTCTGCAATTACTTTATCAAACAACAGAAATGGTGTAAGCTGCATATTGATATAGTAACATAATTTTTTAACAGTGCTTTAAAATATATCCCATGGTAGTAAACAATTGGCTTATTATTGGACAAATGGAGCAAAAGGGTATACCTTCATATTTTTTCACTTAAATTTTCTGCTGTTAGTTTCTTCTCTGAGTAAAACAGGCTTGAACAGTCTGTGATTCTTACTCTGAAGCTTGTGTTACTGTATTTTATGTGATAATAGAACTTTATGTGATGCTTGGTTTTAGTATTCTTCTCTTGTGATGCATATGTGTAAAGAAAGTAGGATTTGTGAATTTGCTGTCTGGTTTACCTGTGAATTCTTGATGTACTTGTCATTAAAAGTCCATCCTTAATCTGATTGAAACGCCTATTAATAGATCAACTATCAGGGAAGTTGTATTCTAAGAGGTATATTCAAGCCCCTTGAGGAACTTGAAGGAAACTTTCAGTAGAATCCATGTTTGAAAAGTCTTGAAAGCACACCTCCTTCTACTTTGTTTTTTGTTTCAATTTTTGATGTATGGTTTCTCTTTTTAAAGATTCCGTAAAATGAACAAGCGTCTTGTTCCCAGAAGACCCCTTAGTGCCTCCCTGGGCCAGCTGAATGAGGTGGGCCTGCCTTCAGGAGCTATCCTCTCAGAGGAAGGGGGAGTGGACTTGCCCAGTAGGAAAACTTCTGCCCTGCCAAATGGAATTGTGTCAACAGGCAGCACAGTGACGCAACTAATTTCTCGAGGGACTGACTCCGGTTATGAAACTGCCCTGAAACCGGGGAAGATGGACCATCTGAGTAGCAGTGCCCCTGGATCCCCTCCTGACTTGTACGGGTCTTCCTACCTGTTGTTCAGATTGTTGTGTGTGTAAATGTGGAGTAACAAAGTAAATCAGTTCTTTAAAAAAGAAACAGAATGGGGGTTGTGGTTGTTCTTGGGTTTGGTTGGGGGGGTTTTTAGTGATTACGTAGTAGAGTAGAAAGCTAAAGCTAAAGCTAAAACTCTAAACTTTAATTCCCTGTTTGCTTCTATTTTAATTGGAGAAGGTGATAGAAGCCTTCAGAAGGTGGAGTGTAGACAAAGAACAGTATGTTAGAGTACAGTGTGCTCTACCAGACCTTAATGAGCAGTGCCATCTTTCCACTTTTTTTAGGCTGGAATCTGTTCCCAAGAGCTCTATTTCTGCCTTGCCAGTGAACCCTCATCCTGTGCCTGCTCGGGCGCCAGCAGATCTGACATCGGTGTCTGTCACCAAGCAGTTGCAGATGGTACCACGAGGGTCTCAGTTGTACAATGCACAGCAAGCAGATATGTTTTATCAGGACCCCAGAGGGGCTGCCCCATCATTTGAGCCAGCGCCCTACCAACAAGGTAAGATTGACACCAAGCTCTTTCATCCTCACGCTGATTTTAGTCTTTCTTGCCACTCTGGTTTTTAAGCCCTTTAATCGAAATTTTCTTACAAATGACATGGATGAAAGACACTAATATGGTGACATCATAATAAAATGGAAATTGGTGGGATTTTATACCTTGACTGAGGACTTCAGTGCAAGTGAAAACAACACTTGTATCTGTCCAAGTGTTGCAAGTCTTTCTGTCTTCAGTTCTTTCTAACTGGGCTGAATAAGGGATCCAGTATGGTAAACCTTAATTCAGTTTGACTCAGGGAAAATGGAAATAAAGTGCATGTGATGACTAGAGATGAATGAAGTTAGAGAGGGGTGTTCACAAAAATATAAAACATCATAAAAAAGGAACTAAGAGGAAAAACTAACTGTAAAGAGAGCACGTGGAGAAAGATAATATTGAAGGGGGTTAAAAAGAGATGATATGTCTATCTGTATGAAGACAAAATGATTCTTAGGCCATGTGAGCTTGCAGAGAGAAATGATATAAAGTGAAGTTAATATGAAAGAAAAATAAGCAATGAAAGACCAAAGGAAGTTAAAAGTAGAAAAAGCTCTGGAAGGGAAAGGCAAAATGGGGGAAGCTGTTTCTGAGAAAGTTGCGGAGCATTTTGAAGAAAAACAAACTACTTACATTTGTTCGTTATGTGCCAGTGAACATCTGAGTTGTCCACAAAATTTGATGTCATGCACATATTCATGCTTAATTTAAAATTATCCAGAGATCCCAGATAGAATAATAAAATCTTTAGGTAACCAGGCAATGTGATATTAAAAGTCTGCTGATTTACAGTTCTGAAATGTCTTTCTCCTGTTCAAGACATGAACAAATCTCTAGATGTCTCTAAGTCCTAATAATCCGAGTCCCTTTACCCAGCCAGTGGCTCTGATATGTTGGGATAAATTGAATTTAATTGCCTGGATGTATAGACCAATCTTCAGCTTACTTTTTAGATCTTACCTAGTTGAAAGCATTTGTAGCAATCTGCAGAGACATTCTGATTATTTATTTCTATTCAGTGTGCTGGCAGGACTTGCGGGGCACCTGTAGTGGTCTCAGTCTCACCAGCTCTTCCTCAGCTACTGTAACATTGACACCGTGCTGGTATCTTAGATAATTATATTGTGTCACTTGAGTTTTGGATTAACTTTTGCTTCTTCCGGGTTTTCTGCGATCAATTTTTGTGGACAACTGTGGTAATCACTTTCTGTACCTTGTGTTTTTCTCCTTGCCTTGCTTCAGGAGTGTACTATCCCACTCAGTCCATGTCTCGCTTTGTCCGGCCTCCCCCATCGGCCGCCGAGGCGGGCACGCCGTACCTGGAGCACTACGGGCCGTACCTGCCGGAGCGTGTGGTGAGCCCGCAGTACCCGCAGGCACAGGGGTACCCGGCCCTGGCGCAGCCCATGTACCCGCCGCACTACGACGGCCGCCGCATGTACCCGCCCGTGCAGCCCTACCAGCGCGAGGACGTGGTGCGGGGCAGCCCGGTGCCCATCGACATCCCGCAGGCGGCTGTGCCCCTCTACGTACCCGAGTCCAGAGACAGATACCAGCAAACGGAGGCTTATTGCCCGGTGGCTCCGCATCTCGGTCAGATCAGACCTTCGTGCCACAGGGTATGGCTTCTACGCTGTGTTTTTGTAGTTGTTTTGAGAGAGGATCTATAAACTGGTTGAGGAGTTGAATATTTTTGTGCTAAGGGGGTGGCCTTTGCAAAAGTCTGAACTTTAGGAAGCTGATCAAAAACTGGAAGGTAATTTAGTTACTGGCCAATTCTGCAGTAATAATGATGTTTACATGTAGTAAACTTGAGTGCTCGAAGTAGAAAAGCATTGTAATTCACTTTGGAAATTTCATAAGTCTCTGACTTTTCCAGCAAAGATTAAGCTGGAGAAGGCTACTCAAGTGCAGAGTAAATACAATGTGTGGAAATGGTCACGCATGCATTCTTGTACTGCCCATCTGTGACTGACCAACTCTGTACCTAAATAATAAACATTAAACATACCTGCCTTGATAAAAGAATTAAAAAATATGCTCTTCTAAATTTTTTCTAGTTAGATAGCTAACTTGAGGGTCTTCATATTTTGAATTTACAAATATGTTTTGATAACTCACCAGCTGGAACTGAGTTCTGTAGAATAGTTGGACTTAGGTCTTTCAGATTAAAGGCTCCTAATCCTATTGCTGAATACAAGAAGTGTTTTTAACATAACTTAGAGATTTATCAGTTTGAGTGTGCCATGTTTGTGTTTAATTCTATTGCAAAGTGAATAACAAATGTGACTAGTGACCTGTAGAGTTCTATCAATTTACCCTGTATGACTGTAATGGAACTTGCCATGCTGAACATGTTCCAGTGGGAACTTGGCCAAGTTGTAACACATTCCCTGTTTGTGGGGTGTCTTGAACTGACACTGGCCAGTGTCGGAACATGTATGTCCTATATGGAAGTTAGCAGGTAGACTTTAACAAAGTGATCATTACTTGGTACTTTAATGATTCTGTCTATCCTCTGTATTTCCCTCTCCCTGCAGTATATAGCTGCCTTATTTTGTTGAGGTAAACAATACTTAGAAAATTATTCATTTTTCACATTAATGCTTCAGGGGCTCTGAAATAATTTCCTGTCTTCATTTCAGCCTCATCCCAGCCTGGATGAACTTCACCGACGAAGGAAAGAGATCATGGCCCAGCTGGAAGAGAGGAAGGTGATCTCTCCACCCCCTTTTGCACCATCACCAACCTTGCCTCATCCTTTTCACTCAGAGGAGGTAAGCATATTTTTACAAAAACATGAGATACTGGCATGTTTAGAAAATACTTGGGCATTTACATGCTGTTAGGTGCAGACAACAAGAAAATCAGAACAGTATAGCACTGGCAAGTGCTGGAGCAAGGAGATTTTGTGCCTAGGTGGGAAGTCCTGTAGTACAGTCTCCAGTATTTCAGCTGGCTGTTGATCTACCACTGGTCCTAAGCTCTCTGCTTTTGGTGCAACAAAGAAATTAATTTTGAGCCATCACTAATTGAAATAATCGCTCTTCACGGTTACTAGACTTTACTCCTGACATATTTAGAATGAAGTAACAGCTTGATAGAGATTTATTTTTTTAACCAGTGTCAAAATATCACCTTCAAACTGGCCAAGTGAACAGTCAGCGCTGGGAGCGTAGCCAGGGGCTCAGAATTTCACGCACTTCATGCATTCTCTGGCCCAGTTCCAGAGGGTGATGTATCTGATAAAAAATAATCCTGGTGATGTTTCTCGAATTCACTACTGTTGAAGTGAACAGAGATGGCTGTGAAACTGCTTCTTCCCTTTGCTTACAGAACCAGATTTTTGTTTTTGTACAGTACTTGGATGAAGATCTGAAGGTAGCTGGGAAATACAAAGGAAATGACTACAGCCAGTACTCTCCCTGGTCCTGTGACACCATCGGCTCCTACATTGGAACCAAAGATGCAAAACCCAAAGATGTTGTGGCAGCAAGGAGTGTGGAAATGGCGGTATGTAGGATAAGGGGAAAACAGAAGAAGAGTGGATATTTCTGTGGGCTGGGGAGGACTTTCATTTGCTTTCCACAATGATGGCAGTGCTTTTATTTAAGCTCAGGAGTGCGTTGCAGTCACAGAAGGCATTTCCAGGTGTGAAGCACTTTGTTTTCAAAGTTATGAACAGTCCTACCCTTGTGTAGCTAGTACAGAGTTCTGCATATAGATGCAGGATAACCACTCTGCTCTGAAGCCATGGATAGCAAGAATATTTTGCAAGGATTATTCTTTGCACTTACTTGAAATGCAGAAATATTCTGTCCTGGCAGCTTGTTAGTTAAGCGTGTCCATCTGTTGCTGTCTGTACTTCTTTCTGTCAAAGGAAGATGTTGTAACTTAAATTTAGGCAATTGAATCCTTTTAAGGTGGGTGTTACTAGTTTTTACTTGAAGGACTGATTTTTGGCCACAAGAGTACCCAAAACTTGCATGAAGTTTTTGAGAAAAGCACAGTCAAAACTAGGCTGTTTCTTCTTGAAGGCAATTTCTAGCTCTATGCTGCACTTATTCAGCCTTTCCCTGAACTTTGGGAGGTGAGCTGTGATCTTGTTTTGTACTGCTCCATTTTTGCTAGGTCACTGTTGCAAAATGAGGGGGCTGCTTGGGTGTTACTATTGGGAGTCATGAATGGAGAAGAAAATAGAGGAGTCTTACATGCTACCACTATTCAGTTTCTTCCTAACATTCAGACATTACTCAACACAAGAAGTAGGCTGGTAGCCCATGCATGTACGAATTCATTCAAGCTCTTCAAGGGAAGGACTGTTTAGCCTGAGGAACTATTTTACAGAGATTCATCTATTCTCCTTCACCCCCATCTGCAAAAGTGATCTATTGACTTTTATTCTTGTATTATCAGAGTCATGGTGACCTTTCTTCGGCCAGTAAGAGGTGGGGGGGAACATTTCTAATCAGGATTAATTCTTCTGTGGACAGATGCTCACCTGTTGCAGCCACATCATTAAATCAGGATTTTTTTGGTTCAGCTTCTCCTCAAAAAGTTTCCCTTTTTCCACTCTGCCCCATTGGAATTAAATTTCTTTTTTCTGTCTGCTGAATGGCTTTCCTGTTAAAACCTTGAAGCCACTGTTGGAAATGGACCCAAAAAGGAGGCTTTCTCCTGAAAAAAGCAAAGCAAAAAAATGCATTTTATTTGCAGCTTTGGCCTTTTTACCTGTCCTCGTGCTCTCAGTCCTACACAGTGTGGTTGCCTGGAGTTATCACACTGCCGCGTTTGACCTGGGGAAGTACTGAGATTACTTGGAATCAGCTTATTGCTGTCCAAGTGGCAGCATCCAGGAATGATAAACAGCTCTTGACTTTCATCCCTGCTGCTAGAAAACTGTACAAAAAACCTGCATCTCAATTAAGAGAAATAATAAGGTTCTGGAGAAGTAACCTCCTTTTGCAAGGAGTTATTTTTCTGCCCCAGAGCTAATTTTCACATAAGCAAAATGGGATCTCTGCTGCTTTTCATTTTTTGTCTCCTCACAGGAAAAAAATTATCAGAAGACCTTTACTGAATTAATTCTTCAGTAATTTTTTTTAATCATTCATAAGAGATTCCTTTTTTGAAGGACAGGAGTAGTATCATCTGAGAGTGCATAATACAGAATATTCTGCAGATAACATGCAGCTTTACTGAGTAAACAGTATATTAAAATTGGTACTAGCATCCTATGGCCTTGAGATTAAAATGTATTTTTTTTCCAGAATTCCAAAGTAGATTTTCCCTAAGGTTTCAGTTTTCAAGTATTACATTTCTTGAGTTTAGTTTCCAACTTAGTTGTTACTGCCATTTTCACCCCTTTATTCCACCTCAGATATGTTAACTGTTTCTAGCAATCGTTATCCCCACTGAAAGCTTGCAGAGTTTTATTTTAATATTGAACTACACCAAAGATTGCAGACTTTAGACAATTTTCATGGTGTAGTGGCCCCACTTACCTTGCTCTTTTTGTTTTACTGTGAGCAGTTTTACTTCTTTAGCAAAGTCTTAACGTGATTTTGGCAATTCTTACAATTTTACATTTTCTGGTAGCCAGCAGATAGCTTTCCTATTTAATTCAGCTCTTTGAGGAGAGAGTGAACACTTTCTTTCTTCATATGCTGACCCATTAAGGTGTTTGAGTCTCAAACTTGGTTAGAAACCAGGATGTTCCAAACAATACTGAAAAATGCCTGAAAAGATGTACTAGACATGTCCAGGTAAGTGCAGTACTGAAAAAATCCCATTCTGAGTCATTAGCAGGCTGTTAAGAGATACAATTCTTAACACTGGGCTTCAGAGAAATTTCTTTTGAATTCCAGAAGGAATATGAATCCCTCAGAGATGCCCACTGATCTCTTCTTTGAGTTTATATAAGGAGGCAGTTTTTTCCCCCCTTCTCTTCCCAGACTTTCTCTGTCTCGGTTTCCATTTGCTGCTGCCCTCTTCTTCTAGATTTGACCACAATTTTGCAGCTTTTTCACTGTGGTGTAGTAATGGTCATCTTAAGGTAGACCATTAAGGAGAGGTCCCCTCTGAAAGCAGAGTTAGAAAGTGAAGAATAGGAAAACTAGTTGAAAAGTG
This sequence comes from Acrocephalus scirpaceus scirpaceus, assembly GCA_910950805.1. Classification (NCBI taxonomy): domain Eukaryota; kingdom Metazoa; phylum Chordata; class Aves; order Passeriformes; family Sylviidae; genus Acrocephalus; species Acrocephalus scirpaceus. The sequence continues at coordinate 24,188,307 of OU383779.1, forward strand.
AAGGGAATAGAGAATATGAGAGAAACTTACTGTACTTACCAAATTGTTGTAAAAGGAATGTGATCCTGTTACTTTCTGAATAATTGTTTGAGTATCTTTTCCATGTCTTGTCCAGAATGTGGATAGTAAAGCCATGCGTGAGCAGCGCCTGGACATGCAGCGACGAGCGGCCGAGACAGGGGATGATGACCTCATTCCATTTGGAGACCGACCAACTGTGTCAAGATTTGGGGCCATCTCTCGTACTTCCAAAGCCATGTACCAGAACTCTGGGCCCATGCAGGCCATGGCAGTTCAGGGACCTGCCACAAAATCCATCATTTCAGGTATGATCTGTGTGCTTGCATTTTGCTGCCTGTTGTTATTTTCTTTACTGCTACAGTGTGGTACGGGTTGAAGACAAGCCCTGTAAACTTGTATCTTGTGTTAGAAATACAGCTGTGGTGTGTGTTAGTGCCACTTAAAATAACTTCAGGTAGGGTTATACTGAGAAGACTTCAGTATCTGAATTCAGAACAAGATTGCCACAGGTTTCTGACATCACTTGGTCTAAACAAGAGGGAACTGAGGGCAGACCCCAGAGCAGTCTACTGCTTCTTCCCAAGGGGATGCAGAAGGGCAGGCCCTGATTTCTCTCTAATGACCAGTGATAGGACTGGAGCTGTGTGAGGGGAAGGTTAGGTTGGATATCAGGAAAAATGTTCTTCCCTCAGAGGGTGGTGGGGCACTGAACAAAGGGATGGTCACAGCCCCAGGACTGCCAGAGCTCTGGAAGTGTTTGGACAGTACTCCCAGGCACAGGGTGGGATTGTTGGGGTGTCTGTGGAGGGCCAGGAGTCAGACTATGTGGTTCTTATGTGTCCCTTCCAACTCTATATATATTTATTCAATGATTCCATGACACGTTTGTGTATACATAGTGTATTTGTTAGTAATATGTTGTTACTGTTTGGAAGAAGTTACTTTGTTCTGCCAGTCCCTCTGATATGAAGCTTATTTTAAATCTGCAGCAGCAGAATCCAGAAGCTTAGCATTTCACCAAATGCATCATGCAAAACCATCTCGATGAAATACTGTCCTGCTGCTCTCCTGCTTTATGGGTAGCTGCTCCTGCAAGCTTAATGCAGCCATCCTCGTGTACTGCTAGGCAAAGCAAAAAAGTAGGAGTAGTTCATTTCCAGCACAGCTATTTTCAAATCACGTGTATAATATGGCTTTGTCTTACTCCAAAAGATTGTCTCTTCCTTGAGGTGCACTGAATAGCCTTAAGAAAACATTTAATTATCATATTCTCCCAAACTTGCTTCTAGATTTTTCAAGCAGTAATTTTTTAGATTTAATTACAGGTAGAACTCTTAACTTCCCTGAAAACTTAATCTTTAAACTGTAGTTATCTAGGTATGTCAGAATTTTCAATGAACCTTTGAGTCTTTTAGGAACTTCAGTAGTAAAAGTAACTGCAGTCATCATGTCTAAGTTTTGTTCTGTGTTTGTTCATCTGCCTCAATGTCTGAAGTCCTTCACAATCTCAGACCCTGGAAGGCTGTCACAGACTGTTAGATGTACAGCAAGAGTCATGTATTAAACATGTGAGACAAGTCACAGAGGGTATTTCTGTGTTCATTTAATCAGAAGAAATGTTGAACCCCTCATAATTAGAGAGCTGGCCTTTCTTCTTCTTCTCTGTCTAGTTCTGTGTTGGCTGAACAACTGAAAGGGTGATTTTGTAGTTATGCAACGTGGTTTTCTTCTGTTCCCTGGTAGATTACAGTCCTTATGAAACCCACAGTGGCTGGGGAGGCTCTCCGTATTCTCCACATCAAAATATACCTTCTCAGGGACGTTTCAATGACAGGTACGATTTCTTAATTTTTTCTTTGACTTTTTCTAAATTTTCTACTTTTTTCTGTGCCAGTTGAGTAAAGATTTTTTTTGAAATCTCCTTATTTTCCAATCCCTAAGGGAGAGACTGTCCATGTCAGATGTGGCTGGTCATGGGAAGCAGTTGCCTTCAGCTGAACGAGAGCAGCAGCTGCGCATGGAACTGCAGCAAGTTGACCATCAGATCAGCCAGCAGACACAAATGCGGGGACTGGAGGTTGGTACCAACATTTGGAGGAGCTCTAGGGGGTAGTATGGAGAGAGATGAGGCTGGTAAAGCTTTTAATTGGCTGGCCTTTGTAGTGATACCCAGTAACAGTACTTAATCCTGTGATGCCAGGCATCAGGGCTGTGGTGCAAGTGTCAGCCTTTCTGCTTAGGAGCAGAAACATCCCCGCACACCACGTGCACATCAACACCATATTTGATTCTGCAGTCTGCGCTCAGTTTTGTTTGCTGTCATTCTCTTTCTCACTCCCCCTCTGTTCAGCTCTACTCAGAGCCAAACTTATGGTATAGGTGCCTGTTCTTCTTGACTTTACTGCTGTTGGAAATGTCTGATTTTATGTACAGAAAGCCATGACCTTCATCTATTTCGTGTTTGGCTTTGTGTTTGTACCTGTTTCTTCCTAAATGGCACAAACCATAAGAGTCAAGAAAGTAAATATGTAATACACTTAGCTTGAAAAATTAAGGCTTAATATTTAACGGCTCTTCACTTAGAAGAAACGTAGTTGTAGCATAAGGAAAGAGGAGTGTGTGTTTGTAAAGGAATTAATGAGCTGAAATCTTTTGATTTTGTGAGACGGAGAAATGTCAAGCCATAATGAACGAATTGTTTTAGAAAGCTTTAGTTACCTTTTTCCTTTAGGAAAAATCAGTAAATATTTACCAGAAAACTGTTCTGGGTACTTCAGCAACTATTTGTGTTTTTTGTTTTACTGTGAGCTAACTAACGTTTTCCCAGAAGAAATTGCTCTAAGTAGTGGATTTCAGCTTCTGCTGAGGCTATGTCTAGCGAAGAACACATGTTACAGAGGAGGTTTATTGCAGATTAGTTTAAGAGCTCACAATTAAGTCACAGCAGTAGTTGCAGTAATATGCATTTGTTAGTTACTTGAAACATAGCTTGTGTTCTTGTTTGGGAACGAGAGGAGAAAATGTTTTCAATCTTGCATGTCTGCCTTTGCCATAATACAAGAGTATTGGGAAGTTGCAAAACCTGTAAGTGGCCTTCTTCTGCTCATCATTGTTGTGATTGTGTCAGTGTTAAATCCTACAGAGTTGAATGTTGAGCCTTGATTTTGCCATAATATGAATTAGTCAGTTATTTTGAGTAAGAACAGCTTTCAGTTTATCTCTTGCGTTTAAAGCTGCATGTAGATATTGGAAATCAAGGAATCTTCACTTGTTTGCCTATTACAAGGTTGCAGCAATCAATTCAGCCAGAGCATAAAGAACTAGATCATTTTGCTTTTGCGTTGCATGAGCATTTCTACTTAAAGACCAGCCAGCTGTTGGGTTGTGTGGAGTACAAGCTGATATATCTAAATGCAGAGCACACACTTGCAGAACTGATTCGCTAGTATTAGCAGATTTTTAGAATGGCTGGCATGGCTACTGCTTTTAGTAACTTGCAACTTGTGAATGACCATAGTGACTTGCCCCTCTCTGTTCCTCCACTTTTCCTAATGTGGGTCAGTAGAAATCTATATATTGACAACTACATCTCTCATGATGTAATAATAATTCTGGCTCTGCTGTAGAATTAGATAAGTTCTACTACTGCAAATGGAGCAGCAGAGTTGTTTATCTGTAGCTCTCTTTTGTTGAACATAAAGCTCAGAAGAGAGTAGTGGTTTTGTTCATTGGCTTAATCTTAGTTTTGAGAAGGGAATGGTATATGAAGAAAACATGCAAATTTATGACAGCAAGAGGTATTTAAGACTCTTGTTTAAAAATGAACATGCTTGTCCATGTGTACAGAAACATGTTGAAATTTGCTTTGGAAGTGATTTCAATTGGGACATCATGAAATGTGGTGAGAGGTGGCCTTGGTTTTGTAAATAAGCAATACTCTGGAATTATGGCCTTAGAGCTTTCTGTGCTTGGTGTGTTGTGTGCTCAGTTGTGTATGTGCTTGGCTTTATGCATTTAGGCTGTTAGTAACAGGCTGCTGTTGCAGAGAGAGGCGACTACCCTGGCAGGCCAACCACAGCCCCCACCCCCACCTCCCAAGTGGCCTGGGATGATCTCAAGTGAACAGCTGAGCTTGGAGCTACACCAGGTGGAAAGGGAAATTGGGAAGCGAACCCGTGAGCTGAGCATGGTGAGTGCTGGGGGCGTGGGAGGCAGAGATGCAGTGGAGAGCTATGTACCTGGCTGCAGCCCTTTCACCCTGGCAGAAAGGCTCCCTGCTGGATGCCCACAGCTGGAGTCATCCATTTTCCTCTTCACCTCTATTCTTCAAAACCTGCTGAGGAGTTTCATGAGTCTTCTTCATGAAGAAGTTTAATGTAGCCACTTTAAAATGCTGTTAATTTGTCACCATTTGAAATTAGCATGGTGTTGAATTTGATGGAAACCAAATTGTCTCCAAGGTCACTGTGCCATGAGTTCTATAAACTGCTTTAACATAGGAAACGTGGTTTGCAGGTACAGGCTAGTGTTCAGAAGTCTGTGTGCTGTTACAGTCTGTGGCCTTTGCTTGTTGTTACAAGGATCGTTCCTTCTTTTTGGGAAATACTGTGTCCTGTGAGGATGAGCATATCTAAAAGTCTGTTTTTGTCTCATGGCTTTTGCGGGTTAAACTGTGTGACTGCAATTTACAGGCTGCCTTCACCATCCCTAAGGGATGAGGTCTCCAGTTCTTTCAACACACTCTTAAAGAATTTTTCATCTGTCCTTTCTTTAAAGGAGAGCCAGTCTTCACTGGATATGAAAAACAAGCTGGGCACCACTAAACAGACAGAAAATGGACAATTAGAACCACAAAACAAGGTTCCAGCTGAGGACCTTACACTAACATTCAGGTAACACAGGCCTTCAACCTGTCTTTGTGTAACAGGAGACTGACTTCTTCAGGGCCAGTCTCCTCTTGCCTCCCATCAGCTATGATGAGGAAGCACCTACTAGGAGAAGAGAATAGAAATCAAGTTTTTGTAGTGCAGGCATGAATTAGGGACCTCTCTAGCTATGGAGTAGGTGAGTGGAATAAGACAATAAAAATTAATGCAACAGAAGACTTGCAGTGTGTGTCAGAGAAGAATCCATCTGGTCAGTATTGGATGATTAATGGAGAAGCAGGAGTTATGCAGCCACCACAAAGAAATCCTTATCTGCTGTTTCAGTTTCAAATAGAAGAAAGCTCCCAAATGTGAAAGTTATTCCATCCTGCTAAGGTTTGTGATGTGGATGTTGTTTAGGAAGGCACACACTTTGAAACTAAGTTCACTTTCGGTTGTCAGTAGTGGACTTTTTTCTGTGTAGATGCTGAGGTTGATTTCAGTTCGCATTTAATAGGCAGTTGGAATTAGATGTTGGCTGGGAATGCTGGAAGTCTCTACAGCAAGTATTTTCAAATGGCCACAAGCATCTACGTGTATTCAGGCCAGCACTGAACAGAGCAGCTCAGCTGTTTACATAACTTCATGTGAGCAGTTTGGAATATTAATATTTATTCAGAATGAGCATTTCCTGAATAAATACACTACAGGTGATGAAGTCTGCACCTTCTTTTTATAACCAGTTCTGGTGTTCTGTGCTGCACCATCAGATTGACACATCCAGAGCAGGAATTAATTTTTCCATATGGTGCCGTGAAAGTAATTAAATAAAAACAACTATTTATTTTTTTTAAATCAGGGGGGGAAAAAAGATAAATTATTATTAGGTAAGTTAAATATACTGGAATGTGTACACTGAAGTCCTCTTATGTAAAAATAAAGGAAAAATCTCAGTAATTGCTTCTTTTCACCCACTTCCCCTTTGTCCTCAACTTCCCTTCAGCAGCGATGTTCCAAATGGATCAGCTTTGGCCCAAGAGAACATTGGCCTCCTGTCAAACAATATGGCATCTCTCAGCCTGTCAGAGGACCCCGAGGGAGGAGGAGATGGCCATGACTCCCAGCGAGCGGGAGTGACACCCACATCTGCTCCATGAAACAAGGCCAGCACACCCTGGAGTTCCTTCTGCTGGGGTGTCGCCAGCCTCCATCTCATGGTCCTTTTCCAGGGATGATTGGAGAAACCCAGGAGCAGCAGCAGTAGCAGAGCAGCAGGTCCAGAGGCAATGTGCACAAACACAACTACTAGAAACAAATCCTGCACATAGTTCACATTAACGCATTTTTTAATTAAAAAAATGAAAATTAGCAGTATCTGCAAGCAATTCAAATTAAATTTGTTTTTGTTCTGTGAATGAACTTTATTTTAATAACTTTGGACGCCTTGAATCCCAGGGCTTAAAAAAAAAGATATTATATATATACTCTGTTTGATTAATTGTATGATCTTAATGAAGTAGGTTTTTTCTTTTATTTTGGTATTATTACATACCCAGTGCATAATTCCTTATTACCTTACTAAAAGAATTAGGCCACTTCCTTGTATGGTTTAAGGGTAAACAAGGAATGAGGGTTGGAGAGTAGCTGTGAATAGCAGTGTCAAAAGATGTGCAGTAAACTTCATGCTTAACGCAGTTCCTCCCATTGTGGCCAGGAGCTTAACCTGAGCTTCTTGCTTAAATTGCTGAATTTAAACTACAAATTACAGAGTCTTTGCAAAGGTGTGGTCCTTTTTAAAGGCTGGCATTTTAAGATCTGTGTATGTTAGATTCTAACACCGGAGTATCAACCTGCAGTTTGTCAGGGCTGCAGTGAATCCACCCTGGATTCCTGTTTCATGGCGGGAGAATTGCACCAAAATAACCACTGAAGGTGCAGCACAGATCTTGCCAGAAGTACTGAGAAGCAAATTTTGCCTGATAGATCTGATACTTCTCTAAGTAGATGCTTTGTAGGCATAAGCCAGAGAAGCCATAAGTGTCTTTTGATTTTTTTTTTTAATTAAAGATTTTGTTCTTGCTGCACATTTTTTTACTTTCTTGGCATATGCTGAGATAAGATCCTGGATATGAAGACCTCTTGAGAATGAGTTCTCAAGTGCTGCTCCCTCTTTACCTTCTTGGCCTGTCCTCATTTTTTCTTTCTGGGTTAGACTACTAAGTGGGAAAGCACTGGTTATGTAATAAATTACTGCATTGCTTTGGTTGGGTAAAGCAAGAGTTAATAAATTTTCTTGGGTTTTAGTTTTTTTCCTTAACCTTAACTCCTGCTGAGGTTATAGCAACCTTGGGCTAAGCTTTGCATTCATCATACTGTTAAATAAAACAAAAGGGGGGGTGGGAGGGGATACAGTCTCACTATTGCCTACCAGTAGGAGAGTCCAAACAGAAGACTCTTTTGAGTAGCAATTATTTAATTTGCCCAGTCAAGGCACCGCGTTTATATACTATTTCACATTGAATTTGATTATGCCCTACAGACCTGGCTGGTCAAGGATTTGATACACATATTGGCTTGGGATTCGAGCTTTCTTTTTTATTTAAATAAAAATTTATATATAAATATATATATACATATATACATAGTTATATCTGTATATATATTGGGTATGTTTTAAGAATTTTTTCGCATGAGCGCAGCTGTTGTGATCAAATGTCTGGGAGGTAGAAGCACTGAATGAAAATAAAAGCATTTTTCAGCACACCCCCCCACACTTTCCATGTGTCTTAACACGGGTTTATTTCACTCTTAGTTGAACTTTGGCCTCTTAATTGCCTAGAGTAGTTTGAAGCCTACTTTTTTCTAACGCTTCTTTTAACTTTTTGCAAAGAATCAACTTTGCACTGAAACAGCTTCATCTCCCCTTGCCCCTATCCATCTGTATCTCCTACTTGAAGCCAAGCATTCCAGCCACTCCCCTTGGAGCCAAGCAGAACTGGGGTGATGTAGTTGGGAGCCCGTCAGGTCTGTTCCTCTCTTCTCAGCTCTGAGTATGAGGAGGATGAAGGTCTTTTCCTGGCTGCCTGCTCCCAAGTCACCTGACACAGGCCCTGGGCCCTCTCATCCTTCAGTGCAGAGCACCACCCTCAGGTCAGACTTTTCCCTAATTTTAGTTAGTTTGCTCCTTCCTGCTGTGTCTTTATTGACACAGGGAGCTCATCTTAGTCAAGATAATTAGTGCAATATTCTAGTCTAGGAGGACAAGCCCAGAATGTGCCTTTTTTTGACTGTAGTAATTGTGGATGTAAAATTAATTTTCAAAGATGGTTATGATAGGTTGGACACTATAGATTCATTTGTAATACTAGGAAGAAAATCTGGAGGGGCAAAAACCTCTTTACCTTTTACTTCCTAGTTCCCTCACCCGGTTAGAGATTATTCTTTTCTCCACGTTTTCTCCTGGAATTCTTCAGTAAGCACAATTTAGATTGCTGGCCTACATATGATGAATGCTTCCGAAATCTGTGGAATAGAAGGGAGACCTTACTGGGTTTTTTTTCTCCTTCATCCAGCTCTCTGTGGTGTACTTTGTGCATAATGTCCTTGTTGTGATCAGTGTGTCCAGGTGAATGCCCTGTTTGCCCAAAATTATAGTTTGGCTTGTTAAATAGTTTGTTTGATATCTACTAACAGTATTGATTTTCGACTTTGCTTTGTCCCCTCCTCCTCTTACCCTTTTTCTGCCTTTTTTTGCAGAAGTTTAGTTGATTAAACAAATCAAACAGCAAAATGCAGTGCACGCTCTTAAGTTTTTTCTGGAAACTGCACCTAAAATGTTCTGGTTTTGTGGAAAAACTGGGAGACCGGGGGAGGACAGATAGTTCTGTATGTAGTGGCAGCATTGATGTTTACAGCTAACCAGTGTAAAAATGTCTGGAGTAAGTGTATCCTGCTACACTCCCTCCTGTAACCCATCATTGTCCCAGTCATACAGGAATTCTGGCCACCTCAGTGAAATTGGTCTTGGCTACCAAGTGGTTTAGTTCCTTCTGCTGGGCAAGAAGAAGCAGTATTACCATGGTGTCAGGGCACTGCTGTGTCCTTTGGTAGGTAGGTTAAATTTTCTGCTACACCAGACAACTCTGAACCCTCATTGGTATCTGGGTTTCAGCCAGATGGACAGCATGGACAAACCTTCAGAATAGGAAGCTTCAAGTGTAGGTTAAGCTTCAGTGTGTCAGTGATTCAGTCAGTATATAGGCGATGTCTGTTTATTCTGTGATGTTATTTCCCTCCTTCTGTCAACATCCCATCTGTCTGTCCTGTGACCTAGTCCTTTTTTCTTAACAGGAGAAGTTTTAAACTTTTTCTTCTGCCCTTCTTGCATGCTGTCCCATTTCAAAGTAGGACTTTTTTTCTGTAGATCAGAGCACCTTTCAAGCTAGCAGCACTTTTATCCCTGTTCTTCTCAAATTCTTCTCTGTGTAGGTTTTTCTGAGCTGTCTCTCCATTTTTTGCGTCTCCTGTGGCTTGCCCATCCACCCTCCCTGATTGTGTAACAGTGACAGCTTGCTGCCTCACAACAGAGCATTCAAATGAATTCGCTTAGCCAATAACTTCTGTGAAGTTGCCTTTTCTAATGGTGTTATTACTCAGTGATGCACAAATGTGATATTGCCCCTACTGGTAGGCAAACAGGGGATCTGTATAAACATGGTAAACTGCTGTTTTTCTTTAAAGGAGAGCCAAAGACTTGTGCTTTACACTTTTTTTCCCCCCTGGTGTAGCCATTTTGATTGTCAGACATTTGTGTAGGGTATTGTGAGTTGACTGTATTATCCTAATACCAATTTCCAGAAGTTAATGATTGTCAAGCCTTGCCCATACATTGAATTGTGGAAAATCATTCCATTTAGTCATACAATTTGCAATGTACTAAGATGTATCTGAGGTGTTGTGATGTGTTTTCAGTCTCTCATGCACTCTCTCAGCTGACTGAATGGCTCATTTAGAGAGGGAGAAGGAACTTAGAAATGTTATAATCCAAGAAGCCTTGTTTTTAAGTGTTTCTAAATTGAATACTGATTGAAAATTTCTCCAGTTACAGTAAAAGATAAATCTGTGTTACAAAAGTGACTGACTTTTAAGTCCAGTGGGACTGAAAAGATTTGTGAAACACTAGCATTGCATTAAATTAGATGTGGAAGAACCAAACTTGTGATGATATTGTCTCTTGAAAGCATGGACTGAGTAAGGTGGGGCAAATTTTGTATTATAAAGGGCCAGGAGTGAGGCTTTTATTAATAATACAAGAACGCAGCTGACATTTCCCTTCCTTGAGCTACTCAAACCCTCACAGAATTACTAGTGAAGTTTTTAGGTTCAAAGAGAAATCTCTTAAAGTGCAAGTAGCATAAACCCTCATTTCCATTGCCATTTATAATTTTAGACTATAACAAAGCAGGCTTACAGGACACTCATCTGAAAGACCCGCAGTATAAAGTTTCTTTCCCAGACTGGCTCTTTCAGACCCGCTTTTATGGTCCAAGAAATGCCATGCCAATGTTTAGGAGGCTCAACAGTGGGAGTGCCAGCCACCTTCTCTGCTCAAAAATGGGAGAAAACATCCAAACATATGCAGTGTGCAAGTTTTTGTGCTTGTCTGTGTATGTATGGAGAAGTGGTTTTGGTCCTAAGATAGATAGAAGGAACACAGAGCTATGCTGCTGGGCCATGATATTACCTTCATATTCAAGTTTTGTCATCATTCACTTTCCAAAACACAGCCTTCCATTCCTGCCTCCTAATGTTGCTGATTTAAAATCAGCCCAAAAAAAGTTAGCATGTCAGCAACTTAATTTCTTTTGTCACAATAAATCAATTCCCCTGGGGGGTGAAAAAAAGGGAGCAAGAGTTCTTGAGTTGCCTGCATGGTAATGGAGTTATGAACTGGAAAATGATCCACCTTGCTTGAGTAAGTGTAAACTGAATTTCTGAGGAAAATGAAGCAGCTCTTCTAAACCACCTTTTGTGTACAGCTGTAGTGCCAAGAGATGGGTGGTTGTTACTTGTGGTAAATCAACACACAGATTATTATGTAGCACAAATTGATTTGCTCTCCATTCAAATAGACTCTTAAAATGTCAAAAACTTCATTGGGAATTTTGATTTCCATAGTCAATTGTTACCAACTGCATTATTTTCTGTTGGAATGTCAGGGGATGACAGAGGCTAGAGCTAAGTTACTTCTAGTTACACAACATAAGAAAGGAATTTGGGGAAATGTTATCCCAGCACAGTGTCCTTCTACAGTTAACATGTGGCCTTTATTCTTCTGTAGGAAGAAGAACTGCTTAGTGTTGTCACAGTCTTTGAAGCACTTCTTGTGATGCAGGTAGAGCCTTGGTTAGCAGAGAAAGGAGAACAAACTTAACATTTATTTTCTTTATAATTTTATTTCCTATTGGCAGGTGTAATATTGTTCCATGGGAAGTGTGGCAAGCAAAGAGGCTTTTTCTGAAATTTCCCAATATAAAGAATGCATGGCAATGTGGATTTGTCTGCATCAGGAACCTCACAGTCATTTGATACTTAAAATGTATGGCCATAATAATCAAAATTGGATGCCTGTAGCTTAGTAACATGAACAATTAAATGATCTTTCCCAGGCAATCTTTGCAATTCCAGTGAGTTTGTGAATGATTTTTAGTGCTAATTGCAACGTCTTCGGCAGTTGGGAAGGTTTAGGTGCCTAACTTCATCCAGCAAGGCAGCTTTCTTTGAATATACTGGTTGGATGTTTTCATATGCCAGGAATCAACTGTGTTGAAGATCAGCAAGTTTAGGAAAACATACTTGTCCACTTCAGTTTCAAAAATACAGTATTGGGAGAGACAGAAACAACAGGTGGTCTCTGGAAATAAAAAGCATTAGACATGATGGAATTACATGTGAAATGTATATGGGGTAAACGTATCTGTAAGTGGAAAAAAAAAAATTGTGAAGTATTTGATGCTCAAGAAATTATTTGCTTCTTCGTAATGTTAAAAAGATTTTATTAATAGTTCTGTGGCAGACAGTACTCACAAGTCTTTGGCATCCAAACCAGATTGTATATCAGACAGATCCCACAACTGGATGTGTGCACTGACCTCTTTATTTGTAGCTTTTTAAAAAGAAATTTGGCGGCAGCCTTTAATAAATGCATGAAGCAACCTGAGAGGAAGAAGCAATCCCGTTCGCATCACAGCTGCTGCACAGCTCTCAATTGGTACCATTCATCTGCAGCCTCTCGTAAGTGAAGCTGATCAACATGGGCAAAACGAATCACTTTTAGAGTTTTTTCCTAATTTTAATGAGTTCCCATTCCCCCTTTAGCCTCTGCTTGCTGTGTAAGCAGCTTCCACGCTAAAAGGATCTTTCCTTGAAGTCAGCTTAGCAACTGTTACGTAGCTTGGCTATTTTTCCCTGTTTTCTCTAACTGGTAGTGTGGTGTTAAGCTCTTCCCCTCCCTTTTATTTGTTGCTGTGGGGAGGAAGAGGCGAAGCAAGACGTGTTGAGAGGAGGGAGGAAGAATTGTGGGATCTATATGATAGCTCCCACTTCTTTGAAATCATCGACTTCCAGTTGTGGGATTTCTCGATATACGATTTTTTCTTTTGTGGTTTTTGTAAGTCTAATTTTCTTTGATCTTGTTAGTTCCTTACGAGTCTCCCCGAGACATTCTGCAGTCATTATCACCTTTTTGGGTGGAGTTTATTTTATTTTTTGGGTTGTTTGTTTTGTTTGGTTTTTTAAATAACTTTTTAACATTGGTGCATATATGCTTGGGATAGAGCTCATGTAATTATCCAATCGTATTGATTGTATGTGATTGTGCCCTGCAGAGGTATATTTAATAAAAAATAAAATAAAGGATAGTCTAGGTAATAAAGGAGACCATGAGATTTGTTGAGTCAGATTATGAACTATTTCTTAAATTTATTTAGGATCCTAGATAAGTGAAATTCCATCTGTTGTTCTCATGAATCAATGCTAAACAAAATATCATTCATTCTCTCCTTGTGTTTTTCCTTGCTTTTCTTCTCCTTCTGCTATTTTCTTCCTTTCCTGTTTCTCTTTCCCATAAACAAAAATTCTCACTCCTTCATGGGAGTGGCTGACTCTGGATTGATACTGTGGATATTTATTGTTTGTAACTATCAAAACATTTGCAATAGAGGAGTAGAGATAAAGTAGAATGTATGAGAAGAATTCCATTAATTGAATTCTTTGCGAGTTCAGGGGAATTATGAAATCTTGTACATACAGGCCTGATCATGGGGGAAGATGTTCAGAGGTACGTGGGGAATTGCTGTCTTTTCCAGGAAAGGTTAGATGCTTTGCTACCTTTTGGGAAAACTGAGATAATAAAATGAGTAGAAGAAAGTTCTCTATATCCAACTCCTTGTGTCTTTACTCCCACAATATACTTTTTAGACTTGAAAGAAACACCTTCTAGATATTCTGCTGGAGTGGGACAGAATGCATTGAAGGAGGCAAAAGGCAAGAGGATCCAGAGATTTGAAAATCAGTATTGGTCTCCTTTATTTAATTCTCAGACCTGTAGAGCCAACAGTGTCACTCTGAAAGAACAAGGGAGTGGAGACCTACTGTACATGCATGGCAGTTATATAGAAAAAGCCATATGTTGAAATGCTGTTTCTTCTCTCTTCACCTTGCTTTTCTTCCTGTTAAAGCTGACTCCAGCTCACCTTGCTCTCACAGAATATCTGAGGGTACTTTGAGTTGCAGATTGAACAAAAAGAAGTGGAAAAGTGATTCACTATTTGGTTTGTAAATAGATGGAAGTGTCTACAAAGTCTTACCTGCTTTTTTGTCAGCATTTATATTAAGTGATAAATTAATGAAGAACACTTTGAAATATCTCTTGTTTTCTGTCTGGGATTCTTCTAAATTTTGTGTGAGGTGTAAGGCTGTCAGACCATCTGAGTAAGATTTTCACCAGCTCAAGGTGAGTGTGTTCTGTGCCGGGCTGGAGCATAAGAGATGCCAAATAGCAGAGAAGCCATGTGTCCTGGGTTTAGTCTGCTGTCTTTTGACCTGGAAACAAAGTGGCTACTTAACTTGTTCAGCAGAGGTGAACAAGAAAAGATAATCAATTTTGTTAATTACTCAGAAGCAAACCAGACCCTTCAGAGCAAGGAGTGAACAGCATTTGTCTAATGTTGAGCCTGGTTTGGCTCTTGCCTCTTTGGTTTGGAACTTGCCTTAAAGTGAGAATAAGTTTTGCTCCACAGTCTGCTTTGTGGTTTTTAGTCTTCTACTTTCACAGTTTTTTGTGGTCTTTAACAAGTCATTGTCTGTAAATCTGAAACTGGATGAAGCTACTGCTTCACTGAAAAACTGTTCCTTCTCCTACTCCAGGGCAAGCACAGCCCTCTGTCCCTAGAGTTTGTGCATAATGTTCATTACTATTGTCTTTCTTATTCTTGAGCCTGGGCACCATGGATCAAGGTAAAGTGTGTTTTGCTGGGCTGAAGCCCATCACTGCTCATTATTAGGCCCCCTCACACTTCCACACTTACTTGCTGGATGACTTGAAGCATTCAGTTCCTATAAAGGAATTGTATTTAGTGGGAAATCCAGCAGAAAACTAACTTTCAGTTGGTGATGGTTTCCTCTACCCTTTCTCCCCAGTCTGAGGGGAGATGATACCTAGTCTGAGGATTCAGGATCCTCATGTAGTGACTCACTTCAGAAGGAAAAAGAGGAGAGCTGAATTCCTACAGTGACTGGCTTTTAAAAGGAAGATCTGAAGCCCTGTGAAGAGTCCGATCCCTCTGGAAGGATGTGGTGGGTGCTCTACATCAAGAGAAATTGGGGGAAACTTGCTGGGCTTCTTTATGTGGAAAAGAGGGGAGACCAGGCTCAAGTGGATGGTACCTGCTGTTTTTTTATTTTTTCCCTTTGGATATGGATAGCAGGATAGAAAGCATCTTGAAAAGGCTAACTTACGAGATTCCTTGATCCCATCTCGCTCTGTGAGTGCAAGAGTCATTTTCCCTGTGCGTAGCTGTGAAACTCAACAGTGAACCCGAAGCACAAAACAAAAATTAAGGCAATTTATGTTCCTCCTCACCAATCAGGAATGGTTAAAAACTTTCTTTCCAGCTAGGATGTGTTCAGTTGTTTCTGTAACCTCCTTCCTCCTAACTGTGAACTCCCTGTCTCCAGGACTAAAAGTGTGGGAGAGACTAAAACCAATGCATGATGCTTCATCATGCCACAGCCTGCCAGGCTTTGGTGCTGTTTGGTTTTGAGCCTCTGATCTTTGCTTTAGGTGTGGGAGCAGCGGCTTTGGGAGTCAAACAGCTCCTCTATTAGAGCAAACAAGGCATCTAACAGTTTGTATTAAGACACTGGCCATCTTGGGTGCTTCCTTAGGGATAGCTCTGCTCAGATGTGAGTGGAGCTCAGATGGAGCTGAACAAGCCATAAATTACCATTTACATGCTGCATTCAAAAGATAGATTTACTCAGCTACCCTAGAATAAATACCTTGGGAGCTCCGTGGGATGTGCATAGTTGTTGGCTTTTGGTTTTACTGCTCTAAACTACTTCAGAGCTCTGAATAAATGGAAACCTGTGCTTGGATGTCTGCCTGGGTGTGGAGCATCTCTAATCACTCTGAAAACCCTGGGATCTGTGAGCATGTCAGTTACCTCAAAAAATTAAACCAGCAGCCACCTGAAGTAACAAGGTACAGTATGTGAGTCCTTTCTTTCTCATGGAGGACATTTATTACATTACCCTTCAATTTATCTCCACAATCTCTGTCCCATTTAACTGTGTCCATACTGCTACAGTAAGATCTTAACCCAAACCAGTTTGCAATTGCATTTTCCATTAAGGGAAAATGTTCCTCTTACTGGAGGCCAGCACCTGCTGAGCCAGCCTGCTCCTGGGATTTGAAATTCAGGGGGCAATGCTGCAGAATTTGCAGAGCAGCTGCGTCCTGGATCAGAAATGGGGTTTGGTCCTGCTCCCTGCTCTGCCTTGTGAATCTGGACAGGAGCTGATCCTTAGCTTTCCAGCTGTGCAAGTGAAAGGTCACAAAATCACAGAATATCCTGGTTTGGAAGGGACCCACCAGGATCACAGAGTCTGACTCCTGGCCCTGCACAGACACTCCAACAATCCCACCCAGTGCCTGAAAGTGTTGTCCAAATGCTTCTGGAGTTCTGGCAGACTTGGGGCTATGACCATTCCCAGGGGACCCTGTTCCAGGTGAGTGTGTTTAAGATGGGATGTATTTGAAACTGCAGAATGTGAAGTGGGGCAATTTCTCCCAACTTTTGTCTGTTCAGCAAATGGGGAACAGGTGACAAGGCTTGGGACAGATGGGGGAAAACATTTTGCTTAGCTACAAGATCCCAAAATTATATCTACAAATAGTTTATATTATTTTTATTCAAACTTTTGAAAGGTTTGAGGTTTTTCTCATGGGATAAGAAGTTCATTTTCGGTTGGTAAAAACTGAGTTCATGTGGCACTCGTGTGGGGTAGGTGCTCAAACTCCCTTGTCAGATTGAACTTTAAAACCTCTTTCAAACTAAACATTGCCTCTTTTTTTCCTACTCTTTGCTTAACCTTCGGCAGCTGGTCATCAGCCTTTGGCCTTAGCATCCTACTCCCCTCCCACCATCCCCTGCTGCTGTCTCAGCTCTGTTTGAGCACAGAAATCCAGTGGGGAAACTGCTTTGGGCTCAAGCAAGACTGTTGTCTCAAAAATTTTCATTTACTTCCTAAAAGCAGAAGGCTGGAGGTACAGGGGCAGGTAAGAGAAGGAGATTCTACTCATCTGTTGTTGTTAATTAATTCCTTGAAACAGCCTCTTTTCCCTTAGTAGGAGCCTATGAATTTTAGATGTTGCCACAGTGGCTTTTTTCTCTATTAGAGAGGGTCCTCCCACCCTGGCTCTCATGGAGCTTTCTAAATTGTCAGGCATGACTTTTATCCCCAGCCTGCACCAATCATGGTTTGGAGGGCAGTTAATGAAGTCACGATGCCCTCAGTAATTGCTGGCTGTGAAAGAGCACTGCTGGTTTGCTTTGGACTCTGGTTTTGGGGTGTGAGGCAGTGGGGAGGGTTTCTCAAGCACCTAAATTAATCCCAAAATGGTTTGAGCTACTTTACATTAGCTGGGCTGCGTAGCACAGTGCATGGGTGCTGTGGGACATTCCCACCACTACCAGCAGCCGCAGTAGGTTCAATACGGTGGGTGCTGGGAGTCTGCAAGCCCAGTTAATCATCCTGTCCTACAACCATGGAGCAGTGGGATGGGAACAGCGTGTGCTGGTGAGAGCCAGCCATGTCGCACAGCAGCCAAGGGATCGGGGAGTTTCTCAATGCTTCCCCAGAGTCTTCTGATTTGAATCAGCAAACTTGTTTCTTGGCTTTCTGCACTTTTTATTGCTTCACACTTGTAAGAACTTTTCTCATTTCTACATTCCCCCTTGCCAGTAAGCCCTTTCAGGCAGTGCTGTTGTGGGAATACTTTTGGTATCCTTTCAGGTTGACACATGGAGTGCCTGTCCATGCTGCAGAGGAAAAGGGAGTGTTGAAGAGCTGTGGGGGGAGGAGGAGTGGGTTTTGGCCTAATTCTATGACAAAGAGCTGGTCTAAGCAACAGCAGGGGCTCTTGCCTGTAACAGACAAGATTGGATGTTTCAGAGGCTGGGTCAGCCTTAATGGATGGTAAAGTGGATTTAAGGCATTAGCATAAAATCCTGTATCTTCCCTGAACTGATGGAGTCAGGACTTTACTGCAGAGTGAAAACAGGGAATCTTTCTCATTTAATGAGGACAGGGTGAGGATGGAGGTGCCCTCCCCACTCTTGTGCTTTGGCCTTTAAATATGAGATTAGATTAGCAGCACTTTGTGTGATGGCAAACACCATGAGCTGCTTCTGCCTTGACAGAAGCAGGTGTTTGTCCTTGTACAGACAGGGTCAGGACATGCCTTTCCCTGGAGCTGAGTGCAGTGACAGGGCAGGGACCATGGTGAAGTTGTCCTTTCCATGGTGAGACTGGTCACAAGTGTGTTGGTGCTGCAGGAGCTGCAGGACCAAGTGGGTGAGGGAGGGCTGCTGCAGGCAGTGAAGGGCTCTGCTCCTGGCCCCAGCATTGCAGAACTCTGGAGCATGTCTGGCTTGTTGCTGGCTAACTTTTCCTGTGGGATTGAAAGTTTCGGAAGAACAGCACTTCCTGGAGTATTTTCAATTGTCTTAATATTTTTCCTTTCTCTTGCCCTGGGTGTTGTTTTTTGGTTTTGTAATTGGTTAACTTCCTTCCCTTTTTAGATTTTTTTTACCCTTTGTGGCATTGCATCTGTCCTAAACCTTTTGCAAGATAATCTATGTGTCATTACCAGCGAGAGCTATGGCTGTAGCCTAAGTGAATCCCTATTGTTTTGCTGTGCTATCACACAGCCTCGGGACTCCAGACAGTCTTGGTGGCAGATGAGGCAGTTTCTGCTTTTGCAGAGGAACTGGAGCACAGATGAAGTCCTTGGCCAAGAGCCCAGGGAGGGGGTTGTGGAAGAACCCAGAGGTCTCCTTCAACCCAGATCAGCCTTTGAGCTGCTCCCATTTCCCTCCAGCAGGTGCTGGCCCACCAGCACTGATAGATTAGACATGGAGGTCACCAGTGCTAAGTGCAGGTGACTTTTAATTTAGTTTCTCAGAAGGCAATGCTTGGTAGCCATGGCAGTATGTGAAGGCAGGCAGAGACTTACCCAACTTAGACAATGTTTGAAAAAGTGCCCTGTAGCAGGCAAAACCTGGGCAGGCTGCCAGCCCTTCCCAGTAGTTGTTTTCCAAACTGTTGTGGCTGTGGTGCTTGAGCATCCTCCCATGGAGTACATAAACAAAGCAGTCATGCAAAGGGCATCTTAGAGCCACAGTATGCAGGACATGCTCTTCTGTTGGCCCTGGGATGGCTCACGAGGCCTTGCTGCCAGAGCTGGTGGGTGATGGGATTTAGGAAGGAATTGTTCCCTGTGAAGTGGGGAGGCCCTGGCACAGAGTGCCCAAAGAAGCTGTGCCTGCCCCATCCCAGGAAGTATCTAAGGCCAGGTCGGACGGGGCTTGGAACAATCTGGTCTAGCGAAGGTGTCCCTTCATATGGCAGGGGGTGCACCAGATGATATTTAAGGTTCCTTTTAACTGAAAATTAACTTAAATTCTGAGGCTCAGTGTGCTTTAGCAAAGGGAAAATATAAATTATCTCTCTCTTGCTGGGAGATTTTCAGAGACCTGCTTTTGCTGGAACACAGTAATTACCATTAGCCTGCAGTCTTTAGGTACCAAGGACAACCAGTTTGCATTGAGGTGGTATGAACTTTGGACAAGAATTGGTGTGATGCACCATGTACCATACACGCTTATAAAGTATATTTTTGGGGGGGATTAGAGATGCTCGGTCCATGGAGGGACCAACTTCATTGGAGACCTTCTCCTTGTCAACTTTCTTCTCTGCCATAGTATCTCCTACATCAGTAACTGAAAAGTATTGTAAAGCTGAGGTGAGCCTGGCAGGGTCCTTACACTGTAGCCACCTCACTGGCCAGTGGGGAGGACTCAAAAGTTCAAATCACCCATTTTGGTACCAACTTGTCAGGGCTGAGCCTGCTGCTTAAAAAAGAGAGCCCCCAGGTCACTGGGAAAATACTGGTTTCAGTGTATTGCTTCTAAAAGCATTGCGTGCTGGCAGGCAGGCTTATCCTCCTGCTGTCTGTCTGTCCTCGTTTATCCTGCAGGTCCAGGGCAAAAGGATGGTTGGAGAGGACTGTGGGGCTCCTGTCCCTGTGATGTTGGCCGGAACGGACCCGCGGGCTGTGGCGGCTGCGTGGGTTTCACGGACAGGCAGCATGTCTAAGCTCTCTCTCTGGTTCCAGGACAATGCATCTGTTGGTGATGTGTCTGCTCAGTGTCTGGGGGCTGGCTGCCCCTGAGCCCTACGCCGTGGAAGACATCTGCACTGCAAAGCCACGCGACATCCCGGTGAATCCCATCTGCATCTATCGCAACCCCGAAAAGAAGCCCCAGGAAGGTGAGGGGCAAGAGCCAGCGAAGGACAAGCTCCCAGAGTCCACCAACCCCCGAGTCTGGGAGCTGTCAAAAGCCAACTCTCGGTTTGCTGTTGTCTTCTACAAGTACCTGGCTGACTCCAAGGACAATGGGGAAAACATCTTCATGTCACCCCTCAGCATTTCCACAGCGTTTGCCATGACCAAGCTTGGAGCCTGTGGCAGCACCCTCCAGCAGCTCATGGAGGTTGGTAGAGATTCCTCAGCCTTTTCCTGTAGCAGGTCTGAAAGACAGGAAAGGTCTAATGACTACTCTCAGAGTCAGGATGGCTCCTTGCCTTGGGAAGGAAATCCCAAGTTGGAAGGACTTTAAAACTCATCTCATTCCACCCTCTGCCATGGGCAGAGACACCTGCCACTAGACCAGGTTGCTCTAAGCCCCATCTCTGGATTTGTTTAAATCCCAGCTCTTTCCCCTTACTCCCTATTTGGATCCAACATTCCTGGGTTTGAGAGATTAGTTTTCATCTGGAGGAAAGGAAGCCCATTTGGAAGGTGAGGGAAGGGAACGGCAACAGTTTGCTTTTTGCAGATTTTGAGCTAAGCTTTTCCTTATGTAGAGAGCAGGAAAAGCCATGATATCAAGTCCCGCTGGCAGAGGGACTTTTTCACATTCCTTCTCTTCCTTGGGACAAAAATCAGACACATGGGAGACATGACACACCTGACTTCCAGGACAGGGGAACCTGTACACAGGGAGCCTCTCCCTCCACCTGTTGACCCTACACCCAGGAGATAGTTCTGATCCCAGACTAAGAGGTAATTCTGAGTTTTGGCTCTTCCATGTGACTAATTTAACTCCCTGCCTGTCCCAGCACCCTGCTCAATGTGAGACCCACTCACCTGACAACTCACCTGCTACATAGGGTTTGATGCTGCCCGTACCTTTTTCTCCAGTGGGAGACCTCAGCCCAGAGGAGCATTTCTCCTCATTGCAATGAGGAGGTGTGACTCAGACTGCTCTGCTTGTCTCCTCTGTTGCTGTCCTTACAGATACAGATCCTGCCTCTGGAACAAACAATGTTGGGCATCTCCACACAGCCTGAATGGAGCAGCTATAACCACATCTCCAAAATCTTCACTTGTGCATTCCCCTCTGGGCAGCCCTTCCCACTGGAAGGGGAACCTTCTCCCATTGAGCCACCCACACCTACACTCCTAATCCCCCTTTTTTCCTATGAAATGGCTGCTGACACCAGTTTTGCCTTACAGGAAACAGTGCCAAGGATCTTGGAGGTTCATAAATAGCAACACACTGTGGGATTTTCTGTGCCTTAAAGCCCTGAGGTTGGATAGCAGTACACAAATCATAATTGTCCTTCCAGCTGGCAGCTGGGAACAGATAAAAAATTCCCTGGGCTGCAAAAATCTACCCTCAAAATGATTGCTACATATTCCCATTGCCTATAAAAATAGATAGGATGTACCAGCAGTACTCAACAGGCCATGAGAATTCCTCCTAGGAAGGAGCAGCCTTTAGCATTGTCACAGGAGGGTTTAGCATATGTGAGTCCTCCCATGACCTGGTATGACCCAAGAGCTGTTTCTAGGTCCTGTTGGTGCAGGGTGGTCATGTCTGGGGTGTGGTGGGAGGCTTATGACACCATGTCATAACATAAAATTAACACCGTGTTAATTTTAACAGCACTTAAAGGGGAAGCTGGGGCCAGTCAAAGGCGGGGTATAGAGAGCAAGAAAACTGGTGTTGGAAACAGGAGCAGCACCTCCACATTTGAGCAGAGTTTAATCCTCCATTTGGACTCTTCAGAGGAGGTCTTGGGCTGGTGATGTGTTGATTTTCCATAAGTTTGGGTTCCTGCACATGGAGGGTGAAGCTCTGAGGGTGTACAGATTTGTTGCTGCTGAGGCAAGGGCTGAAGCAGCATCTCTTCTGGGGCCCAGGAGCACAGGAGCCTCCTCATGGATTCCTTGTTGCTGTTTGTCTTGCCCAGGTCTTTCGATTTGACACCATTTCGGAGAAGACATCGGACCAGATCCATTTCTTCTTTGCCAAGCTGAACTGCCGCCTTTACAAGAAAGCAAACAAATCCTCAGAGCTGGTATCAGCCAACCGTCTCTTCGGGGAGAAATCTTTGATCTTCAATGAGACTTACCAGAACATCAGTGAAATAGTTTATGGAGCAAAACTCTGGCCCTTGAACTTCAAAGTGAGTTTGAACTACTCAGGATTTTGCTTTTTTGTTTGGTTTCACCCCTCACCCCCAGTCCATCCCTGTCTTTTGCCCAGAGGAAGTGCTCTGCTCTGGGTGTGTGGGACACGAGCGAAAGCAATAGGGAATCTGGGGTGCAGTTCCATTCTTGCCTCAGCTCACCTTAACCACAGCCACATCTCCACTCGTCATAACTAGGTTTCATTGTCCTCCCCCCACACATACTCTGAACCTGTCTCCTGCAGAAGGGATACAAAGAGGTGCTTAAAACCCTTGGCTTAACCTTTTTTTGGTCTCTTCCTTTAGGAGAAGCCAGAACTTTCCAGGCAGATCATTAATGAGTGGGTGGCTAATAAGACAGAGAGGCGCATTACAGAAGTGATCCCAGAAGGCGGTATTGATGATCTCACTGTCTTGGTCCTGGTCAACAGCATTTATTTTAAGGTACAGCTAACAGAACTGGGGAGCAGCACACTTCCCTGGAGGAGACATGGTGCTCATGTTTGTTTTCTCACTCTCCTTTTTAGGGGCACTGGAAATCACAGTTCCCAGTTCCAAACACAAAACTGGATGCATTTCATAAAGCCAATGGTGAGACCTGCCAAGTCCCAACTATGTACCAGGAGTCCAAATTCCACTACTCATTCATCCCCCAGGACAAAGTCCAGCTGCTGGAGCTGCCTTACAAAGGGGATGATATCACGATGGTGCTGGTCCTGCCCAGCACTGGGACACCATTGGAAAACGTGGAGCGAAACCTGACATCGGAGAGGCTGCAGGGCTGGATAGATTCCATGAAGGAGACGTCTCTCTTAGTCTACCTCCCTCGCTTCCGTGTTGAGGACAGCTTCAGTGTCAAGGAAAAACTGAGGAAAATGGGGCTGGAAGATCTCTTCAGTCCAGAAAATGCCAGACTCCCAGGTGAGATGTGGAGATAGGGCAGTGCAGGGTAGAGGTGAGGGGCAGCTGCTCCTCCCTAGGTGGCAGGGCAGTAGGTGCAGCAGTGCATGAGGAATGAGAACATGAAAGCATTTAAATGTTGCTGCAGTCAGTGATGGACTCTGGTAAAGTCCCACCATGGCCGCTCAGCCCTGCTCTGCAGTGAGGACACGGCAGTTTAGCAGTCAGTTGCACATGGAGGAGGATGTTTTTGTTTTAGGGTAGCCATGCCTTCTGCCTGATCCCTGGCCATGAAGGATGGGATTGTGTTCTTTCTCGACCTGTCTCTAAACTCACAGTTTTACCTTTGTTTATTTTTGTATTTCAGGTATCATTGCAGAGGGCCGCACAGACCTGTACGTGTCTGAGGCTTTCCACAAAGCCTTCCTTGAGGTGAGCCTTGTTTTGTGCCAGTGTGTCTTCCTCTTGCTTTTTAAAAACAAATATTAAAGGGAAAAAAATATTTCTGAACCTGCAGTGTTCAATTCTCAGCAGTCTGGGGCTATAGAGGGAGGCTGGCCCCTGCTTTCTGTGGAGGAGGAAGGTGAGCCCTCTCCATGCTGCATAATGCCTGTATTTTAATCCCATCTTCTCTCTTGGTTGGCAGGTGAATGAGGAAGGCAGCGAGGCCTCAGCTGCTACAGCTGTCACCATCTCTGGCCGTTCCTTCCCTATGAACAGAAAAATCTTCAATGCCAACAGGCCCTTCCTGCTTTTCATCCGGGAAGCTGCCCTCAACACCATCATCTTCATGGGCAGGATAGCTGATCCTTGCTCCTAGAGGGGCTGGTAGGGCCTCACTTCTCCCTCCTCTGCCTCGGGAAAAGGGGAGGTGAGGTATTGCCACAAAGCATGGGCTGCCCCTGGGGTGGTTGGTCTTACTGTTTGGTGCCAGCTGCAGGGAGGGACTGCATCCAGCTGGGCTGTCCCTGCTCTTCCCTGCCATGTCAAGTGAGGGGGCTTATAGGTCATCTCACCTGCCCTGTCCTCCGTGGCAAGGAAAACTGAATTTTATCTGGCACCAGTATTTTTGTGGCACCCAAGTCCAGCACTGCTGTCCTTCCTGTGCCCAACCCTCTGTAACTCTAGTCCCTTCATTCATTAAAACCTATAGATCTGTATGTAACAGACTGCTCTCTGAATGCACAGTTTACACTAAGCCACTTGCTAGACTTACTTAAATTCTTCTTTTCCAACAAATGGGGCCCCACACCAGAAAGGTGAGTGGAACAGCAGCAGCTGTAAGGCTTGTGCTGGCTGGGCTAGGAATGCCCTTCTACAGTTGCCTGTAGGTAGAAGAGCTGCCAAACAGCCATGCCCTGCTTGCCAGCAGCTCTGGTGTGTCTTGTGTGCCCAAGTGCTCAGAGTTACTAGTGACAGTCTTGCATAGCCAAGGCTTTGAAACTCTTTTTGAATATTAGGATTTCATCTAACAGTTGCTGTAGCAGCAGTGCCCATGAACCATGACAGTGCCCAGGTAAGGTAACCAGTACCTGTGGCTTTGATAAAAATATATTATTTCACCTGCAAGTTAACTCCAGGAGCTGAAGTGTCCTGGCCTGCTGCCAGGCCACATGTGATCAGACATCTTCTCAGGGTGGCTGAGAAGTAGGCGGTCCTACTGCTGTAGGATCTTCAGCAGGGCTGTCCTGAAGCTGCAGAAGATTCCTACATTTCAGGCAGCTGTTTCAAACCAAACAGACAGAAAAGCACAGTTCCTGTCCTCAGGAGGTGATGGAAGTGGTGTGTGCAGACAGTGGATTGCACTCCCCAGAGGGAATCCAGAAATTTATTCTGGATTTTGTAGGACCAGCAAAATATCCACCTTTGTAAAGGCTTCTCTTGGCAGAGCAGCCAAGCAGTGAGGGAGTTAACTTGGATAGAGCTGTTGTGTCAGATCTTTGGTCACTGGGTCTCCAGTTTCTGAAGCTATCAGGGATTTGACTCTCTCCTGTTCCTAGGAGGATTGTTTGAGCATCTGTGCAAGTAGTGTGTGATTGGAACATGGAGAGCCACCTCCTCCATTGTCCCATGGGCGGTGGCAAACCATACACACCTGAGAGGTGTCCTTTAGGGGCTGACATGCTCCCTTGGAGCAGTACCTTGGAAAGAAACTGTGAAGGGCTGGGACCCTGGGAGAAAAGGGGAAACATTTTGAAAACAACAGAGTTCAGAAAGCAGCTCTTCCTCTCCCTGCCCTCCTCTGGCAGTCGCCACTGTGGCTTTTCTTGCTGGATCCCATCTTCTGTCTGTGAACGTCATGGAGAGACACACACAATCTCCTGTAATCTCTTTTTCTGTTGTGCTCCAGGCTGTGGAGGTGGACACTGGTGAAAGAGGAGGGCTAAGGTAGTGCCTGGGTCTCCCTAGCATGGCACTGAACCAAAATGCTTCCCCTGCCATAGGCAGCTGGGAAAACATTCAAAACTTGCATCAAGAGCACAGGGCTTGCTCCTCCTGGGGAGACTGAAAAGAGCTCAGCTTGCTGCAGAGGTGAGACAAAACTCATCCAAGAAGGACAGAAGCCATCTGAGTTGCCAGGAACAGCAGCCTGGTACTGTGCAACCTCTCTCAAGCTGCTCAGCTTAGGACAGTGTGGAGCTGCCCACAGCTGGGATCAGGTGGAAAATCCACGTTGAGTCAGGACCAGTCAGCTATAAGACATAGACGAGGATCTGAGTATTAAACCATTTAATTCTCAAACCACTCACATGCATAATGTTCTTTTACACAGTGTTAAAAGAAAGAAGAAAATGCATTTTTTTTTAATACAAACAGAATTTCAAGTATACATTTATAGAATTTTCCAAGATTCTTACCCAAGTTGCAAAGTTTTCATTCACATTGTTCTTAAAGCTGTCCAACGAGAGCGCTTTTTGCTAAACCGCTTTCAATGCAATTGTACAGTCCCCTCTACCTTGGTTTTATTTCCATTTTTCACAATTCTGGTTCCCCTTCCACCCCTGCCCACTCCCCTCCAGCAGTGCTGGCTGTCCCTGGACACAATGGCCACTGAGCTTCTGTTTGCCAGTGCCTGCTGGAAGAGGAAAAGGGAAGGAGTCATGGAGGGCCAGTTTGGAAACAGCTTGGAAAATCACTGAAGAACAGTCTGATATCCACAAGTTATAGCAGGCTTACACTTCAGCCTACTCCAGACTAGTCTGAACACTGACTTTTTTTTCTTGAAATAAGGACTGCAACCAAAAATAAAATAATAAAAAAAGAATAATTAGTACAGCAGGAAATTTCTTAACTGTGAAAGTAAGTCTTGAGTGTTAGGACACCTGTCCTAAAAAGGTTTGATTTATAGGTCACTAGTTGAAGGTGACAGCACAATTTTTGTTACAAATGGTTACTCTGCAAACCAGCTCAGAGCAGAATCAATGTGGGACACACAAACTTGGATTAATAAAGAAAAAAGAAACAACAAATGGAACTGACAAGGGCTCCATATTCATGTTATGGAAAAACCCCACAACCCCAGTAACAGCTTTCTCCTGGCTTTGCTGTTCAGCTTAGCTCAGCCCTGGGCCGCCAGCTGGGTTGTGACTGGGTGCAACTTCTGACCTGTTAAAAAATGGGGTTTAAACCTTCTTGACAGGCAAGGGTGGGTTTCTCTTGACAGATTACAAAGTCCCCTAACAGCCACCAGCCCCCTCAGTGCCTGGGCACGGTGGGGCTGCTCTGGGCGGCGTGGGGGCCATGCTGGCCTGGGGGGCTGCTGGAGGTAGAGCTGCCATGCCCACGGCTCTGGCAACGTTGCTCCCCCCGAGCTGTGGCTGCCCAGGAGCTGCCTGCCCGTACAGCTGTGTCCCAAGCCAGCCACAGCTGTACTCATCTGACCAGTTAAAGTGCATTGCGGCAGAAAAGGGTTTGCTTTTTAATTTTTTAAATTTTTTTTTTCTTTTAAGAGGAACCTATTTAAAGTGCTGTTCTAGTTTGAAAAGGGACTCTGTTTAGAAAAAAAAATGGCACCTTTTCACATGAGAGATTTCCTCTCTGTATGTGTGTATATATATATATAAATTTGCAGAGTCAGATCTGCTGACTAATGAACAACATACAAAAGTGTTTGTATTTTATATTATTGCTTTTTTTTTTTTTTTTTTAACTGCTGCCTGCTGCCTTGGAGGCAGGAGGGGGAAAGATTCTCCTTTTACCTTCCCCCCCATTAACTGATTTCCCAGTGCAGAAATGTGGTCTCACAGCTCTGGCCAAGGGGACAGTTCACTGTCACACAGCACACAGGGGGTGACAAAGTCCCCCTGAACTGTCACAGCCCCATGGCCAACCTGCAAAGGGTCATAGTAATGAACTGGAGGCCAAGAAGGACTGTGGACCCCAAGGGACTCCTGTTGCTCCTGCCAGATGCCATTTTCATTAGAGTCACTTTACAGAGCAGACTTGCATTTCTGAAACACAGAGGTAAGGAAAACAAATCTCTTTAAAGTGAAAGCTTTGCTGCTAGAGTGTGTAGTGTGGTAACCTCAGCACCCCGAGAGAGAGAGGTAGTTACTGTCCTGTGAATACACTGCTGCCTAATGTGACTCCATTTCTGGAGTGATTGCTAAAAAGAAGAAAAAAAAAAAAAAAAAAGAAAAAAAAAGGAAAAAAATCCTGTGCTCTTTATTAAGTTATCCCAGTTAAATCTTTCTGGTGAAGATATATTTGACTATTCCCTCTAAAAGGCTTTTGTATTTTAGAAATTGATTGTCAGTTAAGTTTGTTACAAGATGAAATTTGATTAGCAAATTGCTGTACAAAGCCACTTCTCTTGTTAACTCTTAAAATTTTCTCTCCCACTACTCAACTATCCATGCCCTGTTTGGGGGTCACATCCCGTCTGCTCCTGCAGTAGGACAGCACTTCCTGCTCTGAGCAGTTTTAATGGAAAAATCCGAAGTTTTAAAAAGAGCTACAGATATCTTATTCACAGTGTTGTGCAGAAAAGGTGGGGTGACACCAGGGAAACGAGGGGAGCTTTGGGGACAATGGGGCCACAGCTCATGGGAGCTTCAGCTAGTGTTTAACACACTAGAGGCTTGGGAAAACTGCATTCATTCCCTTCCCTTTTCAGACTAAAGCAGTGCTTTGAACACCTTACTTCCATTTCCATGAATTAACATCTGAGCTAATCTTCTCATCCTTCGCTAATTCTCCCTGCAAGTGTGGGGCACGAGGTGAGGAATATGCTACTGCAAGAACACACAGGTGCATGTTACTCTCCTCCTCATTCAGCTTCTAAAAGACCTTATTCAGAAAAGTCTGTTTTGCCACCCAGGATTGCTCTTGCTTGTCCTAAATGTCAGCCATGTTACCCACCAACACAAAAGAACCATGCCTTATTTGAACAACACTTCTCTCTCCCTTCCCAATGTTCCTTACCAGCACTTGCCCTGTGACAACACAGCCCTGGAAGCTGTCTGGTGTCAGCTTTAAGCCAGTGCCTTAGGGGAGCCCAACGAATTAGACTTAAGCCAAGAGTACAACAAAATTCTACTCTCAATGCCACCTGGGGTGCTTCCCCCAACAGCACAACCCTGGCTTAGGAAATCTTCTAGCACATGAGAAAAGTGCCTGCATGCTACCTCTCCACCCTCCTTCACTGCATCTCTGGCAGAGACCCAGGCTGCCCTGTGAACAGCCTCTGCAAACAAACATGACTGAAAGAATGCCATGGGGCTGGGGACAGCCACAGTGGGGCTGGGGCTTCATGCCCCTTCCCAAAATCCAATCTGTCAGCCTGAGAATTGCACTGTCCGCTTCTTGTTAGTGTCACGCACAGCTGCCACCCTCCTCCTACCTCCTGCAGGCAAGAGCTGTGTTCAGTTACCAATGCACAGGCAAGGAAGGATTCAAGGAAAGCTTCACAGTAACTCAGAGTTCCTTTAGACACGTAAACTCTCAGAAAATATTCTCAGAGGCACAAACCCCCATATCAAACCAATGCCCAAGACATGTAGATAAATGAGCAGAGCCAGGGAAACCTCAAGAAACAGCTTTTAAAACTTAACCAAATGGGGAACCAGTTAATTTGCATCATCAAGTTAAAATTTGCTTCTCTCAGACTGGTTTTGTGACTCTTCCCCCTGCCCCAGACTCAGTAATTTCTATTGGAATTCTAGCAGAAGACATCCCTGCCCATGGCAGGGGGGCTGGAATAAGATAAGCTTTAAGGTCCCTTCCAACCCAAACCATTCTGTGATTTGAGTAACTAATTTCAACTGTATTTTATCTTTTTATACTGCCACTTTCTGTATTTTATGACCAGCAGTAAATTAATCAATCCAACTTCATCTTTCATTTCTCATTAGTTTCACAGTTCATAGCCAATGGTATTGGATCTGACTGCAAAGGTAATGGGAAGGTTTAAATAAATAAGCCTCACTGCAGTATAAAAATAATGCAGCCATTTCACCATAGATCTGAGGGGAAGGGTGTTAGGTACATTACCAAAAATTAAGCTCAAAGTTTGCAAAAAAAATTAATGCACTGATTTTTTTAAGTACTGCCTTAAGTAACTGCAGTAAAATAATAAACCAGAATATGTCAGATTAAACTATGAACTTACACAGCAGTATTTAAAAATACCTGAACATGTATCAAAAGCTTAACTGATACGAACTAGGAAGGCCAGTAAAGCTGCCCATTTTACATGATAAAACTAAAAAAAAAGGTAACAACAATACAGCTTGGTGCAGTCTAATGGAAACAGGAACTTGAAGGCTGCACTCTCCCATGGTGGAGATTTCCCAGCCTCTCTGGACAACCTGATCCAATGCTGTTTGACTGTACTCATGGTGAGATAATGTCTTATCATACCTAACCTGATTTTCCCTTGTATAAACTGCTGCCTACTGCTGCTCCTCCTTCCACCGTGTGCCTCCAGGAAGGGTCTGGCTCTATCTTCTCTGCACCCTCCCCTGAGCTGTGGAGTTCAAATAGGAAAAATGATATAAGTAAAGGAGAAAGCGCTGAAACAAAAACTTCAGTCTTCAAGACTTGCTAGAAAACTCAGAAAATGGCACTTTGAAGTCTGGTACTGCCCCTTCCACCCTTCACTTCCCAACCTTCAGTTCCTTCCAATGGAGTTTTTGAAATGCTCACAGCAAATCTGCCCCGACAGGGGACTGATCCCTTTTCCTTCCTTACTATTCACAGCTCCAGCAAGGAAAACACTGGTGCTGCTCAGCTGTCATGTGCCAGGATAGGCATCTTTGAACACCTGTCTCGCAAGGCAGCAGCATTTCCTGCATGCTCCTACCCCCATGCAGGTTCTAAAGCCAGCATTTCCCTGCTCACAGCATCCATGGCATGCCAGATACATGCATTACCTCTTCCCAGTGATGCCTTGCTGCTGTTCCACCTCTCTACCCATCCCCCTGTGCTGTTCCAGTGCCACCAGTGCCAGCCAGGGCTGAAAACAGATAAGCTTTCCTCTTATGTCAGCTGTCTTCCTCCTCCCTAGAGGAAGCAGAGCTGCTGCCAAGCCTCTGGGACATGTTAGAGATGAATTTGTTCTTAGCACTTGCTAATTCCTCGGAAAGGTAATTATTCCCTGACACAGAAAAATCAGCAAGATCTTATCTTTGAACCCATTATTTCTTCCCATTGCTGACAGCAGAACATGTTCCCTCACAGAAGTTACTAACAAACCCCCAACCACTTCTAGACATCAGTAAATAGCAATGGCTCATTTCCTAAAACTTTAAATTAGACACTAAATACATCAGTGGCTGGTTTTGTGGCTTCCTCCCCAGCTCCCAGCTGTGCCAGATCACAGTCTGATTTGCTGTTTTCTCCCCTTTTATTTCTAGCTTTGCCAGAACGTCCTTGTTTTACAATAAAACTGTTAAAGACCATGAAGAACACCTTCAGAAGGGCCCACCATCCAACTTTACCCAGCAAGTTTCAAATCCTTTCAAGGCTGCAACTCCCCAGCAGCACAAGTTCTTACGTCATACTCCTATCCATGTTTCTGTCACCAAAGACCTTGCAGAATTCCCACCTAAAAAAGGTTCCCCCAATTTCCGAGAGACGTCATTTCACAAGCTGTAATACTTTGGTTTACAACTGGATTAAAATATAAATTAAATAAGAATAATGCTAATTGAGTTTATACTGAAACACATTATATTTGTTTCTATATATGTATATACAGGTATGTGTGTGTGCACTCCCTAATGACAGCTAGAGGAAGCAAAAGTCATTCTCCAAAGGCTTCTACTCTTCCAACTAGCATGGTCAACTTATCCATTGCAACAATTCCCTGTGCATAAAAGCTAATGAAGCACTGGAAGGTGGTGCTGGCAACCAGCTGGATCACACAGACATTCAGAAACAGAAAGACAATAAATTATAAGAAGCAGTAGTAACTTGTTCACAGTTGGGATGAGGATAATGTTATGGGAAACCTGAATTGTCTATGGTTCCAGGAATAAAAAGCCAAAGGTCACAGAAAGTTACATACAGATATACTGCAGTTAATCCTGAAAGCGAAGATCAGACACAAAGAAATGGCAGAAACCATGTGGAATTTCTCCCAGCAGCCTAAACTCTGGTACCACCAGATTCAGCAGGAAGCTTTCCAATACCTCCATCAAAACCAGAATTCATTCCAGGGATGCTCTGATCACTGCCTCCATCTCAGCAATGGACATTTTCCCAAGTAGGAAGATTCCTTGAAACCAACTCAATCCTACATCCAAAAGAAAATGCTCACAGTCCTTTTTGATTCCATCAACCCAAACATCACATTCAATCTCTCCTAATTCCCAGCCTCTGTGCTTTTCTGTTGCCAAGCCAAAGCCTTTCAGCAGATGGAAATATTTTAGAGATGGTAGGACTCTTCAGAAAATTTTATAACCCACTTGAGTGAGTTCCAGGTTAGGAATAACCTACATCTCTATTAAGACTAACTACAGCTGCTGCATTTTACTGGTTATAAAACAAAACAAAACCCCACAGAAAGTCTACTCCAAATCTACTCTATTCCAAAATATTCTGGTAGACTTTAGTTTCAAGAAGCAGCCAGTATTGTTTGCATAGTTCTAACTTCTATTTGGTTACAAACATATATATACACACAGGTACATGTGTATTTTATATTAAAATATCCTTTGAATGACAGTGATTAAAATAAGGATTCTGAGCTCCTCTTTAGGCCCTTTAACTGCTGATATCAAAACTCTGTGCATGGCTCTCACCTTGTCACAGGAGCAATGCTCACCACAATTATCTTGCTATGGCACTGGATCCCAGGCTTTCCAACTGCAGTCCTGACCAAAGACTCAGCTCCCAGTGCAAACTCAGAGCCCAGACCTTGGCAAAAAGTCTCCTTGAATTACAGCTTCTTGACTTCTAGATTAGTATGGGTTGGAAGGGACCTTTAGAGGTCATCTAGTTCAACCATCCTGCCGTGAGCAGGGACTTCTCCCATCCCCAAAATATTTCCAGCAGAGCCTAAACAGCATTTGATGTCACTAATCTGCGGAAACATTTGGATGCTGGCACGGCTCAATTGGCAGGCATGTCATGGATGAAAGAGGAGAGTTTGGTAAAGTTTAAATAATTTTAAGTGCTGGTTTTTGTTGCTTTTCAAGATGCATGATCCTATCTACCTCCCAAGCCACCTTCCACCCAAATCAATGACACCTTTGCAGCTGTCTTCCTATTTATACATTGGATTCTGCAGGAGAGAGGAAGTCAGCAGCAAATAAAAGCTACAACTCTGCTCTTGCAAAGGCCTTGTTAGCGCTGAATCACCCAAAAGTGCCAAGGACTTTACTCCAAAACAAGACTGCTTGGAATCACTTCCTGAAATGGGCATCTCACAGTTAAGTGACATTCCTATTGCAGAGGTGTGGGATGGAAACACAGCCATGGAGCTGTCACAAAATGAGAGCAGGACAAGCAGGGAGAGCTGTCCTGTCCGTGTGTCTCAACCTTGAGCTCACAGAGGGCTGAAATCCTGGCTCTGTGCCCTCTGCACCGAGCCAGCCCCACAATGCTTTTCAGAAGGGCTACATACAGCTTGTTCCCAATGCTATTCCAGCTCTGGATAGCTGTCAGATGGGAACAGGGTCAGTCACTGCCAACCTCTCTGGGTTTAAAACAGCAGCAAAGACACAACATGCTTTCTGTTCTTCCCAGCACCCAAACAAAACTTAAATTATACAGATCACAGCTTGAGAATATTGTAGAGAAAATGTAGGAAAGTCCAAGGACCGAACCTGATGGTGGATAATGCTGAGAGGACAAGGAGGGACTGCCCATTTGCACTGGCTGCTCTGGCTCTCACCAGGCTATCCCTGGATCTTGCTAAGTTAGCTCTAAGCATGTTCTCAGCCTCCTGTAACAAATTCACATTCCATAAAGCCTCTCATTCATCCCTCTCTAGCTGCTGGAAATACAAAGCAGAATTTGTTTTCACATCCTCTCATTGTATTTTGGCCTCCTCTTTTTCCCAGCTTCACACCAGTCATCCTCCTGAGACGAAGAGGTTTAGCTTTTCTCCAAAGCAGCAACACAGTATTAACACAATTCTTGCCATTTTCACAGCTATTCACAGGGAACCTGGCAGCAGCAGGGAACAGCCGTGGCAACCATCATGTCACTTGGCTGACACCTGGCACCAGGGCTTGCTGCAGGCTTAAGGAGATAACCACAACGCTTCACATTTGGGAGGTGAGTTCTTTGACAGCAAAGAACTAAGAAATATGTCCACCTCCAAGAAAACAAACTGTAAAACCAGGTGTGTTCTCCCTGTTGCCTGAGGCAAGAAGACAAATGGGTTAGTAAGCCCTAATTCTAAAGCAGACAGAAATGTTACGTACAGAGGTATTAAAACACAAGAGTTCTCTTCACATCCTCCTTAAATCACAGTTAAAATCACAGTTTTGGCAGAACAAGATGCAGCTAGACATGGGAATGCAAAGCTGTGCCTCAACCCATCACAGAAGCATTCACGCTTGGGAAGTTGGCATCTGATTCTCCACAGCTTTGGTGCAACCGTGAAGAGCCACACCAACGCAGAGGCAACAGGACACAGTATCATTCTGTTAGGGAAAGCACCTCTAAGTAGCTACACCACTGCCAGAAAATTCACATGAGGTTTTTCCATACCCTACATACGACCTCCAACCCCTTCTTTCTCAAACCTTGGTCTCATCTGCACTCAGGAAATCAACCACTGAAAGAAATGTTTACTAATGATTCCTTCAGAACTGGTTCTGCTGTCCAGTGCGGATGGGCCTGAACTGGTTTCAGCACTGTTCAAGAAATATTAGACACCATGATTCCCACACATACATACACATCCATTAAATGTACAGAAATAATATCAAAATGATTCCCACTACCATACCTTATACTGACTCTAGCTACAAGCTATAAACTTCACCTCAGCGAGGCCTGGGCAAGAATATTGGCTCTTTTGCATGCAATCAGAAATGATCATTATACAGTGGCAACCTCTGCACAAATAAAAACCCAAAAAACAAAAAGAAAAGCAAACATAAAGGAGGAAAAAATAAAAACCTTTCACAAGCTTTGTTTTCAGCCTAGTAAGGTATGAAGGACAAATTTCATGGTTTTCACCAGGCCACTTGAATAATGAATCAGCAAACAGGACACGCTGTTGGCATCCTGTACTGTTTGGATGCTCCTCTGTTCACAGTATTGATACAGTAAAATAAAAACCTGCTCAAGAAACTCACAGCTATGCCATGGGAACAAAGGCATTCACCATTTTATGTCAGCCCTTCTTCACTATGGTTGCCAACTGTCTCAGAAAAATGTTGCTTGTGTAGCAGTTACTGCACCTTCACCCTTCGCTTCACAGCAAGCTTAGCAGGGAAACTTTCCCACTATATTTTTATATAATATATGTATATAAATAATTTTATGTTTTTATAGTTTGGTAGCATTCTTTTAAAATTTCTATTTTAAAACACTTAAAAATCTTTTAAGCAACTAAAAGTAACTTTTTATGCTCTCTAGTGTGAACAGGATAGGATTTCAAAGTTTTTAACTTTTTTTTTTTTTTTCATTTTTGGTAACTTCAAAAGCTATGACTAAAGCAGCACATCTCCACTCCTCCCTGCACCTTGATTGCAACAAAACCTACCTTGGCCGCCCTCTCACCTCATCCTCTGCCACTGCTCTCTGGCAACCTCACTCTTTTGGTATCGTGATGTTTGACCTTTGCCAGGAAACCTGACAGATCTGGTTGTTTGGGTAAGCCAAATCACTCCCTATGTGATGGATGCCCTTGACAGGAGAGGAGGAAGAAGGCACAGAAGGAAAACAGAGGTGAAATATCAGTTTTCCTGGTTGAAATGGTCTATGAAATGGTACTTTACCGGTGCCCAGCTCAGAACACCTGCAAAGGTTCCTCTTGTAGGATCACATCCCTGTTACATGTGATACTGGCACCGAGCCCTTTCCCACACACAAAAATACATTAGAGCCACATCTCTTTTTGAGAGAGAGATAGGAGGAACAGTGAGACACCTCAGATATAAAAAAATCTATAAAGCAAGGCAAGAACACATAACCCTTCTCCAAATTATTCCCTCCAAAGGGGCAGGAAAATGATCCCCAGTACCAATTTACAGATGGGGAAAGCAAAGGCTAGAGATGTTTCCATGTGCCCGTAACTGCAGTCAGACAGTAGGTCAAGCTTTACTGTCACTTGGTCAGCCTGGTAAGCCCCTGCTCTAACCACTCATCCAGCTTTCTTGCTGAAGCAAGATGAAGTGTATTTCTTTTCCAATGTCTCCTTGTTCCTCCCATCACCTTAAGGTTCAGAACTTCACCCTTCCTTATCATATACACATTATACATCCTCAAGAGAACTCCTTCACCAAACCTGCTACGCACAACCTGTCGTTCATTCCCCCCCTTCATCGTGAACAACTTGGCATCAGAACTAGAGAAAACTCTTAAAATATTGCATATTTTTTAAAAAAAAGATGTCAGGATATTTGCACTTATCTGCCTGTCCCATGCTTTTCTGGTTATGAACCACATAAGCCCGTGCAAACACCTACAATACACACGCAGGCATGTCTCTCCAGGTTTGCTAAACTTGCTCTAAACATCAGAGCTACTCAGAATACAAAAACGTTAAGTCCATGCAAGGGGACAGAGTTGTGATTGCTCTAGGAACCGTTCACTTTTAAGTCTCCTGAACTGTTATAAGGAAATAGAGTAAGGTTCTCTTTTCTTTTTGCATTTCATTGATAAAAAAGTTATCAAACTAGTTTGTAGAAACAGGTTTAAAAGCAACCACCTGCGATTGCTCGGCTGTGACAACAGCATTGCAGTATTCCCATATCCCGTATTGCTGTTCTAAAAGATCAAGTGCGTGTCGAGGGGGAAGCAGGGGTGAAAGAGGACTTTGGTAGCCAGCCTCTAACTCCGCAATTCAGCAACTCCAGAAAATCTCTTCCTAATCCTTGGCAACACCTGAAGCGTGGCAGTGCTCCAGCCAGGACCTCAGAGGGCTCTGGGCTCTCCAGATCAGCACCAGCAGAGGACAACTTCCTCTGGAAGACCCCTCCAGCCCTTCTCCCAGTGCATCAGTCTCATGCTAACCTCACAGCTGCAAAATTCCACTCTCAGTAACTGAAGTGCTTCCTTCACATTTTGCTGACCTCTGGAATACCATTTTGTAGCTGTGCCCACTTTAACAAGGGGCACCAGGGCCGCATGCCTGGATCAGGCAAGCCCAAAGCCCTAAAACAACGGTTTAAATAAAAACGTAAAGAAACACACCAAAAATAAGAGAGGGATAAATACACTCAGGCAAGGCAGGTTCCACCAGGACAGTATTTTTGTTTTCTTGGCGGTGGCAACTACCTGGGGAAGGGAGAAAGGCAACGGCCCCTGCCCCTGCTCTCCCCTCGAGTGGGAGCAGTGGATATGGCTCTGTGGCTGAACCTGGCACCGCCGGCGGGACGCCCTGCTGGGCCACAGCGCTGTCCAGAAATACAAATGACTGCTTGTCCCAGATCACTACAGAACAGTAAAAAAATTTAAAATCCTGTCGATCCCTGAATAAGAAGTTGATTGACACAGTTGTTCTGTTTTTCTCCAAGAGGAGGAGGAATAAGGGAGAAAAACATTTAACACTCTATGGGTGTGTGTGGGTGTGTGAGAGGAAGAGAGAGAAAGAGAGATTTTTCTATTTTGGCAACATCTTGGGAGCTTCTTTCTGTTCAGTGGTGGCATTGCACTAATTACAGTACCAGCCTGCCGGGTCGGTGCTGACTCTTCAGAGCCAGGAATGGGAAGACGGTCCTTTCTCCTGGGACTCCACAGCCGCGTTTCAATCCGGCCCGGTCGTGGACACAGATCCCTGTGCCGTCTCCCCCACTGCCACAGCATCTTCCTGCGGGGGAGATTCCTCCTCCGTCTGCCCCCGGGACGTGACGGTGGTCTCAGGGGAGATGCTGTGGGGCCCCTCCAGGGGCAAACAGCCGGGGTGGTTCTTGCGAAAGTGCTGGTTGAGGATGGCCTGGAAGGGAAAGCTCTTGCCACACACGTGGCAGTGGAAAGGCTTGTTGCCCGTGTGCTTGCGGATGTGATATTCCAGCTGATCCTTGCGGGTGTACTTCTTCCCACACATGCGGCACACGAAAGGCGTGATGCCCATGTGCAGACGCATGTGCCGGTCCAGGCTGCCCTTCTGGTTGAAGGATTTGGCGCAGTAAATACACGTGAGCCGCGGGTTGTACCGGAACCAGCGCTCCGACACCTCCTGCTCCCGCAGATATTCCACGTAACCGCTCACTCCGAGCATGGCTGATTCCTCCCCCTGCCAAGGAAATGGCACAGATTTAAATAACGAGCAGCCTAAAACAAGTTGCAGAGAAGATCAGGCCCAGGTCCAGCCAGTAAAGCATGTGCCAAACCTCAAAATCAGCAGCACTAATGTCTGCAACCTCAAGCACACATTCAAGTGCTTAACTGGGGCCTTGGGGCTAAATACAAACGAGCAATCAATTAGAAACCACCGCTGCAGAGGCCCCTTTTGCCAAACCATTCCCCGGATCTGGTGAAGAAAGGACAGCCCTTGACACAAGGGCACTTGGCCACCAATTCAGTTGTCGACCACATGTCAATACTTGTTATTTTTTTTTAAATTCGTGCCAGTTTTATTGAAACATTTGGGTGTATCACCTTCTGTTTTCCTTACTAAAAGTCAAAAAAAAGAAGCCGATTGATGAGCTTGCAGTAAAACAAAGGAGGAGCAAACTACATATCTGAAAGTCTTCAGGTGTCATTTTACACAGGTATTTATTCAGGTGTCACTTAGAGTTCATTTTATAATGAGTCACGTTTGCCTGCCTGGCTGTGTAATCCATCCCAGCCCTGTGGCATCACAGGCAAGGATGTGCCTGACCCAGCTTGCACAGCAAGGACCCTCCTGTATTTTCTGAAGTCACACAGACAAACAGCCAAGGGCAACCCCAACCACAGGCCTAGTCTCAGGACAGATACTGCTGGCCATTGCATTCAGACTGAGCAGAAACACACCAATTCCAGAATGCTTCTGTGCTGGAGATGCACTGTTTACTCCCCCAGTGCTGCTTCCCAGTGCTGCTTCCCAGCGCTGCCAAATGTGGAGAAGCAACCAGTGTAACAGCAGCAGGGCATCTCCTCTGCCTGCCAGGGCTCTACAGGCATGAGCAGCAGTGTCCCTGTGCCAGGTGCTGCTGAATCCAGCTGTACAAGCACAGGGAAGCTGCTGAGGACTAAAGGACATACAAAAAGCTTTGGTTCTTCCTTTCCACTCTACCACTGCCATTGGGCAGGGATCACAGGCAGGCTATTTTAGTATGGATATCGCAATGCCAGGAGAGTGGAAGGTGATGATACTTCCCCATGGTGTGTAAAGCCTAAAGTTTCATGTTTGAGGCTGTCTCACAATGGAGAAATAAGTGCAGCTTTTCTGTAGGCAGAGCTAAAATTGCTTAATGTGTCACATTTCCCCTAGAGGGTTGGTTTGACCTGAAATTTTTGCAATGTCTTCTGAGGACACCAAACAAAGCTTTGCAAAACAGGAACAAAAAGGTATCTGTCATTTTATGGAAGTGTCTAGGTCGGCAGACAGCAATCACGATTTTCCCCCCCGTTCTTCACTTGGTCTTACTCAAGGGCAAAGCAGCCTGGTATCTCCTTACCCACCTCCAGCCAAGTCCTTTGCTTACACACTGACACATTCCCTACCTGCCAGGCTCACAAGCACCCTTCTGCACTGTGTTGGCTGACACACCTGCACTACAGTGGCACTGTGCTGGCACAGTGGCACTGGATGCAACTAAATTAGACCAAAATTATAAGGCACAGGCATTACTGCTCTGTCCCACTTTGCTGCACTCTACAACCCACTTCCCTCCCATTTCTGTGCATCTCTCCCTCCTACCCCAAAACTGTGCCCAAGAAAGCAGAGAATTCAGAGCTCCTTTATGTTGCAAAGTCTGCTGTGCAACAGAGTCACTTGGAGAAGAGACTGAATCCTCTCTAAAACTCCACAGCTCTTTGACACTCCCAAAAGGTTTATTGGTGTAGTGCCTGGAGGGCTTTTGGGAATGGTCTTGGTACCAGCATGGAAAGGTTCAGCTGTTGTCACCCGTCTTCCACAGAAGCCAAGCCACACCTCCTCCCTCTGCTTAGGCATTTGCTGCCAGTTGTTTGAGGGCAGATCCAGCTCTGCAGGCAAATGGGGTTTCTCCTCAGGAGCTGGTGGCCTGCCCAGAATAAGGGTGGCTATTTATGCCCTCAAACAACAAGAGAAATTCCTTGTGTTTTCCAGGTATCCAGCCAAAATCCCAAACAACAGCCAGAATCAGTTTTAAATCGTACATGGCCAGCATGTGTTCTCCTGCGAGCAAGTAGATCCTTTGCCAAAGTAAAAGGTCCTTGTATTGCACACGTTATTGCTTGCAAATATAAAATATGACACTCTTCATCACAACAAAGTCCCCTTCACCTTCAAGCCAACATTTACTTGTAAATGTCTTGATCTGCCTACCTGGGAACTGGGCTGCTTAGGCTCATCCATCCGCCCAGGAGACTCGCTTTTTGATCTGTACCGCTCAGTCACAGCAACCATGCTGCCAGAAGGGCTAAATCTGTGGGGTGGGGGAAGAGCAAAAATGGAGTTTTTAATGGGCATCAGGTCAGTATAATGTTTAGAACAATGGGTGAGCAATAGAGGCACCTGTATAGCATCTCTTCATCCTCATCAGCTGACACACTGGAGGTGGAACAGTGCAAGTATAAAGGAAAAACCAAATCATACCGGTCTATGGTTTCAGCCTAAACATCTGAAAAATAAAACTGAGTCATCTGCCTTCCAGTTCAGCAAGAGAGAGGGGTTGTTATCATGAATAAACCAATTCCTGGTGACTCAGGAACTGTACAGCAGGACAGAAACCAGTTCTCAGAGGACACCTCTCCTCCAGCACCCTCCTCCTCCATTCCCAGCGTGAAACATAAGGGATATGATGGACTAGAGGTGGGAAACAGTGCATACAGACTGCAGTGCAAAGAGATGCTAGAGACTAGCTGATACAAGGAAAAGGGCTAAGGAAAAGGAAGCATCGCTCTCCAAAGGTCAGCTTAAGATTGTTCCCACTGATTGATTTATTAAGTGACAAGTGACAGAATATCTGCTGCTTCCAGGTAGCTGTTTCCCCATGGGACTGAGCTAGAAGAGAGGCAAATGTGAAGGGAAACCCTAGAATTACGACCCCCACAAATAAAACAGATGTGCCCTTTATCAAATCCATCATCTGGCCCAAGCCTAGGGCAAGAAAGCAACTGCTGGAGTGAAGGAGAAGCAGATGGATGGAGGATCCAAACACAGAGGATTTCACCACTCATTTTCAACAAAGGCTTTCTGCTCTGTCGTATAAATCAAAACAACAGTGGAGGCCACTCGGTTCCCCATTTCAACTGCCTCACAAGATGTAAACCCAGGGCCCACTGCTGGGAAGACCTTGACAGCTGGTGTCTGGCTTGTTTCTCAGCCAGAACCATCCCCAGATCTTTGGGCCAGAAGGCACCAGTGCAATAGAGATACGTAACACATATTGTATATGACCTCATTAATTTGAATGCTGAGTCCGTTATCTACTGAGGCTGAACTGGACATCTTTAAAAAAAAAAATCCCACCTCAGTTGAAATGCTGACAGGTAGAGATCCCAACCTCTAACAGCTAATAAGTAATTTCCCAAGCTAGCCTGTACCTGGAGATCCTGGTCTGATCACTACCCAGCCAAAATACCATTACTCAAACTGGATACACTTCCTAACACCAGTTAAAAACCCTTTCGCTTCTATGCTTAAGATGGCCAAAGGAAATAGAAAATGTTCCAAAGCGACTGACCCAGCCAAGTCAGAATCTTGCATAACCTCCTCTTACGGACAAGGTGAATAATTAAGTTTAAGAAAACCCACCTGTCGATCTCACTGCTGGTCGGCCTGA
Organism: Acrocephalus scirpaceus scirpaceus; assembly: GCA_910950805.1. Lineage (NCBI taxonomy): Eukaryota > Metazoa > Chordata > Aves > Passeriformes > Sylviidae > Acrocephalus > Acrocephalus scirpaceus. The sequence continues at coordinate 24,229,954 of OU383779.1, forward strand.
CCACTTTGGCTCCAGAGGAGCCTAAGGCAAAAGCCTCCTGGCCCAGCGATCCGTGGCCCGTGGTGTCGATCACCATGGCCGTGACCTCCTCGGCGCTGCTCCCATCTTCTCCCGAGGGCTGGTGCTCTGCCCCCAGCCACTCCTCCAGGTTCTCCGTCTTAATGCGCACTCCTCCCAGCACCCGCACTTCCTCGTCGTTCTGCGCCCCGCGCTCTCCCATTCCCGTCTCCACGTACCACTGTCCTGCTCTGTTAATCCGCAGGATGGGCTCCCTGCCTTCCACATCCGAACTCTGCTCGATTATTTGGGGGCTGGTGGACTCCTCGGGCGGGCTTAGCTCCCGAATGTCCAGCACTGTGCTAACCTGGCCCAGGCGACTCCCCTTGGGGGTGTTGTGACGTGGACTCAGGGAGCGGTTTAGATTTGGCGTTGCCCGGTGAGACTCGGGTGGTCTCTCCTGGTGCTTCGTCCTGGTCTGGCTCAATTCCGCTTCCACCTCCGCCACGTTAATTTTGAAATGAATCCCCTCGAGGATCTGCGTGCATTTGTCTATGATGTGCTGCATCTGCAAGAAGCTGGCAGCTGTCAGGTAACTGATGATGTCAGCCAGCTGCAGACATATCCTTCCAGTGTAGCAGAAGGAGAGGAGCTGCTCGAAAACAGAAGGGTTCTTGATGACGGAGATGGACACAGTGCTCATCTCATTCAGGGACATGTGGTCACGGAAGTAGGGCGAGCTGGCAGCCAGCACCACCTTGTGCGCACGGAAAGCCTGGCCCTGCACGTTGACCACGATGTCACACAGCCGACCCTGCATGCGCAGCTGGTTCAGGTGGCTCAGAACAGAGTTACTGAAGTTGGGAATCTCCAGCTGAATGTTCCCACTCTTCTCCATGGCTGTCCCAGCTGCAGGTGCACGACTCTGCTGGAAAAGCGGGAAAAGATCCCCTCATTAGCAGAGCAAATCATCTGAAATAAGAACATTCTTCACCTGCTTACATACAGTTTGAAAGACTGGAGATTTTAGAGACCTTCCTCACCCGTTGAACTGCCAGACACGTGGCAGCAGCTCTGTCATGAACGAGTGTGTTCGAGATCACTTAAAAAAGCATTACAAAAGCTCTCTGATCTCCCCATGCTATGCATCCCCTTGCACAAGAGTTCTGCTAAACCAGTCCCTGACAGACCCCCATTCCCTGCAGCTTTAGCATGCAAAACACTTTGTTCTGCCAGCCTCAATAAAAGCACATCTGCATGTAAAAAGAACATTAAAAATGGCACAGGTATAAAAATAGGCACCTGATTGCACAATGGATTAAAATACTCACCACCTGTACCTTCTCAGCATTTTGAAAAGAGAAAGTAATAGGGAAAGCTCATTTGTGAAACAGGAACCGGGAAGGAGACACTGGGACCTAAATCCTCCTGAGACTTTCAAAAAGTTGGCCAGCACACATCTGACCTCAAGGCATCCTAAGAGCCTTTTTAACCTGAGATATCTATCATATGTGGCACTTCTGACACATGCCAAAAAATATATAACAGGCGGGTGAAAAAAAAAAGCTGTGGCCCAGGAGAGCTCAGAGGGCTTCACTCAGGCTCACTCACTTTGGTCATCACTAAGTTCCCATCCTCGCCATACCCTAAGTCAGTACCCATACTCCTGGATTCTTTCCCAAGTAAAGTAATAATGGGAATGTTCCACTCGGGCAATAATTCACAAGAGTGCTGCTCTGCCTGGGCTGCAATCCAGGTAAATGGTTTACCCATGCTATACAAGGCTCATCTCTTCTTTCCCACCTTGGCTGGGATTATTCCAAGCTGTTCCCACCTGCACCACACAAGAGTTCCTGGTAGGCTCAGGGAGCACCTCATCGCCCAGCTGGTGCAGTTGTGGGACCCTTCACTGCTCAGCCAAGTCCACCAGGGCTTATCTCAGATCCACCAAGGAGATCTCAGAGCAGGGCCAGGGAGGGGGGCTGGGGGGTGCACCACCACATCATCACATTTCATTCTGGCAAAGTTTGAAAAGAAGCCCTGACCATATATGGTAAAAATTTGGAATGAATGGAAGTGAAATGTAAACTCATCCAAAAAGAAGAAAAAAAAAAAAAAAGAAAAGTAAATAAGCTTGTTAAAGTCCACTCATGGCATAAGCAGCTTCCAAGCTGGATAGTGTCTGAACTGTGGAGTGAGAAGAGTCCCGCAGATGTCAAAACCATTTCAAGCAGGCAGGGAATACCAAGGCTCACAGTGCCCACTCTGTGGAGGAATCTCCATTGAAGGGATTGGCACATGAGGAGCATGTCTGCCTTGGGAGGACTTTCTATTTGGAATTTATGAACGTTGCAGCATGGCACATGTCCATATGCCCAAGCAGGCTTTGTGCAACTTGGCAAACCCAGTTACTAAACATGAAACTGCAGGACAGCCTCTCAATCTCGTGGAGTTGTGCCAAGGGATTTCTGAGTGGTGGGATGGCTGCCCTGGGGAAGTCAGATCGGAATGCACAAAGCTTCACATGGTGCAGCTGAACAGTGCCAGGTCTTAGGGCTTCTTCTCTCCTTCCCCTATCACAGAATCACAGAATGGTTGGGGTTGGAAAGGACCTTAAAGCCCATCCTGTTCCACCCCCTGCCATGGGCAGGGACACCTTCCAGCATCCCAGGGTGCTCCAAGACTTGTCCAGCCTGCCCTGGGACACTTCCAGGGATCCAGAGGCAGCCACAGCTTCTCTGGGCACCCTGTGCCAGGACCTCACTACCCTTATAGGTAACAATTTCCTCCCAATATCCAATCTAAACCTACTCTGTGTCAGTGGGAAGCCATACCCCCTTGTCCTGTCACTCCATCCCTTGTAAACAGTCTCTCTCCATCTTTCCTGTCAGCTCCTTCAGACACTGGAAGGCCACAGTGAGGTCACCCTGAAGCTTCTCTTCTTGAGGCTGAACAACCCCAATTCTCTCAGCCTTTCCTCACAGGAGAGCTGCTCCATCTCTCTGATCATCTTGGTGCCTCCTCTGGACTCGCTCCAACAGCTCCATGTCCTTCCCTATCTTTAGGAGAAAGCAACAAACCCCACAAAAATCAGGAATCCACAGTGCACAGGTCTGTGTCAACACAGCATTGGGAGCAAAACATCAGCTGCACAGAACAAGGGGAAATAGAAAACCCAACATCTTACCTGGAGTGCTGTGAATTACATGCAGTGGGAAGGAAATGTGGTGGTGCCTTCTTTTTTTTTTTCTTCTGATGTAGTAAGAAGAAAACTTGTTGCCCCCTTCCCCTTTAGGAAGTAAAAAGAAAAAAAAAATGAAGAGAAGAGGAACTGGGTTCTCCCAAGCATGGTTGTGAACATCAAGCTTTGTCATTCTTGGTTTTGCTGGAGGATCTAGCAGCAGGATTAGCTCACCATCTTCCCAAAACAGCTACTCCTAAAGCAATAAGCCTCACAGTACACTCTCAAGGAAGGCAAGGGTGAAACACCCCTGCCAAGGCCATGAGCACCCAGGGAGGCAAGAGGGAGGCAGAGGCTGAGCTTGGGATATACAGAAAGAGAAGGGGAAAAAAAAATCATCAGACCTTAACTGCTAAGCATAGCTGGGTATGGCTGTGGTCAGAAGGCAGCTGCTCCCCAGAGAGCCCAACAGATTATCTGTGAGCTCCTGCTTGGAAGGCAGGGAAAATCCATCTACTCTTTATAACCCCCAGAACTCTGCTCACCTCAGCATCAAGGAACCTGCATGTTATGATCCACTCAGAGGCTGGTGATAGGGAATCTGTCTTTTGGTTCAAACTACCCTGTCAGAGTCTGATTTCTGCCCCTCTGAATGCACCTCAGCCACAGGGCAATGACATCCTGATTTCTCTGGGAAGTCCATCACCTCCACCCACCTTTACCTGCAGGCTGAGCTGAGTCAGCACAGGGCACACACCGAGACATTGCCGTTTTTAATGCAATTAAAGTGTCACCAGCTGAGACTCAGAGTTTACTTAGCTCAGCAAATGCCTTCCAGCCTGTGAGGCAGCTACCAGGAGGGGGTGGAATTCTTGATCCATCAGGCAAGAAGCAGAGACAGATCACCCAGCAGATGATGTCACCCTGGAAGCTGCACTTAAAACTCTCAGCTTCTGGGTTGAGATTTACTGTGACTGGACAACTTCACAGAATGACAGAATATACTGAGCTGGAAGGGACCCACAAGGAGACCACTGAGTTCAATTCCTGACCCCCCACAGACACTACAATCCCTGTGCCACATTGCCCAAATGCTCCTGGAGTTCTGTCAGCCTTGGGACTGTGACCACTCCCCCGAGAGCCTGTTTGGTGCTCAACCACCCTCTGGAGGAAGAACCTTCTCCTGATATCCAGACTAAACCTCCCCTGACAACTCCAGCCGTTCCATGGGTCCTGACCCTGGTCCCAGAGAGCTACTTAGAATTCCAGAATGGTTTAGGTTGGAAGGGACCTTAAAGCTAATCTCATTCCACCCCCTGCCATGGGCAGGGACACCTTCCACCATCCCAGATTGCTCCAAACCCCGTCCAGCCCGGCCTTGGACACTGCCAGGGATCCAGGGGCAGCCACAGCTTCTCTGGGCACCCTGTGCCAGGACCTCACCATCCTCACAGGTAACAATTTCTTCCCAATAAACCTTTTTGGCTACGTTCACATTCCAACGGGACTCGGACAACTATAAAACCAAACATAACTCTCAACTGAGACGAGCGGCGGTGGTTTCTCGCCCGTCCGCACCCCGCCCGCAGGACCCGCCTCACGGAGCCCGCTGTCCTCCCGCCCCATGGCTGCCGGACCCTCCGCAAGCGGGGCCCGCGGCTCCTTCTGACCCGTGACAGCCGCGCCGCGACCCCGGACCGGGGCTGCGCGGGGCGGGCGGGGCCAACTTCCCCCGGCCCCCGCCCCTCCCACCCTTGGCACCGCGCGGCGGCGGCCGCGCCCCCGGGGCCCCGGGCGGCTTCGCCCGCCCCTCCCGGCCCAGCCTCACCTGCCGGGGGTGGGAAGGGCTCGCAGCGCCGGCCCGGAACCGAAATGCGCCAGCGCGGGCCGCGCCCCGGAAGGAAACGCCGCGCGGACCGTCCGCCCCCGCCCCGCCCCTGCCCGCGGAGCACACCCCCGTGGGCGTGGCCGCGCCAGCACCACGTGATCCGTGCTATATAAAGGACGCGCAGGGTGTGTTCTGCCTTTTCCGGTTCCACGGCGCTGAGGGTCGGTGTGACCCGTGCGGTCCTCCCGGTGAGTGCGGGGCGATTCCTCGCTTGGGGGGCGGTGTTACCGCTCCGGCCTACGGCCGAGGTGCCCCGCGGGTGCGGGTCGGCCGCCGATGGGAGGTGGTGAGGGAGGATTGAAGTGGATTGCGCGGCCGGGCCTGGTCCGCGGACTAGGCCGCCGGGGGCTCTGCCTCATGGCGACCCTGGGGAAGTACGAGGGCGGTCCTGCAGAGCCCTACACGCGTTTGGGAGAGTGCCGGCGCAGGGTAATACCTCAGGTGTCTTGCCCACCGGCCTGTTACTCATAAGATGTGATCGTAGAATATGTCGAGGCCACGTGCCGGCTCTGAATACCAGCAATAGGTCTCCGTTTTTTTTCGGTTTGGATTTTTTTAACTGCAGTGGGCTTTAAGCAGCTTGTTTCTGCAAGTAAGTGCGAAATGTGCAAAATGCTGAAGTAGCGTTACAGAAGGAGTAAGGATCCCCGCACACGTGGGATGTGCACGCAGTGTGGAAGGGTTAAGGACTGGCTTCACAGCCCCAAGGCTGCGAGGCTTTAAAAAATATTTGGACGGTGCTCTCCGGCTCATGTGCTGACTCTTGGCGATGGTGCTGTACAAGCTTTAAGAGTTGGACTCTGTGGACCTTGCAAGTCCTAACAACACATTTAAAGAGAAATGGCTCATTTCACTTCCATATGCTCTGCACATGATGAAAACTATGTTGGTAGGGACATCTGAGAGAGTGATGAATGCCAACATAGCTGAGCTGGGCATGGAATACTTCTGATAGCCTATCCAGGATCAATGAGACACTGCTGGGCTTTTCTAAGCAGCCAAAGTTCGTGGCTGCCTGGCTGCCCAAGTGATAACACACCAGAATTGATGCTGTAGAAAAGACAGTAGTTTAGTGATCACATCTTGCTTAAAAATACATAATAGCTTTTTTTTTGTAGCCTTGATTCTTCAAAGAGCCGAAATTTGGATTGCATTAGGAAAATCTTACAACTCAAAGTATTTTGGGTGTTGCTTGTTAATTTTTTTCAAAGTAATACTTCTGAATATTGCATCCTTTCTGAAAAAGAAAAACTAATACGCTTTCTTGTTTTCAGTTCAACATGTATCAGCTACACTCTTCCTTCTTGTGGCTTCAGTACAGGTAAGTGTTGCTTCTGAAATACAGAGTTAAATTACCAAATGTTGGATTTGTGTACAGCAACTAGACTAGAGTACCATTGTATCAGAGAGTTAGAACATCAGCAGCTGTAATTCAGACATTGCCTGTAGTGTCCTGGGCAGGCCTCAGTTTGCCGCTAGGAAAACTCACCTGCTTGTTTGTCCTAGAGAATGTTTATGAACTACTGCTCGTACTGTAACCAGATTGCAAGAGTACCTCCCAGGTCCTTTTTTTCTTTCCTTACTGCTGTTTCTTTGTTCACAGTAATAAATGTTGTGGGAAAACTGCCTGGAGTATGTTGTAGAAAATAAGTAACTATAGGGATTGATGTTAAGTAAATCTCAAAGCCTATGATGGTTTCAGTATCAGAGTAGTAGTCAGAAGTGATTTCTGAAAACTCCATGCTGAGGCTTTCTAATGTGTTTGCCAGCGAAGCACCCTAGTTTTTGCAAGCATCTCCAACTCTTTTATCTCTTTCAGATCTGCCCTCAGATGTGGAGACTTTAAGCTACTTCTTCCTAAGGTAAAAAAAATTAATTTGAAAATTAAATATAAAATGGTGCATAGCATTTGTCTATACAGCATCTTCTGCTCTGATAATAGTAGAAAACAGCTTAATTCCTTGAGCACAGCTATCCCTGTGGTGCCACAGTGATGACACTTATTTGCTACTCTTGACCGAGAGAGTGATGAGCACTTTTACCACCAAAAGTTTTCTGAGGCACAGCAATTAAAAATTCCCCTCGATGCTTTGACTGCTGAATATACTGTCAACAAGTTTTTTATTTCTAGGATTTGAATCCTGCACTTCTGAGATCTGGAAGGAGCATCCCCAGGTAAGAAATGTGTACTTCCTGCAGAGCTTTCTTCCATGTAGCTGTTAAAACACTGCAGTAAAAAGGATGGGATGTGTTTTGTGATTACTTTCCACTAAGACCAGAAACAATTTATACTTGCTAGTATTCAAACTTTTTTTTTTAATTGGGAAAATTTACTTGTGAAAGCAGTCACAAGAGGTGATTGCTTGGTACTATGATTCCAAAGCAGATACAGTGATGATGGCATAGTTCAGCAGAATACCCTGTGATGAACACTTATGTTTTCGCCCCTATCTGATGTATCTGGCTCTGGTGGTCTCCCATTAGGAGCTGTGGGCTTGGGCACAAAAGCTGAAGGGATCTGATTTTGTTTTCTATTGTTGCAGGCACTTGGGAGGTTGAACTAGAAGCTGTTACAAGGTAAATAATGCATTGCTGGCATCTGTGAAAACTAATTTCATCCCTGCTGTCTGGAAAGGCTGTTGTGTGATGACTGCATAGTTCAGCAGATGGCCTGTGATGATCACAGTTACTGTCTTTTGCCCCTGTCTGATGCAGCCTCCTGTAGCTTAAGCTATTTCAAAAAAATCATGTGGGAAGCTGAAGGTGAACACTTCTTTTTTTGCTCCATGAATGTGTTTTAAAACTTTATCTCAGAACACCAGTGAGTGGGTTTAACATTAAAAAATTTAGTAAGGTGAATAGATGGATGGAGAGTAGGATGTGGTTGTGAAGTCAAGCACAAATTACAGCAGAATAAGGTTAATGAGGTGTTAGTGCTCCAGGTTCTGAGTCTTTTCCTGCTTTGCCCTGGACAGAGGAGCCCCCATGCCTTTTGTGTGAGAAACTATTTCACCTGTAACTGATGCTGGTGAAGACAAGACCTTCGTAATTAAAGGTAATTAATAAACCTTTCTTTTAAGATGAATGCTGCTTTTGTCTATGGTGCATTTGAGAGTTTGCTTTTAGAGATGCTTGCAAATTCATTTTGCTTTTAAAAAGTGAGGTGAAGATCAGTACTGTAAGTGTGCCTTAAGTTTCTTGTATTTCACAGTAAGAGCATATAATAATTGTGATGTTAAATATCTCTAGAATTTTCCTGTTAAAACTAAATGGTGAATGCCACATTATGTGGCATGTGAATTTAGTGTCCCAGAATGGTTTTCCCTAATATACACAACTTGATTTCTCAAAGCTCACGTCACTGAACACTGTAATTGCAATGTTTGCTCCTTCGTGCAATTTCAGCACACTTTGGAGTTACGGAGTGAACATCTCACAGTGCTAAAGTGCTGAGAAATGGCCAGCCTGCCTTCAGAAGGGAATGGGAGTGTTCCAGCCTCTACTGTAAATGATGTTGAATCAGGTCTCTGATCCCCATGAGGATAAAACTTGACTTAACTCTGATACAGTATTTTACTCAAACTGTTCCTAAAGCTGTATCTTCCTGCTAGACCCTCCCTAATAGCAAATTTCTTTTTGCAGGCTTCCAAATGTTTCTCATTGTGAGGTAGGTACTTGTTTTAACTTCTTAAATATTACAATTTCAACATAGGCCCATAAGTTAAATATTTAACTGCTTGTCAGCTTGGGGAAAAGGGGCAAGGAGCCCCATTGGCTGTGACTTGCATCTCAGCCAAAACAGGAGGATGTTATAAAAAGGAGCTGCTGGCTGGAGCCCAGTCTTGACAGGCTGGTGTGCACTAAACTTGTCACTGAGCTTTTGAATTTGCTCTTATAAAGCTATTAAAGTATTTGCCCTCCTGCCCATAGCAGCCTAGCCCTATAGTAGGGCTGCACAGTGTGAGCTGCCTGTGTGATGAAATGTGACTGCCTTGACTTCAATCGTGGAGGTCTGTAATTAGCTCTATCTGACTGCAGGCACCTGACTTGGGTTTCTTTCTCCTGTGCTTGTTTCTGTACTGTCCTAATGGTTTGCTTTCATCCAGGTGTGATGGAGCTGGGATGTGCTGCACCTGGTAGTGCTGCCTGCAAAAGTAAGTTGTTAACACATCAGTGACTGGTGGAGCTGTGTGAGACAGGGAATGAGGAAGTTAATCGATTCTGGCCTTTACAGTGCAGCTGCAGCATTAAGCAGGGTTCTTGATGATTTTTTATTGCCTTTTCCAGGTAAAAAGCCCACAGATTTGCCAACAGCTTGCAGGACTCACTCACCCAAAGTGCTGCATATCTCAACTTGAAATTAACAGCTTTCTGTGGCTAAAAAGAAGTGGCAGCCATTTTAAATAAATAACTGCTGTGGACTACTTGAATTCCTACTTCAAAAAAAAGCTCTGTGCTACTAGGTTGCCACACATTGTGGGCTGAGCAAATGCATACATCTACTGCTATTAAACTACTTCCTGTTTAAATTTAGTGGACTCTTTCAGGAAGTAGTAATGATCTTGAATGCTTATGATGTAAATTGTTAATCTCGATGGCTAGATGTTAGAGTGATGTGAATGAAGATGTGGTTGGGAGTAAGGTCTGAAATTCTAAGGTCAGATCCCCCTTTAAAGAACAAACAAAAGATTCAACATTGAGCTGCTCTTGGTATGTACTGTTCATGATGAATTCTAAGCAATGGGAATCTCTCTGAAAGAGGCTGAGGAGAACTCTTGTACTGAAACAGTACCCACATTCACACTCTCAAACCACTGCCAAAAGTGTGTTAGTACAATTGCACTTCTTTACAGGGTGAAGCTTGTATGGAGTTTAAGAAACAAGATGAATGTGTCTGAGGTAAGTGTAGAATACATAATAATTTATATTTTAATAATTTAATATTTTAAAAATTCCTGGAATGTTGTGTTTGTACTGAATGCTTAAATAGTGGTGCCTAAAATTAGTCCTATATTATACCTGACTTGTCTTCCCTTTATTGTACCTGCCTGTTCTGTGGGCACTGCTGTAACATGGCACTCTGGAATTAAAATAAAAAAAACCTTGTGCTCTGGCTGTCACTTCTCAGCAGTTGTTACTACTAATCTTTATATTGGCTATACAAAAGTTTTTCTCAAGTTATAGATGATTGCTGTTCAAACTTGTTTTCATAGAAAATAAAACACTGTAAACATTTTCAAAGATAGAAGTCATCTTGAAAACCTATGGGACTTGTATTTTAGGTATTTAAAATCATGAAATACAACATTGTTGGGAGAGATGGTATCACAAAGAAAAGTAGTAGATTTTTACTTTCCCTGATTCTTCCATTGTTAGTAATTCTGTATTTCCAGTTAGGATTTGTAAGCTTTGCATACCCTATTTGAGTGTTGTAAGCAAAACTCATAAGATGCCATCTAGAAGTCAGTTTCCATTTAGGTAAAATAGTTTGATGGCTAGAAATTCACAAGTAAATAAACTTTGCATATAGTGCTGCTGAAAGTTATTCTAAAAGTATTTCACTCTTCCACAGGGAGGGACTGTGCTCTCTGCAGCCTTACTGGGTAAGTCCACACAACAGATGAATTGTATTAAAAACTTCTGGAAATACTTGTAGCCACTGATGAAATTGATTCTGCCAAATGAGTTACTGTGATATTACCTTTTCCGTTCCTTTTCCAGCTGAGGTTACAAAGCTCTTGTGGAGCTTTTAGCAGTTGTGCTGCTGCATGTACTAACAGTGTTTTCTTGATTTTAGGTGAAGAGGCAACTCTGAAACTAGCATATGAAGAATTAAGAAGGTGAGTGTAACTGCTGTAATTATGTATTTGTTGGAACAAGTGATGAAAACCTTAGCTTGAACTCTCTCACTGAACAGAGATGAAATTCTAAGGTCTGAGATGTTCCTATCAAATGTGATGTGTTGGTTTGGCACCTTATAATGGTTCTTGTGTCTGTCTTAATAGGTGGAAGATTGCTGATGAATGGGTTACACTTGGATGAACAGCATTAAAAAAGCCAATGTGTTTTTACCTCCCTGGTAATGTTTGCCTGACGCTGATTGGAGCCAATAAAAATCTGCAAACTCTACGTGGTCTTGTGACATCCTTTTTGGCTGCAACAACTTGATGTAAAACACCTCCAGGCTGCTATATTAGATAGCAGATTCAAAAGACTTAATTTAGAGCAGGGACTAAACTAAATTAGATGCTAGTCCTGCAGGTGTCTTAATTAAAGTGTCAAATACTGCTGGTGTACAGGCTGCAGGTGACCATATTTAGATCTATAAATATCTTTAGGAGTATTTCAAATGTTCAAGCTGAGAGCTGAACTTGGTACTTTAATATTTGCTACTAAAATAATAGTTCACCAGCAATCCTGGTATATGTGTTCAGGTGCAGATCAAAACAAGTGTACAGTTTGGACTTGGTAACCCTTTGCCAAGGGTTCTGGATTTAAGCAACACAGCATTTGGCTTTCATGAGGGAAAAAAGTTGGAGAGGTGGGAGGTTTTGGTAATTCTAATTAACAACAGTTACTGTTTGACTTACTAAGGCCTGCTTAGATGTTTCTGCTTTCTAATGCTCCTTAGTGGAAGGAGAATGCTTCTCTGAGATTCATTTAAGTTATTCATGGTCTCAGGGGTGATACCACTATGAGGAAAGTCAGAAGGTCAGCTTATGAAAGTCAGGTATGAAGAACTCCCTTTCCATAATACTTCAACTAGTGTTGTAGCACTTGTAATAAGAAGTAAAGCTACATAACTACAGCAGGATTATTTTCGGATTATTAGTCTTGCTTAAAACCTTTCAATAAGAGAAGTACATTTGTTGTTTCCCTCCCGCTCCACCCGGTATGATCTTGAATTACGTTTTGAAATGTTTCTAGCCAGAATAGTACTTCATCCTAGAGAAAATAAGTTAAATGTTTTGTCCACATGCAAATTAAATCTCTTCTGCACTAAAACAAGAGCCAATAATAAGGTCTGTTTTCATCCAGAGCTGATTAGTAGCCTCTTAATATTCCCCCTTCATGTTATTTTTTAAAATACCACACTTCATTATGCCTGTTAAAGAGCTTGAAGGGACTGTCATAGCCTGCCGTATAAAAAAAGTCTTCATGGAATGGCTGGCCTCTGTTTCTTAAGGTTCTGGCCAAGGCGTCAGCTTCCTCAGCATATTTCTCTGGGGAGGCAAATCCACCAAAGGACCTGGTAAAAATGAGAAAGGGAGATTTTTTGTTTCAAGCCCCTGGCTTTATTTTCACAGAAAACAGACTTGCAAAGCAAGTTTAAACACTTGTGATGCGGTTAGTTGGTAGATTACCCATGCAGAACTAGCAGTCATGCAACATGGGTGTTTATGCTGTTTTCAAAGGTAAGTTTTAGAATAGCTAACACCCAAATAACTGCCCTGCGTTTGTTAGGCTGGTTCAGAAATACAAATAAAAAAAGATGCTGGGAGAGTGGTTTTCTGTAGAACATGCTGTCCTCAGTAGATGATTTTGGAGGCTACATCTATAAAAATCAATGCAATTTTCAAGTGTCTGCTAGAAAAATCAGTGTTTCACAACTTGTCACTTGACTCTGGTAAGATACCCAAGCATTAAATTTCCCAGTAGCTGGATTTTAGCAATTAAAGCTCTGAACAGCAGGCTCTATCCACACTTACTCATCTCTTAAGAGTGTGTAGGTCACACTTCAGTGAGGGCAGCTACTGACCTGGATTCACCTGCTGTTAGCTGTGCTGCTTTTGCTTACCGGACAAAGAGAGCTGCTGCCTTCCGTTCTTCAATGAACACATTGGAGTCAGTGGGCTGCGGGGGACTGTCCTGGTGTTCAAATGGCACAAAGAAAGAGATCTTGAAGTCTGTGCAGCCTGATTTTACCAGGCAGGTCACTGGCACAGTCATATCAATCTTCATTTCTAGAGGAAAAGAAAACCAGATGCCTAAGTTGTGTCTCCCAGCTCTATTGTTCATTATTACTTGTGTTCATTAGCTGCCTGTAATTCTTCCCATTCAAACCAGCATGTCCTACCTTTTTCATTCTTTCCCTGGATATAGTGGAAGAGTTTCCAGAAGCCCTGGCGCATTGCTTCCTTCTGGGTTTCTCCCCTGATGACCGTGCTGACCCACTTCGCTGTCTCGTACTGACGCAGTTCATAGTCCTTTGCCTGAAAGGTAGCAAAAGTCACAGTAACCATGAGATGGGTGTTGACAGAAATTAGTAGCTACTTTTTCCAAATCAGCATACAAGTATGGTTGCAGTTACCATTGCCTCTGCTGAGCTCCAGCGAGGGGATTGCAGGTCCAGGGACAGAAATGTTTGCTTGAAGGACTTGATCATCTTGCCAGAAGAGCTATAAGGCAGACACAGTTCAGTGGCATCTCTTAAATTAATGTGGCACTAGGGCTTTTCAGTTGTCACTGAACTGGTGGAAGGCCTGAAAAAAGGCTGAAAGCCCTTTAGCCCTGCAGGAGCAGAGCACCAGGATCAAGAAACTACCTCTACTGGTAGGGGGAAGTGTTCTTTCAGGATATGCTACTCCTTGCTGCTCCATGACAAAAAGGTATTTCCTGACAGCAAAGTGAGATTCTGCAAGTGGGAATTCCGTGGAAAGCTGTAAGTCAAAAGGACTTCAGTCTGTTTGCTCCTGGATGAAAAAGCAGTAGTGGTGTGGTGGATGATCTGCTGTTGACTGTGCCCTTTAATTTATTTGGCCTCTCATTGATAGCCAATGACTCTCTTAAAGGCCTTTAGCCTCAGAGTCCTGTGGTTAAATAAGATTTTCTGCAGTTTGGAGTGAGTAACTCTTCCATAGCCTTCACATGGGAGGAGAAAAGGTAAAAACTTACAAACACTGTCCCAAACAAAGCGAGTGAAAATATTCAAAACTACTGTTGAAATAATCAGATCTGGTTAAATGCTGAGATTTTAGTGGCCTCCATATATGACTTCTGTTAACCAGGGAGAGTGTAGTGTATGACCTACATTCTGACAGTCTCTGCCTTACCTAAATGTTACAATGTCCTTTGCCCTTCATGTTGCAAAGAACACATAATTTAGCAATTATCTGGATTCTTAGGTCATAGAATATTGTCTTCTCAGTCTATAACTTAATTACCTGTTTCTTGGGTAACAATTAGAATTTTGTAAAACCAACTGCCTACTAGGTAGACATCACAGCTCTGGATTTTGTAACTATGGCCAGTACTGGCAGTGACTGCATGTTAGAAATACTTTTTTAATTACGTAAAACAACGCTTTGGGATGGGAGAGACAAATGCAAGAATCCTCTAGATACAGCTGAACTCTTTTAGATATACAGGAAAGCTGAACTTTGGCATGTCCATCTATTCATATAAATACGGCTATAAGGTAGTTTAGGCTTTTTCTGCAGCTGTTAACACATGGGCCAAAGGGACAGGCAGCAGCTTACACTGCTAGCACAAGTAAGTGCAGCCAGAACATGCCACTCCACAAACTACTAGTGCTATTAAGGAAGTGGAGAAGGTAGACATACTTACAGTTTCAGGTGTCCTTGTCCTCCTAGCTGTTGTAGTGTGTCCGGTGGAGGCTGCACATCCTCGTAAGATGCTGCATGTCAGTGTTTATTTGAGGTTGGGCAAGCTCCTCCCATGCCTCAACCCTACTGGAGGGGGCTACTGTTATGAAAACCAGAAGGCTGGAGCCTTGTCCTGCTCTGGGTCTCATTGGAGAGCCCCCATGCAAATGTCAAAAGCCCAACCTACTACCCACGAGGCAACACTGGGACTAGTGTGTGATCTGGCTCCATAAACAGTTTTGCACCCTTGTGTAATTTCTCGTGTTTGCCATGGCTGTGTGGCCACTTGTGACAGGGTCAGTGGCAGGTTTTGTGCTTTGGGAGAAGGGATTTCACACAAACAACGTGTCTCTCCCCCCCACCCGACTTGGATTACGGGAGAGTGGTGCTATGCAGAATGCCAGCTTTTCCTTTTTACCACAGGGGTAAAGGGTAGGTAGAAATCTGGCTGCACACTCTGCTGAGGCCATCCTCACGAGATATTTGCTGGCATGTTATGAAAGACAGACAGTGTTCTCTGATGGCTGGCTGTTCTGAGCGGTATTTGAGGTTAATGAGCCCTCTTAGCCCTTGGATATCTGCACAAAGGGGTTATACAAAGCTATTGTGAAATCCTGTCCTGCTTATAATACACACAGCGAAGCTGGGCTCTTCATTTAGCCAGCTGCAGCTCCAGACATAGTTTGGTACCAGCACAATAGGGCAGATTAAACTCCACAGTTTGTATTCTGAGAGCACCTCTCAGTTTGTCATGGTTTGTGCAAATTCCTTGCAGCCAAATTCAGCTGAGCTCTCGGGGACATTAGATGTCCATAGCTGGGAATGACTTTTAACAGGAAACCCACTTTGCTAGCAAGGAACTTCATCAGGATGCTGTGTGATACACTCCTGAAAAGGGAAGTAAAACCATGCCAAATAGCAATTGTGAATTTATCTCTAAGCCACAAATCTCTCCAGAGCCACAGAAGAGGGTGATGTACAGTCGCTTGCTACTGGAGTTTATTTGAACAGGCTGAGGCCTGAAATGTGTAACCAGCTCTCTGCATGCTTTGTGCTTTTTATTTTACAGAGTAAAGTATTTCTCCATTTTACATGTATTCTGCCTGGGTCAAACAGGAACAGCAGGGGGGTGTTTGGAGGAGCAGAAGCTGCTTGGACTTTTCTTGGGAGCTACAGGCATCCAAAGGCACAGGCTGGCATAAGGTGAGCTGTCACATTACCCTGTCACCCAGGGATGAAAATGTCTTTGAACACCTCCAGAGTAGAAAAGGCCATATGAAAAACAAAACCCAGCAACAATAGTTTGGAAAATCTCCACAAATTTACCCCAATGATGAGCACTGAGAAGTATTACCTTGGAAGGGGGGCAATAACTCCATAGATATAGACAAGCCCACAGTGGGTTTTCATTTGGTTTCTGAAGCAGAGAGGCCCAGAACAAACCCCCAGTGAGTTTGTATGTGTCCAGCTGATGTCCCTGACAAAGAGCTGACTGTTCCTGGTGGAGCACCCCCAGGCTGGAGAACAATCCTCAGTGTTTTCCCAAGAGGTTGTTTTCCAGCACTCTTGTTTTTACACATAAACATTGAGAGAACATGTCAACAGCTGCATGAGACAGTAGAGCAGGCATGAAGACATGTATTCTGTTTATATACATTCCAAAACTTAGAGAATGGGGATGGGATTATGGTGCAAGCTGACACACAGTCTCACTATAGAGACTCTATAAATAGAGGAAAATCCAAGTACACAGTAGCCATTAAGTCTCAAAGGCTCTATGACTTTTAGATGCATCTGGAAATGGCTGACATTTTCTAGAATGGCTATATAAAAATATGCTAAAGCAATATTTTTCTGTTCCCTTGCCTTAAGGAGCAGAGATGAGGGCACAAGCAGATAAAAACATGTGGTTTTGTACCTTAATTTTACTGTCTTCATCTGTGCAGGACCACTGTAATGAACTGGCACTTAAATAATAACTTTGATTGGATAAGGACAAGCCTGTGATATGAACACTTGTGATTTCCACTTTTCCTCTCTGTAACAAGACCTTAAGCAACACTCTCCACAGCAAAACTGCTTCCATCTGCTCTGTGGCAGCATTACAATTGCTGCTGTCACATCGATGCAGTTGTGTTGTAAGTTACCTTTATCCCTAGGAGGCAAGCACAGACTGTTTGCACAAGCAGAAATCTTTTCCACTGACCTAATTGTGTCAGGACTGGAGGAACCCAGGAAAAAAGTGTGTTGTTTCAGTGTGGTTAATGATAACTTTGAGTCATGTTCTAGTAGCTGACTTCATAGTGTAATATGAAGACTGGGGGTGTGAGAGGCAGACAGGGACGTGTGGCCACTCACATGTTTTATCAAGTGGTCTCAACCTAAAGCTCCAGGCAGAGAATCTTTGACAATGATTTTAAATAAAAGGAACTCTTAACATATAAAAGAGTCTCTTAACATATAAATAGCTTTTACTTTTGTAAACACATGCTCATCTGATGGTGCAGAAAGCTCATTTCACAGCAAAGGAGTTGTGCATGGGATGTTACTGTAGTTACTGTCAAGGGCAGCAGAAGTGTCTGTATATGTTGTTAGATGAACTGTGGTTTACTGCAAATTCATCTCCCAAAAGAACCCTCTTATCTCCTTGCTCTAAAGAAAGCCTCCATTTTATATCATATTCTCACTCTCAGCATGAAAAATGAAGAAGCAGAAACACACCATCTACTGAAGAAGCAGCTGAATGTACTATGGTATTATTCCAAGGAGATTCCTTATTATCCTTAGAAATTGTGGAAAGGAAATCTATGCCAGAATGGCAGTGAAGTGGTATTTAGACCTTATGCTCTGACCTACATATTTTGTATCAGCGGAGGAATTTGTTACCATTGGATTCACCTTCAGGCAAAAATCATTTGCTTTCTGGAAATGTGTATGTGCATTTTGTCCATGTTTTTGCCTGATTCCAGCTAGTCTGTTACAAGCGACCTGTAAAACTACTGCATCTTCCTGCTTACTCAGTGACAGTGTTACCTAAATCTTGCTGAATGAGTGATTCTGTGCTCAGTTCATCAGAGAACACATGGAACAGGCTGCTCTTGACCAAATAAAAAGCTTCCTGCACCCAACATCACTCCAGAGCACTCCTGACTTGGCATTTTCCAAGATTTCTCTGCTGAAGCTCACATTTTGAAACCATTCCAGGGAATTTGAGGAATTAATCCTAAATTGCTTCCAGCTGCCATGAAAAACATTCCAAAACCTTCTTGTCTTCTGAGCATGGAGCCCAGAGAGAAGCTATCTCAGCTTTATATACTGCTTTATGCACTGGTTTATTTCTACAATAAGACTGACTTTTAATATGGATCTGTTCTGGGATCTAGCTAGAAACTGAATTCCATAAGCAATTGTCTCAGCAAACATTACCCAGTGAAAGAAGTTACCTAGATCCACAGAAACTTCCAGTCCTCTCTGAGTGCTGAGAGGAAATTAATTCATCTTCCCCTATAAATTCATCCACATTCCATTATGGACAGATTCTTCTCAGAAACAAGATATGAAAAAAGGTAAATTCGTATCTTCAAGTTAGGAATGTCTCATTTAGGGAAAGAAGTAACAGTGCTTGCTAGAAAAAAAGTCTTGACACACATTTATTGCATTTCTGGTTTTGCCTTTTTAAATGGTTTAGGAGAGACTAAACCCTAAACTGTGACAGAATACACCTTATTTGAAACATAGCTCTGAAGAGGTGACAGCTTTCTGGGCAGAAACACAATGGGCTCTGCATTTTCTTTCTTTGATTCCCCCTTCCCCGAGTTTTAAAGTTATTTTTTCCTTCTCTTTTTCTTTACCTGCTTTGGCCCCCTCCCTCCCTCCCTCCCTCTCTCTCTCTCTCTCTCTCTCTCTCTCTCTCATTCTCAGCCTACTCCAGTCTATATGCTGCATGCAGGGAGACCACCTGGCAGCTCCTCTGCCAAGGACCTGGGTTAAGCTCCTGACTCTGCTGAAGGGTTGTTCTGAAATGGTGGGAACAGCCTCACATGTCTGAAAAAGGCCCTGATATGCAGAAATTGCCCTAGAGAGTTCAGGATTTCCCTGTGTAGTCCCAAAAACCTGAGAACATGTCCAGACATGATGGACAGGCCCAGAGAATAGGGGTTAATACATTAAAGGAAGTATTTTCCTTAAAATAATATTTTCCATTTCCAAAAAGGTGTGAAGAGGTAACCGGAACTGAGGGTTTATCTCCTAAGCTTCTTCCTCATCTTACTGGCATGAGCGTGGATCATATCAGTACTCTCCCATCTTCTAACAGTGGAGATATTGGTAGTGGGTGTGGGGTTTTGGTGGGCGCTCCTGTTCTTCAGATGATGTGAGTAAGGCCTTCAGAGGTGGACTCTTCAAGAACCTGGTCTCTCTTCCTGTCCATTCCCAGAATGAGGCAATGCTGCACTCTGCAGCAGATGGCACTGTTGGCTGTGTTCAGAGGTGAGCTTTACTTGAAGAGTAGCATCCCTGATTCTCTCTTGGTTGCCAGTGATCACTTAGGCTCCAGTGCACCCTGGTAGTTCTTTCTATTTCCAGACATAGCTTATACTCTTGTTGACTGCTAATGGGAAAGCATCTTAACACCTAAAAGCCTAACAACTTGGCATGTTAAAACATCTTTTATGCAGCAGACAGAGCACCCTGAAGCAGAGAATCACAGAGTGGTTTGTGTTGGAAGGGACTTTAAAGAGCTTGTAGTTCCAACTCCCTGTCAGGGAATGTCTGTGTAAGACAGTTAAGAAAATGCTAAGTTAGGAAAATCCTCCAGATTATGCTTAACTCTGTAACAGTTAAACTGGAAAGTTTTCAGGTAGAATCAACAGCAAACTTAATAGTTTAAAATGAAAATTTAATATCTGAGAGGTCAATATTTATTTTGATTTTTGCATATTTAGATTTAGAGCAGAGTGATTGTAGGTAGGTAGGTACATACATACATACACAGATAGATACATAGATAATGACTCCTGGATCACATCAACTCCCTGGATGATGTACCTCTGAATACCAGCCAGCCATGATGGTATTTAGGAATTTACCTCTCAACTCCTCCAGGCAGCTTTAAAATTCCTCAGAAGAGCTCAAAACAGCTCTAAACCACTTTTATGCTGATCTGTGTCTCCTGCAGAGTTATAAGTAGCTCTAAACCTCTCCAGGTTGCTGTGAAGCTTCCTTCCTGTGCTGTCAACACCATGAAGTAGCACTAAAACTGCATTAAAATACTCAGGAAATTTTGTGGACTTCATCTAAATGGCTCTATAGAACACTGAATTGTCTGTGAACTTCCAG
This sequence comes from Acrocephalus scirpaceus scirpaceus, assembly GCA_910950805.1. Taxonomy (NCBI): domain Eukaryota; kingdom Metazoa; phylum Chordata; class Aves; order Passeriformes; family Sylviidae; genus Acrocephalus; species Acrocephalus scirpaceus. The sequence continues at coordinate 24,249,962 of OU383779.1, forward strand.
AAATACACTGGTGCTTTGGGGAGGTGGAAGAGGTTGCAAAAGCTGAAACTATTGAGCCTGGAGAAAGAGAAATTACCCGTGGGAATGGAAGAGTGTAGAGAAATGGGATTTCTGGAAGAACAAGATGACCATCCAAGAAAAGGGAAATATATGTGCTTTGTAAGGAGCTGCTAATAAGGCCAAAACCCAGAGAGTGATCTCTGCATGCAAACAGCCCACGGTGAGCATATTTTGGAGTGGAGGAGGAATACCACAGCCCCAAACTCCTGAGGTTATTATGTGAATACATGAAAAATGTGCTCCTCGATCACACAACAGGGGATTGTTCTCTCTGCAGGCACTGAGTGCTCTCAAAACACACTCTAATGGAAGATCTGAAAGTGCACACTGAAGAAAACTTTTTAAAATATTTTTTTGAAATTTATTGCTATGAATCTGTTTGGGGCAGTACCTTGTCTTATGGGATGCTAGTAGTCCACTGGTCAGATCTGGGAGCAGATTTGAATCCTGGCCCAGCTGCCGTTCTGGTGGGATGGGGAGGATTGTGCTGTGCATGACTGCCATGGAGCACACACTCCACAATGGACATGGTACACATCTGGTAAAGCCACACATCGGGCTGCATGCAAGGAGCAGAAAGCCTGAGCTCCATTTGCCTTTCTCACACAGGGACATGGATCTGTCTGTGTGTCCCAGAGCAGGGACACTGCACTGTTACTGGGAGTGCTTCCAGCACCTCAGCAGGGCTGAGAGGACAGTGTTGGGTGAGATGTTTGGAAGAGGTTTCTCCATGTGAGGATTGGGAGGTCCTGGCACAGAGTGCCCAGGGAAGCTGTGGCTGCCCCAGCCCTGGAAGTGTCCAAGGCCAGGGCTTGGAGCAACCTGGGAGAGTGGAAAGTGTCCCTGCTGATGGCAGGAGGTGGCACTGGGTGACCTTTTAAGGTCCCTTGCAACCCAAATCATTCCAAGATTTTGTCTCCATCCTGTTATTTATTAATATTTAAAGGTCTATTTATTTTTATCTTGGAGTTTGCACACAATGATGGATGACCCAAACCAGCTTTATCTCTTGCACAAAGCATGGGCAGTAGGAGCCGATGGGGGTCGCGGCTGTGCCGAGGGGCCATTGCAGAGGATGGGCTGGGCAAGGGCAGGCTCCGTGGAGATGGGCAGGACGCGGGGACGCTGGGGAGGAGGGCGCGGCTGGGCTGGGCTGGGCGGGGGGATGAACAGGGCTGGCTGTGCAGTCGTCAGCTGCTGCCGCTGTGGCCGCCCCTGTCCCGCCTCCTTCCCGCTGGAGCGGCCCTGGGAGCCGCTGTCGGGGCTGATCGAGGTCAGGGGGCGCCGGGGCGGACACCCCCCCCTCCGCTATCCGTCCCCTCGGGAATGGCTCGGGGCCTGTGTCTCTGCAGAACCCGCGGGGATTTTACCCTTTCACAGAAGCACTTGAACAGAGATGGTAATCCCTTTTATACCTTTTTTTCCCAAACAGCTCAATGACATCCCGAAAGAAGTTAAAGGGTCTTGTAGCTGCTACCATCACTCCAATGACTCCGGATGGGTGAGCTGTCAAAGTTGCATTGATTATTTTTTTCCTTCCACCCCTATTTTCCTTCTTTCTTATTCAGAACTGATCTGCTTGCTTTCGGTTTTTTTTCTTGTTTTCTTTCTTTCTTTTTCTTTTTTTTTTTTTTTTTAATCAGATCTCTGATGGGATTGGGGGAAGTATTAAATTGGTCCCACTAGGACCAGAGCGAGATTGCCCTGTCTCTGCTTCCCTCTGTTGCCAGCAAGTGCCGTGGCTCTGGGTTTGGAGAGTTTGGATCAGTCTCATATCTCCTTTTCTATTGCTTCGTAGGTGCAAATTAAATCATAGTACAGTTACATGTGCAGAGCATTGCAGTGTTTTCACATTTGTTAAGGAAAATAGCAGTCCTAGTTACAAAGAGCTCTCGAGAGCTAGAAAATAATTGTCAGAATCTGAAGGCCTTTTAGACTTCTCCCTACCTCAGCCAAGTCATGCATGCAGTCATGTGTGTATGAGTGCCTGGAATTAGTCTAAGCTTGAAGAAAATACTGCAAGGACAGCACAGTTTTGAAAATAACATCAAACTGAAACTTGAAATTCAGCTTTCTTTAGAGGAGGGGTGGCAAACAGAAGCCTCCTCACTGCATTTTGATGTTGCAAGACCGAGTTGTTTGGAGTCAGCAGAGAACCCTGAGCTCTGGTGGGGGATGTGTCAGGATCTGTACATGCTTTTGAGAGAGAGAGTGGAGATTTGCTAGTACAGATCTCCAAAAGTGAACTTTAAGTGCTGAAAAATATGGCTCCATCCCAGCCATGGAACTCATTCCATTGCAGTTACTGCTTTGATTCTTGCTTTAAAGGAAACTTATTTCTGATTTTTTTATTATTATTACTCAAATTTATTGCAATATGGTATTTAGAGAGTGACCTGAGCCCTCTGCCTGGACTGCATGGTCCTTGTCAGATATGTTCTGGGAAGGCATCTATAGAATTTTGAGCGTTGTTTAAAACCTATCAAGGCATCAGAACTGACTTCCGGAACATAGGTTTGGTCTGTATTTTTGACAGATGAAAACAACAGTGAAATATTATACACTAGTAAACAAAATACATTTGTCTTGCATAGAAGATAACCCAAGAATTCTATTTCCCCTCTGCCAGGGAATTCTGTTGCTCTCCTCATCCTTTAATGAGAGAGAGAGGTCAAAGTCACATCCAGCGGATGCCGTTTCACTCTCTGTACCCAGCAGTTATAACCAGCCAGCAGTTTAACCATTTGCCAGCACTTGCACAAATAACTGAGTGCTCTTGAGAGCACTCCTGTTTCGCTCAAAAGAGGAAAAGGTTTCAATGTCTCCTGTTGTCTCATATCTCCCAAAAAAGTTCTTTGCTGTGACAAGCCTGCAGTAATTCCCAATAAAAGTTTGGAACAGCGAACTACTTGTCAGGAGGAAGAGAAACTGCAAGAGAGAATTCAAGGCTGAGCTGCTACCCTCAGCTGTTAAACAGATGTCGAGGCTTTCTTACCTCTGCGTAATCTGTGTGTGTACAAATGCAAGGCCTCAAAATACATAGGGTGGTTTTGGTTTCTTAATCACTAAGTTTAAAATAACTGTGAGTGGGGACTTAATGGTTGCTTTTGTTCCTTTTATTGCAGAAAAATTAACCTCCGGGTGATTCGGCAGTACGTGGATTACCTGGTAAATGAGCAGAATGTGAAGAACGTTTTTGGTAAGTGACAGAAACTGCATTACAGCCCTTTCACCTGGATGGAAATCCTGTGATGTCTTACCTGATAGGAGCTGTAATGGGAGGGAATGTGGATGTGGGACCATCCTGGCCATTTATATTCACCAGTGGTACTTTATATTCACCTTAAGAGGTACACATCCCATTTCTGTGGGGGATAAAATGAGGTGCCTTCATAAGGTGACATTCCTAGAGATGAATGGATAATACTGTGTTGACAGAGAAGACTCATGTGAATGATTCTTCCCAACTCAAATATGTTAGTTCTCGTCTTCAGTGAAACCAATGTGTGTAGGTGAGACCTCAGCCAGTGTGTTGTGTTTTGTTGTGTTGAAACAGTGAATGGCACAACAGGAGAAGGATTGTCCCTTAGCATCCAGGAGAGGAAGCAGCTGGCAGAAGAATGGATGTGCCAGGGAAAAGATAAGTAAGTAACTGAGAGGGAATGAGGGATTCCAGATCTTATGTTGTAATAATGCCTGATTGCAAAATGAAGTGTGCTGATGCCTTTTTTTCTTTTTTTTTAGTTTTTTTTTAGTATTTAGTTGCTGGGCTTTGTTCCCCAGCTCCTTTATCACAGAAGTATGCTGTTGCCACTGCCAGTTAGCTGGTGTGTGTTCCTGCTGCTTAGAGAGCTTGCCAAGAGTCCTTCCCTTTGGTACACTGAGAGATGGGGGGATGAGAAAGGGCTTGGAAAAGAAGGGCTGTCCCCTTTCCTTAGTCTTGAGAAGAAATGCAAATAAAGAGCATTTTTTAACCTTTTAATGTATTACATTATTTGGTGTGGCTGAAGCTGAGGTGTCAAATGCTTAACTGCTTCCCTAAAGGTGCAAAATCAGTAACAGAAGAAAGAATTCAATCTGGATCTGCAGCTGTGTATCCAATTGCAGCTTCATTCTCCCTTTCTTGTACCTGTCATAGCCTTGTACCCCTCACTTCTGCCTTTCTCTTGGATGCTGGGTCAGAGGATGGGCAGAGGAGGAGGTGTTTCGGGAAAGAAGGATGATGAGGAGAAATAAACTGGTGTGAAGGATCCCAGCCTTCATATTCATAGCCTTTATAGCCATGTCTCCTATGGATATAAAGGAGAAAAATAGCAATAGGGTTGATGGACTGGAACATAGAGAAGTTCCTTTGCAGCAGCAGACAAGCAGTCAAAGGTGCTAATGTGAGGTTGAACTCTTCTGCCAGGTTTGCAGAGAAATAGGTTTAGAAAGTAAAGATATACTTTGATTTCCTTTACTCTTCCCAGCTTCCCCTTAAATCCTTGATGTCTTAATTTCAATTTCCTGATAAAATGCTAAGATTCATCCCTCCTGACAGCCTTGCAAGTACAACAGCAAGAAGTCACATGTGATTCATGTTTACAAATGTGTTGTCTTTCTTCTACCACCACTTGTCACTGTCAGCATTTTCTCTATGTTTCTGCTCATCAGGTCAAACAGGCTCAACTCTTTTTTTAAGGTCCTTGTTCTGTGGCTGCCTGGGCTGAAGTGAGTAATTTTGGCAGCCTGGTAGTTCATCACTGAAACCTCCCCAAAATCTTCTGAATTTGTTTTTTTGTGCAGATTGGACCACGTGATCATTCATGTGGGAGCACTGAATCTGCCAGAGTGCCAAGAGCTGGTGTGTATATGATATTTTTCACTCTGTGTGTGATGAGTAGAAGCAGATGTACCCTCAGATACTTTCTACTCTATCTTTCATAGGCAAGACACGCAGCAGCCATAGGTGCTGGTGGCATTGCTGTCATAGCCCCCTTCTTCTTCAAACCCACAAACAAAGGTGAGTAGATGTGATTGCTGAGGCCTTTTTATTGCCCTCCCAACCTTCATCATAGATAAAGGATTAATGCTGTGTACTTTCTTTGGAAAATATCCTGATGATAATGTTTGCACAACTGTAACGGAAAAGCAAAACCTATAAGAAGCATTTTTTAAGGATGAGAGATAGCAGAATTGTAAGAAATGGTAAGAAATGGGAAAGATGTCTTTTGGGATGTATTCTGTTAGCCTTTTGTAAAAAGAATTGCTTTTAGAAAGAATAGTCTAGTTAAGTAATCAGTGTAGTTTGGTGTTCACGCTCAATCTGGGTCCCACTAGGAAGCAGTTGGTTCCATGCTGACCCTTGCTGGGCACTGACCAAGTTGAGCAACTGCTGATACACGGGTGTGGCTCTTGTTACTGAGGTGATCAGGTTTGGTTCTGTCTGTCTAAGGTTACCTCAAAACTTGCAAACTGAGTATTTTGTCCTTAAGATTCTGACAATAACAGAACCACATGAAGTGGAGGTTTGTAAAAGAAATATTAAAAGTTGTCTGAATTAATTTTGAATGGAAATGTTCACATGAAAGCACCAGAAGAAACCAGAATAACTTGCCAGAATGGCTGATAGTGAGAGCCAGGACACAGTCAGTGGCAATCAGGCTGGTACTCGCAGAGGAATAGCACAAAAGTCAGCAGAAACCTCGCTGAGAGTAGGATGACAGTGAGGGTTCAGCACTACTTTTTTGCCATTCTTCCTTCTGTGTCAATGAGAAAATTGCCTAAGATCCATGAAGGATGCAATGAGCAAGATTCTCAGGAAGAATGTCAATCATAACAACTCTGATTCCTGAAATGGTGCAAAAAAAGTTGTCCAAAACCCTACTCATTATCCTCACCAAGCAATACCCCAGGAAGGCAAACATGAATTTGATCCCTTGTCCTCTTGTTGCACACAAGTGATCCTGCTGAGACCACTTGGCATACAGGTCTGGCACATGTGAGAGCATGCCTGAGTTACACCTGTAAGAGAATGAGTGGGAGATACTGAAACTGGTTTGGTTTAAAAGAAATATTGTCTTTTCATTTCCTTTTTGCCTGTCTTTGTCTTCCCCTGATTTATGTCACATTTAATGTTTTATGACATGTCCCAGGTTTTGTATGACTTGCTGTGTGTGGTGCACAAGCTGAGGCCTCTCCACAGCCCCCATGCTGTGAATCTGAACTGTGTCTCCCTATGGATAGTCTCCTTTTCTTAATGGGATACCTGCTGGTTTCCTTCTAGATGAGCTGGTTGCTTTCCTACAGAAGGTTGCATCTGAAGCCCCTGAGGTGCCATTTTATTACTATCACATTCCTCCTCTGACGGGTGTGAAGAGTAAGTACAGAGTTCAGATCTTTGGTTATTTGCTCTGGAAAGCAGGTTATACGGTGTTTCTGAAAGCAAGGATTTATATTTAGTCTTAAATGTGTTGTTGCCAGTTCATTCCTAAACTTTTTCTGATCTGGTAGAAAGAAGAGTCTTACTCTTTGTTGTCTACTCGTTGTTTTAGAGCTGTATTATTTACCAGGCTTAGGCTGAAAGTGAACAACTTGTAAAATACGAAGTCTTTCTCTTGGGACAAGGCAAGAAACTGTCCCAGAACAGGCTTGTCTTCCCTCATATGAGATTGCTATTCTGCACAGTTCGTGTGGAAGAGTTGCTGGATGGGATAAAAGCACAGATCCCCACCTTCCAGGGTGTGAAGTTCAGTGACACAGACCTCTTGGACCTGGCACAGTGCATAAACAAGAATGAAACAGGGGAGTTTGAATTTCTTTATGGGGTGGATGAGGTAAGAAGCTTCTCTTAAAAGTAGTTTTTTCTAAGATACTCTCTTGCTTCAGCCTTGGGGAAGAAGTACCCTTGGATACTCAGTGCAAGGCAGTTTTGCTGTGCCCTATCACTACCCTTTTTTTTCACCCCTTTGATTTTATTAGATGAAGTAAATTTTTTTTACCTTTTTTTTTTTTTCTCCCTCCACCCCAAACTAGCAACTGTTGGGTGCACTGGCAGTAGGGGCAAATGGAGCAGTTGGAAGGTCAGTATGGCTTGGATTCCTTCCCCTCACACATACATACATACACACACTGTGCTGTTTTATCTCCCACTATCTGCATAGTATTTCCCTGAGTGTCTTCAGTCACGGCGATGGAGGATTTTGCAGGATAGCGATGTACAGAGACAAACAGACACATAATCTAGCCCCAGTCCTAGTGATGGGACAGTCATATAACACAGGAGCTCAGATTATGTTCCTTTGGGTGATCATTGCTGTGGTTTCTAAGCTGACCCAAAGGTTTCAATGTACTTCTTATGCTCATGGCAAGTTTTAAAGTAGATAATCACTTCTGTCTGCATTGGGTAAGGAACCAAATCCCAGAGAGGTTAAAATTGTTTGTTCACATGAACAGTCTGTGAGGTACTGAGTTTAATTTCTAATTTATCCTCTGTCCCTCATATTAGGCTGATTAGATGAATTACTGTGTGATACCTGTGTTCCCATCTAGGCAATCCATTAAAGGAACAAGCAACTGGAAAATTAAGTGATTGACTTTCCTTATTGCCTGATGATGTCTTCTTAGTTTTGTAAAGCAGTTCCATTTGGAAAGAACTGGAAAGAGAAATCAGCTCCATTAATTCTTCCATGGAGCTTGGCATACTTCAGATGCTTGACAGTAGATTGCACCACACATAAATTTCACTAATTTCTCTCATAATAATGACAATGTCAACAGCAAAAGCCTGTGGTTACTTCTTTTGTTCCACTGGTTTTAAGTTCCTTCTTTGCATTTACCAATTCTATTTTTGGTTTGCTTTTTTGACAGTACATACAACTACTTGGGCCGACAAACCAATATGATGTTGCAAGCCTTTGCAAAGCCAGACTTTGCCTTGGCACAGCAATATCAGGTACATAGCATCTTCCCAGGCCTCACTGGGAACAACCTTCTTTCTCTTTGAGCTTTACTCAAAGAGAGCTTTACTATGGCTGTTCTCCATGTGGTTCAGTTATCCATACCAAGGCAGATTTATTAAAGAAAAATTCTTTCATCTCCAACCACCCTTTCTGTTCTTCATCCCTCCTCACTTCTTTGACTATTCCTCACTACCTTTTAACCAAGATCTTTCAACCACTTACCCTTCAATTCTAATCTCATCCATGCAAATGAGCAATGATGTAAGATATAAATATAGTAGCTCTAGATGCTTTTACACCTTCAAATTTGAGGGTGTTAATAAATTATTGTTGGTCTTTTCTAGTTTCTCACCGGGGAATTTCTCAACTTTGTCATCAAACTGGGTAAGTAAACTGGGTAAACACTGCCTGTTTCCCTCATTATGTCTAAAAGTGCAAACTTTCTGCTTCTCAAACTCTCATGTTGCTGTACTCCTAGAACTTCCTTCCTGAAAGATTTTGCAGTGAAAAACTGTTGCATCTGCTGTTTCCCAACTTAGTGGCAGTTGGGAGCTCAACAAAGGGAGCTGACCAAGCATCCCTGACAGATTCCTCTCCCTTCCTTCCTTCTGCTGTGAAATCTCACAGATTTAAAGCTGTGACTCTGTGATTTACCCTTGTTCTTATCCTGACTATTTCTCTGGGTTGCTTTTTTTGTTAGGTTTTTTTTTTTCCTTCTGTCTCCAAAAGCTCATTTCCAGCTTTATTTCTACAGTAATTTTTCTGAAATGGTGGTACCCAAGTAGAATACTTCTGATACTCCTCTCTCCTGCCTTGCTGTAATTAAACAGGAATTTTGTTGAAGGCTGTACGAGGCCAAAACATTTTAAAATTGAATGATTTCTAGAAACAAAATCAAGTTTAAATATAAAAAGCAATTAAAACCAACAGAGTGGTGTAGGGAGAGTGAAACAGACAGGAAATGTTTACATTAAATTATATTTAATGAAGAGAACTACTTACTATGGGTTTGCTGTACATATGCAAGCCTTAATAAATCTCCCCAAGCTTTAGAGCCTGGTTGTATTTCTTGGGTTCAAAGTCAGAGGAATTGCATTATTTTTTAGCCTTATAGATGAAGAGGCAAACACTAAATATCCAGAGGTACATTTGAAGCTGTGAGCTATGGACAGAGAGCAGGATGTTGCTACTCCCAAGGCTTGGCTCTCTGTGAGTCTGCATTGGGGGATGCTTACATATGAATAAATGTAGTAAGTAGATGTAATTTTTACTGCAATGTCGTTCCTGTCTGCAAGCACAGTTACCTCTTTTCAATTACCCTTTTTCAGTTTTTCTCTTCCAAGAAGTGCTTGAAGCCTGGTTGATACTGGATTACACAGAAAATCTGTACTGCTGCTTTTTTGGACACCTGTAACTGAGGCTGCTTTAAGGAATATGGTCTGCAAATATCCTGATTTTGCTTTTGTCTTCCCAGGTTTTGGTGTTGCACAGACTAAAGCTATAATGACTTTTGTTTCTGGCATTCCCATGGGACCTCCACGGCTTCCACTTGTTGATGCCTCCAATGAGTTCATTGTCAAGGCCAAAGCCAAGCTGGACAGCATTGTGTGGCCTAATGGTAACTGATCATAGAGTCATGGAATCATTAAGATTGAGAAACACCTCTAAGATCATCAGGTCCAACCATTAACCTGACACTCCCAGGTCCACCACTAAGCCACATCCTCAAGTGCCACATCTATGATGTTTTTCACTTCCATGTCCACCTGGAGGTTCCTTTTCTGGAATTCTCTGCCATATGGCACATCCCCCACATGATGGGCAGGATTTCTTTCTGGGAGGTGGCAATGTGCCCAAGCCCCTTCCTGTTAGGGCTGGCTTTGCTGGGGCACATGTGGCCTGATAATTTACACTGCTCCCCTGGAGCTCTGCACATTCCACAAGTGACTGGAATTGTTTAATTAAAAAATAGCAAATTTTTCCTAGTTAGAGGAGAAGGCTGATGACTGTTGCCTAGAAAGGAGGAAGATCCCCTCCCAGCTGGATGGTGTTTTGTCCTCTCCATGAGGATACTACATTGTGGGTTTAAGCAACAGTATGACACCATCAGGTTGCTCAGGCTGGTATCTGTTCATCACAGGCACTGGGACATTGTCTGTGCATGTAAAATCCTGCTTCTGTCTGATCTCTGTGTTTATACATCTTAATGCAAAATTAAAAGAAATCCCTTTTGTAACAGCAAGCTTTGGATCACTAGTAAATAGGTATTTCTCTATTTTTTTCCCTTAGGACAGAAATAAAGCCATGCACCTCCATGTGGCAGTGCAGAATGCTGTCACACAGGTTAGGAAGGCATAGAATCATAGAAACCTAGAATGGTTTGGGATGGAAGGGACCTTAAAATCATCCCATTCCATCCCCTGCCATGGTCAGGGACACCTTGCACTATCCTAGGTTGCTTCAAGCCCCATCCAGCCTGGCCTTGGACACTTCAGGATGGAGCAGCCACAGCTTCTCTGGGCACCCTGTGCCAGGGCCTCCCCACCCTCACAGGGAAGAATTTCTTCCTAATATCCCATCTAACCCTGCCCTCTGGCAGTGGGAAGCCATTCCCTGTGTCCTGTCACTTCAGGCCTTGTCCCCAGTCCCTCTCCAGCTCTCTTGGAGCCCCTTTAGGCACTGGAAGGGGCTCTGAGATCTCACCTTTTCTCCAAGCCTTCTTTTCTCCAAGCTGAATACCCTCAACTCTCCCAGCCTTGTCTCCAGAGCAGAGAGGCTCCTGCCTTTGGAGCATCCTCAACGCCTTCTCTGGACTCGCTCCTGAAAGGGTTAAAAGCATTGTGCCTAGGCATACTTGGGCAAGAATAAGATACATTGTAGCCAATATAGAACCTAGCAAATATTAAGCCACAAGCTAAAAACACAGGATGAAACTAGGCAAGAAATAGGCAACAAAACTGCATAAAATGAAGGACAAAGCTTGCTAAAACCAGTGGGGAAATTGCTGAAACAGCTAACAAGAGACTGCGCATGCACAGAGGAGAAAGGTGGCAAGTGCACGGCGAGGAAGACGTCCAGCCTTCATCGAAGGACCACCGAGGAATACGCGGAACCTTCCTCAGCACGACCACCAGGGTGCACCGCGCCTGTGCTTCGCGTATGATAATGATAATGATGCGTTGCATAACCACACCTTTTCTCAGGAAAACAATGAACATGCACCAAGTATAACCATATATTGTAGTTTGCTGTGTGCGTGGGTGTGCGCTGTTAGGAGGAGTGATCCCCGCGCACCCGGCGCGCTGAATAAAGTGAAGAGCCGCTTCTTGGACTTTGTCTCGGAAGTGTCTCTTGGCCCGGTTTGGGGCACATCACTCCAGCAGCTCCATGTCCTGATGTTAGGGGCCACAGAGCTGGAGGCAGCTCTGCAGGTGAGATCTCACCAGAGCAAGTCACCTGCTGTCAGATTGAAAGGTGCATTTTTTTGTGTCCTGGGCTGAACCTCTTGCTGGCTGATGGTCCCTGTGGCTGACACATGAGCGGTCCCATGCCCTGACTGCTCCTCATGAAAAGAATGATTCCAGGGGGGCTGGAAGGAGAGAAGAGAGATCCAGCATGTACTGGGGCACTTGAGTGGTTTTGCCACAACCAGTGGCACCACGGATGACAACAACAGAATTGTGATGGATTGCATCCAGAATTTCACTTTCAAAATTCTTCAGAGGTAAGGCCTCTCTCTCTTCTTGGATCTGGAAAAAAAAGTCCAGGACATTTCCAAAATCTCCAAAAATCAGCCCGTTCTGCTCCACATCTAGACTTTGCCTCACTTCTCTACACTTTTCCCTTGCCCAAAGGAAAAACTGCCAGAGAACAGTCATGGTTTGTATTTCTTCCTGGCACAGCACAACTAACCCCCACATCCACCCCAGTGCAACATCCAGCACTTCTGAAAACGTCCTGTGTATCTGTGCTGAAATCCAGCCTTACACACTTTGTCTTACATTCTGGAGAATGAAGAGCAAGGATGACAGGTCACAGGAAGCACACTTACCCTCTGCAATTCCTGATCCTGCTCCAGACGGTACATGAAATCACTTTTCAGATCCATGTTTATTTGCTCCGGAGTGAGCTGGAAGTGCAAGACATTATTTGGAGCCTTTTGGGCCCTCTTCTTATCTACATCATAACTTCAGTATCAGATCAGTCACACCAACATCACGATCCCAAATATCCATAAAGGATCTTTTCCTGCATGACTCCCTGAAATCAGTTATGCCTCTGAGCTGTTTTATTTCATTCATTCCAGCGTACAACATTCATCTCCAAAGAATTCTCTCAGGAAGACCGAGAACACTGAAAAAGAACGATTGTTTAAATTTAAACACTACTTGAGAAGCACACTCTGTTCAGCAGGAAGCAGAGAGGATGATGATGGTTCAGACCCGAGCCCAGCCGCGGGGCGCTGCAGGGCGGACGGAACGCGCTCGGCTCCTCCCGCGTCCCTCCCGGCCGCCGTCCGGCCCCGCGCAGGCGCTGCCGTCCGGCGCTGCCGCGGGCCCGGCGCCGGCTGGAGCGGGCGGCGGTGCCCCGGTGCCCCCGGCCCGGCCATGGGGGACGTGAAGAACTACCTGTACGCCTGGTGCGGCAGGAGGAGGGTGATGCCGGCATACGAGATCCGCGCCGCCGGCGGCCGCGGCCGGCAGACTTTCCTCTGCGAGGTGCGGGCCTGCCCCGCCGGGGGAGCGGGCTGGCCGCCCGGGAGGGGCTGGGAGCCATGAGGGGGATTCAGGGCTGTGCCGCGGGTCTGGGGACACAGAGGAGGACTGGGGCCCTCCGGGGCCCTGGACGGACCCTGCTGGGCTCTGGGCGTGTTGCGGGAGCTCTCTCGCGGATCTGAGGGCCCTGAGTGCGTCTGGCTCCCTGCCGGGGCTCTGCCGGGCGTCTGCGGGCTGTCCTGGGGGTTGGATGCCGCGACGGGAGCCTGGGCTCTTACCGGGGGGAACTTGGACCGTGCCACCAGTCTGGGTTCGCCTCCGGGAGGGGCCTGGAGCTCTGCCGGGGCTCTGAGGACCCTGTCAAAGGGAATGTGGGGCCCTGCCGGGGATCTGAGGTTCCTGACGGGGTCTGGGCTTTGCCAGGGGTCTCGGGGGTGCTGCCGAGGACCCTGCCGGGCCGGACCCGGGGCTCTGCCCCAGGGAACGTGGGGTCAGTGCCGGGGGTCTAGGAGCAGGTCTGGCGGCTTTGTTAGAAGGAACCTGGGGCCCTGCTGGGGTCAGCTCCGGGGTCTGGGGTCCTGTCCGGGGTCTGGGCCTTGCCCTGCCTGGGTGGGAGTCACTGGAAGCCGAGGGTTCAGGGAGGGATGGGCTGCTTTGAGTCAGTGTTCTGGCTGCATGTGTGCGGTGTGAAATGAGTGAAAGGATGGAAGAAGCCCGAATGATGTTCCTACAGGAAAAATGAATTGGTTTATTTAAGGGTGATGTGTGTCTCTGCACTGTGTGCAACCCTTTTTGCAGTTAAAATAGTTGGTACCGTATGTCACCTTTGCTAAGAGCTTTGGTCTGCTCTTGAACTTGAGATGAAAAGTATTAAAGAATTCTTGTTGGAATGGTTGCTACTCTGCACTGCTCTAATAGTACTTTACTCCTAGGTATTGGGGATGTGGGAGCTGTGAATTCAGGTTGGCTCTGACAGGTAGCTGGCACTAAGTGTAGACCAGATTAATTCATGAGGGATGCCATGGATTTGCACTAAACACCTTAAATTTGTCATTTTACCCTTCCCTCCCGTTTGTCTTCTATGTCAGTAAGAAAACTTAGGAACACAGTGGCATTAAAGCAATTCTTGAAGTATTATAACTGGTTAAGCAATACTCAGATGGACTGGTTGTATGAATAGATATATTCACAGAATCATGGAATGATTTGGGCTGAAAGGGACCTTAAAGGTCATCCAGTCCCACCCCCTGCCATGAACAGACACCTTCCACTATCCCAGGTTGCTCCAAGCCCTATCCAACCTGGCCTGGGACACTTCCAAGGATGGGGCAGCCAGAGCTTCTCTGGGCACCCTGTGCCAGAGCCTCACCAAGCTCACAGGGAACAATTTCTTCCTAATATGCCATCTAACCCTGCCTTCTGTCAGTGTGAAGCCATTCCCCCTTGTTCTGTCACTCTGTGCTTTTTGTAAAAAGTCACACTATACACACATATTATGTATAATACAATATATAAGTATTGTACTGGTTTTTATATGTTGGTGCCCCATGATTATCCATGGAAGCTTAACAGGTGAAAGGATCAGTCTCAGTGAAACATCTCTCTTGCTGATTTTTGCAGCCTGGTAGGATGGCTGTGAGTCCTGTATGGTTACTATGTGGTTGGAGGTACCATTGTGCAGGGTATAGAATTGCTGTTCCAAAGTAAAAAAAAAAATCAGAAATAAATCACATCTGTGGAGTTGAAATAACATGGTGCTGTGGCTGAGTGGACAGAAGGTTACTCCTGTCCTTGTTGTCCAAGGATTTGGGATTTAGGTTGAGGAAAGTAATCTTGTGCAGAGTTTGCTGCTGTGTGTTGCCAGGATCCCTTCCTACATTGATTTTTCTTCCACAATGTCTTGGGAAGCCCTTGTGCTCTGGGAAGTTCTCAGAATGTAGGGGTTTGCTTTTCAAAACCTACAGAAATATATAGCTAGATATAATGCTGTGTAACAATACTTAGTAATTGTTTCTGCTGTACTTGTCAGCAGCCAGGATTTGATGTTGCAGTGGGTGTTGCTGGCCTCCAAGCCCCTTTCAGCTGAGCTGTGTGTTGTTCCTTGCAGGTCCGAGTGGAAGGCTTCAACTATGTTGGCATGGGCAACTCTACCAACAAGAAGGATGCACAGAGCAATGCTGCCCGAGACTTCATCAACTACTTAGTGAGGGTGAATGAAATGAAGAAGGATGAAATTCCTGCTTTTGGAGTAAGCTCTTCCTTCTCCTTACCAAAGACTACTGTGTCATTGTGCTGCCATGTTCCTGGTTGTGTTTCATCCCTGGAGTTCAGTCTGGTGCTCCTGTGCAGTGATGAATGTGAGGGACTTCTTGCACTGCTGGAAGGGTGGGGCACGTACAGAATATCATGGAATCATTTAGGTTGGAAAAGACCTTTGAGATTATCAAGTCAAACTGAATGTTGTAGGATGATCTGGTCAATACAGCTGTGTGTTGGGCTGCAAAGCTAAGAGGTTGGAAAGAATTCAGAGTCCCCGTGAGGTGCAGTCTGGCTTTAAAAGTGCTGAGTATGCACACCTGACACTGTGAAGTTTTATAGCCATGTTATAATATATATATATATTATGTATAATCCTGTGTGCTTTAAAAAAAAACCCAAAACAACCCCAAAAATAATAATCACGGACATATCAAACCAGACAATTGAAAGTCTGGCAATTTAAAAGCATAATTGCGTCAGGTGTGTAACAGGATCACTGCTTTTTATGATGTTTTGTGAACACTCAGCAGTGACTATCACTTAAAGGCTGAGGAAGAGGCGAGTAACTCTGTCATTACAGCAAGTTTAGAGAAATAAATAAAGCATGAAGTTATGTGTTACCTGTTGAGAGGGAAGGATCTTCTTCTAGTGCTCCATTGAGGACATATGAGTTTTCTCAGTGGAAGCAGCCTCCCTGCCCCTTCAGCCTAGGTGAAAACCAATGGGAACACGACTGCTATTTTTGTTTTGCTGTGCCAATTAGTTTCATGGCAGTTCAGTGTTGAAATATTCACAGTTGTGTTACTATTAGGGCTGCTACTGGGTAGTAACTGTTGTGTGTTTACTGGGCATACTGTTGCCAGAGGTCTTTAAACTTCCTGAACAGTGTCTAGCTAAATAGTAAAATGATTTATTCTGCACTGATGCACTGATGTTTTCCTTCATTCCCTTCTCTAGCCAGCAGCAGGTGATATCCCCACTGGAGGACAAGAAGCAGCTAGAGGTGCTGGTTCCAGTTCAGCTGTGGGGGGACCTCTTCCTCCACATTTGCTTTTAAAAAGTGAAGTAGGTAAGATTGAAAACTGTGATTTCTGTATATTTGAATGTATTTTGGTGGTGATTTCTCCCCCAGATTGCATCACTCTGCAGACAGGACCCTGAAGTCATAGTTTTGAGGCAGAGATGTGGATGACTGCATGAGATCTGGGGAACTGGTCATGGCCTGTCAAGATGGCCAGGCAATGCCTCTCCATTGCTAAGAACATGCTTTGGGGAATTATTTTATTTTTTAATTTTTTTTTTTCTGTATAGTAGGCAACGGACCAGGTGCAGTGCCTGGAAACTGTGGCAGTCATGGAGCTCAATGGGATCGGGGTGCAAACTTGCAAGATTATTATTCCAGGAAAGAGGAGCAAGAAGTGCAGGAGGTAAGTCATGCAGAGGAATTCTCCTTTCGTTCTTAAATAGATATCTTTCGTCCCTTTATTTTGTCATTTGCATTTATAATGAAGCTTGCAGTTTTCTTTTGATATTTTGCTGTTAGTTTAAGCTGGAGATTTAAAGCTGAAGATTTATTTGTTGACTTTTAATAAAGGTAATTTATTTAAGCTAGGGACAAATAATCTCTGGATAGTCTGGACATCCAGGACTTTGTATAGACATTTTATTCTGAAAATAAAAGGATTACTGAGGACTTCTTAGCATTCTCTGTGATGTCTTAATTATTTTATAGCATACAGGTGAATTGTGAATTACTTAATCTTTAAACTGGTAAATGATACTCTTTTTTCCATATTAGACCTCACAGTCAGAAGTGGACTTAAATGCAGATCTTCACGGGGGTTGGACCTTGGAAAATGCCAAGGCACGTCTGAATCAGTTTTTCCAAAAGGAGAAGATCCAGGAAGACTATAAATACATTGAAATGGGGCCTGATCACAACAGGTTTGGTAGTTTTAGTCACCATTTGTGTATGAAGGGTTCAAAATATTTTTGGTGCCACTGGTTGTTCACACTTACCTGCCGTGCTCCATAGAGCCACAGTGTTCTTTGCCAGGACCAACAACATCCCTAAATATTGTTGTGGGAATGAGGAGCCTGAGTGCAGAGATCTGACGGATTGAAGAAATTTCTGAGAAATTTTGGATATGCAGCTTTTAAACTGATTTCTGTCCTCTAGTCAGCTACTGGGGTGCCAGTTTCTGTGAAAAGAGAGCTTGGTTGCTTGTGGTAATTGTTCTGTTGCTGTTGTTGCCTTTGTGCATACTAAGTAAATCTTAAATTTACTTATGTAGCAATGTACTTTAAGGACGTTTTATTTATATTTTTATTATTATCTATGTATTATTAATATATTATATATATTTGTTATAATTAACATTTTTGGCAATGGAATCTTCTTTTGAGAAAAGCAGTTTGGCAGAATGTTCCTAAAGGAGTTCTGAGAGTCTTAAGTTTCAGTTAAGACAAGATGGATATTATTCTTTTTTGACATCTAGCCATTCCTCCAGAGAATTTGCATGTGCTTCTCCCAAATGAAAGTAGTTCATAACAGATTGTGCATAAAGAATGGATTTTTTAATTATTTTATCCATATTAGGAACAGTCTTTACAAATCATCCAGAAGTTAGGACATATTATTTCTGGTGCAATTTAATGATGTTTTGTGGCTGGAAACAATGGCGTGCTGCTGCTGCTGGATTCTCCTGACTGAGTTTGGAGTTGGGCTTTTTTGCATTATATAAACTTGTGTTCTATGAGAGTTGTATTTTTAGAAAAACAAGAGAATTTTCTTATTACAGCCTTTCAAGAGAGTCTCACTTGCAGGACTTACAGTATTCTTTTGTTATTGAGTCTTCCAATCATTTGGAACATCTAAAAGATGTGTATTGGTGCAGAAATTTGTAAATTCTCATTTAAAACCTGTCTTCAAGTCACTTCATCTCAATTTATGTCTCTCAGACAAGGCCATTTCCTTCACTTAAGTGAGTGACATAAGAAGTTAGTTTGTACAGTACTAGGAATTTAAATTATGCTTTTTGCAGGCATAGTTTCTGAACATTTCTTCTATCTTGTAGCTTAGGGATTATTTGTGTAGCTCATTTTTTGTTACACCTTCTGCAGCATTAAACCCCACGTATTTAAATGTATCAGGTCTTGAGGAGAACAAAATTATACAGATGACAGTATGTTTCTCAGCCTGGTTATTGTTCTTCTGGAGTGCATTTCAGAGTTTCCTATATATTCCTTGTTCAGGGAAGCATGTGTGGATTGCCCTGGATGGAATGGCGGAAGGGGCAATTCACTACCTGCTGCAACAGATCAGATAGGCATGAGATAATCCTAATGTGTTGTAGGGCTCACTGAGAGACTGTTGGATTTAATCCTTTTGGTGTGTATAACAGGAGAGGGATGTTTTTGGAGTTTTGAGGACATCATATAGTTTAGGTTGTTGGGTTTTTTTAAAGAAATACCAGTTGTTGTGCATCTTGCCAATCTATTTCAGGGTTTTTTTGAGGTAATGATGAGAAATACAGATTGTAACAGATATGTCAGCCATGCTCTCAGAGGTTTGTGGTCAGTTAATCACATTCATGGTCTGAGAACTTACTAATAGCTGGAAAATCTGAATTTGGAAACTTTAACTATGAGAGGAGGGTGTAAGTTCTTATAAAGATGGCTCTCCTAAAACACAAAGCATGAGCTTGTATTAAGGGATGGGATGTGGCTTTTCTGTGTTGGGATGCCTCTGCCTCCTGTTCTGCTGAAGACTGACACCACAGACCTGTGCCTGCTCACACACAGGCTGCTGAGGCTGGACTAGGGAATCATGTGGGGTTCTGCTGCAAACTGATTTCTGGTGTTGCTGTTCTCCCCTCAGGTGGAGGAGAATGAGATTGAATGCTGACTGTAGGCCTGGCTGAGAAACATACTGTCATCGGTGTCTTAGGTGGCTGTTGTGTCCCTGAGAGCCAGTGGCCTTTGACCCCTGAAGCCACTGTGCCTGAAGGTCAGTTTGCTGGTAGCACAGGAAGGAGGTCTAACCTGAAATTTAAATCACTCACTTAACCTTTTTTATTGTTTGTTTGCAGCAAAAAATGAAGGATGCAGGTGCAAGACACAGCCTCCACCTGTGTAAATGCCAAGGCCTAGTTTCCAAAGGAGATCTCAGTCCAATAAATTCCAGTCATGCACCTTGAGTCACATTTGCCAGTTTAAATCCTGTCTTACAAGAATTCACTTTAATATTTCATGTGGCAATAAGTTCCATGTTTTTCACTAAATGACCTGACTTGGTTTTGTTAATGCTCTGAGCTGATCAAATGTGTGACAAAAAGCAGAGTAACTGTATTAAATGTTGCATCTAGTCACTAAACACAGGCTATTAGTGGGTTACATTAGTGTTATACCAATACTAGTGTGGGATACAGTTAATGGTACATTGGCAGGCATGTTAATATTATATTAACGTCCCACCTTCTTTATAACTGTTGCCTTAAACTTGGACAGCTCAGAGCATATTTCCTATTAATGTGGGTTTAAATTTCAGTGCTGAACAGTGGCATATTCAGAACTCTTCTTATCAAATGTACTGGTTCTGTTGATGACAGATCTGTTACCTACTACTTTGGGGTTAAAGGGACTAAAAGCAGTAATACTTTACCTTGGTCATTGGTGAATTGAGAGTTTCTGACTGAGGACAGAGATCTTTGCCTAGAAATATTGGCAGGAGTAAGTATTTTTGGAGTGTCAAGTATTGGTAATTGTACCTTTGTGTTCTTTCTCCTGCAGGAGCTTTAATGCAGAAATGACCATTTATGTGAAACAGCTGGGCAGAAGTAAGTGCTCCTTTTATTTTTTAACTTAGCAAGAGATGGGTATTGGGAACATTTGTGGGTACAGAGTTTGTTATAGTTATGTGTTGGAGCCATTTCCAGAGGTAAAGGATCATTTGTATGATGTTGCTGGGTGGTATTGGATAATCATACTTCCTTAGGCACTGAATGCAGAAAATCTTCAAAGGACTTACCATTAAAGTAACATCACACAGCCAGTGTGAGCAGGGCAATGGAGGGGCCCGGTTGGATTTTATGTTGGAATTGTGGATTTATCAAGATTTGATACTGTCCATGAAATCTGGTCTGAATGTACAGTCAGAGAGCCCAGTTCAGAGCAGTGTCTTTGGTGGAAGCTGCTTGATTCCTCTGCTGCTACAGCTCTGACCTTTGTGTGCTGCAGGGATTTACAGTTGCGAGCATGGATCAAACAAAAAGCTGGCAGCACAGTCCTGTGCCCTTTCCCTGGTCAGACAGCTCTACCATCTTGGTGTCATTGAGCCTTACTCTGGGCAGACAAAGAAGAAAGGAGAGTCGGTGAGTCTGGCAGAGGGAGAGGAGTTATTGCTTTCATTTCATAACACAGAAGCACTCTCATAAACAGGAGGGAGTTAAGATGTGAAGAGTTTGCTCTCCATGTTTAATATCTTACAAGTTATTAATAATTTTTATTCTTTAGCAACTATTTCTGTTCAGTTCTGTTCTATTTCTGATTTGGATCAGAAATATAACTTCTGTGTATGTGATTGGAGCAGTAACTAATTTTACATTCTTTTAAATGAAATAGGATTTGTAACAAATGCTATTTTCAGTATAATTTTTCTGCAAACTTGAAAATTTCTGTTTAGGCCCAGCTGTTTGGATTAATTGTCTGTCACATGAGCATTTTCTGGCAACTGAAATACATATATACACACATACCAAGGAATATATGTTATTTAGGTATTTGGTTGCAAGTTTGGAATGTGTTCCTCTGAAATTGAACTCATATTTAAAAATAGCCTACAAATCCTTATTCAATAAAAAGTTGGCAGAGCATTTCAAGAATGTGAATTCTGAACTGATGATACTCTTTGGCCTTGTTTCACTAGGAGGTGTTTGATGGTTCACCTCTAATAGCCCACAGTTCTGGCTTCCAGTGCCTGTCTTTTTGTGTATAATGATGTGTAGTTTTTAAATATTTCCTAGTTGGAACCCTATGAGGTGTCGCTGTCTTCTGACTTAGAAAATCATCTGCAAAAGACTGTACGGGAACTGTCCCTGGAGATTGTGCCTTCGGTGAGTGTGTGGTTTGGTACTCCAGTAGGGAACATCACACCTGCTCATTTATTCATCTATCTGTCTTTGCCCACTCTGCTTTTGTATTTATAGCCTGAAGATCCCAGTAACCCAGTTCTGATCAATGTTGGAAAGCTGGCCCATTTCGAACCATCGCAGAGACAAAGTCACATGGGAGTTGTTCCCTGGTCACCACCTCATTCCAACTGGAACCCTTGGACTGGCTGCAATATTGATGAGGGTCCACTGGCAAATGTAAGACAGCTTAATAAGTGGGTCTGTTGCTTGATTTCCCCATACTTCCAGAAATTCTAAATGCTTCTCGTGTACCAGGATTTAAAGTATGAGCCATTTCAAAGGAGAAAACAGTCCACTGATAAAATTCCTTTCCTTCTTTACCCGGAGGCAGAGAGTTCTTTGTGTTTGCTTCATGTTTTGTCAGGTCTTGAGCAGCAGTGTCTTGATTGTCCCAATTCTCTGCTTTGTTTCACCTTTTGCCTGCTAACATGCAGCCCATACAAAGTTTATAATTGAAATGACAAGGTAAGTTCATGTCATTTATAATTCCCTGGCTTCTCTTTCCCGTACTTCTGTGCTCAGACTCTTTTTCTGGGAGGAGAAACTGCTCCAAGCCAGTGCCACTACACAAGCAACCAACTTCCTGACTTTTTGTTATTTCTAGTCCCATTCAGCCCAGAACAAATGAAAAGCAACAGTGTGGCATGATAAAATGAAGGGGAAGGGAAAGAATTACTGTTTTACCAAGTTCAGAGGGTAATTTGGTCTGACTGGTATAATCTGGTCAGAAAAGACTCTCAGGGCAGGAGCTTAATATTCCTACAACATCTAGATTGCTTATGGTCAAAATAATAATTTAATTCTTTTTCTATTGGAGTTTTTTCCATAAATTACATTAATTTAGTATTGATTGTTATATATTGATTTTTTACAATACAGGGAAGTAATGTAAATATAGCTGTTGCTGCATAAAACACATAATCAATATGGACATTGCAAATTGAGCTGGCTTCAAATCTCTTCAGGATTTACTTGTGCTAGTTCTGTCTGGAACAGCTGAGTTATTTGCAGTAAAAACAACTTGCCCTTTGGTAACAAATTTTTGCATTTCTTCAGATTTCTTTTGCAGTTGAAAGACAAGATTTGCCTTAAGAATTCTCTTAAAACTGTTGCCTTTTCAGCTACTGTTTTAAGGGTGGGTTTGTGTTTGTTTTAGGTCATTACTTATATTAAAAACTCCTATTTAAATCATCTTTTTGGCTTCCTGCTGAACAGTGTGCTTCTCAAGCAGTCAAAATGTTTAAATTTAAACAATCGTTCTTTTTCAGTGTTCTCGGTCTTCCTGAGAGAATTCTTTGGAGATGAATGTTGTACGCTGGAATGAATGAAATAAAACAGCTCAGAGGCATAACTGATTTCAGGGAGTCATGCAGGAAAAGATCCTTTATGGATATTTGGGATCGTGATGTTGGTGTGACTGATCTGATACTGAAGTTATGATGTAGATAAGAAGAGGGCCCAAAAGGCTCCAAATAATGTCTTGCACTTCCAGCTCACTCCGGAGCAAATAAACATGGATCTGAAAAGTGATTTCATGTACCGTCTGGAGCAGGATCAGGAATTGCAGAGGGTAAGTGTGCTTCCTGTGACCTGTCATCCTTGCTCTTCATTCTCCAGAATGTAAGACAAAGTGTGTAAGGCTGGATTTCAGCACAGATACACAGGACGTTTTCAGAAGTGCTGGATGTTGCACTGGGGTGGATGTGGGGGTTAGTTGTGCTGTGCCAGGAAGAAATACAAACCATGACTGTTCTCTGGCAGTTTTTCCTTTGGGTAAGGGAAAAGTGTAGAGAAGTGAGGCAAAGTCTAGATGTGGAGCAGAACGGGCTGATTTTTGGAGATTTTGGAAATGTCCTGGACTTTTTTTTCCAGATCCAAGAAGAGAGAGAGGCCTTACCTCTGAAGAATTTTGAAAGTGAAATTCTGGATGCAATCCATCACAATTCTGTTGTTGTCATCCGTGGTGCCACTGGTTGTGGCAAAACCACTCAAGTGCCCCAGTACATCCTGGATGAATACATCAGAACTGACCGAGCTGCTGAGTGCAACATAGTGGTGACACAGGTGAGGAATGTGTGGCCACTGCAGTAGTGTGCTGGATATGAGAAATCCCCTGTTGGTTAGGATAAAATCACAGAACCGTGGAATGGTTGGGATTGGAAGGGACCTTAAAGTTCATCTCATTCCAACACCCTTCTATGCTCCATGGAGCAATGCCTCCCACTAGGTGAGGTTGCTCCAAGCCCCATCCAACCTGTTCCTGATGGATTGAAGCATGTGTTGAGGAGCCTTATTATCATTGCAGGACATGGTTCATAAAGATACCTCCTCAACAATATAAGTAGGAGGAATCTCAGCATCATGTGTGTTTTCATTTGGAATGTTACTCTTGCATGGATTTACAGTTTGGAAAACCTGGCTTGAATCTTGCCCAGGTGAAAACTCAGCAGACCAAGGGGAAATGATTTGGGAAATGGCAGCTGGTCATTGCCATATAGCTTATATCCCTCCTTTGTGAAAAAATTCTGTGCTGTTACAATATTACAATATTAATGTTTAACAATTACTTTGTAAGGAAATCTTAGGACAATACACCTGTAACATTTATAATTTCCTTTATCATTTTCAGTGGTATTGTGATAAACTTCTAAAACCTGTTCATTAAGTTAGGGAAAACTTTTCCACCCCTCAGCCCCGGAGGATCAGCGCGGTTTCCGTAGCGGAGCGTGTGGCCTATGAGAGGGGGGAAGAGCCCGGGCAGAGCTGTGGGTACAGCGTGCGGTTCGAGTCTGTGCTCCCTCGGCCACACGCCAGCATCATGTTCTGCACTGTAGGTCTGTATGGCTTCCTTGTGTTTGCAGCTTGTCATGGGTCTCAACTCAAGTTGCAGCAAAAGCAGAAATATGGTTAGATTGAAATTTTTATAAAGTCTACTTAGAAGATTGAAAAGGTTTTTTTGGATAAAAGTTTGCTGACATGCCCCTTGTGCAAAGAAAAATTTAGATTTAAGATTTTTGTTCAGAAATCTGATAATACAGGTCTCATAGCCCATGGAAATAACCCCATGAGGAGACAAAATTGCCTTGTCCTTAAAGACAGAAGGGGAAGCAGCATTGGGTGGGAAAGGGGGAAGAGTCTCTCTTGTGGTAATGCTTTGTGGCCTTGCTGTCACTTGTACAAAGGAAGGCATGGCAGTTAGAGATGGGCTTCGAAAAGGGGCTGTGCAGCCTGCACGCTTCCTGATTTTTAAACCAGGGGCTGGCACAGGGAAGGTTGAACTGTTACATGAGCATTTACCTGCTGTCTCTGGTTTAGGTGTTCTTCTGAGAAAGGTGGAGACTGGGATCCGCGGCATTAGTCATGTTATTGTTGATGAGATCCATGAGAGGGACATTAACGTGAGTTAGCTGGTGGTGCCAGTCCTAATCTCTATATGCTTCTGTTCTCTTTGACTTCTGTGTGTGTTTGTGTGTAACAGCCAACATGTGAGAGGAAACTGTGTCTGAGTGTCAGATGTCTGAGTTTTCCTTCTTTGATAAGATTTTTAGAACTCTTAATTATTCCTTATCTAACTAGTAGAGCAAGGACCTGTGCTTTCTTGCTGCCCTCTGACTATTTTCCTGTTAGGATCCCCTGTGTCCTGGTCCTCTGGAAAATGGAACACCACAGTACAAACACATCTTGTCCAAGTGGGGGAGCACGCTGAATTTTGGAGTGCTGTTTCTACTGACACTGTTGTATTACTGGTGGTATTCACAGAACCTGCAGTCTTGATAGTGACACATTGAAATTCAGGGTTTACATGAAGTAAAATACCAAGATGATGGTAGAATTAGGAGAGGTATTGTATATAATTTGAAATGGCAAACATTTTCTGTTCCCTTGATTATTCTCTATAGTTTTTAACTTTGTCATACTGAGAGTGAGAGAGACCATGAAGTTCTGACATGTTTAAGCTTGCTTGCACAGAATTTGGAGACTCATTTGAACAAAATTGCAACACACATTTTTCTGATGCATCTCTTCATGTATCAAATGTATGTTAACGACTTAAAATACAAGTTTGGAAATTGTGGGTGAGATTGGAATTTTGTCTGTTGAGCTAAGTGCGTGCCTAACTAACTGCATGGCAGAACTAAATAAATGTCATATTTAAACAGAACGACAAACATCACACACACCTGCACTGATTAATTCCTAATTATTTTAGGAATTATGGCTACTTTTCATAACAAAGTAAGCCAAGTTTAAAAACTTGGGGGTTGTAATGTATTGCTAGGAAGGAAGCAAACTATTTTTGTAGAAAAGAAAAACCCTTCTTTACCCTAGAAATCCTAAAAATCCCTTCTCCCAGGCATGGCAGTAGTTTCAAAATAAAGCATTGACAACTGTTTCTGGTTTTAGAACACTTTTGTTCTACTTGTTACTTCTCTTGCTCAGTAAATGTGTAATTCCTTCTGGTCTCTTGGGAAGATACTGCTTTTTATAGATAGGAAGCTAATGGTGCTCTTATTCTTTCTGTGCAGACTGACTTCCTTTTGGTGGTGCTGAGGGATGTTGTTCAGGTGTATCCTGAAATCAGGGTTGTCCTCATGTCTGCCACCATCGATACCAGTATGTTTTGTGAATACTTCTTCAACTGTCCCATCATCGAGGTCTATGGGAGAACCTTTCCTGTCCAAGGTAAATCCTTGGTTGTGCTTCCAGAAACTGTTTGAGTTTTTATCAATCTTGGATTCATACCCTGAAACATCCTGATTTATTTCAGGAGGCTCTTGAGAAATGGTATAAAGAATTATGTTCCCTTGCAGAGGCCTCCAGCAGTCAGTCCTTATCATCTGTCTGTCCTTGCAGATTATTTTCTGGAAGATTGTATTCAAATGACTCAGTTTATCCCTCCTCCAAAGGAAAAGAAGAAGAAAGAGAAGGATGAAGAAAGTGGTGAAGATGACGATGTATGTTTGAATTTTATTATGAAAAATTAAGTGCCATTTTTAGTATTCCAGCTTGAGTGTAATTCATTTGGCATTGTTGAAGTAAAACATCTCTAGCAGCTTTCCTATTTTTAATATCTGAGATTGCTGTTAACTTCAGCAGTGGAACTAAATTTACTTCTTGCCCTTGTAAACGGAAGAATTTCTTTTTCATTGAAGCTAAGGTTCTCATGTTTTGTCAACCTACTTCTCTTTAAAGCTAAAACTGAAATGCTTTTGAAAATGGAGATTGGTAACCTTGGAAAAAGAAACAGAGAAATATGAGCTTGGTGATACCTTCTTAGGGTGAAAATTTCTTTCCCCTTCTTCTCTTGCAGTTGATATTGTCAACACTTACAAACATTGTCAAGAAAATACCAGTTTTATTCAACATTTAATTTGTAGGTTTGAAACTCTTGTTTGGGCCACTTAATTGAAAATTTTTTTAAATTGACACTTTTTCTTGAAAGGCATCTACCTACATATCTCATTTTCCTATTTGTCTGGCCAGCCACACTCTGTAGTTTGAGTAAATTAATTTGTATGATTTCCTTTGTGGTATTTTTCTTTTGTAGGCCAACTGCAACCTTATTTGCAGTGATGAATATGGCCCTGAAACAAAGCACTCCATGGCTCAGCTGAACGAGAGAGAAACCTCTTTTGAACTCATTGAGGCTCTGCTGATTTATATCAAGACTCTGAATGTCCCAGGAGCTGTCCTTGTTTTCTTGCCTGGCTGGAACTTAATCTATACAATGCAGAAGCATCTAGAAATGAACCCACGCTTTGGTACAAGCAGCTGTTTTGTTATATTGCATCTTTTCCCAAGGAAATTATTGACTGTGTGAAGATGGGAGTTGGATGAGTGGCTTAGGGAGCTAATTTGTTGTGAGAGTGAATGGCTGGAAATTTTTATGTTGTGGAAAGAAGAAATGAGATTCACATGTTAGTAGTTACCAACCTTCTTGTATTCCTGTTGTAGGAGGCCACCAGTACAGGATTTTACCTCTGCATTCCCAGATTCCTCTGGAGGAGCAGCGTAGAGTGTTTGATCCTGTGCCTCTTGGGGTGACCAAAGTACGGAGCTTTCTCTGTGCATAGTTCTTTTGGGCTTTTGGGGAACGTATTGCTGACTTTTTAAATAAATTCTGTCATTTATCTTGCTGGGCATTATCAGCTTTTTCAGACCAAGTAATGTCACTTTGCATTTCCTGGTTTTTGTAGGTTATTTTGTCTACCAGTATTGCTGAGACCAGCATTACCATCAACGACGTGGTCTTCGTTATCGACTCTTGCAAGTGAGTTCATGAAGCAGCTTTTTGTTTCATAAATCCTACCCTTGGGAATGCAAAAGAGGTTTTGGGAGTGCACAGAAGTGCCTTGTGTTCCCATGCTCCCCGAGCTGAGCTTGGGGACTCTTAACTCCCTCAGGACAAATTAGCATTGTCTTTAGCTGGTCAGCACAGTGACACACCATGCTGGCATCTCAGGGGACTGGGTTGGTCATGCTGGCGCTATTCATGTAAAGTGTCACTGGGTCTCCACACCAATTTGATAGACGTCATCTGCCAAAGGAGTTTTACAAACTCTCAGTGTCTGGCTGATGGTAAAGAGGAAGATTTTTGTAGTCTGTTACAGTTCCTATCTTGCTGTGCATGCTGTCTGAGAAAACTACACACAGAGAGCTCATGAATTCCTGAGAATTTTAAGCTTTTTGGATGGTTGTGAGAACAGTTTGGGGCACGGCTTTAGAAAGAGTATGATGCTTTAGTTTCCAGACTGATGCCTGACTAACCAAAGCTCGGGGGTGGTTGGCTTCTTAAAAGCAGTGTGACTGCAAGCCATAAAATAGGAACTGATTTGGCAGGGCTCAAGATGAAGGACATTTGATTTTTAGTGGTGTTTTTCCTGTAACAGGCAAAAAGTGAAGCTGTTCACTGCTCACAACAACATGACAAACTATGCCACAGTCTGGGCATCAAAAACCAATTTGGAGCAGCGGAAAGGCAGAGCTGGGCGTGTGCGAGCCGGGTTCTGTTTCCATTTGTGCAGCAGAGCTCGCTTTGAGAGGTGAGGCTGTGGTCTCCAGAAATAAAATACCCTCAGGGAGTTCTCCCAGAAGTGTTGGGTGCTGCCTCGGGTCAGACGGGGGAAATCATTGCAGAAAGCACAGAGAGGAGATGGATGATGTTGGCTCACACTGAAATATCTCAGTTCTTCGGCTTAAAAAAATGTACATGTTATGCTTTTACCCATAGTATGAGGTGGATAAATAGTTCATGACTTCAGTATTAAGAGTGTCACTGCAACCTACCAAACCTCTCAGGAGGAGGACAATTCTGCTTGGGAGTTGAGGCAAGGAAAAGAGCTTTTTAATGAGGACAGGGCTCTGGTCTGCTTGCAAACACTGGGAGCACCAGGTATTGCCATGTAACAAGCCATTTTGTCATGGAAGTGGTAAAAAGCAGGGACAGCAGATTTTACTTTTCTCTCCATCCCCATTCTGTGGTCAGGAAGCCTCTTCATGGTACTCTAGCACCTTCCCTGTTGCTGAAACTTGACCTCTCTGCCAGACTGTTTTTCCATTGCTAGAGCCCTGGAAATCTCTCTGCTGGTTGGAGAAGGCAACACAACTGTTAGTTACAGTCTGATCTCTCTCGGAAGTTTCAGTGCCCCTTTCTCTGGCTGTTACAGCATAGCTATGTTTTGACGTTCAACTTTTTGTAAACACTTGAAAGCCTCAGCTGATCAAAAACTCTACTTGAATTCCTCAGATTTATTTAGATCTGTTGTTGAGCACAGTGCAATGATTTTAATTAACAGTTTTTGACTGTGAACTGATTTTAGGCTACTGAAGTAATCATGGTTTTAAGGTTACCTTTCTTCAGAGAATATAAACCCAAAATATACAAAGAAAGAGTGTTTGTGGACTTGTACAGATAGTTTTTTGAGAGAAGTCATCTAAATCTGGTCCCAGCTGAATCAGAGTATCTATTCAAGGTGTTTTGAAATCTTTTCTAGCTGCACTAGAAAAGTGCTTTTACATAGGGCAGGCTGAAAGCAGGTTCTCTCTCAGGAGTATAAGAGCTTCCTTCTCAGAGTAGGAGAGGATTGTAAAGGACAAATGTGGGGCTGGATACAGCCGTGCTGGTAACTGTGCTCCAGTCCTGTAGGCTCTCTGTGGTCAGCTTATGCTAGAACCCACAACAGGCAGTGGAGATGTGAGGACTATTCCCTCTGCATTCCCAGCATAAATTTACCCCAAAGGAGAATGGAGAAATACAGAATTTTGTGATAGTAGAGCCCAAGTCCCAGAGCACAGAGAGAGCCAACGGGTGGGCTCGGAGACAGAGTTTACTTTGGGAGGGCAGTGGTTTCTGCTGGTGGAAGGACTCCTCATGGTGATCAAAGGCTGTGTTCAGAGAAATGGGCCTTTGTTCTCGTTCCAGACTTCAGACTCACATGACGCCTGAAATGTTTCGAACTCCACTTCATGAAATTGCTTTGAGCATCAAACTGCTGGGGCTGGGAGGGATCGGGCAGTTCCTGGCCAAAGCCATCGAGCCGCCCCCTCTGGATGCGGTGATTGAAGCGGAACGCACGCTCAGAGGTACCCCATGTGCCCACAGGGCTGTGCAGTTATCCTAGGCTGGTGCAACTGCCTCCAAGGGCTTTTCCATGTAGGTGGTATCTGACAAACAGCTGTACCACCTCTGGGTGGATTGGTGGAGCAGTGTATTCTGGCTGACACCGCAACCTGGAGGCATCATGTGGGTGGCAGTGGCTTGTGCAGCTGAAGAAATACTTGAATTCCCAGTGGAGTGTCATTCCTTTAAGGAACTTGAGCCTTCAAGCTTGAGTCTTGTTTTGTTGTTTTACCAGTAACTTATGTTAGCTTCCAGCTTCCTGTTTTCCAGCTGTGGCACTGCTGTGTTTCACATAGACTCAGTCCAGTGCTTGAGGCATTCACAAAGCCTCTGTAAAAGTACTGAAAAACAGAGGTTGGTAGTTTATTAAATAATTACTGCTTTGTACAGTTTGCTGACCCAATATCTCGGATTTTGTCAAGAAATTAAATCTTCAGTTTATGAATCTGCATGAAAAATAGAAAAAACTGATGTATGGGTTGTCTCCCTGCTGTCTTCAAGGAACTAACTTGAATATGAATAAAATAGAGCACGGAAGAACTCTAAATTTGTGCTTTAGATGTAAAGCATAAAAGGGACCTCAAGCCTCAGCACACTTTGTAAATGCCACTAAATAAGCACTTCCTACAATTTTTAACAACAGAAATATCTATTTGATCGTTGAATTTATGGGAAACCTGTGTGCTACATTGCTTGTGTACAGGAGGGAGACCAGAATGAAAAAATATAGCTGGGGATATGTAATCACGTTTAATAACCTTCTGTTCTGAAAATTATTAGTACTTTTCATACTGTTCAGCTGAGAATTGCAGAGCCAGGGGAAGGGGCAAACGTTTTTGGTTTTAGCACCAAATAGCTGTTTCTGCAGGTGCCTCCCTTTCCTGGATGAGCTGTGATTTTTCAGTGCAGATTCACTGCTAGTATGTTCTTAGGAAGGTGAAACATGCTATTCTTCAAAGTACTCTTTAGGCTTTTGGGTTCAATAGATACCAGGAAAAATGGATTTGATGGTGCCAAGGAATCCTTTATGTGTTTCCTTTCCCATTTAATTGCTGAGGCTACAAAGTTGTTTTTTTTTTAATGTGAAAAAAACCCTTGGTAGCTTTGAGGATGAATACAGGTGATAATTTTTAGGTAATAGGAGGAGGGAAAAGCAGGTAAAGCCTCAAGGAAGAGAGAGTTTGTGGTGTTCTTTTTTTGATGAAGAGGGTTCTGTTATTTGGCAATGACAATGAAGACTCCACAGCTGGTTGTGACAGGGCTGCTTTGATTCTCCTGAGGTAAAAAATTAGGTTAGATTAATTAGATAATAGATGGTTTAATAGTGTAATAGGGGTTTGTACAGAAGCAAACTAAAAAGGAATGGGAAATTATGTATGTGAATTACATTGTGATTATTCTAATTACAGAGGAGGTAGTAAAAACTCTGTAAAGCTAAAGTAAAATTTGTCTGACCTCAAACCAGTTTTGAAAATCAAGTTGGCAACAGTGTAACCAACATTAAACTTAAATATGAGTGGGGTTCAGTTTAAACACAACTATTAAAGTCTGAATTTCTTATCTAAAGCTTTCTGGGGTTAGCTAACTGTCTTTGATAACAAGGAATCATGTTTCAGAACTTGATGCCCTGGATTCCAATGATGAGTTGACACCTCTTGGAAGAATCCTGGCCAAACTTCCCATTGAACCTCGTCTGGGCAAGATGATGATCATGGGCTGCATTTTTTAGTAAGTTGAGCAGTCTCAGTGGTGATGTTCTTGGTTCTCTGAGTTCCTGAGCCTCTTGACATATGCAAGAAAGAAAAACCAATATATCTAGATGAGCAATAAATGCTGCAGCTGGGGAGAGGTGACTGAATCTTCATGGGGGCAGAGAAGAAAAGTTCCATTGCAGGCAATAAAGTGGTCATGAAATTCAATTAATGGCAGAACACCAGTGGAGACTGAATATTTCTGAATTAAGAGTGGGACTTGAAACACCTAGGTATAACAGTGAACTAGAGGTGGGGAGATATGGAATTTAACAATGAGATAAGGAGAAAAATCAGTCTCCACATTTTGCTTTAGTAAATGTGATTACTGTAGGGACCTTTTCACCACAAGATGGATGAAGGAGAGGGCAGATAGAGCTAATTTAACATCCACTTCCAGGGAAGTGTTTTAGTGAAGAACTCTAGTAGATAAAGGCCAAATTCCTAAGGTCTCTAGCAGAGAAGTTTTCCCTGGTATCTGCAGCCTGCAGCAGGTCCTGGTAGCACTAACTGATCCTGATCCCTTCTGTGGTTCCTTTCAGTGTGGGAGATGCTGTATGTACCATCTCTGCAGCTACCTGTTTCCCTGAACCTTTCATCAATGAAGGCAAACGCCTGGGTTATGTCCATAGGAATTTTGCTGGGACCAGATATTCAGACCATGTAGCTTTGCTCTCAGTGTTCCAAGCCTGGGATGATGCAAGGTACGTTGTCTGGCACAGCAGGTGATGGGAAGTTATAGGTAACACAGGGTGAGCTTTTCCCTTCCTTGGTCAGGCTTCTAATTCCCTTTGTTTGTTTTTCAGAATGGGTGGTGAAGAAGCAGAGAAGAGATTTTGTGAGCACAAAAGACTCAGCATGGCCACCCTTAGAATGACTTGGGAAGCAAAAGTCCAGCTAAAAGAAATACTTATTAGTTCTGGCTTTCCTGAAGGTGATTCTGATTAAATTCAGTAATTTAATGATTGCATTTTTCATTCTGAGATGATAAATAAATAACCAGGATAATCTGTGTTGAGCACCCAAGCACAGGGGGAGTATAGTGGCTTTGGCATGACACTACTCCACTTTTGTGTTCAGGTGGAATTTTAGTGTTCTCTCCTAAAGCTGCGATGTTGTGGCACAACTTGGAGATTTTGGAGGCTGAGGTTAGAGCTGCAGGATTAAAAAAATATTTAACAGGTGTCCTTAACTTACCTCCCTAACTTTCTTTCTTCTTCACTTGTTGCATCTCCAAAATGTGCTGTGCTGTGTTTTCCCCCTCCTTTCCACAGACCTTAGTGGGGAGTCTGTGTGATCTAAACAGTGTTCTGTTCTGTGACTTCTGGGTTTGTGCTGCAGGAGGGATGTGCAGCAGTGTGCCAAATTATTCCATTTTCTGGAGAAAAAATTCTTAAACTTGACCAGATTCTGAATTTGCCTAATGTTGCTGAGGAGCTCAGTGAAATGGCTTGGCTGCCTGGATTAAGCAGATGTTTATCTTCCCTCCTTTTCATTTTTTTTTCTCTCTTTAAATTCCTTTAATTTTTTTCTCCTCATGCTGTTAGGATCACTGCTGCATTTATCACTAACTTTGTTTCTGAGCAAGATGACTTGAAAACAAGCCACCGGAGACTCTGGGGGAGATTTGTAACAAATGAACTAATAAAAACATCCATTTTAACCTCCCCTAAAAGATCTGTTTCCAAAACAAATGCAGTAAACACACTGTGGTACAGCACATTCTAGGCAAACCCATCTCTCCTTGTTTTCTTTGAAGAGTTTGGAAGAGAAAAATACCTCTTTGTAGTAGTATTTTTCAGCTTTTCATTCTCCATTAAGAAATTAAAAATTGAATGTAGAACTTAAATGCTCTGAGTGCAGGGGGTCATTCAAAAAAGGCATTGGCCCAGGATCCTAAATAGCTCTGCATTGATCCAGGATCCTAAATAGCTGTGTTGTGCTCTCCTACATGTCCCGTGGACTTGAGCCACTCTTCTGTTCTCTGCCAACAGAGTGTTTGATGACTCAACCATTTAATAACACTGGCCCTGATAACAACCTGGATGTTGTAATCTCCCTGCTGGCTTTTGGGGTCTACCCCAATGTCTGCTACCACAAGGAGAAGAGAAAGATTCTTACCACTGAGGGGCACAATGCTCTCATCCACAAATCATCTGTCAACTGCCCTTTCAGCAGCCAGGACATCAAGTATCCATCACCCTTCTTCGTTTTTGGAGAGAAGGTAGGTACTTTGGGTTTACTCTTGATCATGTGCTGCCAAATGGTTCAAGAGGCTCTTTTTGCTAAAGAAGTCATAAAGAAAAAACCTGACTGCAATATTTAGCCAGTTTTAGCGGGGGGAATGGGGGGTGTTGTTTGTTGGTTGGTTTTCTTTCCAGAAAGTAAATGTTATATGGTCTTAGTGTCAGCCTCCTAGTAACTTCCAGTCAACCACTTTCAGTAGAAGTGGAGGTGCACAGAGAGTTCCTGTGAGTTTTGTTAACGATAGGCAGGTTGTTGAGAAAGATCTAAATCATTATCTTCTTTAGGAGTCTGTTTTAGGAGCTCTTCCATACTAATTAGGCATCAGAGAACTTTTATCACTTCTGCTGCTTATGAATCCAGGGAGAAAACAGGCACATGGAATGTGGCAGTGGGGTGCTCCTGTTCTGGCCTGTAGGTAGTGTGTCATCTCCCAAGGATAATTCGCATTTCCCAAGCACCCAAAAGGTCTCCATAACCTTTTCCTCCATCCTGTTAATTTGATGTACAATCTGTGCGTGTCCATTTCAACTCCTGTGAGCTCTCCTGTGCTCCAGTGGCAGCCATTGTGAACTCAGGTACTCCTGCTCAAGGAGCAAAGGAAGGCAATGCTTTTGTGTTTGGTAAATCCTTTGGGTACAGGGATTTTGTCTTGATAGTCTGGATTACCAATCCATAGTTCAGAGCTGTGGTGAGGCTTTGCTGCTTCTTCACTGTTTGTATCAGGATCCCAGAAGGGTCAGACCTTTGATCCACCTTGACCATCTCTCTCAAGTGGAATTCCCCTAAACCCAACAGAAGACTTTTGAGCTCAAAAGGTTTTGCTTTATTAAACCAAAATACACACAGCAAATGGAGAGTGACTAAGATGGTGGCTTAAGAGTAGCTTAGACAGGACCTGGGTGAGGCTGAGATGCAGGAAGGATTTGTGTGCAGCTCTCTCCCTGCCCATTAGATACCTCTTCTGTTCCTCTTTACACTGAGGGGCAGGAGCTATGTAGCAGGGCCGTTATCTCAGGCTTAATGTTGTCCAAGTTCTCAGTTCAAGTTCAAGCTCAAGGTCAGTGTAACATGACACAGCAGTGACTGCATGGACATCTGGCAGCTTCCACACTTGCATGAGTAGGATCCCACTAAAGCTCTTCATCACAGCCCCAGTAATTGAAGAATGGGAAGAAAATTCAGATGTGCCCTGGTCATTTTAAGGCTGGCAAACCATGAGGTGGCTCTTGCAAAAGCTACATAACTGCAGACACAGAAAATGAATATTTTAAAATGGAATATAGTTTTTGTTGAGGTTTTACACCAGCCAGTGTGAATCCCTGTAAACCTCTGGCTGGCATTCAATTGTATGTGCACATGCTTTTGTAATTTCCTAACATTATGTGTAGCTTTCTTGTGTGGTGTTTGGAGGTTTTTTTACAAAATTCTCCAGTTTCAGTGTCCATTGGAAGATGTAGAGCTCTGTTTTCCATTTTTCATTTTTCTCTTTCACTTGCAGATTCGAACACGAGCAATCTCTGCCAAAACCATGACCTTGGTGAGCCCGCTCCAGCTGCTCCTCTTCGCTTCCAAGAAAGTTCTGTCAGATGGGGAGCTCATTTTGGTAGATGACTGGTATGGATCTCCTTGGTGCTCAGAATCATGGGATCATGGAGTGGTTTGGGTTGGAAAGGACCTCAAAGCTCATCCAGTTCTGACCCCCTGACTGAGGGGAAGTGCAGCTAACGCAGACCAAATTCCTATAGAGCAGGGATCCCAGAGCAAGCCGTGTGCCACAGGTGTGTTGGGAAGGCATCACCTTTGTTTCCTGTGAGGAAGGTTAATTTGAGCCCTGATTCATGCAGATTATCTGCTTAAACTGAAAACAGGACAAGGCAGTTTCCATAAAAACTGCTGGCTTTTTCCTCTAACTGAAAGGTAAAATGCATTATGTGTTTTGAACCTCCTCCTCAGGCAAAGGTACAGAAACACAGCTTGAAGAGAGAAATGCCTGGCAGTGTAAATTTTATGGCCATCACCAAGTACTATCTGGATGGTTGTTTTGGTTTTTTTTTCTTTTACCCCCTAGACAGTAAAACACAGGCAAAGAATTCCTTAAGCTTCATTTGCTATCAGCTTGAGGGTTGGACCTTTCAAAATCTTGGAGCCTCATGTTTTCAGTTTACTTTATGTTTTTGTATCTTGCTGTTTTGATGCAAGAGGTTACATGTTGAATTTATCTGAGTATAGAATGATAGAATCACAGAATGGTTTGGGTTGGAAAGAACTTTAAAGCTCATCTCAAGTGGACACCTGCCAGTAGACCAGGTTGTTCCACACCCTGTTCAGCCTGGCCTTGGACTCTCCCAGGGATGGGGCAGCCACAGCTTCTCTCAGAAACCTGTGCCAGGGCCCTCACCACCCTTATGGGGAAGAATTTCTTCCCAATATCCCATCTAACCCTGCCCTCCATCAGTGTAAAACAATTTCCCCTTGTCCTATCACTATCTGCCTGTATCTCCTTTTTGAAAGCCCACTTTAGGCACTGGAAGGGGCTCTAAGGCCTCCCTGTAGATTCCCTTCTCCAGGCTGAACACCCCCAGCTCTCCCAGCCTGTCTCCAGTGCAGTTTCAGTCCTCAGAGCATCTTCACGGCCCTTTGTTAAATTTCAAGAGCAAATTTTGCCAGAAGAATAGTTATTTTAGGGATCTTTCAAATTTGCCTCCTGAATTTTCTCACCCCTTCAGTAACAAATTAGAACTTCAGCGATGAGAATGTAGTTTTCTGGCTCAATGAAAAGCCACTCTGCAGAACCTCTTCGCTCCCAGGTGCTGCCCTGGAAGTCGTGGCAGCTCTAACACCCTCTCTGTGCCGCAGGATCAAGCTGAAGATGCCGCACGCGGCGGCCGCCTGCATCACCGCTCTGCGCGCTGCAATGGAGGCCCTGGTGGTGGAAGTGACCAAAGATCCCGGCATCATCCGGCAGCTGGACCCCGCCTACGAGCGGATGCTGAACGTGATCCGGCAGCTGTCCCGGCCAGCGGCAGCGGGGCTGGCACTCACGCCCGCCAGCACCAGGTGAGAGTCGCAGCTCGGAGGTGAGGGCGGGGACTTCGGGCTTTGCTTTCGGTGCCGTGCTCTGAGCATGCGTGAAATGCTTGCACTCAAAGCCTGATGCAGAGACATCACTGCTTGTTTTACACAAGGACGCACAGCTCCCAGGAATAAAAGCTGTCATTCCCTCTTCCAAAATACAAAACACAACTTATCTTTTAAAGAAAAGATAATCCATATTTATTTTCGGCAAACCTTTTCCTAGAAAGAAAACACATATTTGGCTGGGCTTGCACCCCTCTGTTGCCCCTTGTTTCCATCCCTTGCTTCTGAAGCAAAGGAAGCTTTTCTGAAGTGGAAAAGGTGCAAAAGTGCAACCGTAGTTCACCCATCATGTTGTGTTCCCAGAAAACTGAGGCGGCTTAGCTGAGGATGGTGTTGTTTCCCACCCTTAAGAGATGCTGTTGGTAAGATTGCCTCAGGTGCACGGTGTTGTTCCTTGCCAGGTTCGGGGACGGCCCCCGCCCGCCCAAGATGGCTCGCTACGACAACGGCGGCCCTCGAGGCTGGGGAGGTCACACATACGGCCCCGGCCACAGGGGCAGAGGCTACGGCGGCTACTCCAGCTGGCACTCGGCGGGAAGGGGGTACCCTGGGAGCCCTGGGGGAGCCTACGGAGCTGGGGGTGGCTGCCGAGGAGGAGGGGGATACCGAGGAGCAGGCAGGGGCTACCGAGGAGGCTACAGGGACGTGGGCAGGGGCGGGTGGTAGTGGAGTCAGTAGCAGTTCAGTGGAGTCTTCCCACTTAAACAAAAGTGTGTTTCCTTCCTCAATTCCTTTCTTCCTCTTCCCAGTTTGTATGCCTTTTTTGGTTCCTTAGTACAAGTACAGTTCTGTAATATATCAGGACCTTAGGGAATTTCCTGCAAGTTGTATGATTTTTTTTCTTAATAAAGAGGTTGTTTCTAAAGACTTCCATGCTATACCTTTGATTTTGTGTTTGGATTTGAATTTCGAAGGTTTCTCTTGCTAATTGTGATTGTTGGAGATACAAGGCATTCTGAGGAAACCTTCTCAGTGTCTAAAGCCATTTCCTGCCAAACATTCCAACCCACATCTTAGGCTCAGTGGGGATTTCACTTCGTTGTCTAACAAGCTGTGCAAACAGTCTTCGCTGCAGTGGTTTTCTAACCATGGCAGGCAGCACCAGGCTCCTTTGCAGCCAGCCTCCTGCATGCTGTGTGACCCTCCGAGGTGAGTTGTTTGGGTGATCCAGATCATGCAGGAAGATGGAATACCAAGACTGATGTGATGCTGCTGGTCTCTGCAGAACCTGGAGCAATCTCAGAAGCATGAATTGCTCCCTTCATCCAAGACAGTGTTCATTACTATTCCCAAACAGTCAGGCTTCATTCCTCCACATCCATGTGGAAGACGACAGTTCTTTAATGGAACACCTTGGATTCCAGACACTGAAAACTCAGCTGGCTGCCTGGTGCTCACAGAAGTGTATTGATACACAGGGGTTAAAAAGCCTTCCAGCCCTGTTTCTTTACCAAGTCTGACAAAATTAACCTCCCCACCTCCCCACTAATGCCACTGCAGAACCAGTAATTGTTTGCGCTTACAGGGGTATGGGAGATGGTGGTGGTTGCAAAGTAAGTCCAACATTTTTTGTGTTCTCATGAAGAGTTCTTAAAAACTAGGTGAGGGTGAAGCACTGCTTCTTTAATCCAGCTCTGAATTACAGAGGATCAATATTAATCTTCAAATTTCATTTACTGTGGAGCATGTATTATCTCCTGCATGCTCTGCTGCAGTAAATCCCACACTTCCTTCCGCTAATGCAGACTTTTCTGTAAGTTGAAGAATGAATGAATGAAGAATTGTCACTCCATGCCACCATTACCAAAAACATAATTATTTTTCTCTTCCAGTTGGGGCCTAGGAACAATCTGTGGGGGAGTCAGTAGGGATGGACATTGGATGATGTGCATTAGCATTAGCCACCTTCCCTTTGCACATCTGTAGTCACTGCATCCAGACAAAACCTGCTTTCCTTGCCTTACCCCTCACATGTGGTGTTCTCAGTCATGTTACTAGCACCAAACTGGAGGCATGAAGCAGAAGTCCAGTGGTATTAAAGATAACCCTACTTAGTATCAAGCTCACAAGTCTGGACTATGTCTAATTTCCTCTGGCCGTTACTGGTCAGCATTTAAACAGGAGGCAAGAGATGAGTGCAAAGTGAGTAAGTAGAATAGCATATCAAGCATTATCAAAGATATGTACAGTATTCTATGATACTAGTGGAAAATGGTTTTACTGGGGTATTTGATGTTAAGTCCTAGCTAAATAAATTCCCTTTTTAGAGTGATGTTGATCTTTCTCTGGTCTGTTTAGAGAATTGTTTCTAATTTGTAGCTGTAAAGCTATTATTTACTATGACGAGGAAGAAAGTATTAAACAATGTTACCATAATACCCTACTGGTTGTCCTGAGAAGTCTTGCTGATTCTGGTACTGATGCAGTGGTGAATTTTGTAACTCCCCAAGACATCTGTGCTTCTTGGGTACAGCTCACCACCACAGCCCTGTTCATTCACATAAAGATCTAATTTGTGTGATCCTTGGGGTGTCCTTCGCAAGGCCAGCAATTTGGCTCACTAATCCTTGTGGGTTCCTCCCAGCTCAGGGTACTCTATGATTCTAATTTCATGTTGCTTTCAAGAACTGGTAAAAACGTTAATGAGCTCTTAACGGAACAGCCAGGTGTTGAAAAAAGTGAAAGTGTGTCTGGGAGCTCAGCTGCAGGCTGTGAAGGGAGAAGGAGCCATAGGCTTCTTAGCATCTACAAATGACAACTTACGGTTTTATTTATGTGCTTAGTGCTTTACATATTAAGGAGTGTCGAACATGAAAGCACTGCTTAACAACATTCAGTCTGGTTTTTAATGCCTAATCCATCATGGCCAGCTAAGTGGGGAAGCAATAATCCTTGCCTGCACTTGATGAATGGCACAGTCTAAACAAGGATTGACATGCTAATGAGGAGCTTAAGTAGCCGGGATACAGAAAACCGAAAATTAACCTGAAATGACATGTACGTTTTCCCAGTAAAGACGGAGCCAGCAGTGAGTTTACTGTGCCAGGGCATGGATCTGCGATTTGCTTCAAAAAGCCATAGAGCCAGTGCACTCCTGGGTCTTGTGCAGCATATTGAATTACTGAAATTCAAGAAGAAAGAACTCCCTGAGCCACGGTGCCATCGATTGCTCTCTGTTGCACCCACCTGAGGCACCTTGGGCTTGTATACCACATATATCAAATAGTTTTGGCTTTTGATATCACAGAGTTCTCATAAGGAGATTTGGAAACAATAATCATTTCTTCTTGTTTTCCAATTCCAAGTGGAAAAGGAGAAAAAGCAATATTAGCAATAGCCTCAAAACCATAATATGAAGGATAACACCTGACAGTTACTTTAATTTTCATCTTGAAAATTAGGATTGCAACTCATTAACTGATCTATTTTTTCTGCCTCCAAATCGAGAGTGAGGAGTGCCAGCCATTTGAGATCCAGTCACATCATTAGGTTCCAAGGCATCTCCTGAATACATTCCTGCAAAGATAAAGCTGAAGGAAGTGAGAGCCTGTAAGCTCTCTGCAAAGACCACCAGTGGAAGGAGAAGGAAAGTCCTACTAAACTCATAATACAAAAATTAAGCACGGCAATGGAAAACTGCCTGGGTTTGCTCTTAGGAGAAGCCAAATGAGACATTTTCTAGTACATCCCTGAATGTGAGACAACTTTAGACTTTTAGATATCTATAATCTCCTGGAATGCCCCCTGAACAAAGAAGCCCAAAAAGCCCTGGGGATTGCATGGATTTATGCAGGAAAAGCAGAATGTGTTTTGTTTTCAGACAAAACTTTTTAAGTGTTACAGGTCTTGAGACCCATCTCAAATAGAATAACCAGTCTCCCACTGGATAGAACAACTCCAAATTTATGAACTAAATTTTGCTAATTCTCTAGTTTGTAATGTGACTGTCACAAAGCCAGGACAGAGCCGTGAATCACTGGCTCTCATGCAAACAACTCATGCATACAAGCTGCTTGGATCACTGGGAGAGCAGATGAGCAGTAGCGCTGGTGTTTACTCCATGGCGTTTTACAGCTGCCATAAAATGGTTCATCCCCCTCCCTTAGGGCTAGTGCAGACATTTGCTCTGGCTAGTGGAGCTGCTCACAGGAAGCTCAGCAATGCTTCAGGAATGGAATTTGGCTCTGCTCATCCTTTGGGCGTGGCAGCGGTCTGCCACAAGAGGAGAGAGAAAGAAGAGGGGGTAAAAACCACCATACCTGTGTCTATAGAGGCCAGATCTGTGCAGTCACATGGGAGAGATGCTCTTGTATGAGCCCAGCAGAAGCACAGTGGCCCTGCTGTGCTGGTAAAGATGAGCAAGGGCAATGAAGTAAAGATGGGCTAAGCCATGCTGACCAAAAAGAACAGACCAAAAATAGACAGCAGTGGGTCAGCATCTTCATCCTGCACCAATCCTGCCCACAGCAGAAACAAACAGTGCCTTTCCAAGGGCTTGCTAAGGAACTTGAAACTTTCCTACCCCAGGAGAGGCACTGGCGAGGCACTCAGCCTCAGGAACATCTCTAGTTCATCAGTTGTGGAAGATAGCTTTGTTATATAAACAAAGATAACTTTGCTTCCAAAGGCTTTTCCTTGTTTTCAATAGGAATGTCCATGTTCACACGATCATACGGGTAATGGTTCACAAAGCATCTACACCAGGACATGGATATTAGGTAAAAGTTGAACATGCAGCACACATTGATCTTGGTTTGATGTAAATTAGGATAAACCGTGCAGAAAGATGTTTCTCTGCACATGCTAATGACTGCTAAGGATCAGTCATCACCAGACAATGGGAGAATCAGAGCAA
Organism: Acrocephalus scirpaceus scirpaceus; assembly: GCA_910950805.1. Classification (NCBI taxonomy): domain Eukaryota; kingdom Metazoa; phylum Chordata; class Aves; order Passeriformes; family Sylviidae; genus Acrocephalus; species Acrocephalus scirpaceus. The sequence goes on from OU383779.1 coordinate 24,291,738, forward strand.
GTCTCTATATCAGTTTGTCCCCAAAATAGGAACACCTCTCTATTAAACAGATGAGTAGAGGGTTCTGTAGGGCCCTCACCTGCTCTGCTGTGAGATTTTGCATTTTTTAAAGCTGGTTATAGCGCATAAGAAAGAGAAAAACTAAGCCAAACCCTGAGCAGGAACTACAAGTTGCAGGCTGCTGTTTGATAATCTTTATTCAAAGGGTGCAGCACCAATAAGCAAAACAAATCAATAGCTGAATGTGAAAGCATTTTGAGGTTTGCAGACTCTCAAGACCTTCAGATTAAGATTTCCTCTTCTTCCCTCACTCAGGACAAAGTCCAAGAATAATTTTTCCAAAATTCAGAAGTTATGTGTTTGACTGTTCCCAGTTGCATGCACTGGACAAAGTTTTAAAACAATTTAGTTGTTTGTTTGGGGTTTTTTTCCAAAGAAACATCTCTGGGCTTCAGACTGATTGTGTCACCTTAGGTGACTGTAAAGTCACTTTAAAGTGTCACTTTAAATTTATCACTGGGACAAAGCCAATGTTACATCAACTTTTATCTCCCTGAATGGCTCAGTCATCAGGATCCATGCCAATGTTGCCTACTTGATATTTTTGATCAAAAAGATGTTTCCTGTCAGCTCTCGAGAGAAATTGCTATAGCCTTAAAAATGCCATGCACAGAGAATAGAAAAGCAACATGGAACATGCAGAATGCCTCTGCAATAACAAGAGCAAGGTGGGAAGAACACACACAGCTGGAGTGAGGAAACTAAAGTCAGAGATTTCTGTACAGCCAAGGATGGAGCAACTACAAGCTGATAGACATTTCTGCATGAGGTCAGCTGAGCCAGACAAGTTTCTGAGCAATGTGACATTAACATTGCCAGGCATATGAAGAACCAGAGAGATGGACATAGCTGTATGATCTTGTGATTCAGCTCACAAAGCTACTTAAATAAATGGTCTGTAATGTAAACCAAAAATCAGCATTTGTCAGAACAGCATCTTATCCTTCTGCAATTCTTTCCAGGTAGAATACTTGGACTCAAAAATATTATACATATAGAATACAGACTCAAAAATATTTAAAAAAACATACACTAAAAAGAATGGCTACATCAGGTAGCCAACATCTAGAAGTGGGCAACAAAGAGCATTGGGGGCCCAAATGCTGATTTCTGCATTTACTTTTTAAAGGATGGCTCCTTTCCTCATTGCCTGCAACTTCATATATCCGAAGTTGTCTGCACAATGCAAGTAACTTACTTGGCTTTTTCCCACATTATGTAATTTTCCTTCCAGCTTCCACAGAGCTTTTGCTTTTAGACTGAAGATTTCCAGGTTCAGCCTCAGTAAAGGTGGCCTTTAAAGTGAGTAGAGATTCTCCAGAAGAAACCCATGGAGGAGGAGTTACTGTAAACTTAATTATGGACTCTGGTCTAGTTTGTAAATGTCAATGATCTTTGTCAGGAAAGCAAGTTTAGTAAAGTCACATCTGCAGAAACCATTCTCTGAAAAGGGCTTAAAAATCATTGTAAATAACTAAGGGAAGAAAAAAGACCTGAACACATAGTGGCTGCAAAGACATTTCCATAAAAACATTTCTGTTATTTCTGTGTATCCTAAGGAAAAGATTACTTCTAAATTGTACCCAGATCTCACATCCAGCATTTTTACACTGTTAAAAATTTGGAGAGAGTTCAAAGTGCTCACAAAGTATCTAAATTGGCAACCTCCACCACAGGATGCAAAGAGAGTAACACACTGGGAGAACATCTGCCATCCCAACTGTGACCTGGAAGGGAATTTCAGTGAGGGTTAAATGTAAGAAAAATGCCGAATGTCTGCTCTATACTTCAAGGGACCAACAAAGTCATGTGACGTTTGTGCTGCATTTTCTCTCTTTGGAAAGCCAGATGTTGCTAAACTGGGACCTGGCTTCCAGTGAGGGAATGGTTGGTGTTGGCTCTTGTCCTGAGAAATTGAATTTGTTAAAACTGGGGGTACCTGTACTTGTCCACAGGTGAGCTGGAGATGAGGTGAAAATGAGTAAAAGTTTTCCAGCCTGAGTTTTACAGGTTAACAAACAAACAATGTCTCCTGCTGCTTAGCTCCTTTGGGGCTTGCAGCCTGACATCCAGGAAGAGTAAAGAATGAAGACATAAACACAGGGTGGGGGGGGGAAGAAAACTTTAAATGTTTAAGTAGAATCATAGAATCCCAGAATGGTTTGGGTTGGAAAGACCCTTAAAGCTCATCTTGTTCCACCCCCTGCCATGGGCAGGGACACTTCTAGTAGAGCAGGTTGCTCCAAGCCTTGTCCAACCTGGCCTTGGACACATCCTAAATTCAGGTGAGCTGAAAAGAACTCTTGGTGATTACCTGGAAGCTTATGATGCTTTCAAGTACTATGTGGGGAACTACATTTATATTTGTGTAAGTTAATTGGAACGGAGCAACCCTGAGGGTGGTGCTGGCAAAACTCATTAAATCAAATTTATCTGTTGTGCGACAACTTCATCGTAAGAAGAAACATGGGTAGTTCAGCAAAATGAGGGAGAAGCTGAATATTTCTGTGGATTTGTAAAGCCCTCAAACAAGGGTATAAAATTAACACAATTGTTATGTGGTGGTGTCAGCTACATCGGTAACATTCAATAAGGCAGCCTTCCCTGCTCATGGGCACACCTGGGATAATTTCTTAATTTTAACTACAGGAAAATGCAGGACAAACATGTATAAAGTTTCCAATATGATTTTGGAGCTTAGGGAGTTGCACCGAAGCATTGGTGGCAATGGTAGGGTATGTGTTACTGCATAAAAATGTTTATGTTCTGAAGCCTTTTTGTTTTCTTAACCTTTGAAATCAAACAGTTCAGGTGGCAAAAACTTGGTTGCCACAAACCAGTGGCTGACAGGGAGGTGTGAAATGTTTTTTGAGAATGATTCAAGTCAAAAAGTAGTCCAACAAAAACCACATTCTAGGTTACAAAAAACACTGGGCAGTCACAGTGAGATGCTATTTTAAAGTGCATTCTGTGATTTAAAATAGTAGCTAAATCTCCGATGTTGATTTAATGCTACTTAAAATACCTTTCACTGAGAGGAATCTGAATCTTTGTGAGAAAACAGGAGCAGACGAGATTGACACTGTCATTCTCTAAAGATGTAGGTTCTCCTCTGCAACCTCCCCTGTTGTTTATTGTAAGTTAACTCCATCACAAACAATTACAATTCATTGTTTAATAAATCAACATGCTAAATCTTGATTTTGCTTCTTTGCGTGATTTTAAAATAATGGGGTTATAGCTGAAGGTAACCTACTGTATCAAAGATGAATGTTGCAGTTTATCTACTCAGATAAATGCTTTTAATATAATAATAGACTGCTTTTAATATAATTAAACACATGATATAAAAATTTTCTTGAGCTCCAAAATGGAAGAAATTAATAGGAGTTGCAGAAGCTACAGATTTCCTATTATTTAAAGATCTGACAAGTAAGAGAATAGGATACAGGGTATAGAATTTCCCATCCCTTCGCAATCACTCCATTTTGCTGAACACTTGACTTTGTTCCTCTGATATTTCCATGAACTGAGTGTCAGAGATGAAAATGTGGGTAGTATGCTGAGGTTCCCAGAAACCAAACTGCAGCCTATAGCTATAAAACCTGTGTTTTTTCTTGCCTACTGAGTTCTTATTTTAATAAGAATAATAATTTTAAAATCTCATCCTCAGGTAGCTTGCTAGTGGAATTGCAAAAAGAAAAAAAAGAGACTTTAGCAGGAAACAGTCTATTTATAAAGTATTTTATACATTTTCCCATTGTTTATGGTATGCAGTGATGAGTTTAAAAATATCATTTCCTTTCCAACAATCTTGATTTTCCTCTTTGCTTTGATGATCTGTAAGTAGCTGCGTGAGTGTTTATACAGCATTTTGCATGCCTTAAACCAGCAGGAAAAATTCTCCTATTATTAAAAAAATAATGGGTACAGATGGAAACAGGAATTCAGTTCCTCCCAATGAATGAGGTGCCAGTACTCTGCCTTATGAATCAGGATTAATTGTAAATTAAGTGCCATCTTTTATTTTGCACATGCAATTTATATCAAAGCCACTGTACATATTTCATGGTGACTCTCTTTGATCTGAACAGCAATTTACCATGAGGATGGTATTGATGTTAAAAATAAGCTTTCAGTGTTCTTGCAAGCATCTATGGAAGGATGGCTGAGGTAGGAACCTCTGAAAATTGCAGTTCATGTCTGTAGCTTTGCAGAGACTCTGTAGAGCTAATAGCTATATTTTCAGAAGGTTCTGTTCATTCAAAGTAATTTTTTTTTTCCATTTTGGTTCTTGGCTACAGAGACCAAACTGATTTTCCCTCAATGGCTTCTTTTGTCTATTTAGTCTTTGGTGGCAGGGGGGCTTTGAGTTCAGAGAATGTCTCTTCTGTCCTCTCAACTGGTAATTGTCTGACCATCAACGGAGCAATGCAGGGGAGGACACAGTGAGCTGGGGGGTACCAAGACCAGAACTGGGACATGCTGACAGACAGCCAAGGACATAGGTGTGTATCCCAAAAGCAGCCCTGTAGGTCAGATTCCTTGAAGCTGCTCACCTTTCACTGTATTCTTCCTGTCATATGTCAGGGAAGCAGCTCTGCCTTAAGTCTATGTGGAAGCAGAGACAAATTGTTGAGATATGTGGGGAGGGACAAGCAGCTGGTGCAGGTCAGTGATCTCCAGATCCCAAAATCACGTCTGGTGTTCCCAGCCTCCAGGTGGTCATCCACGTTCTGGCAGAACAGCAAACCAAACTGCAGCCTGCTTGTCAAGACAAACTATTTATTTAGCAGGAGAAACAGGAGCTCTGCTCATTCAAAGTCCATCATTGAAAAGACTGGCTTTCTCAATCGACTGTCAGAGAAGCACAGGGTGGTTTGAGTTGGAAAAGAACTTTAAGGTCGTCTAGTCCAACCCCCCTGCAGTGAGCAGGAACATTGTCCACTAGATCAAGTGGTTCAGAGCCCTGTCCAGACTGACCTTCAACATCTCCTTGAATGACTCCTCTATTAGATGGTTGAGCTGACCTTGGATGAGTCCAGTGGCTGAGAGACCTTAGGCTAAGAGCATAAAGTATAACAGGCATTACAGGTTTTTAATAGGAAAAAGAAAGATCCCAAAGAAGATGGAGTTTCTCAGAGACTGCCTTTTTCTTTTGTTTTTTAACAGCAAAGTTCATGAAAACTAGGCATAAAGAACACCAGACTGACAAAGGTGAGCTCTTGTAATGAGGCAGGCACTTGACCCAAGGTTGCTTTCAAGAGCCATCAAGTATGAAGAAACAAAGTGTTTTACAAATGATAGAACATGATAATTCACTGCTAAAGAAATTATAGTCATGGCAAGACTTTGGCAGGAGAAATGCCATGAAAAGACAGGCTGTGACCACAAATTATAAAGAACTGACTGGGATGAAAAATTCATCCATGTTGTTACTTGGCAAAATAAGTTAGCCAGCTTTCTGTTGAAACAATCTTGGGAATTCTCCTGGAAAGCCAAGAGGTTGTTAAACAACTTCATTGTGGTCGTGAACCCTACGTGGTGAGATTCCCATGAGCACCTCCATACACACACTTCTTTCTGGGATGCATTTTATCAGGCTTGGAAGATAGCTTCACTGAGAATGTTTTGGTGTAGTGTAAACAGGCCCAGCTCATGCATTCGAAGGATTTGTGTAGCCAAGCAAGTTTGTGAAGAACAGGACTCAGGCATTATCAAAATGGATTAGGGTAAATGAGTCCTGCTCTTTACAAAGCAAACTTCATTGGCATGTTGGAAACCTAAATATTGCTGGAATTTTTTGGTGGCAGAGAATCCATCAGTGGACCCTGTAGTGCAAGGATGATGGTGGCTAAATTCTCAGAGAATTTAATGTCTCTACACTATAAATTTAATACCGTACAGAAATAAATCTAATCAATTCCCCTGATGCACTTTCATCCATGCAGTGCTGGTGTACTGTCTGAGAATGGGAGTGAGAAGGGAAGGGAAAAGAAATGCTGAGGAACATCTCTTTTCCAAGAGATCCACCGGATGTTCTAAGGCTGAATGCACCTATCCATGCATGTCTCTTTCTCCATGGGAAGGATAAGGGACAGGCTAGGGGAGGGCTTGGAGACAGGATGGGAGTATAGTTTGGGTTGGCTTGGATCCTGATGTTACTGCCACAGTCTAACACAGACTGCAAGTTGTGTTTGATTAAATTCTGCACAGCGGTACATGGCAGAATAAAAGCAGGGAGTAAAGATAAAGTATACAAATCTTATCTGCTAGGAATAAAAGATTACAAATTCAGTTTGTATATATGAAAAATGATGGGCTGTGTTTGAATCCACAATAGGAAGATGGAAAGCTGCACAGGTCTTTCATGTTTTAGCACATTTTTTTCCCAACATAACCAGTATTAAGAAGAGAAAATGAGGCTACATTCCAGACCCACTTGAGAAAAGAGATAAAATAATCCACCTACATCTTTCATTTTTCCAGGGTTTGCAGAAACTTGTAAAGAAGCAGCTTACCTCACATGAACAGATTCAAAGATATATTTTTATTCACCTTTACAGCAACTACCCACAGTTGCTGTCCAATTTATTTATGACATTCTGCAAAAAAGTGATGAGGAAAGTCAAACCTAAATAAACCATTTTATGAAACACCTTCTGCTTTCATGGCTAGTAGCTCTGTTTTTCAGTTCTGTTAATAAGATTACAGTAACTTTCTGCTTCTGTAAAATTATGATGAGATATGAATATTTAGCAACTAGTATGGTTGTCTGACTTATTTTGTATTTGTATTTGTATTTGCCAGAGGTATTCACTGATTGTGAGTACCTCTGGCCATTTACCAAACAATTTCACGTTCCTTTCACACCTGTCCTTGAGTGTGGGAGAATTCTCCTAAGCAGGATGGCTTTAAGCTCTATTTTAATACAAAATTGCGTATCTCATACATTGTGACATCAATCCTGTGCTGTGTTTGTCCCCAGTGCACTACTGGAGACTGCAGAGGGGGTTCTTTTTCCATCCACCTGTAAAAACAACTGAATTTTGTCACCCAGCCTTTCTGAATTTTGACTCATCCTCAGCAACTCTTTGGTGGATCTGCTGAGTCGCTTTCTTTTAAGTTTTTTTGGCTGTTTGGTGGCCTGGGGGGTGGATGTCTGATGCAATTACCATTGTTTTGATTGTGTCTGCTGAGAAAAGTGGTGGGGCCAGCGGGAAGCCCCCTGCATGACAGAGGGCAGGGCAGGAAGCTGCTGGAAACTTCTTATATTGCCCAAACCAGCCAGATTATGACAAGTGACATTTCCTAAGCTTGCTTGGGTGCCTCCTCCAATGGCTGATAACTCTATGAGGCGAGCACAGGGCTTTTCTGTCCTTCAGTTTTTAGTGTAAACCGACATCTACTGGTAATGAAATGTTGGGGTGTACAACAGTTTTAATTTGGGGATCCTAAAACTTTTATTAGCAAAAGCAGGGTCTTTTTCTCTGTGGGCATTACTTTTACCTGTTTTAATAATTGACACACATGGAGCAACCAAGGTCTGCTATCACAGACTGAAATTTCTGAGTCTTTCCTTAGAATTTTCCTTTCCTATATGCATGCACATTGTCCTTGAACAAATGGGCATGCTAAATCAGTATGGGAAGACTGCAAATTAAAATGAGTGCTGCCTCTTGCAAAAAACATTCTGGACCTCCTAAGCCCCAAATGGGTCAAATATCTTGGTGCATAGGAGTGCTAGCTCTTGTTTTGAGCTGCTGTAGAAGGACAGAGGCCAACGGTGCCCCTAATTAATTATTTCAACTTGCTTGTGGGCACACACAATATTGTTGCAAATTTTTTTTATCAAAAGGAAAGAAAACACTGCTTTTCTTTTTTTTTTTTTCTCTCTCTCTCTCTCTCTCCCCGCCCCAGGAGGGGTCTATTTTAAGAGGGAGACTGCCAGCCTTAGGAGTTCTGGCCTTCTGAGAGCTGACAGAATTTCCTGTAAGAGTTGCCTTTATGAAAGCTGTTTCCTATCAGGTTTTTATGTTCTTTTTCCTATTTTGCAATTCTTCTCTTTGTTCTTAGTCTCTCCCAACTTGTTCTCGATCATTTAACCTGATCTGTGTTTGTCAAAAAGAACTGAAGTAAGAACATACCCATTTTGACAGCTAACTTAGAGTAACAATTAACTTACAGTCAATATGTGTGTCTGAGCCCATCACAGTCATGAACCTTATCTGCAAATACTCTTATTTTACAGCTGGTTAAGTGTAGGTATCCATCCTATCAAATAGTCTGTCCTTCCTTCCAGGCCACTCCCTGCCATGCAGGATGACTCACTATGTAAGTCCTACTATATATATAGGTACTTTAAAATGTTGAAAACTGAATAGTTAAAAAACTCAAGTAAATTGTTTGGTTTAGGTACTGACTATCTTTAAACCCAAGAATGCTGTGTGAAGCTGAATTTTTTCCATTATCTATGGAAACCTTCCGCATGTGGACAGATGATCTCATCGTGTCACTGATAGGGATTTGTGGCAACACCCTTTGATCCTGCTTGGAGTCCCTGTCCCTTTCTCACCTCTGTCCCAATCCTTCCCTTCTTCACATCGAGCTGTTCCATGAGCCTTCCTTGTTGCCTGTCCTGCTGTGTCCACTCTCAGCTGCAGGCACCAGCCAGGCTGTTGCCGAACCCGAGGAGCTCCATCAGCACGTTGTTTTCAGAGCGTCTGCTCTGATGGCATCAGCTCAGCACTGCTTTCACAACAGACGGCTTGTTTGCAGAAAAGGAGGAAAAGTGGGGGAAGCAGCGGAAATCCAACTTTCCACTGGAGATGTGTCATCCCAGGCTGAACAATAGCGAGGCAGCACGACTTTGTACTGCACTGTGTCCCTTCTGCTGGGGGTGCCAGGGGAACCCTCAGCACAGACATTCTCACCACGGCCAGCTTAATGCTCTGAGGGGAGGCAAAAAGTGGAATCATCACACTGATGTGTAACAACAATCACACATGTAAAGACAACATCTCCCAGCACAGGATAATTTCTAGGCTTGCTGACCAGTGTGTGCTGTGTAGACCTTGTGAACAACCTCTCAATGCAAGGACTTCTGTAGGATAATTGCGTTTACTTTAAAACAACAATGTGCATTTTTTCCCCAGAACAGACTGTATTTTTTCAGTTCTTTCAGCCACAGGCTGCATTCAGGCTTTCTCGGGATATAACTAAGCTTACAAAGCCTTTCCTTGACTCCCCTATCAATTTTTTCTCAATGAGTAGTTTCCTGTTTACTGAGAAGGCTTCTGGAGGCACTTTCTCCTGTAAAAGCAGTTTTATAGATTCATAGAATGGCTTGGATTGGAAGAGACCTTTTAAGGGTCGCCAAGTCTAACTTCCTGCCCTGGGCAGAGACATTTTGGCTTTTTAGGATTTCTTGATTTTACACAATCTTTACACAATTCCTCAACCTGAAAAGTTGCAGGGAGATCTTAGGATAGCTAAAAGCTGTAATGCAGTCTATGGCCAGGTCTGACAGAGTTGATGCCTCTAAGCAACAGAGAGATCTGGGTTATGGTAGGGAAATAACCAAAAGTTCATTAAAAATTACAGTAGCTGAGGTGGGCCCTCTCAGATCTGCCTAGGATCATGTCCTTGGATGGCAGAAGCCATCCAGGTTTGGCATAGCCTAGCTGGGAACTCACAACCAATTTTCTCACATTTCTCAAGAAACATTTTTTTTCCCTATGAAAAGCATTTAAATGAAAAAAGGACCTGGTGGTGGTGGTGAACAGCTGGCTGAACATGAGGCAGTGTGTGCCTAGGTGGGCAAGAAGGTCTGTGGCACCTGGAATCGGAAATAGTGTGACCAGCAGAACCAGGGAAGCGATTCCTCCGCTAAAGCCGGCACTGTTTAAGTATTTTGAGTGCTGTGTGCACTTTTGGGCCCCTCCATTCAGGAAGGACATTGAGGGGCTGGAGTGTGTCCAAAGAAGAGAACAGAGCTGGGGAAGGGTCTGGAGCACCAGGAGCAGCTGAGGGAGCTGGGAAAGGGGCTCAGCCTGGAGAAAAGGAGGCTCAGGGAGGACCTTCTGGCTCCGCACAACTCCCTGACAGGAGGGGACAGCCTGGGGGGCGGCGGGGGGGGGGGGTCGGCGTCTTATCTCAGCAAACAAGTGACAGCACAAGAGGACATAGTCCTAAGCTGAGCAGGGGAGGTTCAGGCTGAACATTAGGAAGAATTTCTTCATAGAAAGGGTGATTAGACAGTGCAAGGGGCTGCCCAGGGAGGTGCTGCAGCCCCCATCCCTGGAGATATCCAAGGAACGACTGGACATGGCATTCAGGGCTCTGGTCTGGTTGACAAGGCAGGGATCGGTGAAAGGTTGCACCCGATGATCCTGGAGATCTTTTCCAACCTGAATGATTCTGTGATCGTGTAAAAGGCGCAGCTTTGCGGGGTGTGCCGGTGCGGAGGCGCTGACAGGCCCGGCGCTCTGCCGTGCTCGCACCCGTGGTGATTCCCGCGCTGCCGTGAGGGCGAGGGCAAGAAGCCTCCCCACCCGCCGGGAGCGGCCCCACAGCCGCCATCGCCGCTTTAAGCCGGCACATTCCGGAGGCGGGGGCAGCTCCGGCCCTGCTACGCTGCGGGACTCCGCTCCCGGCTTGCTCCGCGCCCGCCCCGCCTCGCCCGGCCTCGCCCGTCTCAGCCCGCGGCCGGCGCGGAGCTGTGGCACCCGGCGAGCGAGCGACCCCCATCCGTGCCCCCGCCGGCTCCCGCGGCCCCGCCATGGGGGGCGGCGGCGAGCGCTGGGCGCTGTGGCTGTGGGTGCTGTGGCTGTGGGTGCCCGCGCGGTGCGGCGGCGCGATGGACGAGTGCGCGGAGGAGCGGAGCGGGCGGGCGCAGCGCTGCATGCCCGAGTTCGTGAACGCGGCGTTCAACGCCACGGTGCTGGCCACGCACACGTGCGGGACGCCGGCCGAGGAGTACTGCGTGCAGACCGGGGTCACCGGCGTCACCCAGTCCTGCCACCTCTGCGACGCCGCCCAGCCGCACCTGAGCCATGGCGCCGCCTTTCTCACCGACTACAACAGCCCGGCCGACGCGACCTGGTGGCAGAGCCGCACCATGCTGGCCGGCGTGCAGCACCCCACCGCCGTCAACCTCACCCTGCACCTGGGTAAGGACGGGGAGCCGGGAGGGGGCGAGGGCACCGGGGCAGGAGTAAGCCTGGACACCGACGCAGGCTGGGGATGACCTGCTGGAGAGCAGCTCTGCGGAGAAGAGCTGGCAGTCTTGGTGGACACAACGAGCTGTCCACGAGCTGGGAGCATTCCCTGTGCGCAGTGGTGTCCTCGGGGGCATTAAGACCAATATAGTCAGCTCCTCCAAGGGCTGATCCTGCCCTTGTCCTTAGGCATAGTGAGGTACATCTGGAATGCTGTGTCCAGGTCTGGGCTTCTGAGGAGAAGAGAGATTGGAGCTCCTGAAGCAGGTCTAGTAGAGGCTGTGCAGATGATGGAGGGATTTGAGCATCTCTCACGAGTTGGGAGTGTTCAGCTTAGAGAGGAGATGGCTCAGAGGAGCCCTGTCTGTCCCTGTCTGCAGGGAGGGCTCAGAGGCTGGGCACAGCACACTGCTTCCTGGGACCCAGCAAAGGGACAAGAGACCATGGGCAGAAATGGATGCCCAGGAAGTTCCACCTGAACATGATGAAGAACTTATTTTCTGTGCAGTGACCAAGCACTGGAACAGATACCAGAGAGGGTGTGGAGTCTCCCTCACTGGGGATATTCCAAACCCGTCTGGACACAATTCTTTGCCATGTGCTCTGGGATGACCCTGCTTGGGCAGGGAGGTGGGATCCAATGACCCACTGTGATCTCTTCCAAGCTGCCCCGTTCTGTGATTCTGGGCTGACAGGCCGCCTACACTCCAGGCATTGCTGGGGCCCTGCCTGGGTGAGTGTCAGTAACCAGGCCCCAGGTGGTCTGGTGTTCAGGGGGTGTCATTGAATCCCCGTTCTGCCGGTCCCCAGCCATGTTCACCAGGTCTAAATCAATGCTGGCTGCACCCCACGGTTGTATTGGGATGTGTTCAGCTGTGTGGCTGAACTGTCTGGCTGTGTGCTGCTTCTTCACCTCTCAGCTGATGGTTTACTCACATCTGCTCAACAATGCTTGGTAAACTTGATTTTCAGCATTCTCCAGTTGAATATTGCAGGGTTGCTCCATTGCAGTCTGCATTGGAGGTGCTGTTGGTTTGTGAGAGGCCACGCGGCCAGAGGCAGCTGGAAGTGGAGCTGGTTGCAGTGATTGTGTTCCACACCATGCACCAGGGATCATAGAGACATTTAGGCTGGATGAATAGTAGAAAGAAATTCTTCCCTGTAAGGGTGGTGAGGTACTGGCACTGAGGTTTGCCCAGAGAAGCTGTGGATGCCGCATCCTTGGAAGTGTCCAAGGCCAGGTTGGACAGGTCTTGGAGCAGTGTGGTCTAGTGCAAGGTGTCCCCTGCCCATGGCAGGGGGTGGAATGAGATGATCCTAAAGTCCCTTTCAACTCAAGCCATTCTATGATTCTGTGAAAAGATCTTTAAGACCAAGTCCAAAAGGTAACCCAACTCATCCAAGCTCAGGATGGAGTTTTCCAGACAATAAGCTTCAGATCCAGGTGGGGGATGTTGATTTGAAAAGTGGCAGGCACTGTGAGAAATCACGTGTGCAAGGGCACATCTGCTGTGTATCCTCTTATCCTCTTATTATGGGGCAGCATTGTCTTTTAATTGCTGGGTGGGTTAGGCGTGCCAACAGCCAGCATTGCTGCTGAACTGTAACAGGCAATCAAAAAAATAAGGTGAATTTTCTGGTTGGTTGTCAGTTCCAGAGGTTCCTTTGGGATAAAGTATTTTAGCCTTCGCTTTGGTTTGTTGACAAGCTTTTCTTTTCTGTTTTTTCAGTTATTCAAGCTATCATGACATGGAGGAAGGGTAATAATTTAGAACTGGAAGACAAGCCAGTTGAGAGAAAGTTGAAACCACAACATATATCCTGGTGTCATTAAATCAAATAGAAGCTGTGAATGGCTGCAGTGGGGCTTTCTTTAATATCTAATTAAGAGCAGCTGCTGAGCATTAAGTTTAGTATCAATAACAGTGTAATTCAGGGGAAAAAGGGTGTTGGGGCTTGGAGAGCTGGATCTTGTTAGAGCTCGCACCTGTATTGGTGAGATATAGTTGAAGGCAGTGAGTCCTGTACCAGGGGTCACCTGATGAGCACATCCATGTGCCCCAGAAGCCTGGAGTGCCTCTCTGCCCTAAGGTGTTTCCTTGTATTTGGAGCTTCAACATAAATATACCACATAAGCATATCTTATAGTCCCTTTTTATCGTCTTTTCTTTGTACAGTAGAAATTTTTTTCAAGGCTCTTGAAAAGCAAAGATTTGATCTCAACTTCTTTTTTAATAACAATAATTGTAATTCTCATCAAGGCAAAACTTAGAGACCCATCTGTATTACTGCTGTCCTTGGTTTTGTGCATCCATATGTATATGAGTGTTCTTTGAAAAACAGTATATTTCTGAAGTACTGGGAGCAGTGTGCTGTGTCCTGGGCTTTGAAGAAATGCAGACGTTTCTTTGCTGAAAACAACTGCATTTTTGAAATACTGTAGCATTGCAACACTTTCACTTGTGTTCCAGATTTGTTTGTAGGTTCTTGGAGCTTTGGGAATTTGCTTTGCCATGTACACTTTGCTTTGCCACTTCTTTGAGTAGAGTGCAACTTTAAAGCAGAAGCCGCCTGACCGACTTTGATATATTTGAGGGGCTTTTTTGGTCTGATTTTTCCTTGTTAGGATTTTGGGTGGGGTATTTTTAGTATAAAGCCTTTTAAGAATCAGAAGCTTGTTGTGGGCATGGTGGTAGTGAAGCTGGTTTTAAGATGACAACAGCAAAGCATTAAGCTCTGTGCACATGGGCTGTGCAACTCTGCCTTGCTGAGTTGGTGGCAGGTTGAAGAGGTGTGGAGTACTGACAATGCCTTTTTAGCCTGAAATGCCCCAAACTGCTCTGCAGCATTGCTCTTCCCTGCTTCTGGGAGGTCTTAAAACCATCTTTTTGAGTGAGCTGCTGGGTGCTGCGTTTGGGTTCTGTGTGCCTGCAGGCACTATGGTCTGTGGGACACTTAATTATTGGCATCACTAAGAGAAAGAGGCAAAGAGCTTGACAAGTATTTATGTACTCGGTAGGACATAAAGGCATTCTGGGGCACAAAGCCCTTTCATGCAGTTAGTTCTGCCTGGTCTTTGAGGATTAAGCTCTGTGCTCAGACCAGTATCCTTATTTGATGCTGCAATTGCTTTCATTTCTGAAAGCATTGGTGTCTTGAATGGTTAATGCTGTTTTGCACCTGGCCAGGTCCAGGTTTCATGTACATGCTGCCCTGTGCTGAGTTTTTTGGCAGTTTGAGATGTCTTGATTAACATCCAGCGATGTTCAGTCTGTGTAGAACAACATTAACATTTCAGAAGGGCCTGCAAAAGGTCAGTAAGAACTGCAGGTCTGTTGCCAACATGTGGATTTCTTTGAATCTCCTTACAATTTGCGGTTCAAAACAAGTTTTAAAACCTTTGGGTTTGGGACTAGGTGCTGGCAGAAAGCCTGATACAGAAAAATAGAACACAGATCACTACTATTGAGTTAAAGGCTCAGATCCCGGGAGTGTTTGGAGACAGCATCTGTGTCTAGAAGTTAGGGTGCTCCCTGGGGAGAGGGGAATTAGGGTAATTACCACTCCCTGCACCAATAACATCTGGAGTTATAAAGGCAATTTCTCTTTGTATGAGAGGGTATTAAGACCCCCTAAGTAAAGGTAAGAGGCCTGGAGACCTGAATTTCCAGCTGTAAATCAGAAGAAGGGGGAGCTGATTCAGGTGTTCACAGGTGTCTGGATAATTAGGTTAGTGAGTGAGAAGAGGGGAGAGTATTGCTGTGTCCTTTCTTCCAGTTTTCTTAAAAGTATCCCTTGGCTCCCCCATTTTCCTCAGAATTAATTACTGATTTAGACTTCACCCAGCCAGTCTTTTTTTCTTACTGCTCTCCCACTATGTTCCCATACATTCCCAAGAAAGGAACTTTGAGGCAGTGGTGCCAGCTTTCAAACAGAATATGGAAGCCAAGGCCTTACAGTGCGTTGTCTGCTTTATTTGAAGCCAGAGCGTCACGTTATTTTTACTGTCTGTGCTGTTGGCTTGTCCTGGGAGCATTGGGATAGTGCTGGCATCTCCCCAGTGCTTTGTGTGCATACACTTGAGCACAGCATTGCTGTTTAGACCCCTGACACACAGAAACAAAACTGTATGTTGAAGATGCTCCCTTGAAACACTGGAAGAAGGAGAAAAGAGACAGCATGGAGGTACATGGAGTATTTTTGGTGCTGGGTGGTCTTGCTGGGGCAAAGGTTTGTGTTTTTTCAGATGTTGTATAGTTTTTCAGAGCAAATTCTCACTCTTTCCTTCTGCAGCTCTAATTACTGTGTGCTTTCTGTTGGTTCTACACTATTTTATCCACTTCTACACGTGCCTTTGTGTTCTCTTTCCAGCCAGCTCTGCTAGAGCCACCTCTCATTTTTCCCCACCACTTTTACTTTCTGGCCAGATCTGCTTGATTTCAGCTATTGTGATGCCAGTGTTTTGTTCCTTGGACAAAGAGGCAGCCTCCTCAGCACACTGGTGGCTGTTCCGTGGTGGAGTGACTCCATCTCCACTGACAGCAGCTGTGCTTTTATCAGCAGCCTGTGAGCTTGGAGCAGTCCAGTCTGGTGTTCCTGAGGCAGGTGACTGTCCACTGCATCTCAGCAGGGATGGTGTCCAGATGTGCTTGACTGATGATGCTGGTGGCCTCAGGTATGAATTCAGGACTCTCTGGAAGGCAGAAAAGATCAATTCCCGCCTCTCTGTCATTCCCTCTGAAGAGGAGGCAGTGTTTGGTGCTGGAAGCAGCCCTCTGGTAGGCTGCCTTTCCAGGAGAAAGATGAAATTGCTGGTTGCCTTGCTTAAAAACATGTTGGCTCCTGAAATCCTTACTATAGACCAGCCTGGAAACTCATATCACTAAGCTGGATGGTGTCTTGTATATATAAAATAAAGAAGAATTTGTGAAAGCTGTTGGTTGCTAAAGAATGAATTACCCTTGAACTTCACCTCCCCCTTTTGTACCCGCTCAGTCCTTTATTTGGCTCTGAGGAGAGCAATGATGCTTGGTTATATATACTTTGCCGGCAAAGCATGGTTTGGGGCATGACTGCCATTTGAAGGCATTTACAAGGAAACCCAGGCGAGTTGCCAGTTCTTGTGTTCAGCCCTGGCTTGATTTGCCTGCTGTTTTCAGCAGACGAGGTTTTTTTTGAGTCAGTACAGAAAAACAGCGAGTTTTTCTCAGAAGGGAGAGCTATAAAATGCGACTTAAATCAAGTAGGTAGTTTATACCACTGGGATGCAGTTGCTGTGTTTTATTCAGTGCAGCAATGCCCTCCGTTTGCCTGTTATCCCATTAAAACTTTATGAGCCTGCGGTTTGCTGCTTTCCTTAGGGAACCACTGTGGTAAAACCAAGTGCAAGCAAGCAGGGTGTATGCACGTGAAGCTTCACCGAGTGTAGCTGCAATTTAAAAGCTCGGTGGTAATTAAGGCTTTGGGAGGGCATTTCCAGCTCCAAGGCTGGTGTTCAGGGTGTGTCGGGAGCCTGGGCTTTGCCGTGGTATTTGCGGAGCCCTCGGGGAGACGCTATTTTAGTGGGTCTCGCAAAGGCTTGATTTACGTTTTGCAGGTTTCAACACGAGCACTGAAGAGATCGGGGCTTTTAATGGCCAGCAGTTATTCAGTGCAGTTATATAAAGGTATCACTTCCTGTGTACACTTCAAATTCACAAATTTTTCTCCTACTCTGTTTCGGGATGCTGATGCCTCTGCATGACGCCTTTGGGAATACTATACATGGCAGAGCACTTATTTTGGGGGGTGGAGAGAGCTGGAACTGTGTGGTATTTTGCTGCAAAACCGGCTGCTATTTGTGGTGCTTGCCCTGAGTCGGTAGAAGAATTAGTCGCAGGTTTTGACACACTCAGTTCCTTTTGTAGGTTTAAACCTTCGAAACTGTTAGCTGCTCAGAATTGCTAGCATGCTGAAAAGATTTTGGCCTATTAAGTACCGTTCCTCTTGTAGCCTGAGGCTTTGGGAGGCTCTTGCGGCCTCTGAGAGTCTGCAGGTGAAAATCCCAGGCTGCCGCTTCCCATGGAAATGAGAAACGGGATTGCTCTGCAAACAACACTTAGAGAAAAGAATTTCCAGTGTAGATCAGTGGGATGGGAAACTTGGATCTTGCTTCACCATAAGAAGAAAGGCTGTGAGCATTATGCTTACCACCTTTGTCTGGCTGAGACCTCCCGCTTGTGTCCTGGGGTGCTAATTCAACACTCACTGCCACTGGTGAGGCCATGCTGAGTGATTTTACTGTCTGGCTCTGTATTCTTCCCATGAGTTAACTGGGATATGGGGTCTGGCATGTTAAATGTCACATCTAAAGTCACCATCTCTGGTCTGTAATAACCTTTGGAAGCTCAGCCTGGGCTGCTTTGTAAGCTCCTGCATGTGAAGAACCATTCCAGCCTGCTGTTACACATCTCTTAACCAGGAGATCTTGCTTATTACTGGCTACCACGGTGTGTTTTGATTAGAAAACATGAGTGTCATAGTTTTCCAATAAATTGCACAAATCTTGCTGGGTCTGTTGTCCTACCACATAGAAAGGAATATGTTCCCCCCTGCCCAAGATAGGGCATAGCCCTGTGTGTCTCAAATCAAACTTTACAGCCTTTAAGTCGGGGATGAATGTGGCTGCTTGTGTTGAAGACATCACTTTGTTTAAAACTCTTTATAATATTAGGATAATCTTTTACCATTTTCAAAGGATGCACGGAGGACTGCTGTCATTGTCCACAGCATTCCATGAGTACCATCAGGTTTTTAGCAGTGTGCTGGTGATGTTGGTTGTCACATCAGCATTGATGAGAGCTTCAGGACAGCTGCTAACAAACCAACTGTGCCATGAGATTAGAGAGCTGCTGCTAGCAGACATGTGCAGTTGTCAAATAGGACCAGGAATACTGAGAGGAGAAGCTGCCTTTTGTAGCTTGCCAGACCAAAGGTGCAAGCTGCTGGTAGCCTTGGTAGGCTTTTAGGTACTTTTGAGGTAAAACATAATAATTTCTAGGAATTATTCTCATGTAGAAGCTTGGAAGATGGTGAAAACTCATCAGCTATAAAAGGATCTGAAACAACAAGGTCATTTTATTTAAATTTAAGGAAAGCCTCAGTCTTCAGTCTTTTTTTCTACCAGCCCAGCCCTATTTGAGAGATCTTTCACCAAAAAACCCCCAAATCCCCACTCCCCCCCCTCTTATATTATTCAGTGGTCTTCAGCATTCTGTTTGAAACTGGGTGGCAAAGCACTTCTGGTTTCCATGCTTCTACTTGTTTTAGATATTCCAGTATGATAGTCATCAAAGAGCTGTTTCCAGTGGTAATCATGCCTGCAGTTCTGACACAACACAGCTGTGTTCAGCAATGGAGAATTTCAAAATTTTCTTGTTTAGAAATATTATCCAAAAACTATCCAAAAAGTATTATTGGACTTTTTTTTCTTTTCTTTTTTTTCCTCCATTGGTAGGTAAGCTAGTACCATCTTGTACATGGGAGGTACATTTCCATGGAGCTTGAGGCCTTATTCATACAGTTGTTTGGGAATTTGGTGTTTTTGTGGGGGAAGGTGAAGACTTTTAAGGAGTTTGCAGAGATGATATATTGAGAACTTGAAAAGATGCAGGGTTTGTGGGTTCTTGGCTCAGCTTTCTGCAATGTTCTCATTTCTGCTACAGACTTTGGTGTGCTTGGAGAGCTGTTTATCTGACTTGGCTTTGTAGTGGGTCCTGTGTTTTACAGGAGAACGAGGTAAATGGCTATTTCATCCTTGGGGGCTTGAGATGCTCCCATGGGAAGGCCAGGGTGCAGAACTGTTAAATGGCTTCAGGAGTGCCTGAAGTGGAAAGCAGGCAGACCTGACCCTTCCATTGCTCTTAACCCTCTGTAATGGAAAGATCACCTCTTGAAAAAACACCCCAGACCCCCTTAAACCTACCAAATATTAAAACCTGCTTGATAACAGAGATTGTTCAGCACTTGTGTGTTCAAGTGGGCAGTGGCTGGCTGAATATGGTAGCCCTTGTCTTCCAGTGAGTTTCCTGAAATGCTCATTCCTTTGGCTGCTCCAAGGCTGAGGGAGAGCTGTGGAGTTTGGGCTTGGCATCAGCCCAGTTCTAAGCACTCTGCTTTCTTCTTACAAGTTTTTTTTCAAAGTCTGCTTTATAGCTCAATCTACTTGGCCTCAGAAAAGACCTTGTTCTTACCACAGTGAGCAGCTGCTTGTGCAGCTTGTTGCACTTGGACCAGTTTGGTTTATTTTAGTGGGGGGAAAATATCAGGGTTGCTCAACAGGTTGTTTTTTAACTTTTTAAAATATATATTCTTTCCCTTCCCTGTATATTTTGTTTCAGGAAGGTGAATCTTTCTTATCTTTGAATAAAAAGATAATGTGTCTTGGAGTATTTTTAAGGAAATGTTGCACTGAACCCCTTCAAGAGGGATAAAGGGGCTGTTTTCTTGGTGCTTTCTTATACTCCACAACCTTGTAAATACAGTATAAGTTATGTGCTTTGAAAGGCTCAGTTTGTTTTGGGTGTATCTCTTATTGAGATTAGTGTAATGAAAAATCAGTCCCTTCTGCAAAAAGTGCCATCAAATGCTTCTTGATGTCAGTTTTAAGTGAGACTGTTTGACTGAGAGAAAAGAAAATGTTCTTGTCCTAGGACCTGTGTGGTCAGCTCTGATTATGATGATTATTTATGGTCCTTTCATTTGCAGTCCTTTGCGTGCTCCCATCTGGTGGGATATTGCAATGGGAGTTTCTTCCCAGCAGCTTGCTGGGCTGGTCCCTGGGGAACAGCCCTGGTCAGGCTGCCCTGGTCAACCTGCCCTTGCCTCTCAGCTTCTGAAAAAACATGGATTATTTGTGAGGATCCAGCGTGTCTTCCTCTGTCCTGCTCCTGGCTGTGGCTGTCAAGGTGCTGGACTTGGCCCAGCAACCTCCTTTTATTGTGTGACAGCAGCTGATGCTTCCCTTCCAGCTGCTGCTTCCTCTGCCTTTGCTGGCTGACTTCCTGGGTCTCATGGCTCTGGCTGTCCTCACTGGAGTTACATAGGACAAGGGATTTCTCAACACTGAATTTACTTGATGAACTTGTTAAGAAGCTGTTGCTGAAGTCTGTGGTTGCTTTTAAGCTTGCAGATCTCCTTTTTACTTGAGTTTTCTGTCCCGTTTCTCCCTTTCTTCTCCTTCCTGAAGCTCCTTGCAGTCTTCCTGGGTTTCCCCTCCTTCCCATTCCTGTTTTCCTGGTACTGTGATGTCTCTGGGCTGTGCAGTTTGGGAAGGTAACACCCTTCCTGGGATGAGGTTTTTTAGCTGATATCTTCCACAGTTCTAGTCCTGGCAGCAGCCTTGGCCTGCCTGAGTAGCATTGCCACTGCCCTCGAACACTCACTGCATTATACATGTGTACAGACAAGGTGCTGGTGGTTTCATTTTGGTTAGACTGAGAAATAAAATGCAAGTTCAAAATCCTTAAATGCTCAGTGTTATTCCGTAGTTTCTCATCTTGCACGTGTTAAGGGACTGGGGGGGGGGCGGAATGGGAGCCCCTCATCAAAGGGCAGTTAAAAATTTTCCTCAATTAAAGCCATTTTTTTTGGTCAAAAAACCAAATGTTTGTCTTTGTTGATTCCCAACTGGGTTGTGAAGAAGATATTAAAAGCTTGGAGTAAAGAGATTTGGGGCTGCAGGGGTGGGGCAGCTGCTGCAGAGCTGGTGCCACTGCCAGAGTGAAATGTGAACTCAACATAAGTGAGGACCCACTATCACTGTGCAATGTCTACTTAATGAAGTCTAGTTTTTGCCCTACTTGCCCTCCCTGTTCCTGCCTTGCTCTTCTGGAGTTGCAGGTGGAACTGGGAGGGTTGCTGAGTGCTGGGATGGCTCTTCCATGCCCTCCATCCGTGTCCTGCAGGCATGAGTTTACTGATGAAAGTAGCGGAGTCACTGCCCTTCTGCTTTCTAAGCAGAGTGACTGCACACATCCCTGTTTGCACTGCCCCTTTCTCACACCCTCCCTCCCAAGGGCCAGCCCACATTGCAGGGGGGTGAGCAGGGCTGCTCCTGGGGCAGATAGACCCTGTTTCCTTAGGGAACAAAGTACAGATTATTTTGGAAATAATGATACAGAGATGAGCTGTTCCAAAAGCTTAGTAGCACTTCTAGGAAGTAAGGGCCTTTTTTACTGTTAGCAACTTAAGACGTATTTTCTCTGCCACATATTTCCTTGTAGCCTTATTTTCCTATACTTCCGTTCCTTGTAAGATGTTGGAGCTGTGTCAGGAGCCCACAACTTTTTTGGGAGATACTGGAAAGGCTGTGAATCATGAGCTTGGGGCAGTCCTTTATACCCCATGTCGCTTCTCTCAATTCCCTGGCAGACTGCCACCAGTTTTTGAATAAGGAGCACACAGTTTCATAAAAAAAATAATCCAAGAGGCATTCTTAGAAGATCTTTAATTTGATATCCAGTGATACATTTAGAACTCTCTAGGAAAATGCATTTGTCTGTGGCTCTGAAAGTATAAGTGTAGCCCTGGGAAAGAATATCACAATATTCCCAAAGCCAGGTTTGTTGCCTTTCTCTGCTTTGATTTTCTGCAAGTTCAAGCAAAAACATGGCAGTAACATGGTTTTTTGATGGTAAGTCATGTTTTGCTCGTAATTCATAGCCCCATGGTGTTGAAAATTGCTTGGAGCAACTGTGGTGCAGCTATGGCACTGGCACCTCATGAGCAGCACAGTCACCAGCATGGGTACAGCCAGTGTAAAAACTCTTGTGTTAGGGAAGGCAGTGGGCTAGTTTTCTTGTGCACTGGAATCAGCTGGCTCTGGTTTTGTTGTAGTTACTCAGCAAAATAATGGTTAATTAATCAAGGATTTGGATATGCAGTTGGAACAGTTAGTGCCGTGGTCTGACACTGATCTCTGCCTGGACAGTGTCACTAACTATTATGTGGAAAAGGTTAAAAATGTTCACAGGAATCTCAGTTCTTCCTGTTGTGAAACCTTGTACTGAATATGTCTCCTCGTTAATTTGTCTATGAATTTATCACCTTTTTCATATCAGCCATTCAGTCTGTTTTGTAACTTCAGGGCTGTGGTATGTTCTTTAGTGAACTGTGTGTTAGAACATTAACATGCTGCTCTGGTGGGTGGGAGGAACCCTGTCTCCCAGCCTTTCTGTCCTACAAATCCTGATTTTCTTTATTGCTATTACCCAGAAAAAGTTGACTTGAAAGCAGTGGGAGGGAATGAAGTGTTTTGAAAGGATGATTCCATCGATGGGAGTAGTGTTGAATGCTGGGGTACAGAGATCGGCTGTGGGAAGAGAGGTGGTTCAGCCAAAGGGATAGAATTTGGAATTGTTAATCTGCTTCATTAGGGCTGTGTACCAGAAAGTTCGAACTGTGCCTGGCTAAATCGCATGAGGCTTTGAAATTCACAGCAGTGCTGGCTGCCCGCTGGCGTTTGTCCTTCCTGCAAACAAACACACAGCTGCTTGGACCAGGCTCCCCCGGTGCTCAGCACCCCATTGTTTCCTCCGGCCCCCTGCAGAAAGCTGCTCTTGGCTTCAGGGAAGCCGCAGGAGACCAATGGGAAGAAACCTGCAGGAAATGAGTTGGTGCTGCCATTGGACCCACGGAGGACGTGAAAGCATGAAGAGTTTGATTCACATCTCTGCTCTGTGTGTGATTTGCATAACAGGGTAAAATGTCTGTCACACCTCTCTGAGGAGTGACACGGGTGCTGGCTTGCTTAAAACATTTGCTGGTAAAAGTCTGAAATGGTGCTGTAGTTTGACACTGGCCAAAAGCCAGGCACTCACAAAAAACATTCACTTCTTTTCCTCTGCTGTAGCTGAGCAGAGGAAGGGAAAAAAAACCCAAAGGGCTTAATGAGTTGAGATAAGGATTAGGAGAAAAACACCTTAAGAGCAAAACAGGCTCAAACTTAAATGGTATAAAGAAAAATTTTTATTAACAGAATTAGAAGTGGGTAATGAGAACTAAAATAAACCTTTCGAACACCTTTTTCCCCCTTTCAGCCTCCCTTCCTTCCCATTGACAGCACAGGGAAACAAAACATGGGGTCTTTAGTCAGTTCATCACTTAATAAAATCCTTCTTCAATTCGCTTAGGGAGAGGAGTCTCTTGTGCTATGCCATGGAGTCCCTCCCACAGGATACAGTTTTCTGTGTACTTCTCCAGTGTGGTTCAAATTTTCACAAGTAGCAGTCCTACCTGACCTGCTGTAACGTGAGACCCTCCCACCAGCAAAATAGTCTTCCCAAACATGGCATGGGTCCTTTTAGTTCATGGGGTGTAGTCTATTAAGGATGAGCTATTCTAGTTTAGAAGCAAGGATCTTCTGTCTCTGGAAACAAGGGCCTTTCTCTGTTTGGGTCTCTCAGACCTTTTAAGCATCTACTCGCTCCAGCATGAGCATCTTTTCTCACGGGATCCAAGTGGATGTCTGCATCCCCCCATGCATTTCATGAATTACAGGGGGACAGTCTGTTGTATTATAGTCCTCACCATGGCTTGCAGAAGAATCTCAGCTCCAATGTTTAGAGCACCTCCTCCCTTTCTTTCCTTTCACCAACCTTAGTGTTGCCATGTCGTTCTCCTCACGTCTTCACCTTTTCCTTTTCTTAGACTCGGGAAAAAATTGTTGTTTGTAGGTTTGTTTGTTCTCAAGCTCTATCAATTGAAAAGTTCTTATGAAGTTTTTCAGTGCTGAAAGGTTGATCTCATTTGCGCTCCTCATCGGGGAATTGCTTTCTGTGCTGCTGGCACCATTCAGCACCTCTCCTCATGTGGAGCACCAAAAAGGAGAAGCTGCTGCCACCACCTCTGCCCTCCTGCTCTCAGCGTGGTTGGTTAAATGCGGCTGAGCAGGCCAAGTTCACTGTGAGCTGTACCGAGGTGGCGGCAGCCGCGTGGTCCCAGCCATGGTCCCAGTGTGGTCTTAAAGCTGATTTTCAGCAGAGGTAACTCTTCAGAAATGGTAATGGATTGCAAAAGGTTTTGGCTGGAAAGCAGGCATGGAGCCTGTTAAGGGTGTCATGTGTTCCTCATCAAGTTACGTGATGTTTGGCTACCCTTGGGAGAGAAGTGGCAGTTACTTCAGTGGTACTGCAGGGTGTCTTGTATAAGAATAGCCTTAAAAACAAGTAATAAAATAAAAATCCATGATGGCTTTCCACTTGTCCTGCTTCCTGAGATAGCCTTCCTTATTCTTGCATCTGCTTGCAGATAAGAAAGAGCCTTTAGGCCAAGTGACTGTGGTTTGCAGAGTGGAACGTCATATGCTTTTTGTCATAGAGGTAAGGGTTAATTAATGAAGTTCTAGTAGCAGAAATTTGCTTTGAAGCGTAAACAAGCATTAGTAGTTAAAAGAGTGGGCAACCCCTAGGTCTGTGTGCTTTCTTTGCATTCTTTAGAAAGGCATGTTTAAAGATTTCGAAGGGGAAGATTCATATCCTTATTGGAAAAGATTACTGATCATTCTGAATCAGTAATTAAAAAAGGATTAATAAATAATTGGTAAGGAATTCCGAAACATCTTCATTTACTGTGCCTAAAGAACACATGCCATTGTTTTTTTAAAGCATGTTACCAACGTAAAACAATCAAGTCATCATTAAACTTCTTCCTTTTAGTACTTAATGGGAACTAATAAGAAAGATGGGGGCAGACCTTTTAAGAGGGCCTGTAGGGATCAGACAAGGGGTGATTTTTTAAACTAAAGCAAGATTAATTCAGACTAGATATAAGGAAGAAATGAGGGTGGTAAAACAATGGAGCAGGTTACCCAGAGAGGTGGTGGATGGAAACACTCAAGTCCAGGTTGGATGGGCTCTGAGCACCTGCTCTAGTTGCAGATGTCCCTGCTTGTTGCAGGGTGTTGGACTGTGTGACCTTTAGAGATCTCTTCCAACCCAAACCATTCTATAATTCTCCAGAATGAAGTATAAGCCATAAGGATGAGCTGGTGGAGGCTTGGGTTTTCTGTCAGGAGCTGCTCCAAGACTTGCCATGTAACTCTCTACTGTACCGCCAGACCATTTTTGTCCTGCACATTTGCTGCTTCCCCTTGCTCTTCTTCCACCACCCAAGATTTCATGCTGACAGTCGTGCTTTGTGTTCAGTTGCTGTGACAAGAGAGTGCAAGGTAGAAACATTTTGAGTGTGTGTGAATCGTCCAGTGCTCTTGCAGAATAGCTGTCCTGCGGCTCAGTGAAGTGCTGGAAATCTGGGCAGCAAGGAATGAAGGTGGGACTTGACAGCCTCTCAAGTTACACTGGTGTCTCTCAGCCCTGGCCGCTTACTGCAGCTGGGGGCAAGGAACCACACAGCCCTTGGCTGGTTGGATCGGTTTGCATGCTTAAGTGCCAGCAGTTAATTTGATGGAAAGATAACCTTTTGGTGGCCTTGGTGATACTGAGATGTGTCTGGGGCCATATAAGTGCTGGCTGATGGGAAAGAGGCACCAGGATGTGCAGCCGAGGGATAGGGGACATACAGTAATCACAGACAATTTTGAAAACATCCTAAAACTTTTTTTAGAAGAACTCATGTGATGAGAATTGAGGAAGAAATTCCTCTCTATGATGGGGCACAGAGTGCCCAGAGAAGCTGTGGCTGCCCTATCCCTAGAAGTGCCCAGGGCCAGGTTGGACTGGGCTTGGAGCAACCTGAGATAGTGGAAAATGTCCTTGCCCATGGCAGGGGGTGGAACGAGCTTTAAGATCCTTTCCAGCTCAAACCAATCTGGGATTCTCTGATGCTGAGACAAACTCAGAAGTGTGGACTCTGGATTATGAGAAGCTACTGTGAGCTTCCAAAACTCAGACCTCTATAAAAGGAAGGAAACAAGCAATTTGAAATTTCTACTTTTATGCCTTGCACATGGGAGCAGGTCATTAGGTGAAGCAAGAAACAGGAGAAAAAGGTTGAGAGATCAGACCATTTCTGGGGGAGGGCTTTCATAGAAAAGATGTTCATGCCTGTGTTTAAGTTAAAAATCTGAATTCTTGTAGAGTTTTACTTTATGCAAAACCTCTTTATTTGGAGATTGAGCTGTCCTAGCTTGTTTTAGCTGACTTTGCATAAGGAGTAATAATGAGATATTTTTTAAAAATAATAACCCACTAAGTGGGCCAAGTGATATTTATGCATTTTCTTGACTAGCCTAGAAGCAGATTCAAAGGCAACAGGTGGATCTAGACTAAAAGAAGACTTGATAGACAATCCACTTGTTTGTCTTTTTAAAGCTTTTCTTCACAAGGAGCTATTAAAAAAATAATGTGAAAGTAAAAATTTCCCATAAATTATTCTGAAGATGGAGATAGTGCATTCCAGTGCAACTAAAGTTATAGACTTACTCATTTTAGAATTAATAACACCATAATAACAACTCGTTTTTTGGTTTGTGAGTTCGAAGTTCTCATGGTGATGGATGAGTTAAAGCCTGTGAAGGGGTTTTGCACCTCTGATATTCATTGCATATCTAAGAGTTAAACATAAGGAGAGAGGGAGGCTGAAGTGATTTGGGTTAATTACTAAAACAGCTCTTGCTGTTGCATCAGCATTTATTTCTTTTCATCTCTTAGGAAGCTTTTTACCAAAAGTTGGCATATGTGTCTCCTAGGAGGAGGTTTTCTTGCAAATCACCTGCCACCTGTACAGAGCTGCTCTTCAAACAGAGACAACCAATGAATGGTGATAAATCTTTGCAGTTTATAGTTACAAAAATGGTAATGCCTTCTGGTTTGGGGGACAAAAAAAGTATTCTTTGATCCTGCAAATGAACTGTATTTATTGGTCCTAAAGAGAGGATTGAGGGTTTTTATGCAACTTTCACCTACTGCTTAATCTTCTGGCTGCCTGGAGGAATGGAAAACAAGTTTAGCATACCTGAGGGCTTTTCTTGTTGAGGTCTCCCTTTAGTGCATGTCCTGCCCACACAGTGCTAAAGATGAGCAAGAAAACCCCCAGAGCAACACATTTTTGCATAGGTATGCAGCAAGCAGTTCCTGCCCAGTCGACTCTTGCTGGGAAGATCCAGCCCATGTGCTGACCTGGAGCTGCCTCTGATGTGCTGGGAAGAGGAACTGAGATCACCAGTGGGGGGTGTGCAGGTTATGGGGGTGCTTGTACAGAGCGTGCACCAAGGATATTTCTGGTTTATTCCTGGTTGGAATAAGAGCATGTGGACAGATGCTCTTCCGTCAGATCAGGGAAAGCTCCTTTGCATTGCAGTGCAACTTCATCTTTCCCTCTCACTCACATTTGGGGGAAGGGTGGTGAAGAGTCAGCTCCCTCCTCCCCAGATAATGCTTGAAGGCTGTCCAGAGTGGGCTTGGTTTCAGGAGCAGTGTGAAATCACTGGAAGATGTAAGCTGCAGGATCTTGCTGGGGCTTTTGGAGTGCTGAGCCCTTCCTTCCTGCTGGGAGAGACTGAAAAATCTCTGGATCTTTTTATTTTTGATGCTGAATGCATGCTTATCTCCCAAGGCAGTGAGTTTGTGACTGCTCTGGAGCAGGGTGTCTCCAGCTCCAGCACAAGCTGAATCCTGCCAGGAGGGCAAGCAAGGGCTTGTTAGATAAAGATAGCATGCACACATGTACACAGGCTGGGGAGGTTTGAGAGCTCTGCAAGCACTCTGATTTACAGTCATCCCAGACATCCTCAGGAAAATTAAAGGGACCAGATGCATCCAATAAATAATGAGCCATTTAAGGTCAGCTTTATCCTTTATAGCAGCTGTTCTCAATGGCAGCTATGGCAGATGACACTGCATCACATAAGCATATAGGGCACTGAGCTTTGCACAGGATTCAATGCTGCCGTGTGCCCCCAGGGGAACAAGCATCGATTTTTGGCATCTCTCCTGCCTTTGAGGCCAGTATATGTTTGTAATTGAGTAATTCCTGCAAATCATTTGGGCTGCCTGTGGTTGTGGCTTGTGCTCATGTTATTTGGGCTGGCCCTGAAGAAAGTTCTGTTCAACTCTCTTGTTTAGTTATACTTCCTTCAGATTTATTAAATAGTTGTCTTTTGCATGGATGGAAAATGTTAAAAATAGAGCACTCAAGGCGGGGCTATTGTGTTGGTGTTGACAGGTTCACTGAAAGCTGAAGCATGTCTTGTATTTTAAGAAGCACCAGGTTTTGGAAGGAGTTGTGCTCGCTGATGTCCTCTTGACCCCATGCTAAGGAGGTGCTTTTCTGAGCTAAGAAGAGATTGTCTCTTGAATAAATTGGGATTTAGTGTGCTGTTCTTCACTAGGTTGTGTGATTATTTTAAGTAATTGACCGAGCTTGGGATTTCTGAAGACTTGGGGTTTTTTCTTGTTGATTGCTGAGCAGGCATATATCAGGGAACAAGGCACAAGTGATGATACAGAGCAAAAAATCATGATGTAATGATCTGTACCATATAGAAAATAAGTTTTTGCAATTTCCCTTTTCCCAGTAGTTGTAACTGCTGAAAAAACCAAATTCTTTGTTTTCAGGACCCCTAACTTTGCCGAGCTTGCCCCAAACCAAAGCCATGCCTTTCAGATGAGAAGGTAAAGGCAGGCAGGACCTTTATTTGGTGGGATTCTTTAGCTATGAAGCTATGTCCCCAAACATAAACCTGAACCACAAGTATTTCTGACCATCGTGGTTGCAGAGACAAGATTCCAGATGTAAATAGAGCATGGAATGATGGAGAGCAGTTTCCTGATTCTCCCATCTCAAGCTGTTTTCTTTACAACAGCTGTCAGCTGTTAATATCTGCATTTTGTCATCGTGGAAATCTTAACAGTGACCACACAGCTTTTATTGCACTGTGTCCAATGGTGTGAGCAGATACACAGGCTTATGTCAGGCCTGCGTGGGCGCTTGCCAGGTATTGTCCTGTATCCATCTGTCTGTCTCTTGTGCAGCTGTGAAAGTCACCTGTAGCTTGTGTGGAATTGCAGTTCTGTGGGAAACTGGGGCATGCAACAAACATAAGGGAACGGTAACGTGCTGTGGGGTTGTGCTTTTTTGTTTTTCTTTTTTGTTAGTCTTCCTAAAATGGTAGGAATAAGGGGAGGTTTTCTGAAGTTTGGGTTTTGGCACCATAGTGATTGCTCCCTTCTGCCTTCCATTGCACTGCATGGATGTATTTTTTTGCCTCATGTGATGAGGATTCCCTCTGATTTAGTAGGATCATCTAATCCTCCAACTCCCAGCTCAGTAGGGAAGTGTGTATATTGATAAGGAGCAATTAATGGTGCTTCCTCACCCAGACTCAGAACGATCATCAGATAATACATTGTTGGGAGGATGCTCCTTCCCGTGCAGCTTTGTGACTTGTGCATCAGATGGTCTTAATAATATAAAGAGATCTTAAAAAGAGTATATGAAAAAACTTGATAAAAAGAACTGGGTTACTTCCTATCACTTACTTTTTGTGCCTCTGTTCCAAAAGTGCTGAAGCTTATTGCTTTGTTGGCCCTGATTGGTGTGTGGCAGTGCTGAGGCTGGAGCTGGTGGGAATCACTGCTCCCTGACTTCACATGGAGCACAGCTAAATGTGTTGAGTGAGTACATACATGTACTTTCCATCTTCAGAAGTTAATTGTAAAATTATTTTAATATATCTGGAGATTTTTAGTTAAAGAACATTCAGCTTTCTTTAAAAAATAGTGGGAACTACAGGTTTTTTTATAAGAAAATGCTGTTATGCTGGGGCTTTTTTTGGAGTTCAAATGAGTAGCATGCTTCTGTAAGCCTTTTTTAAAAGCTTCTTTTTATCCTTGTGGTTGTAAGTTATGAAATAGTCACTGCCATAGGTCACGATATTTCTGTGCTAAATTTGGGAATATAACTGGCAGCTTGTCTTTTCCCTGGGAACTTTGTTGCCAGGTTGGTACAGCAAGCTTTAGCTCCTTAGCTTTTGGGGGGAAAGAGGTCCTTTATTCCATTCCTTTTAAATATTTTTCTTTTTTGCTTCCAGTGCATTCTGTTCGCTACCTTTTCCATAGTTGTGGAAGACATTGAGACTTGAAGTGGTAGTGCTGTTGTAGCCACTTGGTTTTAGTGTTTGTCTTGCCTCTTGTGTCCAAGACTTCCTTTCTTCTTTGTGGTTTCTCATTGTGTTTTGCCAAACCCCTGTATTTCAGAGCTGCTTCCTGCTTGTGGCTTTGTACCAGCTTGGGAATCTCCACATAATTGTTCTTTGCTTTTAGTGTGTGATAGAGGCAAAACTGTGCAGGAGGTGAAAATGTAGAAAGCAATGAAAGTCTGTGAAAGAGATCCAGGGGTTTTCCGTGTTTCTTTCCAGCATTTTGCATATGATTATTTTGCACTTAAAAAACCAACAAATAACACTATTTTAATTTTTTCCTCTATGGTATTATAGCTAGTCAATTTTTTATTAAAAGACCTAAAACTAAGAAAGGCAGACCCAGAGATCAGTGGTCTTCACCTGGCTGTAAGTGACTGGACTTCAACAGCCATGGCAAATTACGTGGTTTCTCTTGCAAAAGTGCAGTAAAAAGCCAAACTACTCTTCATGCCTTCCTCTTTTGTTTACTGGTGATTTTCCCAAAATTAAATGCTGCTGACAAAAGGGATTGCTCAACACATTGGAATATGTGTCCCACTGGGTCTGCAGATTAGGCCCTGCAGGACACTCAGTGACCAGTGCTTGGCTGGGATACAGCTTCCAGCTGGGGCATGTTGGAGGTGACATGTGGTCCAAGCACAGGTGACCAAGGATGCTCACACATGAGATCTTTCAAGGGTAGTGCTCTGGTGAAAAGAGTAGAAATGGTACTGGACCAGCTTGAAACCTCAAGGCCAGGTCCATGCTACGAGTAGATGGTGGGTGGAAAACCACCATCTCTGGCTTGGTACCCAAAGTGCATGGTGTTGGAAATTCAAATGTGCTGCAAAAAGTTTTACTTATTCCTGGGCTTTCCAAAGGTGTCATCTCATCATCTGGCTGCTGCCAGCAACAGGTTGGACACCTGAACAAAGAAGCACTCAACCCCCCCAAAACTTTATCCGTAGTGCCATAAGTGCTGTTGCTGTTAGCTCAGATACCCCTTCCCAGGCTCACCATGGCTTGTAGGGTATGTTCCAAGTGTCTGTTCTCCAGCCCAGCTGCCCTGTGATACTCCAGCACACTGTTGGAAGCTAATAGGCTTTTCCTGAGGATTTCTTAAGCACACAGGCATTAAAATTCTCTCCAAAAAACACAGGGAAACAATTAGGGGTAAAACCCTAGGAAAGGAACCTGGCTGATCCTATTGTTTCTGAGATCCGCAGCTTTCCTGTTTACTCAGCCGGGCTTTCAATTTTTTTGTCCTGCTGCTTAGAAGTGCAACCCAAACCAGTATTTAGTTCTTTCTATTTTTCTTTGTATTCTAGGGACAGCACAGCCCCTTGAAAGGAGGCTTTGCAGGGGTAAAAATTGCCCTTGCTGATTGTTATTGTGCTTTTCTGCTGGAGACTTGCTGCCTTGGAGGTGAATTAAAATGTTTAAGAAATTTAATTATGTAATTATAAAGTCTTCTATATGTATGTATTGGGAATTGACATACAGCTTCATTGCCTGACCCTGCTCTAAAAAAAGTTCAATGGGCGATGGAGAAGTAGAAGATTAAATGGACAAGATTGATTGTCCTTTAGGGCTGTCTAATAACTGACTATCAAAATGGCCTTTGCCCCTCCGATCCATATGGTCTGTGTGGGTGAGGAGAAGGTTGTGATTTCTTGGGATCTGGGAGTGGCAGGCAGCTCTAAAGTTGAGGGTTTTGTAAGCAAGCCGAGATAGCTGAGGGCTCTCAGCTTGATGCTTCCTTCCTAACCTCTTCAGCAGAGCACTCTCAGCTAAACGCAGTTTTCCTCAAATAAGCATTCCTATTTAATAGCAGTATATCACCAGGAAAGACTCTGACTTTAAAGCCTGAGGAAGAGAAGTTAGTCTGGACACTGTAGCAGGATAACATTTTTATGTAGTTATTTTTTAAAGCACAAGCCTGGATTGCAGAGACAGGGTGTCAAGTTCTTGATCTGAAGTGAGCCGGTAGGGAAAATGCCAAATTATTTTTCTGGAGGGAGAAATGTTTTGTACCTCTACCCAGCCTACCCATGGGGTGATGGCCCTGGATGGAGCAAGGTGCTGATCTACAACTGTGATAACTCATTACAGTTTTGTTCCTGAAAAATGTCAGGGACATTCTGTCTTTGTCCCAGAAAAAGAACAGAAACAAACTTCAAAACCTTGGAGGTTGCTATGAAACAGAAGTGTCTTCCCTTTGGCTCTATTAATAAAACCTTTAAATATACTCAATGCTGAATTCCCTTGCCATTGCTGGTGGGGTGCAGTGTCATGTATGGCTGGTAGCTATGTATCTTCTCTTGTCCTTGGTTGTGGATTCACTGAACTACTTCAGGCAGAATTAGGGTCCTGTGTGCTGCCTGGCCTGTGGTACTGGTACAGCGGAGGGTGGTTTTCTGCTCCTATTTTGTGCAGGTGGAGGAAAATTATTTTGATCTTTTAATACTTCAAAAATTTTTGAAAATATACCTATTTTAGAAGATACAGCTGTTCTGTGCATAACACTTCTGGTTATTTTTTTTTTCTCTCTGGCTTTCACGGTTTCCTTAAAAGGGTTTCTGATTTCTTAGTGACTTACTTATGGAAAGCTTGATGCAGTTTGCAGGAAGGACCATGTTACCCCAGACACTGCCCTGTGTGTTCCCTGCAAGAACCACGGTAGCTGGCACTGCCTTTGCATCTGCTGCATGCAGACTTCTGCAGGGGCAGGTTTGGGTTTGTAGAGCAAAGATGAGCTGAGGGTCATGGAGCCAGCTCAGAGGATGCAGCATCTGTTTCCATCTGTAGGGCTCAGCAGCAGTCCTTTCCATTTTGGATAATTTGTGTAAAAATCAGACCTGCACAATCTATTCTATGAAGGACAACAGCCCTAAGGAGGAAACCTCTCTGTGTGCTGCTAAGGAGTTCTGGAGCCCTGTGTGTACCCAAACATTTGTCCTCTGCATGAAGGGCTGTGGCAGTGAAGCACCTGGGCCTGCAGCTGTAATGTGCTCTGGCTGTGTTACTTGGGCTGGATCCCCTCCCAGGGTGGATGTCCATGTGGAGCTTAGGTGTAGCTTTTGGTCAGTGAACCCTGAGACCCCTTCAGCTTACTTGTGGTTGCTCTCCAGTCTCCTGGCTGCTTTAACTTGGGTGCCACTGATTCTTACTGAAGATCAGTCGTGTTTATTCTCAGTTTCTCTGTCTGCAGCCTGGACCTTAATCCCTTTCTGCTTCTGTTCATAGAAGAGGTGCGTTTAGAGGGGACCACAGACCCTTCTGGGCTTCTAATCTAGACTTCTGTTTGGAGCAGGATCAATGTTGAGTTCAGGCCAGGTTACCCAGGGATTTGTCCAGTCTCATTCTGGAAACTTCCAAGTCCTCTTCCTGACTTTTGTTCATGCAGTGATACAGTAACTCACATTGGTATTGACATCAAGGGCTTCTCCCTGTGTATTGTGCCTCTTTGGATTTGTACAATTTCTTGTTCATGGCAATCACAATTTTCCAGGTAGCAATCACAAAGCATACTGCTGAGCCCCTGCTTGTTAAGCATCAATTATAAGATGACTTTTCAGATTAGATTGGTTTGGGTGCTTACATTTGTTTAACATGGATATACTGCCTTCTGAAAAAACACTTAAATGACTGGAAAGAAGGAAAAAGAAAAGCTGAATTAGTGACCTCTCTGCTGGGTCACTTATTTCTGTAGCTGACTGCTTGGGAACATGTCATTCAGTGGTTGTGCAGGCATGTGCTGGGCAGGGTTGAGGCATGCCTTGCTGCCCCTGCTGGTCCCCTTGCTTTGAAGGTCTCTGGACTTGATGCTTTCCTACTTGAAGACTTTCTTATCAATTTATATTTTCTGCAGAGCTTCGTGCATTCTTTCAAGGGGCAAAGACCAAACTGATGAGTTGACAAAGCCACAGTAAGAAATGAGAAGTGTTCTTCTCTTCAGATGCTCCCTGAACTTCAGTTGCAGTAACTATAGCGGTCAGTGAAAGGTGTGAATTGTCCTGTTCTCTTCAAAGGGTTGCTAAACCTCTGAAACATCTGAAAGACAACTGTGGTGTTTGGGCCCTGGAGCAAGGGGCTGCTTCTGACACGACAGAGACTAACATGCAAGGTTGGTGTTGCACTATTGAATGTTAAGAAAGAATAGATGGAGTTGACCCATCTCATAGGTGAGTGTGGTGGAGCAGTTGTTGCATCCTGTTACTGGAGCTTGGAAAGGCCCTGAGCTGTTCTGAGGTGCCTAAAAAGCCTTAATTCTGAGTCTTTCTTTGTGGCTTTGAAGTTTTAAAATGTTTGAAAGTAAAAAGATGTGGGTAGAAAAAAAATGAAATGAGATTTCCCCCTCAGGCAGTTTAGAAGCCCTCTGCACATCACAGCTCCCTGGGCTGATTTCTACTACTGTTAATAGCAAGCTGATCTCTGAATTTCAGTTTTTCTACTGTTTCGGAAAGCAGAAACTGAAGTATAAGTAACATCTCAAGAAAAGTAGGAGGGGTGTATGGAGTGTTGGCTGAACAAGCCTCTATTTTGTGTCCGTGTGTAAAGGTGAGGGTGATGCAGAAGGCACCTCTTCACATGGCTGGAGCCTGGTTCAAAGAGCTCACCCAAGCTGGAAGGGCAGGCCAAGCAGCCCAGAGGAGCAGATGGTGCTAATTTCTGAAGTTACAGTGTTTCCTCCTCTGTCCGCACTCCCTGCAGACATATGAAATAACTTCCCTTATTAATTCCATAGACTTTTGTAAACAGAATGTGTAAATATGTACAAACATCTACTTGATCTGCTCTGGTTTGCATGTCTACGAGCAGTGTTTTACAAAACTTTGCTTCCAACCTCGGGGCAGAGGAGGAGGAATGGGAGAAGGAGCTCAGGCATGCACCTCTTATCTTTGCTCAACCCCTGAGCTGGTCTGGTATGCAGCCCTTGCTACCCAGGGCAGGGTCACCCCAGCTGTTTTAAGCTGGGAGGCTTAAAGCCCATCTGTTCTTTTGAAGCTTGGAACAAAAATGGTCTGTTGTGATGGAGTAGGAATGAACCTTGGTCATGGTTCCATCTGCCTTCTTAGCATCCTCAGGATGGATCATTGTGTGCTAGTCTCCCTTTCCAGGTCACCACCCTTGTTTTTGCTGATGTTTTGATTATAGCTGGTGATACTGAGCTCCTGAAGAGTGGATATCATCAGTTAAATGGGTTTGTGCCACTCAAAACTGCAGATGTTGGGAGGGGCCCTGCTTGGCAGACATTGGGCCACTTTGATGACCATCTAGTTAGGCTTGACTTGGTGTAGAGCAAGTGATGCAAAAGCTGTTTTCTGCTCTTTGTTGCTGAGCCTCAGGTGGTAAATTCTGCCAGATGCCAAGTGTTACCAAGGGAGGGCAATCACTGTCCTAATGAGTTTAACAGGTTTTGGGCACAGTTATCCATCCTGGGACAGCAGTAGTATCACCTCAAAGTTGTTGTTCCAGTGATCTTAAGGATTTTTAAAATGAAAGAAAAAAACCCCCAGTTCCTTCCTAATCCTTATCTGCACCCAGGAGGGTATTTAGGTGAGCGGCAGATTTTCTGGGAGAGGGAGGAAAGAGGCTTATGGCCAAGTTCCGCTGGGAGTACAGTGAGGGTAGATCAGTGCAGTGGTGCTTCTAAAATTGCCCCTTTTCAGTGAAATTAAAATACCAAGAAGTTGTCTAAGATGTGTTGTGGGATTAAAAAAAAATTGTGAGATCGCTTGTTAGAGCATGGGGTAGGCTTGGAAAGATTTTACACTCCAGGTTTTGCTTGTGATGAGGAAGGAAGAACTGGTGCAGTCACTTTTTCATTAGAGGTTAGAAATAGGTTTCTCAAGAGCCTCTGTTGGCATATGTGGTTTTTAATCTCTTTAGAAAGCGAAGAGGTAATATTTTCAGATAATATAGCTACTGAAGTTACTGCTAATGAAGTTGGTTACTTGGTTTCTGAGGAACACAAAAGGCTGGAGCAAGATCAGATTGTTCAGTAGTACTCAGCAGATAAAAATACCCCATGGATGTGTTTTGTATGGCATGCTGGAAAGGAAGCATTGGAGTTATTCTCTTCTATTGATGACATCTGAATTAACTCTGGGAGAAACACTCAGCCATGCACTATTTGGTGTAGCTCCAAGGGCAAGTGGGATTAATGGTATCTCATCTCTAATTTTAGTAATTTCCAAGTAAGAATGGGAATGTCCAATGGCTCCTAACACCAGTACCACTGTGACTGCTCCACAAGCTTTGTGTGGAATCTGTAACTCTCAAGAGCTCTCTGCTGCTTGGATTTGGTGATTGAGTTTAAGAAGGCTTTTGGGGAAGTGAGGGGGTTGACAGCATGGATTAAATTTAAACAAGTTGAAGAAAGAGGGGAAGAATTAGAGCAATGGGAAGACCTGAGATGGAAAAGTTTGTGTAGGAAATGGCATCTTGGATATTTTTGGGAATACCACAGTGATGTTGGACATCACTGGAGTCTCACTTCTGATGTTATGGGGCTCTGGTAGCATTTGGCAGAATACCTGGTGCATAATACCTTATTTCCTATGGACCACTGCTGTAGATCACTTAAACTCTACTGACTTTATGTGGAATATCAGTAAAAGCTCTTTGGACTGATATTTTTAAGAGACTGTATGTGTTTCAAAACTCCTTCCTACCTTTTTCTGAAATTGGGATGGAGTGGATGGTAACTCACTGAAAGGAGCAAAACATCTTAAAACACTGAAGTGCTCCAACTGTTAAGCCAGCTGCATGACGCTCTGATTTTCTGGATAATGCCCTAATGTTAAACATAAAGTGCTTGAATGAATACAAAATCTTCTGCTGATGTTTTTTGGGAGTAAAAAAGTGACCTACTGCTACCCCCTACAAACACTTCTCCTCAAAGGAGATGCCCATGAGGAGAGAAATTTCTCTAGGCTGTCCTACCACTCCTCGTGGGGAATGTGTAAGTCTGGAACACCCTCTGACTACAGCACTGGCTGTTTTCATGTCCCTGATCCATGTCCAGAATTGGCTTCAGCTCCTCTGTGTTTGGTAGGGACCTGCAAGCTGAAGCAAGAGGAAAAGGGAAGAAGCAAGTGCTTCTCATGTGCAGAAGAGAGATGGGGCATGTCCTTTATGGTGACACCTCTTTTATTTAATCCTCAGACTTGAAGCACAAATGGTTTCTCATGGCACTTGGCAGTTGCCCTGTGAAATGTGCTCCTGCTGTCAGGATGGGTTCTGAACCCTTGGCTGGGAAGCTTTGGATCCTGTACTCGCTGGGGTGGGGTGAGCTGTGCGTTCGGAGCTGACGCGTGGGAGCGGAGATGCTGGATTTACTCTACGTGCTGTTC
The DNA here is from genome assembly GCA_910950805.1 of Acrocephalus scirpaceus scirpaceus. Taxonomy (NCBI): domain Eukaryota; kingdom Metazoa; phylum Chordata; class Aves; order Passeriformes; family Sylviidae; genus Acrocephalus; species Acrocephalus scirpaceus. The sequence continues at coordinate 24,329,492 of OU383779.1, forward strand.
TGCAACTTGTGGCCCGGTGGGGCTGCTGTGAGGAGGAGGAGGAGAGACTTCCCACTGCAGCTGCAAGTTTAAGGGGTAAACAGAAGGAAAACCAAAAATGTTAGTACAATTTGTACTGGATTGGGATGTCCAGACTGTGAGTGATCAAAAGGGAGCAGATGTGGTTTGTCTGAGCAGATTTGGAAGCCCTGGTCATGGAACACAGCCCTTCTTGGGCTTGCACACTCAGCTGAATGCAGGACATTAAGCTTCTGCCTTTGAACCACACTGCAAACCTGAATTGTATTAATTTCTTTGTAAATTTTTAATATTTTCCCCTTTGGGAGAATGGTGACTGTCTTGAGGAGTGGTGGTGATTTGTCTAAGCAGATCAAAGATTAAACCAGCTCTTTGCCTGGAAGTTCTTCATAAAGCTTTTGCTGTTTTATAATTTCCTTTTACATAGGTTTGAAGGTACTTTTTTTCTCCCTTCTGAATGATGTTTTGAGTACACTTTTAAGATCCGTGGCTAGTGGCAGGTATTAAGGCTTGAGAGATTATCCAAAAAGCTGTTGGAGCGCTTCATTGTTAGACTCAGAAATGGGAACTGGGTGAATTAGTTGCTTATAAAAGGATTTCATACCAGTGTGAGAAAAGGGGGAGCTGTGAGTTTCCTCTCTGTGCTGGCACTCAGTATCCACCAGGTCCTGGAGAACAAGCTCAGAGATCTCATAACCAGGACTTACTGATTTTTTTTTTTTAGTTTAATGCTTATTTAAACACTATGTAGAGACTATCCTGTGCAAATAGAATTGGCACAACTCCGTGTTTGTTTGCTATAGAGATACAAATATTTAGGAAAACTTTACTTAGCAAATCCACATTTTTTCAGTTGTAAAAGTGTCTGTGTCAGAGGGACCATGAAAACTCGGTATGTTTTGGAAGGAAGGAGTTGAATCTTGAGCTGATTACAAAAACACAATTATTTTCTGAATTGCACCATAATATGTGACTGCACAATGATTTTCCTCTGCATCCTCATGCTCACTGATTTACCTGTTCAATTTTGTCTTATTTCCAAAGCTTATTGGTATGTCCATGAAAAGGCTGGGAACAGCCTGGCTGTGTTTTCTCAGGAGCTGTGGGAGACTGAGCTGGGGGAACATAGATTACTCTTTAACCAGCAGTCTGGAGGAGGATATGCTTACGTTGGGCAATGTGGTTTGAATTTGCAAGCTGTTACTATCTAGTCACTTGGTTAATGAAGCAGTGAATAATTTGTGTACTTAATGTTCCTGGGAGATTGGAATGACCTTAAAAAGCCAATCTAACTGCCTTCTCTTTCTGCAAGAGAACTTAGCATAAAAACTAACCAGACCTGGTTAGGTGACCAGGTCAGTAATACCTGAGGAAATGAAGCAGTGTGTGATCAGCACAGTGACTTGTTTCTCTATCAGTGACCTTGAATGGAGGAAAAACACTTTGTGTACAAATTTTTAGCTGTACTCTCTTCAACTTTCATATTTTGTGGGGTTTTATGATTCTTTTTTTCCCCCGCTCATATTTACTTACCTTCACTGCTTAGGGGTCTAGATAAAAGATGACTGAGAGGAGGAAGGAAGTTCTACTCTTGGAGCTGAAGTGAGAGGTAGGAGGCTAAGCATGAATGCATCCTAAAACTCCCTGAAGGTCTTCCCACATTATCCAGGGTAAGCTCTGCTTAGTCTAGCAGTATTTTACCGGAGTGGTACTGCACTATGAAGTATAGGGAAAGTTGTTCGCTCATCCTCAGCAAAACCAGCTTTTCCAGGAAAATGCCCCCTGCTAAATTGTCAGCACTGTCAACTTCTTGTCTCTCCATCGCTGTCTTTCAGAAATCAGCAGTGCGGATCTGGATTTCTTTATACACTTGTTAAAAGAAATGTTAATTGCTGGGGTTTAATGGACTGAAAAATAACTTTTTACTGCAATCCTTAGATTGGCAAAAAAGTAATTGCGATAAAAGTTCAAATAACTTGTTGTAGAAGTATCCCAGTATGTTCTGGAAGTGATTAGATCATTGCTGGTATTGATATAAGGCTTTTCTTGTCATTTGTGTGAAATGTAGTGTATCTAATCATTGGCCCATAGCTTTTTTTTTTTAATAGCAATGCTTTTCTTTGCTTTTCTTTCCATTGGCTTGTATAGGGAGACCTGAAATTAAACTAGACTGTACTTGAGTATTTTTGTGTGTGTTGAGATAATACAGCAAGTATCCGGTGGTACTATGTGCTGGTAGTAGAAATGTTGAATGAGCTTAAAAATTACCTTTTTTCCCCTGACTTGTAAAAGAAAATAAAATACTTATTTCATAAAAAGGCTTTTTGAGGTAAAATACTACCTTTTTTTTGCAGTAATACAAATAATCTACAGCAAGTATAGGGTCATCACGCCTTGGCGGAGGGAAATTTGAGTGTGCAACTTGTTTCATGCATTTGAAGTACTTGAAGCGTTATTTTTTGGGAACCGGTTACAAATCCATTCACTAAAACTGCTCTCCAAGTCTTTGGAGGAGTGAGACATGCAAGAAAGTTATCACTGTCCATTTACTCATGCAGAGGGAGGCTGTTCTATCTGATATTGCTGCATAACTTTGTATGTTAAAGCTTTTTTCCTGACAGTGCCCCTGAGAGGCCTGTGGAGTTATTTGCAGTTACTCAGGTAGGCATGGCTGCTAGCTGACTCTGCAAACAGGAGACAGTTGTGTTCCTCTTGTTGGAATGCATTGCCCTATAGAAGTAACACTCACATAAGAATTTGGTCTGTGCCCTGTCATGTCTTACATAGTTTCTGAACCGTTTGCTCTTCTGCTTGAATGGGTAGAAGGAAGAAGCTCTCCACAATAATGATGGTTCTTTTTAGTGTTAGGGAAAAAGTCGGACTAAGAGGGAACTGGGATTCGAACATGCATCTTCATCTCTCACAGCTTTTGGCTTCTGCAGTCAGGTGTGACTCTGAAGATATTGTTGTGGAGTTGAGAAGATCCAAGACTTCCCTCCTAAAACTCAACCAAGAAGCTGACACATAGGAAGCCCTATGTTATTAATTCCTCTTCCAGGGCTCCTTCTGTATTTAAGAATATAGTGAAAACAAAGCCTTGAGAGCACTGTATTGTTGGAGACTTCACAAAGGCAGAGGCTTTACAGATGGGTCTAAGTGGCTGTTTCTTTCCCTCTCCCTAAAAAATACTATCAAAAGTGTCAGCATGCAAACTAAGGACCCTGAAAGGAGAGGGAAAAGGAATTCTCTTGACCCCTGTTTGTGGGCTTCTACTGATAGGCAACAAATTACTTTAAGTTTTAATGCATGGTATTTTACATTATTAACTGAGTTATGAGAGTTGTAGTCTAACTTCAGAAAAAGCTTTTTTTTACCTAGGGATTCAGCATTTTTATAATGAATGTCCTTAGCAGTACTAATAAGAAAATGAATTTTAAGTTTTTCTCCTGAGAAAAATATCTTCTCTCTGGCAGAGTTCCTTTAGGCTTCACAGCAGTGTAGTGTGCCTGAAGAAAATCTCATCACTTGGCATTCGGTGCAGATGGTTAAACTTACTTTCTGTGCAATGACCCTCTTTTGGGCAGTGCTGTTACCTAAGGAAATCCGTGCTTAATATTCTGCTTGAAGAAGGTGTTCAGGACTGGGGAGGGTGTGGTGTGGTCTAACAAGCTGTGGCATGTGCCTCTCAACACAGGGCTCGGGGATGCAAAGTTTGTCCTCCCGTGTGCAGGATGGTCCTTGGTGTTTGTTGGCAGGCTCTGAACCATCTGGGTTCAGAAATGTGTTTCTCTGCATAGCTCCCATCAGCCTGCTCAGCCTGTTCTTCACAGCACAGCCTGCTGACAAGGTGAATTAATTGCACATCTGGAATTCCCAGGATTCCATTGCATTCCTGCTACTGGGAACCAGACGCTAATATTTAGCTTCCTAGCACACTGTATGGCCCAAGTTTCAACATCACCACACAAGGCTCAGAAAATCAGAAGTTCCTGTGGAAGGCCTTTTAAATGCATTAATGTTTCATTTTCTTGTATCTGCTGGGGCTGATGTAGGAAAGCACTTTTTCCAGGAAACTGACCTGACGTTATACTGTCTCAGCAGTATCCCAAGTGGTGTTTGGTCCCACTTCAGCAACTCTGTTGGTACCTTCTCAATCCTTCCGTGACAAAGCAGCAAAGTAATATCTCAGTCCGGAAACCTCCTTCATACAAAACAGTAAGGAAAGACTGTTCATGTACCCATTCTTTTTTTTTTTTTTCCCCCACAGTTTTCTCTGTTCCTGGATGGGCAGCCTTTAGTCTGTAGAAGGAATTTTGATCTATAGGTAGCTTTCCAAATCAAGGTCTGGTGTGGATACATTGAGGTATTTTGGAACCTGATGTGAAGCAGATCTGGCTCTGTTCTAATCTGTCGATTAAATCAAGAGCTGTGGATTTTGCAGCTGGACTTATCAAGAAGTTTGGACTTAGCATTACCTTTGAAGGGTCAGCAGGAAGCATCCAATTTTATTTTCTTTGTTCATGGTATTCCAGAATAATCTTACGGAACTGCATCTGTCCCTTCATGCTAAGCCATGCTACCTTCTTGAGTACTTGTGGTTTTTTGCTAAACTCTTTTCTCAGAAATAGTCACTGCATTAAGGAGTGACTTTGTCCTTCATGTGTCTCCAGATGGGATCTGTGGGTGAACACAAACTCACACGTTTGTGTGTTTAACACAAGTTGCAACTTCCACAAGAACTGGCAGTGTGTACAGACGATTCTCCAGAGGCAAAGTTGAGAGCATATGCTGGCTGTTATGTATGAATTGGAAACTGGGGTGCAGTTCCTTCTCTGCTTCAGTAAAAATTTGGAAGAGCTTTGCTTTTGACTTCCCAAGACATATTTGAAACATAACTCAGTGGCAAGCTTTGTTTTGGAAATGGCCTCACTCCAGCAATGGTTTTGTCAAGTCTGTTTATCCCAATTTCTTCCCCAGCTTAATAGGCTGAGAAAGTAAAATCATTGTGTGCGTGGGTGGTTGAAAATGGGCTCTATGGATATTGCTGCAATTTGTGTTTCATAAATAATGGTAGCTTGTGCATAAGCCTGTAATTGACTGAAAGTGCATTAAAAGTTAGCATGAAGGCAGGTCAACTGCTGCTTAAAATCCATTGCTGGAGTCTCTTGGGAGGAGGGGATGATGGAGAGGCAGGAGATACGCAAACTGTGCAGCATTAACCAGCACGATTCAAATGTGCTCAAAGTTAATTTTCTTAAATGTTTACTGAAGAGGGCAAAACCTACATGCTTGAGAAAAGAAAGCTGTTGAGTCTGCATCAGGCCAGGTGATGGATGCTCACAGCAACAGTACTAATCCCAAATAACAGTGCTGTTAATTATGGCCTGTGTCTGAAAAAAATCTGGGACTGGTGAGTGGGAGTTGGAAAGGCTGAAGGGAGAGTAAAACATCAAAATTCCAAAGAATTCCACGTTCTGTGCAAGGAACATTTCTGGCCTCTCTGTGGCTGTACAGCCAGCAGTGTATGAGTCAGTCCTGGTGGGTCATGTTACTCCCAGAGCTGCTGAACTTGCTGCTGCTTAGAGCACTCATTGTACATAGACATATCACTTAATTTGTTCTTAATTAAGCTCAACAATACAAGCTGTGTGTTTTTGATATCTAATTCAGATAGGAGCAAAGCCAGGTGTTAGAGCTGTTGTAGGCTGTGAACACATGTGGATCAGGGGTGAGTGGGGAAAGTGCTGCCTTTTGACAGGGGAGAAGGTTTCAGAATGTTATTTAATAGAAATTAGTGGCTGATTATCATAAGTGATGGAGCCATTGAACTGGGTGGAACAGCAGTGCTCCAGTGGGAGCTGGTGTGCCCACCTTCAGGAGTGCTGGGCCTGGAGCAGGGGGCATCTCACCCACACTTGTGGGCACCATCCAGGATAATTTTCATGCTGCCTTTGGTCAGGACATCTTTGGCTCTGATCATCTGGATTTGTTGAACTTCTGAAGTTGAAGCATCACACATACTTTGACTTTAGGTGTGCTGGTTGAAAGAATAGGGGGAGGACACTGAGCTGCTGGAGGGTGAGGCTCCTGGGAGGGCATGCAGAAGGAAAACAGGGAAACCTGCTTACATTCTTGCACTAACACCATTCACAAAATGCTTTTTATATTATTTTTTTCCTCCTCAAAAAGTCAGTAAAATCTAGTTGTCCTTTAAAGAAATGGTTTCACAATTCTCACCAGATTATCTGATACTACATTTCTTTAAAGGTACTGCACTACAGTCCAATAGACTTATTTTCTTTTTACAGGAAATCATGTTTTTGCCAATTGGCCAAATACCATATTTAAAGAAGCTGTGACCGCAGTTTTCTTTAGCTGTTTAAATGTTTGGAGTTTGAAAGTAGTTTTTAGTCTCTTTCTTCTCAGTTGTTCCTCCATCTTCACATCTCCACCTTTGAAAAGGTACAGGTGCTGAACATCAGGAATACTCCCTCCAACACCTTCTACTGTCAAATTAAAATTTCTGAGGGGAAATTATCAAAATGAGATTTGTTCTCTAAGTTGAAGACTGTGAGAATGACTTGAAAGTGGGTAAGACTTGTTGCTTTCTAGTGATATCTGTGGAGATGTGGTCTTACACAAGAAACAGTCATGAGAGATGCTTTTCCATGTTTTCAAGGATCCAGGATGGAAAGTGTCCAATTCAATGGAAAGCTTTTTGGTGCATCTTCTCTGGCCTGCTGCTGCCACCAGCTCTGATCTTCGTGGGGCTGTGGTGGTGGTGGTGGTTGCTTGCTTCAGATTTTACTGGATAGTAGTTGTATCTCCAACATGAGAAAAACTCTTAGGAAAATGTAATCTTGCTTGGACACCAAGGTCCCAGAGTGACTTGGAATGGGTGAGAATTGTCTGTTTTCAAGGGTTGTTATTACTGCATGCACTGTTGGTGTTGTCTTTGGACTGTCAGTAGTGAAAGGCAGGTAATAACTGCATTCTTCTGCCAAGAATAAAAGGCAAAAGACAAGTTTTGTCTTTTCTGCATATATAAAGTTTTCTGATTTTTTTTTCTTTGCTTATTGGGTAAAACTCCTGTTTTGTGAGAGTAAACTCCCACTTTCTTGTATTCGTTCAGTTGTGGGAATAACTTGTGTATGGATTGTGGAGGAGCTTCTGGACCTTTGATACAAACAAATGAACTTTCCAAGGATCCCAACCCACAGTAACACAAATCTGGCTTGCTTTGGTGCTGATACTGGTGGCAGGAGGTAGCTTTGCAGTCTAGATACATGAATGAGATGGAGCCCTCCCCAAAATAGCCCATGGCATCCTTGATCATCTGTGATCTGCTGTGCTTCCAAGCCTAAAGGGCCTTTTTAAAACTGGCTTTTATCGTTTATGCTGAAAAAGGACTTAGAGGCTTCCTGTGCAGCTAGGACTTTTGTGTTGGACATGGGATCTTCCCAGTCCCCAGTGAATAAACACAGCTGGCTGTTTTGGGAAATGGACTTAACATCTTTGCATCAAAGCTGTCCAAATAAGGCATCAAGCTGTACTGAATTAATGAATAAGGGTTTTTAACTTTTACACTGACTTAAAAGTGATCAAACAAAAAAATGCATTTTTTGCAAGGCTGCCTTCAGCCCAGAGCAGGGGGAGATAAGCCTCACCCCTTTGGAAACACGAGTAAAACAAGCAGCCTCGATGACCTATCTATGTTGGATTATCATGCAATAATTTACTGGGCAGCCTTTTGCTGTCCAGAGCCGCCCACGCGCAGGAGTCAATGATGCCTTTGTTTGGGAGTGCTGGAAGAATGCATGATCTAATGGGGTGGTGGGAGTTTGCCTTCGTTCAGCATGCTCCAGGCTGTGCTCATTCCCCCAGTGTCCCAAACACATTTCCTTCCTCTGTCCCCATCTTAGAACGGGCTCCCAGAAAAAACAACCCATGTTTGTATCTATCAGGCTTTTTTAAAACCCCAGCACCCATCTGTGGTGGAGCTCCACATGCCAGAATCTTTGGTTTGGTGGGGCATGGTTTAAGAAAAGACTATTAAAATCCTTCAGGCCTTTCTTGTTCACGATATGTGCACGTAAATCTTGAGGCTCTTCAGGTGAGGACAAGAAAATGAGCTTAAGATTTGTTATTACTAGTTTGTGTTCCTATAAAGGCCACATGTGAGAACTGTTGTCTGTGCTTCTGCCTGGAGTTACTTCCCTAGTGGAATTCCTCAGAAAGTGGAAATCCTTTACTTTCTTTTTTCAGATGCTGGATATTCCATTTGCTTGTGCAATACCAGTGCTCTCATCTTCCTCCTCCTCCGCAAATTTTCTCAGAAAAGCTAGGATGTAGTTGTAAAGGACATTTGCTCTAGAACTACAGAAATTTCTTGGGTTTGGTCATAAGTGCAGCTTTTTCATGTACATATGATGCAAGTGACATAACTTAATGCTTACATATCTTGCAGGTGCTGCGCTGTTGCTTAACAAAAATACTTTATTCCAAAAAAACAAGTGTCTCAGAGTGTTCCTCACTTTCCTCCCCTCCTTATGAGCTCTGTCCTGCTCTTGTTGCCCATCTGCATGCTGAAAAATCGTATCTCATTCCATTACATGGGATAACTCACTCTCCTTAAATAGTCCCTCTCATTTGCTGCCCCTGTGATCCAGGAGGGAAGGCTCTGGCAGGGTTTCTAGCATGAGAGGCTGAACAAAATGCTGCAGTAGGTGAGAACTTGGAGTGGTCAGTTGGCTCAAGATGCAGCGACTGGTCTTAAAGAACACCTTGTGAACTTGCTGGTCTCTGTCTGCTGACATCCAGGTTTCTATGCCCTGCAAGGAGCGCACTGTTTGTGTGAGGTTCTGGGATCTGTGTGTCTGGGAGAATCAGAGCCAGTCTGTTTTGCTCATGGCTAGTCCAGCATTGTGCTGGAAGAGCTGATGGTTCAAGAAGGGCAGAGTTGAGGCAGGAATAAGTGTGAACAGCATGGAGCACAGCTTGGTCTAGTAACTGGGAAAGCTGGCATACCTTCCTGGGAATGATGGGGAAATAGGTCAGAAGGAAAAAGCAAAATGAAATGCCAGTTGTATTTGACTGCTCTCTGCCCTGTCACTGCAAAATGGAAGAGAAATCCTGTCAAAAAGTACTAAGTCAGCCCTATTTGTTACTGGGTTTGTTTTCAGCTCTTTTAACCTTTACTAAGACATAGGTTGTCAGCAAATACCTGTGTGAGAAAAGCTGCCTTGAAACAGGATCCACCTAAAAGAGAAACAATAAAGCTTAACCATTTCATTACTGCCCAGTGGATTTTGTGGAAAACAGATCTGCAAAGGTTTGGTTCTTTGCCCAATGCAGTCTTATTTTTCCCCTCAGCAAAACTCAGTGGCTGTATGCAGGAGCGGTAGCATCAATTCTTCCCATGTGCCAGTCCCATGTGCATGGGATTCGAGTGGACCGATAATGAAGGATGCCGAGTGTTGTCTGGGCTTATCTCACCCAGGCATCTGATCACAATTCAACACTTGTAGTCATCGTGCCAGCTGGCAGGACAGTTTTCCTGATGTAAATTATCCATCCGTTCTGAGGGTCTGAATACAAGGAGGTCTTTTGTGTGTAGAATGAATTCCTAACTTCAGGGAAAAAGGAGGAGTTTCTGAAGATCTAAATGGCATTTGCTTATATGGGTTTTAGCATGGCACATTTCCTGGTGGACATTGGCATACTGAATGTGGCAGTGACCCAGCTGAGGGAGAGCTGTAATTGCTGATGACAGCTGGCCAAGCCCAACAATGTTAGCAGGTTGTTTGGGGCAGTATCCACTGAATCAAATAATGTTGAACATTCTCAGTGCCACTTCTGCTGCCTCTCCAGGCACCCAGGACTTGCTTGCTCCTTTGAGTCTGTAATTGCAATATTGTCTTGAAGGCTTCTATGTGTGCTTGCTTACAGTGGAGAAAGGGATTAAGGGTTTCCTGCATCATCCTGAATTGTCAGAGGGGGCTGGCTATCATGTCACCATGTCACTTGCTGGTGAACAGCTCCATGCCTCAGAAAAGATGCAGTTTTAAAATGTGTGGCTCATGATGAGCTCTAGATGCTTTAAACACACATCAGGTTGCACTCGTGAAGCTCTAAGCTCATGGTCACTGATTCCAGCATCTGGAGTTTCTCCTGCAAAACAGATCTGCTACTTCTCAATACACACAGGGAAATAGTACCTGACATTTGACACTATCAGACAGTTCTAAGCCAAACTGAGCTCCAAGTAAGTACTGGCTTCTAGGAACAGAACCATGTCTTTTGTCTTCAAAATGTAATGTTTAAAACTGCTTTTCACCTGGTTATTGCTGTCACCATTTCTTAGTGTAATAGCTGTATTTGTTTATTCAGCCCAGCAAGACATGAAAGCAACCTGGGCTGCTTATCTTTGCTAGAAAAAGGCTCTGCAACCTTAAAGAACTTGCCAAGCTGTTAAGCACAGCATTTATGTTCAGTGTGTACAGTGGGGAAACATGTTTCCACACTGTGCCAGCTGGTCTTGGGTAAACTCCATTGTTCCAGCAGTATTTACCCAGCAAGGCACTGCACAGCCGCTCTCTGTGCATTAACTGCATTCCACTTTAATGCTATTAACTGCACTGCTCAGGGGGTTACACTGCCAGCTGCCATAAATGTCTTTTTTATGTGTGTTGCTCAGTTGGGATGGGTTTGGATGCATTTTCTTGGCCTGCCATGTAAAACTGGAGATGAAAAAGGGAGGGTCCTTCCCATTTAGCAGAAGGGATTCCCAAGGAAAATGTTTTTGTGCTGCCCAGAGTGCAGTTGGCATGTGCTGTGCCTTCAGATGAGCTGGGGCTTTCACAAGGAGCTGTGGGAGACCTTGTCAGGAAACAGGGATCATAATTCAGTTACAGTGAAGAGCAAAAAAAGTAGTTCTTTTCTGGGGCAAGCAGCCTGTGACCCGGCCTTTCATCTAGAGCAGAAAGTTGTGTGTGTGAGTGAAAGCACATGCTCAGCCCCCTCATCATTCCCAGGATTCTTTTGAAGCATTTCCTCCCCATCTTGATGAAGCCTGAACACAGGGGTTTTGCTTCACACCAGAGGAATGCAGTACTAGTAGAAGAAAACTAACGACCCCAGTTCAAATGAGCAGGGTATTCCTGACAATTCAGCTGACACAGTTTAATGAAGTGACCTTCACTGTTGTCTCTGGCTTCTCTCTTGACTTAGGGAATGGCTGCTATTGCCTGATGTTTTCCTATTTTCATTTGTCATTAAAGTTGCCCAAAGAAATCCCACCAGGACTGACTTTTCAGCATTAGATTTTGGTTTATCTTACTATGTGAGCTCAAAGAAAGCTTTCTCATTAAGCTGATGACATTTTTACTAGTGATAGAACTATGATAGTAGTTGTGGTTTTTAGTTGCTTTCCATCCAAGATGTTGGTGAAGTTCTGGGATAGGCTGCCAAGTTGCAGGTCAACACATTGGGGTAGTCCTGCAGAAGAAGGAGGAAGTACTTGCTTCCTGGGCCCCTTGCCTTTTACCTGGAAAAGATGTGAAGTGCATCCTGGATTTGTTTACCATGGACCTGAAAAAGATGCTTGTGTGTCTCCAGCCTATTGTCTTATGTTTGTCTTGAGTTCCTGCATGTGCACGTTGTTCCTACCTCAAGCATATTTTGCCTTCAGTGAGGAGCTCTCTTTAGGAAGAGCCCTTGTAGTAAGAGAAACAGGAAAGCTGGGGGGGTCTGGTTTGTACACAGGATGCCTGCTTCTTACCTTCCTTGAGATTCATGAGAAAAACACTCCAAATACATGGAAAGAGGATTAATGTCTTGTACTGGGCAGGAAGGGGAGGGAATGCCTAAGCTGAGTTAGTGCTTAATGTTGATCTGTTGGAAGAAAGCACTTTGGCATTAAAAGTGGTGCTTGCTTCTCACTTGTCTTCTGTGTGTAAGACAATCTCATTAAATAATCAACCCCAAACCAACAGTGAGCTGATACTGAGCAAGAGCCACAATTGTGAATGTCTGGCTTCCAGTCTTGTGCTTAGGTCATCCATAACTGCACACATGATACAAATAGGAAGGGGTATTTAGTAAAAAGTATTGGGGGGGGGGGGCTTGTATCTGTATAATGTCCCAGCTGTTCTGCATGTCACACAGAGACAATACTATTTGGTAAGTGGTTTAAACCCCAGATTGGTCTTTTTCTGTTCTTGGGTGTTGTGGTTTGGCAGTGGCCAAATGCCAGGTATCCATGAAAGTCGTTAGCTTACTTCTTTTGTTACAGCTGAGCAGAGGAGAGGGGAAAAAAAATTAATGAAGGGCTCATCAGTTGAGATAAGGACTGGGAGAAAACACTTTAGGGGAATGCAGTTTCAATTTTGAAGTTATAAGGTAAATTTATTATTAACGGAGTCAGAGGAGGATAATGAGAAATTAAATAAGCCTTTAAAACACCTGTTTTCCCCCAGGCCCTCCCACTTTCCCACCGACAGTGGAGGAAGACAGGGCAGGGGGGTTTTGGTCAGTTCATCATTTGAGATCTTCCATTTTCTCAGGGAGAGGAGTCTTTTCTATTATGCCGTGGGGTCCCTCCCATGGCCAAACAGTCATCCCAAAACTGTTGTGGTGTGGGCCATTTGTCCACGGGGTGCAGTTTTTAAAGGATAGGCTGCTCTAGTTTGGGAGCAAGGGGTTTTTCTCTCTATCTCTGGAAGCAGGGGCCCTTTCTCTGTTTGGGTCTCCCAGTAGACTACAGCTTTCTCTAACACCCACCCGCTCCACTTTTCTCACAGACTGTGAGTGGATCTCTGCAGCCCCCGTGGACTTCACTCATGACAAGGGGACGGTTTGTTTCACCATAGTCCTCACCACGGCCTGCAGAGGAATCTCGGCTCTGACACCTGGAGCACCTCCTTCCCCTCTTTCTTTTCCACTGACCTTGGTGCTGCCATGTTGGCTGGCTAGGGGTGGCCAGGCAGGCCGGGCTCGCTGCGGGCTGCACTGGGATGGCAGCAGTGGCTGCAGGGCATTGCCACGGGCTGCACTGGGATGGCAGCAGTGGCTGCGGGGCATTGCCACGGGCTGCACTGGGATGGCAGCAGTGGCTGCGGGGCATTGCCACGGGCTGCATGGAGATGGACCCAGCGGCGGCGCCTCACAAGCCCTGGAAAAAAATACTGTGCACGTGCAGGTTTGATTATTTTCTTAAATATGTCATCACAGAGGCATTACCAACCTCTCTAATTGGGCCAACAGCGTGTCCATCTCCAGAGCCATCAGAGACTGACTCTCTGTTGGACATAGTGGAAGCTTCTAGCAGTTTCTCACTGAAACTACCCCTGTGGGCGACCCCTGCTACCGAAAACTAGGCTGTGCCAAAGTAACACGTTGGGGGACATAATTTTTCAGGTGCTGTATATCTTGATTTTTACTTCATTTTTTTCAGGTATGGTGGTTTCTGGACCCTTTACTGTGCTTCTCCTGCTACTTTGGTTCCTCCCTCGTGCCAGACAGGGTTTGGGTGTGACGTGCCTAATGCAGGCTGGCCCCCGGCCTAATCACTGGGGGGCCTGCAGGGCAGAACCATGGTTCATGACCTAATTCATGGCTGTCGGGTTGTGCGTGTGTCCCTTCAGGACACACTGTTCTTGGTGCATGGTGCCGTCTGGTCTGCTCTCACTTGTGAAGGAAGTGAACACTTCAGTAAGTGCCAAGCCTCACGTTAAAATTTAACGTGTACAGTTCATTCATTTTACAAGTTGAGATTAAATCCGCGTGACTTCTACAGGTTGAAAAATCCTGTTTCTCAATCAGCTGAAATTCTTCTAGTAGCTTTTTTTTTTTGATCAATGAAAGAACCGGTGATGACTGCAAGTTCTGCTTAGAGCACTGTTTTTCTTGAAAGTGGTGGGAGCATAAAAGAGCATGGCAGGGACTAAACACCCAGGGTTTTATTCCAAACAAACTCAACGTTGTTTTGGCAAACTCCCTACATGCTCTAGGGTGTCCTGATTCTACACAGTCTGCTTGCTGAAGTGGAGCAAGAACAGCTGGTACACAGCTGTATGCCTCCTCCTGGGAACCCTTGGCCAGTGTGGATAGCGGATGAAGGTGGCTGAAGAGTGGTCCTTTTCTCATAATGGGTTCTCTCAGGGATGTGACTCCCCATGGCAATGGTTTATGTGCATGGGGTAGATGCTCAAGTCACTGGAGAAGAGTCATGAGGGAGGATGATGTACTGACTGCCACAGACTGGTTAGGAGGGGAACAGAGGGCAAGGAGGTGGATTTTCTTCCGTCCTTCTAGGAGATGGAGAACATGGGTAGCTTGTAAATCATTGCAGTCTGATCTGAAAAACGCCTTGGTGACTTTAGTCATATGATGCGGGAAACTTAAACCTCGTTTTGTTTTTCCCAGGGAATGAATAGAAGAGGGCTGTAGTCGGTAGGTTCAGTGCTGGAGGAAAAGCTTTGTGAGCTGTAAAAAGAGATTGAGGTATTGTCTATTTAGGGAGGAAGCAGAGGTACAAACCAGGCTCTACAGTGTGACTTGTTCCTCTCTGGTTAATACTGTTTTTCCTATGTATATATTTGGGAGAAATATCAAATGTCATGATTAGCTTGGGCCTGGCCTTAAATACACACAAACTACTCATGTGTCTGATGTTGTCAGCTATCTCTTATGGCAGAGAATTGCAGCTTCTGAAATGTGTTTTGTTGCACAGAAGTTTGTAGGTCTCTTTATTTATCTATTCAGCCTGCCCTCAACTTCTGCTTTCAGTTCCTTCACCTTGTCTTTTCTTTGAGATACAGTACTGAACTGAAGAAATACTTCTGGTGTTGTTGGACCTGCTCATCCTTCTGGATAATGCTGGGAGATGTTTCTCCAGAGAGAGAAATGCAGTGCAGCTCTTTCCATTTTTTTCTCAGTTTTGAGTCTGTCTCACATGTCTCCTGTCCCCCACAGGAAAAGCCTTTGACATCACATATGTGCGCCTGAAGTTCCACACCAGCCGGCCCGAGAGCTTTGCCATCTACAAGCGCACGCAGGAGGACGGCCCTTGGGTGCCCTACCAGTACTACAGCGGGTCCTGTGAGAGCACCTACCGCAAAATCAACCGCGGCTTCATCCGCACTGGGGAGGATGAGCAACAGGCGCTCTGCACTGATGAGTTCAGTGACATCTCCCCTCTCACCGGAGGCAATGTGGCCTTCTCAACGCTGGAAGGGCGTCCCAGTGCCTACAACTTTGACAACAGCCCTGTGCTGCAGGTATGTGAGCAAGTCAGGTGGTCTGAGTTGAGTCTTCCTGTTGAGTCACTGTGGATGGTGGCTTTGTGCTGACTGGGCTGCACTACTGCCCTTACTCATAGTGAAAGGTTGGGATGGACAATCCACAGAGATGCTTTTGGAGGAAGAGTTGAACTCTTGAGTCTATTGATAGTAAATTTATGGTACAAAAAAGCAAACCCAGTGGCATTAAGGGTGATTTGTCAGTAGGCATCATGGAAGTCTTCAGAGGATGAATGTAAATCTCTGCCAGCTTAGAAAGCAGCTGTGGGTATTCTGCTGTTGTTTCAGATACAAGGACAGAGGAAGGTAAAGTCCCGGTCCAGTTAATATTTGAGGCATCTGCGTGTATATTTCAAGCAGAAAAAAGTAAGAAACGTAAGATTCTTTTAAATGCGTAAAGCATTACAGGAATCCCTACCCTATTCTCTTACATGTGTGTTGAAGCAGAGAAGTTTGATTTTATCCTTGGTATTTTTCTCTTAGAAGTGACTTGGCAAACAGGTTTTGGCAGGGGTTTTTTGTTGTTGAACATTTTTGAATGTTTTTTTGCATTCACAGGAGTGGTTGGGCAGTGGTCAGGAGCATAATAGGAGCACCAGTTGTCTGATTTACTTGCCAGTTTTTGTGTTCTGCTTGATGACTTCTCCAGTTTATATTGCAACAAGGAGCTAAAGCTGTGGGGTTTGCCTCACTGGGGCTCGTTGTCTTCCTTTCAGAGCTGTCATTACCATCACTTCCTTTGCTCTTAGAGTAGCAGGAGCAGACTGAGACGAGCACCCAGCCGGCTCAGGGCTTGCTTTTCTCTGATTTGCCAGGCAGGAGAGCAGAATCTGGTGGGGGTGCTTCTGCAAACTAAAGTGAAATGAAAAAATAAGATTAATGGGAAAGGACGAAGAACTTCTGAAGTGGAAAAGAACCAGTTTGGCTGCCTCATTGGTGTAGCTAACCCTTGCAGAAAACCATGCCTTATCGTTAAGGTGAAGAAGGAGATTTCAAGTTAGCAATGTGTATAATTTTCTGATAAACTTCTCTATGTAAGGAATAGAGATCTGATCACCAGTTTCCTAAAATATGTACCAACCCCTGGTGTTGCTTTTCAGAACTGAAGTAAATGTGTATATTATGATTGATATTTGCATGTATTTACGTCAGTGTTTCTAATTCATAAATAAACACCATGTTATTGGCTGAGCAGTGACACAGGTGCTGCACACTTGTACATACAGGGATGTTTCTTTGTGTTCTTTTTTATGGTGTTTGAAGGAAAATAGCTTTGTAAAGGGTGTAATAAAACCAAGGAGGGGCCAATGTAGTGGCTGGCAGAAGGTGATATGGAATTTGGCAACAGGCTGTGTGCTGCGTGAGGGCAGGGCAGCGTGTTATAGATGCTGTGTAATTACAAAAAACACTTGTGTTGCAAGTCAGATCTGCCTGTCTTCCTCAGCCTCCTCCAGCCTCACTCATTTGTCTGTCTGTATCTTTTAGTCTGGTGCAATATGTCTGCAGACAAATGTACCCTGAAGCTTTTCCCATTGGTTCTGCATAGCTTTGCAGGAAAACTACAGCCAGACAGATACGTACAATTAGCAAGCTGGCATAATTGCCCGCCCTGCACATTTTGCTGGAGAGGTTACTCAGTGCTTCCCAGTTGAAAGCAGTCAGGATGTGAAGAGGCATTGGAAAGAGTCTCCAGAGAGGAGAAAAAATCAGGAAAACCCATTTCAGCCAAGAGGATGTGGCATAAGGCTTCAGGGGCAGGAGTGTGTGAGCTCCCGGTGTGCAAAAGGGTAAACAATGAGGAAGGAACCAGCTGCTGCTGAATGACTTCATTAATGGAACTGCTAATGACTGGTACTCTCTGAAGGGAGGGGATGTTTCATCTGATGAGATTTCTGTCTGATCTAGGAATGGGTGACAGCTACAGATATTAGAGTGACCCTCAATCGTCTGAACACATTTGGAGATGAAGTTTTCAATGACCCAAAAGTTCTCAAGTCTTACTACTATGCAATTTCTGATTTTGCTGTGGGTGGTAGGTGAGTAGACAATAAAACTCTGTGCTTACTAAAGTTTTTGGTTAGCTTTACTAGACTGCTTTAAAGATACTGTTTGTATTCACATGATACCAACAGGCTCTGGTCTTTACTGACTGTCCTAAATTAAGAATGCATTAGTATGAATTTCGCATAATTTGCAAATATTATGTATAAGCTTTTGTGGCTATAACTTCAGGGCTGGCAGAGATCAATTTTTTCCTTGATTAGATGAAATATGAAGTGATTTGAGAGGCTAAATGGTAAAAAGACCAACTAAAACGAAAAAAAAAAGAAGTGAATTTTTTCTTCTCTGTGGTTTGTGTGGTTTTTAATGTGTTTTTAAATTGTTCTCTGCTTGTATCTGTACTCTAGAATAACAGTAAGTAGAAAATCTCAGTGTCTCTACTTTACATATATTGAAGAAGGTATCTCCTTAGGATGTCTGGAACATGGTACAGCATGGTTGTGGCTGTCCATTCCTTTTGCCAAAGTCTATTGTAGAATGTTTAAACCTTAAGTAGTCGATGATAAAATGTTTTAATAAACAGAGATGAGACCACTGCAGGGTTTTGGACTTTTTGCATAAGGCGGTCCTGAAGACGGGGATTTGGCCACATGGGGATTTGTATTGGTTGCACCACCAGTCTGGAGGTCCCTGGGCTTACGTATTAGTCACCTTTGTGCTATTTAATTTCCTACTGATACCACAATAGCCCACACCCAGTGAACACACTGTGTTCTGGGCTCTCACAAGAGAGAAGTTGTGAAAAATTTACTGACATAAAGCCAGCTAAATCTTTGCTTCTCCTACTCAGGTTAGTCTGAAGACTACAAAGGAGTTAGTTAACTTTCTTCCCTTTCTAAGTGCCTACCTAGAGCAGGCTGCACTTCTTTTGTTTCATAGAGTGATTTGATTTCGAAGGGATCATCCAACCCCCACTGTGGGCAGGGACACCTTTCACTATCCCAGGTTGCTCCAAGCCCTGTCCAGCCTGGCCTTGGATGTTTCCAGGGATGAGGCAGCCACAGCTTCTCTGGGCAACCTGAGCCAGTGTCCCACCACCCTCATTGTAGAACACTGATTCCTTATGTCCAATCTAACCCCGCCACCTTTAAATTAAAATTTGAAAGACGTTTAAAATTACTGCCCCTTGTCCCATCACTACAGGCCCTGATAAAGTTTCTCTCTATCTTGTAAACCCTTTTTAGATATTAGAAGATCTCCGTAAGATATCCATGAAGCCCCCTCTTCTCCAGGCTGAATGAAAGCAGATTTGTTCTTGATTTTGTTGTAATCATTTACCTTCAAATTCTCTCATCTCAGATTTTGAGATCTGGGCCCTATTTTTTGGTGTTGCTTTGTGAGTGACCTGGAGGCCTGGAGTTTTAATACCTGTTCCTTACCTCTCCTGAACCAGGTGCAAATGCAACGGGCACGCGAGTGAATGTGTGAAGAATGAGCTTGGGAAGCTGGTCTGCAACTGCAAGCACAACACCTTTGGGGTGGACTGTGAAAAGTGCCTTCCTTTCTTCAATGACCGCCCGTGGAGGAGAGCGACCGCGGAGAGCGCCAACGAGTGCCTGCGTATGTGCGGCTGCACCCGGGGACAGCCTGTCTGGGACAGGGTCCCCTGCCTCTGCTGGCAGCCACAAGCTGGCCCTGCCTTGTTTTAACTTGTCTCAGTTACAGTTCACCAGCATTAAGCACAGTTCATGGGACTGTTGGTCATGTGGGAGCTTTCTGGTAGATCCCTAAGACTGGGTGTCTCCTTTCTGGAGAAGGATGGGAACCACCTTTAGGAAAGAGGTGTCCTGCAAAAATGTACAGACTTGTATTTTGTGAAACCCATGGGAAGAGACATCTGTTTACTATGCTGGAGTATAATTGCCCTTTCAAAAGCTCCTCATTTAGTGTCAGCTGATTTTTGTGTTGGGGTTATTGGTTTTTACAGTTACTTGTTGATTATTTAATCTAATTTCTGGACTGCAAATGCAGGTCTCTGTCACGGAACACCAATTTGCTTGGTGTTTTGTCCCAGACCACAGCTCCTGGTAGTTTACTTTATGGGGAAGCTTTTTCAGACAGAAAAGTTTTCTTCCTGTCTGGCTTCTGTGTGTCTAGATAGGTCCCAGCTGTCTGTGGCTTCCCTCAATGGCCTGGTGAAATTGGGATGTCCGCTTGTCTGTGGATTTGCAGTCCAGAGGAGATGCTCTCATTACAGCATGAAGTAGCCTCATGTTACCTTTTCATGCTTGTTTGGATGACAGAGATGGGTGGTGCTGGGTCAGAGACATTTTTCCTGCAGGTGGCAGCCTGATGTCGAAAGAGGTGGGGTGGAAAATGCTGGGGTTTTTTGGGCATTGATGAAAACGGTCTCAAGTTTGTTTCAGGTCTTGGAGTGGTTAAAAGCTCCTACTCCAACTCCTCTACAGCTGAACTGTGCAGGGTGGGGTTTGTGCCATCACTGATGGTGCCTGTCTTTGCAGCGTGCGACTGCAACGGGCGGTCCCAGGAGTGCTACTTCGACCCCGAGCTGTACCGGGCCACGGGCCACGGCGGCCATTGCACTGCCTGTGCCGGCAACACGGACGGGCCGCACTGCGAGCGCTGCCGCGACAGCTTCTACCGCCTGGCCAGCGACGAGGCCTGCCTGCCCTGCAGCTGCAACCCTGTCGGTGAGGACTGCTGCAAATGTGCCTGCCTGCAAACTTCCACGCACAAAACACACCTCTTCCTTCAGTCAGGCAGCTCATTGCAAACTCCGGGGTATAAAGAGGGAGGGGTTGTTTGGATTTCTTTTTTCCCTGTACATGTAGGAAATGTTTATTGGGTTGTATTTTGGTTTAAGTTATCCTTGGATCTGAATGGGGTTAGGGTGGCAGGGTCACCTCTGCAGCACTTACTTCTTTGAATGTATTCTGAAATAGATTTTTTTTTCCACTGTGTATTTGTTACCCTGGATGCTCCCAGAATTAAAGAACTCATTTAAATTCTTAATAACCAAGATGATGTGAGTGGGTATTTCTGGAAGTTGTTCATGCTGAGAAATTGTAGTGAACTTTAGCTGCTGCATCAGTTTCTCCTACCGAGTATCCAAGCACTATAAATACAAACCAGTGAAACATTAAACACAAAAGGGGGTGGGGTGAGATAAAACAAAGTAAACTCAAAAAATGTAGTAACTCCTTGAAAAAAAAAACAGGGATGGGGGTAATTCTGGCAGGAGAATAAATCTTTTGCTGTAAAGGGAACCACTTAACCTGTAAGGAGTCATCCCATAACTACACCAGCCCACAGCAAGTAAGGTGGAAGGAGGGAAAAGGGTAACACACAGTAAGACATGATGTGAGGTTTCAAAAGAGTAGCTGGCATGAGTCATTGCTTGCAGCAGGCCCTAAAAGCCGCCAGAGAGAGGTCTGCCAGGGTGCATCTCCCATCTAATTTTGTCAAGGAGTCATTCAGTTGTGAAATTTTTGACCAATAAAGGCCCTTTTTTCTTCTGACTGCTTTCCTAGGTCCTTGTGTTAGACAATATTTTAAGAAGGGTTGAGGGTTGGTGTCAACTGAGACAGTTGAAAAGGGAGGTGGCTTCTCAGGTCTTTAAGGACAGCTTTCAAAGGCCTTTATAACTTAGCCATTAGCTTATATGCCATGACACACTTGATACCCAGGGTGTATTTGAATCTCCTGGATATGTTTGGATTGGTATTTTTGTCAAGTACTCTTTTTTCCTAAATAATCCTAAGTGGGACTGCAAAGGGATTTGAACTTTGGCTGTATATGGTAAAGGTTTTGTGAGTTCTTCTGTCCCGTCCAGCCTAATCATCTCATAACTCTTCACTTTGCTATAATCTTCTGGTGTGGACTGAAGTGGAAACAAGCAACTATTTCTGTATATTAAAATATTTTTCTCCTAGTAGTTAACTCTTACAGTGCTGACAGCTCTGAGGCTGACAGCTACATGGATGCTTGGGAGAAAGCATTTTGTCCACTATGGATTAAAGAAATCTGCTACTGCTTTTTGTGCAAGACCGCTTGAATGGAGCGGTACTGAGGAAGGCGTCCTTCCAAAAATGAGTTTTGCTCAAGAGTTTAGTAGGATTCATAGTGGCACATGCAACCTTGCTCCAAAGAGGCAGTTTAGTCTTTAAATGCAACTTAGGAATCAAGGAAGGAAATTGGAGTGTGAAAGGGAGAGGTCAGGAAAAGGGGAGATGCTGATCAGGGGGAACACAAGGGATTCAAGGAATAAAATCTTGGAAATTACATACTGCAGAGTAAAACAGATGTGGAATTGGAGGCATGTAAATGTAGTACTGAAGATGAAGCAGGAGAAGGCAATTTGAAGTTAAAATTATATTTTATACATAAAAAGGTAGGTTGGTAGGAATAGAAGGCTGAATATAGTTTGGGAAGACTAGATAACAGTTCATCTGTCTAGAGCTGCCAGGGGAAAAATCCCTGTGAACTAGAGGCAGTCTTTAGGTAAGCTGTCACTCATCAGCTTGAGGCTGTGCTTCCCACTTTCTTTTTCCTTATTTCTTGGCCATTTTGTAAAGTTTGAGTGGCTGATGGGGCCATATGTGTGTGCTGAGGTGCCTGTCCCTGCTGTCCCCACAGGCTCCCTGAGCACACAGTGTGACAGCTATGGCCAGTGCAGCTGCAAACCTGGTGTGATGGGGGACAAGTGTGACCGGTGCCAGCCAGGGTTCCATTCCCTCTCCGAAGCTGGGTGCAGGTAAGGAGGATTGCAGCTCACTGAAAGGAAAACCAGGCTTTTTTAAAAGCTTTCTCTATGTGACTCTTACTGAACTAACCTCTCTCCTGCCTCTCCCAGGCCCTGTTCTTGCAATGCTGCTGGCAGCACAGGGGAATGCAACGTCGAGACAGGGCGATGTGCGTGCAAGGACAACGTGGAAGGATTCCACTGTGAGAGGTAAGTTTTTCTTCCAATGGCTTGGTTTCAAGAATGAAAAACATTGAGCAAGGACCTGGGGTTAGGCATCAGGGAAATTAACTCTCTTTCCTTCACATCTTCAGATGCAAACCTGGATTTTTCCATCTGGATTTCTCCAATCCAAGAGGCTGTACCCCCTGCTTCTGTTTTGGACACTCTTCAGTCTGCACCAGTGCCGTGGGCTACAGTATCTATAGCATCACCTCCAACTTTGACTTTGGTAAAATTGAGCTTTCCTTTGTATCTCAGGTTGGGCTGTAGACTTGAGTCAGAAGTGACTAAAGAAACCCAATTCCTTCCTTTCTGTGCAAGACCACAAACCTTGGGCAGGCAGGTCTAGGATCCCTCTTTTGGAAGTGCTGAAGCTACTTGGAGCTTCCATGTCTGCGGTTTGTTTGTCCAGATGGGGAGGAATGAATTCACAGCTCTGGCCTCAGGCACATGGTTATCATACACTGTGCAGGTGCAAGTGGGAATTGCAAATAGAAACCTTTTCTAGCCTGAGAGGTGCGCTGACAAAGCAGAGTGTCCTCAGTTTTAGAACCAAATCAGGACTTTCTGATTGAGAGGATCAGAATCACTTTAGATTTGGGGTTTACATGGCTCTGAATAAAACACAGTTGTGTTTCCAATGAAAATGGTTTTTTCATGCTGTCAGTTTCATGTGTATGCGTGTTTTCATCCTGCACAGTCTGAAAAGAAGATCTTTTTAATTGAAATTCCATTGGAGAACAGTTCATACAAAGGGTGCAACTCTCAACAAGTTGTACAGGACTGCAGGTTTTTCTATCTCTTTAGAAAGGAAGGTTTTGGACAAGTAGTCATCAGAGGTTTCAAGTCAGCACTTAAGTTAGGGGCTTAAATTGGAAAGATGGTGTTCACTATCTAAATTCTTCTGCACAGCTGCTTTTTGCAGCCTGTCAATGCCCATGCACATTAGATTAACTGAGGCATGAACAGTGTGATGCGAGAAGTGTGTGCAAATCTCCATCTTCCAAAGGTGTTAATTCTTGCCCATCTGATTCTGCAGGAGAGGATGAGTGGCGTGCTGAGCAGCGTGATGGCTCGGAAGTCTTGCTCCAGTGGAGTGCCGAGACCCAGGATATCTCTGTTATCTCAGACACCTACTTCCCCATGTACTTCGTTGCACCACGTAGGTCATTCTAAAAGCATGGCTTTCTGTGCTGCTTGTGCCCTTTGTGTCCGTTCCCTGACTGTAAGGATTTCTTCCCCTTTCAGGCAAGTTCTTGGGCAACCAGGTTTTGAGTTATGGGCAAAACCTGACCTTCTCCTTCCGTGTGGACAGGCGGGACACGCGCCTCTCTGCAGAGGACCTGGTGCTGGAAGGGGCTGGGCTGAGAGTGTCAGTGCCTCTCATTGCCCAGGGCAACTCCTATCCCAGTGAGAATGTGCAGACCTACACCTTCAGGTACAGTGGGAGCAGCTGTCACCTGGCCTGGGCTGCCTTTGGCCTCTGGGCTCTTGAGGAAACAGAGATCATTAGATTTAAGCTTATTCGGGTGATGTCGCAATAGCACAGCACTGTTGCAAAGGGAGCTTTTGAGAGGGTGCAGCTGTTAGCAGCTGAAAGCTGTGCTGATGATACTTGACCCTTCTCCCCAGGCTCCATGAGGCTGCAGATTACCCGTGGAGGCCTGCTCTTACGACATTTGAATTCCAAAAGCTTCTTCACAACTTGACTTCCATCAAGATCCGTGGGACATACAGTGAGAGAAGTAAGTCTCTGAGCAGAGTGTCGCAGAAGAGGGAGCAAACTCATTTGTCTACTGTTGAGTTGCTTCATTGTATAGCCCAGCTATAAAAAGCTGTAGCAGCTTATTTGGCAAAGCTTGTGCCAATAGCTTTTCACCTGGCTTTCCTGTGTAGCATCTTTTCCTAGGCCTTTTGAAGAGGATATGGGAAAGAAAAGTGTTGTCTTTGAACGTCTGAAAGCTGAACACTTATCAACTGCTATTTCCTTGCTCTAGACATGGGAATTTTGCTTTGTTTCATAGCCACTATCCTCCTATTGGTAAAAATGCAAAGTACAGAGTACTGAAGGACATGGTAGGATGTAGGAGGTTTACAACACCTAGGTTTAAGTTTCACTACACTGGAAATGGTTACATCCTTCCTCTTTCTGGGCCTTGCTTTGACATGACAAATGGAAAGGACAAGGTCTAAAGTGCTGCCTGTACAGAACCTGAGTGAAAGTTCTTCATAACTAAGATTTATAAAAATGGCATGAATTAGAAGCAAAAAATTGTCCTTAGGTGTATTGCTGTGTGATGAGGAATTTTTGCAGAAAGATGCAAAGGATGAATTTTCATTTGGGAAAGGTGGGAAAACTGCAAGTGTTTTCAGAGGGGTGGCCCATAATGAGGAATGTGGGGTGTGAAATGGAGGGGAAGAAAGGTGTGGAGCAAACCATCCCTGAGTGCCATAGCCACTGCTAATATGTAGGAGCTGAGGCTTTGCTCAGTGCACTGGAGCTGCTGCAGTGCTGCAAACACAGTGGTATAAGTTAAAAGCCAGCTATGTTGTGTCTGGGCTCTGTTTTGCTCCAGGGAAGGGGCTGGGAGTAGAGGAGGGAAGGGCTGAAATGCCAGAGGAAGGAATGGCTTGACAGGAATTGTTGGAGAGTTTGTCCTGAGGTGTGGTTTGCAGACAGTGTATTAAAATTGCTAGGGATATGGTCTGTTCTGTCTTGAAAGCCCGGAATTTGTTTTGGTATTTGATTTGGAAATGGAAACCATACACATGTAAAATATAACATAATTTTAATTGACTGTACTTGCTCACCTGCTGTTCTCAGATTCTCCCTCTATATTGTCATTCTCAGCTTTCCTACCCTGCATATTCCCTTGGTGAGCTCTAGTGCATCTTTTCTTCTCTCTCTAAACCTTCCTGGAGGGTTTTGCAGCTTGATTCACCTTACCAACAGCAGGCACCCACCTGTTTGTCCCTCGTACCATTCAGCTGTGTTTGGGGAAGCGGTGATGACAGCCTTTGTGGTTACACAGGGTTTGTCCCTTGGTGCTTTCTAGGTGCTGGTCACCTGGATGATGTCACCATCACAAGCGCTCGTCCTGGACCCGGTGTGCCTGTGGCCTGGGTGGAGAGCTGCTCATGTCCAGTGGGATACGAGGGGCAGTTCTGTGAGCGCTGCACCCCTGGGTACCGGCGAGAGACCCCAGGCCTCGGGCCCTACAGCCCCTGCGTGCCTTGCACGTGCAACGGGCACAGCGAGACGTGTGACCCTGAGACGGGTAAGAGGGGCTGAGCAAACAGGGAGCAGCAGGAGGGTGGTTCTTCTTTTCTGGATTGAACAATAAAGCAAAACTCATGTCCCTCTCTATTCCAGGCATGTGCAATTGCAGGGATAACACGGCAGGGACTCACTGTGAGAAGTGCAGCGATGGGTATTACGGCGATGCCACGGCCGGCACCGCCTCGGACTGCCAGCCCTGCCCGTGCCCAGGCACCTCGAACTGTGCCATTGTGCCCCGCACCAAGGAGGTTGTGTGTACCAGCTGCCAGGCTGGCACTACAGGTGTGTTCCTAACACAAAACATCTTTTCTACATCCAGATGCTTGTGGAAATGTGTCTTCTAGTTCTTGTTCTCTGATCCACAGTGAGTAGTTCTGAAAGCTGCCGTGTCTTCTGGTTCAAATCCTTCTCCCTTCCTCAGCCCTATTTTTTGTCCTGTGTGAGGCTTTGGGTTTCATGTAGTTTTCATGCCTGTTCCTTGAGAACAAAAGGCTTGATCTGCAAAGTCTGACCATTTCTGTGCTATATAGGAGAACCATGCTGCCTTCCAGTAGAACTCTGATGATGGCATGGTGTTGGGCAGAAAATAGATTTAAAAGAGCCAGGAAGACTCTTGTAAGGTCAGACTGAAATAAAATTAGAAGGTGCAGTTTGCCAGCAAGTGAGGCACTACAGGATGCTTCCTAGGAAGAGCAGGAAGGCTGCAATGACTCATGAACACTGCCCCAAAAAATACAAGATCAAAGTAGTGCTCAGCAATTTTAAGGAGTAATATGTGACCAGATACAGATCTTTTTTTCTTAGCAATAAGCTGTGAAGTCCAAACATGAGTTGTCAAGCAGAAACTTTTGTTCTGCCTGCAAACAGCGAGGACGCCATAGGATGGTTGGCAGCCTTCATGCTTCTCTGATGATTTTATGCTTGACATGGCAGAGTCCAAAGTACAGAATACCTGTAAATTCTTGAGTGCTTAGGAAAGCCTCTGACCAAGCACATAAGCAGCTCATAGGGTTTCCTGTGGGTGCCACTGCATTGGGAACCAACGCAGAGTCCAGGCCCCAGGTTTCCTTCAGCTCAGGTGTCTGTAGCAGCTGATCTTTCTTGTAGCTATGTGATTGCAGAAGAGTTTCTCCTGTCTCGCACCAGCTTTTTGGGATGTGAGGAAAAAAGGGGTTTGTTTGTACAAGAGCTGCCTAAGAAATTGAGCTCATAACTGGCTGGGGAGGTCAGATCTGCAGTAAGTGTAGGAAGCTGCTGAATTGGATGCTTCCATGGCTGCCTGTGGAGGTTTGGCAGGTCTCATTGGCAGAGGAGCTTCCTGGAGCAGTGATGCCCCACAGAACTCTGCCAATTTGGATTCTTAAATTAACAAGAAATAGCAGCAAATAGGTTTGCTGCAATTAAAGGAATAGGAGGGGAAGGAAGAATAGAAATAATTCATAATGCAAAGTGAAAAATCAGCTTGAATTTAGAGATGAGGAGGGATTTGTGTCTGGCCCCAACAGAAGGATGAAAGGGAAGAAGCTGAAGAGCTTACTTTTCAGAAGGGACTGCAGAGGGGATCCATGTGAGACGGCAGCAAAGGGCTTTGTGCTGTAGCACCCATGTCTGTGTTGTATCCCAGGCAAGAGGTGTGAGCTGTGTGATGACGCCTATTTTGGAGACCCACTGGGCAGAAATGGTGCCGTGAGGCCCTGCCGCCTGTGCCAGTGCAACAACAACATCGACCCCAACGCCGTGGGCAACTGCGACCGCGAGACCGGCGAGTGCCTCAAGTGCATCTACAACACCGCTGGCTTCTACTGCGACCGCTGCAAAGATGGCTTCTTCGGGAACCCCCTGGCCCCTGACCCCGCGGACAAGTGCAGAGGTGAGACTTGCTGCTTCTTGCATTTAAAAATGGTTTTGGCCCCAAGAGCTGCTGTCAGGCTGTCACTTGTGCCTATCAGCAGCAGTGTGTGGCATTACCTTGGTTTGGTGGTTTGAGCTTACTAAAATCCTTGTGTTTGTGGGCACTTAGTACTGTCAAGGCAAAAGCATTGTGTGATGCAGGGGCTGGGTGGCCATGTGGTTTTGATCCAGGCCCATTAGGGTAAGTACCAACTTCACAAGGGATTTCTAATTTTGTGCATATTTCTCCGTACCTTTTGATTTTTGTAGCTTGTCAGTGTAATCCCTACGGCACAGTGAATCAGCAGACAATCTGCAATCAAGTGACTGGGCAGTGTGAGTGCTTGTCTCACGTCACTGGGAGGGACTGCAGTGCCTGTGAGCCTGGATTCTTCAACCTCCAGAGTGGACGTGGCTGTGAGAGGTGAGGTTTGTCTTGCCTTGGGGCAGAGACCCTGGGAGGGTCTGTGCTTACATTGTGCAGGAATGTGATGTTTGTCACAAGTAACAGGTGTGCTTCTGTTGCTGTGAGTGGGGAAGAGCAGTGGTCAAGGAGCAGCTACTAAGGCTGTACAAAAAGCCTGACTTATAAATAGCTTTATATAGAGCTCTAAATCAGGGTTTTAAATAGAAAACTGCCGCATGACTTTGTGATTGTAGCTGGGACTCTTGGGTTCCTTTTTTAGTGCAGGCAGCAAGTGACCTTGCATGTTTCAAAAGCTCAATGCCTCGCCTGCTGCATCTTCACAGCAAGAAAAGCGGCTTTTGGCAAATGCAAATGTTGAGCTGTGCTCTTCAGAGAGGCACTTTGCCTTGTGTGTCCTTTCTGTGTCACATCTGACGTGTGCCTGCCTCTCCCCCAGGTGCAACTGCCACGCGCTGGGCTCCACCAGCGGGCAGTGTGACATCCGAACCGGGCAGTGCGAGTGCCAGCCAGGTGTCACCGGCCAGCACTGTGACAGATGTGAGGGCAACCACTTCGGCTTTGGCTCTGAAGGCTGTAAACGTAAGTCTGAGGGGCCAGAGCGAGACAGATGGGAAGGATCTTGCACACCCAGCCTTGCCTTTGCTTTCTTTCTGCCTCTGGAAGGTATTTTGTCACCTTGCTCCTCATCACAGCAGAAGTTGGCACTTCTGTGTCCGCACTGTGTGTGACAAAATTTGATTTTTGGACTATAGCTTATCCCCTTCTTTTGTTACTTTTTTCTTGTCCAACTTACTAGCTATCCAACTTAGTAGATACCTACTTCTCCTTGATGTAAATATATTCTCTGCATCTTGGCCTCCAACAGCCCTGTTTCCTAACATGTTCCTGCACAGTTACACTGCAGGTATGCTCAGTATACAGGTTTTGTCCTGAGGAGCAACTGATCTTGTAAACATGATTGCAAAGCAGGATGATCCAAACTTTCCTCATTAAATCCGTGCCTGTAAAGAGCAGGAAAACTAACTGCAGTTGGTTACAATGCAGTGGGGTAGAATGGTGCTTTATGGAAGAGGTAATAGCAGCACTGAACACACAGAGCAAATGTTGGATCCTGCTTGTGAGTAGAAGCACTGCAATCAGGAGTGAGGTCTAGCTGTGGGTTTGTGCCCCATAGCTCTTGCAGGTGTTTTAGGGTATTAAGGATATCCTCTTATCCTGTGAGTTTTAGGGTATTTCTTCTGCAGTCTGACTGAGGTTTAACTTCCCTGCAGCCTGTGACTGTGATCCCGAGGGCTCGCGGTCCCTGCAGTGCCGGGAGAACGGCCACTGTGAGTGCAAGGAAGGCTTTGTGGGGAGCCGCTGCAACCAGTGTGAGGAGAACTACTTCTACAACCGCTCGTGGCCAGGCTGCCAGGAGTGTCCAGCCTGTTACAGATTAGTGAAAGATAAGGTAAGGCCATAGACACTGCTCCTGGTACCACTGGAAATGGTGGCATGTGTCCACTTGTGCAGTGTTCCGGCCTGTGGCTGTTGGTGGTTGCTGAAAGCAGAGAGGCTCAAGGTGCTTTGCTGTGTCATAGCTGTGCTCTGTTCCTCTCATGTAGGTGGCGGAGCAACGTCAAAGGCTGCAGGAGTTGGAAAGTCTTATAGCAAATCTGGGTACCAGAGAAGAAGCTGTAACTGATGAAGCTTTTGAAGAGCGGTTGAAGCAGGCAGAAAGAGAAGTTATGGAGTTGCTCCATGAAGCACAAAAGAGCAAAGGTGAGTTGACCTGATCAGACATGGACTAAGTGAGGGAGTTCTTTGCCTGATGTTCCTGTTCCCTTTGAAGACAGTATGTTTTATTTCAAACCAGTGCTGTGCTCCAGGATTAACAGTAATTTCAGGCAGCAGTGAGGCAGTGAATGTTATTATCAAAACAATAGTGGCTGTGCTTTTATCATGCTGGTCTACCAGCAGTCTTTTTTGTACATAGAAGTAAAGATCTGCCTCTAGCTCTGTATGGATGCAAGTGTTTTGTGTTACCCTCTTTTCTCGAAGCAAAGGAGAGTTTTATTTGTTAAACAAGCAGAAGACGTTGCAGTATACTTATTATGCTTTAAATTTGCTCAGTCATCTTGGGATCAAGTAGTTCTTGTTGGGATATCATCAGCGATCAGAATGAAGGCTTCAAAATCCTGATAGCAAACTTAATCATCCCACCACAAAGTGTAGAATATTCTGAAGAGTGCTGTTTTTCCTGTTCAACTCTGTTTCAAATCGATTCTTGTGTTGTCACCCCTACCACGGTATGTCTGTGAGCAGGATGTTTGTCATGTCTGTGGCAGTGGTTTGTCCTTAGGGTCTCTTTAATGTATAAGATGATGTGTGTTTTGGAAAAGAGAACCCTGAAGCAGACTATTGACTTTGCAGTAAAAGATGTTCCCCTGGGAGCTGGTTCAGTGATTTCAGACCACTTTGGGAAAGTTTGTCCCCTTTGTGTGAAGCTGGGAAAAAGCTAACACACACCTAATGCTGGCATTTACTTGGGAAGATTCCTGCCAGTGACAACGGTTGCTTAAGCTTTTCTCAGCTTTAGCTGAGGTAGATTTATACTGCCTGCTTGGCATCTGTGCCTAGGTAATAGTCCCACATAAGGGGGTAGCAGGATGGAAATTGGAGAAAGATGAGGGAATGGATTTGGTTTTGTGGTGGAACTTTTAATCTCTCTCTCTGTCTTGGAATCATAGAATCATTTAATTTGGAAAGACCCTTAAGATCAAGTCCAATTGTTCCCTGCCCCACAGCACTGCCAAGGCCACCACTAACCCATGTTCCCAAGTGCCAGATTCACCCAGCTTTTAGATCCTTCCAGGGATGGTGATTCCACCATTTCCCTGGGCAGCTGTACCAGGGCTGAACAGCCCTTTAAGTGAAGAAATTTTTCCCGCTATCCAACCAAAACCTCCCCAGGCACAGCTTGAAGCTGTTTCCTCTCATCCTTTCCCTATTCCTTGGGAGCAGAGCCCCAAGGGTGTACCCTCCTGTCAGGGAGTTGTGCAGAGCCAGAAGGTCCCCCCTGAGCCTCCTTTTCTCCAGGCTCAACTGCTCCTCATGAGACTTGTGCTCCAGACCCTTCTCAGCTCCAGGTTCTTCTTTTACTAAGAGGATAAGGTAAATGCAACAAAAACTACCCTTGCAAAAATCTATGCACACCTGTAAAAGTTATTTTTGTTTCTTTGTAGTAGTATGTTTTTGAAATGTGTCAAATGTTCATGTTCAATACATGTGCTGCAAGGTCAAGGTATTTGAACCATCTTAATTTTGGAGTTCTGTGGGCTTCTGCTTGCACTTTAACTCTTAGTAACATTCTCAGCTTTTCAAAAGCCTTGGTTGTGAAGCACATACCTGTGCTGTGATGCCTTCATTATTAAGATGCTGTTGTGGGGAGTTACCTGATGGTCCAGAAATTTGGTGCCTTATAAGTCCTACATATGTGAGAACCAAGGCTCTATCCTGCAAGCTTTGTCAGCCCTTTGGTTTGGGGAGAGTTTGGAGTGGGTTTGTTATTCCACACAGCTCCTAGCTGCTCCATATGGAGCTCCTTATATCTTTCTTCCGAGTAGCCGTTGTTGCCCTGAGTGTGGAAGAATTTATATCTGCACTATTCCTCCGTCTCTGCTTAATTTCTGTGAGATAAGCTAAAGAGAATCCACAAAATAGACATTTTGTACCCATTGAGGAGCAGCTCTGTTGTCATTTTAAGTCAATGAGAGAGGTAAAACATGATTCTGAACACAAAATATCCCATCAGAGTCAGTTCCAACACCCAGTGGGATTGTCTTATTAGCAGTTAATGGCTTTTCATTTCTCCTGCTTGGTGCACATTCTGATTATGACTTTGATCTCGAGCTAAGTGACTAGTGAAATGGCTTTGCCTGGTTCCCTTTCAGCAGGGGATTAACCTACCAACACGTGCCTGCAGTGGTAAGCTGCTGCTCTAGCTTCTCTTCCTGCTCTAATTAGTTTTGCTTCCTCTCTTTTGTGTCATGTGTTTCAGATGTAGATCAGGGCCTCATGGACCGTCTCAGAGACATCAACAGCACCTTAGTGGGTCAACTGAACAGGCTGAGGAACATCCAGGGCACGGTGCAGGACACGGAGAACCTGGCAGAGCAGGCCCGGGTGCGGGTGGAGGACACTGAGGACCTGATCAGCTTGGCTTCTGATATGCTGGAGAAGGCCAAGGTGGCAGCTGACAACGTGGTGAGTGTGCTGCTGAGATCCCCACACAGCTGGGAGAGGGTGAGGGCCTTTCCTTCTCTGCCTCTGGTGTGTTTCTCCACTTGCTCGCTCCCTCATACAGCAAATTTGCATCAAGATTGTGGGAAATCAATGAAGTTCACCACTGTCAGTCACAGATTGTATCTTAGCCCAAACCAACATAAAAAGTCCTGAATAAATACTAGCACCATTGTTTTTCAAGGGATAACCTGTGGTGGAAACTGCATGGGCTAAAGAAAAACATACAGAGAAGTGAGAAGTAGTTTAGACACATCTCTAAGCATTTAGATCATGACAATAAATATTTAAAGCAAAGATGAATAAAAGATGAAAAAAGAGCTTTAAGGGTTTTTTTTTTCCTTCCTGTTTCTTTTTCAGTCCATTACATCTCCAGAGCAAAGCGGGGACCCCAACAACATGACTGTGTTGGCAGAAGAGGCCCGTAAGCTGGCAGAAAGGTAGGCTGTAGCAAGACACACTCATTGTAGCCCACGTCAGGGCCCTGCTCTTCCTACAAGGGGGAAGCAGGATTTCATTTGCTGGGTAGGAAATACACATCCTTTGCTGCTTAAGAGACTGGTGCTGTGGGATGACGGCTGTGTAGCACTGAGGGCAAACATGGATGACAGACATGGCAACCATCTTCCATTGCTAATGTTTCAGCATCTCCCATATGTAAATCTGGGGGAAGGAAAGAAGGAAAAGTAAGAGAGAACATAATGAGGAACTGAGGAAAAAAACTATTGGCTGACAAATCTAATGGCATTATTTTAATTTTGTCATTTTGTCCAGGCACAAAAAGGAAGCTGATGAGATTGTTCGCACAGCCAAGGCTGCAAATGATACTTCCACAGAAGCATATCAACTGCTGCTGAAGACCCTGGCTGGAGAAAACCAAACTGCAATTGATATTGATGAGCTCAACCAGAAGTGAGTCAGTAACAGAAAATTGTTTTTATTTCCTGACTTTAGGGCATTGTTTAAAACTAAGACAACCCTCTGTATGCTTTGGAGTTTGCAGGAGGTGATTTTCAATTTCTTAGCCTCTCCACTCTCTTACTGAGTTCAGTTCTACCAAAAATACTGTTACATAACTGGATCCTTGGGGATTTTTTAGGTACAGTCAAGCAAGGAATATTTCTCGAGACCTTGAGAAACAGGCCAACAAGGTACTTGCGGAGGCAGAGGAAGCTGGAAACAGAGCCCTGCAGATCTATGCTAATCTCACCAGCCTGCCTACTGTGGATTCCACGGGGCTAGAGGTACATGTGGGCACCATCATGTGAAGTGTTTCCTGAAGATTACTGGGTTGCTGGCATACCTTGCATGTGCTCTGCTAATGTTCACTGCATAAGAACGCTCTGTGGGTTTTTTGTCCATCCAGGCATAATCCAGCTTTTATACAATTCCAACATTTATGCAGGAGATTTAAATGCAGAAAACCACCTCCATAAACCCCACCTCCCCCAGTTTCTGAAGGACAAAAATCTGAGTGAAATGTTTGCCAATCATCTTGGCTTGAATGTAGAAGTGGAAAAATTTACCACCTGTTCAGGAATTCTTTAACATTCACGAATCTGTGTGTGTGATTTCCACCTGCAGAATGAGGCAAATAAGATCAAGAAGGAAGCAGAGGAACTGGATCAACTAATTGCCAGGAAGCTAAAAGATTATGAGGACTTGAGAGAAGATATGAAAGGAAAGGAGCTAGAAGTAAAGAACCTCTTGGAGAAAGGGAAGACAGAGCAGCAGGTCAGTTCCATGTTGTGCAGGTTTTTGTTCCCTTGGGGAAAAAAAAAAACAAGGAACACAACTGGCCAGATGCAAATGATTTCATCTTACTCAGTGTTACTTATTGATTCAAAGAATGCTAAAGAATGGCCCCAGAAAGGAGATACAGAAAGCTGTTAAAAGCAATGGCTTTGAATAGGAGATATTTGCTAGATACAGCGTCAGATTTGTATTCAGAACAGTATTCCCAAAGTACATACACTCATCTGATCTCGGAGGAAGCACTGCTGTTCTGGATGGTGTTGTTGTTTGAGACTTAACAGTGCTTTTTCATACACCTACACGATTGTCCTTCAGAAAGTGGGAATACATTGATACATGTCATGTCTCCTCAGACTGCAGACCAGCTCTTGGCTCGAGCAGATGCAGCAAAAGCCCTGGCTGAAGAAGCTGCTCGGAAGAGCAGTGGCACACTACAGGAGGCCAATACCATTCTCAGCAACCTGAAAGGTAAGGAGAAAGCATTTGGAATGAATCCTTCAATTCCAGTGTGACAAGTCACTTGGCAGTAGGATATTCTGGTTGAAGAGGCCCTGCTATTGCCCTTACCTGAGTGTTGGGTGTATTCTTTCAGCTTGTTTTTCTTTAAAGAAAATATACAAGTGTTTTCAGGGACTGGAAATTGCCTTTTGACTTCCTTATTTAGCGTCAGAAGATGTGCAGTAAGGAGAGCTGACCCCAGTTTGCTCTTCATCCTTCCAGTGTCAAGGCAGCAAAGCCTTGGGTAGCTTGGTCAAAGGAGCATCCCAAAGCTTTCCTGGAGCATGTGATAAAGATCTGCTTTTCCCCCTTAGACTTCGATAAGCGGGTGAACGACAACAAGACAGCAGCTGAGGAGGCGCTGAAGAAGATCCCTGCCATCAGCCAGACCATTGCAGAGGCCAACAACAAGACACAGCAGGCAGAGCTGGCTCTGGGCAACGCTGCTGCCGATGCCCGCGAGGCCAAGGCCAGAGCAGATGATGCTGAGAAAATCGCCAGCTCCGTTCAGAAGGTGGGTCTGCTGCAGCTCACCCCCACTGAGATCCTGCTGAGGATTCATGATTGCATGAACTCTTGTTACTCTATGTCCTGGTGAGCTCCATGTGCTCTCTGCTGTATTCCCCACTGCAAATGCAAAATATGGCAAGATAGGAAATCCTTTGATGAGAAGGATTGAAGGAAGTTCTGCACCTTCACCACCTTTTACCATCCTCTCCCACCTGTTGGCTGCAGAGTGCTGCTGCTACCAGAGCTGAAGCCGACAAGACCTTTGCTGACGTGGCAGGACTGGCCAGGGAAGTGGATGACATGATGAAGCAGCTGCAGAATGCAGAAAAAGAGCTGAAGCGGAAGCAGGCTGATGCTGAGCAGGATATGAAGATGGCAGGCGAGGTAAGTACTGCTGGCAGGTGACAGCAGTGGCTGGAGCTGCCTTCTCCCTGCTGTCCTGGCGATGAAGGCTTTCCTCCTGTTCTCCTCTTGCAAAGACAGTGCTGTGTCCAGCCAGTATTCCGACTCTTCCAAGTTTTAAGTGGGACTGAAAAGGAGACAAGTTGTGGTGCATTAGCATAGGCTCCCTGCTGGAATTTGAGAGCTACTTTTCCTTTTATTTTGACCAAAACTAGACTGTATAGCCCTATTGATTCCATCCTGGCTTTCACTGCAAAATCCTGCTTGGTTTTCAGGGATCCCCATGCTGAAATATTCAGAAAACAAATTACTTGAAGATTGTCAGTCTTCTCCCCAGCCCTGTGATAAAGATCTTTGTGCAGGATTGTTATCCTGGAGTGAGGAGACAGATGTGGTGACTAAGTGCAGAGGAGAGGCAACAGTTTTTTAATCCCTACACCTTTTTTGTGCTCTCACTTATTTTTTTTTATATCTTACAGGCCTCACAGGCTGCCCAGGAGGCAGAAGACAATGCAAGAAAAGCGAAGAACTCTGTGAACAGCCTACTGACTGTCATTAATGACCTGTTGGATCAACTAGGTATGACTGTCTTTAATGTGATCTATGCCTTTGAGTGTTTTCCTGATGTGTGCTGGCTTTCCTGCCAATATTGTTTGAGGAACCAGATGAATCTGTTGATCTCTTGAAATGGGATTTGTGTGGCTTTGGCAAGGACTTTGGGTTTTTTTTCTTTCCTCAGTAGCCTCAGAGCTTGTTGGGCAATGTTCTGTGTTGGTTTTCTGCAAACTGAAGACTTCTTGAGGCAGTGGAGATGTCACCCACATGGCTGGTCCTGTTTCAGATGCTGTCTCTACTGCAGAGATGGCAGTAAATGGGGTCTGCTGTGGGTTCAGAGAACCCAGAGTGTCTATTGAAGGGGTTTTAATGCACTTCACTGTTTGCTTCTGGCTTTTCAGGGCAACTGGAGACAGTGGATTTGAACAAACTGAATGAAATTGAAGGTACCCTGAACAGTGCCAAAGACCAGATGAAAGACAGTGACCTGGACCAGAAAGTGTCTTTCCTCGAGAGAGAAGCCAAGAAGCAAGATGATGCAATACAGGCCTACAACAGGGACATTGAAGAGATCCTGAAGGACATTAGCAACCTGGAAGACATCAGGAAGACCTTGCCATCTGGCTGTTTCAACACCCCGTCCATTGAGAAACCCTAAGGGGGTGGGGGGAATCGCCCTGGTGAGTGGTGGTTCGGCCATGGAGTGCCTTAACACACATTACCTTCTCCAAATCCCCAACTCTTCGCTGCTCGCAGCCACTGTTTCCTTGTCAAATCAGGATAAGTTGAAAGGGGGGTTTTTTTGTTGGTTTGGTGTTCTTTTGTTTTGTTTTTGTTTTGGTTTTTTTTGTTTTGTTTTTGTTTTTTTCTTTTTTCATTTTTTTTGTTTTTTTTTCTTTGTTTTGTTGGGTTTTTTTGAGAAGCAAATTAATTAAATATCCGTCTTTGGGCATCAAAGGGGTTTTTTTATATAGATTGTTTTCCTGAGCACTCCACCTTTGCCCCTTCCTCAGACAGTTTCCCTTTGATTAGTGCAAGGATGAGAGATGCTCTGGACTCTTTATACTGTGGTTCAGAAATAACCATGTGAGCTGTATACAGCAATGCAAAACTAACACAACTTTCTCTCCTGTCTTCTCCCTTTGACTGTAAAATCCTCAGTCCTGGAGCTCTTTGTCCCTATGAAGGAAGGGGATGGCTACCAAAGTATTACTGTAATGGCCAGTATAGCTGCACTCAATTCAGATCCTTCTTCCCAACTTCTAACCCTGTGAATTTATTTTTTTCGTCATTACCTAGTGGCCAATCCAACAAAGTGTTGGTAGCCTTTGACAAAATAGCTGAAGCCTCTTTCTGAAATGCTTTCTGTGATGATGCATCGCTATGAGAAAAAGGCAGCCTCTGATTGGAGCTCTTTGGGAAGATGGGATACTGGTGGAGCGGTGGGTCTTGCCAGCCCCACTTCTGTTCTCTGGAGAAGTTTTGGGTCTAGTCTGAAAGCTGCTACCTGCTGGGTAGTCCAGACTGCCAGAGTGTGGAAGCCACAAGCTGCATTCCCATCTGTTGCTACTGAATTTCCAGAGGATCTGGTTTTCTGTGCATGGAATGTGACTGACAGATGAGTTTGTGGAAGCAGGACAAATCTTGCTGAAGAGGAGAGCTGCCATCCAGAGAGCTCCAACAGCTGCACTGGCCTCCATGCTGAATGTCTTTGGGTGGAGAAAGAAGGGGGAACATGAGTGGAAATGGAAAGGTTTTTTTTTTTTCTCCCCATATTTTTCCTGAAGGAGGACAGTGGGATTTTTATCTCTCCTGCCATTGCTCTGGCGTTTTGCCTGTTTTAAAGCTGGGAGGAAGAGCTGGAATTTCCTGGTGCCCTCCTTTCTTTTTGCCTCCAGATCTCCAGTCACCATAAAGCTACTGCAGCACAGGGACCTCAGGCCAGGCTCAGGTGGCAGCTCTGCCTTTTACACCACTCCCACCGCTGCCCTGCAGGCTCTCTCCCCAGGCAGTGCTCACTGGTGCTGGGTGGGAGTGGCGGGGAGCCCCCAGCTCCCAGACAAGAGCATCCTCTGCAGCTTCCTTCTTGCCTCCAGCCTGGCATCCCTCCCCCCTTTCCCCGAGATCCAGTATATATCTATCCTTAAACACTATGCAACTTTGTACGTTTGCGTAGCGGGCAAGAACTTATTATCTGACACACACTGGTGCTATTAATTATTTCAAATTTATGTTTTTTGTGTGAATGTGATGATTTTTTTTTCCGTTTTTTTTATCATGATTATAGTGTGAGGAAGTCTCTTGTGCGTGTGTATGTGTGTGTAAATATACTCAGCCATATTTCCAGAGTGGCACAGCCTGGCCTCCTCTATGTGCTTTCCCCTGTAGCCATTGGGGCATGTGCACCATGTATCGCTTCTCTCTGTATCATTCCCTTAAAACTTGGGATTTCTCCTAGCTGGGCTCCTGCTTCCTTCCCTCTACCGTACCCCCAGCACCCATCCATAACCACTTTGCCTGTCGGGTGGATGCTTTCCAGCCCTGTCTCCAAAGCCAGCCCTGCGCCCCATGATGCCTGCAGCACTTGTGTGTCCCTTGTCCCCTGGGATGCTGTGCCAGGAGTGGAACAGGGGCTGTGCTTTTGCAGTTGGGCTGTGAGGAGCTGTAGCACTGTTGGGACACCAGACCAGCGCTGAGGTGGTCAGAGAGCTGCATTTGGGGACATCTTGATACCACTGTGCATGGCAGGAGGCTTGGTGCAGACAGTGCTGCTGGGCAGGGGTTGTTTGGTCTCCCAAAATCTGCATGGCTCTTGTATCCCTTCCCTTAATGATTGTGGGATTTCCCTCCTGCCTGGAAACACCTCTGGAGGAGAGCTCCCTGTGCCTGCACACACAGGGACGTTGGGTTGCTCTGGGAAGATAGCTGTGACCACATCACCTCTGCCAAGGCTGTGAGAAGAGCAGATGCGAAGATGTGTGCATGCCCTGGCTGACCTCAGGCCTAAGGTTTCCTGCTTTCTTGTGGTTTTTTTTTTTTTCTTAAGCAGTTTTTAACAGAATTTTATTTTTAAATGAAAAAAAAATCTTTATAAGCAATCTGTTAATCAGTACTGCTTTACAGCCATTATTCATTGTATAAGTCCAGTTATTTCTTTACATAATGTGATGATGTGACAGCTGCTGGTGGAGTGCTGGGTGTCACAGATGACATGTGACATCCCTTCATCACCTTATTCCTGACTGTAGCCCCCTCAGTATGTGCCTTCACTCCAGCTTTTTTTGCCTTAATCTGTGGTCTTGCTATCTGGGGCAGTGAACAAAATGCAACACTTGCAGTTTTTATGTATAAAACAGTATTTCTTATTTATAATAAAGTCTGAATATTTGTAACCCCTTATACCTGGGTATTCTGTTGAGTATTACTTTATTTTTGGTGGTAGGATATTGACAGTCTCAGCTGCAAGATTCACCTCTTATTCCTTAAACAACTTGGTTTGGTATGAGAAAAAGGGAGAAGAAACTTGGAAATGCATGTGGTGGGATACAGATGACAAGGATGATGATTTTTCCTTGTGTCCACTGCTCCACTGCCATGGCTGTGATGGATTTTAAGCTGCTGGTTTTCCAGGACTTAAAAACATACTATGTTGGTGCTGATGCTATTGGAGTGGCACTGTCTTCCTGGAAAGCCCTGAGGAACTGGGGGAAGTTTATTTACGCTGTAAGGGGAAAATCCTTTTTACTGAACAGATAGAAAAGGATGGGGCTCCTGGGAAAAGGAAAAAAAAACCTGAATAAAGAAGCTGAAATTACAGGAAACTGCCACAAATCTGGGTGCTCTGTGTTGCTCCTGGGTCCTGTCTCCCAGAGCCTGGCCTGAATTAAGCAAATTTTTAAGGACATACTGCAGTGATAGGAGGCTAGGCTGTTCTGCATTCACGCTTGTCTTACAGCTCCAGCTGGATTTCTGTTATTTTTCTTAGCAGAGGAAAACACGCAGGTCTCATTAACTTGCATCAGAGCTAATCCTGTCTCAGCTGGTAAATTCTTATTATTTTTGCATGTCAGTTTGTGTACTTTCAACCTTTCATTCTTCAGTTGTCACCAATAATTTTGTTTTCTAAAATACGTATTTTTTTTCTTGCCAGTGTTTTTGTGAAGCAAATCCCAGCTGGTGAAATCTGGCTGAGGTTTCAGCTGGATTGTGGGGAGCAGTCAGGGAGCAGACAGTTGGGTGGTGGGACAGTTCTGATTTTGCACGGGCTGTAGGTTGACATGGAGCCTCTTACCATTTTGAGGCAAAAATGCTTAGATTAGGAAGCAAGTCTATGTCCTTTTTTTATCTTCAGGATTTTTATCTTCAGAAGTTTTTTGTGGGCATTGTGCAAACGTGTCTCAGAGGTGATCTTGAAGGAGGATGAGCATCACATTCATGTGGTTTTCAGAGGTAATGCTCCACGATAGTGGAGGGTGATGAGGTAAGAGTAACCTAAGTAGATACTCAAAAATCTGTTACAGGGAAGAGCAGACCCAACTCCAAGGGACCATGATAATGCCTTACAGGTTGCCAAACTGTTACACCAATATTTTGGAGTTCAGGTAGACAGGCCCTCCTCGTATACTCTGCTCAGTGTAGGCAGTGCCTGACATCAAGGTGGGTGATGAGGCACCTTGCTGAGCAGTGACCAAGCCATGCTCTGGGAGCCTTTATTCTCCTTCAGTTCCCTGTGTTTCTTCTTGCTGCCCAGGTTCAAGCTCCATCATCTCTAGTGCTCTCTGGAGAAGCAGGAGGCTGGCTGGGGCAAGGGGCCTGGTGGGCAGGTAGCAGCGGGGAGGGCGTGGACAGACCTGAGCTGGGTTCCCTCTCACTTGTGGGGAGGACAAGATATTGTTACAAGTTAAAAAGTGCTGGGAACAACAGCCTGGAGGAGACATCTCTAGTGTGTTTGCCTGGATCTGAGGAAGTGGAGGAGGTCATACGGCTGTCACATCGAGCTGGCAGTGTCCTATGCTCCCCATCTACAGCCATGACATATTGGACCACATTCTGGTTATTTTTTCTAGTTGGCTGCTGGCTTGACACCTTCAGTGTGCCCCCATCCCAGAAGCATCAGGAATGCCATGTAAAAGTTATCCCATAGAGGCTGGGCATGGAGACAGGGGAGAATGCAGTTGAGTGGCAATGCCTTCTTCCTTCATCCCTGTTTGTCTCACCCCTTGCTGGCCCAGGCAGGGCACAGGCAAAGCACAGCCAGACATGCCAGCACTTCTTGCTGTGCCACTGCTGCTGCCCTGCCCTGCCTACACACTGCCAG
This sequence comes from Acrocephalus scirpaceus scirpaceus, assembly GCA_910950805.1. NCBI lineage: Eukaryota > Metazoa > Chordata > Aves > Passeriformes > Sylviidae > Acrocephalus > Acrocephalus scirpaceus. The sequence continues at coordinate 24,370,709 of OU383779.1, forward strand.
CATGATGCCTGCATGATCCCTGCCTGCTCCCTGCCTGCTCCCTACCTGCCTGCTCCCTACCTGCATGATCCCTGCCTGCTCCCTGCCTGCTCCCTACCTGCATGATCCCTGCCTGCTCCCTGCTTGCTCCCTGCCTGCTCCCTACCTGCATGATCCCTGCCTGCTCCCTGCCTGCTCCCTACCTGCATGATCCCTGCCTGCTCCCTGCCTGCCTCTGCCCATCCCAATTGGATGCCCAAATGATCTCTGCTCCAGGTGGCTCTGGCTGTTATAAGGACTTTTTCCCAGGACACCCAGCTGTCAGAGGAGACACTGAAGTCCAGGCTCCATTGCTACACTGGTTTTTGGTGATGCCAGCACATCATGATCACTGATTTTCCACACTGTGAGGAAATCCCAATCTCTTGGAGGATGTGGCAGATCAGATGGCCCCTTGCAGAAGGAGGCTTGGGGGTACCCCAAGAAGGAGGTGGGAGTACCATAAATAAGGGTTGACCTGGGCTGCAAGGACTAACAGCATCATGGTGTTCATCTGGCATAAGTCACCAAAATGGATTTTCTCACTTACATTAGTAAAACCATCACTTCAGAGTTTTTACACATCCATCACCAGCAGCCATCAGCAAAATTTAGATTATTATGTTGTTTAAGACTGGTTCTGGAGCTGTTAATTCTGCCACGGCCACATCCTCAAGGATTGATGAACTTGTGAGCCACAGTGGTCTGCCTGCAGGAGCAGCTTTTTTGGCTCTGTTGTGAATGAACATAAAACATCTTCAGAAAGACTTTTCTTGTGTTGCAGATTAAAAGACAGAGGTTTTCCAGTGAAATAAAACTGTTTAGTTGCAGTGTCTGATGAGCACAGCTGTTCTTTATGCCTCCCTTTGCTTATACTTTTGCTTATTCTAAAGTTAAAACATCTCTGTTAATCACGTTGGTGTGAGACCTTTTCTCAAGGGTGCTGCCATAGTGACAGGCTGCAGTGGGACATTTGCTCTGTGGAGGGTGGTGGGCAGCTGCTCATTCCAGATCAGATGTGTTTAAAAAATCAGGGCCCCAGGAAATACATTTTTGGTAGTCTCATGGCTTGTGGTTTTCAGGGGTAATCTTGAAGCATAGTGGTGGATGACTAGGTGAGAGTAATCTGAGTCAATAAGCAGAGATGACTGAGGAACGAGCTGTCACGGCATTGTTTGCACAAGTGGAGTGAGAGGTGGGGTGGCAACAGTGAGATACAAGGGATAACATGGAGGAGGCAGATAAGGGAAAAGCTTCCTGATAGGGAGGGCTGGTGTTCCAAGAGAGAAGCCAGCCAAGGATGTGGTCTGGGTGAGACCTAAGGGAACTGCTGTTACAGACCACCCTGCTGGCGATGACCTTCCCAAGCAGAGGGGTGTCAGCTACCAGGTAGGAAGGACACAGCAGAAGTGTTGTGGGCAAGTGATGTACTTAAGAGCAGAAGGGATTGTGCCTCCTTAGAGGTATGAGTGGATCCTAGAGGACTTTTGAATTGGTGGGAGTACCATAAATAATTTTATCTCACTTAAAAAAACAGTAATGAAAACCAGACAAAACATCCTCAAATGCCAAACCCCACCACACCACTATTGCATTTGGGAAGATGTGTTCCTTGTTGTGAGCTGTTGTGAGATCCAGCAAGTGAAATGAAAAGGAAACCTCCTGTTTATAAAGTGAGTTGACTCAATCAGCAGAGGCAGGTACAGTTGGCAAAGGGAGGTGCAGAGATGTGGTGAGTTTGGGCTGGCTGTACCCATGAGATCACCAGGAGCCACAGAGGAAAGCCCTGTGAGTCACCTCCAGGTGTCTGGAGTGTCTGGAGGCTCTTGGGGAGTGTAAGAGGCTCAGACAAGGAACTCAGTGTTAATCACTCTGCTCTGTCAGGCCTGAAGTGAGCAGCATGTCACACCTTGGATTGAGTTTGAATCCCTAATGGAGAAGGGGACCTATAGGCAACTTGTGTCTCTGGGGATGAACTTGTTAGGTGTTTTCATTCTATTTAAAGGTGCTCCTGGACCACCTGCAGTCACTTGTGGCATGAGGAGTCTCATGGCATGAGCAGGGGAGGTGCTGTGATCCATCATGAGGGCCCATCCTTCACTGTGCCCCTCTGATGGGCCTCAGGGCAGGTGGATATGCTGGAGTCCTGCTTATCCTGACGTGTGCAGGATGTGGAGAACCCCTGCCTCCAGATTTCTCTTTTCCCCTGTAGAAGTGGTCATGTCCTCCTGCAGGGCAAAGGCAAGCAGTGAGGTAGAACTGGCCTTCATACCTTGTGTGGCTTGGCAGCTACCCTTGAGAAAAAAGTGCTGATGGACCTGGGCTGTGGAGCCTGGCATCTTCCTGTCTCTGTCAGCAGCCTCAGACAAGTGTTTCCCCCTCTCCGTTTCCACTCCTCATCCTTCTTCTAGCAATAAAACGATGTGGTAGGTGAGGCCAAGAACCTATCTAAGCCCATTTTCCATCTCAGGAACAAAAGCAGACAAATGTGTGATGATTTCTGCCTCCACCTCATCTCTAGGTCTGGGGCTTTCCTGAACTTGATGAATATCTGGTAAATCCCAATCGATCTGCTTTTCGATTTATTCAAGCTGACCTTGGGTCTCTTTGCATCCCCAGTCCTGCTAGTCACCTGAAATCAGCCCTGCTCTTGCAGGTTGGCTGGCTGGACCTGGCTTGCGAGCCATCCACCCTCCCCAGGCTTCCTGTGAGCTCATCCTGTTTCATTTTGTTCCCTGCAACCTCCGGCGTGCCCGGACAGCCCGGCTCCCCCCAGCCGGCACCGCTGCCCTGCCTGTGGAGGCAGCGGCGGCCGGGGAGATGGAGCTGGGCAGGAGGGGTGTCTTCAGCAGCCGCAGCTGTATTTTTTTTCCCTAAGAGAGTGCGTGCAGGAGGTGCTCGGGGTGCTGTGCCTCGTCTGTGCCTGTCTGTGGATGGGGCAGGCCCCTGTGTGCGCTCCCTGGGCTGGGTCTCGCTGTGAGTCAGCCCACGGCATAGGCGCTCTTCCTGTTGGGAGTGACTCAGGTGGAGCAGCCGATAAAACACGCACCAAAAAAAGGCACCGGGCAGCCGCTGTGCAGCCCCGCCGGAACGGGCGCCTGCTGCTCCCCGGCACAAGAGATGGCCGAGTGCTGGCTCCTGCCCCTGGCCTGCCTCGCCGCGTCCCTCCTGCCCGCAGCCCGGAGCACACGCAGCGGACAAGGTGAGGCTTCACCTCAGGGTGGGGCGGCTGTTCCTGCTCCCATCCCGCCGGAATCTGGCTGGCAGCTCTCTCCCCGTGCTGGAGAGTGCCGGTGACTGGAAGCTGGCCTGGGAGTGCGGCATCCTGCTTAGGGTGCTCTTCCCCTCCTGCCTTCGGGATTGATACTGATCTGTAGGTGCTTCTTAGTTTTCCTCCGAGGTTAAATATCCCATGAGGAGTTGGTCTTCGTTTTGTCCCTGGCATCCCCTTTCAATCACTTATTTATATGCAATGACCTCATTGCTGTCGGTATAGAGCTTTGTTCCCAGGGTGGGATGTGGGTGTGAGCGCGAGCATCACCCAAGCAGTGGCTGACCTGCCCATCACCGCTGGAACCAAAACTTTCCCCGAGCCTGAAGAAGAGCTGGCAACATCCAGGACCCAGTTTGCTGTAATAACATGGCAGTATTTGGATTTTGTGCGGGTCTGTGGGGTTCACAAGGTGCCACAGCCCTGCTGCATCCTATGGGAGACAGGAGTCTCCTGTGGTCCACTGCTTTAAAAATCCAGCAGATCCTCTTGCACGTGCAAATCTCAGGTGGTGGAGAGTGTCATTGAGGGAGATTTAAACGTGTTCAGCCCAATGGCAATTCAGCTATCTGAATTTTGGGTTCATTGGCCTATAGTCTGGAGATGGGTACATTTGGCCAAAATCAGGTTTTTGCATATATTTTGTAAATACTGAGTGATTTTGCAAATACTGAGTGATTTAAATTTGTTTTGGTCTCCAGTACTGATATTCTGAAGTAAGCTTGCTGGGCTTGAAGTTGAATTTTATCAGTTTTAAGTTTGGTGCAAAGGGAAATAAGTTCTGAATAATGTTTTTGTTTGGGTTTTTTTTCAAAAGAAAAAAAAATATTTGTTTTGCTTTACATGCTACTTGGGTTAATTATTACATCAGCCTTAATTACATGTGAGTTTTAAAATACTGGTATAGATTCTTCCTCTGCTCCTTCCTGGCAGTGTGTGGGAAACTGTTGCTTTTCCAGGGGCTCTTGATCTCATTTCTGTGTGTATGTAAAGCCTATGGTCAATAGGGGCTGTGTTTTCATGCTGCAGCAGACTTTGAGTGGGTTCAGTGGTGTAACTGAGCCCACTGATGGAGCCCCAGCCAGGTCTTCCTGCAATGAGAGACTGTAAAGCTGGGCAATGGGGACAGCCAGCCTTGGAGCAGCAGATGGGACAGGTCACTGTCCCAAGACCACAGAGCAGAGAATGGCTTGTATTGACACAGAGCCTTCATTGCATGCAAAGCTCTGTTGTTCTCCTGATGGAAGGAGGGATCTTTGCAAGTTGGCTCATGTGTACAGGGCTGTCGGATCCTCACAGACCCATGGCCACCCTCACTGTCTGGTTCTGTGAATTTAAGGAGACAGTTTAAGAAGCCTGAAGCTGACTGTCTTCTTCTCCAAGCCTTTCTGATGTGAGAATTCATCTCAGCACAGCCATCGAGCATTTTTCATGCTTTATTCTGCTAGTGGGAGCTGGGGGAATGACATCCTGCTGGATGTGTGCCATGGATCTCCTGCATCCTGACGTAGCACTGAAGAAATCCAGCTGCAAATCTTCTCCTCAATAGAACCTGCTCTTTTCCATGGATGATCTCAGAGCAGACCCTCAGGGCACCTGGATACAGAAGTGATCCTGTCCTCAGCTGGTCCTCATCCTCCAGCAGTCCTTCCTGCTCCATCTTGTTATCAATTCCAGTGCCTTGCTCTTGGTAAGGATTAGCCTGCCTGAGCTCCCGGCTTTCTGGGGGATGACCAGGAGCAGACATACCAGTGCAGTGGTGGCACCAACCTGCCACAGCATCTTAAATGGCTTTGAATCAGCGAGACAGGAGCTTGTTCCAGGGCTGGAGAGCTGGTTCCTAACATGCTGCAGCAGTAGAGCAACAAAGAAAGATTTTCATTCCCTGGGGGAATGGTGTTCGTGCCTGTAATTTAGCAACCCAGTAAATCCTCTAGATTGCGTAGGGTGATGCATGGGTGGAGTTCAACTCAAAGATCCTTATGGGTCACTTCCAACGTGAGATTTAGCTGGAGTGTAGAGGGATGGGGAGTGGGATCAACCCAAGCAAGATCTTTCTACTGTGAAGGTGAGCACAAATACTTGAAGAAAGTCTCGTGCTGCTGCTTTGTGTTGTCTGTGCCCTTTGGTCACTGTGACGTTCTGTGAGGCTGGAGTTGCTTTCCCAGACCCTAGAGGCAGGAATTCTGTGCCCACAGGTCCCCTCCCTGCAGGCTAGGGTGGCAGAAGACTCCTGAGCTCTGTCTAGGTCTCCTGGCAGCCAGATTGCGAGGCTGTGCTTGCCGAAGTTGGAAAAAATCTCTCTCCCTGTTTGCTGGCGCATGAGGTCATCTCCACTCTTGGCAGAGGCTGCACTGAGTGCCTCCCTCTGGAATGCGGTGCCGATGGGTGTGTGGGAGGGCGGCGCCCAGGTGTGAGTTGAGAGCAGGAGGCTTTGCCTGCTCCCAGGAATCACATACACAGAGGACAGGGACGTTGTACCCTGGGGCTGAGCTATGCCAGAAGAGAGCTGGGAAGGAGGAGGCTCAGTGTGTACGAGTACACGGCGCTGTCTGCATCCTTGCAGCAGGTTTCTGCACATTTTTGGACTCTCCCCACCTCCTGTGCTCTCAGAGGTGACCTGGGCAGGGGTTGGGTAGCTGAGGATAGCCTTGCTTCTCCCAAGGAGGTCAGCAGTGAGCAGAGCTCCTTAGAGGGAGGTCGAGGCTCCCGTGGCAGCAATCAGGGTGGTCTGGAGCAGTTCCTCAGCAGGCTCTGTGCCCCTGAGGACCTGGCTTTTTCCCTTGGGATGTTTCTTTCTCCTGCCTGCCTTTGCCAACCATTCTCTCAGCTTTGCCTGCTCTCCTCAGTGATCCTGAGGGGCATGTCTGGAGGAAGGGTCCTCAGGATTAAATGCTCCAGCACTGGTCACTAAGGGATTGACAAGTAGGTGAGAGGTGGCTTCAAGGTGAAGCAAGTAGGTGAGAGCAGCCAGACAAGGCAGTAGAGTGCTGGAGTGGGCACATCTGGTGAGATTCCTGAGTCTGATGTCCAGAGGGATCATCTGTCTTGGCTATAGACGAATGCAGAATCTCATGCCTGTTCTTCCTGCCATCCCTCATGCAGCAGTATGGGCAGCTGCAGCTTTCTTCACAATGATGGAGGGTGGGGTGAGGTGACCTGTCCAATCCTGCCCAAACCTTTTTCGTTAATCTCCCTCTGGCTGGCAGACTTCTGCCAAACTCCTTGGATCACAGACCACTCCTCATCAACCCTGCACTGTAGACCTGGGTGGAGAGACTTGGTGGAAGCTGGTTGAGCTTTTCCTACTCAACTCACTCCTGGCCAAGTGAAACAAAGGATAACCTCAGGAAACGTTCCCTTTTCCCCAAAGTCTCTAGTAAAGCCTTACTGACCTCTCACAGCTGCAGCTGGTCTGTAGCTGCAAAGATAAATCTGGCCATCACAGACCCCCAAACTTGGCCAGCCTAGAAGTAAACGAGTCCCTGGGTGAGCAATGATAGGATGGATTTGAACGCAAACAGGGACCCCAGCCAATCCCTCTCAATCCTGAATGCAGACACATCACTGGCCAGGGAGCTGGGCGGTGCTGAGACCCCGACCAATCAGTTTCCTAAGCCTGGGAGGTTTGAACCCCCTATAAAAGGGGTTGGTCATAATAACTCTGGGCTATTTGTCTCAGACTCTCAGTGAGTCCTGTTGTATGTCTGTCTCCAACCTATGGCATAACATGGTAATAGTTACCCATGCATTTCTCAGACAAGGCTGGGTTTTTTTTCAAAACCATCTCTGCTTACTCAATGTCCTGTTTGTGTTGCAAGACCTGTGAAAGAATGGAGAACAGCCCTGGCAATGCTGTTGTGTGGGTTGTGGCTGTTTGGCTTGGGTTTGTCTATCCTCAGCAGAGAAGTGGGGCATTCCTCCCCAGTGTGGGGGCGCAGAGCACACTGTAGGGATGGTGGCACTGGGGTGGCTGATGGACGCAGACATGGGGACAAACGCAGAGATGTGAGGAAGCAGCTCACTGTTAGCAGAGCTGGAAGGGGAGGTTTGCACCACCTGCCCCCTGTTCCTTGCCCCTCAGGGTGGGATTGCTGCTGATGCCTTCATCTCCAGGCGTCATCTGAGATGTCTCTCTGCTCTCCTCTCCCCAGTGTGTGACTGCAATGGGATGTCCAGGCAGTGCGTCTTTGACTGGCAGCTCCTGAGGGAGACCGGGAACGGGTTCCGCTGCCTCGGCTGCCTGGGCCACACGGAGGGCGCGCACTGCGAGCGCTGCAAGGACGGCTTCTTCCGCCGCCGGGGGGAGCGCTGCTGCCTGCCCTGCCTCTGCCACCCCTGGGGTACGTGCACAGCTGCTGGGGGAACGGGGCTGAAGGCACCTGGGCGGGTCAGGCTCTGAGCCCCTGCAATACCAGACCACAGGTTTCAAGACCCACCTGCCCTCTGAAATAATCACAAACCCGCAGAATGATTTGGGTGGGAAGGTGCCCATCCCAACCTCTCCCTCCTGTCTTTCTGCAGGTTCCCTCAGCACACAGTGTGACAGCGATGGCCAGTGCAGCTGCAAGCCCGGAGTGATGGGGGACAAGTGTGACCGGTGCCAGCCGGGCTTCGAGTCCCTGTCCGAGGCAGGGTGCCGGAGGAGCGGGCAGTGAGTGCTGGCCACCTTTGGTGGCATGGGGCCAACGGGAGGTCCAGCCTTCAAAGCTCTCCTGGGCCTGTGCTGGCTGAAAACACCCCCTGCAAAGGCAGGGTTGATTTCATGGCAGCTCATGGACAACCTTGAGCCAATCATGCTAGGAGAGAGTGGGCTTGAGTGAGGCTGGACCTCTGTGCTAACCTGCAGGTCTTGGTGTCCTGCAACACCATCAAAATCTGAACTTAGCCACTCTCTGAGATGTTGGTTTCATTACCCAGATAATGCCCAACATGTGACAGTCATGTAAAACAAAACCTGCCCGTTGTGGGGCTGCCTCATGTTGGTGCCACTTGCAAGGAGATGTGCATGCAAAAATCAACCTGTTCCTTTTCATGAAGCCCTGTTTAAACACCTTTAGAAACATTTCTGATCTGACTGTCTCAGCTGTGTCCTCTTTTTCCTCACCTCACCCCCCACACTGCTCCTTTGGGGCTGCTGGCAGGCAAAGGGTGCTAGCAAGAGACTGCTGCCTGCAGTCCTGCTGCTGGGCCTGGCCTCCTGCTCAAGCCTCCCTGGGATGCTGCTGCTTGGTGAAGCTCAGTCAAGGTCTATTAGACTCAGCCAGGGTTTATTAAGCTCAGTGGAGCTTCACTTTGCACTTGTAGGCAGGTCTGATGCTTTGGGATGCCCTGGAGCAGCAGCAATGGGCACCGGCTCAACTTGGCACTCACAGTGCTGCAGATTTCAGAAAGAGGTGGCTATGCAGATTATTTCCCCACTGTCTTGTGTAGAAACAGGAAGCAGTGAGCTCCTAGGCCAAGCTGGAAATCCAGGTAGAGGTTCCTGCTGTACCTTTGCAGGAGCCTGCAGTGTGAGTGTGACCCAGCGGGCAGCACGGGAGACTGTCACTCCGGCCACTGTGTCTGCAAGGAGAGTGCCACTGGAGAGCAGTGCCAGAGGTGAGTGTCAGGAGGATGTGCTGGATGCTGCTTGGCACAGCCTCCCCTCTGCAGTTTCTCCTCTGGCAGTTCACCAAGTCTTAGAATGGTTTGGGTTGGAAAGGGTGTTAGAGCTTATCTCATTCCATCCCTGCCATGGGCAGGGACACCTTCCACTACCCTGGGTTGCTCCAAGCCCCATCTAGCCTGGCCTTGGACGCTTCCAGGGATGGGGCAGCTGCAGCTTCTTTGAGCTACCTGGGCCAGTCCCTCACCATCCTCCCAGGACAGTTTCTTCCCAGTATCCCATCTAGCCTTGCCCTCTGTCAGGTTGAAGCCACTGCACACGCTCATCTCACTATTGCAGCAATGACCTTGAACCCTGCTGATGGCTGTATTGCATCAGGGGGATGGTTGTGTAGGCCAGCAAAAGGAGAAAACAACTTGAACGTTGTCACCTTCTTGCATTTTCCCAGGTGCAAGCGCCACTTCTATAACCTGGATGCCAGAAACCCTGCAGGATGCTCTCCCTGCTTCTGCTACGGGCACTCGGTCAATTGTATCAGTGCAGACAACTACAGTGTCCACAACATCACCTCTACCTTCCAGCAAGGTGAAGCCCAAGCAGGACATCCCCATGGCTCCTGGGCATGTTTGCCATCCCTTCTCTTCAATGGGCTGGAGGAACCACGTGTTTTACAGCTGTGCTGGAAGTCAGCCTTGGGCTGTGCTTGTTCCTTGGGTGCTCATCCAACCTGCCTGTGGCTGCAGCAACCTTGCTTTGATGGGATGGCTTGGTCACAAGCAGAAGTAGGGTCCAAGGGTTGAGGGGAGCATAGGATTTCCTCATTATGTCTTCCCTGCCACTTGGAAGGAGGCCTCTGTGCCCAGCCAGGCTGATTTACAGATGTATGGGCACAGAGATAACTGCTGCCCCCTCAGAGGTCAGAGTAGGAAGCTGGAGAGTTTTGATAAGACACAGCTCAAGAAAGTTACTGGAATCCTAGAAACACCTTCCCTGTGCATGCTGACTGCTCCTTGTTTGTGCCCCAGGTACTGAGGGCTGGCGAGGTGTCCATGAAAGCGGCTCCCCAGCCCAGCTCCAGTGGTCCCCACGCCACCAGGATGCCTTCATAGCAGCAAGGAGCTCGGAGCCAATATACTTCATGGCACCTGGTAGGTGTGGGATCAGTGGTGGGCTTTGCTTGGTCTGATCCTATGAACTGAGCCTTTAGGAGGAAGGAAAGATTTTAAGCCTTTGATTTTCCCTTGGCAGCAAAATTCCTTGGGAACCAGCAGCTGAGCTATGGCCAGACACTGTCCTTTGATTACCGCCTGGACCGAGGGGGACGCCACCCATCTCCTCATGATGTGGTCCTGGAAGGGCATGGCCTGAGAGTCACTGCCCCCTTCTTGCCCCAGGGAAAGGTCCTGCCCTGCGGCATCAGCCAGACGTACACGTTCAGGTAAACTGGGAAGCTGTTTGGAGCAGGGGAGCAGGAATGGTTGTGGCTTCAAGGAGGTCCTGGGTTCAGCTGTGGTCCCTTCTGCCTGGTTTGGGCTGGATGCATCTCAGGCACTTCTGTCCTGGATAAGGAGGTTACTTTGTGAGAGGGGCAGCAGAAAATGTGGCTTGAGGTTGGGTTGGGTTCTTGGCTCTAGATCAGTTGCATGCATGGAGGTCGTTGCCCAAAGCCTTGCGCTCCCAGGAGGGAGAAGGGCAAGGGCTGTTGTGTTTTTTGGAGGAGGCATATCATTTTTATGAAATCAGTTCCACCTCTCCCTCTCCCATGGCAGGCTGGACGAGCACCCAAGCAGCAAGTGGAGCCCAAGATTGAATCACTTGGAATTTCGCAGGCTGCTGGGAAACCTGACGGCCCTCTGGATCCGAGCCACCTTTGGGGAATACAGTAAGAGCAGAGAAAGCTTGCAAGGCTGGCTTCTCCAAGTTGTTGGAGACAATAAGTCTCTGGAGGGATACACCTTTGCTAAAATTTATTAAAAGATAAAAACAGTAAGTTTAATCTCTCCAAGGGGGCAAAATTAAATAGCAAAGAGATTGAGCAGGATAGCGACTGTTTTGGCAGCTCCGTTTGCCCATGGGCATTGCAATAGAAGGTGTGACCTGTGCAGGTCCCGGCGGTGGGGGTCGCGCAGGTGGAGGTGCTGTCCCCTGCAGGTGACTGGCTGTACCTCTCTGCAGGCACCGGCTACATCGACAACGTGACCCTGGTGTCGGCACAGCCCGTGCCCGGCGTGCCCGCGCCCTGGGTGGAGCGCTGCCAGTGCCCGGCGCCCTACCGGGGGCAGTTCTGCCAGAGCTGTGCCCCTGGCTACCGCAGGGACACCCCCGGCCAGGGGCCCTTCAGCTCCTGCGTGCCCTGCAATTGCCAGGGGGGAGGAATTTGTGATCCTGACACCGGTAAGAGAAGCCACCACCACGCTGTGCTGGTAGGCTGTGTGGGAGTGCTGGGAAGCTGCCTGTGGCCTGAGAATAGAGCTGTGGGGAGCCGAGACCACTGACTTCATAGAAATTTCTTCATGGAAGGGGTCATTAGATACTGTAAGGGGCTGCCCAGGGAGGTGGAGGAGTCATCATCTGTGGAGGTGTCCTGGGAAGGACTGGACGTATCACTGAGTCCTCTGGGCTGGTTTACAAGGTGGGGATCTGCCACAGGTTGGACTCAAAGGTTTTGGGGGGCTTTTCTGACCCTAATGATTCTGTGGCTCATGTGTGATTCTGAGATTCTGTCTGTGATCATGATTCTGTGACTTGGGTCTGAAATGTGGGGATCATCCAAGGAAAACTCCCCAGAGCCTGGAAGCACTGCAGTCAGATGCATTTGGAACAAATTGGATGCATGTTAGAGAGAGAAAAAACATTTCCGGCTGCCCGGGTAGCAATACTTCTTCACTTCTGACTTATTATTTGAAAGTTAAGCATGACAATGCCTCAGGTTGGAAAGAGCTTGAGCAACCTGGTTTAGTTGAAGAAGTCCTTGCCTGTTGCAGGGGAGTTGGACTAGATGTGCTTTAAAGGTCCCTTCCAACGCTAACCATTTCATGATTTTATGTGGTGCATGGTGAGGATCTGAAGAGATCTTGTGGAGGCTGCTGGACTGTGGGTGCTTGTGTTGCTGTGGCTGGAGTGGTAGAGGATGTCCCACTGGGAATGTGAATAAAGCCCTAAGCCCTTTCCTTGCTCCTGCAGGTGAATGCTACTCGGGAGATGAAAACGTGGGCAGTGGTGTCAGCTGTCCCTTCGGCTTCTACCGAGACCCCCGGCAGCCAAATAGCTGCAGGAGCTGCCCCTGCGGGCCCGGCCAGGGCTGCTCCCTGGGGCCAGGCAGTGAGGAGGTCATCTGTGACCAGTGCCCTCCTGGAGCTGCTGGTAATGCTCTTTGTGCTTCTGCTCTCCCTTTTTCTACAGGTGTGCTTGGAGCTGGGCAGATGCACACCATGCTCTGAGCCCAGCCTGCCTGCGACACTGTCACTCTTGCCTGCGTTGGGGTGTTTGAGCCCCAGGGGTTGGGTAAACACACCTTGTCCTGCTGTGGAAAAAGTTCTCATCTCAATGTAACATGGATGGAGAAAGGATGGGTAGGAAAGGGGGGGAGCAAAAAATAAGGAGAAAACAAATTGGAAACTACTTGTAGAAGGTCAGTTGAGGCACCCAGCTTTCAAGAGCGTGTGAGGGGCATTGTGTGTTGGCCATGGTGGTGATGACAGCAGAGCAGCTGTTGTGCCAACCCTGATGGGGCTGAACACCCCCATTTCTGTGGGGCACAAGCAGTGAGTCAGCCTCTGCCTCCTGGGTACAAGCATTAACTTCTGCTTATCTCTCCTTTCCCAGGTGCCAATTGTGAGTACTGTGCCGATGGCTATTTTGGGGATCCAGCGGCTTCCCAGCCCTGCCAGCTGTGCCGGTGCAATGGCAATGTGGAGCCCAACGCCGTGGGCAACTGTGACCGCCGCACCGGCGAGTGCCTCAAGTGCATCTACAACACCGCCGGCTTCTACTGCGACCGCTGCAAGGATGGCTTCTTCGGGAACCCCCTGGCCCCTGACCCTGCTCACAAGTGCAGAGGTGAGGTCCGGGCACTGTCTGAGCTGGGGATGAGTAAGAAAACCCGTGACTGACTATGGAGTGGTTTGATGGGAAGGAGAATGCTGGAAAGTGGGAATGGTGAGCAGGAACCAAGGCACAGGGCTAAATGGTGGGAGGAAAGCAGGGAGAGATGAGCTGTGGTTTGAGGTGTGGCCAGGTCCCCCTGAATCTGTATTGCTCTGACTTGCAGCCTGTGCCTGCGACTCAGTTGGTGCCGAGCCCTTGAAGTGCAGGAGTGATGGGAGCTGCATCTGCAAACCTGGCTTTGAGGGTCCCCGCTGTGAAGAGAGTGAGTGCCCAGCTTGCTATGGCCAGGTGAAAGTGCAGGTGAGCATCTGTGCCAGCCCCAGGGCCACTGAGCAGCAAGGAGTGCAGTGATTCACTCACCCTCAGTGTCTCCTCCTGTCCTCCTCAAGCATCTACTGCTGGTGCAAGTGAAATGTGAATTCAAACCTTGGCTTTGTACCTGATTCAACTGATCCTTTTGCCCTATGCTAAAATGAGCCTTCATTTTGGTCTCTGTCCTTTGGCCTGGCTGTGGCCTTGGTTCCCACCCTGGTCTTTCCTCCGTGGGTTTGGTGTCCTGCTGGCTGATGGCCTGGTCTGTGGTTGCAGGTGGGGCTGTACCTGCAGCAGCTGGCAGAGCTGGAGCTGCTCTTGTCAGAGGTGCGAGCTGGTGGTGGGACCGAGAGTCAGGAGCTGGAGGGGAGGATGCTGGTGGCTGAGGAGATGCTGCAGACCATCCTCAGGGAAGCCCTGAGCCTTCAAGGTACCACCTGCCCACTGCCCTTGGATGGGGCCATCTGGACTGTATCAGGGAGGGTGTTGCTGCCTGGGTCTTTTTGCACAGCAGCGAGCTTCTCTTCAGCCTTTCTCTTTCCTTCTCACCAGCCTCCGGCAGGTCTCTGGAAGGCCGTGTGGCCAGGATGAAGGGGCAAGGGTCCAGCTCCCAGAGTCGCTTGGATGAGATCAAGGCAACGGTGGAGAGACTGAGGTCTCTAGGGAGCCAGTATGAGAGGCAGGTGCAGGAGACCCGTCAGCTGCTGCAGAGAGCCAGGCTGGACCTGGATCACAGTGGTGCTGCTCTCCGTCGGGTGGTAAGAGCATCCCATGTGACACGCTCCTAGTCCAGCTCAGGGCTGGGGAAAAACCAACAGAGAAAGCAAGGATATAAAGAATTACAGATGTTCTTTGTGAATGTAGGTGTTCTGGTGGTCCTTTCTTTGGAGTTGGGACCTTGAGAGGAGCTGGCAAGGCTCTTTGGGGGTGGTGGAGGTTTAACATGCTGTACTTGCCTCTTTCACTCCCAAACTGAATGGAGAGCAGGGAAGAGCACTCACACCTCTCTTCCTTCCTCCCTTCTCAGACCATTCCTGTTTCAAGCTTTCCCGGGGGTTTAAATCAGTTCTTGCTGCTGGCCCAGGAGGCTCTGAGACTAGCCAACAGGTGAGTTGCTCCCACTGTTAGCCAAGAGAGAGGGGAGGAGGACTGAGATCCTGCTAGGTGCCCAGAGGGTGCTTTTTGGAGGGTTTTGGTTGACATCTGCCAGCCCTGGAGCAGGGGAAGATGCAGCTGCTGGCCTGTCTTTGCTGCCCTGTAGAGTTGTCCTCAGCTGTCTTTGAGGATGTAATTGGATGTGATTTAGAAGCGTCTTTGGGATCAGAGTTTTGCCCTTGGATGTCCAGTTTGAACAGAGAGGTTCTGCCCTCCCCAGTTCTCCTCTATCCTTGGGAGATGCAGGAGGAACAAGCGAACTACAGGTCCCGTTCGCAGACATGTGGTGTTTCCCGGGGGGATGTGATCTAGCATCAGTGAATGCAACAGTAAAGGAAATTGGTGAAGGAAACCTGGGTGGGAGCCCTTTTTGACAAGACTCCTCTGTGCTCTGCAGCCACACCCAAGCAGCCAATGCCATCGACCAAGCTGCAAAGGTGGCGCGGGAGGATGCGTGGCAGGCGCTGGAGCTGCTGCGCGCTGCCGGCGGGGAGGCTGCCCTGGGCTCCCTGCCCGGGAGGTGAGCACTGAGCACAGGCTGCCTTGGCCTGAGTGTCCTGTGTGGTGTGGCAGGGAAGAGGGGCATGGCCAAGGGTCCGGGGCCCCCTTCCCTGCCTCCCCATCTGAGCTGCAGAAACTTGTAGCTGGAGGCAGGGAATTTGCTGGCATGTCTGAGGGGTGGAGATAGAGGGTGGGCAGCTCTGTGGAGCGTTTGCTTCCCACCTCACAGCCCTCAATGCTCCTGGGGTCCTGGCTGTGGCTGGGCAAAGGGGTTTAACCACCTTTGTTTAACCACGTGTGAACAGGCTTCTGGGGATGTTTTCCACATGTGGTTGAAAATCTAGGCTGGGTTTAGCCCAAAACCTGTGAATTTAAGCCTATCATGGCTCCTTTGGTCAGACTTGGCCTCTCCAGAGCCCACCATGGTGGTGCTGGGACTTTGCACACCATGGGTGGGATGTGAGCAGCAGCCTTGAAGGAAGTTAGAAAGTTGAACAGGGATATGCAGGAGAAAACATGCAGTGGTAGGGCAGGGATTAGCAGAGCCACCATGGAGCCTGTGAGGGTTCAGCTGTGTGAAACAATCTCTGATTTTGGAGTGGGAGTAAGGAGCCAGCAGATGCCCTGCTCATTGGAGGGACTGGGATGTAGGGAATGTTTGCAATTGAGTTTTTATGTGTGATAAATCTGCATGGAGAATGTGAATGAGTCAATGTAGGTGGTAGTATTAATGCTGGGGTGGAAGGCTGGCAGCTTGGCTGGCACCAGGCTCTCCAACCTCACATCTGTACAGGTACGAGGAGCTCAAGTCACTGGCTGGAGGGCTGAAGGCTGATGCTGATGGAATGGCCTCCATGGCAGATGCAGCTTATCAGGGCAGCCTGGTGCTCCTCAGCTCCCTGTCCCGCCTGACAGAGATGGATGTTGGGTCCTTTAAGGTGAGGGCTTTGTGCCTGTCAGAGCAGGAGATCCCCTTTCGCTCTTCCTGATGCCCTCCCTGCTTATCCTACCACCAGCTCAGCCCTTCCCGGGGCCCCATCCCTGTTGGAGACACACTAGATAGGCATCTTCCCACCCTTTTTCCCCTTTTGCCTCTGGTTCCTGGGAGGCACTGGAGAGATGCCGGGGACCTCACTGTGTCTCTGTCTCAGGAGGAAGCCTCGAGGCTGAAGCAGGACGCGAGTGCCCTGCTGGGGCTGGTGGACACGTCCCTGGCCCAGTACCGGGGCCTGCAGAGCCGCGTGGGGCTCTGGGAGGAGGAAGCCAAGCAGCTGCTACAAGGGCAAGAGAGTGAGAGAGAGGTAAGAGGTTGGCTGGCAAAGGGTCATCCCCAGTAGGAGCTGCAGCCTTGAGGGGATGCCTGTGGCCCCACCACTGTCCTTGCCCAGCTGTCAGAGGCAGCTCTGCCTGCCTGGTGCAGGATTGGACCCTTCCTTGGGGCTGGTCTTTAGACCTCAGTGTGCGCAGGGAGCTGCTGGTGCAGGATCTCACCTGCACATCTCTTCCACATAAGGCAGGTTGAAAACCTGATCCTGTAAAGATTACAGCTAAGATGACTTGGGATATAGCTTGAGCTGGTTGAGGAGCACTGGCACAAGCTTCTGATGGCAGATCAGCCTGTGGGAGTCTTGATTAAGGGGCAAGAGCAAGCATTTGGGAACAGACTAATGGGTCTCTTCCAGCCCAGCTTGTCCCAGACTACTCTGGAACCATGTGATGCTCCCATACCGTGTCCTTCACCTACCCTTGTGTCCCTTGATACATTGCAGAAGCTGATGCAGCTCCTGTCCCGAGCCACCCTTGCCAGGAGCGCAGCCCTGCAAGCTGCAAGCGCTGGCAATGCCACCTTCTACGAGGTGGAACAGATCCTCAAGAGCCTCAAAGGTAGCATCCTAGAAACCCTTCCTTTTCCTTTCCATGTGGGATCTCACAGAGGTAGTATGGCTTCATTTCCATGTGCGTTTCTCGCAGAGTTCAACCTGCAAGCAGATGACAAGAGGAGGGAAGCCCAAGATGCCATGAGGAGGCTGCCCATTATCAGCAGCATGGTCACCACTGCCAGGGAGAAGACAGACAGAGCCAAAGGGATCGTGGATAGAGCCACTTCTGAGTCAAAGGCAGCCAGCAGCCTGGTGGAGGAGGCAAAGGAAATCACCACGGGGATCCAAGAGGTGAGGACAGACTCAGGAGCTATTGCTGTCAGAAAAGGATTTGGAAGGGGAAAAACATGGAAGAAGAGGAGATGGTTAGCAACCTCGTGGTGGACCTGATGGGTTGATTTTCGAGCTGAAGTTTCTGTACAGTGGAGTGGGTCCTGCAGATACCAGTTCAGCTGTAGATGATCTGTGCAGGCACATTCCTTCTGTGAGGGTCTCTGTGGATCTCACTGTAGCCACCTTTCAGTGACCAAGGGGATTTTTTTCACTCCTGCAGCCAGAGTCACTGGCAGGCTTGTGAGGTCCCCAAACTGGTGTTTGTGGGTTCACCTCCCAGATGTGTGTTGAAATTCCCCAGGGATTTGCTGGTATGTGAGGGAGGGATTGAGCCAGGGACATAGAAACAACTCTCTGGAGCAGTTGGTGGGACAACATGAGGACAGCTTGTGATACTTTTGGGTCCCTTGTAGAAGGAACCAGTTTCTACCAGTTCCCTTTTCCAGTGGACCTGGAATGATTTCAGCTGTGCTCTGTCCCTCTGAAAGTGCCTTTTCCTATACACCACTCATAGGAGATTGCCCGGCTGAGGGGGGAAGCCAACAAGACGGCTGACGGCGTCCTCGCCCTGGAGAAGGCAGTGGCCACCCTGCGACATGAGGCCAAGGAGGTGGATGACACATTTGAGAGGAAACTCTCCGAGGTTGAGGCAGATGCTGCTGTGATAGAGAAGGTGGGTCCCCATTGCCCTTGCCTTGTCTCCTTCCCTGTTGACTTGTGGGCTTGATTTCACCTTACGGCTGCTGCCTTTCCTCCTTCAGACAGCTCAGGAAGCTCAGAGGGTCCATAACAAGGCTGGCCAGGCAGAGGCAGCTGTGCAGCAGATGCTGAGTGCCCTGGAAGAGCTGCTGCGCCTCATGAGTAGGTTTTGCAGTGCCACTGTGGGGTGTGGATGGAGACGGGTCTCCACTGGGGTCTTGGCAGGGCTTCTGGGAGTTCAGTGGGAAGCTAAATTAAGTGATGCCTATGAACAGGCTGGGCAGCAGGGTGGAGAAGTATCTAGAAAGATCTAGTCCTCAGCCTCCATGAATACTCTCCTGTTCCCTGTTTTCCTTCTGTGCAAAAGACCAGCCTGGCGCTGTGGACGAGGATGGCCTGAGACAGCTTGAGGTGAACTTCAGCAAAGCCAAAACCAGAAGCAAGCAGCTGAAGGTGGAGGTGTCGGAGCTGGAGCAGACGGCCGCGCTGCAGAAGGCCCGGGTGCGCGTGCTGGAGAGCAGCATCGATGACATCCTGGCTGATATTAAGAACCTGGAGGATATCCAGAAGAGTCTTCCTCCAGGCTGCTACAACACAAAAGCCATTGAATTGCCATGAGCCAGTTCTGGAAAGGCTGCAGCACCTGCCAGGCTGAAGGCAGGAGGGCCTCCCCAAATCTGGCAGAACTGGCTGTGTTTGGTTGTGTTAAACTGATCCTTACCCTCAAGATCAGTGTGGCAGATGACGTTCACAATGTCCCACTGGCCCTGGAAAGTCCCTAGTTTTTCAAAGTGCTCCGTCCCTTACTCATGGGAGGAAGGAGACTCCTGGTTTGTGAAGGTGCTACTGTCTGAAGAACAGCCCATTTCTACAATATATTTCTGAGGTGTAGGGTTAGGTGTCAGCCTTGTGAATTTGCACAGTTTGGACCCTGAAGCTCATAACTGAGAGGTTCTCCATCACCTGTGGATACCCTGTCCCGGTCTGGCACACACAGAAAGACTAGTCTCTGTCCACACTTGACACTGCCACCACCAGCTCCTCCCCCTATTCATGGGGTTTTCCTCACCTCTGGCAGCTCAGGAGACAGGGAGCAAGCAGCATGAGAGGCTTCTGGGGGAGATGAATTCTGAGTTGTGGCACTGGTGATGCTTCATGTGGTGTCTCTTCCCAGGCTGGCAGTCCTCCCCTTGCTGGGAGTGGTGTGGCTCTTGTACCTGAGAACCCTGTCCCATCCTGCTGCAGTGCCTGTAACCTGATTTCATTAGTTCAAAAATACTGAAGATGTCTTGAATGTGTTCCCACCTCTGGTTTGGTGCTGCGTGTCCTCCCTCCCTCCCTCCCTCCCTCCCTCCCTCATGGTGCTGTATGTTTCTCAGAGGCCACCATCACCGCTGAGGTGGCTCTCCACAGGGATTTCCCACTGTTCAT
The DNA here is from genome assembly GCA_910950805.1 of Acrocephalus scirpaceus scirpaceus. Classification (NCBI taxonomy): domain Eukaryota; kingdom Metazoa; phylum Chordata; class Aves; order Passeriformes; family Sylviidae; genus Acrocephalus; species Acrocephalus scirpaceus. The sequence continues at coordinate 24,390,024 of OU383779.1, forward strand.
CTCAACAGAGTTTGGATGAGCCAAAGACCACAGTGCTCCCTTCACCCTTCACTGCAGCTTTCATGTGGGTCCAAGTGCTTTCTGGCACTGCTCCCACCTTCCTTCAGATGCCATGCAGGGGAAAAAGTTTCAGGGGAGATGAGTGCCACCAAATGCTGGAAGCTGAAGCTCTGCTGAAGCCCCTATCCTGCGTGGTGGTGAAAGAGGAGGTCCCAGATGGAGAAGGACACTGGGGACTCACTCACCCCTCCTTATCTCTCAAGTCTCTGATAAAACAGCATCTGATAAAGCAGGATCCATGCTTTTGCTTCATGATGTATTGAGTATTATGTCTGCTTTACACTTTTATTTAAGTGAGATGTATTTTAGCCCCTGGCATATGTCCCTTCTTCTGTTTTACAGTGTAGGGACAGCTATTAGGGACCTGTTTTTCTGTGAGTTGGGTTTTTTGAAAGGTAGGAGGTCAATAAATGATGAATACTCTTGGCTAGATCTTGCCTACTGCTTTATTTTTTCAGGCTTCCTCATTTGGGGGAATTTGGCCGTGGGTTATCCCAGCAGTGCAGGCATTTCCTCTCTTGTTCTGACTTGGTCTTGGGGCTGTTTTAAAGTCACACCAGTAACATCTCTGTTTTGTTTTGTTTATTACATAATTTAAACATTTTGCTGATAAAGTATTTTTTGTCAATGACTGTTTTTTCATATAGCAACAGAAAAAAAGAAAAAAAAGGCTCCAAAACTTTTGACAAAGGTGAAATCAGTGGCATGGCAACTTCAACCCCTTTCCCTCCCCCCTTTATTTTCTTTCCCCAAAAGACTTTTGAAGTTCATTTCACTTCCAGTAAATTGACTGTTAAAAAGTGGAGGTTCAAAGACCAAAACCCACGAGCTTCCTCCCACACCTCCCCTGCACCCTGGAAACCCCCATCCTCACCTCCCCAGCGGTCACATGGATATCACAGATGATTATTTTCTTCCCATGCCCACCCAAAGACATTTTTCCAAACCAGTCCCAGAGCTGAAGGCCCCATTACAAACCCCCGTCCCTCCCCCCATCCTGTGAGTTTTACTGAGCAGATACACGAAGGTGAGAGCAGTAGGACAGAACAAACTCATCATCCCCACCACAGCTAAGCTTTGCTGTCCCAACCATGTGGATCAGGAGGCCATGGCCCTCCCATGTCCCCTGCCATATACCAGCAGTAGGGAGGGAGGATCAGAGGTGGCTCTTGGACATGACTCTTTCTTTCTTCCTCCATCTCCATTGTTTAATTTTCTGTGTCTTTCCTTGGGGAAAACCCACTGTCTTTGCTCCCACTTCGGAATGTTGCTCCCCAGGAAGTTCAGTCCCTCTGTGTGTTTTGGAGGCTGGTTGCCACCATTGCTGTTTCTCTGGCTTGGAGCTAAGAAGCACAGGGGACATCTGGCAAGGAGGGGAGGCTGCTGCCTGGGGTAACTTGTGTGTTGGGCTGGAGAGGGAAGGGAGGCTGACAAACAGAACATGTGAGAGCAGCAGGTGGAGAGGAGTCCAGCCAGTGGCTGACATACACTGGGTGTCTCAGGATGAGGTGTCACCATTAGGGAGCTCAGTGGGGTGGTGGTGGTGACTAGCTCGGACTGCCTGAGGGTCTCCCTTGAGCAGAGTCCCCACACACACTCTCCACCTTCTCGGCTTTGCCATCTCCATATCTCCTCATCCTATGGGATACATACTCAACCACCTGGAGATACCAGAGCTGGCACTGAGGGACTCAGCTACCAAAATTAGAATAGTTCCCAAACAAATCTCTCCGTGCAGAGGGAAATCCCTGACAAGGAAAGACCTCTTCTAGCCTTTGGGTGAGTCACATCACTTCTGGCCTTCTGGGAAGGGCTGTCCCCTCCTGAGAAGTTGTCAACTACTGCTCCTAAAATCCTGTCTGCTGCAAGGCTGTAGGTTTCCTTGCTTTTCCAAAGCAGCTTGCTGTTCCAGGGATGCCAGCAGCACCCAGAAGGTCACTAAATTTATCACGAAGTCCCACCTTCAGAGCTTGCCTGAGAGCTACTTGTGACCCTTTGTGGAATTTTAAGGGACAAAATAAAAGAGATTCCACATCTTTCCTTGAAAGACCATGGAGGACTCTCAGCCACAGGCAGAAGGACTCTACCCAAAGTGATATAAGGTTACAGGGAGCAAAGGGAGAAGAGAAGGTGAGGGCTAAACTTCCTCATGGCTGTGACCTTCCCCAGGAGCTGTTCAGGGTCCTTGTGCCCTAGGGGTGATCAGCAGGACAAGGCCCTGCTCCAGTCACCCTCCTCTCCACAAGACCTCAATAACTGCTCCACATTACCTGTCCTGCTTTTACTGTGGGCATCTCCACTAGGGCCCATCCCTGCATCAGGGGATATCACAGGCAGGAGCAGGAGCCTGGTTTGTCCCAAGGAATGTGCAAAGTAGCCATGGCTGGTTTGGGAGGGGGAGGTTATCATGCATTTAATGAACTCTTCAAGGAGAGGAAGAGAGTAGGAGTGGCAGGAGAAGATGGATGGGGCAGAAATGGAGATCTGGAGGGTAGAGGATGGGGATGGACACGGCCAGGTTTGGGGAAAATTCTCACCAGAGGCTTTGGCTCTCCCCCTGCTTCTTTCTATCCAATTTCTTGGCCCCATAAATGGCAGATCCCTTTCTAGGTGGTGTGGGATGCCCCCTCTGACACTGAGGAAGAGTAGATCAGCCCAACTTCACTTGCCTAGGGAGTGGCTTGAGTTCTTGCAGCAAAGGGAAGGTGAGACATGACATTCTGCCCATAGTGATTTGGCAGCAGTACTTACCAAGGTCTCTGCTCCCCTTTAGAAATGCCCTCTCCATGACTTTTCAGGGGCAGGAGGAGGATTTTGTTAGCTGGGTTATCTCATGGCTGGCCTGAGGAGGTTCCCCTGCTGTGGGGTGCCAAGCTGGTTGTGTTACAACTGCCTGCTGCCAGCCAGGGGTTTGGTTGGTCACTGTGTTGAGAGGCCCAAAGGGCTCACACTAAAGCTACTTAATTTAAAAAAAAAAAATTCACCCAGATTTATTGAGCTTAAGTTGTGTAAGATGATGCAGAATAGGCAGCCCCTGCTCTGAGCATGCTGGGAAGATGGACTGAGGGGACCATTTCCCGGGGACATGCTGGGAGCACAGGGAGCATGTTGCTCCCTGACCAGCCCCTTCTCCCTCCCCATGCACGCAGGGCAAGGCAGTACCCCAGAAAAAGAGACCAAACCATTCCCTGGACGTGGCTGCACAACAGAGCGTTGGTGCTGGGGGTGAGAGACAGACATGGGCAGGAGGCCATGGCACGGGGAGAGAGATGGAGACACGGACTGAGGAGGAGAAAAGAGTGATGGAGAGCTGTAGGCAGGAGGGACACGAGGGCTGTCTCGCTGCAAGATCTCGGGCACTTAGCCAGAGGCGTTGATGTAGAGCTGGCTCTTGAGGATGTAGTCAATAACGGGCTGGCAGAGGTAATCCACAACGTGTCCATCCCCGTGCTGCAGGGCCAGTCTGGGGGCATGGGGAGAGAGAAAGGTGTCAGAGCCTGCTTGGGTGGGTCAGGTGCCCCTGCAAATGGAGAGGCTAGCTGGGGACACCCCGCTCCCCGCTCTGTTGTGGGGGTAGCCTTGCTTCACCCACCTGCTTTTGGTGGAGCTTACAACTGACATGGGGTGGTTTGAGTCGTCCTTCACCACCAGGATGTTGTTCTGCAGGAGAAAGAGGAAAACAGGAGTGAAGGGATGGCTTGAAAGCAGATATCCCCCCCTCCAGCCTCCCCACCCTGCTGTGTGGTGACCTATTGCTCATCCCACCCATCAGCTGAGAGCACCTGACCCTGAGATTCTTTGTCTCATGACAAAAGTGTCCCCCTGGGCAAAGAGAGACTGCGAGTCCTCTGGCAGCCCTTGCTGGCCACACGTGCACCCGCTCACTCACTTTGTACTTGCGGAGTATGGAGGAGTGGTTCATGATCCGCTCAGGGTCTGCTCCGTCCCGGGGCACCACCACGATCCCAAACTCCCCGACAATCACCTCCATCTGGGAGCAACACACAGTGTGGAGAGCTTTATAGGCACCCCACGCAAAACCTGTCACTGTCTGCCAGCCCCACCCTGCCCCGTGAAAGCTGGACCATGGTCTGAAGTGTGATTTTGAGGCTATGGCCTTTGGCAGCTATGGCCTTTGGCAGAAACATGGAATTATGCAGGCAAGTGGTTGGCAGTAGGTCAAATAAAAGGCACAGGGTTACATCCTATCGGCAGGTGTTGAGATCAGGCTTTGAGGAGAACTTGTGGCAGAAGGAGGTGACAGCAGAAGAGGTTGCCCAAGGTGAATGTGACCTCTGCCTCGCTGGAAGGGTTCATGAGCAGGATGGATGTATTAGTCCTGACAGAAGTCGGGGGGATTGTTCTCCCAAGGTGGTTTGGCCAAATTTGCGACTGCATGGGGACCACTCAAAGTGCTCACACCTATCTCGGGTGGGACAAATCAGGCTAATCCAAAAGAGCTTTGGGTCAGCAAATTCAGGCAGTAGGAGCCTATGAGGAGGTGCTGCTGCAGAATACATCTTCTGCCTGTGCTTTGATGTCATTTCTGCATCCTTTGTGCTGGGCTCCAGGGCTTGGCTCATTTCAGTTTTTCCAGCCCTTCAAAGGAGATGTCTGCTGCCTAAATGCTCTAAAAAGTTAAGGATTGAAGATGTGGTGACTGAGTTTTGAAGGCTGAGAAGTTCAGGGAGGTAGGTTTGTGTTGACTGACTGATTTCAATGAGGATCCAGGGGAGCCCTCACAGCCAGCATGGCTCCAACTGCCAGGAGCAGCTGAAGGGTCAGTAGCCCAGTCCTTCTCCAGGGCTGGTGTTCTCCCATAAAAATGCTTCTTCCAGCAAGGACCAGCAGTGAAAGAGGTTGATTTGGCTCTAAATATGTTTAATTCCTAACATCTGGACCACTCCTGTAAATACCTGATTTCCTACCTGCATACCTCACTCTGCTGGATTGGCATGTGCTTGATACTGGTTTCTTCCAAGGGACAAGGAGAGGGAGCACAGCCTTTGGGAACACCTTCGGATGGGCTTACCCTGCCACCCCAGGTGACATCCTCTGCATGAACAGAGGTAAACAGGGCACAGGGCTGGGGACCATGGAAGCCCTGTGGAAATGTGTAGGGGAGATGACAGTCAGGCTTGAGGTGGAGGAGGCAGTGGAGATGGTGGGCACAGCTCCTGTCATCCCAAGGGACCTAGTGGCTCCCAGGAGCACTGACTGTGGGAAGCAGAGAAGGAGGAGCATGGAGGGGTGCCTGGCAGTGGTGACTCACATCTGCCTCATTCCAAAGGCCAGGGATGCAGAAGGACTCCAGCAGGTCACTGCCACAGAGCAGCAAGATGCGAAGCTCTGGAAAACAGAGGAGAGAAGCTCAGAGGTGGGAGCACAGGGGGCTGAGCAGGCACGACCCAACCCCTCCCAACTTTGAGGGTTGACTTTGCAGCTCAGCAAGAAAATTGAGCCGTGAAAGGAATTTTCTGCTCTGACAGGCCCATAAAGACTAATTTATTTGCACAACTGCCAGCCAAAAGCCATAAAACCCCCCAGAGGAGTGAGAAGAGGTGGCGACATGGGAAAATGCCTCCCTGTTTGGCATACCCAGGTGGCCAAAGCCTTTAGGATCTGCATGGTGCAAGGATGGCTTTAGTGCCAGGCTGTATATGAAAAGGGTCTCAAAACTACCAGCAATCTTCCCCTGCAGAGCTCTGGGTGATATCTGGTGGGGCTAAGCCCCCTAAAAGTCTTTAGAGTGAGGGGCAATCTTTAGAGTGAGGCTCTGCAGGGCTCTAGGCAATGCAGGGATGGGGTGACACCACCATGGGAGGCCAAGTTTGATGGCACCTGAGGGGACTCTCAGGACAGGATGCCACGGCAGGTCTGTGCCAGTGTTGGGAGCTGTGTCCCCATTGCACACTCCCTTATTTCAGGCTGTTGTCTGTCAGTGGGACCAGGCTCAGCCGGGTTAGAGCTGTTTCTGTTGCATTGCTGAGCCCCAGGAGCTGGCACCAAGGTGAGATGATCCTGTATCTGCCAGAGGTGTCATGCAGATGCTCCCAAGTCATGCAGCTCTGTCCCAGAGAAGTGGGAGCAATGTGAAGCGGGGCTGTGTACTCACCGATCTCCTCGTATCTCATCACTGTCCCCAGGTTGGCATTTTCATCTGAGAAAGAGCAGCAAAAGAGAGGTGCTGGTGCCCAGGCTCCAAGAGGGGTTGGGAGGAAGGGTGGGGAGTGGATGTCTAGAGGTGATGCTGGGCCTTTCCTCTACATACCCACAAAGGTGAAGCGCTCCATGGGCGGGCGAACACAGCAAATCCGGCTCAGGCTTTCTCCCACCTTCCCCAAGATCTTTGCTAAAGGGGAAAAAGGAAAATGAATGGGAGAGAGGCCATATGATTAACCTGTCCAAGTGCTTCAGCCACCCTGGTTCTGCAAAGTGCTCCTGTGCCTGGGTGTGCACCTCCCAGCATCTCCCAGCATCTCCTCTCATGGTCTTAACTCCAGAGAGTGCTACACTGTGCCTTGAAAGGACCAGCTAGACAGCTAAAATCATGTAGAAAATCATAAGATGTCCATTTTTATGGGATTTAAGTAATGTTCCCTCTTCTCAGCTAATACCTTTATGGTCCATATCCCTCTGTCTTGTAGGGAGTCCCACTACATCATCTCTCCTGCCAGTTCGTCCCTTGGTACCAGGTAGCCTTTTCTTTTGCTGGTCTTCCTGCCTAGATATCATCCAGCTGAAATCCAGGGAGATTTCACAGCCATTTTAAGCTGTTCTTGGCTTCTGCCCTTGCTGTGCTGGATGCTGACTCCTGCATCACACCCCTGCCCCATCCTGGACTTGATGCACCAAGACTGATGAGACACCTGTCCAAAAATAAGGTGATGGAGCATTGTTCTAATATTGGGCAGCCCTGGCTGGGAGGTGGGGAACAAGAACTCATCCCTCTCTTCCCAATGCCACTGTCACCTACCGGCGGTGGGCTTACTGGAGACGTTGTTGTTCTGGTAGATGTTCTGCGAGGACTCGTTCTGGGGCTGGCCGATCACAGGCGTGATGGAGGGCGTGTTCACATTGGAGAGGATGCAGCCAGTCACTCTCTGCAATCAGGGAAGGATGTAGTTGGAAGAGTGTCTTCACCCCAGCACCCTCACAAAACCTCTCTGACCCTGTAACAAGCCTCTGCACCCCTAGTTCAAAGGCATCTTTCGTGACAGGTACATCCCAGCTCACTTTAGGGTCCCCAGTCCCATCTGACCTCACCAAATGGGCCTGGGGCTATCAGGGCCCTGTGGATAGTGACTCGTGTTTAAGGTGGTATCAACTTTTTTAGCAAGGAACAAACATGTCCTCTTCTCCTCCACCCATCCCTGCAGGAGAAGGAAGGCATCACCAGCAGCTCCCTGGCTTCAACACCACAGTCCCTGGATGCACTGGACATCCTGCTGGGCTGGCTAATGCAACTCCTGTGCCTCCTGTCTGGCCTGTCCATGAGCTTGTACAATGCTCTTTTATCCATTTCCTGCCTTTGGTTTTCTTCCTATATCTGAGAGAACCAGCAGTTCTGCTACCCCTGTCCCTGTGGTCACCCAAGGGCAGTCACCTTCCTCCTCGGCTTTCAGGCCTGCCTGGAACTTTTCCTCCTGGGGCTGTGCTCCCTGAGGACTTCCTGGATGCTGAAGTTTCCTGTCAAATCTCTGTCAGGTTCATACAGTAGCTGTGGCTCAGCTGGTGAATGGGCAGGCCCATCCACCCCTCCCTCCCTCAGGGAGGAGGAAGCAGAGTGTCACTAATTCTGTGGCTTTGACTCTGCCCACCCCTGCTTTGACTCTGCCTTAGGCCCTGCTGCCCTCCTGATATTCCTGGGTCCAGGATGGCTGCTAGCTCCAGCTGAAGGACTCCATTCCTTTCCATCATCAGGGCCTCAAAGCAGCTGTGACAAAGTCTCACCCCTTCCAGGTCAGGATGTCACTGTGTTCCTGCAAATCTTCTCACTGTCAGTCTCTGATGTATTTTGATTGTTGATGGGGATGAGCAGGTGGAAGAGCACTCCCACCCCTGCACTCTCCCCATGCCCTCACCCTGGTGCACCCACGGCATAGGGGCTGCCTCACCTTCATCAGGTCACGGTGGTGCTCCAGCACACTGCAGGTGGTCTGCCAGGTGTCCTGGTAGCACTCCCAGGGGTCCACCCTGCCAGAAGCACAAGGCAACAGTGTCACTTGTGGCCACTGCCTGGAGCTCCTGCCCATGCCACCTCCTCCCCACTGGGCTGGTCAGCAGTGCTCTGCCAGCAGTGCATGGATCCCTCAGCCCTGGCATGGGCCATGTCCTTCCTCCAGCCCTTCTACACAGTGATCCCTAACAGCTCTGGAGACCTGGATATGTGCCTGGGCATCTTTCCATGCTTGGTACCCAACTAACAGCTTTTGGATGGGACTATGTGTGTCATAACCCTCTTTCTGAGGGCAGCTCAAAATGCTCCTGGTGTCACTTCAGCCACGAGATGCCACATGGCAGTACTGGGAAGGTGAAAATCTGCAGGCTGGTGCTACATGTGTGGATAGGGAAGGTGCCACAGCACAAGGCTGGAGTGAGCCGAGTGACTTTGAGTATCACCCAGACACCACAGGCTCAGTGAGGGGCTTGAATGACTCCCCAGATCCTGAGGGCTCCCTTGAAGGGTCTATGTCCTAGGTTACAATGTAAAATTGTGCCAAAGGTTTGTATTCTATCCCCATGAGCCGTTGAAGCCAAGGTGGGACAGTGTTTTTCCTTATCTTCTGTTAACGAGCCTAACAATGCCTTGCCACATGACTCATAGATAACTCCCTCCGGGAGTTATCTCTGTTTAATGGGCCATCAAGGACCCACTGCATGACTCATAGAATGAGATCAGCCCATTGGGAGATGCTCTGCCCAGGGGGAGGAGCCAAGCATTCCCATCTGGATAAATCCAGGGTTTGGGACAGCACAGGCAGCTTTTATCCACTGGACTCCCAGAGGAGACAAGAGCTACCAGACCTTTCTACAGGATCACTGCTTCGACAAGACCATTTCATCTGGACTGCCACTACCACCCTAACAGGGTGTCAGGTTGTATTCTGACCCTGTCAGTGTTTTTTTGTACTATTACTTTTATTTTACTTTCTTTTATTTATTTTCTTTTCCTTTTATTAAATTGTGTTTCTGACTTGGAGTCTTTCACTGGTTTTGCTTTTCAAACTAGCACAGTAGTGTAACCCTCCTCATCTGTTCTTTGCTGAATTGAGAGGGGAAGGTTTCTGATTTTTAGTCAAGCTGGGGCTGAGAAAAAATTCATCCTGGAGCTCTACCAGCCGGTGGCATCTCCACTTTGCATGCAGGACTTTTCCCCCGCGGTGCAGGGAAGGGGCAGGGGCTGCTGGTGCCACGGCAGGTGCCAGCTGTGCCACCCACCTGATCCAGTCGGAGGACTGCACGGCCAGCTGGCACATGGTCAGGCGGTGCCGGCTGGAGACCAGCCCCTGCACGAGAAGGGGAAGGAAGAACAGTTAGGAAGCCTTGTGCTCTGGCCCGCCTGGGCTTGCAAACCTTTCTGGGGCAGAACATCAGGCTCGCTCATGTGAGACAGGCCAGAAGGATTCCTTCCTGCCCACAGAAGTTTCTTTAAGCTCCTGTTTGCTGGAGGGGAGGAGTCTCTGTTGGGCTCAACCCTGGCTACGTGCTTGGGTGGTGAGATTTGCTCAGCACTACCACTCCCAGACCTGTGCTCCAACGAGGCCAAACCTGAGGGTTTCTTGATTAAATTCCTCCAGCTTGCAGGGGACAAGTGAGCTCACCACTCTTAATTTGACAAGTGCTTCTAAAGGTCACTCATTTGCATAATTTCGACACACCCCCCCCCCCGAAAAAATTTGGCTTTGGAATACATCAAACTAAAAAACCCCACCAACCCCCACTTAAGGCATCACCACCACTACTGTTTTGGGTAGAAATGTTTCTCTTTGCTGTCTAATACTTTGGCTCATTTTAAGATCTAATTGCAATTTTTATCTAAAGAGCAAGAGGTTTCATCCTCCCCCTTCTTTCTGCTTCTTTCCCAAGGTCAGGAGCTGCTCCAGGCAGAAGAGGGCCATGAAGGGACCACAGGTCAGGCAGTGCTGCCCAGTGCTCAGCCCTAATTTCAGAGATACCATCTCACACAGGAGGCAGCAGAGGAAATGGGGACGACCCACCGTTTTCCCATACGAGTCGTGCACAGGGGAGACGATGCCGCCAATGACAATGAAGCGTCCGGTCTTGTGCAGGTAATCCCGGGCTCGCTCTGCAGGGGGAGGACAAGGAAAAGGGTGGAAGGGGATTTAGCAGGACCCACTGAGCCCTGCAACCCCATGGCAGCCAGCAGCCATGGCCCAGCCAGTCCCTCCAGAGCCGCACAGCTGTTACACCCCTCCCTGGTCTGGGTCAACACCTTGTGCCACCCGTGTCCCAGCTGTGCTAGGAGATGTTCAGTTTCAGGCTGGTATTGCCTGAAGGTGGCATTTGAGGATAAGAATGCTGGTGATAAATTGCCCAACTCACCTGGTCTCCTACATATCTACCCCAGCTATTGAGACAGTAGCAAGGGAGAAGATAGGGAAGGTAAAAGCAAAAAGGCAGCTAAGAATGATAAGCCATTAGAAAGATCATGTTTTTCTTCAAGTGGAGGATCTAGAAAATATTTTGGATTTGCAAATCAAAGGAGCATTTCTGAAACCGGGGTGGTGATTTCAGGATCCATCAGCCACCCCAAGATGTCACCATGCATCACATCCTTCAGACACTGAACTCAGCATGCGGCACTGCCCTGGGGGATGGTGAGAGCTCCTTCCTGAAGGGCTGGTGTTCCCACATCCCTGCAAGTGTCCAAGGCAGGCTAGGCTGGATGGGGCTTGAAGCAACCTGAATTACTGGAACATGTCCCTGCCCACAGGAGGGGCTGGAACAGGACAAGCTTTGAAGTCCCTTTCAACCCAAACCACTACAGGATTCAAAGTCACTTGGGCAATTTTTTTTTTCTCCAAATTTTGAAATTTCTGCTAGGGAATATTATTCAGTTACTGTCAGTTAAAAGTAAATTAAGGAAATATAATTGCCATGGACCTTTTTTCCCCCTCAAGGGCATTGAGCAGCCTCAGGCCTCTGTGACAGCCTGTGGGAAATTTGCCAGCCTCAATACAGCTTCTTCCTCAGACTCACCTGAAATTCTCACTCTGGCTGCCTTCCCAGCTCTTGTGCCTTGGACACACTAGCCTCCAGAGAGGGAAAAGTGGGCTTAAATAATTTGATTGGTGCAGGGAGTAAAATCTGATTGCCTGAATTGGATGCACCAAAATTATCCTTCCTGCCCTCAAAATCCCATGAGAGCACATGCAGCAAAATATAGGATGCTTGGGTTTGGCTTTTTTGCACAGGCAGGGAGAAGTGAAGATTGATGGATCAGTGTTTACCTTTATATCATAATGCAATTTAAAATGTGAATTAAAATAAAAAGGAAATTCCCTTACAAAAAAGATACCATTGAGTTTAAAATGAACACATCCTTTCATTATTTCCTGATTTGCCCTGACTTGATTTTCCCTGACTTGATTTTCCCTGACTTGATTTTCCCTGCCAGAAGAAGATTACAAAGACTGATCTGTCCATCTTCATGTGTGGCCCCTTTATAAAGTTCATCTTTCAGAGGAGCTGAACTCTTTGCATGTGAAGTCTGCTTCAAGCTCTCAAGGGTGGCTGATGATATTACTTTGCCTTGAGTTCTTGGTGGCAAAAGCCAAAGGTTTTTTCCTGGCTACCAATATCTCAAGGTCTGTATTTAAACAGCCTGGCGCCATCTCCACGTCTTCAGGGGATGTGACCCTTGTTGCTGGCATGTCATCTCAGCTCCAGCTTCCAGGAGCTCACACCAAATATCCACCACCACCTTCTGCCTTAATAAAACATTTCCTCTGCAGAAAAGAGGCACTGGCACAGGATGTCCAGAGAAGTTTTGGGTACCTCATCCTTGGAAGTGTCTAAGGATAGGCAGGCTGAGGCTTGGAGCAACCTGCACTAGTGGAAGGTGTCACTGTCCATGGCATGCATCTGAGGGGTTGCTGATGGCCTTGCAGCACTCAGGGAGGGCTCTGCTGTTGGCAGGAGAGGGGTGCTGCTGCTCTGTATTGCCATCAAAGCTGCTCATTTGGGTTTTAACCTGCATGATCTGTAGAGGAACTTCTAAAAATGAGGCTGCTTTCTAAGCTGGGATCTGCATTTCCAAGAGTTTGTTGTCTACCTCAGAAACACCACATATAATTTATATATGCATGGAAAAAACCCCACATTTACTGACAATTAGATCCCTGCAAGGGCAGTGTTTGGGCAAATGTGGGCTGAGAAGCAGCAGTATGGTGTAGGGAATGGGAAGACCTGACACCTGGTTCTGTCTTGCCCACAACTTGCAGAGCACCCTTTCACATCCCAAACTGGTCTGTTCCCACTTGGTTTTGGGGCAGAGCACATTGTTTGCTTGTAGGGCTGCGCCCATCAGGAAACTCTGCAGTCTCGCTTGTTGGTACAACTGTCAGCTAAGCCAGTCCTTCACAGCTATCCACTTCAGAACAAAAGCCTTTAAAAGGATTGCATTTTCTTAAATAACACATCAAATCCTGTTTGGAGAGGAGCTGTGTCACTGGTAGGGCCGGCATGGTGACAGGAGCAGCTGCCCTTACTGCTGGGATGGTGGCAGAGGATTTGGGGCAGGGGGCACTGTGGCTTCAGGGTGGCACAAGAAAGGCACAGAGATGCCGTAGCATGTCCAGGGAAGGGAACAGAGCTGGGGAAGGATCTGGAGCACCAAGAGTGGCTGAGGGAGCTGGGTAGGGGTTCAACCTGGAGAAAAGAAGGCTCAAGGGGGACATTCTGGCTCTCCACAATTCCCTGGGGCTGGAGCCAGGTGGGAATCAGGCTCTGCTCCCAGGGAACAAGGGACAGGACAAGGGGAAATGGATTTAGATTGGATATTGGGAAAAATTTCTTCATGTAGATGGCCCCACCCCTGGAGGGATTTTAAAAGCCATGTGGAGGTGGCACTTGGGGACATGGGTCAGTGGTGGCCTTGGCAGTGCTGGGTTAAAAGCTGTACTCAGTATAAAGGGTATTCTCCAACCTAGACAATTCCATGATTTTGTGATTCTAAAATTGCAGTGTTAGTTTGCAGCATCTACGTGTGTCCTCACTGCAATCATGCTGCCGTGTTTAGAGCTTATTTTTATTTTTTTACAGTTTGAATCTCCTTAGACTGTCGCACTCTTCAGTGGCTAAATGGAGAGGGCAATATCTGTGGTAGCTAAGCCTGTCCTGATGCGTTAGTTCATCAGGCCTTGAGTCCTCCCCTCTGCACAAGGCCAGAAAAAACTGCTTTAGCTCTTGTAACAAGAGACCTTGGGGATGCTGGTGGCTCATGGCCCACCCTGGGCTGAGGGTGCAGTGCCGCCTGCCGTGGTGTGTGCCCCTGGCACAAGCTGGAGGTGTGGATCTCAGCAGCAGTCATTCCTCTGGGTTTCTGGAAACAGGACAGTAGATTTGGTGGGTCATTGCTTCAAACGCTGTGGCTGCTTTGATCTTGCAGTGCTTGCTCCAAGCCCTCAGGTTCATGTTCTCAGAAAAGACCTTTTTCTTTCACAAAATTTAGTATGCTTTTCATTTAAAATATGCTGCTTGTGGGGATCAGGTCCATGGTCTTCTTGTAGACATGGCTGATGCCAAAGACACTGCAGTAGTTTTGTATTCCTCTTCTCAGCCATCTTCCTTATGGCCAGCTGTCTGCAGCTCCCAACCTTCCTTCCCTGTTTGTTCAAAGATTTTTTCCTGGGGAAAAGTAGATTTTGGTCTGAAAAGTCCTAAGTCTTTGGCATCTTAGTTCCACTTCTCTGACAGTTGGGTGTCTGGCCCATTTGTTGTCCTTGAACTCAGCCCTCTGTCATGGTGTCCCATCCCTTTCCAAGTCCATTTCTTGCCTGTTGAATACCTGTGATGTCCAGAGATTATGCCAGACCACAGAAAACCCCCTCCAGTATTTTCATTTTCCATGAGCACTTTCTATCCTGCCACACCAATGCAAGGATGTCAGCTTGTAAAAGAAGAGCTCGTTCCTTTTCTGGCGTAAATGGTCCGTAATGCTCCAGGCAGCCTGGATGGCTTTTAAACATTGTTGACATAAATAAACTCGGGGCGATGGCCCTGCCAAGACATGCATTAGCCCCCTGGCAGCCTACTTGTGGGATGGGAAGATTTCAGCCTTGGCTCCGTGCCTGGCAGCTGCTGGATGACCATAGCCTTGCTGTGTTGGGAAGGGAAGGGACAGGGGTGACACTTGGACCCATCCCAAGCACTGGTGACACTTTCCTGCTTTCCCAGCCCAGCTTTGCTTGCCTGCCCTGCAAATGCACTTCGAGTATTTTTGTCTCTGCTGCTTTCCTGAGAGATGATGGTAGGGAATGACCTATCAGAAGATATGCTCCAGGGCTACAAAACTGAAAAGTGATGGTTTTGTCCAGATTGAATGAAAAAATAGCACCCCGTTTCCCCAATAGGAAATCAGTCCTTATTTAAGAGATGTTTCTTTTTGGACTTCTCACTGAGTATATTTAATTGCAATGTTTGGGCTCCTCTGGCACTGCTCCATCACCTAGGTTAATGTTAATGAAATCAAATATTCCTCATGTTCAATTTTTCAAGATGTAATTTCAAATTGTGTTTGCTTTGCCTTTGTACCTGGTTCATCTGCATCCTTAAGACTTCCTTTTTTCTATTTTTTTTTTTTCTTACAGAATAAAGCCACAGGCCAGCTCTGATTTATACCCTTCTCTCCACAGGGGATTGAAACTGCAGCTTGCTCACACTGTGCCAGCTCCCTGAAAACACACACAAGGTAGAAGGGAGGCAAGAAAGCTTTGCACAGCCTTCATTGCATGTCCCTGAGAGTTGGGACAGAGAAGTTGTGCAGCCACAGGTGATGGAGAAGACAAAACCATTTCCTGAGTGTCTCATTTTTATTTTGAGCAATTTGTCCTCTGACATCCTTGGACAGGAGGTGGGACATGGCCATGAGGTGCCAAGGGCAAAGGAGGCACTTTCCCACTGTCTAAAATCCCTTCTTCTACAGGAGAGAGTGACCCAGATATGCCAGCACACTTTGTTTTATTCTCAACCTAGCAGCACTTGCAGGACCTAAACAGTGCTTCCAGAGCTCAGTGTGGGCAAGGGGCCAGCAGTTACTCTCAGTCTAATTGAATGATGTGTATTCACATAGCTATAGCTATATAGATACAGATATTGTGGGAAGACAGTGTTGAAGGCAATCTTGCTCCCAATATATTGCAGCTGTGTTAATTAGGGTCAGTTGGAGTCTGCTGGCTGTGCTGTGAGGAGGAAGGGACAGGAGGTCATGCAAGACACAGAGAGGGTTAGGTGGCCATGCTAGGGACAGGAAGCAGTGAGCTGGAACTGCAGAAGGAAAAGAGAAGAAGGAGAGAAAGCCAGAGCTGCAGCCGTGGGAGGCTACATAGAAAAGGTGTGAGAGATTTTTAGATAACAAGGTGCTGATGTTTGAAGGCTTCTTTGGTGTTAGTTGCACCTCCTCTGTCAATAGATATTTTTAAAAAAAGCCCTCTGAATGCCAAGTCAGGGATTTATTCATCAGAGGTGTGCTTCTCCCTGAGCCCAGCTCTCCTGCCTACCCTAGAGTCTTATTCTGGGTCCCAACCAGTGTCCTCACCCACAGTCAGGTCTTGGTTAGAGCTGGGCAAACTATTGGCATCCCCCTTCCCTGGGCTCCCAGAAGAGACATTTCTACTAGAGCAAGCCCTGGATGCTCTTTGAGAGAGGTCCCTCCTTTGGGAAGGAGTAGGAGGCTGATTCTTCACCATGAGGTTGACCCTTCTCAAGGCAAGCCTGGGAAGATCCCAGTGACCCAAATAGCCTGTCCTACCTAATGCTTAGTGCCTCTTAGACAATTTCAGTTGGATTTTTGGAGCTTTATGATTGATAGAAAAACCCTATTAAGCCCCCTAATGCTTAATGATTTTAATCTCTGAGCTAATTGCTCTGTTATACTTTCCCCCACCCCATTAGTCCATAGCTGTCCCCAGGCACTGTGGAAATAACAAATATAGGAAGAGCTTCAGGTATTGCTGCACATTAGTTTTATCAGCTTTTCATAAGTACAAGAAAAGCACTGGCCACCAAATGCCTCAAGATTTGTGGTGGAAGCAAAGGCTGAAAGGCCCTGAGAGGTGATGCTGCAGGACCTGACCCTGCCAGCCCACCCAGGTCCCTTCCAGTGTCCAACTCAGAGCCATACAAGTGATGGCTAATGACACTCATGCTATCACCAGTCTGTTAACCACTCCTGGCTTCAAGCAGGAAGGTGGAACTAGATGTTTGAAACTAGATATTTAAAACTAACTAACTAAGAATAATAAAAGTAGGAGGCTGAGTCACAGTAATCTGACCTAGAAATAGCAGAACATTTCCTGTAGCCCCAGGTAGATGGGGCCTGGGCAGGGGACCTGGTTGGTCCCAGGGAGTCTGGGTTCTTCTATGAAGCTGTAGAGGGACAACCTATTTGATATAATTGAAATTGAAGACATCCTTTTTCCCCCTCTTTTATTAGAAGTGAAGCATTGCAAGGGTCACTGTGTCTGAGAAGTTACACAGGAGTCCAGGAAGAAGAGCTCTCAGGTTCTAGATCTTGAGGAGGATCTGAGGAAAAGCATGGCAAAACAACCCAGGCCCAGGGAAAAGATGCTTTCCCCTCCCGTAGCTGCTAATCCTGCTGCAATGG
This sequence comes from Acrocephalus scirpaceus scirpaceus, assembly GCA_910950805.1. Classification (NCBI taxonomy): domain Eukaryota; kingdom Metazoa; phylum Chordata; class Aves; order Passeriformes; family Sylviidae; genus Acrocephalus; species Acrocephalus scirpaceus. The sequence goes on from OU383779.1 coordinate 24,406,933, forward strand.
AGTGGGAGGGAGCAGGCAATGCCCATCAAGTGAGCAACATGAGGAGAAGTACAGGGAGCTGCTTTTTGAGTTGAAGTGCCACCAGCTCCTCCAGGCAGGGACTGGACCTACTTTCCTGTCAGATGGGTGATCAGCACAGTGCTGCCACTCTCTCCACTTCTACAGTGAAGCAATATAACTTATTGCTTGGAGATCTCCACAGTGGTATTGCAGGGGGAGCAGGAATGTTCTCAACACCATGCTGGATCTCACCTGAGGTGTGGGCAGCTGAGTGGGTGGACATGTTAAATACCTCCACAAGGTTTTCAGCACCCAGGGTTACTACCTGGGTATCTTGGAGGTCTTGAGGCTAAAGAGGTAAGGGAAAGCATCTAATGAGGTAGAAGCAACTCTTACCAGATAGTTGGATGGGGCTTGGAGCAAGCTGGTCTAGGGAATAGTGTCCCTGCCCATGGCAGGATGTTGTAACAAGATGATCTTTAAGGTCTCTTCCAAACCATTCTGTGATTCTAAAAATGGATGAAGAAGAGGCCTTCACCTAAAGAAGGTTTTTTGAGCTCTCTTCTGCAGGACAGCACTGAAACAACTTGCTTAGAAGCCCTTGGAGAAGAATTAAGCATCACTAGGTAAGACGATTTTCTGTATGTGTGATATTGAAGTGGAAAGTGAAAGGTTACGTACCTTTCCCTGTCTGGTGCCTTAGCTGTCACCCCACAAATCAGCAAAAGCTGTCCATGGTGTATCATGGTTCAGGGGAGACAGTTTTCCTCTTCTAGTGTAGTATTTTCCTTGGTTTTAGGAAGAAATATGCCCAAATGTGGATTTGCAGGTTCTCAGTGTAAAATTCCCCTCTGAATGCCAGGATCTATTTAAGCACAAACCAGGGAAGTTAACATCACTGTGGCTGGGCTGGGAGAAAACAGTCAGAGCTACCTTGGCTGAAATCTGTCTCTCCTCTGGGATTTTTGAGGCTAACAGCTCTCCAGATGGTGTAAGGTGATGTAACATGCCACCCACAGTAAAGCAACATCAATTTGTGGTGTGAATCTGGCACAGGGCTGGCATTTTGTGGTTGTATATCAACTTTGATGAGAGTCTAAATATCAGGAGCAAAAATAAACTGTTTGGCAAGCAAATGGGAGAACATTCTCCTGACTGTCCCAATGGGACAGTCCCAACTGCTCCTCTTTGAAGTGATTTTTGTTATCCTGGGCCCATGGATAGGGTCACATAGCAAAAGGGTAGCAGCAAAAGGCAAGATTTTCACTGCCATGGTTTTATGTCACTTTCATCAAAATGTGGATAGAACATCCAAAAATAGGACAGGCATCTTAATGTACACCCTTGGAGAGGTCCCAGTCCCCATCTCAGTCAGGGAAATTGGTGTCACACAGTGGCTTTAAAAGATAATGAAGGGGAAATAAAACTCCAACAGATTTCCACACTTGTTTTCCAGTGCCCTAATTTCCCTGTGGAAGCACTCTGTTTGTTTTAATTTCCAAGCTGTTGTAGCACATCAAAGGCAGTGCTTTTTACGTCCTGGCATGTGCTCTGCTGCTCCTTTGGGCTGACACAAGACAAGATCACAATCCTACCAGGAGCAGAGGATTTATGGTTCTCAATTCTCCATGTAGCTGACATGAGGAGCCTTTGCCCAGCAGCTCTTTGCTGGTCTTGGGCTGCCTCCACATGGAGCTGACCCCTGTGTGTCTGCCCCATGGCTTGCCTTTGCTGGCAAAGTATCTGAAGATGCTCATCTTGTCTAGGATCCATGTTGGCTAAACCAGGACTATGCAGGCAGAAAACATCCCACCTACTGAGAGGCAGAAAGGCTGGGGGGTGCTGGTGAGGGCGTGGGGTGACAAAGCCATGGTAGGATTTCAGGCTCAAGGTGACACCAGAGGGATGTCACATTCCCGTTACTGTAGCTGTGGATCAGTGAAACCCTGTCTCTTTGCAGACCCATTCCCAAGATCCCATTTTTCCCAAAATGAAACATCAACCATGTCTTTGCACAAAGCAAAGGTGCCAGAAGCATAGTGTGTTTAAGCATCCCCAATGTGGCTTGTCCTGGGAAAAGTGGATTTTCTGTTTCCCCTTGCCAAAAACCACAGAGAAACGTCATCTCCTCAGGGAAGGCTTAAGTTCAGTTAGGAGCTGTTGGATTTTCAGTGGAAATAGAAACCTTTGTGTAGCAGGGGCTGTGCAAGTCCTTCTTTGCCTGGCTCAGAGATGGGTTTTCTACCCATGCCATGGGGACCTCCTCTGCCTATATTTCCTATTTCAGCCCTGAAACAGACTTTATCTCAGTTAATCTTCTCCTGAGGCAAGCCCTACAGTGGCTTTTGAGAATGCATATTTCCAAAGAATCTAGGCTTTTCTATTCCCAAATATTGATTTAGCCAATTTCTGCTGTTATGACCGAGATACATCCAGTGGCTTGGGCTTACTGAAGAAAACCAGTTGATGCTCAAAAGGGGGAGGAAAAAAAGTTTCCGAGCCAGGTTGCCTTTTCCAACAACAATGGTGTTTCAGTGGAATGACAGCATGTGCCTTGGCCCAGGTTTATTTTTGGGGTTGTGATGGGCACCATTGACTTTCTCCACATAGGGTATCCCAAAAATCTATCCCTGCCTGGCTGGGCACTGGTGGTATCGTGGAAGTGCTTGGGCTGAGGAGTTATAAATACCGGAGAGGGCATGCTCATGTCAAAATCCAGAGGTGCCCTGGCTTTTTCTCTATCTTATGCTTATTTTTCAGTCTTTGGAGGTTGTTGGGTCTTCCCAGAGCTGCTTTTGGCTCCCTGGTCTGAGGTGGAGCTTAGAGTCAGGAAGGTTGGAGGTACTTGGGCTACACTTCAACACAGGTGGATTTCCTTGGCTCAGAGGACCTCTTGCAGCCCCCCAGCCTTGCTGCCAGAAGGGGTTTTGGAAACCAAAGTGTGCAGAGGTGAGGATGCCCATTTTGGTCCAGTTGCTGCTCAGATGCATGATGATCAGCATAGTCATGACCCACTCCTACCCCTGGCCCCCATGGCTGTGGTACCCAACCCACAGCAGCCTGGCAGTGAAAGAGTGTGGCTCCCCCCATTGCACCGCTCAAGCAGTTAAATGAGCTGCCCAAGGTTACATGAGAGGCCGGTGTTCAGCATGCAGCTAATTGATACCCTTGGCATTGCACAGGCTGATGTTAAAAAGCATCAGAGAAGACAGTGCAGGAGGTGAGAGCATCACAGTGAGTGCAAATGGTTTTTAAATAGAAGCAGAGCCCCTGTTTCCTTCTTGAATGAGGTTGTAGGACTGGATTTGTCACTGCCGGGTTTGTTTATACTCGGTGGAAGTTAAAGGAGATACATGGCACATTTTGGGAGGTGGCATTATTATAGAGCCAATGTGATGTCTCAGAGATTGTAACAAATACTGCTAAATATTTAAGACCTTATAAATATTTAAAAAGAATCCCTGAATAGTTATTGATGGAGTTTAGTCTCATGCTCAGTAAAACTCCTCCTCACTCTGGGTCATGAAGAGGAGATGCTTGAGATGCAGGAAGCCGATGACAAAGGCTGTGAAAAACGAGTCTGTATGGGCTGCAGCGATGGGAATGTGACATCAGCTGATACATAGTGGTCCCCAGAAGAGCCATGGGTGCTGCAGTCCTTCCAGTGCTGCTTTGGTCTCCCAGCAGAGCATCTAAGTATCTGCACTTTCAGTGTGTTTGGGGCAAGTGTTGGGCAGGGAGGTGTGTTGTGACCCAGCCACCGCGGCACCAGGGTGTTGGTGTGTGTCACTGCCACGCTGAGCCAGGGGCACTTGGCACTAGGCACAACTTACCTCCCTAGACCCCTTACTGTACTGAGGAAAGGTTTCTGCTCTTTGCTGTGATTTTAGTAGCTTGGATGTCAGTGGAAGCTCCTCTGCTGTGCTACAGAGGGATGAGCGGCGATGCCGCAGTGCTGCGTGTCCGATACATCACCCCGGGTGCTTACAGTGATATCTGTCCTGGCTCTGTCCCGGTCAATCATTCCCACTGTGCTCTGCCGCTGCTGCTGAGCTCCAATGCCGCGCAGAGCCAGGCCGGAGCTCAGTCAGCCTCTCCCTGCCCGTCACGTCCTCCCAGAGCCCCATTACACCTCCCGCTCCATCCACCGATCCCTCCAGCTAATTAGGCATTGAGATTTCAGGCGAGGAGGAAATGGGACCAGGAGGCAGCCTCGCAGGGGCCTGCGCCTCTTACTCGTGTTGCAGAGAGCAGAGCAAAGTCTCTCTCAAGCTCCTGACAAGCTTTTGTTAGATGGAGGGGGAAGGAATTTTGCTTCCGGACATTTGCCGATGTATTCCTATTTAGGCAAAGGGGAAAGGGTGAAACTGTCATGCCGCTCAGGCATTTCTCCCAGCTCTGTCCCAGGCAGCGACGCTCTCATTAAACTGCTCTGCAGTTCAGTCATCTCAATCAAATACGAAAAAGTGATTCTTGAAATTCAGGGTATTAAAACAATACAGCATTAACAAAAGCCTCAGATCCTGTCTCTTCATCCCCCTTTACTTAGAGAACTCCATCCTTTCATCTCAAATCCCTTGCTGTGGGATGCAGTAGCCCTCAGTGGTGCTCCTCTGCAAGGATTGCAGTGGGTAATCAAAGAGCAGCCTGCTGAGATTTTTAATTGTTGAAGTTTTCTTAAGAACCAAGCAAGAGAGTTTTATGTTTGATAGCAGAGTCCTCTTTCATTGTTTTTCACCAGAAATGGTTTTCACCCAGCTGTTGGTTGGGATATTAACTCTCTTCAATAACAGATGCATATAGGACCTAAGGAAAATTAATTTAAACAAAAAGGGAGGAATAGTGGGGATTTTCTGACTTTCAGGATTCAGGCTATTTACAGGCAGTGTTTTTCTGTGCAAGTCCAGGTCCTGGGCACTGTTTGATATGAGGTAGGTGGGGAAACTCCATGGTCAAACAGGTTTATAATATCTGAGGTACCAAAACTCCCTACGAGAGGGCCACATCTGAATGACATCTCACAAATTTCTTCCTCTCAAAGAAGCTGAACTGGAGTAACCCATCACCCCCTAAATCCACATGCAGGAGATGAGGCAGTCTGGATACAGGCAGATGATACAGATGTGATTAGAATCATTTGTTTGCCTTCAACTGCTTTATAGTACCCCAAAAATAGCTGTAAAAAAGAGCCAAGTACCTATGACTAAGATAATGTCCCATTTTGGGGGGGCGGGGGTTACCCAACCTGCTGCCTCTGGGACCAGCTCTGAACATCCCCAAGGAGCCCAGACTCCACATTGCTGGACCTTGTGGGCACTGTGCATCCAGAGGGAGGGAGGAAGGCTGACAGCTTCCTCTGCAAGAGTGGGGAGGCCCCAGTGAAGCTCTGATACTTGCAGGCTAATAGGCAGAGGTGGAAAGGGGAATTGAGGGGTCATCCAATCCCTGGAGATGAAGCTGTTCTTAGAGCTGGGCAGAAATAAAATTGTGGTTGATAAGCAAGACTTTGTGAATGAAGCCAGAAGTTTGCACATTAAAAGAATGGATTGTGAAGAACTTCAGAACCTTAAAAGGCAAGAAAAAAAATGTTTGAAGTGCCAAAATAGGGGATGTGGGCAATTCCAGAGGGGCCTTTTCTTCTACAATTGAAGAAAAATGAATAAAATAAAATAAAACAAAATAAAATAAAGAAAAAAATCAGTATCAAAACACAGCACATTGATCAACCAGATGCCATTTCACCCCACCAAACCCCTCATTTCAGTTTGAAGAAATCAGAATAATCCTCCAATTCTCAAATATCCACAGGAGGGTGCAAGCCCTTTCCACTGCAGAACCTACAAAGAAACTACTCTCAGCACCATCCTTCCAAATCCAGCTATTTGTAGGCTCTGTCTCCAACTCTGAAACACTGTGACAGAGAACCTGGAGCCTCTGACCTTGTCTGGTGATGCCTTTAATTCCACTATTTTACCCAAGACCATCTTCAAAATGAACTACATTTTTTTGAGTGAAAAAAATTTGCTTTCTACCTTGCTCTACAGAGCTGCTTTTTGGTTTTCAAGCTCTGGACACAGTTGTATTAGGGCTCCCTGAGCTGAGGCCACATGGGGAAGTGATTTAATTGTCAAAGCAAGCACAAGCTCATTTTCTGGCAGAGTGCCAGCGTGGGCTTTGGCATGTTAGCAGAGCTGCATGGATTAGGTTTTGCTTTTGACATTGGTGCCTTGGCTTTTGTCCTTTGGGTGGCATCACTTGTATGGGAAGGAAGGAGGAGGCAAACTGTGAGGAAGCCAAGATGGAGAAGATGCACTTTAGACAGCAGAGCCCACTGCTGGGTGTCTGTGCCACTCAGCAGTGTCCCAGTGCTTCATGCTGAGATCCAAAGCCAGAGCAGGGATGTCTTAGAGGTTCCCCTCCTGAGCTGGTGCAGGGCAGGAGGGTTAAGCAGTGGCCCATGCTCAGTGCTCCTCTGAGTGGCAGCAGAAATGAAAGTGAGCTGCTTGGGGTTTGGTGTGTGTTGGCCGACATGAGCAGGTGGGCTGCCCACATCGAACAGTGGTAGGGGTTTCATGTGGCTTTTAATGCAGGACTTTGTTCTGAATCTTATTTTTCTTCAATTATTAAGACTGTTTGCTTGGGCTCTGCTTTTTCTTCTCAATACTTCCTTAGCCTATAAATGGAGTTTCATTTTGGGTTAAAGGCCACCAGTGTTTGTGTCAAGCTTTGGAAACAAACTTTGCCCTCTCTGTCCTTCCATCTTTCCTCCTCACCACAGTAACATCCCCAACTTTTTCTCACAGCCACATAAAACTAGAAAATACAATGGAAATTTATGATTCAGGAACACCTCTCAAAGCACAGCTGATACCACAAATAACTTGGAGTGTTTTCAGGACTATGTGGGTGTTTGCCTCAACCCCTTGGTGGCGATGGCTGTACATGACTGTGTCTCACCTAATTTTTGTTGAATGTTATATATCTTAGGCAAAGTATTAATTTATATGTATGATGTTAATTTTGTATACACAGATGTGATTCAGCCTCATTTGGGGAGCCCCAGTGATCCAGAATTATAACTGGCAGACAAAGTGGGGAGCTCTGTTGCAGTATGTTCAGCTACTCACAAGGTTCAGTGGTGGGATGCAGTTGCAGATTTGGGGTTGTAAGAAGAGTCCCAGCTTTCAGGAATCCCAATGATGAGTCGTAAATTCATATGACTGATGGAAAGAATAACTCAATGGGAATCTTTCCCCCACTAGAAGAGACTTCCACATAATTAACTAATCTCTTATTCAGGCAAAAATCCTATGGGAAAAGGTTGGGTTTTGGTCTAAATAAAACATGGTAAAATCCACACTGATAAAAATGATGGTTGACATACAGTAGTGTGTTTACAGTGGCATACCTGAGCAAATATTGTACTTCCTTTTGGCTTAATTAGTGCCGTATGTTAAAGAGATAAATTCTCTCTCTCCATGTTAAGCAAAAAACCCTCTTACTAGGTTCTCAAAGCTCAAATACTTGTCTGAATGATGAAGATAATATTTTTGCTCAAATTCAGCTGTTTGAAATGCATTATTTACAGGATAGAGGACTGTTTTGGTTGGACTATATAGTGCAGAGCTAGAAGAGTAACACAGATTATGGCTGAGATTCCTATGGCTTCACAGGACTACACTTTTAGACTTGGGGAGAAATGTTCCTCAAACAAAAATGATGAGGGATTTAGAAGCTAAATTCTGTGTCCTTTCTTCATGGAAGTCTCATTTGTCCCTATCAGGTATCTCAAGTATTGTATTCCAGGAGCTCTACAGGATGCATGCTTAGAAAATTTCCACATCAAGCCATCCTATTTGAGCTAAAACCTGCCTTCCTGAAAGATGTCTGAGTGTTCATTTACAGCCTTCATGTGACAGAGAATCCAACAGGTACCCAGGTACGTTCTCATATTACTTGATTACCTTCACTCAAACCCACACAACAGATTTGTAGTTTGAAGTGGAGCGGGATCCACTCTTGGCATCTCACCAGTACTTATTCTGCTGAATAAAGTTGCCCTCTTTCATCACATATCACGTATCCCTCCCCCAAGCAGATCAAGATGCCCCTTAACATATTTAAGGATGGATCTAGACTGACCCTCCCTAGTCTCCTGCCACAAAACCTAGCTTCCAAAACGAATGTAATTCTTGTCACTGTTCCTCAGAGAAGGGTTTTGCTAATGCTGTACATGAAAATAATACAACCTTTCTTCTTCTGCTTGATATTCCCCTGCTCATATCTACAAGGATCACATTTGCTGCTTTATTTAGAGCACCACACAGAGTTTGCATTCAGTAGGTTGTGCACAATCCTGTCTCAGTCCTTGACACCACCGCTGTTTGGCAGAAGACATTTGCCTTTTGTTTATATTTGACGTGTGTTCTTCCTTGCTGGACATATGACTTTGCCTTTGCTGTTGAACAAGCCCTTTTTATCAAAAAACCCGAGTTAGGCAGCACAAGTGACTCATTACCAGCTGGAATTGCTATTCTGCCCACTTTGGGGTCATGGCCACTTTTTACCGTCAGGGATTATATATTTTCTTTCACATCTTTGATAAAGATACTGAAGAGTACTGAGCAAAAAGAAAATGTTATTGCAAGTCTGTAAGAACACACACTGCATACTAATATCTCACTGATCCTTATTTTCTAAAATACATTTTGTTACTGGTTGTTAGTCCACTGAATAAGGGCCTCGTGGATATCTTTAATGTTATTTAATCAAAATAAAACTAAATGTGAATTACAGGAATCTTTTTCATGAGTGGTTGTTTCCACCAACCAAGTCCCTCTAATTTAATTTAATAGTTGGTTTTATTTTTAAATAGTTCCTCTCGATACTTGTTGGCAATTTCTTTTTGCTTAGGGAATAAGATTTTTTTAAAAAAATTCAAACATATTGGTGTCCAGGCCTACATTTTGCTGGCACTTAGGAAATGGAATAACAATGTGATCCTTTGCATCTAGAAAGCCATCATTTTCTAATGTGCAACACACTATGTTCTACAAAAACAAGGTCTGATGCAGAAATACCCCAAGCTGATTTCAATCAATTTTATACAGTTTATATATTTAGAAACTTATATACAGCTTTTAGAAACCCCAGGGATGCTTCTCCACCGGTAGCACAAGACCTTCAGTATCTTCTTCCCAGCCTTAAATCTCCTATCAGACATAAAGGATGAATGCTGTCCCTGCACTCTGAGGTGGTCTGCAGTGGACACTTCACCCTCACAGGACTGCTCCCCAGCAAGTGAGCCACTGTTTGCATAGGGATTTCCAGGCATTTTGAGATTCCCCCAAACAGTATTTATGGCATGTCAGACTGCCTTTGATGGAGACTGCCCTTCCTCTCTCCCTCCTTCCCTCCCTCTCGTCTTGCCTAAGCAGGCTGTAGCAGTGATTCTAGCATCCCCGTGATCTGTATCATCACAGGGACGCTCGGTAATACCCATCATCTCACACGAACCTTTCCCCTTCCTTCAACCTAGTATCAATCCAATGGTTGAGTACTACAGTACCTCCATTAAGTGCCTGTATTTTTGTTGACTTTTGTACCTGGCTGTGGCTGCTTGGCTCTATCTCCCCCCTGGCCAGAGGAAATGGAAGTGCTGCAGCGGCTGCAGTCTCTCAGACCCGAGGACGAATAGCAGCGGACAAACAGCGCCAGGACCGACCCCGGGGGCTGCGGGGGTGGGAGCGTGAGAATGTGAGTGCAGGGCGGGGAACCCGGCCATCCGAGGGGGGCAGCCCCAAAGGGCTGGGGGCAGCTGCCCGGGATGGAGAACAGGTTCGGGAGGCCCGGGCGGCCCCCGCCCGCGGCGCCTTCAGCACCACCCGCAGAGGACAGCGCCCGGCCCCGCCGCGGTCCCGGGTAGCGGAGCTGCGCCCCCGAACTCGCCCCGAACCCCACAATGCCCCCATCCCCACCCGGGGTGCAGCCTCAGGGGCCCTCCCAGGCCTCCTCCTTCTCCCCCCCGCCCGGCCCGCCCCGCCGCGGCGGACACTGACCGAACATCTGGATGTGCCCCTTGGTGATGGGGTTGAAGCTGCCGCAGGCCAGCAGGATAACGTGGGTCTTGGTGGTCTCGGTCATGGTGCGGCCCTGCCCGGCCCCGCCGCGGTGTGTAGCTCGGTGCGGCTGCGGGAGGGAGGAGGGCGGAGGGATGGAGCGGGGCCGGGCGGGAGCGGGGGCGGTGCCGCGGCTGCGGGAGCCGGGCCGGGGCCGCCCCTCGCCAGCACGGCCCGGGGCGCGCCCGCGCGGGGTCCTACATACGCGTGTGCGTGGACACTCGTGTGCACAACCCACGGGGACACGGCCATCCCCGCGGCGTGGAGAGGGGCACACCCCCGGCACAGGTGCGTCCGTGCACACACACGGGGATGGGCACCGCATCCGCTCTGTGTACACTCACACTCACGGAGGGGCAGCAGGGACACACGGGCATCCCCAGGACGGAGGAGAGGTAACAGGAGATTTAGCCTGCAGATAAGGAGGCTGAAGGGTGACCTTATCACACCCCACAACTCCCTGAAAGGAGGGTGCAACCATGGGGGAGGGGTCAGTACTTTCTCCCAGACAACCAGCGACAGGATAAGGAGGCATAGTCTTAGGCCAACAGACATCACGAAGAATTTCTTCACAGAAAGTGTGATTATACATCGGAACGAGCTGCCCAGAGAGGCAGTGGAGTCACCGTCCCTGGAGGAGTTTAAGTAAAGACTGGACGTGGCACTTAATGCCGTGACGTAGTTAACAAGATGGTAACCAGTCATAGATTGGAGTTGATGACCTCAGAGGTGTTTTCCAGCCTAACTGGTTCTGTGATCTGCACAACTCAGTGCTCATGAGCAGCAGTGTAGTCCCCCTTGGTGGCTGCTCAGGTGGTCCCAGCCTGGGACCTGCATAGGTCTCCCAGCTGCTCCTGCCCCAGCACAGCATTGCTGCAGCACCCTTTTCTGGGGTTCTGTGGGGAAAATAACTTGTGGAGCTTCAGCTTCACCCAACACATCCATTTCATTGCCTGAAAGAGACCAATGTCAAATAGATGCTATGCATTCACCAAAAACCTGCAAGGTAAACTAGTACCAGACTACCCTGGCTGTCTAATTTTCTAAATTTCTCATTTTTAGGACTGCACCATTGCTGTTCTCCACTAAAGAAGCTTCTTGCCCTGAGCAAGGGCCAGCAGAGCCCTCTCTGCTTACAGCCACTGCTTACTTCCCTGGCTTTCCTGCTGCCTGCCTTCAGCCCCTTCCCGAAGGCTGTACTGGCCTTATCCCTGGCTCCTACACACAGATTTTCCTCTCAGCAGGGAGTTATTTGCCACCAACAGTTCTCCCTTGCTACCTTCATCTGTCTTCTCCCTCTGTCCTTAAGAGGATACTCCCCAGACACTCATTTCTGCCTTCTCATGGCAGAGGCTTTTATCCTACCCACAGCAGTGTCCTGTGCTTCTCCTTGTCCTGCTAAGATCACTTATTCACAGTCCTTTGCTTGAAAACTTTTTCCCTCCCAGTTCAGCCATGAGATGCTCATCAGCCTGAGTGATATGAAGAAGCAAGACCACTAGGGAATGAACCCAAGATGATGCTGAATATGTTTGTTCAGGAACTCTTAAATCCTTGTTGAGAAGGCCCTGGCTGCACTCACATGCTCAGGAGCACACACAGATAGTGTAGTGTGCTCGGCCCCTTGTTCCCTGCTCTATCTTCTTACTGGCTCTGAATGGACATATGATGATTCAATGGGGTTAGATTTGGGGGTTATGTTGGGCTTTTTCCTGTGCTGCTCCTCCAAGCTCACCCTGAAAAGGAGAGACTCGCGACCTTAGGAAAAGGAGTGTCTCTGCAATTAACCACTGGTGCTGTGCACAGCTTAACTCTGCCTTTACAACCACAGGTCTTGTCAGCAGGGAAATGGGTGCTCCTCTCCTGCACGTTCCCACCAAGGATGGTGTCCTGCCTCCTTCCATTGGGGGTGGTACAACTGCCCTGACATGAAATATGGGGGTGTGCCCTTTATGAGAAGATTCTTCACTGATTCCTTTTATACAGAAGAGGCTGAAGTTAAGTGAGACTGCTGAATTTTTTGTTAATCATAACCCCATTCCCTGCTAATTTCGCATAAGAAATTTTGCAGGGGAGCATGTTTTCCCTTCTGTAGCTTATGCAACCTGCAGATGTAGGAGCATTAAGTGCTGCTGTTGCAGGAGGCACAAATGGACAAAACTGCCTGTGCCAAATTCTCCCACTGCCTGGTGATGCCAAACACATCCCACTGGTCCTGACAGCTCCTGCCATGCAGCTGAGTCTCTCTGCCTCCTTTGTTTCACACCGGGGTTCGACCTCAAACACCAGTGAAAGATCAAGGTCACCTGTCCAGATGTAGGTTACGCACCGCCTGGCCATGGTGGGGACAAGGTCGGGCCAGCACTGCCAGGCTGTGGTGAGGATGAGGTCTGGGCAGCCGTGTCTGTAGCTCTTCCCTGGCTTTCCTGCTGCCTGCTGGATGGTGAGTGATGTGGTAAATCAGCTGTCACTTAGCAACGCTGCTGGCTGGGGAGCAGCGGCAGGTTTTGGTGCAGGAGCGATGCCTGCAAGGCTGTGCAGTGGTTGTTTCACCTTTCTTTCCCCTCAGTGTTTTCCAACCCAGTATTTTCTTTTACTTGCTGCTTTCCCTGAACATGTGTGTGCAGGTTTTCCATGGCTGAAGACAACAGCCCCAGCTGCAGGAGCCAAATGTTCCCTGCCAGCCCTCCCTGCGATTGTTGTGCAGCGCTGGAGCACCCTGAGACCCCCAGTGGATTTGAGCTCCAACCCAGCCCATGGGGGCAAACAGCCATCTGCCACCTGCAGAGCTGGTACAGCAGGACACAGAGAGGGCAGAAGGATGATTAGCTGGGGTTTATTCTCTGAGCAAGAAAACAGCATGGAGAAACAGGGATCTGCCTACACAGGCAGCTCATATCAGGGTTGCAAACCCGGTGCCTGTGGCACCTGAGACCTGTTAAGCACACCTGAGACATGGACAATCCATTTCCGCAGATGGATTTGTCCAGCCCTTCACCATCTGCACAGCCAGGCCCCAGGAGCAGGGGGCCACATATCAGAGGACAGGAATATCATGCTTGTGTTCACTGGGGTGAGGGATGGGGACCCCTCAGTTCTCCCAGCACCGCCTCTCACCTTGCTCCTCCTCTTGGGCTTGGGAGGAGGAAGAGAAACCTTCCAGCTCAAGGCTTTTTACTGACAGTCTGCAAACTCTTCAAAAGAACCCAAATCCATCAGAGAAAAGGACAATTAGAGGGGCTTAATCCATTTGTGAACCCATCCTGGCACATTTTGGAGCATTTTCTGACAAGGGCTAAGAAGCAGATTCAGTTCTGCTCCCCACATGCCCAGCCCTATGACTCTAAGAAATTTTTGTAATGCAACAATGCACTTTAAAAGAAAAAAGAAAGATCTTTCCTTGAAAACTAATGAGCAAAAGATCTTGAATAAGGGAGTTGTTCACTTTGTGGCCCAGTTGAAATAAAACCCCTGGTTCCCACAAAAGCAAGTTTTTAATTTACACCAATTTTTGAGATATAATCTGAATGTATCTAGCCGAAGCAGGTTTGCAAACCCAGCCCATGGGAGGAAAAGGATTTGCAAATATAAGGAAGCTAAACTGAAATGGCAGATTGAGCCAGGCTAGACAGGCCAAGCTGAACCAGTTGCTCATGGAACAACGATATAGGACAATAAATGGAAGCACCTGGGGGTAGCTGCTGTGGTGGGAACCTTGTTGAGATGTACGGAGCTGCCAAACCCAGGGTGACCAGGCCTGAGGCCACAAGGGGTGAGATAGGCTGGCTCAAAGGGAGAAATCTTCCATTTTAGATGACCCATTGTAAGAGCAGACATTCAAACAAGGAAGGAGTGTGCAAGGCTGAAAAGCAACCAGTGAAAACAAGACTTATAACTGAGGTTTGAAAATTTATGAGTAGCTTGGGGAGTTCTTCTCAGGGCTTAGTTCATCATGCACTGGAAGAAGATGCCAAAGGGTGCCATGAGGTAAAACTGGAGATCTATCGAGGCTGAGGAGTTAACCCTGGTTGTGGCCTCTGTGAACTGACCCTAAGTGCTGTGCAGTGTTTCTGGGACACTGAACTAACATTTGAGGCAATCTACTGGGGAAGGTCAGCCCGGGAACCTATTTCTCTCTTGCCCACATTCAGCAACACCAACTGTACACTACCCACAGATGCAATTAGCTTGGCAGCCCTTTTAATGTCTCTGTTTCTGAGGTTACGGCTCAGATCAATCTGTACAGGCAGGATTGTAGCTGGGTTCCTGGGATGGGGAGTGAGGCTGAGGCACTCAGCATGGATCCCTGGGAATGGCTGCTTCTCTCTCCCTTCCAAAACTGTGAAAGGGTACTTGTCCTTTTAGTTAATGTGAAAGGATACTTCTGCCCAGAATGCACAGCATTTATTCTCAAAGAATTAAAAGGAAATCCATTACTTTACAAATTATAAGGATTGGAAGGAATTTCTCTAAGAAATGAGACCTATTTTATAATTTTTTCTTTCTTCTGGGTGATATTTGCAAGAGAATAATGAAGGCTTAACAAACCTCTACACAGTTGAAATTCATGAAGTTCTTGTCACTAACAATTCAAAATATAAGTAGGATAATCTGGGATGACAACAAATACACTTTAATCATGATAACATAATTACTGATCAGGAAGAATAGAGGACTAAATTAGGATTGTTTAGGTATCTTCATGCTTTGTTTCTTCCTTCAAATGCTGTTGAGTGCTAATTTCCCACATCACAACATTTAGATGAAATAATCACCAAACCTGCAGAGAATTTAATGTTTCATCATTCAGCTGTTGAGCTGTTCACTCATCTTTCCTTGATCCCAGGTTTTCATCCCCAGCAGCAGGAGAATGTGATGTCTCAAAGACATAAAAGCCAAAGTTTGGCCCAGAGACAGAGTCCAGTGCCACATCTGTGTGTGAAAACGGGCAGAATATCTGCACTCAAAGGGAAGACCTTGGACTCTGTTAGTCTCACAGGACAATTAAAGACTTTAGTGTTAATAAAGAAAGATGGAAGCAGGCTCCACATGATCCACCTCTCCATTGTTGTCTTAAATGACCTTGATGAAATCTCTTCTGTTCCCCTGACTGTTAAGTGGGGATGGTCCTTGCTTACCTCTTAGAGCATATTTTGAGGATAAACACATCCAAGGTCTGCGACATGCTGAGCTTGTACAGTGACAGAGGCAGTGCAAGGATGTCACATTTGGAATTACAAGAATTTCCCTCTGGAGAGCAGAGCAGCTTCACTCCTGGGCATTTTGGCTGCATTGTGGCTGAGGGCTGGGTTTATTCAATGGGTTCATAGTGTCTCTGGTCTACCCTCCTTCTCTGGGGACCAAATCCTTTCCCATGCTGTGATATTAATAAAACGATAGACTACAGTTATTGACCCATAAATAACAAAGACGATAATACAAGTTGACCTCTATGAGAAAGCTGCTTCTTTTATGACAAATCTTTTGGAACAAAACTAAGAGGAGATTGACTTAGAGGTCCCCCTTAAATAGAAGAAAATTATCCCCTTGCTGTGTGCAACAAAAGGTTTGAATTAGAATTTCATAAGAAACAGAGCAGAGCAATGAGCAGCAATATCAAGCCCTCAAAAATATTTTGTGGGACAATCTGATGACAAACCTGAAGTTATGAAAAAGCCTTCTGAGAGTCAAGAAGAGGAGGTGTAGGAGAGAAACTCCTGTACATGCTGTCCTAACGGACAGAACTATTTCAACAGTGCAGAAACTCAGAGGGAAGCAAAAGACCCACAATTCAGACAAAAAGCCCTAAAAACAAGGAAAAGTCTGCAAAGATTGTAATATCCTTTGTGTCTTTGTCTGGAAGATATTAAAGAGGAGTGAGAAAAAGTGAAGGGAGACTTTGTGACTGGGCAGGTTGTCCTGATGGACCACATGTTTCCTCGTGCAGCTGCGATGTGGCTCTGCTTGGCAATTTATATTGGCATTAAGCAAGTTAAATAACACTGGCAGTGACACCCAACAGATTCTCTTGAAAATATCCAGGGCTGCCTGTTCCCTACTGCCCAAGACTCAGAAGTCAGTTCTGCCCCATGGGAACCTCTCTGGTCTTTTGGGGTCCCTCTGAAAGTGGTTTGGACTCAGATAAGACTAAACAAGACAGCTGCCGGGTTGATGCTGGCACTCTTTGTTTGTGCCTGATGCAGCAGAAGTGTAATGCCTCCAGAGAACACTTTGTGGTCTCCTGGATGAGAACTGTGCTCATCAAGAAAGGATACAGGAATTGGCATTGTTCACCTGGAGAAGAGAAGGTTTTGGGGTGACCTCCCTAATTGTGACCTCCCAGCAGCTGAAGGGAACTGATTGGAAAAATGGAGAGGGACTTTGGACAGGGGTCTGGAGTAACAGGACAAGGGGGAATGCCTTTATTCATACTGACAGATGTTGGATGGGATATCGGGGAGAAATTCCTTCCTGTGAGGGTGGCATGACACTGGCACAGGTTACCCAGAGAGGTTGTGGCTGCCCCATCCCTGGAAGAGTTCCAGGCTATACTGGGTGGGGCTTGGAGCAAAGTTGGGTAGTGGAAGGTGTCCCTGCCCATGTCAGAGGGGATTGGAATGAGGTAAGCTCTAGCAGCTGGAAGCCATTCCCCCTTGTCCTATCACTCCAGGCCCTTGTTCAGAGCCGTTCTCCAACTTTCTTGTTGGCCCCTTCAGGTGCTGGAAGGCCACAATCGGTTGCAAGATGCCTTGAGCATGCTGGATCAGGAGCAGAAGGATAAGGCTCCCACAGACAGCCTGAAGGGTCTGGGGAGAGTCCTGGACAATGTGCCCTGAGAGATGCAGCTTCTAAGAGCTGCATTTGTGCATTGATCCAGGACATGAAATCTTAGAGTACAAACTCAGCCTGGTTTAGCACAGGACAGGCTCCAGGCAGGCAGGAGTAGCCCCAGTTTGCCCAGTCCTGAACCAGTTTGCTCCTGCTCTGCAGCTGAGAGGCTGGAGGAATGGAGCTGAGCCCTGGGCCCTGCTACAGCACCTGCCTGAGGGGAGGGGCTGCACAGCATTCCATGGCAGGTTTGCCCATGGCTTGCTGCCCAGCCCTGGTTGCACTGAAACCAGGAAAATCATTCTGCAAGCCTTGCAAGGCTCCCATCTGAACACGTGGGGCCCTGAAAATAATTTCCTTAAACACACGTTCCTTTTTTCAGCCTAAAAAAAATGCGGGGGATTTATTTTTGAAATATGATCTTTCATTTTGTCCTCAGGTCACTTACAGACTCAAATGACACAACCTGTATTAGCCAGCCACCTCGTGCTCATCTGATCCCAAATTTTCCTCTGCCTCACTTCTTCAGGTTGGCTCACGTGCTTGAATAGATGCCGAACTCAGTGGGATTTTTCATGCCATAAAAAGACAAATTGGAGCACAAAACAAGTCACCAAGTCAGCATGGAGGTCGGACAACATGGTATAAATAGTGGAAAAACTGTAAATATTGAGCTGTGATAGAATGTTGTACCCAGGTGCAAGGTTACTGCCTGATGTACCCATGTCCTGGCTCCATGCTGAGGTGACCCTACCTGGAGCACTATGTCCAGCTCCAGAGTCCCCAGCACAGAAAGGACATGGAGCTGTTGGAGTGGTGCAGACAGGGCTACCAAGATGATCAGAGGGATGGAACAGCCTTGTTACAAGGAAAGGCTGGGAGAATTGGAGTTGCTCAGCCTGGAGAAAATAAGCTTCAGTGTGACCTAATTGTGGCCTTGCAGTACTTGAGGGGAGCCTACAGCAAAGTTGGAGAGTGCTCAGGGAGGTGATCCTGCCCCTCTGCTCAGCCCTGGTGAGGTACATCTACAGTGCTGTGTCCAGGTCTGGGCTCCTCAGGACGGGAGAGACCTGGAACTCCTGGAGCAGGTCCAGCAGAGGCTGCAGAGATGAGGAAGGACATGAAGCAGCTCTCTCACAAGGAAAGGCTGAGGGATTGTTCAGCCTCAAGAGGAGACCCAGCTGAGAGGGGCCCTCACCCCTCTCTGTCCCTGTCTGCAGGGAGGGCTCAGAACAGGGGCCAAGCTCTGCTCCCTGGGACCCAGCAACGGGACAAGAGACCATGGGCAGAAATGGATGCCCAGGAAGTTCCACCTGAACATGATGAAGAATTTATTTTCTGTGCAGTGACCAAGCACTGAGCAGAGACCAGAGAGGGTGTGGAGTCTCCCTCACTGGGGATATTCCAGACTCGTCTGGACACAATCCTGTGCCATGTGCTCTGGGATGACCCTGTTTGAGCAGGGAAGTGGTACCCAATGACCCACTGTGGTCCCTTCCAACCTGCCCCGTTCTGTGTTTCTGTGATTCTGTGACCGGGGCTCCCGCCAGCGCCACGGGCCTCTTGGCAGGCCGCCCCTCCGAGGGCCGACAGCGGAGATGTGACAAAGCCGGCTGTCGCTGCGCGGGTCCGCGCGGGTCAGGCCGCGGACGCGGGCCCCGGGATGCACCGCGGTTGCCATGGCGACGCCCCACCGCCCCCTCGGTTGCCATGGCAGTGGGCGGGGGAAGGGTTTGCCGGTGGCGCCGCCGGAAGTGCCGGCGGGGGCGGGGTCCGGCCCGGAAGCGCGGCCGGCGCGGCGGGAGGGCCGCGGCGCCTCAGCGGGACAAGAGAGCGGCGAGCGGACGCCGCCGGTGCCGGAGCGGCGAAGCCGGGGCTGCCCGGGCCCCCGAGGGGCCGGAGCGGCGGAGCCGGCGGGGCGCGGGCGGTCCTGCCCGGCCGGAGCGCAAAGCGTAGACACCCCGCCCCTTCCTCCCCGCGGGTCCTGCACGGGAAGATGGCGGCGGCGGGAGGCGGCGGCGGCGGTGGCGCGGGGGCGGCGGGCCGGCCCGGGCTGTGAGAGCCGCGGCGGGACGGGCGGCGAGCGGCGGAGGATGAGCCTGCTGTGCGCGCAGTATCTCCGGTGAGTATCTCTGGACCGCGGCGGGCAGGAGAGGCCGCGGCCGGGCGGCCCGGGGACGGCGGGGAGCGGGCGGACTTGGAGCTCTCAGGCCTCGCAGCGGCAGTGAGGGGCGCTGGGTGGTGAGCGGGCCGTGCCCGGGGCCGTGTGGGGGACCCAGCCGCCGCCCTCCCGAGCCCCGCGGGCGGGCGGGCTCGGCTGCCGCATGGCCCAGGGCTCCCCAGCAAGGTCACGCCGGTGCCTTGGAGCCGCGGGGAGTGTAGGAGAGTCCACCGGCTTCCCTGGCGGAATTCCCCATCGCTTCCCATGGAGGTGGCAGGGTAACCCGCCGCTGCGGAGCGACCGCGAAGTTTGACCCCGGCTGTGGAGCAGGACCAGTGCTCGCAACCCCGGGAGGTGCTCTGGGAGAACGGGAATAGCAGGAGTCGTGTCTCAGCCCTCGCCATCAGCTGGAAGTCCTCAGTCACGGCTGACACAGCCGGTCGGTGCTGGAGACGGTCAGCTGAGGGGTTGGAAGACGAGTGAGGCTGCCAGGGCTGTGCTGTGAAACAGAACCGTTCCCGAGTCCCTCAAGTCGAGAGCAAGAGATACCTCACGTTGATACGAGCAGAACTTTGGTAGGCTTTGACGTGAACTTACACCCAAATGCTCGTTCTCTAGTGGTCTTGGAAAGCAGCATCGTGAGCTGCAAATGGCTTTTCAGTAGCTATAAAGTACTAAATATCCAGGTTGATCATGTTGTGTCACCCCTGATGCTTCCAGAATACCTCATGGAAAGGGAGTAGGTATGCCAAAAGGGCATGTACATTCCTTCTGAGGAGCTCAGGGCTTGGGAAGGTTTTAGGAGGAGTGAATTCAATGAGGATTTTATGTTTCAAAAGCACTTTCTGTACAAAGTTCTGAAGTACTTCAGTGGTCTTTCCTTGCTGGTTCTCCAAATTCCTCTCTCCTCCTCATCTTGTCTTTTATCTCTGTTTCCTTCTATTATCTGACATCCTACCTCAAGTTTATTTCTTCCAAAAAGAAAAAAATGTAATCTTTTTATCTAATAGTGGGTTTATGAACCTTTTCCTCTTCCAGGTGAGTACACCTATGCTGTCATCAAACTTCTTGATTCTTTCTTCTTACATTATAACAAAGTTCTTAAATATTTTATTATTAGTAATCTTCTATCAGTAAAAGACTTGCTTATTTATTGTAGGATGTGTCTTAACAGTATTGTAACCTCTGGCTCCCTGTTCCTTCTTGTGACTGCACGTGTCCTTTGGCCGCTTTGGGCTGCGGGAGGCCATACCATTGAAGACATGTCCCTGCCCCATCACCTTCCTGCACCACCAGGCTCTTCCTTAGCATTTTGCTGTGCCAAGCTGGAAATCCTTCCTGCAAGCTGTGGGCAGGAATCACCTGTTTCTCCTCTCTTTGTTCCTCCCACACTTCAACTCATCTTGGGTTCTTGCTTTTTCCTGGCTGCTTTGCTTATTTTGTGCCAAAGCAACAGGACTGAAGTGTGTGCACACTGGTGTGTTACAGGTGGTGTCTCTGTCACCAAGAATCTTCTCTCTTCCTAAAACAACAGGGCAGTCCTCTTTCTACACTTTCCAAGCACTCCGTAATCCATCATCTTCCTTCTGCCTCTAAAGACCATTTGGGTTTGTTCTCTGTGTAGAAGGTATGCTTGGGGAAGGTTTCCTTGAAAAGCTGTGAAATGCTTTTTACATACACAGAATGTACATTTAAATTGTTTGATTTGCATAGGGCAGAAATGCAGCTGCAGATTACTGCAGCCCAAGCTCATAAAGGGAACTGGGAATAAAGCCTCAAACTCTTGGAGCCAGTTCTGTTAGTCCTCTGTCTTTTGGAGGAGGACATCCCCCTTTTTATTGTGGCAGGACAGGCTTAATCTGACTATAATGAAGAAGGCATAGACCAAAGTGTAACGTGAGAGGGCAGCTTTAATAAATAGCAAGACATTGTGCCAAATGAAGACGTGAGGCAATTAGTCTCTGCTGTCTTCATTGTCTTAACACTAAGGATGGACAGAAAAGTTTCTGCAAGAAATAATTTTTCTGTGTATTTGAATTTTAGATGGAAGTGAGACAGATTTCTAAGGTGAACATGTGGCGGTTGAATATTTAGTGAAATAATGACTCTGCAAGAATCGAGCTGCTGAAAAGATGAGCAGGGAAGAAGGGACTTTTGGCTGGACTACCTTAACTCTTCCGCTTCTAGGTTCTTGCTTTCTGTATGTGTGTGAATCAGCTTTTTTAAAATGCTGTCCTTGAAGGACTGCGCCTCTTCAGTCAACCTGTGAGAACTGAGGAACACATGAGCCTCCTACAGAAGTCTTCCAGGAGGAGCAGATAAGGTCAGACTTCATGTACTGAGTCTTTGAAAAGTTGCAGGAGAGTCTGTTTTTAAGTCATCTTTGTATGTTGCAACAGATTTTTGGGATTTTTGCCTTCCCAGTCTTATCCCTTTCAAAGTCACCTGTCAAGAATATTGGAGTGTATTCTCTCCCATCTAGTTTCCTATATACTTCTCTGGAATCATTGTTTGAGTCACTTCTCAAAGATTTGCACTGCATCTGGTAAGGTGAGTAGACCTTTCAGAGAGTTCTTTCAGGAAATTAGAACCTAAAAGATATTTTAGGAAGCAGGGGCACTGTTCAAGTCTCCCTGTTCAGGTGAATCTGTCCATCACATCTGCTGAAAATTTGTATCCATGCTATTTGTGCTGCTTGGGGAATCTACAAGTACTCCCCATAAATCAAATTAATCTCACGGGGCACTTGTCTACTTGAAAGACGTTTCATCTACTTGAAAGACGTTTCATGTATCCTGCTAGATATAAAAGAAGTCATTTTTAAGCAAAATATCACTGATAGGATTTCTGACACAATAGCACAGAAACTTCTGAGCACATCTATTTTATAAGCCAGTGTTGAGTTTTAGTCCATATTTGTTCACTTTAGAGAAATGATCTTCAGTGCCAATTTTATCTGTTAGTGTTAAAAATGGAGTTAACTAGGATTCAGAAGTTTAGCAGTTTGACTTATGACTGTCTCAGTTGCATTTCAAAAAGATATGAGCTCAGTTACCAGTTAAAGGTGGCGTTGCCCTGGTAAACTGTGGCTTTTAGCACAAGCACAGATGTAGAATAAAAAGTGCTTGAATTACAGGGCTTGAACACTGCTTAAAAATTCCAGCGCTGATGAACCAGTAGGTAGTTTCCTGTAGCCTTATGATGAGGCTGTAACCAACTTCATTAAAGGTTTGACTGCTTTAATAATTCAAATTGTGGGTCTCTTTTCGAAGACTCATCAGTAGCCCCATTAACTTCTGCATCTACTGCGTCTCTTCATGGTTGCTCCTTTGCTGTCTCCCAGCCTGTGGTGCACCTCTTGCAGTGTTTCTTCACTGTTAAAGGAGTAGGGTAGAGCAGAGGTAATTGCAGTCTGTGTGTGAGCATGTTCTGGTACTGATTCCTGGTCAGGATGATGTAGAGGTGATGCTTGTCTATGCTGGAAAGGCACCAACCAGAATACTGTTTGAATGAGTCTCAGTGAAACTAAGGCAGTTATTCAATTATCTTGAGAGTATATGAAGGAAAAAGTAAGTAAACGTAGCCTCTTAATAGTTTGTCCCTGCAGTGGGCTTTCTGGAGTTGGCAGGATCACAAGGCTGGAGGAGAGGCCTCAGGAATGTCCTGTCCAGCCTCTTGCTCACAGCGGGGCCAGCTCTGGGTCAGACCAAATGCCCAGGGCTTGAAAACCTCCAGGGATGGGGACATCTCAGCCTTTTGGGGCAGCGTGAATGTCCTTGTGGTGGAAAAGTTTTTCAGTACATCCAATCTTAACTCCCCTGTTCTAACTTATGCCCATTGTCTCTTTTCCTCCCACCACACAGAGAGCCTGGATCCATCTTCTCAATCCTCTTGCTGTGGCAGCTGTGGGTGCCCTGGAGCCTTCCCTACCTGAGGCTGACCTAGCCTGGCTCCCACAGCCTCTCCTCCAGTCCCAAATGCAAGTGCTCCAGCCCTGACGGCTCTGGAAGCCTTGCTCCAGTTGTTCCACAGCTTTCTTGATTTGTCTTGGTATCTGAACAAGACCAAGTCAGTCTTGGAAAGTATTCCCTCCAGCTTTTTATTTTCTGAAATGATTAATGCTACTTTCATACAGTGTTTACTCTTGAATTTTAAAGAGGGGAGATATAGTGGGGCCTGCTTTGGCCTTCCAGGAGACACCTCATAACATGATGTTTTCTTTGAGGGAACATAAAGTCCCCTCTAGTCTCCCTTCTAGTTTTGTCTCTTTTTTCTCTATACAAGATGTCTCCACCATTTGATAACTAGAATTTCCACCAGTATTTAATATGAGCAACACTTCTTATTCTTCTTTGAGAGTGAGAGTAATGATTTTAAAAGGCAAAGATTGATGATGGCTGCTATTTACTTAGGATCAACAAGCTTTCTGTGGTAACCTATGAAGTAAAAAGAATCACAATAAAAAAAGTGTCAGGCAATTCCCCACTGAGCTTTCTGCTGAAGGCAATACATCTTGCTGAGAGCCCCAAGACACACACCATACTCCTCAGGTGTCTGGGCAGCAATTACTTGTTCCCTTTTTCCTATCATGGGTATCCGAATTATTGAGCATCCTCCTGTCACCCAGGGACAACTTGTGCCAAAGTCACTGTCAGACCTGCAATAATTTTTTGTTTTTCAAACCTAGATTCCCAAGAAACCAAGGCTTGTTCAAGTGTGCTGAAGTTGGTTGCTGCCATTATAGCTTTGTGGAAGTTAGCTGGTTAGGTGATCATGTTTGGGTGATGCAAATGAGTGTGCTGGTGAGAGAGAAGCAGGCAGAGCTCAACTGGGTTAAAGCAGCACTTTGTTTCTGTCCTGGGGTTTAAGCATGCTCCTCTGTAGGGAGGTAACAGCAGGGCTGGGAGTGCCTGTGCAGGTTAGCAGGTGCTGGGCGTATTTTCCTGCTGGAGGGCTGGCAGGAAGGTGAATATGTGCCAGAGAGAAGAGGGCTGCAGTAACCACAGAATGTGACTTGCTTAGCACTTGGCAACAGCTTGGCCACACACACCAAGGGTGGGTTTTAAACTTGAACAGCTCTTGACAGAAGTTTCTCGCTCTCCCTCACCCCTGCTGTGGTAGCATAAATTTATGGCCAAGTCTAAAGTAAGCTGAGCTGGGGAACCAGACTGGGTTAAAACTGCTTTCGTTTTGTTTTTCACCTGGGGTTTGGTCCAAGTTGGTCTCCTAATACCATTCATTGTTACTACATGTGCTGATGAAGGGTGAAGTGCAACAGGATTGAAGCACTAATGGTTAAGAGCAGGGTGGGACTGCTGCTTGGAGTGATAGTGTTTGTTATCATTAAAGTGCTCACTGACCCAGAACCCTAGTAAATAGTGACCTGTTTCCTAGAATATGGCTGTAGCTATATATAGAATATCATCCTTATAGAATATACCTGCTATCACTGTCAACAAACCCTACCCCTCTTTCCAGTCTGGACTGAGAGTCTCCCCTTGCTTCAGAGCACAGCTTATTGTGAACGCTGTAACTGCACTTCCTTTGTGCTCTGCTGTGAGGTTACTTGCACAACAACGTTCCAGTGACCTAGAAGTGCAGGTTAGTGTAAGTAAAGTTACAGCTGTATTTATTTATTTATTTATTTTTCATGGCAGGGATGATTCCTGTAGCAATTAGTTCTTGTTCTAACCTGCATATTCCTGTGTAATTTGATCTTTATTGGAGAAGAGCAAGTTCTGTTGTGGCAGTAAAACCAGGTGATGCTTGTCTGAAGTGTTAATGAGGGAGTGTACCAAAGAGTTTTGAGAAGGTTGCCCCCATCCCTGAGTATAGGGGGTTGGAGGGTTTTTTTTCCTCTGTTTCTTCATTTCAGTGCATGGTAAGAAGGTACATTTTCTTGGTGAATTAGGTGCTTTATTTAAGTATTCATTGTAAAGTATACTGTGATATTCTGGCTACTTGTAAAATCTGTTTCATCTAGCCTAAGAAATCGTAACAAGTAACCATAGCTTGGTCCAGTGAGGTGATTTTGGCTTCTAAATAAGCTGATCTGAGCACTGAATTGTATCACAAACTTTCAAGTTAAGCAACTTAAAAGCTCTGTTTAGATCAATCTATCTGGAAACTGAAGCAGGGCAGCCCCTGCTTTTTTTAGTTTGCCACCTTGGCTGTTGTGGGCATTTTCAGATGTCTTGGTGTTTCCTATTGCAGAAAGAAAGGTTGGGTTGATGGGAGAAGACAGTGACTTGATGGATAAATGCCTTGGCATCTTCCCTGCCCTGCTCAGCCAGCAAAAATGAGCATGGAAGAGGAGTAATTGCAGTTCAAGTGCATGGTGGCTGGGGGAGGAAGAGAAGGTAATTTGCTGTAGGATCTGATTTTGCTGGATGAGGAGCTGCTGGGGACTGTAGAGGTTTAAGGGTTCTTCATCACTGCTGTTAGATTTTCACAACAGCAGCAGAGATTCACTCATAGCAGCGGGCTGGTAGAAGAGCAGTTAAAGAATGCAGCTATAATTTGTAAGGAATATATGTGGGAGGACAGTAGTTGTTGCTTTCATTACTTTGAACTTGAGGATTGTCCTCATCTTACTGGAAAAACTGTCAGGCAGGAGGGGAATAAACCCACAGATTTTTTTTTTCCTTAAAATCATTAGCAGAGATGCATACTTTGATTCTGTACTTTTTAATGTATTGTGGGGGAGGTCATAGATTTCAGTGGTGTTTGGGAAAACACAGGTTTTCCTGTTCTCAGGGAAGGATATTGTATCTTATTTCTCCACCTTAGTGCTGTGGACAGAATAGAGGAATAACAGATATTTTGTTGTGAAGTGACATGAGGGCTCTGGGCCATCGTTTCTCATGATTCCATACCGGGTGGGGGGCTGGTGGCTTTGTTTGCCTGCTGAGCACTTGAGTTGTTGCACTGGACAAGGTATTGCTGGAAGTGTTACAGCTGTACTGGAGTCACCACCAGCTGCCACTTGTGCAGCCCTGCTTCGAGTCCTGCCTTTGGGCCATGTTTCTAGACTTGTCTGCCCACTGCTCCTCTTCCCATTTGAATTTAAGACAAATTTTTGATTGTAAACTTGGGGACTTCCCAGATGACCAGATGAGGGGGAAATAGCTTAAACAGTGTTCTGAAGCTGAGTATTTAAATTCCTCTGAGTTAAATCAGCAGGCACTTGTTCAGATCAATGTAATCCTGTGAGCTGGAGTGCGATAAACTTTTTTGAGTGACATTAGGCCTGCTTTCTATTCTTTCTGTATTCCAGTCAGATTTCTCTTGGATTATTCACACTGGCTTCTACACTCAAGTGATTATCATAAGGAACCAGAAGTCTGAGGAGTCTCTGAATCTCTTGGGATTGTTACAGAGTGGGTGACAGACTGAATTTCACTGATGGGACTCAAATCAGAGATACCCTTGAGGTACTTAGGAGTCCTGCTAGAGTTAATATTCTCTTCCATCTTCAGGGAAAAGAAAGATAACGTTTCTGAAAGCACTTACTATGTCCTGAATACATCAGCAGTCTACTTCTCATCTTTTAATTTCATTGTTTTTTGGTGATGAAAGTGTCCTCTAGTGCTGTCCTCAGCCTGATGGAACAGTTTTCTGCTTCTTCTAATGGTGGTATGGGTAAAGCTGATTTTTATTTTATTTCTTCCCCTCCTCTCCTCTGAAGCGTTGTCTGTTTTGAGTCTGCAGGCCCTGCTTGTCGTACAGCTGAATTGTCTGAGAGTTACTCCCTAGCTGTTAGAAAATGAGAAATTAATTTTGAGCATGGAACATTTAAGACTGATTCTGCCAAAATTGGTAGGGGAACATTTCTTGAACTACTTAAAGGAAACTACTTTTTTGTTTGGAAAACAGAAAAACAGACTTTTTGGGCATTAAGCGTTTTTATTTCAGACTTTGGTGTTTCATGATGCCTTGATTTAATGAGGCCTTGAGAGCTCTTCCTATTAGGTCAGGCTACAGCAAAAGGCAGTTTGTTTGGAGCTTGTCTGTTTTGAGCACCCTGGACCCCCCATAGTTTGTGCTGTGTTATTTAACACATCTTAACTTCCCTACATGTGAAGTATAAATTAATTTTTGTTAAATGTGTTGGGAAGACCATATTCTCCCTTTGTTTTATGATAATCCTGTAAATTGTGCTACTGTCTGTTGCAGTGAAATTCTCCTGGTATTTGATTTGCCACGTCCTGTGTTGGTCTCACCACGATGTGAAGAAAGCATGTGGATATTGCTGTGTGTCAAACAGCTGTGACTATGTGATAATCTTTTTTTAACCCAAATAGCCTTTGACATCTTTGGTTCCTTCTGCAGACCGTACTGGTTTTGGCAGGCTCTTTGGGCATTCTTGCTCTTAATTCAAGGTACACTTGAGTTCTTACAAGGGGTATTTAGGGCAGATTTTCGTAACTAATCTAATAATTACTCAAAATTATAACTGGCAATGTTAATCCTCTATACCTATGGAGAAGGAAGGATGGGATGACTTCTGGCTATTGAAGTTGTCTGTCTTGAAATGTAGTGTAAATACTTGTTGATGACAATGCAGCCCTGCTCTGAGTCCTGCCTTTGTTAATGACAATGCCATGACCAAACTCTGAGCAGAGAGACTTGATCCAGCCAGATATTCCCAGGAAAAAACCAATCTATTGGTAAGAATAGTGTTCAAAGGATTTAAGCCATTTATAAATATTAAAGAAAGACCCAGACCCACCAAAAGTGTATAAAAACATGAAAACTGTAACAGCTCTTAAAGCTCAAACATGCTGCTTCAGTTACTGGTAAAATAAATTATTTCAATTTTAAGAAAAAGGTGAGATTTCTATATTGGTTAATGATTGTAAATTAAATTATTAAAATATACAGAGTAAACTTGCAGTAAAAATCTAGATGATGTTTCAGTTTGTCTTAATACCATTGGCAGTTGTAATGTTGAACATTTATGTGAAATCTTTATCTAGGAAAGAAGTGATGAAATCCTTAATATGCATTGTCGACATGCATTTGAATTATTACAGCAGGCCTTAATTTATGAGTGTGTCACACAGATTATGCCAGGGCATGAATGTCTGGCAGGTTTTCCACCCAGCTTAAACAAAGCATTATTTAATTTGGAGATTTATTTTGTGTTGAGGTAAATGGTAGGAGATACAGAGCTTGGGGCAAAGACATCTGTAGGGGATTATGGCTTGCTCTGACTTCAGCTGAAGTAATAATTTCTGGTTTTGATATCAAAGACTAAAATAATCTCTAATGCTTGAAAGTACCAGAAAAATATTTCCAGTGTGTTTCTAACAAAGATGTCAACTGCTTGCTGGTGCTGCTTGTGCAGCTACAGACTATTTTGGTTGCTTCTATCATAGGTGGCCAGTCAGAAGTCAGCACTAAAAAAAGTGCTGTGTCTGCCTGTAACATTACATTACATGGTAAGAATTTGGGGGTACTCATTCAAGATCAGTTAAAATTCTGTACTCTTTGATTAAAGATGATTACAAAAATGTGTCTTCTGTCCTGCATAACTGATTCTGTTAATTCCTGAAATAATTCTTTGAGAGCTGCTTTGCTGGAGCATTAGGTGATGTGGGTCAAGAGTGTATTGTCTTCAGGAAGGACAGATCCAAAAGACATGAAGATCTTTGGGCCTTTAAGGACTTGGGTGCAGGACATTTTTTGTCTATAATGGGAAATGCTGTTGAACATACAAATTTCAGATTTTGGTATTAAAGCAGCATGATTCACCTCGTTTCCCAGCTTTATTGCCAAATGCTGAAGCACAGTGCCAAAATTATTCTATTTTAAAACTTCTTTTAGACATGCTGGTGTACTACACAAAACAAGTGACTGTGAAATCCAGCCTGTAGTTGACTGCAAAGTGGAATGCAGGGGCTGCATTGGCTTGTGCAGCCCAAGTAACACACAAATGTCAATGCCTGCTAACTGTGTAGTCATGTGCGGAATCTTTTGATGGCATTGTCTCTTCTTGCTTAATATGCCTCAAAGATTCAGAAAATGTCTTCCCTGAGTGAGGACAGTCACTACCTTCCCCACCTTCCAAAAGTAGCAGTGGGTTGAGTAAGGCTGGTGATTTTTGCTGCAGGATTTGATGGGAGGAAGGAGCCAGAGTGGGTGAACCCAAGGCACACAGCAATTCCTGAAGGCAAGATGTAATGCCTTGTGGAAATGGTTTGTCAGAGTGTCTAGGATACTGCTTTGGGCTGTGGAGGTGACTCGGTAGGACTTTAAAAACAAGCAACTAAATGTCAGAAATAACATCAGGGTGATGGAATGGGCTACATAACCTCTTGAGGTCCTTTCTAGGCTTACAATTTGATCTTCAGGTGGGATGTGTTAATCCATTGCTATGGAGCCTTTTCCTCAGCCTTTGCAGAAGATTGTGAAGTCTGGTCTGACTGCTGAGACTGCTGTCTGGAAAACTGTGTTCACATTATTCTTTTCTATAGTTTATCTTTAGTAAA
Organism: Acrocephalus scirpaceus scirpaceus; assembly: GCA_910950805.1. Lineage (NCBI taxonomy): Eukaryota > Metazoa > Chordata > Aves > Passeriformes > Sylviidae > Acrocephalus > Acrocephalus scirpaceus. The sequence goes on from OU383779.1 coordinate 24,436,533, forward strand.
GGTCTGCTAAACCCCCATGTTTTTCCATATATGATTCATAAAGCAGATACTGATTTTTAGTCAGCTGAATGTTCATGTGAACTTTTCTAACACAAAACTAGAAAGGACTCTGTCTTTAGACCTTGAGATTTAAATTTGAAATCAAATCGGTTTTTTTTAATAAAAATTTTTAGGCCTCACAAGTAGATTTAACCTTGAGAGTTAGAAATTTGCACAGATGCTTGCTCCTAACCAATCCATTAGTTTTCAAAATGGGAAAGGAAGTTACTGGTTAACTGGGAGTACCTGGGAGTACTCAGTGGGGCGATGGTGGCAGCAGATCTGTTTGGGGGCAGTTGAGGCCTGCTGGAGCTGAACTACACAGGTCAGCTGGACTTGGGCCAGGGAGCTGCATCTCTTCAACCAGGCTGGATTTCCTCCAGACCTGTTGGTATTCAACGGGCCTCAAAACTTCAAGCTGCACATTTCTTGGAGAGGACAGTTCTTGTAGTAGTGTATCCATCTGCTTCCCTTCTCCTATGCTAATAACATCTGCTTGATCTGAGCTGGTTGAATTGGTCATAGGTTTCTCCTTCAGCTGAACACAGAACAGAGTAACTTCCCATATTCCAGGAGTACCATGTGTTGTAGCCTACAACTCTTCTGGATGAGCTACTCGTGAACCAAGGAGAACCAACAGCAGAGAACTGTGGGAGAGTCGTGTGTTGCTAAGCCAGAAATTATTCAAATATTTTCTAGTTGGAAAGTAAGTTTATCTCAGAACAGCATAGCCTGTGTGTTTCTGATAGAGAATAGGGAGCAGCTAATGAGACTCCTGTAAACGATTGACAATGATGTACTGAGTACCCATTTAATTACCATAAATAGAGGATATTATTCTCCCTGACTGATGTTCAGCCTTCTGCCATTACTGTGCTTTTGCATGCATTTTCAAGATGGAGAATTGAAAATAATTTCTAAGATGCAGCTTGAAATTAGGATCATACCCAGATGTAATCTGAGTGGTTTTTTCGGGGCTTGTTTGTACCATGTGATGTCCTTTCAAACCTCTTAATAATGAATAGCTGTTTAAAACTTTTGGGTATGTCATGTTTGCACATAAATGTGTGTTTTGTGTGATGTTGACGTGATTGGGAGTTTATAAAATGGGATTGGCAAAAACCAGTTTACAGTTACTGAATGACCACAATATTTAAATATCAATAATTTCGCTTTAAGGCTTATGTTTTGGAAGGCCTTGACTATCTGGGCATAGATCTTAGTATTAGGACTTGGAGAGCACGTGTTGAAAACACTGAACTCCACTGTATCTGTCATAGCTAACTTGCTACAAACACAGTATGAGGGATTACTTGTGTTTTATTTCTGCCATTTCTGGTGGTACCGTCTAATGGATTTAGTCTTTACCCATCTGCTGCTTAGCAATGAAGACAGTATCTCAAATTCCCAGTAACTAACTCCTCTTAAATGATCATTTCCTCTGTGTTGGAGTCATTCCAGTGTTACTGAGCATAAAGGTCAGCATTTACCACCGTGCAAGGGGTGATTTGAGACATGGATTGAGAGGAAGGGGTTCTCTAGGCAACACCACAAATGAACAAGAGATATGAGTTGTATATCCCAAGCTGTTAGTGGAGGTTGGAGGCAGCAGGAAACTTGTAGAGCTGAAAGTCAGAAATTTAGGTGCTGCGGTTGTCCTCTTGACGCAAAGCGGAGTGGCCTTTCCAGAGGGAAATGTGTGTCACTGCTTTCCAGCTCTGCAGGCAGGAGAGAGGGCACGTTTTGTCTGCATCGCAGGTGTGGCACTGAACAGATTGTGACTTCCTTCCTTTGAATTGGATTCTCTATGCTTGTCTGGGAGATCCCATGCAGTGTCCAGGGAGGGCTGGTACCTGCTGCCTGACCTGATCGGACATATGCAGGGCTGACTTGAAGAGCAGAACTGAATCTGAAACTGATTTGATGATACCCGTCTGAAGCTGATCTCAGTGCTCAGATATCTGCATTTTCCGTAATTCTGGAAATGGTTTTCATGGTGCAGAAGCTACTAAAAGAAGCAGTTTTTCTAACATCTGTCTGCAGTTTCCAGCCCCTTAAGACAAGTGAAGGTTTTACCAAGTCAGGAACTGTAATATAGCAGATTACTGCTGGTGTTACTATACCTTTATCACCACTGAGACCTGATAGTGTACGCTCTCATCAGGGTGGGATTGAAAGAAAAAAAAAGGTGTGAGAAATTGTGCCTCACTTTTTAAAATTTTAAAAGGTTTATTGAGCCACAACAAGGGACTGAATAAGGAAAAAGGGACAGCACTGGGTGCTTAGCTGCAGCCAAAGGCACACTGCCCACACCGGTAGCAATCCTTATATATGCTATTGACAAGCCAGCCCTCCCCACACTCATGCATATGTCACTCCTCTGACCCAGCTCCTCCTTTGTCCTGCCACTCTGAGTCTGTGCAGTCCTTCCTGCTTCAACTTCCCCAATGGTCAGAGATCAACTTTCAACATTACAAAACATACTAAAAAATCACCAGGTCTTAGCAGAACTTCTTTTAACCTTATAACATACATTAAACATTTGTGAGAGCCAACATCATGCTGTTTATTACAAGGGCATAGTTCAGGGGGGTTTTGTTGTTGTTGTTCAAAAAATAATTTTGTTGCTTCTCCTTGCTCAGTCTCAAAACCTTGTGGGAATTATCGTGGCAAGTTCAGTTGTAAACCTCTCACATCCCTCTTAGGGCTGTAGTCCTAAGAACTGGTAGCCCTTCTGTGTGCTTCCCCAAAGTTCCTTATTGTGGGCAGTGAGGGAGCAGAGCTTTATGTTTGGTGTCAGTTGTCCTTTAAGGGAGAGGGCTGTCAATGGCTGAGAGGATTGGAGGGCAGTCTTGAAGTTTCTGTGCACTTGTACCTTTAAGATTGCCTTAGTTTTGAAAAATCTGCTTGTCCAAGGAATGGTGTAAAGACTGGTGGAGATACACAGATGGATTATATATTTGATCTTAAATGTTTTGCCTTTCACTTGTTCTCAGGTCAGCTGCAAAGCTGACATATTGTCAGCCAGTGCAGTAAATATGGTACTGTATGGATGTGCCATAACAGTTTTCCATAAAAGTATTACTTTTTTACTGTTTGCTATTAGAAATTTTCTTTCAAATGTATTCCTTAACATATGAAAATATATCAGTGTCTTGAATCCCCACACTTATTAAGTATCCATTTATTATTTCCTGAGCATGCCTTTTTAATAGCTAATAAATTCTTATTACTAATTTTTCTATGCTGAAAATAGTGTCAGGTTACCTACGGAGCTACACTGTCAGGTCCTGGAAGGTAAACAAGGTAAAGGTGACTGGAGTTTTTGTGCTTTTCCTTGTTGGGCAGCATCCATTTAGAGGTTATTTTTATCCTTGCTGTGTTTAGTAAAATTCCACAGAACTAGTAGGTCAATATGATGAGTTAAAGAACAGCATAGTCAGTATTTTTAAAAAACGACTATGGAAACACAGCTGAGCTTTCCTGAGCTGCTCTCCTGAGCTAGTCCTAACACTGTATATTTATTGCCAGCTATTCTTGCTTGAATTGGAAAATACAAGTTGTTGGGTATATAGTTTCCAGGTTACTCTCCTGGCTTAAATTTTGGAGTTCTATGGAACAGATCCAGGCATGTGACTGGATCCCATTTCTGAGGCATTTAGCTCAAGTTCTGACTCCAGGCTGTTAAGGGAGAGGGAGAGCAGAGAGTCCAGTTGAGGCAGTGGAATGCTGGAAGCCTGAGCAGTGTAGGAGATTTGTATTTCCCTCTCTGTAGATTAAATCAGTGATTAAGAACACATTAACTTCTCTTTGGAGCACTTTTACCTTTGGGGTCCATAATTTTAAAGTCTTGGGACAAAGAAACTGGCTTCCATGAAGCTGGAGGAAGAAAATGAGTTTGAATGAAACTGACTGCAAGGGTACTTCTACCCTTATCCAAAGAGGAAGATTGTCAGCTCTGATCAAACTTGGAAAGAGTTGATTTTGGTGGTTGTGTTTTGAGGATGATTATTATGACTTGCTTCTAATAGAGGAGAAGGAGGGGAGATGGGATTAAGAAAAACAGTGTTCTGTGTCCCCGTTTCTCAACATCCTTCTCAGCTACAGTGAGAACACAAAAGGAATAGCGCAGGATTCCCTCGAGGGGGTTTGTATTCAGGTGGTGACTACTTTGCTTTAATATCTGCTTGCAGAAATGTAGGGGGTTTTTTTACTGGTGATGAAATACTTGTTTCTATGGCTTTGATCTACAGCTATAATCTGATTAAACTGCAGGTCGAGGAAATTAGCCCTACCCTGACTTCAGCTGCCTGTAAGAGGAATAATAAGATTTAAACTACTTAGCATATAAAATTGACAATAAGGTGGTTCTGTTAAAGGTGTTCTTCATTGGTGTGTGTTAGCAGTGTTCTTCCAAGGCATGTGGAACATTTAAATTCCATGACCCACAGCTCTTGCTACCCCAGTAAGAGCTGAAATCACCTAAATCTGCCATTTCCCAAAGCAATTCCAGAACTTTATGCAAACTATGGTCATTTAAATTAGGTGGCAACACTTGAAAGTTTGGAGCACTAAGAACTTGTTCTATAGAGGTAAAGCTGTTCAAGTTATTTAACAGTATGTGTCTGATGCATGAGTAGGTAGAGTCTGTACACAAATTAATAGGTAAAATCTTTGTTGGATACTATATACCCCTGCAAAATCCTGATTCCATCCGTTTGCCCTTTCAGGAAATGTGGTGTGAGGCTGTTAAGAGAAGCTGTTGTCTGAAGCCTGTTGTATTCAGGTCATGTTGAATTAATGGGTGGAGGAAAAATCAAAGATGATAGTTACCCATAAGTTTGCTGCTGATGTTATTCAGGCATAACCATCAAGGTTTATGCACAATCCTAAGATTGCTATTAAAATATTTCCTTTTGACAGGTCACAGTTAGAGATACAGTTATTGTCTACAAAACAGTTCAGGGCAGTCAGAGTTATGTTTCAGAACCCAACCTTTAGAAAAATGTACCAGCTGTAAAGGATTAGTAGCCAGAGAATCTCTAAAAACTGTGAAGAAAGCTTTCAGTTTTAGCAAGTGTTAGTGGTAACTTTTAGGAATTGAAGGAAAAGTACTTATTTTCAAAAAAACTGTCAACCACTTCTATCGGCAAGTGATTTTCCTCACGTCTGAAGTGCTAAACTCCAGATGTGAATGATGTCTTGGATACAGTGCTTGGGGGCTTCTGAACAACCAATCGCCCCTAAATATGCTGTGCAATATTCAGTGTCCATACTGTTAGTGTTTCCTTCTGCTTCCACCTGCCCTGAATCAGCATGAGTATACTTAAATACAGACAAATAAAGGAGAAAAACCCTCTGAGTATTAAAACCATTATAAATTTTTGTAGAAGATAACTGTTATTTTGAGGAAAATCTAAAATAGTAGTTGCAGGTTGTTGCTTTAAAGTTCCTTCTGGGTGTGAGCCTTGCCAAATACTGAAATTATGAAATTAAAATATTAATTTTAATGTGTTTGACTTTTAATATGCTAGTATAAAAAAATATCTATCTTTTCGACCCAAAATGAAAGATATCCCACATTTATTCTATATATTGTCTGTATTTTTCTATTCCCTTTCAGAAGAATGAAGAATTTCTGGTGGTGCCCTTGATGAGCCCTGGGATCAGTCACCTTCTGCTAAGGCACATTAGGCTGCAGGTGCTTTTTGTTGCGGTCCAGTTTTTGCACACACCTCTAGGAAAGAGAACTGCAGGAGCATGAATTTCTGCTTGGAGTGAAACTCCTAACCATTTAATGTTTTTTAGTTTTTAGAATCACAGAACATGTGATTGGATTCTGATGGCTTTTATAAGCCCAGCTGCCTGGATTCATTGCCTGTTTTAGTCATGTAAATCCTCAATTCCTTATGGGGGAGGGCGTTGTTACTGAGATTTGATGAGGGAACTGATACAGCTGCTAATGCTTAGGGTTGTCAGGGGAAAACCAGGTGGAATGCCCCTTCAGGAAGGGTGAAAGCAGTGCTGTGTTCTGTGTTGGCTTTGTGTAGTCTGGGGTTTTCCACATTTTTTGTAGAACTTGTCATGCCACAGCAGATCATGCCTGGCACATCTTCACTGTGAAAATGAGAGACGTGTGGTATAAGTGAAGCTTGACTTCTAGAAATAGAGGATGTTAGCTGGGTAACACAAAACTGCTGCTTTGAGAAGTTGGGCTTAATTTTATTGGCTTATCTCTGCTTGATAATGAAGCTTGTTAGCAGACCACTGCTTCTGTAGAATGGATACAACCCTATTAGAGATGCAGCGGGGTGTGTGCAAAACTGAAAATTTGGGATCACTGAAAGTGAGTGCTTTGAGTTATAGCAGAACTGAAGACAAATGTTGGAACAGAAATGAGTTCTTTTGGGGACAGTGGTAAAATAGATCCATTTGTTCAGTGATATGCAAATAGAGTTGGAAGTCAGATGGCAAGAAGAGGAAAACTTGAATAGAATAGTTAACCAAAGAGGCTGTATGATCTTTTCTTACATGATTTTAACATAAAATTAAACAAACTTGCTCTAGTGTTAGAGAGTAGGTGCGACTGCATGATCTTTTGATGTATCTTTCAGTGTGATGGGATAAACACTTCAAAATGTATATATGGGAGAGACATCCCAAGATTTGTGGGATTTCCTTTCTGTAGTGCTTACCAGCTTAAGGGAAACAACTTGTTTTCTTATTCTGCCTTGGGAAGACTTAATTGATCAAGAATGGTAAAAACTTGGAAGAGGGAAAACAAAATGTATCTCTCTTATCTTCCTTTGCCAAGTCCTGTGGTTCATTCCAGATTAAATGTAGCCTCTGAGTTCCAGCAAAACAGAACTTTATATACTCTCAGCTTCATAAGGGAAGAAAAGTTTCTTTTGTCTTCTGTGGGGACTTAAATTTTCATTTATCTTATACCTTTAGAATCTCAAGAGATGGTCCTGATTACTGTGTTTTAAAGTTTTGAAGCTTTTCAATTTTATGAATAAAATTAAAATTGCTTTAGCTATCACATGCTTTTACTGATTTGGGTGGGAGGATGTTTTATCTCAATTTAAAGTTTGACTAAAGCACAGAGCTGAATCTACATATTTAGTTAGGAAATGATAGAGTAGCTATTATGATATATCAAGGTGGTATATGGAAATACTTGGAATATAACTTTTTGAACTATGGTTTGTTCTTACTTGGTTTTGGACCCAAAAAACTTAGGGAAGCTTGACTGAACGGCTGAGTCCAACTGTACAAGGAGGTACTTGAGAATATTCTTGAAATGATACAACGTGTAAACAAGCCCTACCAGGTTTTCTAGCAGGCAACCTTTTTTGCCCCAGAATGAGTCATTCTATTGTAAATTCAGTGTGAGGTGGTGCAATAAAAGATATGGCCAGAAAAGCTTGTTGAAAATGCTGGGTGACAGAAGGAACCATTGGCACTGTGAGAAACTCCTTTTAGGTGTTACCAGTGAGCTCCAGTCAGTGCCCACTAGGACTGAGCACCAGCAAAGGCCCATTGTGAAGTTTGTTTAAGGAACGGGCAGTGCATCTTCTCTCTTATTTTCTCTCTCCCTCCTTCTCTTTCTTTCTTGCTGCTAATATTTTGCCACTGATGCAGAACAAGTTTTGTACCCAGGCTGCCCCCTCTTATCCTGGCCTAGAATGCAACTATTTGAAATAAATTGTTTCTAGGTGGAAATGAGAAGCAGCATACTAATGTTAGAGCAATTCTCCTAATTCCTTTGGCCTCTAGGAAGTATTGAAATAATTTCTATACATTTTATTAAAAATTACAGAGACAGTCCCTTCAGTATTGCTTGTTGCAATTTTACAAATTATACAGGGCAGTCTATGTTATGGCCGGTGAAGTGATTGGTGCTAAAGTCTCTTGTTCTGTAAGCCCATGAGTCTTCTCTTCCAAAAAAAAGTATTTTTAAATAAGTCTTTTTGGTAGAAGCTTGGGTTTAGCTGTATGATTGGGTCTGTGCATTTACAGAGAGTCTGTCAGGAGTTGCACCGATGTAGAGGCCGAGACTCTCTTCATCTGAATTCTCTAGGCAACAGAGAGGGCAAACTGCTCAGGGAAAAAAAGCAGTTTTGTATTTCCCCTTTTAAAGATTATGCTTAGTGGAAGGTAGTTCTGCACAAGTGATTTCCAGAGGAGCAGTTCTTGGCTTTTAAAGGGCAGAGCCTTTGTGCCTGGCAGAGAATTCTGGGCTCGTGTCTATGGGCACAGTCCTGCGTGTCCTGCTGGTGCTGAGCCTCTCATCATTCATGGCTTTGGCAGCACAGATCGTGTTTTTAGCTCAAAGACCTTCACAGCACTGGAAGATGTTTGAAGCATGAGCCAGACTGTAGGAACTTGGCTGGGTCTTCAGAAAAGCGAGATTCCAGCACCTGAGCAAGTCAGCTTTTCCTTGGGAGCAGTGGCATCGCTGGCTGCCAAGTCCCAGCACCACAGATCTGTGCCTGACTGGACTTGTGGGTCAGCAGCACAAGGGCTGCTGAGGCACAGCACACAGAGGAGATTCCTGCCCCTTCTTGGCTCCATGGGGGCAGGATCTGCTCATTCCCATCCTGCTGGCTGCAGCCACAGAGAGCCATCACTTAGGTGCCTTTTGTTTCCTCTGTGTGGATGAGGAAGAAATGTTTCTTGGGCTTTCAGCTTTCTCCTGACACAGTAGCTAAAATTTGCATTGCTTGTCTCTGTTGTATCTTCTTCACTTCTGATACCAGTTAAGATGTTCTTGATTTTTGTCTTTGACTTTTGTTCTTGACAATTAAAGCTCTTGGGGCATCCCATTGATTCTTGGATGGAGGTGGCTATGATGAGCTGTTGTGATAATGCTTGCATTTAATAAACAGAAATTTTGTGAAGGGACTTAACAATTTACATATTCCTAGTAATGTATATCCTATTCTGATACCTTTTGAATTCTCATATGGACCTCAAAACCTTCCCTATAATTTGTGGCCAGTAGCTAGATCCCAGAATAAACCAAAACTGTTTACAGTCACCACAACTTCACATTGGCAAGAGAATGTATATGCTGGTTTCTGCAGCCCGTTTAGGGATTAGGTGATGCTTTCTCCTGGCTCTCCATTTTTTTCCAAGCTGGCATCTGACGTTCATGTTAAGCACAGCGTGTCTTCCCTCTGTGTGGAGGTTTGTGGTTTGGTGGGGGTTTTTTTTGTTTGTTTGTTTGGGGTTGTTTTGTTTTGATGGGGTTTGATTTTCTTTTTTTTTTTTCCCTGAGGCAGGTGAAGGGAGCATTTCATATGCTGGGAGGATTCCATGTCCAGTGTGGAAAGCTTGCGCGCTCCAAGTCTGCATCACCACTTGTGTGCAGCAAGAGCAGAGGGACATGTCCCATCCAAACCCAGCCAAACCAGGCAGCCTCAGGTCCCCGCTGCCAGCCCTGGGTTAGTTGTGTCCATCAGACAGGCCAGCAGTGCTGCTCCTTGAAGCCTGGTGTACTGCTGACACAGTGCTTAACTGTAGCACCTCCATTGCCTGCTGCAGCCAGAAATGACCATTCAGAAATGTTTTTTTATTGAGGACTGCCCCAGTGTTCCTCTTTTTGGGAAGCTATTTGCCAACCTCCACCAGCAGTGGGGATTTGCAGAGGGTGTTCAATGCAGGAGTTGTGGATAGTCACCTGTAGTTGCCATTCTTTCTGTGTGTACTATGTGTTTTTTTTTCCTTGAAATCTTATCAAAGCATTACTTTAGGGATGCAGTTCAAGGAAGAGAGGTAATTGGGGAAGCTACATTCTTATCCCTTCTCCCTATAAAAACTTGTGCAGCATGGGAGACAGGAGGTCTGTACTAAGGTGCTGACAGACACTGACAGAAGTGTGTGTTGCTCTGACTCTTGGCTCCTGAATTGCATGTGACAACTTAGAGTTGATATCAAATTCCCAGGTGTTCACTAATGTTGGCAGGACACTGCTGTCACATAAAGCTTAAAATATAAACCATAATATAAGCATTTTTAGTTTGTATTTGTTCAGAAAGAGGCATACACAGGGAAAATTGAACAGTTGACTACTGTTATGGGATGAACTAAATGCAGTCACACTGTTGAACAACAGTAGCTCAAATCCTGCATGGGGTGAACTAGAGCAGAGTGAGTTGTAAGCAGATTCACTATTGCATGAATGTGCTTCAGCATAATTCAATTATTTTGATCTGTTTCTAATTTATTGTCTTATTGCTTTCTTACAGGCAGGCAGAAGTCCTGAAGGCTGACATGACAGGTAATTGCCTTTATTATACAGTTGATCTAGCTTATTAATAATATTTAATTCATGGTTTTGTTTTCCTTTGGTGTTCCTTTTGCTTATCATTCCTAAGAATTTTCTGGACAGTGTATCACCTTATGTTAAAGGCTTGTCCTCTTTATAGAAATAAATAAATAAATAGTATTTTAACAACTGTGCCCCTTTTGCCTGTACCTAATACATATTTTTGAAGCTGACTTTGGATGTTCTAAACATTTGGAGATGAAGGTCGTGTCTCTACTTCTCTCTGAGACTCCTGGCCAGACTAGCACAGGAGCTCTGAATGTGGAATTAGCCAGGATTTGGGTGGTTTTAAGGAACCTGGATGAGGAAATGCTGATCTGAGCACTACCATGTGTTGTCAAAGTGCATCCCTAGACACAGTGAAATGCTATGAGCTGTGATTTAAGCTATATATATTAAAGGGAAATTGAAATGTTTGTATTAATGAATCAGCCCTGCAGTAAAAGTAGCTTCCCTCATGAACCTTTGCTAAGCTGTGCTTGTCACCTGCGTATAGTGAGAGTAGCAGGCTGGTGTAGTCCCCGTAGGAATATTAAAACCACCTGGATCCACCTAACCAGGTGTGGCTCCACCTTCAGCATAAGGATGGTTTCCCTGGGGTGAGGCCCATCCCTTGTGGTCCTGCAGCCCCAACCCAGGTGGTTGTGGAAGCCATGGGAAATTGGACTCTGTAACTCAATAGTAGGGAGCGGTGTTTGCACTCACCCTCTGGGATAGAGAGCAGATGACTGCTGAAGAGATAGAAAATGGCAAGCATGCAGCAGTACTTGCCCACAGTGTTGTCTAAATACCACCAGCATGTGTCCATGGACTGTCCTATTTAGCATCCCTCCATGGATTTATTGTCTACTAATTATTTTCAGGCTACACTGGAAATTGTTCTAAATTCATCCAGTGGCAAGAAATTCTGCGGTTTAATAACTTACGGAGAACCACATCCTCCTACCTGTTTTGTTTTTTAACTTGCCAGCTGCTAACTTTGTTCACATCTAATTCTGGTGTTGTAGGAGACTCATCAGTTAATCAGTGAGCACTCAACCCTCAACCTCTCTGTAGTTCTTGTATTTCACTATTCTGAGGAAACTGATAAAAGCAGGTGTTTGGTGGTGGGTATCTTACACTGAGCTCTATTCTTTCATTTGGTAAAAGATTGAAAATCAGATTACCTCCATAAATGTGTGTCTTAGTGGGGTTTTTTTTCTTTTTTTTCTTGTTGCTCAGATTCAAAGCTGGGTCCAGCAGAAGTCTGGACATCCAGACAGGCTCTACAGGACTTATATCAAAAAATGCTAGTGACTGATTTGGAATACGCTTTAGATAAAAAAGTGGAGCAGGACCTGTAAGTACCTCATTGAATTTGTGTATATGTATGTAATCTAGGCTGGGGAGCAGGAAACCTTGAGATTTCCAGAAGAGCATTTTTATCCTAGGAAATGGTTGTCTTACTTCCTTTAAAATGAGAGCTGTGCAGTGGGTGAAATGTGAGAATGCACTGCAGAGTTGATAAAGAGTATTCAGTAGGTTAGTGTTTTACCTCTGGCAATTCAGAAGCAGCCCTGTCAAGCAGGAGTGGGTTTTGGAGAGGCACATGGGGCAGAGAAGCTAAGGAGCACCAGTCTACTCTGCTATCAGGGAAGGGCTGAAGTCTGCATTTTCCAGAAAGGAGGAAATTTGCCTGATGTAATCACTTGAAGCTTTGAGCAGGGTCTAACAGGAGCTGAGTAGCTGCTGAAGAGCCTTGTTTTAAGCCTGGTAAGGTAGAGCTGGGCAGAGGGGGGAATAATCAGGGGAGAACTTAATGGGTTGCTTATGATGCCTTACAAATCAGAGGAAGATCCAGCTGTGTTATCTCCATGCCCTGAATCTATTCTCTGTTATTTAAGATGCAGACACAGGTTGTAATAAGTTTGGTTAACAGAAGCATGTGGTTCTTTCAGCATTGAGGGAAGCCAGATGAGTTGGCTGGCTGAGTTCTCCTCGCCATGCTTCCAGTAACTGAAGGATTTTTAACCCTCATTTCTGTACCCCACATCTTGTTTTAGGGAGGAACTTCTGTGCTGCCTAAAATAGAACAATTGCAAACAAATATTAATGATGTTAGTGTTAGCCATATACATATATATACATATATACATGTACATGAGATATATATATTAGGATCTGTTTCCCTAGATATGAGAGGTGAGGAACGGTGGTTATTCCATATTTAACACTTGTTCTCATCTGAATGTTGCCTGAATTTGAATATTCTTCATGTCTGATGCTATGTAATTAAACAGTTCTTTCCTGTTGCTTATGCAATCTGCATAAAACACTTCCAAAGTAAAAAGATAAATGCTTCTTTTATTTTCAGTTGGAATCATGCCTTTAAAAATCAGATCACAACACTCCAGGGTCAGGCGAAAAACAGAGCAAATCCGAATCGGAGCGAAGTTCAGGCGAACCTTTCTCTGTTTTTAGAAGCAGCTAGTGGCTTCTACACACAGGTGAGTTGCACAGAGTAGAGGATGGGTGGAGGATCAGGTGGGTAAAATCTGTTCTTTGCCCTTAGCTTAGGAAACTGCTGCTACATTGGATTGAGCAGTGCACCTTGATAACCATGGTGCTCTCAGCGGGAGATGTCTGCAGAGGTGGTGATGGGCTTTCTTTTGATCAATCTTGAGCTGAAACTTCTGTGCATCTGATAGTTGTTTTGGTGCAATTTAGGTTCCTTTCTAATAGAATCTGCTTTAAAGCCTAAACCCCACTGTTTTGGGTACGCTCAAAGGTCCATTTCTTATTGTGCTTTGCTGTGATTGCTCAGAGCAATCATAAAGCAGCAGGAAAGGGTAGAATGATACTTCTTTGCACTGCTTCTTGCCTTCTCACTGTGCATTTGTTGCCTTCTTGAACTGCTGCCTGTGTGAATCCTCTACTAGGTCTAGCCTTCACTGGCTCTCCAGTCCCTCTTAAAGCCTTTTATTCTGTCTCTGCAGTGACCTGTGGTGAGGAATTTAATCTTTTAATTGCAATGTCTTACAGAAATGATGACACAAAAAACTTAAAGCTCAGCAGATGAGTTAAATGCTGATTTCATTGTACTCCTAGTTCTTCTTTTTCTGCCTTTTCTCTAAAAATTCCCATTTGGCTTTTCATTGCTATCTATGTGTTTGTGGGCCATTGCCTTTATTCCTTTTCATTCACTGTATAGTGAAGGATATGTGAGAATATTTAGCTTGTTCTTGGACTAAGTTACTCAGGAAGAGAAAAATTTGCAGAAAATGCAGATGCACAGTATGTATATGATGGCCTAATGTTTTGTTCTTTGCCCCTTCCTTGTGACTCGTAACACCGGTGATGGGCATTGAGGTGTAAGTCTTTATTTTTGTTAGAACAATTAGTTCACTTCTAGGAACTTTTCTTCCCCTAAAGCAAAACTATATTGTTGAGTGCTCTTGGGCTAAGAGTGTTTTGCAAAGTTTTCAGTTAATTGCCAAAGGAGTGTGATTCCTATTCCTATACTTATTTCTTACTGATATACTTTTGCCTACACTTTCCTATGTTAGATTTCATTAGATTTCAGTTTTAAATTATGGAGAATAAGAGTCAGTGTATGATAATGGCCTTAGTAAAGATAACTTGCCTTCCTTTCCTTTTTCCCCCTCATTTGGTGTCTGCTTCAACAACATTGTGGTTGTTGAATCCTGTGTCAGTGTTCAGAGTAAACTTTGTCATGGCTAATTTACACTGTCTTCAGCTTACAGCACTCACAGTAGGTCATTTGTACTGTATCATTTCCCAGTTGGATTCCAGACATCTGCAATGCCAAACCCTGGGTACCCTTGTGGCTACCCCTTTTTTCCCTTCAGCATTGTTTTTTTTTGGAAAGCTGAGTGTTGGAAGCAGCCAGTTTGACAGGCTGTCATGGTTGCCAAGGGCGTTCTACCATCTACACTGTTTGTCTTGCAAGAGCCTTGTTCTTTCCTGCAGTGGATCAGGGAATTTTACTCTTTGTGAGTTTGACACTACAGACTGAGTCGTCTTTCTCTGTTTGCTGTGATATTAATCACATTTTCAGTCTAAAGCCTTGGCTCAGCCAAGGTACCTGTTCTCCATCTGTGAGACCTCCGCAAGTGACATCTTTGAACAAGAGCATGAATTGTCTTAATTTAGTGTCTTTGAACATGTCGAGTTGCTCTCTTTTATCCACCTTTCATCTGTGAGATATCTCTATAGCTTGGGGATTTTTGTTTACTGTATAAAGACAGACCCAAAGGGGAGTGAGGTGTAACAGAAACCTCTTTCTGCAGCAAGCAAAAGCATTGCATCACATCTTGTTGACAGAGTCTGTGTCTGTCAGCCATGGGCTTTCTCTGTGCCTTTATCTGGAAGTGCAATCCTCCTGCGGGTCTGTTTTATTTGGAGACTGAGCATGTTCCCAGCTGGGAGAAAGTCTGTCAGTTCTTACCTGCATTTTTTACCCTAGAACTCAGTCCAACAAACATTCTTCATTCTCTAGCTGCCGTTGCTTTGGCAGAGTATTTGCTGGAGTCCATTAGGAAAAACTTGTAAAGCTCTAATTAGAATGGCAGAGTTGAGGTTTTCATTCAACCAGCTTTTGAAATATTTGATCAAATAGCTGATGCCTTGTTCCTTGAAAGACTCTCAGTGTTGGCTTAGCACAAATATTTACTGACACCTCTGCCACTGAACTGTTAGTATTGCTTTGCGTTGCTTACAATGCTTGGTTATGTTCCAGCTTCTTTCTAAAGTTTAAGTTGGGATAGTGTGGTTTCTTATGTTGGAACAAGCTGCTTTGGAGGGTGAAGGATCTTTCTGTTATTTTTAGAGAAGTGTCACTTCATCAAGGTATAAAACTCACTCCTCTTGAGTGTTCTACTGAAGAAACAAAACAAACAAAAAGACAAAGCAAAATCATAAAACCCAACAATAACTGTAGACCTCCCATACTCAATCTCTACTGATAAATCCTTGGTGATTTAAGTATCATGAGGATTGAGTTGCTTACTGGTTTGGGATGCAGAGCTTTTTCTTATGGGGCAGATGAACATAGTGGACACAATGGAACTCAACGACTTCTATATGGAAAATACATTTTCAAGTCTCACTTTCAGTAAATTGAACTTGTTCTCCTCAAATATGCTTGGCTCATCTGTGGTGAGTACACCTCCGAGAGGTGCTCTGTTAGTTTTGTGACATGTTTTGATGCCTTTCCAATGCCACAATTCCAATGTGTTGAGCTGCTACTGACCCAGCCCCATTTTTACAGTTATTACAGGAATTGTGCACAGTTTTTAATGTAGACTTGCCATGCCGTGTGAAGTCTTCCCAGCTGGGGATCATTAGCAATAAACAGACGCACACCAGCGCCATTGTGAAGCCGCAGTCCAGCTCCTGCTCCTATATCTGCCAGCACTGCCTTGTCCACCTGGGAGATATTGGTGAGTTTCAGAAGGAAAGGGCTGGGAGGTGGAGTTCTGTCTGTGTTCAGCTTCTAGAGATCTGCACGTACCATGGCAACTGCTGGAGCAAGTGTGCTCCACTTCAATAGCTAGTTGCTTATTGTGCCTTTGGTGGTTGCTGCAAGGGGAAAGATCTGGAAAGGAACTGTTCAGACTTATCTAGTGTGTGTTACACATTAACACACGGAGACAGTTAAGCACTGGCTTTCTAGTGATCTGCTAGAGTCTGTCTCCTAGCATTCTAATCATGGTCTAGCTGGTAGGCACAGTGAGGTGCTGAAACTGGTAACTATTACAAAAGCTTGTTGCAGCACGCTAGCACACTTCTCCATTCCAGAACACTAACATCTTATGTGCAAAGGCACCAGTTAGAAATCCTGTCTTTCATAAATGGGGTTTCTTTTTTACATTAAGTTCAACAGGTTTATTTCTTTCTTCATTTAAGTAAATCTTTGTGTTGTAGAAGGAATCTGCAGTTACTTTTTGGACAACCTGAAAATAGATCTAGTTGGTGATCATGCAAAGAGGGATGAAAAATATTTTTAACTCTCTGTATGTGGTGTTCTTGGCACTGTTGTCCGTAAGACAGTCTTAGGTCTTAGGCAAAACAGCCACGTCAGAATTGAATGTGTCAAATCTTGGTGCTGTTTAGTGTAATTACATGTTCTTCTGATGCTTATTTCTGAAATACTAGTGAAATGCTCTTCAGGTAAGTTGCATTTTATGAAAGTAACTGCAAGGGAGTGGAATTTTGTGCCTCAACTTGGATTTTTTTCCTGTTTTCTTAGCTCGCTATAGGAATCAGACCAGCCAGGCAGAGTCTTACTATAGACATGCAGCTCAGCTTGTCCCTTCTAATGGTGAGTCTGGGATTCCTTTTCAGTTCATAATTCCAAGGGAAGGTGTGGGGTATTGTTTCCTTCTATGGCAGTTGAAAACCTGGGCTTTTATATAAATGTCCCTCCCCAAATTCTCCACACAACCATACAATAAAGCCTCATGTGTCAGTAAATCATTCAGATAATGGTTATTTGCATGATCTGTGTCACTTCCTTTTTGTGCAGATTTAGAAACAAGGAAGGTAATACACTTTACTCCAAGGCTTCACTACTCCTATACTCTGTTGCATTCATACATTATAAAGTACAATTAATGAAAATCTGCTTTACACCAGCATTGGTTTTTTTCTTTTATTGTTTATTCCCATGCCACTTTATAAAGTTTGGGAGCTAGAATTGGATTTTTTTAAGTTGCTTATGGGACTTAATGAATTCTTTAGTTCAGGGATCTAGCTTTTTAGCTATTGTCTTCTAGTGGCCCAAAATGCAGGGATGGTGATAGAAGGATAAGTCACTTTTGAGCTGGGCTACTGAAATCACTAATTCATTTTTTTAACTAGTTGCATTCTAACTGAACAAAACAAAAATTCAACCCCCTGAAACAAACAAGCAAACAAAATCCTACAGACTCCCATAACCAATCCGTCTCTCCATCCAAAGTAAAAAAAAAAGGCAACAAAATAGACAGACAAAAAACCACAACCAAATGAGCAAACAAAAAAGACCAAAACCCCAAACAACTCAAAACAAAACAAGAAACCAAACCAGAACAACAACAAAAAACCCCACACAAGCGAACAAAACAAAATTTAAAAAGAAACTAAGAAAAGTTTAAAAACTAAAAAGAAACCCCCAAACAGCTGATGCACCACAAATTTAGAAGCTTAGCAACTTTTTCACTGAAGTGGTACAAATCCAAGGCTGGGGTGAAGAGGTCGGCAGATGAATCTGAGCCTTGTCTGTTGAAGAACTGAGGACTTTATGCTCCCTTCCCAAGTGACCACACGTACTCTGAAATCTAGCATGCTTCCCCCCCCAGGACAACTTGTTGGACAACTTGTCTTTTTCTCCTTTAGGTCAGCCTTATAATCAGTTGGCTATCCTAGCTTCCTCCAAAGGAGACCACTTGACCACAATTTTCTACTACTGCAGAAGCATTGCTGTGAAGTTTCCTTTCCCAGCTGCCTCCACTAACCTACAAAAAGCACTTTCTAAAGCACTGGAAAGGTGAGACTAAGAGTAAATTATTACCACTCAGATAAGTTGAAAGATATTTCTTCTAAAAGTACCTGCCTTCCTAGGAGTTAGTCATATTTGGCAGTGAAAACAGAAATCCCTTGACCCTTGTCCAGTCAGAACATCTTCACAGGTGTATGGAACAAAGAATAGTTTGATGCTCCTGACTGTGATTAGTGAATGCAGGAAATAAGCACCTCGTGCCAGTACGAACAGTACCTTTGTGTGGACATTCTTCCCTCATTTTGGTGTGATTCTGTAGTGTTATGTGCAGCTGTGTGTAATTCCAAAGACTGAATCAGGTATTTCTATTCTAAATGCAGTCGTGATGAGGTGAAGACTCGATGGAGCGTGTCTGACTTCATCAAGGCATTTATTAAATTTCATGGCCATGTGTACCTGAGTAAGAGCTTGGAGAAGCTGAGCCCTCTTCGAGAAAAGCTGGAAGAACAGTTCAAGGTTAGTTCTAACAACATATTAATTAGTATATTGAGGAGAATATTTTTAGCAGCCGAGTTCTGAAATTACAGTTCAATAATTGTTCTTTCACATGATAAAATACAGGAAGCCCAAGTAGCCAGTTAGGGAAGGATTGCATTGCAGCTAACATTGGATAGTTCTGGTAACTTCTGCCAAGATCAGGGATTTTTCCCATTTGACACATGGTCCATGATTGGTGGAAATACAAGAGAAATCAGTGACTGCGTGTGATTCTCTGCTCTTTAATCTGGATGATTCTTGGATACATGTGGAAAGGACTTGATTCATCTGTGAAGTCGTGGCTTGGTGGTCTGAGGAATTAATTTTTTGGATGGCATTCATTCACTCCCAGTGGTTATTAAGGCTGTTTTTAATCTGCCTCGGAAAACTTGCCTCTCCTGTTAATAGTTTGCCCTTGAAAAGTATCCCATACAACCTTACTTTGTGCAGACTAGAACTATGCAGAACACATTTTCCGTGGAAAATCCAGGAGTCCCATTGATTACATACCCATCTCATTATGTTGGACAATACAGAGAAGATCAAAACAAAAGAATTTTAAAAGTAAGGTATTTATGCAAAGTAGTGCAGTTTCAGAGAGGACATAGTGTTAATTGGTAAGTGCCTTCTGGAAACTGCTCTACTTCAACTTCCTAATTTGTGGAAAAGAAGCAGGGAGGATGGATATGTTCAGCGGAGCAGTGGATGCTTTTCAAGGGGAAAAGGAAAGGGGAATGTGGTCTGAGCAATATGTAAGAATTACAAATGTCCTTTACAGTGTCCTTTTACACTTTTTTGGCTTAAATTGTGCTGCTACAGCTAGGTTAACACTGTCTTTAAAATAAATTTTAAAAGCCACAGAACTTGCTATGAATTAACTTTCAATGTGGATGTTTCAATGTTCCAACCCTTTCAGTTTATGTTGTTTCAAAATGAAATAATTGCATCTCTTTCCATGTGTGATGTTGGCTGTTGAACAAGTACTGCTTTTTCTTTAGTGCTTATAATCAATAATTATGAGCATTGCTCAGGCATGTGGAACAGTCTTAATTTTCTGGACTGATCCAGAGTGTTAAAACAGCTAATTGAGCCCTGCTTTGTTGTTTAGATAACCTTTTCTTGTTTATATTATACAACATAAGGCCTAATTTTTCAGAGAGCAACCCTTATGGCTTCAACAAGTTGAATGTGGGTGTGAAGTTGGCTGTATGGTAGTGAATCAGTTTAACTTTGTGGCTCATTTTAACTCTGAGGAGAGCAGTTGCAGGGTTGGGAGCATTCAGTCAGGCATTCAGCTTTGCCAGTCTCAGTTTTCAGCTGTACAGTGCTTCATGCACTCAATGAGAGTCAAGGGTGAACGTGGAGCTTAAACCTTTTCCTGATGCTTACACTAGTTAATCCACCTGATTCCCTGATTGTTGTGTGTGAAGGTACATTGGCTGAGATTTAGGCTAGCTCCATTTTTTCCCACAAAAAGCCTTGAAGTCTCTTTTCCAGTCCTGAGAAGGGTGTCTTTTCTAGCATAGTCACTGAAAGGCATTTGTAAATAGCTCTCACTAATTTAGTCTGCCAAGGCATTCTGTGACCCATGAAGTCAGGAGTGGAATTAGTCTTTAATGCGTAACCATGCAGTAGTTAAATTTTCCTGGGATGTTTTTTTAAAATGTCACCTTCTCCGTGCTGGTTCTTTGCAAGGCAGACAAACCCAGTGGATCTATGGCCCTTTGCAATGCTGTCAATGCACATTTGAAGTTGCACTTGCTCTGGAAGAGAACCATATGGGGTTGTTGATTTGTTGTGTGTCTGAGCTGGTGTACAAGCAAAAACCTTGTGCTTAACAGTGGGCACCTCCTGGGAAGCCCAGTGCTGTGCTGGGAGGGATGTCCTGAAAATAAAATCCAGAATGAATGTTGCCTAAGGGCAGAAGCATTAGTCAAGCAGTGAAGGAGCAACTGCCAATCCTTTCAAGCATGTGCTTTGCCATCTAAAATTACATACTTGCTGTGTGTCTGTTGCAGAGGTTGTTGTTCCAGAAGGCCTTCAACTCCCAGCAGTTAGTCCATATTACTGTGATCAACTTGTTCCAACTGCACCACCTGCGAGACTTCAGCAATGAAACAGAGCAACACAGCTACAGCCAGGATGAGCAGCTCTGCTGGACACAGCTCCTGGCTCTCTTCAGTAAGTGAGGGAGCTAATTGATTTTTGTTGTTCTCTTGATTTTAATGTGGAATCCATTAGTAATTTCCTGTCATGATCTAGCTTAATGGCTCTGTGAGTAAGTGCTGAGAATAGACATCAAGGAGAAAGTTGTGAGAGATGATGGTCACACAGGATCATTTATGTCAGCAGTGCTGACTAACACTGGATTTCTGTGTCTGGCCTTACTCTGTTTGAAGCTTTACAGAACTGCATCATTTTCCTGGTTCTGAAAGAACATTTTAACTTGGGTGCAAAACTGGATCCAGCTTGGTGGTGAGTAGTACCCCTCTTGAGGGGCTGCTCCCCAGTTGGCTGCATACAGTTGGAGTTGCTTTGAATGGAACTGGTTCCGATTCAACAGGACTGAAGTTGAAGTTGAGTCAGCAGGACCTCAGCTACTTCTTTGCCTTTGGTAGTATCAACCAGGAAATAAGTGAGAGTGCAGACCATTTTAGACTCTAGCCACATGATGGTGATTTGCTTAACCTGACTGAGCCTGTTGTCAGCTTGACCTTGTTTGTCAACACCTAAATTTCTGAATAGCTGGGTTTCTCCAAATTCCAGCCTGGAGTTGATTCTGAAGCACCATGGTCACACTGGTGCAGTTACTCTTTCTCAGCTTCTGTGCCCTAAGGGGTCTGGGCTGGGTGCCTGCCTGCAGAGCTCCAGTACATTTGTATGCCTGCTGGTTGAAGTGAATAAAGTGCAGGTAGGTAGTTGAGTTGATAATTCCCAATAAATAGGTGAGTGAATATTTTTGCACTGGGCTTGTCTTACCTGATTTTTTTTAACTTACCAAAATGACTTGCCATGACAGTTGAAGGGACATAAACATCAAGATTCTGCTGCATAGTAGAAAACTATTTAAAAGCCCTGTTTGTGATCTGTTGGTGGATTGTTTAAGATGAAGTAGCTGGGCTGCCTTATTCTAAAGAACTAGCTCTTAGAATGTGGGTTTATGGGGTGGATATGTTTGATTAGGTTATTTGATCAACTTTGAAGTGTCATTCCTACATCATGGAGTCTTTTCTTTTGCTTTTTCCTCTTCCTCTGTTTCTAGTGTCATTTCTTGGAGTTCTGTGCAAGTGTCCTTTACAAAATGACTACCAGGAGGACTCTGGGGCTGCATATCCTCTTCCAGCTGTGAAGGTTTCAATGGACTGGCTGAAACTTAGGCCCAGTGTTTTCCAGGAGGCAGTGGTTGATGAAAGACGGTAGTGAGTGTTAATCTTTCTCTTGTTACATTTTGTTGCATGAAGGTCTTAGTTACTGTTGATCCACAAATTAGTCATTGCAAAAGTGATCATGCAGCTTACCATTATAGATACCAAAATGATAGAAAGTGTATGTGCTAAAAAGTCCATAAAGCAAAACACAAGACTTGTTGGTTACATGAACAAATTGACTCTTTTAATTGTCTTTAGGTTTGCTGTAAGTTTTTTACAATCAGGGGGATCTATTTTATAATGTCCAGTTTGAGCATAACTACTGAGTGTTCCTGTAGTCTCGTCTAGTATAATGATTTCTCAGATTACTGGGGGAAGTGGCAGGAGAATACTTGCCTTAATTTCATGCACTAAACCATCACTTGGGAAGTGCTGGAATGTAGTCACCTAGGAATTAAATTCAGTTGAGTAGAGGGGCTCTTTAAATGGCAATGCAGGCATAACTGTTCTGGACTGTTGCTCTTATTTTTCACTTTTGCTACTAATCTCATAAATTAAGGCTTGAATTGCTCAAAACTCTCAATATTTTTTTAATAGTCTGTTAAATTCTCATGAATTACTGTGATTCAGTAACATGTTTCTGTAAGGTGATTTCTTAGGATCAGAGTGACTGTTACTGATGCAGCTGGATGAGTATTGCTCCTAAGATGGGTGCTCCCAAGGAAAGCAGTGTGATGCATGGGGAGCAGGGGTGCCTATAACTTTGGTTTGTTAAATAAGAAACAAAAAACCCCATGGAGTTTTTGGAGCTTAAACTACAGAATTCCTAAAGACAAGATTAAGGAAAAGAGTTCAGATATGGTTTTGAGGTGGAGATAACTATTGCCATTCACACATCCTGAAGGAAGACTTATGCATGCATTTTAATAGGCAAGATACCTACTTGATATCAAGTAGTCCCTGCAGGGAGGACATGCAGGTAGTAATTCATGGAGTAAATGGCTTTAAGCTGAAAGAGCATAGATTTAGATTGATTAGAAAGAAATCCTTCCCTGTGAGGGCAGTGGGCCCTGGCCCAGCTTGCTCAGAGAAGCTGTGGCTGGCCCATCCCTAGAAGTGTCCAAAGCCAAGCTGGACGGGGCTTGGAGCAGCCTGGGGTAGTGGAAGGTGTTCTGCCCATGGCACAAGGGTGGGAGATCTCTTCCAGCCCAAACCATTCTGGGATTCTCTGAAGGAACCCATTTTCTGGACAACATATTATTGACTTCACTTGCCTCATTGAAGACCTCTGGGGTGTTTTTTCCTTCTTTTGTTCCGTGTCAGTCTTGGGAAGGAGCTGTTGCTCCTTCCCGTAGTGTAGAGAATAATCACGAAAATCATGCTGTTTGTGCCCACAGCTATGCTAGAAAGCATATGAGGGTGTACAATGCTGTTGGGGGCACAGTGCATTCTCCAGGCCATAGGCTGGATGATGGCTGAAAGCCTTGCTGAGGAGGACACGTTCATTTCTCCTACACCAAGCATAGTAGGCATTCTGAAATAGTTTTCTGTTGTTTCGATGGTGCCCATCAGTAAAGCAGAAGGATTTTTGGACTTCTGGGTGGGAGTTTTTGGTAAACAGGAGCAAGCAGCCTGGTGGTAGCAGTTAAACATTAACCACCTATGCAGTGATCAGTGTGATTTTAAAATTGTTTGCTCTAGGGCCTTTGGGAAGCATTTCCAGTCATTGCTTGTTACTGGTATTGTGAGGGCAGGGCAGGAGACCGGAAGTTCACCTCTAGTTTAATGATCTTTCTCAGTGGAACCCCTACTTAGAGGGTAGTTCTCTTCCCTTGGTGGTAAATGCTCCAGCACTACAATACAAGTGTTCTTGTTCAGGGAGCAGGAGTACTTCTGCACAGCTATGTCTTGATAAATTCTTTTGCTGCATAAACTGATTCATTGCTTGTGCCTTGAGAGCCATCAGCTTTGGACTGGAAAACATGAATTGCAGGCAGGTGCTCCCAGCACTTGCTCATGCTCTAGGTTTATCTGGTTAAATTCACAACAGGCTCCCTGGCCTGCTGGATAATGAACACTTTGCTGTGAGAGCCTGGCTTCCTTGGGAGCTTTAGGTTGGCTTTTTAGTAATAGTAATTCTTTCAAGAAAGTGGTCTTTTCACTGACACTTTGCGAGAAACTTTTCTTGGGAATCAGAGGATTAATGTAAACTGTGATGGTAACAGCATTCAGTGTTTTTTTGGTAAAGCAAACATCCCATGTTTTGCAGTTTTCACTTAGGCTTATCCTGTTTTCTAATTTTTAGCATATGGCCCTGGCTGATCTCTCTTCTAAATAGTTTCCAGCCTCATGAAGAAGATCTATCCAGTAATAATGGTAAGGACACTTGTAGTCTGTGCTGTAAAGAACTGGGAAAAACAATGTTTTTTCTTGTTGATGTGGGGAATTACAATTAAAGAGCAAATAAGGAAGCAAGTTGTCTTCTTGTATTACTTCATGTGAATACTTTGCAAATGCCTATTCTTGTTCTGAGCAGACTGCTCTGCTTTATCATTCCTGAATTCCTCAGATTGTGGGCTGGACCATTAATAGAAGGCTTTAGTATGTATAGAGACCATGGTGAGGTATCTGCTGTGATACTGTGCTCAGTGCCTTCATGCTTTCCTTATGCTGTTTACTATCTGTTTGTCAGCAACTCCCCTTCCTGAAGAATTTGAGTTGCAAGGATTCCTGGCTCTGAGGCCTTCATTCAGGTAGGTGACAGCTAAAGGATCCTGCATCCTTGCTGATGTCATGACTCCTACAGACATTGGCCTGTTCCTTACAATGTCTTATGTATATATGTTTACTGCTGTGTAGATTAATGTTGGTCTCTTCAAAACAACTGCAATGGATGGTGTAGCCCTAAGAAATTTTTGAGGTTATAATACTGCTCATGACCCCACTGAACCTCTTTAATATACATGCACCTTAACACACAAGAATTACATATGTAAAGCAGACATCTCTTAACAGCCATGTTTTGTATAATATCTGGTGAAGGCTCACAGCTTTTAATAGAGCAATGCTGACATACTATATTTCTAGAAAAATAGGATATTGCAGAGGGTAACTGTGTCATTAATATTCCCTCTTCTATGTCAATACTAGGAACTTGGATTTTTCCAAAGGCCACCAGGCAATTACAGGGGATAAAGAAGGGCAGCAACGTCGGATACGGCAGCAGCGCCTGATCTTCACAGGCAAATGGATTGCTGATAACCAGCCAAGGTAATTGCAAGTACTTTGTGTTTCCCATGCTACTGGAAGCTGAGGTGACACAGGTGCCAGTGTGGAATGTTATTTTTCTCTCTGTTCAACGAAGTAGTTAGCTGTAATGTGAGCACAAGATGCTGACAGCACTAATAATACGTTCTGTTGGTCAGCAGGCTATTCCTTCACAGACTGATTATGATAAGTAATGTAGTTTATGTACTTGCTTTTTAATTCCTTCCTGTCTTTTTCAGGTTGATTCAGTGTGAAAATGAGGTAGGAAAGCTCTTGTTTGTGACGGAAATCCCGGAGCTCTTACTGGAGGACCCTAGTGAAGCCAAAGAGAGTCTCGCCTTGCAGGAGACATCCATGGCAGAGCCGCTGTGTGCTGATGGGAGCCCTGGACTCAAATCAGTGCTGTCCTCTGGCAGAAGCCTGAGCAACAGCTGTGATGCAGGAGAAAAACCAATGGTCACCTTCAAAGAGAATATCAAGCCCCGGGAGATGAACAGAGAACAAGGGCGCATCTACCCCCCAAAGGACATAGCGAGGGAGAGACGGGACTTTAGCAAAGGAATAGTAGTAAATAAGAATGATGGGAAAAAGGATAACAATAAGAGAAAGAATGAGACCAAGAAATGCGGCTTGGATAAGATGCAGGAAGCAGGAAAGCAGAACGTGGCAGTTCAGGTAAGCCTTTAGCTCAGAGGTATACTGTGCCTGAGACAGTGCTGTGTTGTGTCAGGGCAGTCTCTGCTTGTTTGGAGTATGGTAGAGCTGTGGTCTTGCTGTGGGCCCTGCAGCTGCAGCTAATGCTCAATAATGTAAAATATTTCTACCTCAAAGACCAGGTGATGGTGGTCTTGGGATCTCTTTGCTTTTCCTTGATGCTGTCTCAAAGACGGGGCGGGGGGGGGGAAGAGTGCAATGAGAGGTGCTATAACTCTCTTAAAAAACCAGATTTCTACCCATTCCACAAATTATTTAGGCCACCAAGGCAGTTCACATGGCCATGTCATAGTCATGCTCTTGCCATTCTGAGGTCTATTGTGAAGGAACTGGGTACTCTGCCTTTTTCACTTCAGTTGACTGGTGCACATTCAACAAACTAAACATGTCACAAAAGCACCAAATTGTATATATGTGGAGTAAGATCCTTTGTAGTGTGGGTGCAATCAGGTATGTCTCTATCGAAGTAAGGAATGCCACTATGCTCTTAAATCGTCAATCTGTGCTCAGGTACTTGCTCAAAATGGTTTGTTTCTACATCAGCTGCTCTTTTACCAGTTATATCTTTAGGGACATGCTTTTTTATCTATTTCTTTGAGCATTACGTATGAAATATATCAAGTAAACAGTCAATTTGCTGGTCTGCCTTCCACTGAGTCATAGTAAATGAGGGTAGAGAGTGTCAGGGCTGATCTGATCTCTACCTGGACAATTTGGCTGTATCTCAGTCATTCTCTGATGATGACTGGAACCGTTGAATGATAGTGATGGAGATTTCTGTTATTTCCCTAGAGAAACTGTGTTAGTTCTTCACTGTTCTTGCAAGTGGAAATTATTTCCTAATGCACTTTATGTCCCTTGCCTCTGTGTAAGCCCATTACTGCTGCCCAGGACAGGTTTGCAGAATAAATCTTCCTCCTTGCAGCTGCTTCAGAGGCCTGTGCAATTGAGATCTTTTCCCTAGGCTAGACAAACCATCTCTGTTTTTCCAGCTTGTGTTGTTTAGGAGCCTTGGATTATTCTGTTTTCATCCTGATGGTTTGCTGTTAAACATCATGGTTATGAAATGGAATGTCTGAAGTGGCAGCATTATTCAGTTGGTTTTGCAGGGGAGCCATACCTCAGGGTGCAAAGGGTTTCTGTAATGGCTAGAGAAACCAGGGGGCAATTGTTTGTGAGTCATGGAATACGATTCTGGTATCTGAAAACCAATGTAGGTGAGTTAGAATAGCAAGTTTCTTGTTTATTTGTCAAATGCATCTGGAATGTTGTTGCGGGTCTGAGCGTAACTCCCAGTTTTGATCTTTGTGCCCCTGTCTTGCAAAATAAGGACTTCAGGTGGATTAAAACCTACCAGATCTGAGGACTATGTGTAGCTTTCTGGACAGGGACAATAGCTTATTTATCAGAAATTTGCTTGATTTTGTCTTGAGATACAACAAACCCAGCTGTATCGGAATCTGGTCTGATGTTGTTGTTGTTTGTCTCTTCTTGAATAGAAATTACTGTTGGCTTTTTAACTCCATCAGCCACATTTAGGGCAACAAGTCCACTGAAATACCTTTTGTTTAATATAATTTGGTGGACTTGCTTATCCAGACCTGCTCCAGAATAGAGGGAGGGCTTGCTTCCCCCTACACTGAGAAACCAGTGTAGGTTTCATACCAGCTGGTGGACTGTTTGTGTTCTGCTTTGGCACTCCTGGGAATTTCACGCTTTACTTCCTACTTAGTTCGTTGCCTTCAAAAGCTTAAATGCTGCAGTTCCTACTTGGCAAAAATGTGAAGAATGTGGTTCAGAAGTGATCAGTCCTGCTTTGCAAATACATGGGAAACTTGCATGCTCAGGCAGGATGTGGTGTGGGTTGAATATCTGCTCTCTAGAGAAGATAATGTTAGGAGCCAAGGAAGTTCAATGCAGACTAACTTCAAGTGTAGCATACACTTAAGAGGTCCCTGTGATAAAATGGTGTATCTCTCAAGCACTGTGTAGAAACACATAGGGCTATTGTGGGGGTAAATATTTGGTAGCATTGACACTTCCGAGATGATATCAAATAGAAGCGAGGAAAGAACTGAAATTTGTCTTGATTAATCAATTTTAGTGATTTAGGTTTTTATAAAGCTCACTGTAAATCATGCAGGGGGCTTTTTGGAAGCCATCCTCTGGAAATGTTATAATATATTTGAGTTTTTCATGGATAGAACTTGAGTTTTAAAATGCCATGGCAAGAAGAGTGTCTTTGAATTCTCCAGCATTTCTGTAAAAGGATGCATACTGCTTGATATGGGTTATAAAAATATTTGGCTTATTGTGGAGGGAAAAGGGACAGCACGATGTAAGTTAAATATGCTGAGTGTGATGGAGGGTGAAGAGATGCGGCATGAGCAAGGGCCTGCGTTGTTTGTGGTGTTTAGCATCAGCCAGAACCTTGAGGTGGAGTTCCCTCCAGACTTTTTCTATTGGGAAATGAAAAATCTACCCAAACCTCCCAATTTTACAAATGCAGAAAGAACCCTACACTCACATAATTTCTAAATGGGGAAATTCAATTTGAAAAAGAACTTAAGAAAGGATTTGAATGCATCTATCCCTTTACTACTGTAATTTGGCAGAAAACAACTGTCCTGTGTCTCCTTTTAGCAGCACTAAATGTCTAAATAAACCCCACACAGTTATGGTGTGGGGGTTATTGTTATTGTTTGGTTTGGATTTTTTTAAATTTGATCCCTGATACAACCCTTTCTTTCACTCACCTTTGAGGCTTGGTGTCAGGTCTGCTCCTGGGCCCTTTCTGTATTGCCCGGGTTTCTTGCTTGCTGTCTTTTTCCTGCCTGCTCCATCTTGCATTCCAGGCAGTTCTGCCGAGCTGAACAGAAAGGGAAAGTAGTCTTCCCCTCTGTCTTCCTCCCCAGGAAGACCCAGACCGCGGGAGACTCAGAATAAGGTAAACATTACATTACATTCTTCTCTCTGCCTTTAACTGGTGCAGCTCTTTTAACAGAACACCCCGCAGTTACACAGTAAACTGAATGAGGTGAAGCACTTCTGCTGTTTGTCTTGTATGCTCTGGGTCAAAAGAATTCCATAGTGTGGAGGAGTTTGTGCATATACATCACCGTATGGATTAGGCTGAGAGAACTCCCCAGGAAGAATGTGGCAGTGTTTGTTTTTTAAGGTGCTGCAGGTAAGTAGCATGGCTTAGGTTGAAGCAGTGCCCTAGGAGAAGCATAGTAGCATCTTCACTTTGTTTTTAAACACTGCAGGAGAGCAGCATGGTAAGTTCCTTGGATGGTGTGAGATACTATGTCTGCTTCTCACAGTCATGCTAGAGAAGGAGCCCCTTGCATCTTCTGAGTAAATATCCTTGAGTGCTTTTGTGAGGTGAGAGGTGCCTGAGGACATGCAGGGTAATCTGCCTGAGGTCAGTGAGGAGAGCTCTGTGTTCAAAACTTCTCTCAGTCACTTAGGGAAAAGAAAATAATCGCTCAATCTGAGAGTTTTAATTTTTGGCTTGAGACATGATATGGTGAATGTGGAAATTTAGGAAAAGTGACTTAATTTCTTCGTACTTTCTTTTGCATCAGGTGAAATCCCAGACAGAGATGAGGAAGACTCCGGTATCTGAAGCCAGGAAAACACCTGTAACTCAGACTCCAAGTCAGGCCAGCAGTTCCCAGTTCATCCCTATTCATCACCCAGGAGCCTTCCCTCCCCTTCCTAGCCGGCCAGGTAATTTACATCATTCTTTTGAAGTGTCATTTATTGTTGACTGAAGAAAATCCTGTAATAGCGGTTGGTACAGCCTCTGGAAGGTAGGGGATATTAATGAACATGGATTTTCCTGTTGAAGATCTTGTCAAGTAGTAAAAAGGGGCATAGCAGAACTGAAATGAGATAAGTAAGATTCCTTATGCATTGGAATTGAGGTTTGTCATGAGATCTACCACCTGCCTTCTAGTTTAGTGGGTGTGAGATCAAGGAACTTCATGCTAGGCTCTTTCTGTAGGTAGTCTGAACATGACAAAGCTTTCTGCTAGCACTGCTTCTGAAGCATTCCCTGTGCTTCAGACTCCATTGCAAAAGATCAATCACACAGCTTGCTTTAAAACTCACTTTCTTTTGTAGTGATGCTCATGTTTGAAGCTGTAATTTGTGAGATTTTACTTGCTGCTGTTGCTGCATTGCATGCCCCATTTTGTTGTGGAGTCTGCCTGTCATACCTAGCTATCCATATTTGCTCATGGAATAACTGGAAGCTGTATCTTCTCTGCACCTGTTACATGGAACTCTTCAATATAAGACAGATGGGCATCTTCCTTGTCCCAAAGTTAGCATAAAATGTGGCCTGTGAGACACAGAATTAAAGCTTGACTTCCAAACCTCAGCTACAGGGAAGGAATTGATCTTACGGATATGAGGATTTGTTTGGTTACCATCTGTCCCTCTCTAAATTGATCCAGAGACTGGTGATCTTCTGAGAGGAGGCAGTACACTTACTGTATTGATTGCTTCTATTTGTTCCTACAGAAGTTTAGTCCCTGACTAAATGTATTGGAAGGGGAGGAAACTTTGGGGGTAAAGCATCAAAAACCCAAGAGCAATGAAGGAAAAAGGTAGTGGGGGTCTAAAAAAGCAGAGACTGGGGGGCAGGGAACACAGGGGTGTGGAAACATAACCCTCAGATACTGTCATGGCTAACCACTATCAGTGCCTGGAATATTGCAAGAAAACTCCAGAACAAACTGGGAGTCCTTGTGTGATCACAGCCATGCACATGCCAAGGAAGGACATTGTAGTGCATGTGTGCAGACTGGTGCCTCCTCTCCTAAATAAACAGCATAGGAAGAGAAACCCCCACTAAAAGTTTACTGGAGAGAGTTGTATGCTCTGCCAAATTAAAGGTGTGTTTTTTCATCTTTTCCAGGATTTCCTCCTCCAGCCTATGTTGTCCCCCCTCCTGTGGCTTTCTCCATGAGCACGGGGTACACCTTCCCGGGTGGTGTTTCTGTCCCAGGAACCTTCCTCCAGCCCACAGCTCACTCGCCTGCAGGAAACCAGGTGCAAGGTGGGAAACAGTCCCACATTCCTTACAGCCAGCAACGGCCCTCTGGACCAGGGCCAATGACCCAGGGACCTCAGCAAACACCACCTCCTTCCCAGCAACCCCTCTCATCTTTACCAGCTCAGGCAACAGCACAGTCCGCAAGCCAGTTACAGGTCCAAGCTCTGGCCCAGCAGCAGCAGCAACAGTCCCCCACGAAAGCTGTACAGGGCCTGGGGAAGAGCCCGCCACACCACTCCGGATTCCAGCAGGTAAACTTGGTCTGTGCTACGTGCTGGGCTTTATTTAAAAATAAATGGCAACATTCAAGACTTATCTTCCTGGATTACCTTTCAAAATTGTCATTAAAGAATTTTTTGATTGTGAACTTCTGGGCAAATTTGAAAATGAGCTGAAGTTTGGTGGGTGTGAACATATGATGCTGTAACTGAAAGGAAGGTATGTACTGGAATGGAATATCTTTTCTGTCATCTATTTGCTGTGTGTTTCTGATGTAGACAAGGTATGGAGGTGGTATGTTTGTCTCAGGCCTTTCTAGTTTTCTCTCTAGCTCTTAGTTCCTTTGCTCACCTTGTGCTGGAGAAAATCTCTTCTGGCAAATCTGGACCTGATGGTGAGACCCTCCTTGTGTTCTGAGCAGCAAAATGTTGGCTCAGTACCTTACTAAAGGTTTAGTTTGTAGGCTTTTGAGTTAAAAGGTACTGGATTGAGTAAGGTTATACTTGGCCGTTGGTTTAAAGCTTGACTAGAGAGCATTAGATGCCTATGGAAATTGGTTTTGATGAATAAGAGACATTCCACAAACATTCTGATTTGCTATCACACATGAGCCAGGCTGACAGCTTGGATGGAGTTAGGCATTCAGGTAACATGAATTGTTCCTCCCTGCTGGTGAAAACCTGTGTCTCTGCCTCAGTATTCACAGACAGACTCGTCGAAGCAGCTCTGGAACCCCCCTCAAGGCTCCCTGGGGAAGATCATGTCTGTAAAGCAGCCCTATTACCTGCAGGCCCAGGACCCTCTCAAACTCTTTGAACAGTCATTACAGCCTCCTGTGATGCAACAGCAACCTCTGGAGAAAAAAATGAAGCCTTTCCCAATGGAGCCATATAACCAGAACCCCTCAGAAGTCAAGGTGCCAGAATATTACTGGGACTCTTCCTATGGCATGACTGACAACAGGGTGATGACCCAGCAGTCAAACATGGACCGCAGGGGGAAGCGGCAGGGAGTCTTCCACTCTGAACAGGATGCTGTCTCCAGGATGACCTTTGAGGTAACATCCATGCTACAAGTGGGAAAAACTAAGGCTCTGGTATTCCTGGCAACTCCTGGCATTTCCCTGTTTCAGGAATGCCCTGTGGTTCCAAGTAGGTCATTGGTGAACTTATTTAGAAGAGACCTGAGCGTCAGTACCTGGGGTTCCTGCACAAAGTAATGAATTCCCCATTTTAGTAAGCTGTGTCTAGGATCAGGCTCTTGAAGATTTGGTTTCAAGTAGATTAAAGTCTTGTTCAGTGTGGATCTGGCATCCGTCTCTGCACTGTGTCTGCCAGGTTGAGAAACATGGCAGCTGATAGTTTTGGGGAAGATTCTTGTCTGGCAACTGATGTAAACCATAAAAGCCACCTAAATAATTGCAGTTGAATTATTACACTTCAGGTGAACTCCTAACACTGCTATAGTGAATTGAATTGCTGACACTGCAATAGGTTCAGCAATCAAGGATGGTAGCAGCAGTCTTGTCTTGGATTTTTTTGTTCTTCCTGAAAATCCCACCACACTGAGAGAGCTAAATGGCTTCCTTAGCTTGCAGTTACAGTAATGGAATACTTTACTTCTGTTTATGTAATCGTGCTTCATGTTGCTGTTTATAAAGCCACCAATCTCTGTTATTTATTAACAGCCCTGGAGTCGTCTGTGAGTGCTTTTGGTGATGTTTATAAGGAGGCTTAAACAGAGGCTTTTTAAACCTTTGTTGGGCGTGCCTCTGTAAATGCACTCAGGACATGGAGAGGGTCAGCTGATATCACTTGGGCTCATCCTTCCGACAGAAAAGCCAGACAATGTACAGGAGTCTGCCCCTACCCTGATGTCAGGTTGTGGTTTTTAGATGGAGACAGGGTCAAAGCCGTGTCCTCATTCCTAAAAGGGAAGCCTTGCCAAAGTGCCAGAACATTGTGCTGCAGAGAGAAGCTATGCCTGTGATGCTTGTGCTTTAAGTATCTCTCACAAAAGTAAAGATATGCAGTCTGACCAGCACTGAGCAGATTTTACTGGCCCAGGGGGCTGGTCAGCTGTGTGTGGCATAGCAGCTATCACCAGTGGAAATAAGTCTCGTGGGATTTAAACTCCACAAACAGAGAAAAGAAGAAGATGCAAACATTATACTTGAAACCTAAATTGCTCACAGGTCAGCTGTAGAAGAATGATTATAAGATTTTGTTTGGTGTCCTTGTACGTGGAAACAGGTTCAGTATGTGGCATGGATGCAAGGGGAAGCACATGCTCTGCTAGTTAAAGCTCCCTGCTGTCACTGTGATGTGTGATCCTCTCTCCGTGGGCATTTGGCCGCATGGCTGGTGGTTGGTTCTGCTCAGAGTTCTCTCAGTGTGTGCCTCAGCACCGTTCTCACCTCGCCCTCTGCATGTTGCCTTCTGCCTTCCTCTTATTGTTCTCTCTCCTGCTCTGGCTGTTCTTTCTGCCTTCTGTTGTCTCACTGTGCTCATTTCTGTCACTAGGACCCCAAGAGCTCCCCTCTGCTTCCTCCGGACCTGTTAAAGAGTCTGGCTGCCTTGGAGGAGGAGGAAGAGCTGATTTTCTCTAATCCTCCTGATCTTTACCCAGCTCTGCTGGGGCCTCTCGCCTCTCTTCCTGGACGAAGCCTCTTTGTATGTATTTGATGTAATACTGCTGCTTCTCACTCTTAACTGGCATCTCTTTCTTCTGTGAAATGATAAGAAGAGTGAAATTCCGTTCTCTCCCCCATCCCTCCTGTCCACTTCCTGCCTCACCTTTGAGCTGGTTTTCACAAGGGTGAAAACTACAGCTTTTGGGCTGAATCCAGGCCTGCTAATTCGTTCTGAAATCAGAATAACTGTGGGGTTTTTGTAAGCACAGTCCACAGAGGAGGTGTTGATTCATCATGATACATAATTTAATGCACTTGCTCTTCTGCAGTTGTGTGGGTTTAGTAATAAAGGGTGGAGGGGCACTGATGGGGCTGTGGGGAATCATCAGAACAAGAGTGTAGTGACGGGAGAAGGGGGAATGGCTTCAAACTGACAGAGAATAGGTTTAGATGAGATGTTAGGAAGAAATTCTTCCCCTGTGAGGTTGGGGAGAAGCTGTGGCTGCGCCATCCCTGGAAGTGTCTAAGGCCAGGTTGGATGGGGCTTGGAGCAACCTGGGATAGTGGAATGTGTCCCTGGGCAGTGGGGTGGAATGAGATGAGTTTTAAGGTCCCTTCCAATCTAAGCCATTCTGCAATTCTGTGATTATAATCTGCATATAAAAATTCCATAGAGGCAGGGGGATGCTGCCCTATTCAATGCAGAAGAGATTGAAAAAAGAGAAAGATGGCTTTGGAAGAAAATAGCAATTAACTGGATAAATACACAATAACTCTTACAGAAATACTGTCAGACAGTAGGGGTTTTTTCCTACTTTTTTTGTATTAAAACCTTCCTAGTTCACTAGCTGGGGAGTCTCAAACCTGTTGAATTTTTAAATTGCCTCTGAAAGTGCAGCATGCCTTTCTACTATGGCTACAAGTGTATTCATTAAATCTTACTCATTCAGATTAGTAGCTGTAACAAAGAATTATTTGTGACTACTCAGAATCTCTGAATTAAGTATCTTCCTCAGTTATTTTACCTGCCATCCCAAGGAGCCAGTTGCAAAACCGACACTCACTTCTGTCTCATTAGATACCTTTGCCAAGAACTAATAGCTGCTGCTTTAGCAGCTTCCTTTGAAGCTCCTACTGTTGTGTCTGCTGACAAATGGAAGGAAGTCCTTCGCTATGCAAGCTGTGTAGATATACAGAGTGGGAATTTTGTCTGTCTTTTACAACGTGCTTTCAAAGTAATGAGCTGTCACTTTGAAAATCTAACAAGCTAGGGGCCGCTTGCCAAGAAAATGAGGCTGTTTGTCTTAAGTTTACAGGATGAAAGCAAAAATATTCCAGGTACTGTGACTGTGTTAAAGACAGGGATGCTAGTTCTGGGTTTTATGGTTTGAATAATAAATTTTAAAACATCTGACATGGTGAGCTGGTGCGAATGCAAGAGGGGGTTTATTTGTAACAACACTACAGCTTTTATTTTGTTTCACACACATTTTTACTTGTGGTTTTACTAGTTCTGTGGCTTCGTGGTCCAGATCCTAGGTTTAGTGATATTCATTGTCTACCAGCCAAGCTTGGTAGTTTTTCTTTGGTTTTTGTCAGTGATAACTTCGCTATTTCTTCTCTGAATAGGCTCATTTCAGAGACACTTGTTTTTTCACTCCTTAATCAAACAGACAAGAAATACTATGCTGGAAATAACAACTGTGTGAGAAGAAGGTGACATGATGATGGAAAAAAAGTCATGGTCCATAATATCTTTACATGGAAGTATAAAAAGTCCAGGGGAGTTTTGGAACCTTTCTTTTAAACATTTGGGTTGGGTTTTTTTCTTTCCTCTCTACAAGTAATTTATAATGGAAATGAGAGAGGGCTAAATGACACTTGGACTACTAGACCTAATTTAAAAAGCACTTGGCTGCTCTTGCTGTCTAAGAACATCTCTACAACAGGGATGCTCTCAGAACTGAAAAAATATTCTGTCACTAGCCACATACAAGAGTCTAATCTTGTCTGAAGGAGTCCTCATGTCACTGGGAGAGATCCTGTCTCACTTGTACAAGGTTTTACACAACCATAAGCTGTTTTTGTCAGGAGTCTCCCCTTGAGATGTATCAGAGTATTAGACTTTGCATTTGAAAACCTGTTCTGGCAGTGGGGTTTGTCTGAGACTCTCAGGTATCATGTTTGTTGATTTGTAGATTATTACATTTGTAGATTATTTTTGCACTTGTTAGCTTGCCTCTCCTGTCCTCCAAGGTGCTGGAGCTAAAATGCAAGACAAGTTGTAAATGTGACCAAAACCACTTTGGCAGTTTCTGATTACACACTTTCCTCCTGGTCCCTACGCTGAGCACTAACTGCGCTTTTCTTCTTTTTGGTTTCTGAAGAAGTCCCTGCTGGAAAAGCCGTCAGAATTGATGTGTCAGTCATCATCTTTCCTGTCCCTCAGTGGCTTTTCTCTAAATCAGGTGAGTGAGAACCAGAATCCAAGACCTTTTGCTATTTCAGCTTGTGGTTAAGCCAGTGGAAAACCTGAAAGAAATCCACAGGGATGTAATTTCACTCTATATCAACCTTAATATTTGCCTTTATCAGTTTTTTTCCCAATTTCATCTTAGTTATAACTCTGCAGATGTGCTCTTGAATCTTGCTGAGTTCATGGGCCCTTTGCCCTCAGTGACGTAATGAAATCGACTGAGAAGGTGCATCTCAGGGTGCTGTGGTGTGTAGGATTTTATTTCCAGAGCAATAAATTACCTGTTCTCTCCAGAGAATCAAGCAGGGTCTTGATACAACTTTTCTGCGTACTGGGAATCTGAAGGTTTTGTGAAGACTTTGCAGTCCAACCAGGAGAAATCTGTTCTGATTCAGAACATGATGGATTTAAATTAAATGGTCAAAGAAGATGGGGCTGGGAAGTGGAAAAGGAATTAGGAAATATTTTGAACTATAATTGTTTCCTTTCTCTACGGTCTCAGTGTTTGAAATAAATCTAACACATAAGCTCTTATATTGTTTGTTTTTTTCCAGGAAAGATACCCAAACAACAGCATGTTCAATGAGGTATATGGAAAAAACATGAATACCAGCACAAAAACAGAAGTCACCCCTTCAGTTGCCCATCAGGAGACTTCACTCTATTCTCTCTTTGAAGGGACTCCGTGGTCTCCATCCCTTCCAGCCAGCTCAGGTAATCCTGGTATGGCATTTCTTGTGTCTAGTGATTTAAGAGGATTTGAGTTAATTCTAAACCAACTGCAAGTTATATGTAACTGGAAATTAAAAAAAAAACCAAACTTGCTTGACAAGGTCTCTGAAGGTTTCTGTTTTACTTTATATATCTTCAGAAATATGAGGGGATTCTGTAATTAATATAGTGTAAGAACCTGGATTTTAATTTAAGTAGTTGAGCAGGATAAATGTTGTAGGAGGTGATAAATCCTGAAATCTCTTTAATTCTGTTTCCCGACAGCCATTTGGGAGTAGTGCTTTAACTCAGATATCCAAATATTTGTATTGCTTTTTTTTTGGAAAAAGCAGGAGGAACTGGATTTCATAATGCAGATATTTGAAAAAGAAACTGTAGGAGGGAAGAGTGGAGGAAAATTCAACAGTAATGGGTTTTGTTGCATTTGGTTTTTTACTGTTAAGCAGCCCATAAAGCAAAGCAGCTTCTTTGTTAGTAATTATCTTAAAGGCATAAACCATAACTATTATATCATAATTTTATTCTCACTAAAAATCCAGAAGAGTGTGAGAGAGGAAGTAGTTAAATCTAAGAAATGAGTGGATTTTAAATAACATCTGCACTGGGTGAGATGTTTGATGGGACTTTTGCAACCAACCAGGAAAAGCTGTTGTGGGTGAAATGGAGGGAGTTGCAAAGTGCTTTTCTTATAGCAGGATTTTTTGGCTCACATGGCTTCAACTCCCTCTCCCTTCACCTCTTCATTGATTCTGTTCTGTCTGTGCACAGCCTGCTTCATGCTCCCTCTCCTCTTTTGCCCACTCTTGGGTTCTGGTCTGAATTGTTTTAAGACTCACATAAGTGTAAAACATTCTCAGACTTGGGAGTTGAAGTTGTAAACTTGCGAACTCCTCAAGGTCCTATCTAATTTTTCTATTGGTTTGTCAAGCTTGGAGACAGTTACTCTTTTAGTTTGAGACAAGTTCTTCAAGAGCCATGGGGAAAACTGGCTTTGCCTAGCCAGCCCTCACGAGGTTTCCTGGGTTTTGTTTTTCTGGTAAACATTAAACACAGTCATTCTGTTCTTGTAATTTTTTCACTCAGAATTTAGGAATTTGCATTACACTCATGTAATGGAGGGAATAAAAACTGTGGGCCTTCAGCATTGTAGCAAACTGGGTGATGGCAGAATTTGCAGCAGTGCTAAGAATTTCAAAACTGGGAGGCTCCTGCTGTCTCTGCTGACCTTTTTTCCTCTTCCCTGGTAATCCCTAGATCATTCAACACCAGCCAGCCAGTCTCCTCACTCCTCCAACCCCAGCAGCTTGCCAAGCTCCCCTCCAACCCATAACCACAACTCTGTTCCCTTCTCCAACTTTGGGCCCATTGGGACTCCAGACAACAGAGACCGGAGAGTCACAGACCGCTGGAAAACAGATAAGCCAGGCAAGTGCTGGGTTCCAGGTTAGCATGGAGCTGTCAGACACCATCATCTGATGTTTTGCACTGGTTTTGCCATGTCACTTTGAACTTGTCTTTCTGCCATTTTAGCAATGGGAGGGTTTGGTCTGGACTATCTCCCAACAACGTCATCCTCTTCGGAGAGCAGCTGGCACCAGTCCAGTGCTCCCAGTGGTACCTGGGCAGTCCAAGGCCCTCCTGCCATGGAGGACTCCTCAGCTGTGCTTATGGAGAGCCTGAAGGTGGGTTTGGCTGGGGCTGTGCTCAGGGAGGGGTCTGCAGGCTGGACAATCAAGTGATGGGCATTAGCCTATTGGAAGCATCAGAGTTCAGTGCCAGAAGCCCAAAGTTTTTCCTGCAGATTCACTTACACAGGCAGTGTGGGAGGTGTCACCAGTGCAGGAAGATGTCCAGTTCTTGCTGGTTTTGAGATTTTGTGGAACAAGCCCAGGCTAGCAGAACTGGAAGAAATTCTAACATTAGCTTTGACTAGACTAAAATTAGTAATAGTTAATGTGGGATGAATTTTTGTGGTAATGAGGGTTCTGGAGGAGGATAAAGTTCTCCCAGGAAGCCTCTTTTTAGAAGGTCTTCTTTGAAGCCTGTTTAACTTTCGTGATAAGCCAGGTATGAGTGATAAAGAGGAAGAATATAGAACATGGTGTCTGCTTTCCCATCTGGCAGAGGGGCTATGTAATTAATGCAAGGAGGTACTAGTGTTGGCTGTTTGTTTTTAGTCCATCTGGTCCAGTTCCATGATGCACCCCGGCCCCTCGGCCCTGGAGCAGCTGTTGATGCAGCAGAAGCAGAAGCAGCAGCGCGGACAAGGCACCATGAATCCGCCGCATTGAGACACAGGAGAGCACCCTTACAACGATGGCTCCATAAACCATGGCATGTTGGGTCTGTGGGACTGGCACACACAGTCGTGTGCAGGTGGCAGCCCTCTCTTCTGTTCCTTGCTGTCAGGAGGGCGTAAGTGCTCCACCAACCCACTGAGTGTGCACAAAACATCTGCAGTGCAAGCAAACAACATCAGGAACTCTCCCATCCCCCGGGCCCTTCGGAGGGAGAGAGGAACTGCTGTTTGGCTCACTCAGTAACCCAGTATCACCGCCTCTCACCTTCTCCATTGTGCATGTCCCCAGCCACATGGGAAGTAAAAGCTGAGAGTAAAGGGCAGATGGGAGAAGCCAATGAGAACTTCTCAATCCTTTTCCCTCTCTTTGAGGAGATACAATAGGAAT
Organism: Acrocephalus scirpaceus scirpaceus; assembly: GCA_910950805.1. Classification (NCBI taxonomy): domain Eukaryota; kingdom Metazoa; phylum Chordata; class Aves; order Passeriformes; family Sylviidae; genus Acrocephalus; species Acrocephalus scirpaceus. The sequence goes on from OU383779.1 coordinate 24,476,082, forward strand.
CCATTAATGATTGCTTCGCTGACTGAGAATGTAGTTGAAATTACTCCTAAACATCTTTATGACTATCTCAGTAGTAAGATCACACTGAATTCTGTACACAGATGTGCTTCATAGTCAGTGTGTAGCAATGAAAGCCCCAGTTGCTGCTCCGGTCACAGTGGGTGGTGACGACGTGGGGCTCTGTATCCTGGACTAGCAAAGGAGTTTCATGAAAGAGAGTCTGGCACTTGACACCACTTCACCCGGAGGCTTTGGGTGGGTTAGAGACTCCAGCATGGAATGCCTTTCTCTCAGTAGGTGTTCAAGCTATAAGGGGTGACATGGGGCATCGCAGCACTCTGCTGAAAAGCAAGTTAACTGCTATGGGGTTTTAAATTAATGTGTGATTCCTGTACATTTTACTGTAGCATAGTGGCTAGCCCCACAAAGGGCAGGCTAGTCTGTGCATTCACAGCCTGACTCATTTTAATAGGTAGGTAGAAAGCTTTCAATGGGTTTCTTTTTTTTGTTTTGTTTTTGTTTTGGTTTGGTTTTGTTTTTTCTCTTTCCATCCTCCCATCTTTGCTGAACGCTCGTAGTTTCATTACCATGGCAGAAAATAATCAGGGGTCCAGCAGGGCTGGGTGAATCCGACAGCCAGCCCAGACAGCATGGGGCATCCGCACAGCCGGTGAGGCACAGGCCAGCTCTGCAGAAACCTGTCCCAGCTGCAGCCCCAGGCTTTCAGTGCCAGAAACAAATCCACGGCACCCATGGACACACGGAAACAGTACAGTGCTGTTCATAGATGAAAAGGTGCAGAAGGGAAAAGGAAAAAAACCGTTTTATTTGCTATTTATTAGGGGGAAGGAAGACTGGAAGTTTTGTTAAAGGACAGCGTTTTTGTTAGATTTCCCAGGGAAGTTACAGAAACAGACTCGATGTCCATTTGCTGTTTTTAGCAGTAGGGGTTTGTGTGGTGATTCAGGATCTCTGGGCTAGAATTCAGCTGCAGAACAAAGCACATGCAGGAGCCGCAGTGACGCTGGAGTCTGGGCAGCCCCAGAGAGTACAAAAAGGGAAGGCGGAGGAGACCCAATACCCTCAGGGGTACAAGAAGCTCCCTATGAGCTCCACCTTAGCAACATCACTGTTCTGTGTTGCATTTCAAAGCTGTATTTCCTTTAACAAGTCCAAAAAGTGAAGTTCCCACCTGGTGGTAATCTAGCCCACCCTGTGTGTCCCCTCCAGCCCTTCCGGTGTGTGTCCGAGCTGTGCGCCCAGGCAGCTGTGACATTCCCGTGTTTGCACCGTCACTGACTCTTGCACCCCAGACAAGCTAACCAGGAGCACCATCTCACTCCCGGCCGTGCCAGGTCCCAGCTGCACCGTTCCACTTGTGCATGAGCACCCGGCCTCGGGAATGCATCTGACCCCGCCTGCCCTCCAGCACCTGGAGGAGCAAGGGAAGGGGCCCCCAACAGAAACTGGTTTGTGTTGTAAGCTTTTTTTGTGTTTTCTGTCTGTCTGTGCAAGAACTGCAGCTGCCGAAATCAGCTTTGCCTTTAATTAAACCATGTTCTCTCCATCCAGGTCTGTGTGTAGCATTTATTTCCTGTGTGACTTGGCTTCAGGCCTTTAAAGATGCATTACTTTTCTGTAGAAGCCAGAAGAATGTTTGAAGTTGATTTTTTTTTTAATTTGAAAGAGACCTAAATAAATCACAGCTACTCTGGCTTGGGCTTGGTACAGATTTGGTTGTGGTTTTGTGCTGCCTATGTAGTGTGTTTTACATACTGAACTAAATATGTAGGATGGGAGCAGCTTGCAAAGCTCCTCCCTAGTTGCAGACTCATCCTGGTACAGCATGTGCAGTGTGCAGATGGAGGGCACATATCCTTCTGCCACTGATTTTCCTGCAGACCAGGGTGTTCACTGTTTGAATGCTTCCAGGTATGCCACAGGAACGTCCAGAGATGTTCTGGTTTTGAAATTACAGGTGTTTATTGTCTCCAGAATAAGTTCCTATAAAAGTAAATGTGGTATTTAGGTTAATGGGGCAGTGGGGTTTTCTGGACCCTGTTTTTTCTGTGAGAATCCAGAGTGGGGAAGCCCCTGCCCCCTTAGCAACTTTGGAATAAAGCTCTGGGATTTCAGGCTTTCTAAGTTACTGTATCTTCTGACTGATCAGGAAAACCTTTGAAGCAGGGGTCCCAACCCTGAAGAAAATGTGTCTGCTTTTATTGATAGGGGTTTTAAAGTCCCTGTGAATTTTAATTATGAGTTGGAGCGGAGTGAGGCTATGTGGTGTCTTCTAAGATCTTGGGGTTGGCACTAATGTTTTAAGGAAGAAAATGCTTTCCTGGTCTATACCTTCCTGAACTCACTTCCCCTTCAGGATCTGCTGGCAGGGCTGTAAATGCAGGTTGCACCACTGTCTTGTGGGTGTTCCCAGCTTCTGCCATGTCTGTTTAAAAGCTTTTTTAAGGATGGGGGAACATGGCAAGTCTCTTGGCAAGCACAGGATTTAGGAATGAATGTATTCCTAACAGGAATTAGCAACCTCTTAACAAGTTCCTGTTTAAGAGAACAACGCAAAAGGTAAGATAAAATATAAAGCTTTTAATACAAGTAGCAATAACATTTAAAGTTCATTTTCAGATGCAGGGATTAACATGCAGACTACATAATGGCAACAGTTGACTTCTTAATTTCTCTCCACAACTTCAAGCTCTTCTGAAATCACTTCTCTGGGTGTTCAGTGTTGGGCTGTTGAACGAACGCAGATGGGAAGATGCCGGTCCTCCCCTTGCATTCACCTTCAAACCAGTCTTCATTCACTGGAAGGGAAAATTGACACAGTTCTTATGACCCTAGGAATGTACCAGGAGTATAATGTGCTGCAGACAGGCCTGAGATCACTGTTTTATGGTGCTTCTGCTGATAAAACTTGGAGCTGTGCTAGACCCAGCAGGGAGTGGAATATGGAGGAATGAGGAAGAGAGCAAAGTGGTTAAGGTAAGAAGGAATATCAAGTGGGGGTGGGAAACTGGATCAGAGTAAAGACCAGGGGGCTTGGAAACTGCCTTGAGTGGAAATAAAGTGAGTGTGGAGAGTGAGGAAATTATCTGAGACCTTGGTCTATCCTCTTCAGGATACATCTGAAGTGTTTTGTCAGCTGTTTCCCATGTTCACATAAAAACCCTAAAACAACCTCCCAAAACTTCTGCTACTCTGGGTTAAGCCTACAAGCTCTAGCAGTTTTGCTGTGGGGGAACCAAATGAGGCAAGAACCAGATTTGTATTGGGAAATATTTAGCTCAGCAATGAAGGGGAAGGTAGGCTTTTGGGGTGGAGGGAATCATCAGTATTCTGTGGTGCAAAATCTAACCTGTCAAAGATTAGATGGGGGACTGGTTGTGTACTGCTGCCAAAGCCTACCAGCCACCACAAATTATTGACATAACTACAGATAGCAAAATACAAGGGGTTTTTGCCTTTAAAAACTTATTCCTGATATCTTGATTTCACTCAGAGGCTCAAGTGGGATGGGGAACATGTCCTGTGTATATAATTCTTCATTGATCTTCCTGAGATTTAGTCTGTATTTAAGCCTCAATTCCCATAGAAACACTAAGGATCAACTAATGGAAGATTGTACCCTTAACAAGAAAAGCAGATGAAAAAAGGCTCCAGCTGGAAGGAATGGGAGTGAGAGCCTGCCCCCATTGTGGGGATGGCAGCTAAAATGAGGCCATCTTTCTCCTTGAAAGAATCCACTGTGATCAATAAGCTTAAACACAGCCCAAGTGTAACTCCTGTCTTAAATGTTTGGGAGGGGTGTGGTGGAAATGGGAGTGCTGAAAATATGTTGGAAGAAGTGTGTGTAACAGGAACGTATGGATGGGAATCCCAAGGCAGAGCCAGAGGGGCTCTGCTGCTGCCACACCACCCTCCCTCTCACCAGAGCTGGAGGGGGTCCCCCCCCTCTCCTGTCCCAGGAGGAGCATGATTACCTTTGGATAAAACAAGGATCGTGTCTCCTGCCTCAAACTCCAGGTCTTCAGGTTGGATGGCTTCATAACTGTATTGAGCTACAACACGGGTTGTTCCCGTCTCCCCCGGTGTTCCCTCCTGCAATGACTCTTCTGGTTTGCTGTCTGGTACAACCCCCTCTCCCTAGGCAGGAAGCAAGCTGGTGAGGACATGACCACTTGGTTTCCTTTCTCTGTACCAGGGCAAGAGATGAGCTCTGCTTCTCCTCTCCACTCGCTCTTAGCTCCTTTGCCTTGCATGAGGTCACTGGCTTCTGTTGAAAGCCACAAACCCATGCTTGTGGCAAGGAAAACAAAGGCAGGAGGGAAGAGAAGGTGGCTGCCCCCTGTAGCTGTCACTGACCTCTGTGCCATTGCACCAGACTGTCAGGCAGTTGTCCTTGCTCTGGCTCCAGGCCACCTCCACGTTCTCTGCACTCAGAGTCACCAGTTCCTGGCCCTCCAAAGGTTTGTACCTGGTGTGCAGGGGATGCAGGTGAGGAGCCCTGGTACACAGCCCTGGCTCACTGGGGCTGGCCGTGCCTCACCTCAGCTCTGTGTTCTCGGGCTGCAGCTCCAGCTTCTTACAAACCAGCTCCAGGAGCTCCCTGTAGGAGAAGCCTGGATCGACTCTCAGGGCAACTGTGAATTTATAATGCACCTTGAGGACATGGGGGCTGGAGATAGTTGGTTCAGCCTCCTGCAGGCAGGAAATGGAATGTCACCTTGGGTGGCTTGGCACACAAGGCATGTGGAAACTGTGGTTTTCTGCATTAGAGTGCTTCCCAAACTGTGCTTGGACATTGGCTCATTGGCAGCCCCAGGCTTGTCTCAGGAGAGAGCTCAATAATAGATTAGAGTTGGCACCAAATTGTGGCCTTGGGGTGATCAAATTAGAGCTGCATCCACACTCCAAACCCCTCATTCTTTTTTTTTTTTTTCTTTTTGAGTTGGAGTTGCTCTATTTTCCCATCTCTCTTCCCAGTTCTGCCTTACGATGTGCTGACACTACCCAGGAGCATGTTCCAGCCAAGCTCTCTCCTATTTCCCCCTTCTCAAGTGCCTCAGGTTCACTAAGACGAGTCATGCAGTGGCTGCAGTCACAGCCCTGGGTTCACCTGGGGCCTGGAGGAGAATTCCCAAAAAGCAGCCCTAAATCTCCTGGTAAATGCAGATTTGTATGATCAGCAGGACCTCGGGCTGTGCGCTTGCAGGACGTTACCTTTGTTGTGTCTCTTGGCTGCGCCATGGTAGCAGGAACGTAGTCTGGGGAGGAGGAAAAAGGTGGCTGAGGAGGTGGGATGGGATAAATGTCAAACACACAGCCAGACCTCCTGCAACCCATCATGATTGCCAGCAACACCAACCAACCCTGGAACCAGCAATGGTCCCTCAAATGGATATGGCATCTGCCACACAGGTTCTTCTGTAAGATCTAGATACAACCACTGAGCAGAGGTTTTGGCTCTGTGCCTTCCCTCTTGCAGGGATGGGAGCATGAGGGGTGGGATGTCTTTCATGGGTGGATTCAAAAAAGATAAACACATAGCTGCTGGTTTTGGGGCCTTGCTCTTCTGATCTCCCTAGGTCCACCCTGAAAACCAAAGGCAATCCCTGTCCTTCAACGGGGCTGTAAAGCTAAACTCAGGCCTCCAGGCAGGGTGATTTCATGCAGCTTTGTGGAAGCCTCTTCATGAGGATCTCATGTAGATTTTGGAAGTGCTTTGGCACAACTGCTCATTCCTGGAAGAGCCAAAGCTACACTGTTGAACCTGGTCCCACTAATAGATCTGAGATGGCTTTTGGTACCATAAAGATGATCATTAGGGTTGTTGTGTCCATGATGTGTTTGTCCTTAATTCCATGAGCCACAGCCTTCTTGTCAGCTCTACCCATGGACTCCTGTGAGGCTGCTCTCTAGGGGACCTAAGCTTGAGATGTAGGACACTGGGTAGCACCAGCCAGGAATCCCCTTCATACAGCTCCTTCAAGCCTAGCTGCTCACAGCAGCACTGAAACTATCATGGATGCCCTGCTTGAAGGAGAAGCTGATAAGGAGTGTTTTATTCCAAGCTGGTTCTTGCCCCATTCCAGGCCCTTTTCCTCATTAGACACTGTGCTAATTAAGAGCACAGAGGGACTTGCTTTCCTCAGGGACCCCACAGACACTATTTTACTCCATCCTCAGCACTACAGTTGCTGTCTCTGCCTCCTGCTGCAATGTCTCCTAGTCCTTGGCTGGAAATGGGACCAGGAATGAGATGGAGATGAACCCTAGCCCTGGTCTCAAAGGGTGAGAACACAGCATCTCAACCTGCTGTGGGTGATGTCACCCTGTGCTCCCCACCCCTTCAGCTCCCCACACTGACCTGGCGCCTGCCGCCGTGGCTTCTCTGGCACTGTGGAGGTGGGTGACTCAGAGGACTCAACTTCCACAGGTGTTTCTCCCTGTGCCATGGGAAGAAGAGAGTGCTGTCAATCCCACCCTTACTGAGGGGCTGGGGTGCAGCGCCCTTCCAACTCACTATTTTCCCAAAGTCTGTTTGGGATCTTGAACTGGGGAGGGGTGACTTTGCTATCCATTATCTCCCCAGCATTGCCAACCACCACTAGGGTGCCACCAACATGGATTTTGCAGGTGATAAAGGTGACTATGAGCCAGAAGAACCAACCCCCCAGCATCATGAGGGGGAGGGAGTCACATATATGGGCCCTACTGGGAGGCAGGTGTTGGGTATGTGGAGATCTGCCCTCCCCAGGACACCATTTCCTCCTGGGCCTCCTCACCTGGATATGCAGCTTATTCTGGAGCTCCACGGGCTCAAGGAAGTTGCAGGGGACGATCCCTTTCTGCAGGGGGAGGAGAGATGAGTAGTGATTGCTTGGCAAGAAGGCAACCTACTGCTGGAGAACACAACTGGATTTGTCCTGACCCTCCCCTGCATCCAGGAGGGTTCCTGAGGCTTGAATTTTAGTTTCTGCAGGTTGGGTGGACTTCACTGAACCCTGCCTGTGGCCTAAGCCAGCGTGGACATAAGAGACTTCAGTCAGAAACGTACTCAATTACTGTTGGCAAGCCTCTGCCTCTGCAGAACCTCATCTATAATGTGCTGTCTGCCCCTCCTGCCCAGGTATACCTTTCCATTGAACATCACTGTAGCCCAGTTGTCCTTCTCTTTCTTCAGGACAAAGACAATGTTTCCTGGCAGGACCTGGAGCTCCTCAGCGGTCTCGGGAATGAACTCGTACATGACACGGTGTGGCTGCCCTCTGAGGGCCCTGGGTGTGGGAGCAGTGGACAGGTCAGAAATGCTGGCAATGCTGTTGTTTCACCTTGTAGGGAGAATCCAGACATCTGCCTCCGTGTTTCAACATTCCCCATTGCCCCTGAGTTCTGGGTGCCAGCTGGATGCTTGGCTGCAAGAGTGCAGGATGGGATTGTGCCTGGCTGCGTGGGTTATCTATCCTTTATCCAACTTACCTGAGGATTTCTGGGGTCTTGGGCCTGGGTGGAGGACCAGAGGCCTGCCAACAGGAAGACAAAAAGGAAAATACCAGTAATCCAGAGGATTTTGTTTGCTTTGCAGAAATGTCCTGCAGCCTTTACCATGCCTGCCTTCACCCCAACACTTTTCCTTCCTCCACGTGCAGGTGCCTTAAGTGCCATGAGGAATATCACTGGCTTTGTTCCTTCTAAAGAACAGTTTCCACATTCTTCAACATACAGTTGGTTTTCAGAGGCACAATCCTTTTTTCACTCCTGATTTTAGTTTCAGTTCACAGGGGATCAAGGTTGTAAACACCTGTCTGCATTGAGAAGGCTATAATTTATCTTGTGCAACAGTGCTGTGTGGTGCTGTGCTGTGCTTCCCCATATCCTCCCAAAAACCTCCTGGAAAAACTCTTGCCACATTTAGGAATGGAAAGATGCTGCTAAATCATCTGGAAAATGGCACAGGAAATACAAAGGCGTTCTGGAATGGGAAGGAGGGTGCAAAGCAAGAGCAGAACTGCGCTATTTCTCCACTCAGGCTTAGGCAGACCATCACTAATGAATCCTTCGGGAAGGGTCAGAGACAGCTCCCTGCAGAGAGCCATCACCCTGCCCACTACTTCCCCATGCAGAGAACCAGCTTAACCTCAGCCACAGCTGTGGGTGGGTTTGGGATGAGTTTGCTGATGCTGGAGGGAGCAGCTGATCTGTGGAAACAGCACCCGCCTCCTTCCCAAAGTGGTGGCACAGAGTTCAGGGTGGTAAGGGTGCTGTTTGCTCCTCACTGTGGATGACAGCCACCCTATGCCATCCTGCACTGAGCATGCTGTTCACTGAGTCTTACCTGTGGCTGTAGGGGAGCAAATCCTGAAAAATCATCCTTGTCCACCACAGATGCCACCACCTAGAGCCAAAGACAAATAGTGACTTGGTGCCTGTAGACCTCTCTCAGACTTCTGATGTCACTGTCCTCCTTTGCCAAGCCAAGCTCCTCTGGATGCTTTAATCTCAGGAGGGGCTATAATTTTAGGCCAAGCAGCTTGTACTACAGGCTGAGTGCCTCAGGCACCAAAGTTTCCCTCTCAGCTGTGCTAAGTTTTCTGCTCTCAGCCTGGCTGTTTCTGTGGTTTGTTTTAATCGCAAATGTTGAAGGGAGCCAGTGCCCAGCTCAAGCCCATACCTCCAACAGGTGACCTTAAATGTAATTTAGAAAGTTTATACATGTTTTTGTGCATGATTCTGGCACTCCAGGGGCTGCCTGGCTCTCTGATTCCCCAGTGCCTGGTTCCTTTTTTGGACAAGTGCTGCCTCCCGGGACCTGAGCCCAGGAGTGGTATGCCAGTGACTGGATTTTGCACACTCACAGGAGAAAAGCTTGCTTGCTTATCTAAGCTGAAAAGCCCTTTCAGAGCTTTCACCAGCAGAGCGGTGGAAGAACTGGAGGTTGATTGTGGGTGTCAAATGTTAAATAGCTCCTTTCCCCTACCCCTGAAAATGTCTTGGCTTGAGTTGAAGCTCCACTGGGATCTTTCCAGCTCATTGCTGACTATCCCTCATGTCTCACTAAGGAGAAAAACTAGAAATAGGCCATGCACAGCAGGAGCATGCTTTTAGCTCTTGTATTCTTGCAAACTCCCTGTTTCCCACGAGATCCCTCTGTGCCATCCCTCTCTCCATGTCTGGGGGATGCCTGAGGCAGAGACCAGCTCCCTATCTCTGGCTGCCTACCAGGCAGCAGACAGCAGCTCAGAGGGGTGATGAGAAGGCAGTCAACAGCTCTTCTCAGCCCACAGGCTTGGCCTGAACAAATAGTATAGTTCTTTCTTACCATTGCCTTTCCCAGGTAGTCCTTCTTCTCCAGCTGAGCCACTTGCTTCTCATTTGGCCTGAACACCTTCCCTGCAGGAATGGCCACCAGCTCACAGCGCTTCTGCTTCTGTAGCAAAGAGAAGTCATGAAGACTTTGGAGGTGAGAGCAGGGACTGAAGAATGTCCCTTCTCCTCTGGGCTTGGGGGCAGCTCCATAAAGCCAGACCACCATCATGACAGCCCAATCCCAGCCCTGGTATGGTCCACTGAATGCCATCTTCCCATCCCTGCCTCCCCAGTGACCCAAGGCTCTTCCCACAGATTTGTGTCCCACTACAATATCTACTGCCACTGCATTTTAATCCTGCTAAAAGGTGGATGTGCTGTCAGTGGGACTTCCCTCCCTCTCCCTGTGGGGCTGTAAGACCTGTTCCTCCATACCAGGACAGCTTCCATTGCTCTGTCTATCTTGTTGTGCTGAGGCTCGCTCTTCATGCTTATGGCCAGGGTCAGGTGCTCCTCAGCCTTCTCCCAGTTCTCCACTGTGGCATACACCACTGCAATGTTGCAGAGAATCTGCTGGAGGGATGGGAGCAAGAGAAAGAGCTCTTGAAGCAGCCAGACTGCTGCCAGGAGGGCAGGAAAGGAAAGGACAGTGGGGCAGTGGCACTGCACCTGCTTGCTTGGTTTTTGCAAGGTACAAAGAGAGACTGCTGTCTCATCTTTATATTTCTCATGCTGGGGAACAGAGCTTTGGGATCAAAACTGGTGGCCAAGTGTCTCACCTCGCAGGCAAAGAGCCGGTAGCGCAGCCCCAGGATCTTGTAGTCGATGAGTTGGTTGCCTCGCAGCTTGGCCAGTGCCTCTTTGAAATCCTCAATGGCCTTTCCATGGCTGTGGAGCAGAGGATGAAGGTGTCACCAGCTTGTGGTAGCAACCTGCCTGCCTCTAAGCCTGTACTCAGACTTGGTGAGTTCTGTCAGGTCTCCCCTCTATCCTTGCAGTGTTTCAGACGCCCCAGGGGAAGAGAGGTTCTGAAGCTCATGTTAATCCCAGGACTGCAGTACTGAAGAGCAGGAGCCTATTTGACCCTGAGGGGTTTCAGTCTGGGCTCTGGGGCACCAACCTGCCTGGGGCCATCCTCAGATGAAGGCTGGCATCTTTTTAAGTGGCAAAAATGAACCTTGGAACTCTTCCACTCACTTCTGCCTCCGGTAAAACACAGTCCCCCGCTGAAAATAAGCCACTGCCAGGTGCTTGTCACAGCCAATGCTCCGGGTGAATGCCTGCAGAGGTAGGAGTGGGGCAAAAGAGGGGGGAAAAAGGGGACACCTTAAAAAAACTGAGGGCATAGAGCAGTTGTACCTGTCCTGCCTTAGCTGAATGGCCTGAGCTGGGCTCTGTGGGCTGTGTCCCTGCAGCACTGGGCATTGGGTGGGGGAGAGCCTGTATTAGGCTGGGGTTTTTTTTGAGCTGGAGCCATCTGCCAGCATGATCACCTCCTGGAGAGAGGGAGAGTGAACAGTGAGCCGTGTATCACTGCTGCTGCCTCAGCTCTGAATCACTGGCAGAATAGGTTTGGCAGCCTAGGGCTGTCCCCCTTCTTCACAGCTTTAAAAGGCCCCGAATCCATCTCTTAGGCCGTGATCCTTTAAATTCCTTCCTTCCTTCCCCACCATGTCCATGTATCTGGGCAAGTCCCAGAGGTGAGAGGATGAGCGGCCCTAGGCGCTGTACCTTACCTCCTCTGCCTCCTCCAGCTTCCCCAGGACAAGGTGGATGCAGCCGATGTTAAAGCAGATTTTGGCAGGGGGGTTCTGGACGGCCGTGAAGGCATCCAGGGCAGCACCCCACTCCTTCCTGTCCACCGCACACACCCCTTCTTGCCACAGCCGGATCGTCTCCACCAGGGACATGGCGTGGTGGGAGTGGGATGTGAGATCCCCGTGTCGTGGGTCTCGCCCCTCTCTCTGTGCTTCCTTGTGGCACAGCTCGGCCTCTCCAGCTCCCTTCAGCCTGTACTTCTGCCTTCCCCCCGCCCCTGTCACAAAGCTGGCAGGAAGTGGCCTCACCCGCATCATCACCCCGGGATGGGGAAGTGGGGCTGAGGCTGCCTCTGACAGAGAGGGTTTCCATGGGGGGCATCCCTGCTCCTCTCGGGCAGGCACTCCCTTCCTACTCGGGGTTTGACCTTCCGGTTTTTACATTAAAAGCCATGGATTTTGTCAGCTGGGTGGTTCATCAGGTCAAATTTCAGATTGCAAAAGCCCAGGATGAGCGCTGGGCTGAGCCCTTGGTGCCCTCCAAAGCACAGTTTCATCATCTGGGAAACCCTTGGTCCTTCCCGACCCCACCGTGTGGTCCCGGTGTGGAGTTTCACTGCTAAGAGCACATGGAGCTGCCCATGGATGAGGTTCCTGGGGCAGTGGCCATGCTGCACCCTATCCCGAGGGCTCAGCCCAGCACCATTTCTGTGCAGGTGTTTTAGGGCCAACGAAGCCCAACTGGCTCTGGAGCACTGCTGGCAGCACAGGGCCAAGATGAGTACGGGGCATGTGATGACAGCAGGATTCTGACCTGCTGCTGACTCACAGGTTTGCAGCTGGCTGCTCCACACATGGTTTTTAAGCATTTTTGGAAGTACTTTGCCTCTGCCCCATCTACCAGCAATGTGATGTGTATTTTGTAAGAGCTTAAAATATGTCAGCAAGACTCAGCCCTTGTGCCCTTACCAAAACTTCCCCAGCAAATTACATAATTCCAACAGTGGGAGGAAGGCTGGGGAGGTGACTTCTGAGTACTGCTGATGGAGAAACCCGAGCCCCTGAGCAGCAAAGACTGGGAGTTTGATCCAAAGTAGGACCAAACAGAATTCTGAGCCTGGGGTCTCTGGTTCTCCAGCTGTATGTGTGCCCTCAGCATCCCAGCTGGCTCCTATGGGCTTCCCACGGGAGCATGGAAGACTCCCTGATCTCCAGGAAAGGAGAGGGAGATGCAACCAGCTGAAGTGATGCTCAGGTAAAAGGGTAGGAATAACAACATGGTGAGTGTAAAAACACCTCCATAGGTGCCTTTTCTGATTCCTGTGAGGGATGGGAGACCCCATGGAGCAGCAAAGGGTTTACCCTATTGGAGGCATAATTTTCTGCTCATTTAGTTCTCTGAATTGGTGCACTGCTCGGTCAGGTTTATCCCAAATCCAGTACAAGGGGAGCTGGAGGACGGTGAGAGATCATCCCTGTTGGCATGCTCATAGCAGCTGTTCTTCTGCCTGGGTATTTGTAATTTAACAGAGCTGTGATAAACACAGGCCTTTTAGCGAGTCTCTTGTTCCCCTTTCTCTGCCCAAAGCTGACTCAGTAGGTAGACTTGTTTCTTCTACTGTACTCTCCAACAGGAAGTGAGGAACAGAGATGGTGACATTTCCTGTGAAAGATTCTTGGAATCCAGCAAACCCAGATTGCCAATAGGTGGGTTAGAAATAGAGAAATATCCAAAATGCAGCTGGGGTGCAGTGCACATGTTTTGACTTAGTATAGCAACAATATGTACAAGTTTATCATTTCTGAAGAGTCAAAAAAAGACTGATTCAGGCACAAAGAGCCCCCCATTATGCACAAGGGAAGACCTTTTTGTGAGGAGATTTTTGGGCAGGAGAAGTGGAGGAGCATGTCCAGCTCATTCCCAGGAAGGCAGGTCAGAGCTCTCTGCACAGGACCCAGGGGTTTTGGTTCTTTTCCCAAACAGTGGCAGACACCGAGGTGGATGTGACAACAGCAGTGGCTCTTGCTTAGCACAAAAGCAGGATGTGACTGAGAAGGTGCCATTGCCACATGCTCTGGCTTAAGCTGAAGGCAGCAGAGCTCTGCAAACTCTGTCACTCCTCCCAGTCTGACCTGCATGAGGCTCTCCATTGAAGGCTTCCTTCTCCTAACAGGAATATGAACACCTCTCATGGTGTCCATACCATCCAATACAAGCAGGGCAGGATTTGGAGGAAAGAGGCTGTTTTTTAAGAGTAGATTTACTTTTTCCCTTCCTGTCACTCATTACCAGCAGAGCTACCCCTGCAAATCCTGCCCTATCCCCACATCAATCCATGTTTTAGCACATCCCTGAACAGAAACACAGATGTATGTGTTCTGTAAATGTTCCTAAATCCATCACAGCCTCACCCAAGGGACATGCAAAACCTTGAGACCACTATTTTTATTCACTTCATTTATCTAATGCCATCTAGAGGCAGCTGATCTGCTTTGGCATCAATTGCTTTGGAAAATACTTTCCACTTCTTTGGGATTACAGCTTATTTTGTTAAAATTAGGTTCATTAATGTCTTAAATATGGGCAATTGAAAGAACCAGAGAAGCCAATCACAGTCCCTGGCAGAGCTGTAAGGTCAGAACCCTGGCTGCACCACCAGTAGAATTTCTGTACACATCTATGGGTGACACCTGGACGCTTTCTGCAGCTTCTGTAGGCAAGGCTGGCTCTCCCACTTGGTGATCTCAGTGCCTCCTGTGGTTGTGCCTGTGTTCTTCTGGAGGCAGTGAGCAAGGACAAGCATCCTAGGGAAGAGAATTAGGGAGGCACTGAATGGTTTAGGGGTAACCATGCTGGTTCCTGTCTCCACTGAAGGCATGTCAGACACTGAGTAAATATTCAGTGATGATTTATTGTCTGGTCTTTATTATTATTACAAAAACAAAGCAGATATCAAAAAACAGCAAAGATTTCACAAGGTCCCCAACAGTTTTTACACAACTGAACCGTAGTAAAATAGTGAAATTAAACCACATGTATTTCAGTCCTGGCTCTAAACCTTCTACAGTGATCCATGGTCTGGGATGCCCTGGGCTTTCCTAATTCTTTAAAATACTCCTCTTTATTTGGGAACTTGACTGGCCCACTAGCTAACATGATGAGGCACAATGCAACAGGAATGTGAGCTGTCTGGTATCCTTACAGACACTACACAACCAGAAAATGAAATAGGGGAGACTCTGCAATGACGGTGTCAATACCAGGATATGTTTCTCAGACTACCCCAAGCAGCCATTTAGTTGTGCTTGACAAAAGCAAATCACTTTCCAGTTGCTGAAAGGTGATTTGCTGTGTAAAAGCTGCTTTTTCTTCTTCTCCTCAGGATCTTTGGTCCCCAAAATAAGAAGAGTTCGCTGGGCTCCAGTGTAAATGGACCATTAACTTTTTAAATTCCACTTTCCAAACTGCATGACAGACAACTCCATCTCACTGTGACCTTCCCACTGTGGACCCAGCATCAGGCTGATGGCAAGGAACCTGAGCAGGTTAAGGAAAATACTCGGCTCTCTGGAATGATAATTGGGGTTGGAAAAGAGCTCTTCTCTCCTGTTCATAGGTGTAGGGTCAGAGGTTGACCAAAGGCAACATGGTCCAGTTACCTGTGTTAATAATAGCTGCCCCACTTCTCAAATATCAAGATTTTAGCTCAAAACGCTGCTTGGCTAGCAAAAAATTAAGACATTGCCCTGTGTCCCTCAGCATTTGCTCAGAGAGTCAGGTCAAAATCTGCCACGATTACACACAAATGCAAATCACCCTAAACACAAAAATGTTTACATCACTGAATATGTCACTGAAAGGCTGGTGAGTACCAAATATTCCTGTTAGAAGTAAAATTCCACCTTCATAGTTTTCCAGGATTGAACTACAGCAGAGATCATGATGCACATGATTGGTGGGGTATGACAGAAGCAGCAGGGTGAAGGCAAAGCTAGAGGACAGGGCTGCCTGGGGGCAGCCGTGCCGGGAGGGGCAGGGGTGGGACCAGCGGCTCCCTGCTGGAGTCACACCCTCACTCCCTGCTGCAGTTACACTGTCTTCCTGGCAGTCAGAACACGCACAATGGACCCAACTCCTCCGGCAGCCAGCGCCTGCAAAGGGAAACATGGCAATGAACACCAGGCCGGGGCAGCTACAGCCTGGAGCTGCCTTACAGGACCTGAACAGGCTGGCAAGAATGATGGAGAGGGACTTTGGACATGGCCTGGAGAGACTGGACGACGGGAAAGGGCTTCAAACTGACAGGAAGTAGGGTTAGGTATCAGGAAGAAATCCTTCCCTGTGAGGGTGGGGAGGCCCTGGCACACGTTTGCCAGAGAAGCTGCCCTATCCCTGGAAATGTCCAAGGCCGGGTTGGATGGGGTTTGGAGCAACCTGGGATAGTGGACGGTGTCCCTGCTCATGGCAGGGGTGGAATGAGATAAGTTTTAAGGTCCCCCTTCCACCCCAAACCATTCTGGGAGTCTATGAAATTACCTGGATCACATTTTTATTACACACAAGTATCTGCCTGCCCCTCCACAAAACACCAGCAGCCAGGGTGCCAGTAATCATACTCAATTTCAAGAAAGCTATTTAATTTTAATTAAGCTTTCATTTCCCTGCATAACCAAGCTGCAAATTTTGCTTCCCTCCAGGAAGGGAATTCTCCTTCAGCTTACTTGAATCACTGGACGAAACCATTTTGTTTGCCTCAGTCTAAAAGAAACCCAAATTTTAACTGTTGGGTGTTTACCCAAGGAAACAGCAGTGGGCAGGAGACACAACTCAGCTGTGAGCTCCAGGGCCATACCCTTGTCACAGCCTGAGTCTGGCACTTGAGTCTCACAAGACAGGAGGGGAGTTCTTGCCAGGCTCAGGGTCTGGGCACTCTGGCAGGAGCTGTCCCCATGCACGCACCTTCTCATGCCACTGCAGCAGCACAGCACTGCTGTTGTCAGAGGGGCTCTCAAAGCCCTTGTAGATGTACTTCATGAGCAGGTCCACCCCGTTCTTGTCCAGCGACTGCACTGCCTTCTCAATGTCGTTGGCTTTGAAGGAGATAAGCACCTTCAGCACGATGCTCTCAGCACGGTCCTGTCAGCAGGCACAGACACAGCCATCCTGGTGTGAGGTGCAGCCAAGCACTGCTCCTCTCTCAAACAAACTGAATTAGAGCATTTTTCTCTTTAACAGCTCTGAAGAGGACTGTGTGTGAAGAGCTTGTCAAGGTAAGATGTAACAGACACGTCCTCCCAAGGATAAACAATGTAAAAGAGCTTAATACATTTGCCCTGCTTTAGTTTTTCTGAAGTTTTTACTTTTCTCTTTTAGTGTTTGCAATTCTCCACCCCTTAATTATGGCTAAACAGTAAATGTTTATATGGAAGCTGAAGACCTATCAAGTTCCAAAATGATTATAACAATCAAGTGCTTGTCTGGCCCCTCTTCCCACCAGAGCCTTTTTCATACCTGTGTAGTGTGTTAATGTGTAGAGTGTTAATGTGACACAACCATTATAATCCAGGGAAGTGCCATTGGCAGCCTGGAAGAGGTGATTGCTGAAAGCCACGTGTTTTCCAAGTAGTCAGCTGCTGTCCCAGACACACTGGATGCAGACTGGCCATTAATATTAAGCATTAATAACCATTGATCTGGATGTCATTTCAGGCCTGGGAATGTGTGTGGTGTGCTTACAGCAGCAATTAGCTATGTAATCAGCAAGGAGCAGCTCTTCCTGTTCATCCATCACTAACTGAGGCAGCATAAGAGAAGAATGTCTCAGGGTTGCTGGACTTTTGAATAATTCCATCACACAAATACTTCAAGCAGCTTCCCCCTACAGAAACTATGGATGTCAGTTTTCCTGCCCAATTTAATATCCCATAATCACTTGGCTTAGCAAGACTTCTAAAATGACTCTAAGTAAAATTATATAAGTTCCAAAGATAACCAAAAATTAAGGCAGGTATTAATGTTCAGTCATTCTGCCCTCTACAGTTCCACCACCAAGTGTATTCTTAAATCCTTCAACAGAGTGCTAATGGAAACAAGTCATTAATGTGAGGACAAAGCTATACAGCCCTATTTGTAACAGCTGGTTCTCAGAGCTCTATAAAACCCTTCAGGAAAGGGCTGGGGCTGCAGAAGAGCTCTGCCAGGAACCGTGCAGCAGGGAACCATGCCCCTGAGCCTCTCCTCGGGCAGGAAGTGACTGCAGGCACTCACCAGCTGGGCAGTGCCATATCTTATCACCCTGTTCCTCCCACGACTGCAATCATGAGCTATTCAGGACTCATCCTGGGGATATTCAGAAATGCAGGAGACTCCCACACTGTCACAGGAGGAGGGCTCGCTCTTCCTGAGGTTTTAACAGCTTCATTTTGATTGGATGTGATAAAAACCAATTCTTCCTTTTTTGTAGGCTCACTGCTGGTGGTTTCATTAGTCAGAGGTGACAACTGCAACCTGGTTCTCTGAGCACACAACGATTACATACGTCTGGTCTGAGTCAGACACAGGCACCTGATGACACCTGGGCACACAGAACACAACCAGCACCACCTCATCCAGCACCAAGGTAAAGGTACCTGGACACATGACTGAGCTTCAGTGTTCTGAACAAGATTCAAACACTTGTGGTCATGGATGTTTCAACATCAGGGAATACCCTAAATTCTGCTTCTCTGGCCTCCTCAACATACAACTAGTTGCACAGAGGTAACAGAGACAGGAAGGATTTTCAGGGAGTAACCCATGAGCAAGCAGCTGCTATTTTACCTTCACTGCCTGGTTCTTTGTGTTGATGGGAGGGTTCTTCAGAGCTGCCTGCAGTGCAGCCATCATGTTCCCTGTGCCAGATGGTTAAGGACCAGACACCAAGTACATGGACATTAAGTACCAGGACAGCCATACTTGTAGCTGGCTGGTGCATGACTGAAAACACTCTGATGCAAGGATTCCCTCACCGGCTAAGAAGACATTACAGCCTAAGACAGCAATTTTTAGGCCATCTGAGGCAGGAACAGCATCAACAAGCAGCTATATAGTTCCACGACTGTTGAATACTTCCTAGGCCTTTCCTTGAATGAGGGTCCAAGTAAAAGAAACCATTCTCCATCACTTCTGCAATCTGTAGCCCTTGAGAATAAGTCTCAGCTTGGCACATCCGGCCCCAGCAGCAGCCTTTTGGAAGAGTGACCAGGGGCCAGTTGGGCGAGGCAGCCCTGGTAGCGGGCATGGGGAACTCTTTGGGCGCAGGAAAACCCCTGTCTACATCCCCCCAGGACATCTCTCTGAGTGCAGCCCAGGGATACTGCGGCTGCTGCGGGCAGGGGAGGAAGCCGGGCCGCCTTCCTGCTGCCAGCCCCCTCCCCTTCAGCCTCTTCCCCTTCCCTCTGCCAGCCCGTTCCCCTTCAGCCCCTTCCCCCTTTAGCCCCTTCCTGCTGTCAGCCTCCTCCCCGTTCCCTTTCAGCCTCTTCCCCTTCCCTCCGCCAGCCCCTTCCCCCTTCAGCCTCTTCCTGCTGTCAGCCTCCTCCCCTTCAGCCTCTTTCTGCTGCCAGCCCTTTCTCCCTTCAGTGTCTTCTCCTGTCCTGCCAGTCCCTTCACCTTGAACCCCTTCCCACCTCCAGCGCTTCCCGCCCGCCGCGGTGCCCGATGTGCCCCCACCCGGTGTCCGCCGATGTTCCCCTATAAGGCCGCCCTGGCGGCGGCCGCGCCCGCTCCGCCCCCGCCGCTCCCTTCAGGATATTGCCGCAGGCACGAGTCCACCTCGCCCTCATCGGGCCCCGCTTGCCCGTCGCCCCCGTCCTCCTCATCCACGAACTTGTTCTCGTCATACTCGTCCACATCCACCCGGCGGAACCGCGCCGAAGACACCGTGTGCTTCGCCATGGCCGCGCCCGCCCCGCGCAGCCGCCGCCGGCCCGGGCCCAGCCCCGCCCCGAGCGGCGCCGGCGCAGCGGGAGCGCTGTCAGTGGATCCTGGAGCGCCGTGCGCTGGAAGGGACCTTAGAGCGCATCTCATCCCTCCCCTGCCACGGCCAGGGACACCTCCGCCTGTCCCAGGTTGCCCCAAGGACTATTCAAGCTGGCCTTGGACACTGCCAGGGATGGGGCAGCCGCAGCTTCTCTGGGCACCCTGTGCCAGGCCCTCCCTCACAGGGAACAACCTCTTCCCAATATCCAATCTAAACGTTCTCTCTTTCAGTTTGAAGTTTCATAGATTCACAGGAGATTCTGAGTTGGAAAGGACCCACAAGCATCATCGAATCCAATTCTTAAGTAAACGGCCCACACTGGAATTGAAGTCACAACCTTGATGTTACTGTCACCGTGCTCTGACTGACTTTGAAGCTATTCCTCCTCGTTCTGTCATTCCAGGCCCTGTAAATAGTGTGTCCTCGTGATTCCGTCAGCTCCTTCATGTACTGCCAGGCCACAGTGAGGTCACCCCAACGCCTCTCTAGGCTGCACAATCCCAACTCTCCCAGCCTTTCCTCCCAGCAGAGCTGCTCCAGCCCTCTGACCATCCTGGTGCCTCCCCTGGACTCTCCCCAGCAGCTCCAGGTGCCCCCTGTGCTGGGCCCAGGGCTGGGGCAGCTCTGTAGGTGGGCTCCCACTGGAGCACAGGGGCACAGGGGCAGAACCCCCCGTTCCTGCTGCCCACGCTGGGGCTCAGCCAAGGGCATGGGGGGCTCTGGGCTGGGGCAGCTCCAGCTCTTACCCACAGCAGCCCCAAGCCGTTCTCCCAGGGTTGCTCCCTCTGCTCCTCCCCAGCCTGGACTGACCCCAGGTGCAGCAGAAGCACTTGGTCTTGTTAAATTTCGTGAGATTCCCATGAGCCACTTCCCGGGCTTGTCTGGATCCCTCTGTCCCCACCCAGGACAGCGGCAGGCTGGGCAGGACCCCGTGTGGGCTCCAAGTGAAATCGGAGCTGCCCTGCTTGGACAGTGCATCCTGCGAGGCTGCTCAGGGAGTCCCTGCTCCAACAGCACCTAGTGACCTTGAGAGCTAAAAAATACCCACGGCCTGATTGTTATTTTTTTCAGTTACATTTGGCCTGTGTAGATAATAATTATCCTGTTATTAATTAGGAAATGACACAGCTATGTGAGGTTCCTCTTAATAGAAAACAGCAGCCCTGGGAAAAAAATAGACACACATATATATATACATACACATATATACACACGTATATACATACATACATATATATACACACACACATACATAGACGTATATTACACCCACCACCATGCCCCTTATTATGAAGAAACCAGCTGGTGGAAAAATTTATTCCTGTATCAGCCCTACCTGCAGGACCAGCCACCTACTTGACAGAGGAGGAATTTAGGATATGTCACATGTTCCACCAAAGTTGCCTCAGCTCGGGAAGCTGCAATCCAGCTGTAACTGTGGTTGTAGCTTGGGGACTGCTGGCATTTTTCTGCTGGAAATTGGCTTACGGGCAACTAAGTAATTGCAGGAGGTAAATAGAGTGTCAGAGAGTCCCAGAATGGTTTGGGTTGGAAGGGACCTTAAAGGTCATGTAGTTCCAACTGCCTGCCATGGGCAGGGAGTAGTGAGGTTCAGGGTTTACTGCTCTGGCTTTTATGGCTGAAAGGTGGAGGACTAAAACAAAAATACATTCATAATCCATTATTTGAGACCCACAGTTATTCCATGGGTTAAATTTGGCAGGAGGGGACCTTATTGGTATTTTTTGCCATCTGTGATCTCAGTTTCCCACCAAAAAGTGGAAGGATCTGTGCCATCCTTAGAGCAGGTGTGTGCCACAGGAAAACACTGAATTATTCCTTTGGTATTTTAAAATGCCTTACAATATTTCTGAGTCTGGGGTATAGCTGTTCTCTCTGAAAGGGCAAAAAGGCACCTGGGAGAAGGCCTCCTTGGCTTGGAGACATCAGAAGAAGCAGACTGCTTTCCATGGCTGGGAAAGGCTGTTGGGAAAGGCTGGGCTGAGAGAGCAAAAAGCCTTTAAATTCTGCTGTTCAGCTAGGTCCCCTGCATACCCAGGGGAAAGGCTGTCCTAAAATATGTTTTAATTCCTGTTAGGTTAATTTGATATCTGTTTTGTGTACCTGCTGGCAGAGCTGGGTGATGAGGGGTTGCCCCCGTGATGCCACACACAAAGAGGCAGAGCAGGTATGGCAGAGCAGGTATGGCAGAGCAGGTATGCCCCTCCTGGCAGCCTCTGCAGGGTCACCTGGGGCCACAGGGTGCAGAGGGACTGTCCCTGGGGATAGGGCTAAGAGAAGGAGATGCAGAACGAGATGTGAGGTGCCTCAGCAGGCAGCTGAACATCTTCCTCATGCAGCAGTGTTGAGCCTCGTTTCAGGGTGAGGAATTGGAGTAGAGGGTGATGCAGCTGATGCTTGCACAGGTGGCTGTGGCTGCACCCAGGTAAGTGCCTGCCTGGAACAGCACGGCCTCGGTGTGCTTGCCTTGGGTACTGCAGTTCGTGGTACAGCGTGGCCTTGTTGGAGGAGTCTGCTCCTCAGCTCACAGAAGAGAAGGTTTTGGGGAGTCACTGGGGGGCTGTGTGGGAAGCCGAAGAACACTGTGGAATTCCGTGTAAGGGATTCTGGCTTCTTCCCCTGTCCATGTGTGGCAGGGACACTCAGCACACACGGGTGTGTGGGTCTGCCTCTGCCAGCAGCAGATCTTTACCACAGTGCCCTGGTGTGTCAGGAATTCTTGGGAAACTGTTTTCTCTCCTGTATTCATGTTGTATTGAAAAATCTTCCAGTTTATGTGCTACAGAGCTGACAGTCCTAAATGAAAAAGAAAAGTAGTATTTTAATTCAAACTTTCAGTTTGTTTTGCACTTTGACAACATAAATAATATGTGGACTGTGGACAGTCTCTTCAAAAAGCTACTGAAACTTGTAGCAACATATGGAAACTTGGTTGATGACACAGAGAACAAAACTCTTGGAGCCTGCGGGCATTATTCATGAATCAGCCTTTTTACTAAAAAATGAGTAAAAATTTCTCTTTTACCCCAGAGAGGAGAAACTGCACAATAGAAACAGCCACACTTTCAGGATTGTTACAGGTGATTCCATGATTCAATCTGGAAAAAAACCCTGCAAACACCATTAAAAAAAAACCAACCAAACCACCAAAAACCAAACCTTAAAAAGATGTAATTACCATATCAGCAGGTCTGGCTCAGAGTAATAGCAAATATTGATCTGATTTCCTTCAGACGCTTTTTAAGTTTCCACTTTAAGGCTCTTGCAATTTTTCTATGCAAGTTCTGTGGTGCAGAAGAAGACTCCTCCCTGGTCTGGGCAGTTTAATGCAGAAGGATCTTTCCCAGTGCATGGGCTTGGCCCCAGTTGAGATGGTGACAGCAGGCAGGTTCTTTTAGGTGTTTCCAGGTACCAGTTGCTGGGAGTTGGGAACACAAACAGAATTTGCCTTTGTGGGGCCAGGCAACTGTGGGAGTTGAGCTGCTGTTCTGTGCCCGTCAATATTTTTTTCCATTTCTCAAGTGATACCACTGCCCTTTTTTATTAGTGAAGCTTTGCTACAGGATTGTTAGAGCTGAAATCTAGGTGTTTTACGGAATGTCCAACTGAGTTTCTTTCCAAATGATTTGTGTGTTTATCTGCCTGATATGCTGGCTGGACAGAAAACTCCTGTTGTACTTCCGCACCAAAGTTTTCCCATTCTTAGGAAGTTTGTGTCCCCCTCCCTGAGGCTGTAATTCCAGGAAACAGTGGGCCATTCTGTGAGTAAGCTCAATCATGCTTTGTACCACAAAGGTGTCAGAGGATGGCATGAACAGCTTTTGGCTCAAGCAGGAAATTGTTTGTCTTCACTGCTGCTCTCATTGCCCCTCATCGTTCCTGGATCCTGTTTAATTCTGTTGCTGCTCCACTGTAAAACATTGCCATCTGCATATTTTTTCACAGCTCACTTCTGCATTCCACCCTGTTTTGTGGTCTGTCAGTGTTTAATTTTTTCCCTAAATTCATCATTTCGTTAATTTGCTTTGCTTTCCACTCCTGACTCTACACTAACCTCTGTATATAGTCCCCATATCTTTTCACACATATATGTGCTGCAGTTCCTTCCTGATCCAGGCCATTGTGCTATTCCAATTCAGATTACTCCTAAAGATTGGCTTCCTGACATCAGGAATGTTCCATTTGTCATTTCTGGTGTTTCTGTATGTTTTGTTTGGTTAATTGTGCTCTATTCTGTGCAGCGTAACGTCACCCTGGCAGTTCCGTGCCTCGGGAAATAGAAAATGCCTCTGCTCCCTGGCATAAAAAATGGCAGGTCTGGAGAAACGAGTGTTTTTCTTTAGGTGTTTCCAGGTGCCAGCTGATGGGAGAGGGATGTCAGGAGGGGGTGTCACCCCCTCGCCAGTTCTCTTGTAGGCTCCCAGTGCTAAGGAAAACTGAAAAAGCTGCAAATGTGAGATTTAACGTTCCAATTCCTCCTGCCCCTGCTGGTGCTCCTGCAGAGTTGGGATGGCCACACGATGGCAATATCGCACCTCAGGGATGCGTGTCGTTTTCTGCTGGATGGAGCGGATTGCTTCTCGAGTTCCATTTAAGTGTCTCTAGAGGTTTTCCACCAGAGGCACTGGGAATTTTACCTCCCGCTGAAACTTGCTGCTTTTTCTTTGATTGGTGCTTTGCCCTGATCAAAACCCTTCAAATTTTCAATCTCCTTAATCAACAGTGTCACATCCTTACAGGATGGGAGTCAAAATCCCAAACTACTCCATTGGATGGACTAATTGGAAGAGTGTTCCCACAACCAAGGTGCATTTCTGGATGTGCAGCATCAGCTTGTGGCTCCTTTGCCAGTGCTGTCCCTCTCCATGAGCCACCATTCTCATACAGGATACAGTGTCTCATGGATCCCTAGGAACTCAAAATGAGTGTTAACAGATCCATGTTTATAGCTCTATCTATCTCTATCTCTATCTCTCTATATCTATATCTTCCAATTATACTTAAAATTATAATTCTATCTCTGCCCCTCCCAACTATATTTGTAGGAGACTGGGATATAATTATAACTTTAAGAAATTATTTCACTTTTTGCTAAAATGCCTCTCTGGGGTAGAGGGCAGGAAGTACTGATGAGTGCCCCATGACACGGTACAAATGTTCACAGGAGGAACTGGAGAGGAATGCTTTATCCAGGGAAATCCACAGGGAAAACAGTCCCTAATGACTCCATCTGGAAGTGAGCCACAGTCCAAGCCATATGTTCTGCACCAAGGGAAAAACACCCTAATGATCAGGGCTCTGATTTTCTTTTTCTTTATCCAAATATTAGATAAACTGTAGTATCTCTCCAGGCTAAAAAGCACACAGAAAATCTGATCCATCCCAATGTGGCCAGTTTGGACCTGATTTTACTAATGTAAATATGTGATTTTGAGATTTCTGAAGATGTCTTTTGGAAGCAAAAATGTGTGCATTGATTAGACAGAAGCTGATGCATCATTACATGGAATCAGGAGGTTTTATTCCCCAAACTAAACCATGATCTGCTTCCACAGGCTGGTATAAGTGTTGCTGTTGTATGGGGGGTGGGGGAGAGGTGCTCTGGAGTTTCCCCCAAAACGCTGCACTCAGGACAAGGATGGTTCCTCTCTTCTGTGCCTATGAAATGTGAGTGTTGAAATTCTGTTGCATTTCTTAGTACAGCCTGGTGCAAAATAATCTCTGCTGGAAGCATTTTACAGGTTTTCATTCAATAGGGAGTTTATCTGAGTTCAAAGTCCAGAGTAGTCACATGGTCCTGTAATGAGCTGGAGACTTGATGTCCTAAGGTTTTAAAAATAAGAAACAAAGGCTATGAGGGAAGAAGCAAGATCTGTCCACAGCTGCTCATAACCACATCCAGACAGTCTGAACCCAAGCTGTGGTGGCGTAACCTGCCTCCACACTGCCTGGTCTCCAGCTCAATGAACACGAGAGGATATGGGATATCTCCTGCTACAGGAGCACTGCTCCTGGGTCTGCAGCAGGGCCCTGGTGCTCTGCACTCTGCTAAGGGGCCATAAAGATTAGCCAGGTTTTAGGTCCTGAGCTGGGAATGTTTCCTGCTTGAGCTCCTGTGAAAGTCAGACCTTCACAAAACCATTCCAGCGGATTTGCCTCATGTGGCTTGTTTAGCTTCAAAGGGATTGGAATTATCACCTCACCTCCAGAGATTTTTCCAGGGCTTTATTATCTTGATTGTTTCCCTTTCTCTATGCCTCAAAAGAATTATTTTTCCCTTTTCTGTCTGTTAAGAGTAGAATTGAAACCCACAAAGCAGCAAGCAGTCTGTAAGGGGAATGACAAATAAGGACATTTACATGCCATAGACAGGGTAACCAGGTTAAATTTTAGGACAGCAAAAATCATAAGGAAAAATTACAGAAATAACCCAGGATTTTGATTTTTTTTTTTTTAAATCCCATTCTATTGAGTGTGGTCACACCAGAGATTATAAGTGGAGACATTCTTACATATTAATTATAAAGTGTTATCAGGATGCTTTGTTTGTCAAACAATTGGACAGATTTCCTCTTGCCCTAAGAAAGAGCCAAGGAACTTGCCAAGAGCCTGTGTTTACAGATTGAAAATACAGAGGAAGAAAATGAAAGTTTAGAGATGGAAGAAAAGACCTTTCCTATATTGCACATAACATATATGTTGCACACACCTATATATAACGTGTATATAAAATATTCTGCTTCATCTTCTTTCCATTATAAATGAAGATGATTCTTGGGACTCAAAGAGACATATTTCATTCCTAGAAAATATCAGTTCAGAAAAGAATTTAAACTTTGGGGTCAAATGATAAGTGTGCACACATATTTGCTTCCATGCTGATCAGTGGAGCTCAGATGGTTTCCAGAAGCACAGGACCAGGGAAAGTTTTACCAATTACTGGTCTAAGTGCTATGAGACAGACAGTTACAGTAATTTTGGTTTTGGTATGAACTATGAGCCTTGTACATGTAGACTATTGCACAATGTTCAGTACAAATCTGGTCTCATTTCCACCTGTCTCCTTCTGGGTCCTTCCCTAGGAACAAGGGAAGCTGTGCTGGCAGAAAACCCACTGGAGTTGTGACTGTTCACAGAGTAAACCAGGCAAATCCTGATTACCAGTGCAGTAATTACACCTACCACCTCCTCCTTCCAGAGCAGCTGCATGGTGATTCCTATCAAACTGAAAAATGATGTCTGTATGTCAAGGAAAAAGAGAAGGCAGAGTTTGGTGTTCTTTGGGAACACCCAGAGTTGCTGGGAATGCTGTGAGCCTGGGCATCCTAAACAACTCACATTTCTCTATCTGGATACCCCATTTTCTTTCACTATGCAGGGATGAGTGTTGGCTAAATAACACGACTTAAGACCTGCTATTTTCCAATAGAATAAGACTTTTTATAGTGCAGGGAAATCTCCTTTCAATTGCCATTGTTGGGCATTACTTTAGTCAATGAAAACAAAGTGTGCTTGGGAAGCTGCCTGGAAGCCATGTGATTTCAGGGTATTGCTATTTCCCTTTTTAAGAGGAAGGAAAGCCAACTTTTTTCTCTTATGTCATGGTTGAATACAGTGATGTATCCAGTGTGAAGGAGGGGAATTCACTCCAGCTCCTGTGATATGTGTAGGGCAGCTCTATGTGCCCATTTTCAGGCATCTGGAGACTCCCAGACTCCCCTGAGTTATGCAGTACCTGTGGTGGGCAAGTCCTGCCCAGGAGCTGAGGGTTTGGCAGCCCCTCTTCTATGGCTGCTGCAGGCATGATCCTTATTTACATCACTATGGAATTTGGGTTTAAGCTGCTTCTGGCAGCTTTGCCTCTTAATGGAGTCAGACTGCACAGGTGAAGGCAAGATATATTGCTTTTCCTATATATATGTTGTACTTGTGTGTTTGATTTAATGAATTTTTTTCTTCTGACAGTTTATTATGTTTGGATGTTTTGGGATTTTCATTTTGCCTTGCTGCTTATGTATCAAAAACTGGGCCAATGTTTTGCAAGTATTTCTCTACTGTAAACATTCCCCTTCCCAAGTGACTCTAGGTGATTATATCCCATCCCTGCATCCCTTCCATTCCTAGAAATGTTCAAGGCCAGGCTGGATGGGGCTTGGAGCAACCTGGGATAGGGGAAGATGTCCCTGCAGGGGTAGAATGAGATGATCTTTAATGTCCCTTCCAACCCATTTCATGACTCGATGAAAGAAGCCCTGTTTGCTGGGCAACAACGTTCACTTGCCCTATATTAAAAAAGATACTGAATCACAAAATGAAAACACTGCTCTAGAGTATAAAATCATTTTTTAAAGTTACACTTGGCCTGTGTAGATAATAATTAATCCTGTTATTAATTAGGAAATGACACAGCTATGTGAGGTTCCTCTTAATAGAAAACAGCAGCCCTGGGAAAAAAATAGACACACATGTATATATACATACACATATATACACACGTATATACATACATACATATATATACACACACACATACATAGACATATATTACACCCACCACCATGCCCCTTATTATGAAGAAACCAGCTGGTGGAAAAATTTATTCCTGTATCAGCCCTACCTGCAGGACCAGCCACCTACTTGACAGAGGAGGAATTTAGGATATGTCACATGTTCCACCAAAGTTGCCTCAGCTCGGGAAGCTGCAATCCAGCTGTAACTGTGGTTGTAGCTTGGGGACTGCTGGCATTTTTCTGCTGGAAATTGGCTTACGGGCAACTAAGTAATTGCAGGAGGTAAATAGAGTGTCAGAGAGTCCCAGAATGGTTTGGGTTGGAAGGGACCTTAAAGGTCATGTAGTTCCAACTGCCTGCCATGGGCAGGGAGTAGTGAGGTTCAGGGTTTACTGCTCTGGCTTTTATGGCTGAAAGGTGGAGGACTAAAACAAAAATACGTTCATAATCCATTATTTGAGAGTCACAATGGCCTTTTTGAGCTCTCATTGTGTAGGTCCTCTCTCAGCTGTAATGGCACCTTTATTTGCAGTGAAAACATGAGAAACTGGAAAAACTCCCTTTTGGTCTTCATTAAACATTTTTGAAGATACCCTTCTCCCCACTCTCCACTGTTGCTGGCCTGAATACTTACATCAAGGGAGACTGAGGAGGAAAGTAAAACAATTCCTCAAATTATTGAGCAGGGAAAGGCAAAACAGTGACCTAGATAAGATACTTTTCCTGCAGCACAATAAGCACAATAATGTCCTGAGAAGGGATTCCGTAGTCCCTGGTGTCTCCCTCCCCTGGAGACTAATTAACTTTTGCTGTGGATTCTCTTTTTTTAACATACCTGTTTAATATCTGGGTTTGATCTGGGTGGTGTATGAGCACAGAGACCAACAAAGATTAGGGAGGGCAGGTTAGCACAGGCAGAGGATTTGCTGCCATAGGATTGTTCTGGGAGAGGGCTGCTTCTGGAACTAGTCATAACATGGACGTGATACACATATTTTCTTAAGGCTTTTGATTAAATGTGTAGGAACAAGTTCATTAATGCCACCTATGTTACATGCAGGGCATTCCTTTAATGTATTTTTATGTTAACCAACATTTAATGAGTTGAATATTCTTCTGGAATATTTTTTCCATCCTTCTTGTCTAAATACTATTGGAGGAACTGCATTCCTCGTCCCTCAACTGCAGAGTGAACCAGAGCAATCTGTCATTTGTCCACTGAGTAGGCTGAGAGCTGGCAACAAGGTTACGGGGAAGGAAATCCACGGTGATTAAAGACAAGCAGGTGGGAGAGGAGGAAGGGGACCCGTCCTGTTATGGAGATGCAATCGGTGACAGTGTTGAGGTGACACAGCCTCAGGAAAAGGCCAGACCTTCAAACTGGAGTTAAATTACCTTGGAGAGGCAACACTGTTTCCTTCTCATGTCCTGTCCCCCCCTTAGTAAACCTTCGGTGGCCAGGCTGTTGTAAGGGTTAGTTAGTGTTATCTACATCCGATTTAGGAAAAAGGTCACCTTTTCTTAAAAGGAAGAAATGAGTAAAGCTGAAAAAAAGGTGAAAATGCAAGGCTTGAGTGTTATCCAGTATCACTGTCATAAAAACTCAAATATATATCCTTGTCTGAACCCAATTATCAGCCTTGCCTGACTTCCCTGGAGATTTAACTCTTGGGTCTCTTCCAGAGCTCAGCTATGATCTCAGATGCTTTGGACTTTGGTATTTAATTATAAGGAAATTAGTAAGTAATATATGGATTTTCAAATTAAAGCTTGAGGAGTGGTCTGATTGAGAATAGGAGAATTTAATGGCTGTAATCCTTGGATTAAACTTTGGCTTTCCATGCACTTGTAAACAGACACTGTTTCTGAGGAAAAAAAGTCATGTCCATCAAAATAATCTTGAAGGCTTGGGAGATATGGTGAGAGCTGCATTGTTAGAATTGCTTGTGGAAAGGGATTTGCAGTAAATCTTTCGGTGTTCAGATTAAACCGGACAATTTCCTTAGGTGTCTGCATGGCAGCTGTTGGGATCACAGCCACGGAATTATCCACAACTGGTTTTTCCAGGCCTCTGGTGCCTCAAGTTGTTACTGAGTCCTGCGTTCTTGTGAGAGTGCTGGAAATAACATCTTACCAGAGTCCTTGTGCACGTCTTTGTCAGTGATTCTCTGCTGGTTTCAGCCTCTCTTTTTGTAAGGCTTTATTCTGGAGAATAGGAAGTCACTCCAGCTGCTTTCCTCGTGCTGGCATTCTGAGCCGAACAGGAATTGCTGAGCAAAGAACATCATTTCCCCAGAGAGGTTTGCTGGGGTAGCACAAAGGCAGTCTGGTTTGGTTTTTTTTTTTAATTAGAAATTCCTGCCAAATACTGTCATCAAGGGCTGGGGGAGGAAGGGAGAGAGGGAAAGAAATAAATGAAGTCTGGAGTCCACTTGGAAGAGCAAGAAGCCTGCCAGGGAGAGTAAGAGCAATGCTTTCTCTACAGAACTCTTGCTTCTTAATTTATAACATCTTATCCAGAAAAGAGGGCTGGGATTTTTTTTTCCCTTCCCTCTTCTGTGGATCTTGGTTCTGACTGTTATTTCTCCAACAGAATTGGAGGGATTATGCAACTTTGCACTTGGTTTTGGACTAGCGAGTGGAACAAAAATAAGCAGAATTCCTTTTCTTAAGTGGGTGCCAAATTCTCAAGTGACAGACCATGCCACGTTGTGGTGATGAATGCACGGCTGGCTGCTTGCATGGCTGGAGCTTAAATTCTCATTTTTTTTCTTAAAAAAAAAAAGATAATAAGGTTGTGGCTTCTTTGCTTTCTTTTTGCTTTGCAAAGGAAAGGTTTAGAAAACAATCCATAAAGAATAATTGATATGTATTTGGGGGAAGACAAAGATATGGAGCCATTTCACTTCTTGTTGCAGGTTTAATCCAGGATAAATCTGTAAAAACTGAAACATACTGGGACCTGATGCTGACTGGTGCTGGATGGGGAATGCATTGGGTGGTTTATTCCATTCCTCAGTGCACTGGTGACCACTTTATTTGTACTTTTGTATTATTTTGTAATATTTGACTCTTTCTTGTGTTCTTGCTGGCACTATTACCAAAGGCTTGCCTTGCAGTTTGAATAGGCCTCTCTAGCAAGGTGGCTTCGGGTCAGAACTGATTTGTGGATGAAAGATTGTATGTTTAAGCTCATTTTCTTGAGGATGTTGCAAAATCCCTGTAATGCAGAAGGCAGATACAGGTACACCAGGATTGAAAAATTGCCTATCTAGTGCATATATATGTCCTGACAATTCAGCTGTGGACAAGTACGGAGTAACTTTACTAGAAATATTCCTCCATGGATCTCTCAGTGTTTATGTTATAACTCAGAGTGAAAGAATTTAATATTCCTTTGACATTTTGGTTGTTGTTTAATGGTTTTTAATGCATATAATTATCTACTCTAGGTTTTGATTTCCAGTCCAGCTCATCTTGCTGAGCATAGTAACATATTGCACAACTAATTTGCTGTTTATAAAATGCCCCTGCAAAGAGGCTCTTCCATCCTGTTTATTCCTGTGTTTCCATGTGATCTCCACAGGATAAAACAGTGACTTCTGCGCCAACTTTTGTTACAATTTTGCATTAACAGTGTTCAACTTTTGCCATTTTTTAAGGTCTAGGATTTTGTTGAGGAGGTCTTTCTCCAAAACCTTAGAAATATAAGTATGCCATCCCAATACAATGGCTAGGGTTTGAGTTTGCTAAGTAAGTTGTCAGTAGGCTAGATGCTAAACCTGAATTTTCTCTAAAATTTTCCACTCTGTTAGCACCTATACAAGAGGATTTCCTCTTCACAGAGTTTTGGGTTTTATTTTGCTTTTTGGACTTTGTCTAATTCTTTGGTAAAATCATCTGGAAGAGAACTGGGGGAACTGTCAAAACACAGGTTGTTTCCTGTCATTGTCTAGAGCATTGTGGGCTTCCATCTCCTTCCTGCCTTTTTTTCCTGGGTTGATAATGTTGTCTTTAAATAAGTTCAAACAAAAATAGATGTAATAGAGCTGGAAATAGAAATGAGTATCCTTAAATTAATGTCTTTGCTGCCTGAGCACAATGTGCCAATAATAATAAAGCCAGGTGATCCCAGAGGGAAGTGTTTACAGCCTGTGGGTCTAATCCTGTCACCTTTCCCTTGCAAGTGAATCTGCTGGAGTCACCAGCAGCACTTCAAGGAAGTGACAGATGTATGACAGCAGCAGCCAAGTAGAAAGAGGGATTTCTTTTTAGCTGGACTGTGCTGCTCCCAAAAATTCACAGCATTTTTAACAGGTATTGATAATTTGTTCAAGTGAGTTGTGCTCTATTACTCTACATCCCAGTGGCACCAGTGGCAGGAGTGTTGGACTTGAAGGATCCATTGTAAAATCTGTCCTTGCACTGCAATGGTGCCTAAAGGTCACAGTGAGGGTTTATGCCCTGTCCTGGAACCTCTGCAAGTGGGTAGAGTCTGTCTCAGAGCATGGCAGGAAAACCAAAAGGCAGAGCAGAGGTAGAATAAACAAGGGGAAGGATGTAGGGCAAAGTATGAAGGTAAATACCAACAAAAGCAAGTATTTTTAGATCACTAGTGATATGCCTCCAAAAGGGCTGTGCGTTTTTTAAACATCTTTCAGTAAAGGAAATATTGCTTGTTGTTGAACTACAGATGCATTTCTGGCATCAGGATAAAGGTGCATCTCAAAGCTGGGTGTATCATTTTGAAATGAGTCACCAAGGGTATAGTGTTTTATATAAAAGACAAAGCCTTTATCCTTGGGGAGCTTCTAGTAGGCATTGATCTGTGAGCAGAAGCACCAGTAGAGATGAAAATCTTCTAAAATGAAAATAAGGAGAGTCAAAAAAGTGAGATTGAGTTTTGAGGGGTCTTAAAAGTGAGTATTAAACAAGTGAATGAAAAAGAAAGTCTTAATGCTGCACTTTTATTGATCTGATGGGTAGGAATGTGAGCTTTGGAAAGCTCGGAGTCTGTAGTAGGTAGAAGACAAGTCACAGCAGCAGAAAGGGAAAAAATGGGAGTTGACTTATGCTGATAAAGGCATTTTGCCTCCCCAAGCAAAACAGGCCACTTCCAGAACCACGTTTAGCACTCATTTATTAAATCAGAATGCCACTGTGTGTGTGGCTGGCACAGCATCCAATGGACATGACTGAGCCTCTTCCTTATCTGTGTTGTGACTTTACTCAATTGTTGTGGTTCACAAGAGAGAGAACATAATGGACATTAGAAGTAAATGTGTTGCTCTCCGCAGTTCAAAACTGCCTTTGTCTTGTTTTCAAACAGTTACAGAATTTCTTCTCCAAGGGTGGAACTTGCTGGAGAGTTTTTAGATGATAAAAGAACAACTCCCCTGAGGAAGACTCATGGAAGCTGAAGAAGGCAAGTCACTGTTGTATGTGACTGTAGGATATTTTCGAGATGGAGGAGGTAAAACCAATCAAAGAAAAAAGTAACTCAAAATCCCCAAACTCCAGTCTCCCTAAACCTGGATTCTATTACACTGCACTCAAAACATACAATTTCTAATTTAGAGATTCCTGTGTTCAAGGCTGCAGTAGTTAGTAAAGCCCTGAAATTTTAATAGTTTGAGGACTATGTAGGATGAAAAAATATTATATGGTTGCAGAGGGACCACTATATCTATTTCTAGAGTTGTCTGCTACATATTTGTTTACAATTCTCTTGTTTGTGGCTCCTCCCTGCTCAAAAGAAAGCTGTGGAGAAGGAGTCTGATTTAATAGGAGTCTGATTTAACTGGTCCTCCTGGGCTCTGTAGAAGGGCTATAAAATCTTTGTAGGATTTGGTGAAGTCAGATAGAATGAATGTAGCCTTAAAAAAATCAAGAGACCTGTAGATAAGATGAATTGTTGATTCCCTTCAATTATTTCCCATTTAGCCCAATGAAGAGGAGAAAACATTATGACAACTCTGGCTTACTGTTGCCTGAGTGCTGGAAAAAAATTGGGTTGGTAAAAAGCTTGCAAGACTTTGTTTTAGATCTGGCTGAGAAAATTGTCCATGGTGTGCAACCATCTCCAGCATCCAGATCTCTTTGATATGACGTGAATTCAGCAGGCTCCTTAAATCAGGGACTAGGAACTTCTGAGTATCCTGAAACATGTCCCACAATAAAGGAGGGGACATAGTTCTTAAGTTTAATATGGATCATTTAGACTAAAAAAGCAAATAATATAAACTATGATAAGAATACAAGGATTTAATATTAATTTATCCCTGTTATTTTAATCTTAAAGGTCAAGAAAATGCAAGCACTAGGATTTTTTGTAGGAACAGCATTTCAATTCCAACTCTTCATCATTGTAGAAACTAAGTGTGTGCATGAAAGGAGTGAGTCAAACCTAAGACATGCTGCCATCTGATTATAACCCAGTAGGTGGGAGGGACAAAGTCCTTGGGCTTTGAACTAGTTAGATATAAATACAGAGCTCACTGCAAAAGTCTGCTCAGAGGGACAGGGGGCCCCCAGACAGGAGGGGAAGTACTCCCAGTATCCTAAATAACAGACACTCCAATATAATTAATAAGCCCAGAGTCTTCTGGGGAGTGCCTGGATTAAAGGACACTGGAGGGATACAGGCTTCTAGGGGAGGAAATATTTCTCTTTTAAGAAGAATAATGAAAAAGACTCTATGCCAGAATTAGGAGATGAAGATGCTTATAGCCAACAGAGATTTATCCTGTTTAAACACACTGTAACAGGACCATAAAAGGCATATGTGCAGTATATCTGTAATCAAAGCAAAATGAAACACGGCAGAAGGGAAGTTTTGAGAACTCATTTAATCAAAGAGTTAAATTTCTTATTTTGGAAACTAAAGCTTGCTCGAAAAGAACAAGAACCATGGCAAGTAATTTGAGAATGAGGGGGAAGATTGAGTACTAACTAGCCAATAATATAAATAATAAACTTGTAAACTTATTGAAAGTAAGAAGCTTCTTATGGAGAATCAGCCTGTGTATGGAGATAAGAGCAGTGAGGGAAAATCAGCATTGTGCTAAATCAACCCAATACATGTTTGTGCAATGGCCAATTTAATTATTAAACCTGACTTAGGTGCAGAAAAAGAGATCTGAAACACAATGAAGACAATCTTTTGAGTAACAATATGAGAGCCATTTGATTATTTTATACGTGACATGGAGATTTTGGCTTAGGCATTTTGGTATGTTCTGTTATGGCACTGTTGTGTTCTTGTACAGATGAAATGCTTGCTGGAAACAGAAGGTTTTCTGTTCTCAGTCTTCCATAACTTTTTGTTGGAGAAGGCAGGAATAATTTTTATTAGTTCTGCATAAGCACTGAGGTTGATTCAGGTCCCATGACAATGGAATTGATCTGAGGAGAGTTACCCACAGTCAAATTTGTAATTGAGCAGTGCCTTTTAATATGATTAAAGTATTTATTCTTTGCAGAGAGTTTTAAAATTGTTCAAATAGGGCCCTTGGCCTCTGCTCAAAGGTGAACTTTTTGGAAAGTTTAAGCGAAAACATTTCATCCATGTGTGAATATGAGGAGAGTGGAAAACTATTTTTCCCCTCCATAAAGACTTTTTGCTGCCTTCTTTTGAGCAGCAAAAGAAGTGTGCAGAAAAAAAAGTGCTTCTTTTGAGCAGTGTGCGTAGTTGAGGCCTGTGGGCTAAAATTTGGCACTGAAATAGCCATAACTATGAAGTACCTTAGTTTTGGCTTTGATTTGACTGAGTCGTGAGCCTCAGAAAACAATGTTCTCAGCATGCACTCCAGGGTGTTGTTTCTTCCTTCCAAGCTGCTGAAATGTGCAGCAGAGAGGATTTACTGTGAGCAACTGAGGAGGTCTGCAGCACAAAATTAGAGAAAGATATTGCTCTGAAGCTGCAGGGTTACGTGGGCATGGAATAGGAACAGAAGAGCTCTCAAAGCACTTATGGTTTACAAAAAGTTTCTGGGTGTTTCGTGATCCATGAAACTGAAAGCTGAGGTCTAGGACCTGCAGTCTCTGCTCCTGCAGGTCATTTCCAAGGAGCCCAGAGAGTGAGAAGGGATAAGGTGTGGGTGAGTAGGGACAGGGCTAAGCCCAGACTGTGAGGCACACAGGCACTGCTGGCACTCCTCTGGAGGCAGAGGCTCAGGGAGGACAATACACAGTTGTTGCTTCCCACGACAGAGGAGGGGTGCACTTTCCCAGCCATGTGCCCCTGGTTTTACACACAGGATTGCTTTGAAGCCTTTCCCAATGGGAGTCCCAGGACTTGCTGTTCCTGAAGGAGATATGTCCCCCAGATCTGAGATTATGTCCGTTTGGACAGCACAGCCTGTGAAACAGTGCATGCCTATCTAATTGCAATCACATGTGAAATCAGAGGGCCAGGGATAGTTGGATGTGCTTCCTTAACTACGTAATTTTTTGACTTAGCATAGTTAATTATGCAGCCTTATGAATCATTAATTTAGTTTTATGTATGGGAACTCTGATGCATTTCCTCTGGCATTTTACAATGAAGCTGGTTAATATTTGCAATTTCTTGAAGGCTTCTGTTTAGTTTTGGTGTCCAGGAAGACAGATTATGATGGTCTTGTGTGACAGGTTCTTTACTGAGCTGCAACTGCATTGTCACACCTTTTAGAGTGAGGGGGGAGCAGTGTTTTCCCTTTTGCATAGGAGTGAGGTTTGCAAAGGTTGCAGACAGCCAAAAAGAAGACATACAGTGTGTAACGTAGCATTTTGCTCACTTTGATTAGTTAGTAGTTTGTAATTGAAATTCAATGTTTAACAGCTTTTCTGACTGGCTGATGTGTAATGATAGTGCATCTCAGTCATTTAAAGGATATATATAACCAAGTTTATTAATCCCAGATGAGGCAGATGGAAGACCTGGCTCACCTCTGCTCCCTTCTACATCAGCTCGCAGCACGTGCAAAGCATTGCCCGTGCTGATGGAAATGTGAGGTATGTGCCTGTGAGGTGCTTTGTGCCATAAAGGACCTTCAGGAGATTGCAGTGCACTGAATATTAAGCAGCTCTAAAGCAGCCCATGACAAACTAACTGTGCACTGGAGTGGGAAGCTGGACCTTGGGTGTGCACAATGTAAAGGAGCACTCCTAGGTGAATCTTCTGGTGTGTCTATGGTGAAGAGCTCTCTGCAGCCAAGCTACATGTCAGAGTGGGCTGAAACACAATATGAAACTGATTTGTGTTTGGATTTCTGTAGTGTCTGCATTATCTAGCTTTTGTGGTTCACCTGCATATGAGGTTTTTTTTTTTAGTTTCAATCTCCAGAACTGTAGGCCACAGCACCTGTTAGTTATCAAATTGAGAGCATGTGTCATAAACACAGGAAGCAAGAACTAAGTATGGTTTAAAGAAACCAAATGAATAACAATTAATGAGATAGTCTTAATAGAAACAGTATTTGTTTTCTTTTGTAGGCACTCACTTCAAAGGCATCTCTAAAGAGATGACTCTTTAGACAGGCTTTATTCTATATGATGGATTCTTGTATTTCCTACGGAATGAACAGAGTGTCTCATGGAATTTTCTTTTTCAATTAACAGTTAGGTAATGCCCTTGAGGTGGTATTGCTTTGGAGAAAAAGGTAATACTATAAAAATGTTGACTACAAAGGCAGGGTTACTAGGAAGTGTCTCGCATAACCAACACACAACCAGTTCTGGTCTTGGCCTACTCAAGCACCAAGGAGTGGAAATGGCTTGAGCTGGTGCTGCCATTGAAAGGACCTCCTTGAAACCATGGCTTAACTTATAGCTTTTGTAATGCAAGCAGTGTATTTCCTATCAAAAAAAAAAAAAAGGGAGAAAAAAAAAAAGGACAGTGGTGTGGTTTTTTTCCCATCTCCCACGGAACATCCTTGCCCAATGAAGGTGAGCTGCATGCACACCTCAGATACATGGCTTTGTCCTTTTAGGCTGTGTGATTTCTTTCTCTCCTGGAGAAGCTGTCAAGGATCATTTTTGCATCACCTTGTTGCTTTGTCCTTTTCCTTTGCTCTCCTAAATATTTTCCATATTCGGGTATCTCTGACTTCTGTTTCCTCCTCTCCTCCTGTCAGGTCCAAGCAGAGACAGTCAGATGAGCTGTTCTTTATTTCCAGCTGTTTTATAGATCTTGTGCTTTGTCTTCCTGTGCAGGAGTCTGCGTGCCAGCTGTAGCAACAGCTGAAACTCAGGGAAAATCATCACTCTGCCACTACCTTATTTCTCTGCGGACAGTCGGCCAGTTCTTGTTGGGCTCTAAGTGGTCAATGATCTGCAGTCTGAGAGCTTTCCAGACCTCAAAGTATTTTCTTATATAACATTTCACTGTGAGAAGTGTGAAGTTGCATTCACAAGTGGATTTGTGCTTCTCTCTTGTTGCGAGTGGGAGGGAATGCATGCTCAGATATGTTAGAGGAACAATTCTACTTCAGTAAAAAGGGCAGGCACAGGGCTTGATTATGGCAGGAATGTAGTTATTGCATGTGAACATGATTTGCAAAGAATGAAATGTTTACCACGGTGTTGACCGCATAGTTCATTGGTGTAGAACAGTTTTGTGATTAAAGTCTGCTAAAAGAGCGTACCAGCAGTTCTACTAAACAGAGTTGTAGACTCTTCTTCCTCATTTTGAGGCTTCCTTCTGTCCTTGAAATCTTTACAGAACATCTTTTAATCAGAGCCTGGTTGATCTTCATGTTTTCCTGTGCATTCAGACTCTGCCTCTTGGTCTCAAGTAAGTGGTTGTACACTTATAATTATGGATATATATATATGTATATCTATATACACTTATATAATGGATTTCAAATGTAATTAAGTGTTACACATGCCTTTTCTCTTTTCCAGTATTAAATAATCAGTGTTTGCATACATAAGGCAGATTTTTAGGGGCCTTGAAATATCCTTTTCCCAAGGCAGACAGTTATCAATAGAATGTCTGATTACTGCCCCTTCTGTAACCTTTCACTGTGACATGATTAGACTCAGTAATCTTAGAGATTGTTTCCAATCTAAACAATTCAATGGTTCTAAAGTCTGGGCACTGTAGCTCCCTAAAAATAATCTGTGAAGAAAATATAACTCTGTGTAAGACTAATGGCAAATCCAATGAATAAAAATGGTAGCTTTCTGCTGCTTGCTAAACTGTATGAGGTCATCTGCTGCTCCTTCCCGATGGAGGTTCTCTCTGTCACTTGTCAGTGGCCAAGAGGATTCAGGAAGATAATTTCTGAGAGAGCTTGTGCTCTGCCTTGAATGAAAAGTCCCGAGCTTGCCTGTCCATAAGGTGTTCTGTAAGGATCCAGTCTGAAACATGTGATTCAAGAGAAGCTAAATTGAATCAAATACAAGCACTCCTTCCCACTGTATTAACTCACTGCCATTTTCTCTTTAGTAAAGAAATAGAAATAAGTGCCATTGCTTTGTGGCTGCCATCCAAAGTGATGGTAGTGCATGTACTGTGGCACCAGGACATCATCACACAAAAAAGCTTTTATTTCAGAGTAATTTTTTTGCCTTGGTGTTGTATTTCTCATGGCTGGATATGCATTTGCGTATGCTGGTCCTGTTCAATGGTAATTTGCTCTGCAGGTACTCTCACACCTCCTGGGCTGGCCACAAGGGATTCAATGCACACTCTGCTTTCTGCACATTAAAATTATGATATGGAAGAGTGGTTTGCAAAATCTAAGGCACTCAGAATGCCCTTTTACAGGAAAAGCCACAGGACTCTGGGAAATCTACACTTGGATTTGCAGGTGCAGTACACTTGAGTCAAGTTATCGATGTCTGTTTATTCCAGATCACTTCAGAATCACACATGTAAACTAAAAGCACAGCCTGGCAAGTGATCAGATCAGGGCACCTGTGACCACACAGCTCAGTCTTGGTTTCGTAGCTGAAAGTAATGTTCCTTGCTTCCGTAGGGCTACTGGTGTTAAGAGGCAGAAGTGCTGACAGCGCCCGAGCCGGCAGTGCTCCTCAGGTCATCGGTATGAACTCTGGTGGAAATAAAAACAGGAACGTGCTGGAGGTTAGCGCGGGCTTTGGGAGGTGTGAGCTCTGTTTCAATTCTTAGCATTGCGTTGCTTTGCATGGGAATTTGTGCACTTGAATCATCCCAATTTTAAGCCCCCAAAAGCACATAACTGAAGACAGCTCAGGAAGCAACGAAGTTAGTGGGGTTTTTAGGGTTTCTTGAGATGGTCGTGTCAGCATGCAGGTGCCTACAGCCAGAGCATCCACAGAGCTGCTCGTAGCTCATGGGGGCTTCCTTGTGAGCGATACAGAATAAAAGTGACGACAGTGTTGGCGACTGCCGCGCAGGGCTTACTAAAACCTTTAATCTCCTTACTTCTCAACCGGCAGAAGCAAGTTTTTAAAGTTAAGCATAGCTTAAAATTCCTTCCTTACCGCAGCCCGAACACCTGACCCGCGGCCGCCCCTGCTCCTCCTCGCCCTGCCCGGGCAGCGGCAGAGGAGCGAGGGGAGGGAAGGAGGGGAAGAGGAGGGAGATGAGGAGGAGGCGCTTCCCTGGAAGGCGGACAGGGCGGCCCGCGGCGAGCGGGGACGGCCAGGGCAGCGCAGGCACTGCCGGGCAGGGCGCTCGGAGCGGGGCCGCGGCCATAAACAGGAAACCCTGCGCAGGCCGGGCCGGGCAGAGGCGGCGCCAGGCACGGCCGCCTCCCCTTGTCCGTCCGTCCGTCCGTCCGTCCCGCCCCCGGCCCGTCCCTCCCGCGCAGCGCGGGGGCCGCTCGGCTCGGCTCGGCTCGGCCCGGCCCGGCCCGCGGCGGGCGCAGCGCGACGCGTCCGACGAGGCGCTCGGCAAAGGCACCGAGGATGAAACTGCTGTGGAGAGCGAAAATGGTAACCGGCTGTCCCGTCCCCTGCCCTGCCGCGGGTCCCGCTGCACAGCGAGGCTCAGTGCCGGACGATGCCGTGCCCGGTGCCGGACGATGCCGTGCCCGGTGCCGGACGATGCCGTGCCAAGCCATGCCGTGCCCGGGCCCGGCGATGCTGTGCCCAGTGCCAGGGGTGCCGTGTCCGAGCGATGCCGTGCCCAGCGATGCTGTGCCCGGTACCGGGATATGCTGTGCCCGGTACCGGGATATGCCGTGCCCGGTACGGAATGTGCTGTGCCCGGTTCCGAGCAGAGTCCCTACATCACACGTTCGCTGGAAGTTCGGGAGATACTGCACTCTGCTTTATTTTCCTCGGCTTTTTATTTACGAGTTTTAACCGCTCTTCTCCCCCCTCCCCGGCTCTGAAGCCGCTTGGGTTTTTTCCTCTTGTTCTTGAAATAATAGGTTTTTGGAAGAGCAAATCACAAGCGCTTCAGATCCTTCTTTCCCAAGAGAATTAAAATGTCGCTGTGTTTTAAGTGCTCTGTTGCTTCAAAGATTCAAGGCTGCCTGCCGAAGTAATTCAGTTTTAAAAGTGCGAATCCTTCCCTAAATGAAAGGCCAAAGAAAAGGGGGGCGGAAAGAGACGGCTGCTAATCAAAACCAAACTCTTTCCTTAGAAGACTTTATGCAACTATTTAAAATATGTGCTAGTCTGGGGAAAACAGTTAAATGGAAAGTCAGGGTACCTCGATATCACAGGAAAGGACAGCTTGCCAAGAATATCTCCAATGTTCCCTCAACCTAAGGGTATCCTGGATTGCTTTGATTATTGTGTTTACTTTGTGCTGCCCATCTCCTCTGCTCTGCCTGGAGCGGCGGAGCACCTGGGATAGATTGTGGTCAGCAGAAAGGGGAAAACGTTCCTTTTCATCTTTCCTTCTCCTTTTCCTGGCAGACCACATTTCAGGATGGGGGTGAAGAGGTAGAAGATGGAGCTGTCTACAATGTCACCCTTAAAAAAGTGCAGATTCAGCAGGCTGCCAACAAAGGAGCAAGGTGGCTGGGGGTAAGTGAGGCTAGCGCCAGGGCACTGGGGAGGGCTGCTCATGGACTTCGGAGCTGTCTCCGGGGAGCTGAATTCCACAGGAGTTGTTACAATATTAACTTTTAGCACTGACTGCTCTCATGA
The DNA here is from genome assembly GCA_910950805.1 of Acrocephalus scirpaceus scirpaceus. Classification (NCBI taxonomy): domain Eukaryota; kingdom Metazoa; phylum Chordata; class Aves; order Passeriformes; family Sylviidae; genus Acrocephalus; species Acrocephalus scirpaceus. The sequence continues at coordinate 24,517,782 of OU383779.1, forward strand.
TTAACAAAAAAAAAAAAAAAGAACAAACACTGAACTAAGTCTGCTTGGGTCATCTGAAATAACACTCTCCTTATGTTGACTCTTCCTCTTTTCTTGACCTGTAAAAACAATTTGACCAGCTGTGGCCGTGTATCAGGTGATTCTTGGTGCAGAAATAAGGATCTTAGCTTATAGCCCGAGGAGCTAAACATTTAACAGTTATTTCAGACTGGACTATGGCTTGTTTCTGCTGTTGGGAACCTATCTCAGGTCTCCAAACAAATAGTTATGTTATTTTGACTGGTGAAGGTCCCTCAAAGTCAGCAGAACTTCCTCTGAACTTAAGGGAATATTGGTTTGGGTCTTATTTCTGTATTGCTTTCTTAGCCAGATGAGAAATGAATTGCATTTCTGCAAGAAATACAGCTCTCTACTGTTTTTCAAAGCATGAAGGCTTTAATGGTAAGTAAAATGAGCTTAAATGCACACAGTTGATTTGACACGCTGCTGAGTGCCTTCACCTTTATCAGGCCAAGTCCCCAGCTGATAAAAAATTTCCCCACTTCATTGGAATCAGTGCAGCTGTGGAGGTAGGGGCCAGGTCTGCAGGAGATGCCTGTAACTTTCATAGTATTTTGTTATGTTTATTTTTTTTCTTTGGGATTAAAGGCAGTAATATAAGAAGTTGGCTTGATGTAGTATCCATGTTGGTATTTTACGGCCTTTTAAAACTGGCCTGAGATTTATATCCAGTCATTTTCTTGTGAAGTTCCTGTGACATGAAGCAATACAGCAAGCTGAAACCAGAGTCAGGAAAAAGAAGCAAATTCTGTCCTCCTGCATACAGATAGTGCTTAGAGTCTCCCCTTCCCATGTTTCCAAGAAGTACACAAAGTACTAATCAGAATAGGTCATTTCAAATCGACTTCCTTTGAGTGGCAGATTTCCCATTTCTGCCTCCTGTTTTTACCAAGAAAAATACTACCAAGTATATTTGAGCTCCTGCAACTTTCCCAGCTGGTTTTGTGAAAGAGGTGAAGATCATTTTGAATGTGTCTGTGTCCCATGAACATAGTTTAGAAAAGTAGATTTTTTTTCCTTGGGCTGTGTTGTTCCTTGTAGTAGGAGTTTGCCAGGCCTTGGTTGTGTTCTCAAAGGAAGGGAGTGTATATGTTCCTGCGGTCATCCCCACAGCTGATGCTGCCCATCCAATAGGAGGACTAGGGACTGCAAGGTCAGGGCAGTGACTGTCAGGTTCCTGAGACTGTCGTTGGTTTTTTCAGGTCAGAATGTTTGTGGGGAAGGAGACAATGTGTCAGAAATCCACACCTGTTCTGGGCATAAATCTGTGACTTTGGCTTCCAGTCTGGCCTCTTTCACGAGGAAAAAAACCAAATATTACGTATATTATTTAAAAATACTTTGGAACGTATGGGCTTTTTATTTCCCTTAAGCTCTTCAGAACATAAAGTATTTTAAGCTCTTCTTGTGATCTAGTTTTATTAATGGCTTTTTTTGTGGTCCTGAAATCAATAAATAGCCTCTAACCCAGAGCATTATTTATGAATAGCCGTCCCTGCCCCCAGCAGTTTGGCTTTGAAAAGCCAAATTGTCTCTTTTAGAATTGTCATCAGGTGACTTTTTTTTTTTTTTAATCTGGAGTTTATAAGGGTTTATGATCTTTTTCTATGCTTTGAAATTCATTAGCACTAAATTAACAAGGTGTTGGATTTAGCAATATTGGTCTTAATTTTTTTGATGATGCTCTAAGTCAGGCTTAGGTTGAAGACTCAAGGTCAACAACCTATTTGTACATCAGCAAGTATTGAGCCTTCACAGTAACAAACATAGTAATTCTCTTATTGATCATATGCATGCCTGAATTTACTTTTTAAAAAACTTTTTCTCAGTGTCAGTTTGTGTCCTGTAAAAGTCCACTTAGCAATATGACCCCTTCTGAGGCACTGAGCTTCTCCTGGTTTGTTGTGGCAGGTCAAGTCTAATGAACCTTCTTTAAAATTCTCCATCCTAAGAACCCATCCAGGGTCACTGAATAGTTGGCCATGTAATGATAGAATGGATTGTTTAAAGGCCAACCATAAGATTCCAACTACAGCACCATAAACACTTGTCTACTGAAATACAGAAACGTCTTTCTTGTGTTTCAAACTTCTGCAACTAACAAAAGTAAAAGAGAAACAGGCTGCGACTTAAGCAGGCATCAGCAGTTCTGAAATTTCAGAAGTGTGAAGCTTTTGGATAATCACTGAATTTCTTAGCTTTAAATTTAATATTAGACATCAAAGGATGCTAATAATAGCCACTGCTTTTGTCACCACGTACTTAGTCACTAAATATTTAGTGAAGCTTAAGACTTTAAGTGCTAGAGTATTAGGGAATATTAAAAGCTCTAGTGGGAGCTCAGTGTTGTGAGAGATGCTGCACAAAAGGACTGTTTTGACTTAAAAGAATGTGCAAAGGTGATATTTAAAGAGAATTGTCTGTACATATGTCTTAGCTGATGATTGGTATCAAAGCTTCAAAAGTCAAGTGTACCTTCTGGAGATATTGAGCGAGAATCCCTCCCAAGCACAATGGATTCAAGCAGAGAAAGTATAAATGCCTTTTTTTTTTTTTTTTTTTTAAACAAAGTGGGTTTTGGTGTCTCCAGGATCCTGGAGAGAGAGGAACAAGCTGCAAAAGCCATGGAAGCTGAGATACATGGCCTGACATCTTCGTGAGAGAAAAGGATGGAGAGGTAGAGATTTGTTCATGTGGATGGCACACACTCAGAGTAGGGGATGAGGAGGATTTGGGGTGGACAATCATCAGTTTGGCATTATGTCAGGCTAGAGAAGAAGGCATATTGGTAACTGGAAGGGAAGGTTTGGGAGCACAGCAAGAAATTTGAATGATGTGGTTAGAAAGAGAATGTTGTGTTTTAAAACTTCATTTTCAGAAGGAGCCTGAAAAATGGGATTCAGCTTCCCTCTGAGGATGTGAATGCAGCCCATAGGGAGGCTGGATGTCAAAGAGGATGGTGCTATTGTCCGTGAAGAAAAGACACCAAAGCATAAGAGACAAATGTTTGGGAGATCAAGTTTGATCTTGAACTGACAGCCAGGTACCCTTGAAATGAAACAGAGACAAGCTGAATCATACTGTAGCCAGAAGTAGGTAAGAACAGCCAAACGGTGGATGTGAAAGTACAGCCACTAAATACCTGAATTTCTGTGGCCAGGAGCAATATGCTGCTAGTGAACTCCAGCCGGTGATCTGTGGGAAACAGTAAACAGTTGAAGAGAAGGGGAAAAGCAGCAGGTAGAGAAGTACGTGGAGAGATGGGGGAACTGGGGGAGGGAGAAGAGTGGTGCAGGAAGAATAGAGGCATAGTTGTGGTGTGGGCGGGTGGACAAAATTACTAAAATAAAAGCAAACGAGGTTTTAAAATGCTATGAAATGACTATTGTCGAGCCCCATTAGGCAGCTGGAGTGCTTTATCTCCCCCTTCCAGGAGTTAGGGAGGGATGGGCCACCGCTGTCCAGCCCTGGTAGAGGAGGGAATGGTGCGGAATGAGCCGCTCAGACTGGAGGGGCTCCTGAATACCTGCAAATGTCTTTCTTATCAGTCCTTCATCTGGGACAGAGTGAGGAAGAGACCTACAATGTGTGGCTATTTAGTGGAGCAGGTTACAGGAAATGCAGCCAGGAACTGGAGTTCCCCAAGCCTCAGTGCTGATTCTCCAACCTGAAACGATTGCTGAGCTTTCAGAGTACATCCTCACCATCAAGTTTCTTGCTTTACTGATGGATGAAATGGACTCCTCTTCCTTTGAGTCTTAAATATCCAAATAACAGATAAACAGTTCGCTCACTTATGGCCAGGCTGCTTGGCTTCATTAGGCATAGATTACACATCTAGAGGAGATTTTAGAAACTTGGTTTTTACTTTTTGCTTTCTCTTTTTGGGTACAGCTGAACTTCTGGCTCTGGGGTTCAGGCAGAGATGGATGCAAAATACAGCTTGCCTTAAAGTGTCTTTAATGTTAGAATGTTGGGTGTATAGCAGAACACTTCCAAAATTGTCTATGAACTGCTGTTAAAAGGGTGCTTTTCAGTACCTTAAAATGCTAAAAGAGGGAACAAACTGAAAAGTAGCAAATCAATCACTTAAAATTTTTGTGTTTTCTTAGCACTACTGTTATTTGATAATTACCTTTTCTGGGAATTTTATGGTGTTTTAAAACCAAATTTTTAATTTTATAAAATTTTACTCTTTTTTTTCTTTGTTTTACTTAGTGCGAGTGATTGCTTTGCACTGAAAACTGCATGTGACCACAAGTTTGGCTTCTAAACACTTCCACAGTCACATACATTGGCAGGAAGCTTGTGCTGGAGAGTTCAGACAGAAAAACATTGCAAAAACTTGTGGCTAACTAATCTGTATCCCAGTTGGGACCTGGGACATGACCATCTCTCTGACTTGATCAGTATGTCAGAAAAGAAGTTTTAGTCTGGATTTCTTTCTTTCCAGCACAGACCTTCTAACTGTGGGTTGAGATTTAAGTGGTGCCTGGAATCATCAACATTTAGGAAGAAGCAAAACCTCACATTTTCTCTGAGCCTGCCCCTGCCCTCCCACATGCCCTTCTGAGCCAGCTCTGTGATTTCTTTTTCATCTTACCCTTAGATCCCAGATGTTCTGGTTGAGTGTAGTTTCCTGTGGAAGCAGCAGGCTATGGTTTGGCTGATCATTGTCCTTGCTGCAGCTTGCTGTTTTGTCTCTTGATTTAGAGCATATGTTGGTCACTTTTGGCTAAAGCAGACTCTTTAATCAGGTTGCCTCAGCCTGTCCTGACTGGCCAGACCAAGGCCAGGGTGTAGTTCTGGCCGTGTATTTGGCAGAAGCACAAAAGCAGCTCCCAAGGAGCTGACAGGCTTCCTAGGGAAACTGAGCTGTGCTACTGTCCACTGCAGAGTCTCGGAGGAGCTATCCTGGAAAAGGAAGAAGGATGGGGTGTGCTCACATTGGTTTTGCTTGGGGGAAGATGCCTGTTGGGTGCTGGAGACCCACAAAGTAACGTATTCAGAGGGAACTGAATGATTTTACCTATAGACGTGTACACAGTTATCCAAAAGAAAGCTTTGGCATCTCACTCAGCTTGTCTTTTGGTTTGGAGTAGGCTCTTTCCTCCTGTCTTTCCTTCATTATGGGCAGAATTGTACCATGGTACTATTCACAGCTCTTATTAATGACTTCTCATGGAATATTTTTCTCCTCGCTTCCTGGTTTAGGCACCAGGAATATCCTAAGTAGCAGTCTTGGATACAGTCGTCAGCTGGTTAATAGAGGCTGTGTGTGCAACAGACACTCAAAAATGGAAACTGAGCCTATTATGAGTTTTAAAAAGAAAGCCTGAAAGATTACTGTGCATTACTTTCCCAGTTCCAAATACAAGATGCACAATTAGAGGGGTGACTGGCTTTGTAGCACCGTGTTGTGCTCTCAGTTGAGTGTAAAACCTCCCACTCCGAGCTGCCAAAACATGACAGAGTGGCAGTGCTTTAATCCTGTGGTGTTACGAAGGCTGACTTAGGGCTGGGATACCTTGACCTGGCCATGAGGAGCTAGGGAGAGACAGGGGCAGCCTCCCTTTCTGGGGCTGTGCAGGGACACCTCTTGCTAATGATTTCTATACTAAGTGGAATAACAAGAGTTAAGGGAGCCTGTTGAGTAAAGCTGCTGGAGACTGTTCTGTTGCTGCACTGCTTGTGTGTGCCTGCATTTTGGATATCTCCCAGCCAGCCTGCTCATGGACAAAACTTGCCCTTGGCATTTACCTGTGACAGGCAGGATTAGAATGACATCCCGTGCTGTAATTGCTTTCCCCTGGGAATTCCTCTGACAGCCAGGATGACTGTTTTTTTAAACTGTGCTACTTGGATGCCGCAGGTTCTCCTTAGAGAGTGCCTTAACCGTCTTGCTGCTGACATCACTGAATGTTATCTTGCTTGCTTTTTTAAGAAGCAGTAAATGAAAGGAATAATCCCCAAATTTTGCTTGCTGTGCAAAGGAACTGTCACTTTCTTTCTGAATGCTAGATCTAGGTCACTTGTTGGGTTAAGGAAGAGTTGGCAAGGAATGTGGCTATGTGTCATCAGAAAGCCTGTGAGATGCAGCACATGAACTGGACTGAGATGTACAGGGAGCAGCCCTGGAGAAACCATTAGTTTCACTGTTTGGGTTTTGGTGCCTTCATTTAAGGAACAAGCTGAAGCATTTCAAGTACGTTAGTCACACTTGGATTTAAATTTAACCTTGGTAAAGCTAATTAAAAATGTGTGTAAATGCATGTTTGAACTTGCATCTGTTACTACTGCTGGGTTTTAAATATATAATTTCCTTTAGCCAGGACCGTAAGGGGGTGCACCTGTGTGAAGAAGCCAGCACAAAGTAGTCAGATCACAGCTTAGCCCCTTGGAGAAAATGGGGTTATTTTGTGTAACAGGGGTAAATAAATACTAACTTGGTGTGGATCCTGCTCTTGCTTGCCTTTGTGTAGTCACTGTGTAGTATCTTGTAAAGCAGGGGCAAAAGTTTTGTCTTTTGTCTTAAAGTTAACACCACATTAAGATAGTATCAGAGATTGTTAAAGATGATTCCTAACCTCATTCCTGAAGGCTTGAGGAGCTCACCAGCAGTTGTCACTGGGAAGGTGTCATGGTTTGCTCTTGCAGTCTCCCAAAAGTTCTTTTGCCCTTGATTCACCCCAAAAAGGGCTGTGTTCAGTGGCCATGCAAGCTCTTCAGAAGTGACTTGTAATTCTTCCTGGGTGGTACACTAGTATATAGAGCTCAACTATAAAGTCTGTGTTAAGTTTTTACACCTTATGGGATAAGAATTTTATTGCTGTATGAGGATGTGTGTTTCATTTTAATGTTTTCTTTTTTTTTTTTTTTTTTAATAAAGTTTTAAAACCATAGTGAGGAATTACATGTTTTGGACATGGAAATCCATTTACTGTTTATGGAAATCCTTTTACCTTGTACCAAACTGAGCTCATGCTAATGCATGAACACTGTAGTTCAGTTTAGCACCATGCCACCAATAGGTGACAATTTAGGGACTGCAAGGATAGCAGAAACATATCCAAGTGAAGTGACAATGGTCTTGCATTCCTACAGCACCTTTCACCCAAATAACTTTCAATGCATGGCTGCAAATTTTCTCCAGACTGACTATGTTGGATGTTGTAATGTACCACAGCACAAAAGCAGGATTTGAGTAGGATTAAAATTGAGCCTCAGTGCTGTGGCCTGGGTTTGGGAGATTCCCCTTTCATTGGGGTGGTGGGGAGGAGATGGCGAAAAAGTGCTTCTGGAACAGTTGACTTCAAAAAGGCTGGGATTTTGAGGCTGCTGAAGGGCTTGAACCATTAAAAAAAGTTGGAGGAGATGGATTAGCTGTCAGAGCAGCATGGTAATATTTATTTAGTGGCTTCTTAGTATTATCACATGGATATCTTCCTCACATGCGACACATGCAGCAAGGAGCAGCTGCTTAGCAAGGCACAGCAGCACATGGAAACAATTTAGGACCAGAAGTGAATTAATTAAAACCATCTGGGGAGAAGACTTGGACTTCTGAGTCCAGAGTTCTGTGGAAGCATTTGCCCACCGTGCAACAGCAGTTTTGAAAGGAAACTCAAATATTAAGTTACAGCAGGGACAGGGGGGAGTGAAGTGAAGCTTAGAAAATACTGCTAGGGAGATGAAAGTAACTCCTCACTTGTTCCTGGTGCTTGTTCCCTCACCTCAAAGGTAGGAGAACTAGAAAGGGGATCCACATGTGGAAAGTATTTGGAGACACCAAAAAGGTGATGACTGTTACATTTGTGTCTTAGTGCAACTGGGGCTGATGTGCAAGTTTAACAATAAATCTTCACAGGACCCAGGCTCCATTCTGGCAATGAATAGGAGGATATAGGAAAAGCCTTCAAAACAGTGAGTAGAGAAGGGACATGTTATCTCCAGGGTGGTTTTGAAAGCAAAGGTGGAAAGAAATTAGGGATTTTCCATTGTGTGTAATTAACCTGAAGAGACTTGCTGCTGGCAGAAGTAATTGAGTCCAACCAAGTCCAGGAGGATTCAGAAAGGACTGAACATTTCTATAAATAATGAGAACAAATGCATGAGATTCAAAACACAAGACACTAATTTTTGTGATTTAGGGTTAAAACAAACATGTCCTGCAGCTGAGAAGAGTCTTTTCCTTTAGACTTGTTATTCTGAATGTTATGGGTGTTATTTCTTTACCTTCCTCTATAGCATCTGGCCATTGTTAGAGAAGGGAAAACCTCTAGTTTAAAGTGACAATTATTATGTGTGGCTGTTTATAAAGTTCTGGTTTCAATTTGTTTGCAGCAAATGTTTCATGAGGGAGAATAAGATTGAACACAGGTACTTATCAAAAGGATGACGAAAACTTTAATGCCCAGGAGGTGTCAGGGCCATATTGCCACATGGTACAGGAGTTTGGTGTGGGCTGGTTTTCCAGCAGCCCTGCAGCCTGGTTAAGGAGAACTCTGGGTGCTCAAATCTTGCTCTTTTTAATGTGTGTAAAGCAAAAGTTTGCATCTGTAGAGTTTTAGACTCTACAAAAGTAGAAATTGTGTGGGTTGCCCTTTGCTTTACCCCATTCAGCTTCATAATAGCTGCTTTAAAAATGAGGCAGCTTTAGCAGAACAGGGTACTCTACATGTGGGCTCCTCAGACATTTTTTTGTTTGCTTTTTGTTGTCACTTCCAAGCATTGTGCTGAAATACGTAATGTTCTACCTACTGTAATCCTTTTTTCGGGTCTGTGTGCCACCCTGGGACCTCTGAGGGCAGGACTTTCAGCGGACATTTTCTCTGGCCTCTCACATTTATCTCCGTTTAATTGCATAAGCCATCTGTTGCACATCAGAGTGTAGCTCACCTTCAGCAGCTTTGGCAATCAAAATGAGATTTTGGCAGCTCCACCTCAGGTGTGAAGCTTTGCATGGTGGCATTCACTACCCTTTTGCTCTGCTCAGTTGCAGACTGATGGAGTTCTGACTTTTTCCCCTGTGCCCACCTCCATGGCTGTCCCACACATGGCTGTGACAGCAGCCACCAGTGCTGCCCCTGGGCCACAATGGCACTAAGGAGGTGTAGGTTTTTTTCTCTTACATTCTTCCCACCTTTTTTTGTCTGAAAGCAGTTGAAAGGATTATTTTCTTTTCCCCTCCCACCTCCTTACCTGCTTTGTACTGCCTTTCTCCCTATGTAGACTCAACCTTTCTTCAGTCAGTAGCTATTTCTGCCTTTCTGGGAAGTCCATGGGCCCTTTGTGCAAGTAAAACAACATGCTTTTATTACTAAGTGGCATTTTCCATTGAAAGATCTCGGAATGATTGAACAATATGGAATGATTGAATGCTTTGAGATAGCCCTTGAAGACTTGTGGTAGATCTCATTAGACTGCCGGATCCCAGTGGCTCCTTTTTAGTATCTGTAAATCCTAAAGCAGAAAGAGACCATCATGTTAGAGCTAGCTAGGGTTTTATTCCCTCCTAAATTAGGGAATAAAAACATAGTTCCTGCCCCACACAAGCTTGCATGTATTGAGTAAATTCAGTTTCTTCTTTGACTCGAATTGAGCACAGAATGTCCTTCAGTTGTTTAGAGGATTCCTGTGGATAGAACTTGTTGGATGAGGTTCATAACATTTCAGAGATGTGTTGGTGTTGGGATGCAAACAAGTCAGTACACCCATCTAGATTAGCTGTTGTCTTCAGTACAAAAGAGATTAATTAACTAAGTGCTCCTGAGGTGTATTTAAATATTAAATATTCCATGCAAAATATAGCAAGAAAATTATTATGAAGATATACTTCTGCTTTTGTTTGCTTGGTTTGTAGTAATCTCTGGCTGTAACTCTGGTGCATTTTGTGTTTCTTAGAGTAGAAACCCTTTAGGGCAGGGCTGGTGTCTTTGGTTTGGAGATGGCAGCCATTGTGCTGCTGTTGGAAGTGCCCCATGAGTAACAACAACGTGTTTCCCTTGGAAGGCAGATCTGAAGTCTTTGCATTCCTCCCATGGAGTGCTTCAGATTGATTCTGGCTGTGCTCTGGGCTCCTGGCTCTCTGGAGCAGAGAAAATGTGAATGAACTCTTGCACACTTACTTAAAGCATGAGGCTTGCATTCTTCCTGCAAAAACAGGCACTTTGTTCGGGAAAACATCAGGTGGTCAGGGAGAACAGGACAGGGAAGAGCAGAGGTATGCTATTAACTCCTGGGGGGTAATTAAACAACAACCCCCTCAAAAAAGAAGAAAAACCAATGTGGTCTGGCATTTTTTGTTCCCTCGCCCCCTTACTTGTAATCTATACTTATTTTGCATTCTGACTCAATACTTCCACATAATTACGTGTTTGGATTTATGTCCTTTGTCTAAGGATTTCAGTCCAAGTGCAACGCAGCATTCTTAAACCAAAACACAAATATCTGCGGAGGGTTCAGGGCCAGCTCACACCGTTTGTGCTGGGGCAGAAGAGGAGGTTTGTGCTGTAGTTAGGAGAATGCAGTAATTTGTGTAGGCGTGTGGTAGTTTGGTTATCACATGCTTCTGTTGGTCCAGTGAAATGCAGAATTTTTCATAGAGAAAATACCTGTACAACTGGGACAAGGATGGCTTGCAGACACACGTGTAGCCAAACACAGTCACTCTTTGGCTCTATAGGGGGCTGTGTGTGCAGGAGAACAACACCAGGAGATACCATACTCCATCCCTTGTCATGTCTAGATAATCTAGTAAAAATGCGGTTTGGCCCAGACTAATGATTGAGTTAATATTTTTGGACTCTTTGAGCACGCAAATAAATATTCAAGCTGGTAACACTTAATATTAGCTTCCTATTAATGCTTTTTCTACTCAGACCCCACCCTGGAGAGGCCTCTTAGTTTCAAAACAAAGGGTAGTAAAAAGCACAGCCATGGAAATGAAGTTTATAACGCAGTTTAGGTATGTTTTCATGGTGTGGTCATAAAAGTAGTTACTGACTGCTAACCTATTTCTTCTTAAAAGCTTAGAAAAATTTGGCATTAGAAATTGCCCACAGTAATTACTATGAGACATTGTATAAGACCATGTAACAGCATTTCTTGGGTATTTGTTGTTCCACAAAAATACCTTGTTCCAAGTTCAGTTTACTTTGTAATATGAATCAGTCTTCTGACAAGTATTTTCTTCTCTGTCAGATGGCATTTCATCTCCCCTCACCTACAGGTTTAATTTCTAGCTATTCATACTATTAGTAATTTATCACTCTTGCCTTGTTGTTTACACTGGATACAGTTTACACTGATTTCCTGGCTCAGTATAAATTTGATTTCTGTGTACTGTTTGAGCAAGCTTTACAGTATGAAAGGAGAGCCAACAATACAATTAGGATGAATAAAAGCATTTTGGGTTATGTAATATGCATTTGTGCTACTATTATGCAACAGAATTATTACTTGTGGCATCCTTAAATCCATTTTGAACTTAGCCCTGTTGCCTGCTGCCTCATACAGGACCTTCTTTGTTTCTACTGACTGAGTAGAAAGTGAAGATGAGCTCCACAATTAATTTAAATTACATTTTTGGAAGGAAATAAAAAATAGTGTGACTTGTCACAGGACAAGTATTCTGTTGGTAGTCAAAAATCATGATACCATATGAAATCTCTCTGACTGTGTTAGTGGTAATATCAATCATCCCTCTTTTTGCTACACTTGGTATTAAAAATGACAGCTTATTTTAGCATTTTTCATGAAAGAAACATGGCAAAGGGCTTTGCTGACCACTGTTTCACAAACAACATTTAAATAATAGCTTTCCTCTGGCATTTCTTAGGGTAGGCATAGAGTTGTCATAATCAAAGCGGCTTAGAAATACTGTATATAAATACAGAATTTTCTCTGCTGTGAGATTGAACCTCTCAGTATTCGTCAGATGGTAGGTGCACTGTACCTATCTCTGTAATCTGTTCAGATTCAAGTGAAGTGTTTGAGCTGTCTGCCACCTTTTACACTTGTTTTCTCTGCTCAGCACCTCTTCTCCCTTGTGGTTCCCAGTAAAGATTCCTGGGTGCTTTGGTACCTCCAGATTTCCAGGGCAGACTGGAAGCTGTGAGAGTGTGGGGAAGGAGGAAGAGGAGTTAAGATAAAGGGCTGTGAGCAGAAACAGTAATTACAATTCCTGGGACACAGGGGAGCTGCCCAAGCTGCCTTTACCTTCTTAGGGACCTTCTGTAATCGATACCTGGAAAAGCTGTTAGTAGTTTTCACAATTATTCACTACTTGCTTTATGAAAGTCTCAGGAGACTTTGTAGAGCTCTTCTCTCAGGAGACACTGTGTAACACTTCCTTTGGCTCCAGAAGTCAAAATACTTCAGAAAATGAGCTGATTGTACTGCCAAAATGGGTACTAAAACCCATTTCCTTGCCTTCATCTTGGTGCTCTGCTCACTTGGCTGTTTATTATTTTGAATATTTAATTACTGCTTGGATTGGAGATTGAATATTTTGGTGTTTCTGGGCACTGAAGAGAGGAGGATACTGGGTTTTACAAATGATTTTCTCCTAATACAAGGCTTTGGGAAGATACTTAGTACAGAACACATTTATTTATTGGATTATAAGAGTGTTTGTAGTAAATGTCATTTGATGACAGATATTCCTTCAACAATGTACAATGCACATGACTAAGAGTCTTACCTGACTTACTGGTTTCTTTTTCTTGCTTTTCAGTTTTAAACTAGGAACTTGCTAAGCTTCAGTGTGGTCAAAACCACCACAAGGAATATTTCATAATACAAGTTATGAAAATAATACATCCTTGGCATGCCTAAGAGGGAACAGGGTTGTGGTGAACTGCACATCTGTGAAACATGACAAACCAAAAAGAGACATCAATAATCTGATGATTCAGGTTCAGTTAACTCAATGACAGCACCAAATCAGACAAGAGAAAAGGGTGAGAGTGGTTTTGTTAAAAGTCTTTCTAGCAAGAGAGGTGAGAGGCAGGACAAGAGGGAACTTTTTGTAGGTAGGAAGCGACGAGAAGGTAAGTGCATAAACCATACAAGGTAGAGATGAAGATCTGCTGTTCAGGTGCTTTTTTTTTTTTTTTTCCTTTAAAAACCTTGTATGCTGCACAGTGAACCTCTTGGATGACTTGATTCTCAGTGAATAATACGGCTATGTTCCTTTGATGCACAGATGCTTCTGACTGGGTAAATTCAGAGCAGGAATTTTTATGTTCCCATGGCTGGATAAGCTCCAACACTTGTAAGAGCTGCACAATGCCATTTTAACCTAGGCCTCTTTGAAGATTCAATTTAGCAATGCACTTGCTAAGACTCCTTTAGATGTATGCAGGGAGAGGTGATTTGTGAATTAGGCTTCTTTACTTTTGCTTTGATTCATGTAGAGCTGGTCCCACAAAATTCACCAATATCCAAATGAGTCTGAATTTGCATCGCTTCAGAAGGTGTGAGAATGCACAGCTCAGCACCATGGAATGCCTCTTGTTTCTTATTCTCCCCAGAGTGGCTTTAAGTAGCTGCAAGGTGTCGAGTGAAAATGTTCTGAGCAGCAGCATTTGTGTAAGAGGCTTTTTTCCTTTTCTCTTTTTCCCTCTAAATCTGCTCCACAGCTTTTGTGACTGTTTGCCAGCTCTTCAGACAGATACCAAGCAGGCTGTGAGCTCTGAGGAGAAAACAAGAATGCCTTTTGTGTCATGATCATGGAATTAATTGGTCCTGGAAGCTCTGGGTCGCTGCCAAGAATGGGTGTTTATGTGGCATTAAAGGAAAGGAAAAGGGCGGGGCTTTGGAAATCCGGGAATGCCTCTCCTTTTCGAAGCTTAGGAGAGAGTTCATCAACTTATTTTGGCTTCTGAGTTTGGTGCAGTCAGTATGCAGAGTTATGGTGGTTTGTTTGGTTTTTTTTTTTTTTGTTTGGTTTGATTTTTTTGTTGTTTGGGGTTTTTTTAACAGTATCCAAAATGAGGAAATGAGAGTTAGTGGAGAGAGTTCTGTGGAGAGCTCTACCGTAATTTTATTTCATTTCCAAGTGCACCGTAGGATAAAAGCATCTGACTTTGTCTGCAGGACATCCACCGCTAGCCACTGAAGCCCTGCAGAGCCAGCCATGCTTTCCTAGTTCCTAGGCTGGCAATTCCGCTCCGAATTCCCAGTTTTCCCCCGTGCAGGCTGTTTGCTGTGCTGGTAGCCGGGCACAGAGCACAGCGTGGGATCTGCCGGGCCCGCGCGGCTGAGGGCAGCGGGGATGGGAACGGCCAGGCCCAAAACCACTCGAAATACTTGTGACTCTGTTTGATAACATTAGCCCAGGCACTGCTGTGTGGCATTGTTCGGGCAAAACCGCCACTTCTCAGAGGGATTTTTTGTTCAGCGGTCATGTGGTGGAGTTGGGAGTCGGTGCAGGTGGATGTCAGCTCCTGTGGGCTGGTCGGTCTGTCTGTCTGTCTGTCTGTCTGTCCTGCACCCACGGCACGATCCCGCTTCGTCCACTCGCTTATAAACTCCAGCAAGGTCTGTGTTGGAAGGAAACGCTTTGTCAAAAGAGTTGTTCATGTCTTTGCAGTTGTTCTTTACCAAAGTACTTGACTAAGACAACTAAACAACTTCTGTTTCATCTGTCTTGCTGTTTTCTTTAATGATGTGTGGCTGTATGTTAAATGAGGGGTATTTCATATTTTTCTTCTCTTAGACTGACATTATCGATGTGTTTATTATTTCTGGAGCTTTTCAAGTTCAATCATTGCATGTTTGGATTTTTTTTTCCCTTTTTTTCTTTATTTCCCCCAAGGATGAGTGTAGATATTAAAGATGTGCGTTGGAGAACGTGTGTATAAGGAAGCAATGTGGAAAAAACACGGTTAAAATCACAAAGAGCATCTAGTTCCTACTTTCAGAAGGTTAAAGCATATTTAGACAAACAGTGATGATCTTGATTAGAGTGCTTTATTTTGAGTTAATGTGCAAGTTACAGCACTTCAGGCACATTTATCCCAGCGTAGGGTGCCTGTCCAGTAAGTTAATAAAAATGGAGTGGAAAACTCTCCATCTGGAAAAGCTGTAAGTTTCAAGGAAAGTGAAAAGCATTTAAAAATCTGTCAAAATTGGTAAAAAATGCATTTAAAGTGTTAGTTAGATGCTCCTGAAAATAACTGCAGAATTTCTGAATAAAACAAATCTTTAGTGAAGTGGTAATGTATCAAATGACTGAGCCTGAAGAATATTTGCTATCTCCTTTTCTTATTGTTCATCACAGTTGTTTTAGTATTTTTTCCAGTTTGCGTAATAAAAAACAATTTGAGTGACTTCATTCCACAATTCTCACTTCCAGAATCTCAACAGATAATATTTGCATTGGAAAAAACCTGCAGAGCAATGTGGTTTGCAATTATTTCCAGTGATATTTCTAAGACAATGACTACAGTTCTGTATGTATGTTTGGGTAGCAGCCTGGTTCTGTACTGATCAGAGTTTTAACTTTCCTCTTTATCTTGAGTCTCTAATCCCTCTTGCTAGGCTGTGGCATTTATTTAGGTGATGGTGGTGTTTATAGTTAATTTATATTCCCACTGGAGCTTAACAGGTAGTGTTTGGATGAAGCTTTTCAGCCTTGCATGTGTTTTGGTCTGCACGGAGCTCTCCTGTTTCAGCAAGAACTGTGTACATAGGTCACGTTTTGTGCTGTAGAGCTGCGAGATGATCACCTTAAAGACAGTGGGCCCCTCTGAAGGTACAGCACTGCCAAGGGTTAGTAAAGCTGTTGGAATTAAGCCACACCGGTACAGGCACAACCTCAGAAAATAAGGATTTGCAAGGATATACCTCCATTTCATTTTTCTATGTTTGCTTTAGAAAGAGGCTGTCTGTCTTGTAGGAAGTTACTTGCCCATCACTTACGCTTGCAGATTATCAAGGTTATAACCTGTTGCCTGAAAAATCAAAGTGAGATTTTAAAAGACATAAATCAGACTATAAAACGCCATATCTTTTTGTTTTAGTGGACCAAGAAAATGTTACCGAAGCCCTGAAATGTTGAGGTCTCTGTTAGACCTCTGGCTGCAGTGCTGTAGGAGACAAAGAGGAGCTGGGGAGCTTTTTTTGTTCTTTGGAGGCACAAAAGGGTGCAAAACAGGTGTCGTTTGTTGGTACCACTAACAGTGCATGGTCACCGTGCACCCCTGTCAAAAATTGCAAAGAGCTTTAGGAGCATTTTTCCCATGGCAGTGAGTAGAGTGTTCCTCTGAGCAGAGAGCTCTAAAGCAAACATGAAAACTCCTTTGCCTTTGGGTAGCCTGGTTGTGTCAGTGAAGAGATGCCCTCTTGATTAAATCCAGACTGGGCAGTTTCCTGTTAGCATGAAACTCAGCCCACAAGGTCTTATTCTCAAAGCCTGTTATTGAGCTTGTCTGCCAAGTCCCTTTTCCTTTTAAACTTACAGGCAGAATTGCTAAAATAATACAAATACAAGCAATTGCAGAACTCTCACAATGATTTCTAAAAGTTTGATATTCTGCTGACAAAGTTTTATATTTTTAAGAAACCGAGTTGGTTTTTGTTTTGCTTTGGTGGGATTTTTTTTGGGTTTTGTTTCTTTTAACATCCTCCAAATGTGATGTCTTGGGGAAGTTGTAGTGTTGCAATTAATGGAAAATTTTGTGCGTGTATCAGTCTTGGAAACAGATTCTGCCCTTGTTTTGAATATACTCACATGAGTGAATGAGAGGGCTTTATGTGCCCTGAGTAAATATGCCCATAAACCACGTGAGTGGGGCAATCTGCTGGATCAGAAATTAAGAGTTAAATACCGTGGTGCAGACTTTCTTTCCTGTCTGAAAGTAGTTGTATTGTGTAACTAGTTATTTTCCAAAGTGTATCACAATTGTAAGATGAAGAGTTAGCAAGAAAATTGCAATTTTTTTTGATGCAACCAAGTTTTGCTTAAGGAAAATTTGAATGTAAGAGAGTTACATAGTGGTGACAACATATTCTGTTAATGATGTTTCTGTACTGACAGTGTAGTACAGAATTCAGATACACTTTTAGTTCATTTTTATAATTCATGTATTTCCAGATGCACCTTTAAGTTATATATATTACAAGTTTTACACCTTTTAAAAAGCTGTAAGATCCATGGAACAAAATGTAGCAAAATATTTCCCTGTCTAGTCTATTTTGGTTGGTTTTTTTTTTTAATACAGACAGTAATGTTGTATTTTAATGTTGCAGCAAGGGTTTGTTGGATCTCATTAAGCTGGGAAATGAGATAGTAGAGCTTTGTAAATAATATTAGAGACAGAGCAATATAGATGTTAAAGACATCTATATTGTTTAAAACTGGAAAGGATGTCTATTAGAAACAATTCCAAATCAGTGGAGAGTAATGATATAAATAGGAAGTGGGTGGGGTATCTCTTCTTAATTATCTTATTAATAGGTTATTTTTTCCTTTGTGTTTTGTCAGTATCCAAAGCTATGGTTGGTAGTGACTGTCCTTAACGTGCTGTCTTTGTGCCCTCAGTATCAAGGTGTTTGAGTAAATATTGGATGTTTTTTATTTATAATCCCGTTTTATATCCCACGTACTTTACGGTAGAGAAATTAAAAACAGAATTTAAACCAGTCAGAAAAATACTTTTCTGAACTGTCCTCTAAATAATGACATCATTTAAAGAAATATTCTTTCAGACTTCAAGCAGGCTGTAAGCATTTAAAGCAAATGCTGTTTAAGAAGCATACCCACACACAATCTCAAACCTATTTATTTTTGAGCATGTCAGAGAAATGTTTTAAATAAACTTAAAAACTCCATTATTTGATACAGCATTTGGTGCTTGGAGAGCACCAAAAATTGACAAAATCATTTACTAACTGGTGATGGGCAATTCCTGTGCAAAGATAAGATTTAATCTGGGTTGGGGATCTGTCTCCTGCCTGATTTTTGTGCTTTGATTTTGTTTCCTTTTGTAGGGTGAAGGAGACCAGTTACCCCCAGAGCACACTGTCAGACAGTATGAAACATCCAAGATCAGGGCTATAAAAGCTGGAACTTTGGAGAAACTGGTGGAAAACCTCCTCACAGCTTTTGGAGATGCGGATTTTTCCTACATCAGCATCTTCCTTGCAACATATAGGGCCTTTGCATCTCCCAGGGCAGTGCTGGAACTTCTTCTGGACAGGTAAGAGCCACTGCTGTGCAGTGGGAATGGCCCCATCATTTACATGACAGGAGAAAGTTGTCAGGAACTTCTTCCCTTGCTTTTGATGGGCATGGATTTAATAACTTGTTGCCAAGAATACTGCAAAATCTAGAATTTCAGCATATACATCCACTCTATAAATGCATTGCTGCTCACATCCCAGCACTCACCAAAGCATAGGTAAGGGAAGTGTACCATATCTGGCTGCTAAAGAACCAAACTGGACCAACACAGCAAAATTAATACAAGTTTCCTCAAAAAAAAAAAACCCAACAGAATGCGTGGACTGCAAAGTCATACCTAGAATAGATTCCAGAATTTTGTTGGATACCAATATTTTCAGACCTAGCTCTTCTGTTTGTAGGCTGCTGATTCGGAACAGGGATTGTACAAACACAAGAATTTGCTACCCCATTCTATTACATCACATGAATATGTGGCCATAAATATTTGCAGACAGCCCAAGAACTGCTAAATGTTGTAAGAATAGCTTTTATGGTCAGACTGTTAAATCATGACTGCTGTGTCTAAATAAATGCTTGGAACACACAGCATTAGTTTCTCACCCTAAATTCTAACTGAGACACGGCTGGGTCAGGGGTGCACTTATTTTTGAAGTGTCATATTTGCTGCACTTTCAAAATCCATGATTCACAGAAATGGTTGCTCTGGCATGAGGTAATTAGGACAGAGAAGTGGCATAAGAACTCCTAGGGTTTAATTTTGGCTCTCCCATTAGGTAGATAAGGAACAAGGCATGGATAAATTATCTGTGCTTTCCTGTCTGAAAAGAATAATCCTGGCTGCTTTGTAGGAATGCTGTCTGGCTCAATTAGTAAAGATAATAACCTGACAGTCAGGTAAGCAGTCAGCTGAGAAGAGAGCAGCCATCCTGGAGAGCAAGACTTGGTTAGTTACATTGACTCTACTGTGCTTTATCTCTCAGTCCATCCCAGTTCTGGTTCAGAATGTGAGAAGTGATAAAAATTGACAGTGGATACGTACAAGAATATAAAAACATTGATGCTCTAAGGAAGTTGGCCCTGCCTTCCTCCTCTCATGCTGATTTAAAGAGGTGAAAATGTCTGGAGAGGGCAGGAAAGCCCAGGAGAACTGTCTCCGTAGACCAGAACTCTCTTTTCTGAGCCCAGTTTTGATCTCTGAGCAAGTTACAATACCCCCTTCTGAGGAATGGGCAGCCTGATCTTGTCAGCATCATCCCTGGCCTTTTATAATACGTGACAGGGTCCACAGGAAATCCTAGGAGGTTACCACTTCCTTCCCTTCTCACAAATCATAGGAGCGTATCGTAGTGCTTAAGAAGCCATGGATGTTTCTCATGGCCTTTTGTATATCATGGATAATCTAGAATTTTATGGCTTGGGAGAAAATACAGATTAAACTTAAGCTGTAAAAGTTAGAATGATTTACATGTAGCTGACGAATATGGACTTGTGAAGAAAAGCAGATGTTATAAGGAAAAAAACCCTGAAAAAAAGATGGATAGTAATTGATTTTAACCAGCTTGGTTTTCATCTCTAGATTAGTTGAGAATAAGTAGCCCAGGGCCTGTGTTTTTGCAACTTTGTTTTTAGTGGTATTTGTTAATAATAAGAGTACAGAGACTAAAGTGGATCTCAGTGCATAATTTGTGTTTTGTTTTGTGTGCCAGTGAAGTAACAATGAAAAAGGCAATCTCAAAAAAAAAGGCAGCACAGTTTTGGCTTTTGTTGACAGTTTTAGTTTCATTTGAAGAGCTTGAGCCCTATCTCTTATTCTTGGGGATAGAGCAGGGTTGTGGAGTAAGGGAACAATTAGAAGTGCTGAGCTCTTGTTTGGTCCAAGGGAGAACAGTGATGTGACCAGAACATAAAAGGCCCTTCCAGCTTTTTACAGGTGAGCAGCTCCTTGAGAGAGAGGAGGAGGGAACAGCGTCCACATCATTTACAGGAGCCATTTTATTTTGTAGGGACATACTCACTGAAAAACTTCCTCCACAGTGTATTTGTGGAAGCTGGGTCACCCTCAAACCCAGTGCATTCAATTTATGCTGGATTGGCTGTGGAAACAGTGCTGCAGAATTGTCTGATGAATGTGCTGGACTTAGACAAACCCAGCTTACTCAAAAATGTCCTGGGAAATGTGCATATCCTATACCCTAACTGTGTGGGGAAACCTGTTGATCATTTGATGCTGTCTGCAGAGTATCCTGTCCAAGCACTGCAGTGCTGACTGAATTTGGGGCAGGAAGCATTTATGGAGTCCAAAAGCAGGCGAAATGCTCTTCCCTGAGTCAGGGAAGCAAATGAAAAAGCTGATGCTGTGCTTAAGAGAAACTTTCATTTTAGAAACAGTTTTAGAAATCTGGTTGTTGCATTTAAAAATTTTCTTTCCTCTGGGACTTCACATTATCCTTTTGCTTTTGATTAAATTTGAGACAGAAGCCCTATTAATTTTTTTAGCCAGGTTCAGCCTATAAAGGTTTCCTTCTAAGATAGATTAGAAGTCACCAGACAAAATCTTGAGCATAGGCTGGTATGCTGAGAAGTGAGTAGGAAGACTTGTGTTTCCAAAGCTATTTAGGAGTAATTGAACATCCCCATCCCTTTAGCATTCATGGGAGTTTGGCATCTAAGTGCAGCAGACAGCTCTGGAAATCTGCCAAGCTTTTAACGCTGTACATTCTGGTATTTTCTAGTTGTTTAGAACAAGTGGGCAGGGAGAGTTAAAAGAAAAATATCCTGGTGGCATTTTGATGTGGAAGCCCTGCATGGAAGTTCCTGGAGGGAAGGAGAGTGGCTCCCCTGGCCCTGGATGTGGGGATACAGTGTAGTGCCTTTGGTATTCCCAGGGAGGTGTTCCAAAGTGTGATGGAAGCCAGAGTTGGTTAGCTGTACAGATGAGGTTAGAAGTATAATGTGTTTTGCCCTGATAACCGTGTTCCTCAGAAGGGGAGCTGTGCTGTGCTTGGCACAGGCACAGAGAAAGTAGCAACCAGTGCCTGTCTGCAGCAGTTTACAGAGAAGGGAATTGAGATTGTTTGTTGGGCAAGTTGGAGCTGGGTAATGACAGTGAAGAACAAGTTGGATTTATGTTTCCCATTCATTCCTTTTGCAGGAGGATGGGGGAGGCAGAAGGGGAGTCGAAGGAATGGGGTCCTGCAATAGCAGAGCGACACGTTTTGGGACAGCACTTTGTGGTGTTTGACTCTCCTGTTCCTGGAGCATCTATTGTTTCGTCTCTTTCTCCTTTGTATTAGGTGGCTTGTCTACTCAACTAGAGAAGTGATTTCACTTCCATGACTCTGTGTGTGTAGGATTCAAACCACCTTATTTTTTTCTGAGGATCTGGCCTTCCAAATTGCTTGTTTCAATGCTTGCAAACTTACTTAGGGCTTTGTTTGGGGCCATTGCAGAGACCACCTTTCCTTATAATTTCTGAGTTATTCAGGGCATTTTCCTCCCTCCCTCTTAACAGAGATGCAGGGATGCATTTTCCACTCTATTTTCCAGTATTTAAACATTCAGTATTACCCATTACATTCTGGTCTCATTTGCTTAGTCAGTCCCTTTGAGTGCAGTCTGTAACTTCCCAAATGCCAAGCAAGGCTGAAAAGTTCTGTGGGCTACAGGATCCTTTTGTTTCTCTTGTCTCTTTCTGTATGCAAAGCATTCCTACAAGGCTGGGCAGTGAAAGGCTCTTTGTCCGGGAGCTGGTGAGAACAGAGTGCTGGAAGGCTGCAGAAAGGCTGTTCTTTACATCACTTGTGTTGTTAACTCCTCCTAACCCGTATTTAATGACCTGTTGTTCATGGAGAGATGAGAGATAGGCAGAGATTTACATCTGGCAACACAAGGAAGCGTTACATCCTTCTCCAGTTTTTGCACAGAAAACTGCCTTCTCTTCATTGCCGTCTTACAGATTTCTCCTGTAAAACTCAGCTTGTGTTCTCTAGTGGGATTTCAACACAAGTGCCTAATGTTCTGCAAAGACATATTTAATATTTCATGCAATAGTAGGACAGTGACTTTGGGACTCATCTCAATAATTTTTCCTCAAAAAAATTAACGGCAAGTTTTGAAAACTGAATATAAAAATTTAATTTCTCTTAAAAAAAATTTCCCTAGCAGGGGGAAAGTGCCTTTTGTCTACTGGGTGAGATGTGTTTTAGGCATCCTGCAGAGTAGATGGCAGTGGAGAGTGAAATCCTCTCCCTTTAAAAACAGGTCTGTGATTCTTATATACAAAGCCTTAGACTAATGCTTGAGAGGAGCATAAAGCTGCCACCACTTTGATCCATTGAAGTGTTTTTGGATGAGTTCTGACATGAACCTTTAGAACAGAAACAGCTCACTGTGTCCTCTCCATCGTTGTTGTAGCACAAGCACTTAAGGATGCACTTGTTTTAACTCTTCAGATTGAGATGGATAAAATCAGCTTGTCTTATTCTGGACAGTGTGTAATCATTCACCTTCATTAAACCTGCCTGTAGGGAGCCATGGAATTCTTAGTGGATAATTATGGAGCTGTATATCTGAAACAATGGGCACTCCTGCTGAAAATGAAGTACATTATCATGCCTGCAAGGCACAGGGCTCTGCCTTGTAGGTAAGAGATTTCCCTTCGGCACTGGTGGAGTTGTGCCCACGGTTCTCTCTTTCCCAGTGGTGTTTTCACAGCATCGTGGGCTTTTCTTACTGATATCATCGGGAGTTTGGGCACAGAGTGAGCACTTGTCACCTAGGAAACCTTGAAATAACACTTGGGAATGGCAGGTGCTGGAGACACAGAAGCTGTATTGGGGAAGGTGGCTGTGTTACAGTCTCATTGCACACTGGAATATTGCCCTGGGAAAGGATGGAGTGAAAACAAGCAGAAGGGTCTTAGAGCTGTGAGCAAAGATGCTGTTTTGGGTGATTGCTCCTGTGTGTGGGCTGCTTCATATAAATTAACAAATTAGGTTGGAAGATACTGGCTCTTTCTTTGGGATATTTTCCCTCCTAAATGAAATAATCTTCAAGGTCCTTGGTTCTGCCCACCTGTTGAGATTCCTTGTAGTTTGAGCTGGAAGTGCTTTGTAGTTGTTTATGGTAATTGTGTATGAATGATGCTATTTGGGATTTTACTTCCATTCACTAGAGTTTCTTCTAAACATCCATCTCCTTTTTCAGGTTTGGAAACCTGGAGACCTCAAGCCATGGAGAAGTGGCAAACCTGAATTCCTTGGAATCTGAGATGGTACTCAGGGCGTAAGTACGGATTTGCACTGTGGAGCAAGCCCCAGACAGGATTTGGTCTTGGTGGAGGATGTGAGCAGCAGAGCTGTTGTTTCCCTTGAAAATTCACAGCGCTGTTTGCATGCTTAAACAAGCTTGTGGAAAGGCCAAATACCAATTGTCTTGTAACATATCCAATAATACAATCCAGGCATCTTTTGCCGGGAAATTGTTTTGGAATTAGACATGAAATGAACACATGTAGGCCAACATTTTGTTGATTAAACAAAGCAGGAGTGTTTGTTTCCTCTGCCTTATCTGTGGCAGTAAGTGGTTATTGCTTATGAGTGATTTTATTGTCATTACAGCAATGCCTGCAGAGCAAAGCAAAGCTGAGGGTGACTCAGGCAACGTGTGCACATGGATCTTTTCCATTAGTGCCCTGTGATTTACAGTGCTGCTTTTAGAGTGAAATTTAAATTCTGAGGTCATCTTCATTTGCAAAAGAAATAGCAAAGCAGTTTTGAACTGCAGTTTAAATGAGAAAAAGGCGGTTTGGCTGTCCTCCTAGAGTTTTATCTTTAGACATTGGGTGTAAAATGTGCCTTAGGTCATGAGCATTTGTACTTTGACATCTGTAGTTTGCATGCACTGTGGCATACATGGTTATATTTGATTACAGAATGAAGATGCTTGATTCTTGTCAGTGTTACTGGTTTTCTGTTCCTCTTGCCCCATGGGACTTGACATAGGAGCTCAACCCTCAGTATTTCCTGGCTGGTAAAATATTTTGCTCCCATTTTGCCCTGAGAACTCCTCAAAGAACAGCTGTTAGTTAGAACTTGGTTACAGGCACCAAGGAGGCAGCGTTATGTCATGGGTAGAAGCAATAACAGCCAGCCAGTGGTTCCCACGCTTCATCCAGACTGAGCTCTAGGGTCTCTTCCAACTTTGGGCAAACGGTTTGACGTCTCCTGATCTCAGTCATAAAACATGAGCTAAAGCTTTACCCTTCCTACAGCATAGCTGAAGGATTTACACTGGGGGTGATAATTTCACCAGTATAAACCATGGTAGGATTAATCCCCCAGCTGCCTTTTTGTGGACCCAGAGGACTTTGATGATGAGATGGAGAGAAAAGGGGTGAAAGTAATCTTGATGTTACGTGTGTCACTTGTGCTTTGGGCAAAATGCATCAGTTTTTAGTTATACCTGCAGGTGAGTGTGGAAGCAAATAACATTTAGTAGGAGAGTGTTTGGTTTTGTTTGATTCTTTGTTTGTTTTTAGTGAAATTATTTTCCTCCTGACATACATACAGTTTACCAGCCTTGTCAGTTGCTTCCTGCTGCATCAATGCTTTGTTCCTTGGCACGTAACACCTTTGCACAGCCAGGGACAGACCAATGGATGGAGCCTGTGGTCCTATTCCTGTGGTAGCTCAGCTTCTGATGAATTTTCTGACAGATTTTTCATTAACGTAGTTCAGAACAGCTGATTTTTATCCTTTGGCCTTCATAAGATACCTTTTATGTGTGAATTTGATATCTTGACTCAATCCGTGTCTATAAAAAGTTCAGCAATGAAGTTGTCAACAAAGTTATTTGTCAGGTATATATACATGTTAAAACAGATCCCATATAAATATGAATTCACGTTCCTTCCCTAAAAATTTCCATTGCTTTCAGTTGCTCTGGCTACTTGTCTCTTAGATAGAATTAATGGTATCTGGAAAGCGTTTGGCTTTGTAGTCCTGTTGTGAAACATGTACTTCTGGCAGTTCAGGTTTTCTCTTGTCTGGGATAATTCCAATATAATTGCATTTGCCCTCTTTTCTCATAGAACAGAAACATGATATAATTGTGCTCTTGGTTTTATATGACTTGGAGAAATAGGAGGAAGCAGCAGTAGAGCCTTGCTATTTCTTGCCATTAACTCTGTATTTCTTAGAGGAAAAAGATCTCATGGGGAAGCCTGTGGTCTGTGGCCAGAGACCTTCTACATTCATCAGACTCCTGTTGTGACAGCTCAGAGGCTTTAAAAAGCCAGTTGGGTCATTAGAAGTGGGATGCAATTTAAAGCATTTCCACTGGTTTGACACAAAAAAAGGCTGCAGAAGTTAAGAACAACTGCAGAAGGAGAGTTTATGACTCCTTAAAATACCTAATGGAGCCTGAAAGGAAGGGCAGCAAAAGCTGGGGGTATGTGTGGAAGGAACATTGTCCTGTGTGGTGCATTGTAAGCCCACAGGTTTATGTTGAAATTCTCTGTTCTTTTTGCACTTGTAGTATAGAGCTGTGATGGATTTTGAGGAGAATGCCTGATGTTAATGATCTGGTTTTTCAAAAATTATGTGAATATTCCATGCAGTGTTTATGTACCTGCTTCAGTGCTCAGAACCTGCAGATCCTAAACTAGGGCTTAAGCACATTTGTGGCACAGCCTTGTTAGAGTGGCTTGTGGGACCTTTAAGCCTGCCCTTCTGTTCCCAGTGATTCCACACTGCTGCAGTGATGGGTAGTTGTTACTGAGCCAAGGTCCCTTCATCTGTGTTCAGAAACATGCCCATTCTGCCAAGGGGATTTTCTCCTCTTCACTTGAACATCATTCCTATCATTTTTTGGGCTGCTGGAGTGGTCAAAAAATTTTATTTTTCAACAGGGATCTGACTTAATTACATTTAATATATGGTTTAAACAAAGGTACTGTACTTTTCAAAATACAGTAGAGTATCTACTGTACAGTAAATCTTAGAGTTGTGAGTAAACTCATCAAACCATCTCAAGTTTTGTAAGCTTCAAACAATCTGCCTTTTTTGTTCCCTCTCAGGACCCACCTTAGCTTTTTATGTTTGGTAACTTGCTTTCCACACTTCTCACTACTTTCAGTCAGTCAGACAGTTCATGATCACAAGTAACAGAAGAATAAGGTCCAGAAGAGATTATATATTCCAGCTAAACATCTCAGTTAGATGGACTTCAGCCTATGTTTCTAGAAATGTGATGCTGTGTCTCTTAATTGTCTGATAAGAGAGTTGAAGGGAGTAGCTTATTTGACCCTCTGCCTCCTATAAGTAATTTTTTTTCCTTCCTGTTACCATATCAACAAGATTGCCTTGTGCTGTGTCTCATGCTGCATGTTTTTGTGTCAAGGGGTGACAGACTTCCCTACTCATCGTAGGTTGTTGTTGTCTTTGGAGTGTTCTGAAGCATGGCTTCTGTTCACATGCAAAAAAATGTGTAACACACCAAGGTGTGTGACAATTCAGAATAAAACCACATATATGTTAAACATGAATGAAGTATCAGCATGATTAATTGCATTAAGAGTTAAAGAGAAATTAATAAAATTTCTTCTATAATTCAGTTATGTTCTTGCCTTTTAAATGAGGTTGTATAGTTCAAATTGGTATTGTTCAAATTGGTGTTGCTTGGTAATGTCACCTGATGAAAAGCAAATGAGGAAAGAAAGTAAAGCAAAAAGTAGTTCTTTCTCTTACTCATGTCTGATGTGAAGGCTTGTTGTATCTTATCAGGCAGAGCCATGGAAAACCTGGATGGGATAATCACCTCCTTGAGATCTTCAGCACCTTTATGTATTCTGGGAAGGGGGTCAGCAAGCCAGACAACTGATGCAGTGTGGGACCTCCAGTCCTCCCCAAATGGCCAAGTGTACTGCTCAGGAGATGGAAATAATGCTTTTGGTGCTAGGACCTATCACTTGATCTCTCTTTGGAGCAGAGCAGTTCCTCAGTTAACTGTTAACTCTGTTAAAAGGTTGAGGTTTCTGTGCAGGGTGGTCTGTGCAACAACTCGTGCCATTTTCCTCTTCCAGTGAAGGACAGTGTTAATTTTGATTTCTGGGCAATCAGTCCACTTCTGGCAGATAGCTGCTCCCAAAGAACAGGCTCCATGAATTTAAAGAGGTGATGTGTTAAAAGAGCAGACACCGCTTTCTCCAAAGGTTGACATTGAAGACCAGGCTGAGGATTGGAACTGAGAAAGGAACATAAAGCCTTCACAGTCTAAAATGTTGTAGCTGCTTGTCCCTTCTGGGATTCAGTGTCTTTGCAGGATCCTGAGATGCTTCTGGGTAGTGTGAGGATCCTAAGCCAGGCCAGGACACTGGCATCCCTTGCTCAGCCTGTGACACCTGGGGAGCTGAGGCAGTACATCAGCTAGAGGTGCTGAGCTGGCTGTCACCACTTTTAAAGATTTGTGTCAGTGCAGTTCCCAGAAGTGATTCATTGCTGTCCAGACACACAAAAAGCCATCCAGGCTGGCAGTCCAGGCTTGTGTGTGATGTTTGCATTTGGGGAAGTCTAGTTTAATGTTAACTGAATCTAGTTCCTTGGAGACTTTACTGAAAATCAGAGGAGTACAAACCTGGGGTTACCTGCAGGAAAGGTTTTTTAAGAGGCAGACAATGTTGCCATGTTGGTCTGTGGACTTGGACCGTGATTATTTGTTTGTTTGCTTTCCAGAGGTCTAACATTAGTGCTGCCGTGGCTTTTGAATCTGTGAGTAACAGCAAAAAGTCCTTTCAAGCCTCCTCTTGGACTACAAGGCTGTGGTTTCCTTCTGTTACTAGCTTGGGAGTCCATTGGTGGTGCTTTCCCTCAGATGGACAACGGGCCACAGAAATGAATCAAAATACTTGGGGCTTTTTTGCTTGTCTTGAATGTCAGCTTGTAGTTGCATCTGCTTTATTATCAAAATGTGGAATTTATTTGTTATTAAAACTTGGAATGTGGCACAATTGAAAACCGCAGACAAAGCAACTTGAAGCTAAACTGAAACCTTGTTTCATTCCATAGTATTTGGGGGAAATAGTTCAAATAGAGAAAATAAAGCAATTATTCAGTGACCACATGGCATGTCTTGCATGTTCACCTCTCCTCTTCTGCATTAAAATAGCAAATACCAAAACCTTCAATGTAGTACCACAGCATTTGGAGCTTTTCATAGTGACAAGCAAACATTCTCCCATGGCTTTTTGCGCATTTAGATCTTCCTGACCAAAACCTTGTCTTTTGGTTCCTTCTGAACCAAACAGTCCCACTGGAAAACAATGTGCACTGTTACAGCACTGCAGAAGTAAAAGTGGGCCTGAAACATTGGACTCCAGGACAATAGACACCAAAGGAATGTGAGATAAATGGAAGAAAAGTGGCTGGAAGTTTCTGATGCCTGGGAAATCCATGGTGGGGAGCAGTTAAGATGCATTTGGGAGAGCAACAATCATTCATTCCAGTAAAGCAAGTTAAGCTCAAACAACATCAGAAACCAGTGTGGTTACGTGAGAAGCAGAGTCAAACACAGGGCAGTGGAAGAGTGGGAGAGTTATGAAAACAACCAGAACCAAGCAGAAAAGAATAATTAGAAAGAAAAATAATGATTGGCATCTCATTAAAACAAAGAACGGCTAGCAGAGCTCTTCACTTAGCGGCTTCACGTACGTCCCAGCAAAAGTCTCCCATATGTTATTGAACAAGTTTTTTCCAAATCAGAAAGAGCTGATCATTTGCTGGAAGTCATCATCAGGACGGTATTTATAAACAAACTGGGTGTGAAAAGCCACTCTTGAAGCAGCCTTTTCTTGTGGTTTGCTTACATTTTACCCCGATGTAACAAGCAAAACTGAGAAAATACAGGTGACAATTTAGTCTGTGTGAGCAAGCCTGAGAATTACTGCCTGGACAAGTAGAGGAGAGGCAGTAGCCATCTGTAATGAGTCTTTTCTTGATGGACTTAAGAATGCATTTGGCAAATTATAGCTAGTTTTGTGCACATTCTTATAGAATTTCATAGGCAATTAATCATTTAACCTCTTTTTGCAACTGAGGTTCCCGCTATTCACCTCACGTGTTGAGATTCCCTTCTCATTCTTCCCCTGTACTTGGCACTGGTGAGGCCACACCTTGAATGCTGTGTCCAGCTCTGGCCCCTCAGTTTAGGATGGACATTGAGTGCTGTGTCCAGTTGTGTCCCCTCAGTTTAGGATGGACATTGAGATGCCTGAGCGCGTCCAGAGGAGGCAATGAGGCTGGTGAGGGGCTGGGAACACAAACCCTGTGAGGAACGACTGAGGGAGCTGGGGTTGTTCAGCCTGGAGAAAAGAAGTCTCGGAGGTGACCTTATCCCTCTCTACCACTCAATGAAAGGTGGCTGTAGTCAGGTGAGGGTCGGTCTCTTTTCCTGCTGACAGAACAAGAGGACACAGTTTTAAGCTATGCCAGGGGAAGTTTAGGTAAGACATTAGGAAAAAAAATCTTTACTGAAGGAGTGATTGGGCACTGGAATTGTCTCCCCAGGAAGGTTGAGGAGTCACTGTCCCTGGTGGTGTTTGAAAGAAGACTGGATGTGGCACTCATTTAGTTGAGGAGGTGTTAGGTCATAGGTTGGACTTGATGATTTCAAAGGTTGTTTCCAACCTAGTTAAGTCTGTGATTCTGTGAAATCCCGTCTTTAATTCCTATCAGATCCTGTGAGGACTGCTAGAGTTGCCTTCCCAGTAGAGACAAGGCCAGGCAGAATTTCCATGTGGTGGGAGGGTCTCATTTCCCACCCCCGCTGTGCCCTGCTGAGCTGACAGAGCTGTTGGAGCTGCCACAGTCCTGTCACCTTCTGTGCAGCTCATGGGCAGAGGGGGGTGGGGGAGTTCTTGGACCCAGTTTGTGAACAACAGGCTCAGATACTCTTCTCCACCTACCTGGATAGGTTTTGGAGGCTGAAACCTTTGGAGACGGGCTCCAAACAAAGCTGGTGTAGAAATTAGGCAGCTTTCTGTTAGGTGTGAAGCTTGAAAGCATTGCTTAGCAGAGCCTGGAGTCTGTGGCCAGCAGCACAGGAGTTAAGCATTAAGGGTTTTTTTCTATAGGCAGAAAAGGAAGAATTTATAACTCATAATCAACCCTTGAAAACTGTAGTCTGTAGTGTTTCTTTCCTGTCTGAGCTCTTGGAAGGCCCCTGTTCCTATCTAAGTCTGTTGAGTCTCACACAAACAGAGTTTCTTTGCAAGGGCAGCAAATACAAAGCTACTGCAAGATACGGGCAAGTGTCCAGCCCATTTCTGGAAAGCTGCATTATTCCCTGACACTCCAGCAGAACAGCTGGGCAGCAGGAGGTTACTAGGGCACAGTCTACCTCTTCTCTCTTTCCTATTTCCCCTCTTCAAATCACTGAAATGATTTTGTTGGCAAATTCAGTGTCTGTAACAGCTGTGAACTCTTCACCCTGCTCTGGGAGACTGTACCTGTCTTAAACTCTGTTTATTATTCAGCTTAAGAAAGTGGCCACTGACCAAGCCTCTGGAAACTGAGCTTAGTGTAGAGAGTGTGGGAACAATATTCATACAAGAACTTGCCCTATGGAGAGGCTCCCCCTTCCAAATCATGGCTGAATTGGTGAATTATTGAAGGAGTAGAATACCTAGCCTGCGTTTTGGTGTTGGGACTGGGGGGGGATGGTGGTTTGTGATGTGGGTGGGGAAAAGGAGCATGGAGCAGGAGGAAATGCACTATTTGGGCATGGGGTGAGGCACAGTGTTCCCTGCCTGTGGTGGGAATGAGAGGAAGATGCTGTGGGCATAGGACAGTGGTGTTTGTGACTGTTGGTGCTGCTGTGACAGCATTCTGGGTGTGTGTAGGGCTAGAGAGGACAACTGATTCTGGGAGGGTGGTGGGAGAGTTTGGGAGCATCTACTTGTTGTGGGCTTTCCTGGCCTTGGGATGTGCAGCTGGTCTGGCACTGTTGGCTGTGTTACACCTTGGAATGAAACCTGAAATCCAGAACGTGTTTGCATGTTAGTTTTTGATTGTAAATACTTTTTGTACCTCTGAAATTGTAATTCCAGCATTTCTCCTGTCAGCAAACCTAACCAAAGAATATTACCAACAGATTTCCAAATACTTTAACTGAAAATTCAAAGTTGCCACGTTATCAAAACAAGAAGGGAAAGAAACAACAGACTTAAATGGATGCAACTTGTATGAAATCTGTCTGATATTAAAAGTTAAATGAGTTTTGAGGAAAACCTACACAATTCAGATGAGACACAGAGAGTGGGAGAAACTGTCTTTACTGTTTCTTAACTATTGGTTTATTTTGGATGCTGCTGAGCAGCTGAGTTAACCAGAGACTGCTGTGGTTTCCCAGCTTGCAGCAGGAATGTGCCAGTATTTGTACATAGCTCCAATAGAGTTTCCTGTGCTGGAAGAGACTTGAGATATAGGAATGGTTTAGAGACATGGAAAGTTCAGGGCCTTTTTCTCAGGAAGTTTAGCTGTTTATTGTGCCTTTTGTTCTAAAATAAGGAGCCTAAAGTTTTAAGAAAAGTGGTTATTTTTTAGTAATTTTCTATTTTTGCTACACCAAGTTGAAAATTGTCAACAACATTGAAAATTATTTCTGGAAAACCATAGCTTAAATTGTTCTATCTTCTTACAAAATCAAGTTGAAATTATGATAAATTCCTGCAAATATAGGATCTAAGGGCATTCCCACAAGCATATATTGTACAGTTTCTAAGTACTAATCTAATGGATGGGTGTGGATGAAAACCTACATAAATCAGGAAAAGCAAACAAAGACATCACTCCCCCCCTTGGCTTCAGGCAGGGTGGAAACCACGAACCACGCTGAGTCATCAGCTCTGCTTTCCCCTCATCCCCCTCAGTCTGTAGGATTGTCCATGGGTTGGTGTTCTTTTAGCTGCATGTATCTAAGAAAGTCTGGGATAACTTCCCTGGACAAGATCCAGTGGTCCTACTACTCCTAAAGCATCCTTTTCCTGCTCTGCCAGCATGAGCGGGACACTCTTTTTGCATGCAGGAGGTTGATAGCGCCTCCTTGGTTTGTGCTGAAGATGAAACCAAACTCTGCTGATACATTTTTTATCACTAGATTAGCAGGATCACTGTGTCTCCTAGGCTCTCTTGGCACTCTCAGGCTGACTCTGGCATGGGCAGCCTTGTGCTGCAACGAGGGTTTTATCCTCCCAAAGGAGGCAATCCCACTCGCTGTGTGTGCCTGTGGTGGTTAGGTTTGGGATTGTCTCCTTTTTCCTCCGTGAAAACCACAGTTTCACGAGCAGGCAAGCTTTGTACTAAGACTGTAGATAAGGAGGAACATGGCAGAGAGGGATATGCAGCTCCAGTATGGTCCCCAGACTCTGCAGCTGATGAAAGGCCCCAGAGGAAGCATTTGATTTAGCATTTCCATGGGAAGGAGCCATGAATACCTTGTTTCCTCCCTGCTATTTTCCCACAACATACCAGGGAGTGGTTATGGAGCAAACATTGAGCTTTTCCCAGTGGCCCAAGATGGAATGAAGAAATTATGTTGTACTGTTGATGGGGTATGTAATGTCTGGTGGTTGTTAAAGATGACTGTGGTACAGCTCAGCACAGATACTTCAGGTGGGCTGTGAATGTCTCATGTGTTTGTTGTTCTGTTGGATACAGGTACACTCAGTTCCATTTGGATGCAAACACTGTGTTCTCTCTGATTACTTGTAGTGAAATAGCATCAGTTTTACGGGCCTGGCTCGATCAGTGCTCGGAGGATTTCAGGGAGCCCCCCGACTACATGTGTTTGCTGAAGTTGCTGGATTATCTGAAGAACAATATGCCCAATTCTGACATGGAGAGTAGGGTGCAGAACCTCTTGAAGCAGTTTCAGAACCAAGAAGTAGAAGCTGTTGGTGAGTTACCATTCCCTTCTCTCTTTCTGTCCTCCCAGACTGTAAGATGCCCCAGGGATTTATGTGCAGTACATTTCACCACCTCTCATGCTTATCAATAATATTGTGAGGCTCACCAGTGACTTTTGTCTTGTTTTTTTTGTTTTTTTAAAAGGAAACCCAACCTCTGTGTGAGGCTGCAGGCTCTGTGAGGGATGAAATAGTGTTACAGTGTGAGGTGCCTATGTCTGTTCATCCTAGGGTGGCTTGGGCAATCCAACACTTCTCTAATATTTAGCCAAAGCTTTGAGATTGCTGCAGCAGCCAACTGGTTAATTGTCAGCACACTTCCCATGTCACTGAGTTAAAACACACAGCTGCTCTCTAGCTGGGCTTCTCACTTAACCTGTCCCCGCTCCCCCAAAACCCCAAGCAAACAGAACACAGAGTGCAGAGCTGTGACAAAATACAGCGTGAGTCACAAGCTTTGTCCTGCAGCCTTTTTTCCTAGCTACCCTCTTGTCAAAGGAAGTGCCTGTGGGTGTTTTTTCCTATTGGAGTGCCTGGCTGCTGGTATCCAAGGACAGAGGAAAATCTTACGTTATTGGGGGTCAGTCTGCTGGAACAATGGTGAACTGTAGTCACACAAAAGTCACACAAACCTGACACATCCCCGTATCCTGGTCAGAAAGCTTCCTGTGGCAGAGCTGGGAAGTGGGGAGAGCTCACACAGGGTGGGAATGAGAACTGGAATCAACTTCCAGCTTTGGTAGAGGAGTGAGAGGGAATAATTCATGGCATAAATGATAAAGGAAATACCAGAAAAAACCCTGCTTTCATTCCATTAAAGTCACACCTGCCAGATGCTCCAGAAATACCATGTCAATGCATAATACTGTGAAATGCCAAAATAATCTAAATAACTCAGTCATGAACAGAAAAAGGAGTAATGCCCAGAGCCCAGGCCTTTACTGAGCACAGGTAAGGGAACAGGGTAGCTAAGATGTCGCTAGTGCTGACGTTTCCTGGGCTGGGTTCCCCGAGCTCAAACAAGGAAAACTCATGAGAACTATATTTGGGTTCATCTGTTCTTCAGAGTGAACAGAAGTTCCCAGCAGCCTTGCTCCTGTATTTGTTTCCTCAAGTGACAGCTGAAAACGTTCTTTTTTTGAGTCAGAGGTGGGCCAATAGGAATGATAACATTTTCTAAATTGTGGCAGAATAGATGTTGGTTATTAGAGTAAAATAAGAGGAGAGCAATGAAATTAAGCTGTGGTGTCTGCAGAGAAGAGTTTTAGGATTGCCTTGCTTTTATCAGAACTCCATCTTTGTACATTTTCTTTCAAAATTCCTGATACATTTTCTGAATTGTTGATAATTACTGTTCCTGCTGGGCTCTGAATTTTGAAATTTGGGCTCTAATCCTACAGCTTGGTTTGGGTAATCAAACCTCTGTTCTGTGCTGGCATCAGCAATACCAGTAGATTAGATTGCAGTACCAGATATGAAGATAAAAGCTGCTTCTGGCCTTAATTCTTGCAGGTTGAGCAAGCAAAACAAGGAGAGGCAGAGGTTGCAGGGTCAGGAGGGGCACGTGCTTGCTCCCTGTGCAGTCAAAAGGCAGTCAGACTTTGAGAGGGCTGAGTGGATCAGAGGGGTCTTAAGATGATGAGATACTTGAGTACAAAGGGATTCCAGCTTGTTGGAGAGTAGGGGAAAGACTGCTTACACATCTATGAAGGAGAAAAAGAGGGATAAAGAAGAAAAGGAAAATTTACACTGTGCTTCAGGACCTCGTTTTAAGCCTGCTGTGAGGTTTTGCGTAGGGCTGCAACTCAGTGGTGAGGATTTGCTGTTGAATTTCAAGAGCCAAAAGGAAAATGAGATTTTACAAAGCCAAAAGGAGTGAGATTCTTGTAGCTGTCCAGTCCAAGTCCATTTAATGATTCAAATTCTTACAGAACAGGAAAAGTAGCGCTAGAACAGAGGTCTCCATTTACCCCTCTGAGTTCTGCCAATAAATTGTGCAATTCAAATGTACAGATGGAAATCAGCCTGTAGACATAACTTGTTACATCAAAACTGTAGCATTTTACATTGGTGATTATATTCTGTTAATTACTGGAGGAAGGAACAATGAAGTATTTTGAAAAACAATGATTCTCTATCACATTATCTCCTGTTGTTGCTTTAATGCTTAGTTTTAACCGGGTATGAAGTCTTGCATAACACTCTTTGTTTTTGTAAATTAAACCTCACCAGTAGTAAACGCAGTACTTTGGTTGTTAGTCTTTGACAAGTCCCTGTTTTTCACTCCCTCCTTATGGGAGTTACTGTTGCCGTACAGTAAAAGGGATTAGGATTTATTTTCAGGGAGTTTCTGTTAGTCTTCCTCTTCTACCATGGGAAACAAGGGCATATTTCTTGGTGTTTGAATTTTTTGTTCCCAACTTCTGAGAGCCAAAAGGTGACATGGCAGCAGCTGTGGACCCTTTCCTTTCTGCACTGGGTCAGGTCCCTCAGTGAGGACAGTTCTGCTCTCTTACCTCCTCTCTGCTGCCCAGTGCAGACTTAGAAGAACGGTTCAGCAGAATATTGTAGGTGCTCACTGTATTCCATTTCCTGGGAAAAATTCCCTGAGAGAAAAGATGAGGGCTGCTAGAATAAACTCTCTTCAATACAGCCCATGTAGCTGCAAAGGGTGCCAGGAAATCTGGTATCTTCTTTTATTTCTGGATAGAAGAGCATTCCTAATGCAGTATTTTGGGGGTATAACTGCAGCCTCGTGCCTTTGTAGTTTGATTTTTTTTTTTTCAGATTATAAATACTGAAAAGTAGATTAACAAAACTCTGCAGTGTCAGTAAGGAATTTTTATGGGGTGGTGGTGATGTTTTTTCTTTCAGAAGAATAATTAGCAAATGGGTCAAGCCACTTCTCTGCTAAGATTTGTTCTATTTATTCTACCTTTTCTTTTCTAATTTAATCTTCTGATCATTTTTCTCACTCAAATGGCACAGTGGGGCCGTTACATCAGGCAGGGCCCTTGGGGCGTTCTGCTGTAATACAGTGATGTTGCAAAATAAACACCTGCTTTGATTCATTGTTTGCTGTATAAATTTACTGAGTGTTGTTTTCCATTCTGGCCAGATGGGTTTTGTAGCACTTCCTCCTGTGGCCTGGTTGATGGAGAGGAGCTGGAGATCAGCAATCCAGAAGAATTCTCCTCTTTTCAAGACCATGTTGTGGCAGAACAGTTGACATACATGGATGTGGTATGTAGAGTATTGCATATAACTTTATAAAGTAATAAATTTTTAAAGTTACATTGCATTAAGTATAGGGTTCCAGAACAGGACTGCTGCTGGGACACAGAACACAGCTCTGTGGTTATTCCAGCTGTTTCAGTCATTGGGTTTTTTCCTTCTGTCTTTTTATTTTTATTATTTTTATTTTTTTTTTAACGTGTAGCCTCTTTTGCAAAATTTTTTTGGCAGTGAGAAAAAGCACATTTTATCTATATTACTGCCTGGCTTAAAGATGTCTAGGTACTCTGGACTGTAATTCTCAGATTTTGCTTTGTCTGTATACCATTATATAAAATAGATACCATTATATAAAAAAAAATTGTCTTGGTTATGCAGCTGATATAAAGGTATCCCTTATTTTCCCACTATTGTTTAGCTGACGGTTGTTTTGGGGCATCAAGCCTATAAAGAAAGAGTATGCCAAAGTATATTTTAAACTAAGAGAGAACCAATACTTATCCTTAAGTACCATATTAGATTTAGATCAAATTTGTCCTCTAAACCTGTATTTCTTCTTGTGGATAAGGAAGATTTAGGAGAAATCTGCTGGCTTACCTCACCTCTGTTTCACTCTAGATGCTCTTCAGAAGAGTTGTGCCCTACCACTGTTTGGGATCCATCTGGTCTCAAAGGGATAAGAAGGAAAACAAGAACCTGGCTCCAACTATCAGAGCCACCATCACTCAGTTCAATGCAGTCACCAAATGTGTCATCAGCACTATCCTGGGGACCAGGGAGCTCAAAATCCAGCAGAGAGCCAAGATCATTGAGAAGTGGATTAATATTGCACATGTAAAGCATTTGTTCTGTTTAATGTTTTTTGGGTGGGTGCCTTGGAGTGAAGGAGTTGGGAGAACAGAAAGGGGGTTGTACACATTGGTCCTAGTCCATCTTACCTCTAATGTTTTCTATTTTTAACTGATTTTTTGTGATACCAAATGAATATTGCCCTTCCTCTCCTCAGTTCTTCCCCATCATGGAAATGGGGTTGGTACTTGGCCATGCCAAAGCTTTAGAGAAGTCCAGATAGCTGATATCAGTAGCTCTTGTACACTGATGGAATCCCACCGTTGTGGGAAGCCACTGGCCTGAGCAGGCAGGACTTCACCAGCACATGGAATCACCTCCCTGTCCTCCATGTGCCTCAGCAGAGCTTCCAAAATGATCTTATAGCAGATGCCATGTTTGTATCATGTTTTTCCTGGTCTTTGCAAGAAGTGGGTTTTTCCATGCCTGCTTTACGTGACTCTAGTTTGCTAATTTCCTAGGTTTTAGTATTTTACTGTAACCTTCCTAATTCCCTTTGGGGCACTGGGCAGCTGGCAATAAATGCGACCTCTCTGGAAGAGATCATTTCAAGCACTTCCATGTGGATGTGTGTTGACTTCCAAGAATCACACGGATTCTTCTTGAGCTATACAGAACAGTCAGAAAAAGCTGAAGGCAGAGGCTTTCTAACCTTGGCAACTTCTAGTACTTCCAGAGGCAGCTTTCAGTCCTGGCACCTGAGCTCTGGCAATTGCATGGTTCAGGAAGCTGGTATGGGGAAGGTCTTGGACCTCTCCTGTGGCACTTATATCTGCTTGTTTTTGTCATCTTCTGATGGATGCTTTATTGCCTGTTAGGAAGTTTGATTTCCAGTTTCTAACTGCAGATCTGAGTTGCAGAGGGCACCAGCTAAAAGGGCCTTCTTCCTGGGGCAGGCTGGACAGAACTTCCTCATCCCAAAGCAGAAGGGAGGCCCGGGGAAGTCAGGAAAGGCACTGCCCTCATCCCACTCACTCTGTGAATGGAGAACTTCGTTCTACACCCCTTTTGATTCTGTGCTTCTCCCTTTATTTAATTCATACTTTCTGTGCTTCTCCCTTTACTGAATTCATTAAATGCTCCAGTTGTAGCATGAAGCACATGAAAAATGTATGTGCACACTGCAGAATAATGGCACATGTACAGCAGCTGGGTGCACATACACTTAGCTGCCCACTTCTGAAGAAAGCTGCTTGCTTTGTGCATGCAAATGAATGTTTTGAATAGTTAGGTGCCTGAATTAGAAAATAATCCACTCATTAAAGTACAGTTACTCACCAACAACTAAACTTATCAGCACGGAGTTCCACATTTGTTATCTCTTCATGACTTTTGGATCCATTTTCTTGGTTCAAAAGATAAACTGAATACTTTCTCTACTGCCAGCCCTCTCTGCTCCACCTAGATCTAAGGTTCCTGAGCAGGAGCAGCCAGTTTCACTCAAACAATATTTTCTTTAAAAATAAAAAGTAAAAATGAAATCATTGATGTCCTGTTATGCTTAAGATTTTTAAAATCAAAGCTGTTTCTGCACAGGATTCTTTCTGGTTTTCCCTCTGTGAAGGACGCAGCATGAAACAAAGTTATTAAAACCAGTCTTAGAAATTCTTCTTACATGCAAATGAAAGCTTGCTCAGGTTTAGTGTGCAGTCGGTTGAATCACTGAGAAACTAAATCCAGTATTAAATGAAATTCCTACTGTGCTCTAAATTATACAGCGTCCAGTTAAGTCAAGATGGTTCCTAATTGGATCTTCCAGTTCAAACTCCTGTTGTACTGAGAAGAAACAAGAAAAGCTGATAATTTGTGCCTCTAAATTCGTGTTTTCCCCAACCTAAATGTCAGGTTGAACAAAAAGAAAGGTCTCATTCTTTAACATGTCAGTCTCTGGAGAAGAGCTATTAATGTGGCTTTTTTTTGGCCCCAAACCATGCAAAAATACCTTTCAGATCTAGTGAGTCCTGCCCCATGATCTTGAACTTGATCTTTATCTGACCCAAGTGTCCACCTGCTTCAGGTGCTGTTGGCCCAGGCTCTCTGCTTAAGCCACACTTCAAAAAATGTAGTCTCCTAATTAGCACAGCTTTTTGTAGGTCAGTGACTGGGAGAGCTTAGCTGTTCAGTCACTGACCTTAGCAGCTCTCCTTAGCTGTTCAGTCACTTTTAATGCAACTCATGAACAGAAATGCTTATATATTAAGGTCTGACTTTTGCTTATGCTGAGATTGCTTTACATTTGTTCAGTGCTACAAGGAAATAAATTATGTCTGTTTTCACTGTAAGGATCCTTTACATAATGAACATTTTTAGGGTAAGAATTAGATTCATAAAAATGTTGATAAAGAGAATTGGAGTTTGAATACATTCTTTTCTCCATGCAGCAGTCAAATTGGCAGGTGTTTTGTCTGCTGGATTTGCAGGTGCAGACACCTGTGCTGAAGTTTGTGGTATCCAAGCTCCTGTTCTTGAGTCACCAACACATTCCCAGGAGTCACAGAACAGACTTTCCCTCTTGCTTCCTTCTGCTTCATGAGGAATCTGTGCTACTTTTTTGAGTTCTTCATTATCCTTTTCCACCCAAGCTTTTGCCACACAGTAGCTGCATAAGAAACTTCCATGAACCAGTCTCTCTGTTCACATTTGATCCCAATTCTGGAAAAGCTGGGAAGGTTTTTCTCCTTAACAGTGTGCACATACTTGAATAACAGGTTATTCCTTTGCATGTCTTTATTTTTAATTGACACTGAGATGATTGAGGGTTTACATTTTAAATACCACATATAAAGAGGCAAAGCCTGGTTTTCTCCCTAAGGGG
The DNA here is from genome assembly GCA_910950805.1 of Acrocephalus scirpaceus scirpaceus. NCBI lineage: Eukaryota > Metazoa > Chordata > Aves > Passeriformes > Sylviidae > Acrocephalus > Acrocephalus scirpaceus. The sequence continues at coordinate 24,557,892 of OU383779.1, forward strand.
TAAAAGGGATTGGTAACTATAAAGAGCTTATTAAGAAGTATAACCTTTGTGCCTTTCACCATGGCTTCATGGACTCAGTTCCGCTTTTATTTTTACTTGGAGAAGTGGGAGCTGTGACACCACAAATACATGAAAGTGAAGAAAACAAGCTGTAAATGCCAAAGCTTGTGAAGTGCTTGGTGGCTGGAGTGGGGAGTGATATTTTTGATGCTCAGTATTTGCACAGCTGCTGCTCAGCAATGAGAATGTGTAGCAGGCATGACAGGGCTCAGAGAGAGGAGCACTAAGGTCTGTGTAGTGCTGACTTGTAATGCTCCTGTGTTTCCAACCCTTCCTTTCACAGGAATGTAGGATCCTGAAGAACTTTTCCTCCTTGAGGGCCATCATTTCAGCTCTGCAGTCCAACTCCATCTATCGCCTGAAGACCACCTGGATGTTTGTTTCTAAGTAAGCCTCTCCCTCAGCTCCCCAGGGCCACAGGGCTCAGTGCTCCTTCTTTTCATCTTCTCCTCACTCTTCCTGTTCTGTTCCTTCACTGACATGGGTCCTGTCAGAAGAATCTCCCATTCCTGGGGGGCTCAGACCCCTTCTGTGAGCTCCTCTTTCCTGTTGAGGGGACAGTCGACCCTTGGGGATACTGGATTCTGTCCTTTTTAGCATATTGGGTCTTCCACAACCTCTCTAGAAAAGCTATGGCACTGGCTCCTCACCCAGCTCATGCTCACCGCTCCAGATCACCATGATCTTTGCTTGTTTTCTTCTATCCCATCAAGTTTGAGGAGATCCAGCTTGCTACGAACTCCCAACTCTCCTCCTGGTGCTGATACTCGCATAAAATATATTCCCAAACTGCAAAAGTCAGTATTGAAGATAATATTTCTTCCAGGGGAACACTTTATTGTATTAATAATATTTACTGCCTGCCCCACAGATGCCAGAAGTTGCTGTCTAGAAAAGATGGTGTTCTGCTCATTCAGTTTGGGGAAACCAGGTTTCTTTGCCTTTGATAGCTTAAAATATCACTCTGCTAGGCAGTATCCTTCTGTATTTTCCCTCCACAGAGGTGGGATTTTCCTTCTGCTGCCCTGTGTTTCTGATCAAAATATTGCCTATCTTGTGTTTATAGAGTTGGGCGAAAAACTACTCCTACACTTAAATGCGTCCAGCTTTCCAGAATGCATGGAAAGGGCAAAAATCAAGAGCTTGGGTTCCCTCTCAGCTGTTTTTCTGTTGCTTTGTATCCCCTGACCCATTCTCACACTGCACAGACTGTTCAAAGCCCTGCCCAGGGGCTGCTGACGGTGTTTCTTTGCTGTCAGATAAGGCCCAACTTTACTGGGAGCACCAGAATATCCCACCAAGGCTCCCAGGAGATGTGCAGCATCTCCTTGCATGCATTTTGGTGCTGTTACCTTTTAGAAGTTACACTGTTAATGACTGATAAGAAAGAAACAAACTTGTTTGGATTTTAGAGTGCTTGCTAATGATGCAAATGATTTAATCTTCTCCTGTGCAGGGACGTCCTGCTGATGTATGAAGAGCTGTCTGAGATCTTCTCAGATCATGACAATTATCTGACAAGTAGGGAGCTGCTGATGAAGGTGAGAACCAGTGTGATCTCAATGAAATCTGAGATTTAACCCTTCTTGAAACCAGCTGCCAAAGCTCATCTCTTCCTCAGGGACCTTACGTGGTGCTTTAGGGAAGAGCAGGCTGTAAAACCTGAACTTTTTGCTGGACTGAGAGTTGATTTCCTTGTTCCTGGAAGAATCAGTAGCTTTAGCCTGGATAACCACAACCTGATGGCTTTGGCAGCATAATCTGGGTGGACAGCAGGTCTTGCAGCCCCTCAGCCCATGAGGTCACTTGAACAATGCCACAGCTTCAGCTGAGGAATCAATCCAAGATGTTTATCCCACCATGCTGTACCTTTCTTAGAGCTAGGACTCAGGGCTGGGAATTCCAAAGGAACAGGCTTCCTACTCTGTGTGTGGCCAGATGGACAACAAAGCAAGCTCTGTGTGGAGCAGTTTGACTTCTGCACTCTCCTGGGTGAACCCCAGTAACCTCAGGAGCCTGAAAAGGGTGAGGAAGAATGGCAGGGAAAGGTTATGTTCTGCAAAAACTAAGGAATGTTTGTGGCAGGTTTTTTCCATTTACATAAAAAAGTTCCTATAAACTCGCTAACCAGTTCATTCTTTGGCAGTTCTGTCCAGCCAGTCTGGCATTTGTCCCTCAGCCCCTTGCCTTGGGATGTGACACACTGTTTTTTGCTCAGGAATGGTGGGTGAACACATTCACATCTATCAGTCTGTTTTGTTTATCATCCATTTATCAATATCTGTAGGTAAATTTTAAAGCAGGTGAGACCATAATAAGCATAGAGGGAAAATGTACGTTCAGAACAGCCTATTTAACTAAGTATTAAAAGACAAAACAACTCAGAGTCCAGACCTCTGGCTCCCAGTAAATCACCCTGCAGCTGCCTTAAGAAGATTTGAAAAACATTTTGGAAGCAGTTAGAGGAGAAAAATCCCACAGAATAGCCAGAACTTCTCCCCTACTTTTTGTCCGGCACCATTTGGAGGATGAATATCCACTGAATCGTCAAAGACTTAGTTTTCCTTTACTATAAATAGCCCCTGTAAGGGAAGCCATGTTTGACCTTGCCTGTCCATCCTGCAAATCCAAGTGTGGAGCAAACAAAATGCCACTGGAAACACACTGGGTGGCACAGAGAGGGAGCAGTGCTCTCTCCTCCTGAACATTGAAAATGATTTGTGACACTTCTATGCAACCACTGGAAGAAACATGTAGCTCCAACATCCCCTGTGCATCCAGGGAAATAAAAGCTTAAAGAACTCTGGTGAAATATCTCATCCATTCATAGGAAAGCTGGAGTTGTGGGGATGGAAACCTGTTCCTTTAAATTCCTGCATGGTTTTGGATCGGGCAGTAAGCCACAGTCACTGGATCTCGGTGTTGCAGCATAAGAAAAACAACAAAGCATTACATAAGATGGAGATGTTTACTTGTAGCAGGCCTGCTGAATTAACCAGAAATCCTGATGTCAGGAGTATTGGGATAGAGTATCTGGACACCTGAAGTATGTCTGAGCTTCTCTGATTTAAACTCCCAAGAGATTTTCAGCAGCACTTGGCTTTGGCCAGAGCCATTCTGCAGAAAAATTCCCTCACAGTCATCTTGTGTGATTTTTGTGTGAAATTCTCAATCAGTATCCAAGTCCCAGGAAATCAACATGTATGTAGACACGTGTGTCTGCACAGCAACTATTTGTTGCTGGCTTAACTTCTCTGGTTAAATGTACGTACTGTTTTGCATGCATGTAGTTGCCAGCTTACCTACCCCTTGGATCCTCCATTAATTGCCTTTAATTCTCTTTCACCTCACAGGAAGCAACATCCAAATTTGCAAATCTGGACAGCAGTGAGAAAGAAAATCAGAAAAAGTCACAGAAGCGACTTCAGCTTCAAAAAAACAAGGTTTGTTTGGGGGTTTTCCTCCCCTTTTTGAACTGGTAACATGATGAACCCTAATTGGTCAATTGTGTAAGGAGCAAAATCTAGAAAGGTCTTCACCAGAGTGAATGGGTAGGAGGGGATTGATGGATATAAACATGTGGTCATCACTTCCAGCTCTTTTGTTTTGGTCCTACAAGAGAGAATTCCATTATCTACTCTTGTTACACTTTAGAGAGAAACACAGTTTCCATGTAGTAAAATATGTGCTGCTGTAAATACTGGAGTTCGTGTGATAAAGAAAATTAGCTCTGGCAGAGCAGAAGTCTCATTTAAAACATGCTGATGAAGCTTCTGACATACCAGCTTGAAAATTGCACAGGCTTCTACAGAGATTGCTTTGTAAAATGTGTCTGGGTTCCAGTCTGCTGGTGAAAATGGTTTTTGTCTCAAAGCTGGCAAAGATTTAAAAGGATAGGGGGAGAGAAATCTGGAATAGGGAGGCAGAAGTGCTGAATATGATTTTTGTCTGTGTATTTGTTTGACTGGAAAAAATACAGATCCTTCTGGATGGTAGAAACAAGTGTTTCCTTCACAAGTGCAGAGCCAGCCTGAACTCTGCCAGTGCTGGCAGTCTGGAAGTTTAAAGTGTGAATAATTAGCATTAAAATGCAGTGGATGTCTGGGGAAGATGGTCACTTCTTGGAGAGAAAAAAATTGTGGCTTGATTTGTCTTCACTGTCACAAGGTATAATCACACATCATTAAGTAGAAATCCATGGTGATGAAGCAGAAGCTGCTCACACAGGCTGGCCAGGACCATTCCCCAGCTTCTCCCATTCTTCAGTGCTTTTCTGCAGGGTTTCCTCGGGACCCACTGTGGGGAATCAGTGGTGGCAATACTGTAATACAAATATACTGCAATACTGGGTGACACCAGTGAAAGCATCCTGGTCTCACTGGAATTGGATTTAAATTCTAGGTTATGTAATGAAAATGATGTAATGAAAGAAAACGTAATTATAAGACTGATGCTTGGTTAAGCAGATTACTTTCATTTCATTTTCTTCCACAGGAGTGTTCTAAAATTCTAATTATTCTAATTTTTCAGTTAATTAATCCAGCATTGCTCTGTTTACTTGCAGGGAGTGATGCAAGGCACAGTCCCTTACCTTGGCACCTTCCTGACCGATCTCATCATGCTTGACACGGCCCTTCAGGACTATGTCGAGGTAACTTGGGGCAATTTTTTGCAACCCTAAATACCCTCCCTGCCTTCCCAACTAAGTTTGCTTGTTTCTGTATCCTCTCCTTCTGCAGCTCTTTAAATATCTGTTTACAAAAAGAAAAGGGAAGCAATATGCAGTGCTATTAACTAGAACTTGTTTTTGTGCATGTGTCTCAAGGTACAAGTCTGGCTCTTCTCTGATCCCTTCTCTTTCTTTCCAACAGGGTGGCCTGATCAATTTTGAGAAGAGACGAAGAGTAAGTTGAATGTTCTGTGAATTTTGGTTTATTGATACCCTCAGGGCAAGGACATTTGTCTTTAGCCGCTGAACCAGACCTGCTGGCAGGAGACCTTTGCTTTCCAGAACACACAGTTCAGTAAATATCTTCCTTCTCCTGCAGGAAACTCTTTGTAGGTAAAAGGCTGCAGAGAGCAAACCAGGTACAGAGGACTGAGAAATAAATGCTGTCAGTTCTTCTCCCTTCCAGCTTGATCCTTGTTAGTCAGAGATAAGTAATGTCCTGTAAGAGTAAAGGTGCTGGGGTTACCGTGGGCTGAAGGAAGTCAGACCAAATCTCTGTCCTAAGACTTGAAAGGAGACCTGGACTTGGCTGAGACGGAGCCATTTCCTCCCCTTGACTGCTCCATAACCTGCCCTAAACAATCCAGGGTTATTCTGGCAAAGTGTGTGTACAAGTGCAGTTACAGAAGTGCAGCACACTCTGGTCACGTGCCTTAAGGGAGCATTTTAGCTTCCTCTGGAGCACGTGTGAGTTCACATTATGGATCCTAGGGAAGAAAACCCACCTTTATTGCTAGGAAACTGGTTCTTGACATAGTTATTCAACTGAAACTGAACTTCACATCAAGCTAAGTTTGTCCTGGATCCCTTGTTGTATGTTTTTCGGGTATGAATGAATATAATCTTGTTTTCTAATTAGACTTTCTACTTGATTATTTCTTTTCTTAGGAATTTGAAGTCATTGCCCAAATCAAGCTCCTGCAATCTTCATGCAACAGCTATTGCCTAATACCAGACCAAAAATTCATCCAGTGGTTCAGGAGGCAGCGACACTTAACAGAGGAGGAGAGGTAGGTCCTGAGTGCAGCTGAGGCAAACCTCTGTTCTCAGCCCGCACACACATACCTGGGCAGGTCATGGCAGGGACACAGAAATACTGGAGAGCCAATAAAACCTATTGTAAGGAGGTGAAATATCCCCTTGGCCATGGTAGAATGCAGGCAGAGCAGTGTTCCTCTTTGTGGCACTGCAGCCTTCTGTGAGGTGGGAGTAACTGGAGGGTTCTTGGATTTCTTGAATGTTGCTGCTGTGAGATGTACAACTAAATAACTTTGTCTGCAAATATTCACCTGCTGGCCTCTGCCCTGCAGTTACAAACTCTCACGTGAGGCTGAATCAGCTGCTGATACTAACATCCTGTCTCCAAAATCCCAGAAGAGCATGGTGAAGAGGATCAGCACGTGAGTATGATGGGGCAGAGGGGTTTTGGGATGGGAATACAGACCTGGGTAACTCAAACAGGCAGTGGTCATTTAATCAGCTGCAGAATGTGGCTGGGGTTCCACAACCCTGCACTGCTTTAAGGAGAAACACAACCTTGTGGCTGAAGCTGTCCCTTTGTGTTGCTAGAAGCAGTCATGACGATTATTAAAGACAGAAGAGACCTTCCTATGGTGTCAAAAAGGGGAACCATTTTAGTCCTGGATTATAATTCAGTACCTATCGTGTAATAACTTCACTGAATGCAGCAGGAAAACAGAGTAAATGAGGATTAAGTCTGGTCTATTATTAGTCTAAATTGCTATAGACATGCAAAAATTCCTTGCTGGATTTTCATATGAAAATTAAAGTTAGCAAAAAGGCATTTGATAGTGGAAACAATCTGCCTTCCAGCTGGAGAAGGGAAAAAAAATCACGGGGACATGGTCCAATTTGGTGTGATACCACAAAGATTCAAAGAGGAGGTGGGGAGAGGACAGGGCCATGCAGCTGGACATGGGAAACAAGAGGCTAGCAGGAATGCAGGGAAAGCTTCACTGAATAAAGCAGAGCTCAAAGACTGAAGTAGAAATATTGGCACTCTGAATGTGTTTTGCAAATGAATACTGTGGAAAAGCAGTGAGTGACACCTCTCCAAGCTGTATTAAATCATTAACTGCATGCTGATGTTCCCTGCTCCTCCTCTTGGTGGGTCAGACCAGATTGTTTCCTTTGAAACTCCTTTCAAGTCACTTGACCTGCATTTAGAAATGAGTCTTGGAGAGGGAGTGCCTTTAATTTACACTTTATGGTCTCCCTATTGCGTGCATCTTCAGCTTTCTAGAGAGAACCTGGTATCTATGGCACCCTGAGAGAAGGCAGGAATTGGCAGTGGGGGTGAACTTGCCCTTTGAAGCCCTTGTTTTCTATTAAATGAGCCTGAAAATGTGAAGAGACCGAAGGGGAATGTTGTTCTAGTGGGGCATGAGCTGGTTGTGGCCTTGCAGCTGTGGGCACTCTGGGTCAGGAAGGTATTGTGTCAGCCTCTAACAAAGCCTCTGGACAAACTGTATAAACACCACAGAGGAAATGAAAACAACAGGCCACTCCAAAGAGGAAAAAACTCCAGAATGTAAGAGTTCTGAACCAAAGGACAGCTGTGCTCAGCCCAGCTCTCACTTACTGGCTTTTATGCTTTCTTTCTTCCCACACTAGACTTTTTCTGGGCACTGATGTGTTCACCCCACCCAAAGAACAACTCCCGAAGAGCTCTCCTGTAGGAGGGAGCTCTGGGGAAAGCACGGATTCAGCCAGCGTTTCATCGTGTGAGTTTAATCACTCTGAAACTGAGGATGTGTGTGTGACTCCCGTCTCTAGTCCCGAGGACCCTCTGAAAAAGGTACAGCTGAGGCCTCTGCATGCTGCAGGCAGGCCAAGACACTTGCCAAGGCCCTTGGTCTTTACTAGAGCATTCGTTTTAGTGAAATAAAGAGAGAAATGTGTAAAAATGGGAGTAATCCAGTCAGGGCTCTTGCACAATGTTCCATGTTGCCCCTTACAGTGGGTTTGTTCCTGTCAGGAAGCTTTTGAGCAAGGCAGAGGGAGAGAAAGGCAAAGGCTGAGCCGGGGAAGGAAGGGGGCAGTTTCAAGGAGAGCGACACAGAGGGAGGGGTGTGTGTATTTCCACTTGTGTAAAGGCTCTGACCTGGAGCAGCAGTGCCTGTGACACCCTCTGCTCCTTCCCAGCCGGTCCCAGTTCCTGGCTTGCCGCCTACAGCCTTATGCTATTCCTTGGATCTGCTGCCACCTCCTGGGCTGCTCTTACTGCGAGGCCAGAGCAACTCCAGCAGGACAGAAATTGTCATTGAAATGCTGTAATCAATCAAGTGAAGTTCGGTTTTCCTGGAGGCAAGGAATCCCCGTGTTGGCAGGCTGGGCAGAGCGTGGGTAACTGAGGTTTTGTCTGTGCCTTCTGCTTTCTCCCGTTCCTCTGGCACAATGACACACCCAGACACACCAAATGTCCCCTTTGTGACAGCACTTTCCTTTCTGTTGTGCAGATCTCCAGCCACCCCTTATCCTTCTGTTCTCCTGACTCTTCCATGAGAACACCTTCCTCAGGGGTGTCATCTTTACCCTCGTTCCCACCGGCCTCCAATGATGACAAGAGCTCTGTGGGCTCTGACAAGGGCTACGACTCTGACAAGGGCTCCATCAGCTCCGACAAGGGCTCCAGCTCCAAGGGCTCCATCTCTGAACCTGGCTCGGGCTCGGACAGTGGCTCCATCCCCAGCAGGGACTTGGGCTCCGTGCCAAGCAGTGCCCACAGAGCGCTGCCCGTGTACAACCGGCAGAGAGAGGGCTTGTGCATCATCCGGGTCAGCATGGACGGGCTCCATGACAGTGTCTACAAGAGCATCCTGGTGAGTGCCACGGCTCTGGGCTTGGCAGATGTGTCTATGGGGGAGGGACTGAACCTATCACTGCGTTTTGAGAACACCCCTTCACTGAGCTGGCTCCTCAAACCTGGCGGGAAAGGGAAAATGGCACGTGGTGCCATGCAAAATCTGTGCAGCCTGGTAGCAATGAGATGTTTGAAAACAGCTTTAGGGAAGTTTCTGGTCTGGAATTTGAAGTTTGTGTTTTATTAGAAAGCTCCAGGTGAAGCACTGTGAGCACACTGAGGTTTTGACATAAGATGGTACGTTTTCCCTGGAGCAGCCTTCCCCAGGAGCTGGTTTCTGGAAACAGGGAGTTGACAAGCCCTTTAATTCTGTGGCTTGTCCCCGTGAAGAAGGGAGAATCTCCCTGCTCTCACCAGACTAGCAGCCCCAGAATTCAGGCATTTGCCTCTCTGCTTATTCCACAGATATATCCCAGCAGTGCCACTGGGTGCCGGACCACAGATGATGTGGCATAGCTCAGCTGGGGACCCTCAGGGCCTGCTGAAGGGAAATAAATGTGGGGTAGTTCTCAGCACCTTTAGTTTCTGATTTTAATGGTCTCAGTTCCTCAAATCCAACAAGTTGTTCCCTGAGGGCCTAATGGATTTGGCTCCTGGTGAGACTGCAGGAGGCTCTGAAGGAGGCCTGTGTCTGCTCCAGATGCACTTCCACAGCACACAGCAAACCCAGCTACAAGGCCAGAAAGCTTTGCAGGATGTCCAAGGAATTGGTGGCGCAGGAGCCTGCAAACAGCAGCTGGGGCAGCTGCTCATGGGTGCTTATGGGGCTTTTGTGGCTGGTGGGAATGAGGTGTCTCAAAGGGAGCAGACACTGGGATTCACTGCTGTCTCTGCTAGTACTGTATCTGTCAGCTTGAGCTAAAAAGCCGCCACCTCCAAATGTCATAAATACTGAGTTTAGTATTTGTCAGCACCTGCCCCTTTGTTACTGACCTGTTACTGTTACTGTTTGTTCAGTTTTCTGACATCTCTTCCAAGAACAAGCAGTCACGTTTTTGCTAACTACTTAATCCTGAGAGTGAATGAGAAGCATCTCTCACTGCACCTTATCTTTCCAGATAACCAACCAAGACAGAATCCCTGATGTCACCCAGCGAGCCTTGCTGAAGCACAACCTTGAGCCTGATGCAGTTGAAGATTATGAACTTGTGCAGGTCATCTCTGAGGACAAAGGTAGGGAAGCAGAACTCTAATGCTGCCTGGAAAGTTCTGTTGGACTTCAAAGGGAAGAGTAAAATGGGAAGCATTAGAAATGCTATTGACAGGTCAGAGCTGCCAGTGAGAACCCCCTGGTTGCTCAGGGGTGGTTTCTGTCAGCACAGCCCCCTTCCCACAGGCCAGGGCCTCTGCCAGCTCCTGGGCTGCCAGGCTGACTTTGTGTGTGCCTTGCAGCCATAGAGTGACCACAGGATCTTGGGTGGGGGTGATGTTCTGCCTCCCTGGGACCAGGCCCTCGGATCCCACCCATCATCAGCCTTCTCTGAGACTCTGCCAGGGCCTCTGCCAGGCTGAGCACGGGCCTGCCCTCCCCCTGCTGCCCTGCTCCCTTTCCTGCAGGAAGCTGCTCCTGATGCTGCTCTGGCAGAACAGGGAGATAGCCCTGCCCACAGCGTCCTGCTCCTGCTCCTCTCTGAGCTTTCCTGCTGCTGTGCACCCCTCCCCACTAATGCTCCTCTGTTCTGCAGAGCTGGTGTTCCCCCGTGATGCCAACGTGTTCTATGGCATGAACAGCCACGTGAACTTCGACTTCATCCTGCGGAAGAAGGCAGAGCTGGTTGGCTGAGGCTGCCCTGTGCTGCCCTCCTGGGGAATCTGTCAGAATTCCCTGTTGAAAGTGTGCAATTGGAGCAATTTGGCAGCTCTAGTGCAAAGGCTCCAGGCTGCTACATTTGTCTTCAGGACACCCCATGAGCCAACTCTTGTTTGTGAGAAAAGAGTCTCCTTCATGCCAGTATTATACAGAAGAAGATCATCTGAACTTATTTTTATAGAACTGAAGCAAGTTCTGAGTATGTCTGCCTGAACCAGCTGAAAACTTTTTGCACTTATTCTATACCAGAGAATGACTCGTTTTGGATCTTGTTTCCAAAGAACTTTAAAATGAATGAACTGCACTTGCCTTTGCATGGACATCATGAATGGGACAAACAGACACTACTTTGTGTTGGATGGAGGTCCTAATGTCACAACAGGGTGGTTTCCCTTGGACTTGGTTAAGCTATGGACCAGAACTCGATGCCTTTTGTGTGCACTCCCATGTGATGGATGGACATCCTCCCAATGTGCAATTCCTCTGCTGGAACTGAACTTTGAACCTCTTTAAAAGCCATAAGTAAGACATTGGATTGTAAGCACATGAAATACATAGAGTATTTCTGGTTCTGTTGGTAGCACTGTGCATCCCTGCGCAGATCTAGGATTTATTATCCAGATAGCTTAGGATTGTTAAGGATTGTTAGTTAAAACAGAGTTTTATCCATGCCTGGGCCTTTTCCCCCCAGTTCTGTGGCACTAATTTGCAAAACTGGGCTCAGGTAAGTTTTACACTACATTTGGATTTATCACTTCTGTTTACAGGTAGGTATAACAGACTGACTGTTGGTCTGCTGTACATCCAAGAGTCCTGTAATAGGTCCCACAAGCCTGGCGTAGGTCATAGTCTGAACAATTTATGAATTCCAGTTGTTTGTTTGTTTAGAGGGAGAAAGAGGGGAGGTTGTTACTGAGCCTTAACCTTTGCCCAGAGTTAGGGCAAAACTAGAAGTTCAGTTTTCTCTGCTTTTGGTGTCTGTACAGTGCAGTTCCTTGTGTACATAGCATAGCTCCTAATGTATATAGTACTGCTCACTTGAAGGGTGTATGGCAGTGTTAAGCTGAAACATGAATGTTCTGGATTTTAAAATTACACTTTCCAAATGTTTATATATGTCATGTTTTTAACTGCTTACCTGTAATCTTTATATGATAAGTATATAATTTTTTTTTCATTAATATTTGCCTGGAATCAGTCAATGTCCTTTTATTAGTGCATGTCATATGTGTAAAAACACCTCACACCACTTCCCTTGTTGTCACTTTCTTCAACTTCTCCACTTCTACTGTTTAACTTCTCAGCAGCAGAGCCAAAGCCCTCCCAGTGCATCAGCCATGCACACAACCTGTGAGAGATAGGGATGTTATGTGCTGTTTCTTGAGTTTCAGCTTAAAGATTTCCGTAACGGTAATTTAGATTGCACACCAATTTTATGTCTTCTGCATGAAATCATTTTCCCTTGAGTCACTGAATGACTTCTGAGGCTAGATAATACAAAGTAAGTGCTTTTGAGTGTCTCCATTTCTCCCCATTGTCTCAACCGTGGTGTGTTTCCTCCTGCTCTACCAATCATTACCTTGTTGCTTTTTCCCCTCCCTGCACACACTACCAACCTTCAGATAAACAGTTTACACACTACAGCCCCTTCTGCCATTTCACAGATCACTTCAGCTTGAGGGGAGGCTCCTAAAGCTGCCCAAAAGTCTCACACTCAGTCCCTGAACTACAGCTGCCCTAGCTACTTAAAGGCCTCTCATGTTACACTAAGGAAGACAAAAAAAAAGAGTATCTGAATCTGATTTTTAAACTACCTCAGGCCACAAAACCCTACACCAGAACATCACTCCATTTCCTTCAGGATCAATACAATCCATTGGTGAACTTGGACTTTCACATGCCATATTGAGAGCACAGTAGCACTTTTCCATCCTTAACCCAAAGCAGTGACCAAGCTGGTGGGTTCCAAGCAATCTTACTGCAATTTATCATTTTTAGGGTCTGCCACCACAGCCTGCCTTGTGAAGAAGCTAGTAGAAGGCTGGTTCAAAGCTGGTGCTCCTGCTCAGTTTTGAAACCCATAAGTGTTGTGACAAATAGAAGAATTCTAAAAGAAAGGCCTCATAAAATCAGGCCTGCTCTATTAAATTAATAGCTAGCCTGTCATCTCTTTTAAGTGTAGTTAAGCAATTTGAAGTGCCCATGCGCAAACAATCTTGGTATGAAAGGTTTGTTAACACAACAACCTGTTCTTGGGTTGAAAAATAGCTGCATCTGTGTAAACAATAAGATCTGTTCCATGAGAACCCATAAAGGAAAATGTAAACAACCTGAATCTCAGCACATACACACAAATCCCCTTCTGACCAAAAAATGAAGTAGTAAGAAAACTACCAGGCAATAGGTGCTGCACACGAGGTCTGTGCAAACTGTATAAAATAATGTGAATACAGAATTGGCTTTTCCTGCATGAAGACAATGGAGTCTCGGCTAACTTACTGCAATACATAAGATGGGTAAAAAAAAATACCAAATTGTGTCAGGGACCCAAGTCGTGTCTAAGGCATTGCCATATTTGGCCCATGGTTGTACACGTCACCAAGATAATGAAGAACACTTTAATGGTGGGAACCTGACCCTTGAAAGAGAAACAATGTATTGGTCAATCGATAGGGAGTTAACCAGTGAAAGAGGAACAATGCACAATGAAGCTGTTGTTAGCATTTGTTAGCTGTTGTAGTTAGTGGTACCATGAGCCATTGTGGCCTCATCTCACACGATGGCAATGCCTGAAATGATGCTGTAACTGGAAAAATTCCACTCCAGAGGAGGAGATCCAAGGCCTGGTTCTGGGACAGAGGTGGTGAGGAGGACAAGATGCACACAACTTCGATCCAGGGCATGTCCTGAAGGGGCCATGCTCCATCTCCTCGTGCCCAGCAGCTTTTCATGAATTCAGTTATTTCCTACCACAACTACTAAAACAAATTTGCTTTGCAATCACAGTCATTTCTCAAGTTTTTTGTGCACAGGCATCCGCCTGAACCTGTAACAAAAACAAGTACATGGAAAGTGGAAAAATACCAGGAAAATCCAGAGGTGTTTTAACTGGCTCCACTTTTCCAAAACACATTTCATTCTGGGAGAGCAAAGCTTGAGCAGCACCAGCCAAGGAACTGAAAATACAGGCAGGGAACAGCACTTGTCACATGGGTAGGAACCACTGGCATCACCCAGGTCTTGCCTATATCAATAAATGGAGAATTGTGGATGTATAAACACACACACAAGGTAAAGGACTAATCAGCAAGACTTGAGTCCTTGTCTGCTCTGAAATGGACACAGGCATTTAATTCCTACATCCTTCATTTGTTCCCCTCCCCTTGAAACCACCATCAAGCCCCCAGTGCCACTCACTTCCAGAGTCAGCTAAAAGGAAAAACATTCACCAAACCCCCAAGCTAAAAACCCCAGCCCTGTTGTAAAGTTGTTTTCCTTAAACTACTATTGCTCTGCCTAAGGAAGTCAGAGTTAAAGCAAACTCAGGTTCTCTGAGCACCCTAACCAGCTCCACTTCTCAGCAGTTCTATCCCAGGCTGACACATCCCCACATGCACGTGTCCCTGCCTTGGCTGCAGGGCTGGTAACGAGGCCAAGGAGCCCAGAAGCTCCAGTTCAAGGCTGTGCAAGTGATGCAGAGACCTCTTCCATCTTTCATTATTTGAATGAAGGTAAAAAACCAAAACAGGGACAACTCAGAAACCTTGCATTTTTTCCTGGTGAGGAGCACCCCATGCTGACACAGGGGAATCCCACAGCAAGGGGAAAGGAAGGAGGGGCTAGTAGGCAATGCGGTGGGTTTGTCATGGAACAAAAAGCGTAAGGGTGGAAGAGATGTGGCTCTTGTATCCACAGGGACAGTGCTGGATGCTCACCTGGTCCCAGAGCCCTGCTCCTGCAGGAGCTTCTCACCAACACCTCTGGGACTTCCAACATCATTCACACAGGCCATGTGGGCTTGTGATCTGCGGAGGAAGCAAGCGGGATTGTGAGGAAGGAATGACCCAGGCTGTGTGTGAGCCCATGGTACAACCTTCATACTCACCAACTCATGTAGGCACCTGCTCCCCCATGGACACCAGCAGGAACTTGGCTTCCAGGTGGAAACTGCAGAATGGGCACCTTTATACAGCCAGTGACTCCATGGGAGAGGGACACAGCCAAGGATCCCTTGAGCTGGACTTCCATTAACCTCCAGTTAATTCAGGGTCAGGCTGGAGGGGGCTTGGAGCAACCTGATCTAGTGAAAGGTGTCCCTGCCCATGGCAGGGGGTTGGACTGGGTGATCTTTAGAGGTGCCTTCCACAACCCAAACCATTCCAGGACTCTCCCACGCAATGAAGAACACACACAGCTGCTCATCTTGCACCAGGTTCTATGTATTATCAGACCGGCTGACAGGTAATAACATGTCTTCTGCAGCAGAAAGCACAACATTGATCAGTAATTATTCAAAACAAACGAAAATTAAAACCAAAACCCCAGCCACACACACTCAATGCACAGATCTGCCAGCAGGTGAGTCCCCAGATGGCAATTCCAGGAGGGAATCCTCCCACTGCCCAGAAGCTCAGGGTCTGTGCTAATATAGTCCGTGATCACCTGGCCTCTGAGAAAGGTTTTTTTAAAAAAATAAACACCATGTCCTGCTGGTATGTGAGCCAACAGCAAAAACATCAGAATTCATCCAAAACATAGAGAAGTTTGCTCCTCACATGAAAAAATATCCAGGCAAGTCGCCTTTCCGTCCTGTAACACACAATTCAATCGGGCTGTTGAAAGAGTAACATTGCTGTAGGTTCTTTTGGTTTTATCAGGAGAGTTTGTAACCTAACTTCTTACATTTTAAGTTCCCGAAACTCCTACACTTGCTTTTATGGCCTAAATAAACAGGCCTGCCAATAGGTCCTGGGGTTTTGTTTTCCTGAAGGACTAAGTTGAGGCGGGGGTGAAGGAGGATGCGACATGGACCAACTCTGCCTGCATTGCTTCAGGCAGTGTAGAGACAAATAAATCCAGCCACCTCCACTGGCATGGCTTCCATGACTTCCAAGACATCTGTTCTGGATCCAGAGGCCTCTTTAGATGGGATGCAGCAAGATTAAAAATGAGCTGATGGGAAGCCAGCATTGGTTTTGTACCGGAGTGTGACAGGGAGAAGACACAACAGAGGAGCACTGCTCTCCTGCATGGAACATTTTGGGAAAACATCTTGGTTCTGGCAGGGATCCCTTTGGAAAACAAACCCAAATCCCCCAGATGCTCAGCAAACAGGGTAGTAAAAGCCTACAGACCTACAAGGAGTAACAGTGAGGGAGCAGCCCAGGTACAGCCATCCCGAAAGGCATTGACATTTGCACACCTCTATATATTAATCTTTATAAATACAGTGTTCTACACGAGGAACTGTGGAACGACATAATTCCAGGCTGGTTTCTTCTAACAAAAGTTTGCCAGGGCTTTTGCTTGGATCTGGAACATTTCTTGTTCCTCCTCCTTGGTGTCCCACTCTGTCCTTGGCGGCCCCGGCAGGTGTCTGGTCCGATCCCACGCACGGCCCTCGGGGAGTGGTGGGAAGGAGACCACATGAAGAGCTGCTCTACAACTTTCAAGGGTGAAAAGCTAAAGTGTGAGGCAGGTTCAGCTGTCAACAGAGTCCCAGGGAGGTGGGCAGTCATAGCTCGTCCCTGGGTGACGGCGTGTCAAGGGATGGCTGAGAGGGCAGGGCGTCTTTGTTCTGGGCGTCGCTGTGAATCTTGCCCTGCTGCCGGGACTTCCAGGAGTGTGTTCTGTCCCAGTCCGTGGACACGGTCTCGTTGTCCCAGATGGTGGAGGTCTCCGTGTCGCTGAGGTAGCCCGGCTGCCCCGTGTAGTGCGTGGGGTAAACCAGAAGGGGTTCTGCTGAAAAGGCTTTCAAGTCTCTGGACTCGTAGTACTCCATGTACTTTGTGCTACAGAGGACAGAAACACCATCAGCAACAGAAGAACCTTCACCAGTGCCAAGCTTGTCCCTGGGAGACATTGCCAACCCAGGGAGCGGAGTGGTCTGGGTGCAGGGATAGGTGCTGGGGTACAGCCAGAACCACGTCCTTACAAGCACACACACCTGTACAACAAAAGCCTGTTCCCAGAGACAGACAAGTGCCTCAGACAAGCAGCCCACAAGCCCTGCCCCAGGCAGGCACAATTCTCCTCAGTCACCTCCTTTGATCTGTGCCAGGAGGATAAAACCAAGCACCACAAGGAGTCCCGACCAACCAGGCTACCAGAAAGATGTGGTTTAAGACCAGTCAGCAACACCCTGCCCACGTCCCCCTGAGCCAGAGAGGGACTTACACAGGGTGCTTGTTGTACATGATGGGCAGGAATTCATCCACAGGCAGCATCTTGCTGAAGGGCTCAGCCCCGATGAGCTTCTGAGCCCCATGGAAGGAGATGGCGTAGCCCAGGGTCCAGTAGGAGTAATCAGCTTCCACCAGGTTCCGGACATTGGGAACGGCTCTCTCGGGCTCCTGCACCTGCATCCTTTTCCGGCCAATGTAGCTTCAGGGGTGAAAAGATCAAGGAGATCAGAACCAAAGTGAATCCGCAGCAATGAGGACAAGACTATTCGTGTCAGCCAGGCCAGGGCCAGGGCAGGGCCAGGGCAAAGGGTCAATCCCAGAAGCAATCCCTGACCCAGCTGACAGATTTCTATCCTGCACCACTACCAGACATCTGAGTCTAAACCCAGTGGGTGGGACAGCTGTGAAAAGCTTCCTGAGGGAGCTAAGATGACACAGTCTGAGGCTCGGGACTGAGCTGTGCAGGTTCCTCTGTCACCATCTCCAACAGAGCTGAGGTCAAACAGCATTGTCCGTCATGGGCAGGGATGGTGCCCAACAGGGCCTCCCGCCAACAGCCATCACAGAGGGTTCATCTGTCATGATGAGAAGAGCCACCAAGACACTGTGCCACCATCCCCTACACTGCAGCATCAACCCGCACCTCTGCCACATCCCAGCAGTGCTGCCAACCTCCCCATGTGCCCAGGACCAGCCAGAGGAGCAGGAACTTACATCAGCTCCCAGTCTAACTGGGCTTGCTCAATGTCATCCATCAGCTTCATGAGCTTCCTCTTGAACTGGTGCTCGAAGCGCACGTCGTCCTCAATGACCAGTGTCTTCTCCAGACCCCTGCTCACCACCTGAAACCCGAGGGCTCCAACGTGAGCACAGTGGCCCCCATGGGTGCCCTGCTGTCACTGGGGCCACCCTGACCTGGCACTGCCTCCCAGACCATGCAGGCAGGGAGGCTGGAGAATGACTCTGACATATACACGATAATGCCAAGCCACTGGAACTTGCTCCTGCTTAAATGCAGAATAAGGGGGAAAAAAAACAGGAGCATTTCTTTAACCTCATTTCCTTTTCAAAACCTTCTTGCCTTTCTTCTAAGCAAGCTTGCCTGAAGCAGGATACTGGATATAAAAACAGTCATGGAAGTGTTCTGATAAAAATCACTTTGAGCTGAAGGCAAATAAATCACAGAATCCCCAAACAGTTTGGGTTGGAAGGGACATTAAAGTCCATCCAGGTCTACCCCCCTGCCATGGGCAGGGACACCTTCCACTAGCCCAGATTGCTCCAAGCACCATCCAGCTTGGCCTTGAACACTTCCAGGGATGGGATAGCCATAGCTTCTCTGGGCACCTTGTGCCAGGACCTCAGCACCCTCCCAGGGAAGAATTTCTTCCCAATATCCCACGTAACTGCCAGTGGGAAGCCATTCTCCCTTATCCTGTCCCGCCATCCCTTCTCCCAAGTACCTCTCCAGCTCTCTTGGAGCCCCTTTAGGTACTGGAAATGGAAAGGGGGGGTGTGAAAGGTCAACACTGCATTCAAGAAAACCCCTGCAATCCAAGGAAATCAGTTCTACCCTACACTTCCAGAAACCTGGGCTGGATCCAGTGCTCTGCACCAGGACTGGCTGTGCACCAGGACAAAGAACCTTCCTGCAGGACGCCCGAGGCACCCCCAAATCCTCACCTCCTTCCAGATGTAGTAATGGCTCAGGAAGCAGCCAATCTCTCCTCTGGTTAGGGGCCTGGAGGAATAGGGGTCCCGGTACCCTGGCAGCATTTCGATGCTGAGAGCTTTGAGCTGACTCGTGTTCAGTGCTCTGGGAAAACGGAGAGTATTTATCACCACTGCAAAAAAATAAGTCAATTCAAGCCAGATAGAGGCACAGCATGGAGAATGCTGCTGATGTTCAGGGAAAAGCCACACCTTGAGAAATTCCTACACTTGTTTTGCTCAAAAACACAGAGGAAAATCAACTTCTTGATTTACATCTCTAAATCAAGCAGATATATTGTATCCTTAATTCTGCCAAAGCCTTCTCATGGGACCATCAACTGTCTTGAACTCTGCCAAAAACTTCCTGTGGGACCATCCACTTGCCAGGTGCTTGGCTTTGATCAATTTTCTGAAGCCTTGATAGGATTCCAAGTCTCCAAGACCACTACGGGGGCTCTTGTCTCCTTGAGGCCTTTTTGCAACTCACAGACTCAAAATTTCTGCCTTGATTTCTCATTATAAAAAGGTCTTAACATACCTTAGAATCATAGAATCATTAAGATTGGGAAAGCCCTCTAATATCCTTGAATCCAAGCACTAACCCAGCAATTCTCCCAGGGATGGGGCCTCCACCACTGCCCTGTGCCAGTGCCTGATCACCCTTTGCAAGAAGAAATTTTTCCAAGTTGTCCAGCCTGAACATTCCCTGGCACAGCTTGAGGCTTTTTCCTCTTGTTCTCTCCCATGTTCCCTGGGAGCAGAGCCCAACCCCTCCTGTCAGGGAGTTGTTCAGGGCCAGAAGATCCCCCCTGAGCTTCCTTTTCTCCAGGCTGAGCTCCCCCAGCTGCTCCTCAACAGACTTATGCTCCAGGCCTTAGAGCAAGCTTGGGAAGGGCTGCGTCAGGGTTAATGCTGCAGCACCACAGCTCTGCAGCGCTAAGATAGACAATATTCCCAGGAGTTAACTACTCCATTCACAGAAACCTGTGATTTTAACCTGACTTTGACCCTAGTCTGAAACCCAGTGCCCTGGCTCTCTCACAGAGATTGACTAATTTCAAAGGAGGAAAGAAACAGAGCAGAATTTCCCCAAACAGATGGTCAGGGAGATCCAACTGGTGTTCAGCTCCTCTGCAGCCAACCCCGCCCTGCTGGAAGT
The DNA here is from genome assembly GCA_910950805.1 of Acrocephalus scirpaceus scirpaceus. NCBI lineage: Eukaryota > Metazoa > Chordata > Aves > Passeriformes > Sylviidae > Acrocephalus > Acrocephalus scirpaceus. The sequence goes on from OU383779.1 coordinate 24,577,650, forward strand.
AGGCCAGGGCATCCAAGGAGATGCTGTGAAGCAGTAAAGCACATCCCACTCTGAAAACATCCTTAAGCCCAACCAAAACTCACTTTCCATCCACAGCCTCCACTACCTTCACTGCAATCTCCTGCTCGTAGAGCGTCCGCAGCATCCGATCCCGCCGGTCCTTGCGACGCTTCAGGTTGATCATGAAAATCTGGGTGGAAGAGAAAGACATGAGGGCATCAGACTCCCAGCTGGGAGGGAGGGAGAAGGGAAGTCCTGATCCACCCCTCTCCAGCAGCCCCACTGGAAAAGCAGGTTTTGTGAAAATACCACATGTGTGTTTGCTCCACGTTGTCTAGAATTTGTCAAAAAGCTGAAGTTGGTTTTGAGTTGAAAGCGTAGAGGCTTTTTCTCTAATAACTACTTTTCATGGATGTTCACCGAGGAAACTTGCTCTTTGAGGATGAAGAAAAGTGAGGGGAGACCAGTTAGAGCCAACTCTGTAATCTCCAAAGATACAGAATATTTATGTTTATATCAAACAGAGTAACATGATCATCTGCAGCATCAATCTTAGAGGAACACTGATGCACAACACTGCCACTGTCTGGATTAAGGATTATCAGCAGGGCCACCATCCAAGTACACGGCCGTAGTAAAGAAAGGATTTCTGTGATTACTTCAGGCACTGAAAATCTACTGTGATCCCTGCCAGAGCAGAGAGCTAAGGCTGAGAACAGAGATGTCTGGGCAGGGCTCCATCCAAAGCCTCGAGGAGACTGGTGGAGGGCACAGGACTGAAGCCCTCATTGCAGGAAACCCTCAGGGGCTCAGGGATATTTTTCAGTCTCAGGCAGGAGGGTACAAGCACAGCCTTGTAGCCCATGGGAGTAAATCCTCATCCCAGTAAGAAGCGGAATGAGTTTCAGCTCAGTACAAATGAAAGAATAATAAACTGGATAAACAAAGCACAGCCACAAAGGACAACATAGAAAAATCCTGGACTGGCTGTGCCTTAAACACAGATGCTCAAAGACACACAGCTGGATCGGGTTAAGCTTCAGGAGCCCCACACACAGATGGAGCAGAGCACACCAAGAAGACAAAGGCTCCCCTGATCCCCACAACTCCCTCAGTCCCAGAGCCATCCTGGCAGCTGCACACACAGGGGCTGCTGGCTCTGGGAATAACACAGACACCAGGCAATCAAAGCCTGGCACATTCCTTCTCCCCAGGCATGGTTTGCATCCCTGGGGGTACCCAAGGTGGGCCAGAACTCAACTGTGAGCCTGGATCCCCCACCTGCTCTCAGCTCTCCAGTGTCTCTCTCAGGCGGGAGAAATCCTTCCCTCCTGCCACTGAAAAGCTGGAGAACTTTACCAAAGGCCCAGTTTCTGTCCCATCCATTCTGCAGATGGAAGGGAGGCCAAGCTGCTCTGCAGAGTCAGATGCAAAGGAAACGGCACAAGATCAGGGGAGTTAACCTGCTTCTCAGCCTCACTTCTGCCTTCTTTTCCTGGCTGGATTAAAACAGAATCATGGCATGGTTTAAGCTGGAAGGGACATTAAGGATCAGGTGATGAGTGAGAAGACAAAACAATAACAGCAAAATAGCAGAACAGGCTCCTTACTTCATCAAACCCCATCTTGTCAGGGTGCTTCGGAGGGACAGAGATGTACTGAGAGGGCTCCACGGGAGGGCGATCGACTGAAAGAGAGGAGAGACCCAAACCTCACCCTGGTGCACACCCTGCAGTGGACATAATGTGTCTGAAGGTGTCTCCCTCACGGGCTCCCGGGAGTCGGGGTGAGGAGCCACTGCAGGATGGGAACAGCAGGAAGCATCACATGGCAAAGCCAGAGCCAGCATCCACGTGCCAGACAGACATCAGGAAGAAAACACGGACATGCAGCACCCTTGTCTGCCAAGACAACAACATGAAAGGTGCATTTGATCTGGGGAAGTTGAGGGATTTTGTGGATGGGGTTGACCTGACCATGAAGCAATTACATCCCTTGGTAAAAAGTGGAGGGAAATTTCAGAAAACTGCGTATCAAAACAATATTAGAGCGGACAGGTCAGGATGCAGACTTTCAAGAGAATGAGAGCTGGACTTCTGGCAGGAGAGCTCTGTAGGCACTTGGGGGGGTCCATCATGGCAAGGGCACAGCAACTCACTCATGGCCTCGATCAGGGTGTGCACGAAATTCTCAGCTTCCTCCTGCAGTGACTGCTGTGGCTTCAGGGGCATGGGAAGGAACCCGTAGTGCTCACGGTTGCAGACAAACATCTGTACCCCTGGGGATCACAGAAAAGCAGAAACTGTAATCAGGCCTGCTACCAGGGCATTTCACTGCTCTGTGGCTGCACAGCCACAAACACACTTTGTGCCAGGACCTCAGTCTCTAAAAGTTCTGCTTCGTAAGCAAACCAAAATAATTCCAGTTCCACTTTCTGTTTTGCCTGGCTGGCAGCAAGTGGCCTCTCTCATAAATCCCTACTGGCTGCCTAACTAACCCTTCAAAGGCCTGGACTGACAGGACAAGGAAGAATGGCTTCCCACTGAAATAGAGTGGGCTTAGATTGGATATTGGGAAGAAATTGTTCTCTGTGAGGGTGGGGAGGCCCTGGCACAGGGTGCCCAGAGAAGCTGTGGCTGCCCCTGGATCCCTGGAAGTGTCCAAGGCCAGGCTGGACGGGGCTTGGAGGAACCTGGGACAGTGGGAGGTGTCCCTGAAACGAGATGATCTTTAAGATCCCTTCTAACCCAACCCATTCTATTCTTTATCCCTGCTTCCTTTTGCTTTGGCTAGCAAATAAAGGTGATACATTTTCACCTGTGCTGGCAAAGGACTTTGAGGAATACATAAGGCAACAACCTTCGAAATGCCAAGTCACCACCAAGCACAGTCCTTTCCTCTCCAGAACTAATTTTTACTGTGCCCTGAAGATTAAGGGAAAATCCCAGAGAAAGACACCAGTGAGGAGAACAGATGTGATAATGTTAACATCCTTCTACTCAAAAGCTTTTGCAACTGCTTGTTGAAGATGGGAAATCCAGAGAAGGTGCAAAGCCTGTCCTTGGAGCAGATGCATTTGCAAGGCACAGACTCACCCAGTGGGAACATCCCAGCATCAGCAGAACGCTTTTCCCTCTGGGATGACAAAGATTTGCTCACCCCCAGCTGTAACTTTGCCTTTCACATGGGGCAACATGCTCAAAAGCCACATCCAGAAAAGCCAAGGGAAGTATTTCCATTGTTCTACATTGAGTTCTGGTAAGTCCTTTATTAACTAACCCAAATCAAAGCTGCTAGAACTCAAGCAACTGGCCAAAAATTTCCTTTGTCTTGTCTTTTTTTTTTTTTTTAATGAAACAAGCTTAACCAGCCCCCTCCCTCGAGGAAATAAATGAAAAGCAGACACTACCTGGTGTGCTGATGCTTTCATCTATTAGTGCCCCTAATCCATGGTATTTTTAGCAGAGCGGAACTGTTGGCACTAATGACTCGAGTGTTCCTCTCATTTTAAGTCCTACAAGTAAATTGCTTGCTATGCTACTTGCCAAAACACATTCAGCTGTCAGCTGCAATTTAGGTAAACGGCAGAATAAAAAACTACTGCCTGCTGACATTAATGGATTTGGCACTGATCTAATCAACTAATCTTATCTGGCTCACTGATCTCTGTTCTTATCTTCCGCTGCCTTGAACATACTTAATCTGCACAGATTCACACCAGTGTTCCTGCTCTGTCTGGGATAAAAGGTACTTGAAAATGGTAAAGCTCCCATAAAGTAGGGAGGGGGACTCACTCTCCAGCTGTGTTTTTATTATAAAGTTAAATGATTGCTACAAGGGAGAGAAAAACAACAGGTATTTGTATTATTCTTAATGGGCTTTAAAGGCAGTGTCCAGGATGTTCTAAAACCCCAGCTATAGTTAAGGAACCAAAATTGCTCCCACTTCCCTGTGACCAGATCTTCCTGCTGGCTGGCTCAAGGGCTTCAGAGACTCAGGCTGAAAGGCAGCTCAGGAGATCATGGAATCATGGAATGGTTTGGAAGGGACCTTAAAGCTCACCTCCTTCCACCCCTGCCATGAGCAGAGACACCTTGCACTATCCCAGGTTGCTCCAAGCCTTGTCCAGCCTGGCCTTGGACACTTCAGGGATGGAGCAGCCACAGCTTCTCTGGGCACCCTGTGCCAGGGCCTCCCCACCCTCACAGGGAATGATTCCTTCCCAATATCCCATCTGACCCTGCCCTCTGGCCAGAAGCCATTCCCCTTGACATGTCCATCCCTTGTCCCCAGTCCCTCTCCAGCTCTCTCAGAGCCCCTTTAGGCACTGGAAGGGACTCTAAGGTCTCACCTGAGCCTCCTTTTCTCCTGGCTGGCTAAAAGCTCTCCTGTGAGTGCAAGGGGCTCTGCAGAGTCCAGTGTTGGCAATAACACACCCACTCTGAGTTTTGTTCAGATTCAGGACTCCCACATCCTGAATCTGAACAAAAACAGGCCACGTCCTCTCTCAGAGGTGGGACCACCTCTTTGGAGCACCACAGAACAGCTGCTTCCAGCACCAGATTCCCTGTTGAAAATCGATGGTTTGATCTGAGGTTTTAAGCACAGCACTTGGCCTGGACAAAAGCCAATATCATTTCTGAGTTCAGGGAAAGTAAGTGAAGTTACTCCAAAAAGAAGTTTACCTCAAAGCTCACATATTTTTTACATTTCTGAACTTGGATATCATCCATTTATCCTGGGTGACAAAACTCAGCCCAGGACACAAGTCAACAATCTGAGCAGATCAACAGGCCAGACAGCTTTAATGTCATGGGTCAGTCCTGGAAAAAACTAGTATTCTAGGACAGAAGGAAAAAATGATGGGTTTGAATCCCTGAGATATTTCTGAAGCAGCTGGAGCTAACACACTACAGTTAGCACATGGGTTGGAGGCTGCAGTGCTGGGAGAGCTGTTGGAAGGAAGAAGTGGAGGAGTACATTTTAAGCAGCCTGCTTCGCTCTCCAAACTTAAACCTCAGCTCTCCTCTGGAGCCAAAACGTGGCACTTGGGGACATGGCTCAGTGATGGACTTGACAGTGCTAGGGAAACAGTGGACTGAATGGCCTTGGGGCGGGGGTCTTGATTCTGATTCTGCACTGATGTCCTCACTCTGAAAGTCGGGACCCTGAAGCTGCTCCACAATTCACTTCTCACTTCTGCCTCCCAAGGGTTCCAATTCCAGCTCTTGCTGCCTCTCCTCCATCATTCATCTTAGCAGACACTCCCCAGCCTCTCGCAGCTGATTTTGAGAACGCCCTGCTCAGTCTGGCAAGACAACAACATCATTTTTGCTGCTGTCACGACCTGCCAACCAGATGCACCACCAAAAGGGAAACTACAGGCAGTTAGTGGCTGCTCTGCTGGTCTGGGAACAGCAGGAAGGGAGGCTCACCCAGCAGAACAACAACAACAGCAGCAGCAGCAGCAACAACAACAACCACCACCCTTCTTCCCTTGGCTTTCTCCCAGCCTGCCTGTTCCCAAGAACAGCCCTTCCTGCTCTCCTTAATTTTACATCTTCTGCAGAGGACAGGGAGTACCAACTGCACATCATTCCAAGGATCCATGAACAACTTTTCCTTGATAATTCACCCCAGCAAGTCACCAACCCACTCAGGATCTCTGAACAGACGGCACTTAGGGGTGCTGCTGAGGTTTCACCAATCCCTTTTTCCTTATAATGCCCCAAACTTTTCCCTTTTCCACACAGCAGGCAAAGAACAACACAGACGGCCATGACAGGCCTGGGAGCCTCCTTCACCTCTGACACTGCTACACACAGGTCTGCCAGCCTGGACTCTGCTGGAGACAGAACACTCACAAGAGCCACTCTCCAGAAATAAACGGGACTAAACATCCTCACCACAAGCATGAACAGCAGCAGCATAAGGCACTTAAGAGACAGTGATGTCTCAGCAACACCTGGAGCTCTCTTAAAACATCAACAGCCAGAGATTTCCTCTCCCTGGAAGTACCCAAGGCCAGGCTGGACAGGGCTTGGAGCAACCTGGTCTAGTGGAAGGTATCTGCGCCTGTGGCAGGGTATGGAATGAGATGAGCTTTAAGGTTCCTCCTAACCTGAACTGTTCTAGGATTCTATGGTTTAAGAAGAGTCTCTTGTCCTCACCCCATTCCTCAAGGATCTTTTGGAAGTGGTAACTTTAGGTACCTCACCCACAGACTACCTTCCAACTCTCCCAGCACCCACCTGTGCTCACCTGCTGTGACACAAACCAAGGGTGGAGTCACACGTTTTGTCTCTGAAATATTGCCCCATCCTAACAAGGGCCCCCACATCCTCTGAGACTAGCAGCAATCTAAAACTGCATTTCCAGTCACTTGCTGCTGGTTATCCCTGACTGGACCCCAGAGAGAAAGGGGAACAGGGTCTGAACTCCACAAGGAAGCCCGAGGACTTTTGGGCTGTGAACCTTCAGTGGAGATCTGTGTGCTTCTTGGAGTGACCCCGCCCTAGCAGAGGCCCTGGACACACCTGCTTGGCGACTGGAGAAGGCAAAGACCATGATATCATCAAAACTCCAGGTGTAGTCGTGGTGTGGGGGGTAGAACGTCAGCTTGGCGGAGGCCTCCTTCCTCAGGTCAATGAGGAATGTGGAATGGATCATGGGGACAGCAAAACAGCCCATCCTCTTCCATTCCCGAATCAGGGGATACTCCAAGGTCCTCTTGTAATAGCCCTGAAACCACAAAGAGGGGCTGTTGTTACCAGAGATTCCTGTTTCAAAGCTGTTCCTTAGCAAAAGCTCATGCCCTGAGCTCTCCAGCAGAGGCTCAGCAAGGCTTGACTCTCAGCTTTTTCCATGTCTCCCATTTGGAAATGGCTCAGTCAAGTATTTAGAAACAGTCCTCACCCCAAAAGTTAAAGATTGACCTTCTCCCTACTTTTTAGGAGCTCTTGGAGAGCCCAGCCTTTCCACTGCAAAATCCCCCTGCAATGGAGCTTCAAACATCAAGATTATTTTCTCCTGGTTCTTCAAAACCCTTTTTACACTTAAGACTCTCCAGCCTGATCCTGGAAGCTGCTGAGCATCCATGACATCCTCAACATTCAACAGGTGCAAAGTCCATTTAGTATCTCAGAGAGTAGGATCTGCAAATTCATTCAATCCATGACTTTAAAAAAACCCATTTTTTTGTCACTGCAGTGAAGGCAACATCTCAGTCTCCATCAGCTGTGTAAGAATCCCATCTTCCTCCATCCTGGGGCAAGCAGGTTTGATACTCACTCCTGACTCTGCATAGGGAGGCACTTCAGTCAGCTCTTGGGTAATTCCCTGTACCCAGGAGCTCTGCCAGCCTTCCAGCACTCTGGGTGCAACACCCACAGTGTGTGCCTCATGTGGAAATAAATACACTGAATTCCTCTAGGAAGAAAACCCAGGAGCATCAAATTGACATTTGGATGGTTGAATCCAGAGCAGATTCTGGGATTTACAGAAACAATGAGTCGCTAGAAGAAGTTAAAGCTCCATTTATGTTCTATTTTCCATAAGCATTCAGGCACTGGCTGAGCAAACGCTGGCAGAACTGCTCTGCCCTGGGCTATGTGGGGCCACAGCGTGGTGCACCATGCTGTGAGGATGGGATATCCCAAACACAGCCACCCCCACTGCCACAGGAAGGAGCAGGTGGGAAGAGATGTGATTGGCACTCCCACCCTTTAACAGACACCTGAGAATGCCCACAAATGAAGATGCTGGACACTCATCTTTCCTCCTCCAGTGGCTCACTCCTTGTTTTTGGGGCTGTCCCCTGCTCATAAATCACATGTAGGGAAGGAGGGCTCCAACTTCCCTGTGCTGCTGCCACTCTCAGGCTTTGCTCCATGACAGATAAATGTCGGCCTGTCTGGAGCTGGGCTTGGCTCACCACGGCTCCCTGCTGGGGAGAGGCTGTGCTTCAGGATGTGCTCCAGCTGTTATTCCCTCCCCAAGTCCCCTAGGAGAGCAAGGCTGAGCACATGAAGCCCTGGGACCACATGCGGAAACAAGAGGAAAGGAAAAATAAAGGGAGAACTTTCCTGTTCACTCCAGCAAGATTTTTTTTTAAAATCAAATTTTGCAAGGTACCTTTGCTGGTTTTCCTCTCCCCTTTTCTCAGACAGTGCTGGTAATGGTGGAAACTTCCTTCTGGAGAGGTAGGGCTGGGGCTGGTGCACATGGGCAGAGATCCACTTCAGCCTGTGAAGCACGGCTGATGTACCCCAGTGGAAAACCTGGCTGACTCAGGACTTAGCCTTAAAAAACTTACAGCACAATCAATCCCTTTGCTATGAAGTTTGTATCTCCGCTTTCAAACAAAGTAAACAAACACAAGTGAAACAAGTAAACACACCTCCTCATACCCCCTTTCTTATCTCTGTATTTACTTCCCAAGAATTTGGAAAGTTCAAGACTTTTTCCTGCTAGTTTTTATTCAATTGCTTAGTCTGGACTGTGGAACTCCTTGCCAGAAGATGGTGTGGGTGCCAAAAAATAGATTCAGACAGGGATTTCTGTAAAATTAAAAAAATCACTGAGAGCTTTAAAGACAAATATATTCCTCAAAAACCCCAAGGGGGTTTCCAGAGGAAAGAAAAGTAGTTTGGGGAAGTAACACTCACTTTTTTGCCCTATCCTTATACTATTCCCTAGACATCTGCAGATGAACCTGTGCTCTGACCCAGTGCAGTTGTTACGTGGATCAGAAGTGACATGAAAAGGTAACATTGAAAAGGTAACATGAAACTCTAATTTTTAGGCTCAGCACCAGTACCTGTTACATGCATACTTCAGCACACACACTCCCTACAAGGCAAAAGATGTTGTCCCACTTCAAAAATCTTGTTCATAGATGAGAAAGATAACTCAGACACAATGGGGATTTGTGGAAAGAAAAGCAAGTTCTTCTTGGATTAGCATCACTATACAAAAGAACGGGCCTAAAATTATGCACCATGGGTTTCAAGGCCATTACAGAAACATGGAGCCACCTTAAAAAACATTCTGATCTGTTTATCAGTATTTTTTATGTGGCTAGTGGGATCATACCACATGTTAACATCACCTCAGAGCTACAGCAGCTTCTGTTCAGAAGAAGGCTACAGCAGCAGATGGGAAAACCTGCAGAACAAGAAGGATGTCTGCTGCTGCAGAAACAGGGGCAAGAGCCCCTTGAGGACACACTCACACAGCCCCCCAGCACCCCTGACGAGGTCACCTGCCTGGGGAGTGATGCCACACCAGAAGTTGGAGTACAGGGAGCGGGACTCGAGCATCGGTGCCACCAGTGTCTTGTTCTCTGCTATCAGTAGGTTCAGGGTCTGCGGGTTGGTCAGTAAATTATCTGCATCAATGAACTAGAGAAGAAGAGGGAAAAAGAAATTGTTAACAGATGAAACAATATGATTCCCCTGATGCTTTCTTGGGAATGAAGCAGCCAGAGGCACATGACCAGCCCTGGTGTGGCCACAGGCCCAGGGCAGTGTGACTATCCCCCTGTGCTGCCACTGCTCGGGCACCTCTGGCCCCTCACAAGAAAAGACCTTGAGGGGCTGGAGCATGTCCACGGAAGGGAATGGAGCTGGGGAAGAGTCTGGAGCACCTGACAGGAGGGTGCAGCCGGGGTGGGTTGGGCTCTGTACCATGGGAAGTTTAGATTGGATATTGGGGAAAAAGTCGTTCTAAAAGAATGAATTGAACTAGGCTGCCCAGGGCAAGGGTGGAGTCACCATCCCTGGAAGTGTTTGAAAAATGTGTGCATCTGGTACTTGGGAATGTGGCTTAATGGTGAACATGGCAGGTCAATAACTGGACTCAGAGATCTCAGGCCTCTCCCAACCTTAATGATTTTATGATTCCATGAGGTCAGCAAAAAACCACCCTAAAAGCAGTGAGCTGGTGGGTTTGACTCCATAGGGCACAGGGCTGTCCCAGAGAAACCTGGGCACAGCAATGAGATGGGCAGAGAGCTTCCCTGACCCCACACAACTTCATGCCAGCACAGGGATCAGGGAGCTGCCACGAAAAATAAGATCACTGAAAATTCAGGACGAGTTCATTCTACGAAGAGCATCAAGAACAACTCCTCAACTGCCCTCACACCTCACAACTCCTCAACTGCCCTCACACCTCACCTTGCTTGAAGGCTTTAGGAACAACCCCCTCACAGTGACCAAAGGCAGCATCTTCCCACAGCTGCTCTGCACAACTATTTCCCTTACATTTCACCAGGTGGGGGTTCAGTCTGAGGGACCCTTGCAGTACCTCCCACCACCAGCACTGTGTTCAATCCTGATGCCTGTGGAGAAATCTCTGAGCTTAGCCAAGGACTCACCTCCCTCACTGCAAAGTGCTCACCAGACAAAGAAATGACCCAGGACATCTCAATTTGCCTTCAGATGGAGAGAAAACTCTTTGACAGCCCCCAGTATCCATGCAAGCCCCTGGAAAGCTTTTGCCTGAGGCCAGGTAATAACTCAAACTTCATATTTACCAGGATATAGTCTGACCACTTCTCCCGGGCAGCGCGCAGGGCAGCCTGTCGCAGCTTCATCACATGAGTGAATCGGGAGCTTGGCCAATGTTTTGGCCCAATTTCTTCTGGGTAAGACCTAGAAAAGAAAAAAGTAACTGTAATCCATGTCTGGGCTTTATTACACCAGAAAAAGAAGAAAGACAGAAGATAGAAGACAGAAGAAAAGAGGAGAGAGAAGGAGAGAGAAGGAGAGAGAAGGAGAGAGAAGGAGAGAGAAGGAGAGAGAAGGAGAGAGAAGGAGAGAGAAGGAGAGAGAAGGAGAGAGAAGGAGAGAGAAGGAGAGAGAAGGAGAGAGAAGGAGAGAGAAGGAGAGAGAAGGAGAGAGAAGGAGAGAGAAGGAGAGAGAAGGAGAGAGAAGGAGAGAGAAGGAGAGAGAAGGAGAGAGAAGGAGAGAGAAGGAGAGAGAAGGAGAGAGAAGGAGAGAGAAGGAGAGAGAAGGAGAGAGAAGGAGAGAGAAGGAGAGAGAAGGAGAGAGAAGGAGAGAGAAGGAGAGAGAAGGAGAGAGAAGGAGAGAGAAGGAGAGAGAAGGAGAGAGAAGGAGAGAGAAGGAGAGAGAAGGAGAGAGAAGGAGAGAGAAGGAGAGAGAAGGAGAGAGAAGGAGAGAGAAGGAGAGAGAAGGAGAGAGAAGGAGAGAGAAGGAGAGAGAAGGAGAGAGAAGGAGAGAGAAGGAGAGAGAAGGAGAGAGAAGGAGAGAGAAGGAGAGAGAAGGAGAGAGAAGGAGAGAGAAGGAGAGAGAAGGAGAGAGAAGGAGAGAGAAGGAGAGAGAAGGAGAGAGAAGGAGAGAGAAGGAGAGAGAAGGAGAGAGAAGGAGAGAGAAGGAGAGAGAAGGAGAGAGAAGGAGAGAGAAGGAGAGAGAAGGAGAGAGAAGGAGAGAGAAGGAGAGAGAAGGAGAGAGAAGGAGAGAGAAGGAGAGAGAAGGAGAGAGAAGGAGAGAGAAGGAGAGAGAAGGAGAGAGAAGGAGAGAGAAGGAGAGAGAAGGAGAGAGAAGGAGAGAGAAGGAGAGAGAAGGAGAGAGAAGGAGAGAGAAGGAGAGAGAAGGAGAGAGAAGGAGAGAGAAGGAGAGAGAAGGAGAGAGAAGGAGAGAGAAGGAGAGAGAAGGAGAGAGAAGGAGAGAGAAGGAGAGAGAAGGAGAGAGAAGGAGAGAGAAGGAGAGAGAAGGAGAGAGAAGGAGAGAGAAGGAGAGAGAAGGAGAGAGAAGGAGAGAGAAGGAGAGAGAAGGAGAGAGAAGGAGAGAGAAGGAGAGAGAAGGAGAGAGAAGGAGAGAGAAGGAGAGAGAAGGAGAGAGAAGGAGAGAGAAGGAGAGAGAAGGAGAGAGAAGGAGAGAGAAGGAGAGAGAAGGAGAGAGAAGGAGAGAGAAGGAGAGAGAAGGAGAGAGAAGGAGAGAGAAGGAGAGAGAAGGAGAGAGAAGGAGAGAGAAGGAGAGAGAAGGAGAGAGAAGGAGAGAGAAGGAGAGAGAAGGAGAGAGAGGGAGAGAGAAGGAGAGAGAAGGAGAGAGAAGGAGAGAGAAGGAGAGAGAAAGAGAGAGAAAGAGAGAGAGAAGGAGAGAGAAGGAGAGAGAAGGAGAGAGAAGGAGAGAGAAGGAGAGAGAAGGAGAGAGAAGGAGAGAGAGAAGGAGAGAGAAGGAGAGAGAAGGAGAGAGAAGGAGAGAGAAGGAGAGAGAAGGAGAGAGAAGGAGAGAGAAGGAGAGAGAAGGAGAGAGAAGGAGAGAGAAGGAGAGAGAAGGAGAGAGAAGGAGAGAGAAGGAGAGAGAAGGAGAGAGAAGGAGAGAGAAGGAGAGAGAAGGAGAGAGAAGGAGAGAGAAGGAGAGAGAAGGAGAGAGAAGGAGAGAGAAGAGAGAGGAAGGAGAGAAGGAGAGAGAAGGAGAGAGAAGGAGAGAGAAGGAGAGAGAAGGAGAGAGAAGGAGAGAGAAGGAGAGAGAAGGAGAGAGAAGGAGAGAGAAGGAGAGAGAAGGAGAGAGAAGGAGAGAGAAGGAGAGAGAAGGAGAGAGAAGGAGAGAGAAGGAGAGAGAAGGAGAGAGAAGGAGAGAGAAGGAGAGAGAAGGAGAGAGAAGGAGAGAGAAGGAGAGAGAAGGAGAGAGAAGGAGAGAGAAGGAGAGAGAAGGAGAGAGAAGGAGAGAGAAGGAGAGAGAAGGAGAGAGAAGGAGAGAGAAGGAGAGAGAAGGAGAGAGAAGGAGAGAGAAGGAGAGAGAAGGAGAGAGAAGGAGAGAGAAGGAGAGAGAAGGAGAGAGAAGGAGAGAGAAGGAGAGAGAAGGAGAGAGAAGGAGAGAGAAGGAGAGAGAAGGAGAGAGAAGGAGAGAGAAGGAGAGAGAAGGAGAGAGAAGGAGAGAGAAGGAGAGAGAAGGAGAGAGAAGGAGAGAGAAGGAGAGAGAAGGAGAGAGAAGGAGAGAGAAGGAGAGAGAAGGAGAGAGAAGGAGAGAGAAGGAGAGAGAAGGAGAGAGAAGGAGAGAGAAGGAGAGAGAAGGAGAGAGAAGGAGAGAGAAGGAGAGAGAAGGAGAAAGAAGGAGAAAGAAGGAGAAAGAAGGAGAAAGAAGGAGAAAGAAGGAGAAAGAAAAAAAGAGTTCCATTGCTGCCTTCATTATGAAAGCAAAACAGCATTAGAGTCACCTCAGGCAACCCAGCAGAGGTTTTGGGAGAGAATAATTCCAACCAAGATCTGTGCTGGCATGAGCACAGAAGGCACCAGAGAACAAGCAGTGCCACAGTTTTCTGACATCCCAGCAAAGCAGCATCATCCAGTGCAGGATGTGGTAGGAGAGAGGGGACCCCTCCAAACTGAGCTGCAGCTCACTGACCCTGCCTGACCTTGGGTACAAACTCACCTGCCCTCTGCTAGGCTGCACATCCAGCCCCCCTCAGCCCAGCAGAGCTGGGATGTGAAGATGAAGGCAGCCTGGCTTCCCTGGGCTCTGGGCATTAATAGGAACTGTTAACACATCCTGGGAACAGCTCCTAAATCTCCCAACACCCAGCCCCACAAGCCCCAGCATGGCAGCAAAGTCACATGCATGGCTCTGCCTTCAGGATCAGCTCCAAAAGCGATGGCTTTTTAACAAAGATGGAAGGAAACTCGGGGGCAGATCCCAATGAGGAATAAAAATCCAGACTTTGAAACAGTGCCAGCCTAAGTCAGGGAAGGAGCTAAGAATTTCAAAAGCTTTTTGCAGAACTTAAGCAAAGCTTGGCAGGATGAAGAAAACTCAAGTCAAATGAAAGGATTAAAAACGTCTATAAAACCAGCACTCCCTGGGGGTTTGTGCCACAAACTTCCCATCACTGCAGTGAGGAACTTGAATGTAAAAGCCTAAAGGAAGGGGAAACTGATGTAATTTTCCTTAATGGAAGAAACTGAAAGCAGAACAAACCCAGGAACAGCTGATCTTAAAAATAAATAAAAATTAAAGTAATAAAAACCCAACATGCCACATTTCAAAGCAATGGTCCTGCAAGGCATAACATGTAGAATTAAATCTAGTTCTCTAGCTCAGCACTTATTGAATATTTGATATTTCAGAGCTTTCATAGATACTATGGAATGGACTATAATTTCTCTGCTTCCTTGCAAATAAATAATGATGATTTTAATTCCCTGTAGCTCTTGATGCAATTTGTTTAAATAACTGAACGGAAAATACTTTCTTCCACAAAATTCTGCATGAGGTGCTTCACTGAAGCCAGAGACCTTATCTCACCTTTTTCCCTAAGAACACCATTTTAATGGGACAGACTCCAGAAAGCAAATAATTCACATTTGAACACTTGGACATTTAGTGCAACTCTTGGTTTGGAAACAGAAAACCTCGGGAATTTGGGCTGCACAGCCAAGAGCACTCCCAGGTACTCACAGGGGTTCCTCCATGGGCCTCCACTCCACATCATGGTACAGGTGCTGCACATTCTTCAGCCACTCCCTGAGGATTGCTGTGGTGTTGTCAATGTTGTGGTCAGTGGCTGCCCTGGCAAAGCAAGAGAAAAGGAAGCACGTTAGCACAAGGTTTGTGACTTTGCCTAAATCCCTGCTTTACCATGGAGTGCTCTGTCCAGCCCAGCCACCAGCAAAGATAAGACAGGCAGTCCAGGTTTAACCCCAGCTGGCAACTGAGTACCACCACTGTGGAAAGGGGAACAAAGCCTGTGGGTTGACATAAGAACTATTTAATAACTGAAACAAATTACTAAAATGTGCCATTAGTGGAGGGAAGGGACACGGTGCCCGCTGAAGAATGGCTTTTTCCCCTCAGGGCTGAGCTGACCAGACTGGAACAGGAAGCACAGATTCACATCCCTGGAATGATGGAAAAATTCCCACAGGGGCACTCCCTGTGGGGATGCAATCCCACGGAAATGCTCCCACAGGGGCCACACACTGCTCTCTGCCTGGGATGCTCAAGCCTTCAGATCACAGGGCGAGTGAGCAAAGTCCCATCCCAGCTGCTCCTCCCCAGCTGCCTTCCTTGGGACCAGGGCTTTGCACATCCATCATGGGGCTGTGTCAGATCACACCACAAACTCCTGTCACTGAAAGAGCTGCTCATTTTTCCTAGCTGGAATGGGCAGGAAAGCACAGTCCTGTGACAGTGCACAGCTCAGCAAGCTCCACTGGGAATTTATAATCCCTTCATATTCCTCTGGGAGTATAAATAGTCCCACAAGGTCTGGTGCAGACAGTAAAGACAGTGTGAAACACATCGAGGGGAGCTTGCTGGAAGCTCCCCTCAACTGCTACACATTTCTTATTTCATCCTCCAGCTCCAGAGACCCAAAGGCACTTCCCAGAACATCCTCCACCTCACTTAAAAGCCAGAGCTCACTGTAGCCAGGGGAGGACATGTAGAAAGGAGCCACATCTCAAATCCTACAGCTACTCCAAAGCTATTTCAGGAAAATACCTCCACTCCAAGTCACCATATGACCCTACAGATGAAAACCAGGACATGAACCCTTTTTAGTTTGTGCAACAGGAACATACCATTCCCATGGGGTCTAGCCTGCTTTAAAGTAAAAAAGAACCAAGAACTTGGATTTTCAGTTTATTTATAATCAGAACACCCCAATCACTTAAGGCCAGGAGGCTTATTTGTTGAATATTTATTCATGTCTGCTGAAACAATAAATAGTTCAGCAAGTGTAAGAGGCTGGTTCCTGTGTCACTAACTGCTCTCCTGTGACAGAGCAAGGCTGGGCTTAGCCACAGCTTCAGGGTTTGCTTTTGACCAAGACCCTGGCTCATGCTGCACTGTAGATCTAGTTTGCAACTGTGTTCAAACTGGACTAAAACAGGTGCAGTGCTGGCTTGGTGTAAGTCCAGCTTGCTCCATGTGTTTTATGGATGAAGCACATCCCCGGGAACACTTCCTCGGGCTCCCACACCCACCAAGGTATTTCACAGGTCTCACTCTGCTTTCCTCCCACGTTCCAGCTGCACAGTCAGTGAACAGCTCCAGAATTCCTAAAATACCATAGAACTAGGGAAATGGCTTCATGTTCAAGGTCATCACTGGAGCTGCAGTGGCACCAAGATGGTGGCACTGGGGCCACCTTGCAATTGGGCATCACACAAACGAGGCTGAGATGATGGTGGCCACCCTGGGGAATGTCACAGATCATCCCACAACATCCTCTTTTCCAAGTTCAGACCAGCCTTAAGGACCATGGAGACCCTTTAAAGTAAGCACACAGCTCTCACAGAGTTAGGTGCACATGCCTCTTTCCCTGAGCAAGCCTCATCCCATTCTTTCTAATCTCATCCCAGTCCTTCTAACCTCACAGAGTATCAGTGGGGGCATACGAAGGGATTTGCTGCAGTCTGGGCAGGGAAAGGGGAAGCTTCAGCTGCATACATGTCAAACTAATCTCAGTTTTCTGTTGGCTGCTCCCATCTCAGCCAGGAGATCCTTCTCCATTCAACTTTGTGCACACACAAGCCTAAAATGTATTTAGATGGGGAGCTGTTTGCAGGGCTGTGCAACAGAAACCCAGAGCTCTCAAATGAAACACAAATTTCCATGACAACATGAAAACATAGAGTCATTCAAC
The DNA here is from genome assembly GCA_910950805.1 of Acrocephalus scirpaceus scirpaceus. NCBI lineage: Eukaryota > Metazoa > Chordata > Aves > Passeriformes > Sylviidae > Acrocephalus > Acrocephalus scirpaceus. The sequence goes on from OU383779.1 coordinate 24,594,261, forward strand.
CTCAGAGAAAAGGATTACCATGACGGAAAGCTGTTTCCTCAGTTGCTCAGAGCTGCTTCACAATGCCCAAACCTTTGACTAGCAGAAGTAACCTTGAAGTTGAATGACAGCCAATTGGCAGAGTCAGAGGAAGACCTTTCTCTCCCTAAGCACAACAAGGGGGCTGAAGGATACTCTTCACATCACACTTGGAGTACTCCATCCTGCTCCTAGAAGGGCAGCAGGCCCTTGACAAAATTCACCCTGGATGACATCATCAGCCAACATCCTCTAGCCAGAAGCAAGATGTGCAAAAGGACCTGAAGGCATCTCTAGATCTACCCACAAGGAATCTACTGGAAGAAAATGGCATTTTCCAACCCAAATCATTCCATGATTCTGTGACTTTACTGCCCAGGCTGTCACAGTGATCCATGGAAGGTAAACTCACATCCCAGTAGACCTCTTGAATACATGGATCAGCCAAGGCTCTGGCACGAAGAAGGGACAGCTCTCTCCAGGACTATCCACCCAGCAGCATTTCTAAGCCCAAAGGCAATAAACTCGGTTCCACCCTGGATGAAACATGCCCTATGACTAGCAGTTTGGCAAACCTTCATTCTCTCAGCTTTGAGCTCAAAAAAACCAACAAAAAAGACCCAAACCATTCCCCCCCGAAAAACCCAAACAACCCAAGCCATTACAAAAGCAATCATCACTTTGTTATAAATGGGTAATGTGATGATTTGCTCTTGATGGCAAAGAAGAGTTGACTTTGAGAGGGTCCAGGTTTGCCTGATGCAACCCCAGAGGTATAAAAGCAGCATTTTGTAGATGAGTTTGTGGCAGTCGGTCACACTCCCAGTGCTGCCCTTTTTCCTTATCCAGTCCTTTGTTGTATTTTTAAGGTTTAATAAACCTTTGAAAATTTTCAAATGAGCGGTTGTTTCTCACAACTATTAGTTACAGATTAATTAAAGATCAAACAGCATCAGCACTGACTCCTTTTGTAGTATCTGAACTAGTCCACCTTTCCCCTCAGAAAAAAATAGCAGCTCTGGTGTTTGCAATAGCACTGTGTGGAAAAACAGACACATATTGGGTTTTTTTTTTTTTCCTTTCCTGAAATGACAACCCCTGCACAAGAAAAACAAGCTAATTAAAATGTGAGCATGATTTCTCACTGGGAACAAGAGCTCCTCAAGCCCTGAGAGGCACATCAGGACACTCCACATTATAAACACTTCTCCTGTAGCATTTCAAGAAGCCAAGTATACAGCTAAGAGTTCAGTTTGGTCATGAGAACATATCACACCAGAGATGCTATCACCTCTGCCCACCGCCTGTCTAGGAAAAGTGTTTTTACTCCAACCTCTTATCCTTACTGGTCCATGAGCTGTGCTTGACAGGACAAAGAGAGTGGCTCACTGTAACCCAGCTCCACTCAACTCACCAGGAACATGGCTTGTCCACATGGCCCTTAGACTAAGGCAGTGCCTGGGTTTTTGGGTGTATTTTCTGAAAGTAAGTTACTGAGCACAGCACCATTATCTGTGTGGGAGTCTATCAGCAATAGTATTGACCTGACATCAGGTTCAAATTCTGTTTTTTGAGTGGATCAGCAACACCATTTCCAAGAGCTGATTAATAACATCTAAGATTTAATTAAAGAAAAAAGGTCCCTACAAGATTTACAACCTAGAGTCTGTGCAACACAACCAGGAAAAAACAGAGGGAAAAAATTCTAATTCCTCCCACTCTTTTCAGAAAAAGTTTAATAAACAGACAAGAACATACCTCCAGATGGACACCTCCATTCTAGTAACATGGCAGCTTTTTCCACTCAGATTTAAATCCATTTCCAATAAACAGAAGTTAATTTTTTGAAGAGTTTGAGTGAGAATGTTCGTATAGGGGCTTATGTCGACAGAACTACAACCACTTCAATATTTACTTTGGCTATAACCAGGAGTCATACCATGGACACAAGCCCTCATTGTTCATGCTCAGCAGAATACCCCCTCCCAAAAAAACTCATGGAACGTGCATAGTGGAAAATCAAAGCACATCGTTAAGCACCTCCTGTTTAAATTAAGTAATATGAGTAGCAGCATATGCCTAAAACAGCTCCTTTTACAAACTGCTCATATTTTTAGCTTGATAATGTCTCCTCAAATTATGTTTGCAAAGGGGAGTTAATTTTGGCTTTGATGGTTGCTCTCCTCTGTTTCCTCCCCAAAAAGGGAATTAAAAATAACAATCTCCCCTTTTCACTTCTTCACACTCTGGCCTGTTCTCCCAAGCTAGTTCACTCACCTCAGGCACTGGGTCAGATGAGAAAATTTTCACCTTCACCATCTGTATAGGAAAAATACCAGAAGACAAAATGCACCCTGTGTGCCACTGGTTTGTCAAGAGTATTGGGGTCATGCTGTGACACAAGTTGAGGCAAACTCCACATCCAAGGCCCTGCAGTAATTTTCCTACTGAATTTAACACTTACCACCTTCTCCCTTTGACAAACAGGGTGGGAGGGACAGCTTCAAACAGGGGTCAGTGCTTCGCTTTCAGGCAGTGCAGAGCTGAGTCAGGACTGGAGGCAGCCAGCTTTCAAAAACGAAAGCTGTAAGGAGGCTCCTTCCCCTTTCTGTCAGTGTTTTGAAGACTGCTGGGCTTGAGGAGTGTATTGGGTTCACCCTTTATGGCTATGAGAGCCAAATCTGGACACCCAGGTTCGGGTGGGCTCTTCCCATCACTCCACTGAGAACACACAAAGGATGACAGTGGTCAGGAGGCTGCTGGTGCTGGGGTTGCATTGAAAATGGTTCACAGGAAGAGGATGCACTTCACTTTCCAGGGCTCCTGCTGCTTCCCCACACTGCAGAACAAAGTTGAGAATGCAACCAAATTCCAGGAAGCCCCAGGGATATCCAGTTTAGCTGTCTCCCTTGGTTCCTCTTGGCCTGCAGCCAGGGATTCAATACACCCATGAGGCTTGCTATGGGATGTGGGCCAATTGAGTTCCACTGAAGCAAGAGCCATAGGTTGACCATGTTCCCTAAACCCACAGGGTCTCCTGTCCAAAGTGAAGCCCAAAGGCAATGGAAAGCCTGTTAGCAGATCGTTCCTAACAACTGTAACACAGAAACTAGTGACAAAAGCACCAGTACCTCCCCTTGGCCATTTTCCTGAGAGCCGAGCAGCAATAAAACATTCAGAGAGAGGTTACAGCTCACACCAAAGTGATGGAGGAAGCACATTTCTGTGTGCTCTGTTCCAGAACTTATGCTAGCAGACGTGCTTAAATATTCTAGGACAAAGCTCAGCCCTCAGCAGGACTCACCATCTTCCTGAGCCCCTTCTGAGCTGAGCCTGCAGCAACAGGCACTGCATGGGGGGTTCCCCCTGTGCTCTGGGGAGACCCCAGGGATTTCAGACCCCAGAGCATTGGAAAAATCCACACCACTTCATCCAGCCCCAGCCAATATTAACTCCAGCAACCCCATTTTTTTTTTCTTTTTTACCACAACACTAATGACACACTATGAACAAACAGAGCACAGGATGGGAGTTTCAACCTCTGAATTGTTTAGATCCTGCATAAAAACCTTTGGCTTTCAGTCCCTTGAGGCAGCCCCAAGAGCTCCTGGTCTGAGTGGAGTTGAGCTCCTGTAACCCAGGCTGCCCTGCTCATGCTGGGTGTGAGATCAGCCTGGCCAAAAATAACTGAAAAAGCAGAGTCCAGCCACAGAGTCCTAATATGAATCAAGCATAAAACTGGACTTAGATTTCCCAAAACAAGCAGTAAATAAAGTAACAGACGAGTCATTTCTCCTTGCTCTTTTTGTCTGAAAGCTGCCAGGCTTAGAAAACCAAGTCAAAATATAAACCCCCCTGAAGTGGCAGTTTCCACTGTGAGCCAGGGATGAATTACCTTGACTAGAAAACAGTGTAGCTAGAAGAGACTGGAAGAGAAGGGATGGATCCTGAAGAGGATGGAAAAAAAACTCAAAACAAGACAGAAGCAAAACATTTCTGAAGCCCAGCAATAGGGATTTAATTTTAGCTGTGAAAATGTCTGTTTTTACCACAGATGAAGTCCCTGGAAGTATCCAAGGCCACGCTGGACAGGGCTTGGAGCAACCTGGGCTAGTGGAAGGTGCTCCTGCCCATGGCAGGGGGTGGAACAAGATGAGCTTTAAGGTCCCTTCCAACCCAAACAATTTGATTAGTCTATTGTATGATTTTAAATGGAGTTACTGTCAACCACTCTGTGTTCTCCTGCCCGGGATCTTCTCAAAAAAAGCAACAAACCAAGCAGGGCTCCCTGTATTCTTCCGAACACTCCCTCACCAACAGGCAGATATGCCTCTTGCTCATGCAGCAGAGATGAGACTCAGGTAACAGACTATTTTCTTTTTCAGGTCTACCAGCCCTACCTCACATCTGTGAATTTGAGACTTGGTATCTCAAGTCTCCCAGGTACCAATGGGATCAGGGATAGCACACCATGAGACAGCCCCAACAATACAGTCCAGAGTCTCTGAATAGATCCAAACACATAAATCACTTATTTTAGCACAATTATGCTCACACACTTCATTAACAGGGCCTGAACATTCAGCCCAAATTCAAAGAACTGTTTAAGCATTTAAATAAGTTGCCAAAATTCTAATGTATGTATAAGACTTTTGGGCTTCATAGGGACTTGGCATTTGTTCTAGGGTTTCCTTAATTAAGGACAGACTTTTGGAAATACCTTCTTTTGTTTTTTTTATTTTAACTTGGTTCCCAAGCCACGTGGGCCCAGATGGGTGGCAGGGAGCTGCGTGGGAATGTGGAACCAGCAACACAAGCAGTGCTGCTCCCCAGGCTGGGCAGCTGTACAAGAACAGGACCTCACAGCACAGGAATGCAGCACACAGGGCTCCCCTCTAACTCTTTCCCCGTGCCCTTCAGCAGCTGTGGATAATGGATTTTGCTGGCAGAAGCACTGATTTTAAAACCTTCAGTGGTCTTCCAAGTCCAAGAGAATGACTCACAGATATGTGTACATATTTCTGTGCACACCAGGATCTTTGCTCTTTCCATGCTACCTCAAGAGATCACTCACTTCCTTTGTCCCTCACTCCCTACAACTGAATCACGGAATCCCAGAATGATTTGGGTTGGAAAGGACCTTAAAGCCCATCCCATTCCACCTCCTGCCATGGGCAGGGACACCTTCCATGATCACAAGTTGCTGAAAGCCCTGTCCAGTCTGGCCTTGGACACTGCCACGGATGGGGCAGCCACAGATTCTCTGGGAAACCTGTGCCGGGGCCTCCCCCCCTCACTGTAAAAAACATCTTCCTTGTATCTAATCTAAGTCAACCCTTATGGCTCCCTCACTGCAAAAGCCAAAAAATCCCTGTGTAACAGCTGCCCTGGCATCCATGCAATGGGAATTCTCTCACAATGCAAAGTATGTTCCTGCTGCTTCAATCCCAACTCCTCTCTCTGTCTTGCTTTAGTTCTCCCTATGCTCACCCTTCTGCTAAGCTTTAAAGAAACAAAAAACCAGCTGCATCTTGTGAGTATTTCCAAGCAGACTTGGCTTAAAGGGAACAAATCCCCTAAGGGAAGCGCAGGAAATCCCATACCTGCAGGATCAGGGTGGTGACTGGCCTCTGAGATCAATTGTTCAAAGGAGGAATTAATTGCAACAGTTGTGTAATTTCTGAAAGGACAGCTTAATCCCAACAACTAACTCAGACACCAGCTGATGCAGCTGTTTGAGATTAATGCAAGTGTGTAAACCACTGGGAAGGAACACTGGGATTTAGAAATATTCTTGTCTCTGCTAACAAAAAAATGGATAGGTTTCATATTTAGGTGCTCAGCATCAATGATTTTTCCATAGTCACACTGAATATGGGCCTGTATCACATTGCCAAGGGTTCCCCAAAACAGAAACACCTGAAAAGCTCTGGTCTCTGCACCAAGCCTGCAGATAGAGCAGTGCAAACATCCCAGAGCCTGCTGCACCCCTGGTGAGAACACTCACACCATGGACCACCAGACACCCAGCAGGGAGGGAAACACAGACCCAAACTCTTCAGTAGATTACTTTTTTAATTTATGGCCTTTTTTTTTCCCCCAGAAAAAGTCGGATGCTTGCCCTACAAGTACCAGTAAGCACCCAGTGCTTGCCTCCCTGTCCCACACCTCTCAACAAGAGCTTTCACCAGTTCTACACAGAATTACAGAATCACAGAACCACTGAACTGTTTGGGTTGGAAGGGACCTTGAACTCATCCCACCTCAGCCCCTGTCATGGGCAGGGACACCTTCCACTAGCCCAGGTTGCTCCAAGTTACGTGGGTGAGGCTGGTATGTTCCATTCTTCCCAACTGTGTAAGAATGTACCCTTCCAGGCAAGACATTTTTAAGAACTCTTGACTTAAAATATGAGATATGATGCCATTATGAATTAGTTTTCATTCCAAACATCCTACAAGACTAAAAGTAATTTCAACACACAGAAACACATTCTTGCTGGAATACTGCATAATTAAATGACTACAAACAAGTGATTTTTCATCTCTTGTCCAGTGCTGGCTGAAAGAAACAATGTAAGAAATTAGGGAACAAAACCGGAATATTTTAATCCGTGCCATTAATTAGGAGTTCAAACAGCAATAAGAAACACACCAAGCTAATTTTGGAGCAAAGGACAATTTCTTTTACCAATTGAGAATCTGCTCTGTGATCTGGAAACTGGCAGGATGTTTTGTGTGACACTGGAGAGCTTTATACAGTAACTGACCCTTTCATGTGAAAATTTTGCTGATAGGCAACAATAAAGCCATTCTTCACAAAAGTTGTCAGACAGCTTTTCTTTGAGGCCATCACAAACCTAAAATAACAGAATAAGAGAACAAGAAGAACTCAATGAATGCCAGCAACAGTGCTCTCTGAGATGAACCCCATATTTAGCATTTGAAAAAGAGGTCCAAAAGGATTTGGAGTAGAGAAATGTAAGAATAGGCCATAAACTGCTCTTCCTACAAACAAAGCGGCAAAGAACGCTTGGCTCTCCAAAGAGAGCTCTCCAAAGGCTCTCTCTCTCTTTTGCCTTTGGAGAGAGAAAAACGACTATGTTTAGAAGGGTAGGAGATGCTCAAAATTAATCAGTTAATGAAGACCAACACTACTCCATATTTTCACATCAGACTGACTGGAACTTTCAAACTTTATCCACAGCTTGGCGCAAAGGTCACTGAAACAGATTTTTTTTCCCCTGCAGCACTCTTCAGAACACAGCTCACCAGCGGGGTTGAGGAAAGCCCTTCACTGATTAATTTGCAGTTTTTGTTAGAAGGCTTTCAACAGGACCCCTGTGCAGACCTTGCAACAGGACTGTGACCCCAACAGGGCTGTTTGAGGTCAGCTCTGAACTCAGGGCTGATCTCCATCCACACTCCCTGCCTCTCCAGTGGACCAGGAATTCCTTTGTTGTTGCTGCAGGCTGAATAGGACTGTCAACAGGACCAGAGTAGCAAGCCCTGCAGAGCTGTCTCCAGCAGGCTCCTACCTGCCTACATACTCAGGTGCACAGAGACATCCTGGAGAAAACCTTGACAGTAAAGCATTCAGTGTATGCATGATGATCCCCGAAAAAATGTGGCAGAAATGCTGGGAGACATCTTCCAGCTGAGCAGGGCTGAATGTGTGCATCCAGGGATGTGCTCACTAAATAACAGCTTGAAAAATGCCACCTTCACAGGTTTTGCTGTCACATTGCAGGGGTCCACACTAGACCTGCAGAGCTGACTGTGGTACGTCATGCTTTTCTGTGCCCACCTCTGAGAAGGCTCCTTTGGTCAACACAGAATATGCTGAGTTTGAAGGGACCCTCAGGATCATCCAGTCCAACCCTGTCCCTGCCCAGACACCCCAACAATCCCACCCTGTGCATCCCTGAGAGCCTTGTCCAAACCCTCCTGGAGCTCTGGCAGCCTTGGGGCCGTGCCCATTCCCTGGGGAGCCTGGGCAGTGCCCAGCACCCTCTGGAGGCAGAATCTTTCCCTGATCTCCAGCCTGACCCTGCCCTGGCACAGCTTCAGCCATTTCCTCACCTCCTGTCACTAGCCACAGAGAGTAAAGAGATCACTACTTTCTCCTCCCTTGTCCCCTGTGAGCTGTACAGTCAGAGAAAGCTGAGGCCCATATGTGCCCCACTGGTACATGTCCATTCCACGAGAATAACCATCTGCCCTTGCTCACAAAGGCCTGGAAACGAGGAGTTAGAGGCAGGACGAAAGTCTGGACTCAGACAGGGTCCCAAGCTCAGGACTGCCTTAGTGCAGCAGCCTCACCAGAGTCACCCAGTGCAATACCAGCAGTGCATCCCAGCAACTCCCAGCAGGCTGGGACAGCTCCTTAGCACTCCTGGGGCACACAGGACAATGAGCCCAGTGCGAAGCATTATATGCCTGCTGCACCACCCTATGGAAAAGTCTAATTGCAAGAGACAGCAAGACAAATTGGAGGACATTTGGCTGAAGGACTCTTGGCCCTGTGTGTAAGCTGTCCCCCAGGAGAGTGGGGGGGGCAGCCCTGGGCTCCCCCGTCTGCTGGCAGCACACACGGGGTGTCTGCCCACACCTTCCCTGCTCCAGCACTGGAGCTGCTCACAGAAATGAGCCTGGCCAAGCCCACACTACTAACAATCCCCTGGCTAATTTGCGCTCAGAAATATGACTGCATTTCTCCATGAAAGGGCTCACTGTCTGGGCATGGAGAGGGCTGCAGCAGGAGCATGTGCCAGATGAATGGATTGTTACAGATGCATGGAGAAATCTCAGTGCCACCGTCAACACGCACAGGGCTGTTGTCGATCCAACACCGTGCTCTCTCACAGGGACTTAAGCCAAGTTTAAAGGTTTGGACCCCTGGAGAGAGCTCCAGACTTGTCTCCTACAGGCAAAAGCAGTTACAACAACTTAAGTTTTTTTCTCACTGCTTACAGAGGGAAACTCTTTCCACCCCAAGGACCTGCAATGCTCCCACCAGGAACGGATGATACAGAACACAGACCAGCCTACGCCCACTAAGGAAGGGTAATTCCATCCTTGCCCCGAGAGCTGATTACCCTCAAGGTGTGTTGTACCAGGTACCTAACTTACCCAGTGTTGCCCAGAGCTGTGGCTGCCCCATCCCTGGAAGTGTGCAAGACCAGGCTGGATGGGGCTTGGAGCAACCTGGTCTAGTGGAAGGTGTTCCTGCCCATGGCAGGGGGTGGGACTGGATGGGTTAAGGGTCTGTTTCAACCCAAACCCTTCTGTGATTACAGAAGCAGACAAAGTCAGTGAGACCTTTTCCAAAGGGATCCAACCTCAGGGTAGCTTGAGAACAGTAGTTTTCAAACTGTGATCAGCAGATGTCTGTGACCTATTTCTAGTTTGCTTGTGAAAGGTAATAAAAAATCTATCACATCCAAGTCAAAGTTTGCTATGCAGCACAGGAAAAACATGTTGGGTTTACGCTCAGTCGATGGAATACCATTCCCCTTTCACTGCTGCTGGAAGGGTCAGAGCCAACACTCCCTTCAGGATCAAGACCGCCCGCTAAAACCTCACTGTGTGATCCCTAGCACTGTCTCAGCAGGCAGCACAATGAGCTGTCTGTGCACCCAGAAACTCACAGAGCTTTAGACACTAAGAATAACTTCAGTTTATTCTTACAGAGCAAGATAACAGGGCCAAGGCTGGCACAGGCACATCATAAACACTCCTGCTCTCCTCAGCAGACTGTGAATTACTGGCTGGCAGGAAAACTGGGCAACTTTAAGGATGATAAAATCCCAGGTGTTTATAACATGTAGTATAGACACAGAGGAATAGAAACTGAAGTAAATTTCTTGACTGCTTCTTCTATAGCTTCTGTTCAAACAAGTCAGTTACCTTTGGGATGAAAAATGTTAGCACAGAATCTGCTTTCAAAATACAGTCAAGAGGTACAGCAAGAAAAGTCAACCATAGATCTGTAACAAATTCTTCAGGAGGAGAGGAGCTGCCATGTTTTATATCTTGTATCTCACAAGGGACCCAGGCACTGCCCTAGATCACAGCAAGCTGCAGGCAGGCTGGCCTTCCTCCTGCTGCTGGAGCACCTCCTCTTCCAAGGTGTGGGGCTGTCCCAAGGGACAGCCAACCCCACTGCTGCAGAGGGGCTTTCTAACACGAACCCCTGGACTCGTAATTCAGCACCACAAGACAAGAATCACAGCAAGAACCTCTGAAGGTCATCATGCCCCCATTCCTCTAGCAGGGCCACCAAGACCAGGCTGCCCAGAATCATGGGTGGCTTTTGAATGTTTCCAAGGATGGAGACTCCTTTCTCTAGTGACCAGTGACAGGACATGAGAAGACAGAATGAAGCTGCACCAGCGGAAGGTCAGGTTGGACTATAAGAAAAAGTTCACTGAGAGGGGTGTCACTGGAACAAGCTCCCCAGGGAAGTCATGTCACCGACCCTGACTGAGTTCAAGAAGTTTCTCAGTGAAGGTCTTTGTCACACAGTTTGGTTTTAGGTAACACTGTGAGGAGCAGGGAGCGGGATTCCATGACCTTTATGGGTCTTGTCCAACTCAGGGTACTTTGTAATTCTATTCTGTGTTTCTGCAGGGATCAGTCAAGTCTGCAGGCAAGGGAAAGGTTATCCTCACTTTTACAGCTAGACGACTGAATCCATTAAGTCTTTTCCAATCTTAATGATTCTATGATTCAAGGCTGGAAATAGAGGCATGAAATCCATCCATACTCTCTCCAAGTTCATCCCAAGATATCCAAGGTGCTGCTACTGGTGGGAGCCACCTGAAGGAAGCTAATATTGTCCACAAAACTCATACCCCAGGATAGTGCTGCCTGCCATATGGTCAGGAAATGAAAGGAGATGATGAGTGCAGGTCAGGACAATCTGTTTTTAAGTCAAGGCACATGCACCAGCTTCACAGTTTGCGTTAACATTAAAAAAAAAACATACAGAAAAAGTAATGCAAGAAAACCAAAAATAAATAAATCAAACGCTCAGCATGGTTCCAACTCGTTTGCCACTGTCTCTGAATGATGAAATGGCAAATGGCTGCACAACTTTCACCTCCACAGCAGGGAAGGTCTTCCCAATCCACAGGATAACCAGAGGAGGAGACAGTTTGGGAGCCAGGCTGTCATTCGAGTGGAGCTCACCTACAGAGGAACTGGAGAATGACTTTGGACAAGGGCCTGGAGCGACAGGACACAGGGAATGGCTTCCCACTTCCAGAGGGCAGGGATAGATGGGATATTGGGAAGGAATTGTTCCCTGGGAGGGTGGGGTGGCCCTGGCATAGGGTGCCCAGAGAAGCTGAGGCTGCCCCTGGATCCCTGGAAGTGTCCAAAGCCAGTTTGACAGGCCTTGGAGAAACCTGGGATAGTGGAAAGTGTTCCCGTCCATGGCAGGGGGTGGGACTGGATGAGCTTTAAGGTCACTTTCTGTGATCTTACGTAACATTGCACTCACCACCCAGGCTTTAGGGACTTACTCATGTCCCCTTCCTGGACTTAATTAATTCAGATCCCATTTCCAAGCACTTCAATGCTTCCAGGAAGCTCAGGCTCTTCACCACATCATGTCTTCACCGCACTGTTAAACTGAATTTGACGTTTGGGGCCTGACCTTCCCTCTGTGTCCATCTTCCAAGCAATTTGCACACCCTCCTCTTCACCACCTGCACAAGGCATGGTCCTCCCCACCACCCAAGCAGGCAGAGTTTGTGCAAGGCACTAGCCAGGGTGATGCCCAGGGTGCAGTTTGTTCTACTCGCACTCCACAAAGTGGCACAGCCAGAGGATAAAGCATCCAAGTTAGTCACAGACTCAGGAATATCAGATTTTGCCTTTGCAAGGATCAGCAGAGCTTCAGAGAACACCCATGGAAAGTAACCCAGTTAGAAAAACAAAACTCATTTAACCTCCCATATCCTGGGATCAAGGAATCAGCAACAAAAAAGCAGAACTAAAGTGTCAACACTGGAGATCCAACCAGCTCTTCCCTCTCAGAATTAGCAGTTTAATAACCCGACCAAAGCATAATCCCTGTGAACCTACATGACATATCTAAAACACACAGTATTTAACAACATCAGACTAGACATTTCCCCTGATCCACAGCAAACTCACAGCACACAAACATAGCAGGTTTCATTACTCTCTCCCTGGCACAGGTTTCCCTTGGCATAAAGGAATTTATGCCAAACTTTGCTTTCACCAACACTAAACTAACACTTATAGTCATCAGTGAGTTATTTTAGAGTTAGACTTTGCTGAAGCCAGCATGGAACTTGAGACTTCATAATTTTGGCCTAATTTTCCTCAAGTAGCCACTTACCCTGGAAAACAGAGGTTCTCTGAATTGCATGGAATGGTACACTGCTTGAAAATAAATGGATTACATCATATTTGCTGGCAAATGGCTAAAAATGTTTTATACGTAATTAAGAGAATAGAAAAACAACCACTCCAGCCAAGCAGGGAAAAATATATTCAACCTTTACAGATGAAGTAGAGAGTTTTCCTGGATGTAATTTTGTCCATCCCATTTCAGACGAAGAAACAGCTGAAAAGGTGACAACCTCATATGCTGACAGGATTATAGGGGGAGGGAAAACACAACAAACACCACTCTGCTAAGATGAAATAATGAGTTTATCAATTAAAATCTTCTGAAGTTTTTCCATATAGATTTTACAGTGTTTTTTCTTTGAATGGCTAAGTGCACTCATCTGCAATGTACCTCTGGGTACATGAGGTGATGTGAACCACAGAGGTCAGAGGCCATGCCCAGAGGCCCTCCAAACCCACAGCAAGGGTCTCAACCTTGCAGTGAGACAGCACTATAGCTTCATTTTACATTGAGAGAAACAAAAAAGATTAATGGATTTTTACAAGTCACAAAAAAAAAGGAGTGGTTGTCAGGGCTGGGACTGATAAAATAAGTTAACACTCCTTCCAAAATATACACTGAAATAAACTACAGATATTGAGCTTTTGTAGAGCAGTGTACTTAGCGCATTCACAGAGTACTTGTCAGACTAGTGGTAAATTTGTGTCCATGGCAATATCAAGAACAACTTTTCCTCTGTGTTGTTTTTAAGAAACTCCCACAAACTCACAGACAAAATCTCTCTTCCCATCCAAGAATTTTGCCTCCAGCACTGAAAAAAACCCCACTCTGGGTTCTCAGATATGGGGTTCCTGATTTTTAGGGTTTAGTGTTTTAAAGCAGTGAAGTACTAGTACTGGAAAGAAAAATTAAAAGCAGAGTATTTCTACTTTAAATTCCAAATACCTTGGGCCAGCTAAAATGTCTGGATCTGAATGTCATCAATTTGTGATCTCACATTTCACTCAGGGATACAGAAATCCACGTCTCCTATGGACACACATGTGCTGAACACATGGCTGCTGTGGGGTCAACACATGGGACATACTACAGATGCTAGGGTCAGAACACATTCTCTCTTGGAAAAGACTGACTGGACTCAAACTGATGGAAAACTGGTGCTGTGCTGATGGCTGACTTAATGCTAAAGAGAAGACAAAGAAAAACAGTGAAGTCTTAACTCTAATCTTGTAAGCTAAAGGCTCTGCAGCCCTCTGTAAGTAATGCTATACATTTCCCATCCCCAGCTAAGGAAATGGGATCGTGAAAAGAGAGGGACACTTGGAGGATGGGATGGCTTCCTCTGCAGTACACAACATCACAATTCTCTCTTCTGCTGGTCTGTTCTCTTCATGTGGATTTCAGGGAGGAATCACTGGAGAGGGATAAATTTCAGGGAGCACCCACTAAAGACAGGTAAATCTCTGGGAGAGCCAAGCACTGAAGGTTCATCAGCAAGTGTGGTATGGTGAAGAATGCAAATGCACAAGGTATCTCCTTAAGGTTTAATCCTGACCACAAACGCACAGTTTGAGGATACACAGTTTTTCCCCCATCACTGCCTGGGTGTAAATAAAGAGAGGAAACGGGCACGTAAGTCTTACAGAAACCAGCTCCTAAGAAACTGGGTAACTGGAAGCCCAGAAAAACTCATGTGTGCCTTTATTCTGCAGAGCATGGTTCCTAACCCTGCTGTTTTCCAATGGGAAAGATTCCCATCTTAGCTATCTCCATTCCAGGGGATGAAGTGCACAAGATAAAGTGCGTTCCAACCCCAGCACACCTGCAGGTGTTGGACTTGACTGTTCCCTCAGGGGACAGGGACATGTCAGGGACATGCTCTGGCCCAGGAGCCCTCGCACGCATCACAGCACTTATCCAGCAGCATTCCCAGGCCTGGACATTTCAGCTCCCTGCGGCTCTGAGGCCATTCCAGAGGCTGGAAAACTGAATTTTTGGAATAACTCAGCACAATGTACTGCTGTGGTAGGAATGAAAGAGGAGAGAATGTCAAGCTCCAAGGAACCCACAGTCCCTCTGCTGAGCATGCAGGAATCCATTCCCAGGCTCTTCCTTTGCCAGGGGTAAACACCATCCCAACCCCAATCCCAGCACTTCACAGGGAATAGCAGATAATATGCCACAACTTCTTACATCCTACTAAAAATGCATCTGCATACAAAATAACACAGACTGTCTTTGAAGACTTGGAGGTTTACACAGAGATGTGATGTATCAGCAGATCAACTGAAACCTAATGGCTTACTCTATTTGCTAAGTTTCTTGGGAGTTATGTTCAAAGGTGTTCAATGGATCATTTAATATGATCTACTGCACAGTGCAGGCAATGCATCAGCTAATAGCCCCATATGGAATTCAAAGATCTAGCATCCCCTGCTTGACTCAAAAAAACCCCCAACAAAACAAACATTCACACCCCCCCCAAAAAACAACCCAAACCAAAAAACCACTGAAAAAACCCCCACCAAACCCCAACCGAAACAAACAAACAAAAAAAACCCACAAAAAACCAAAATCCCAGCACCTCTTTTTAAAGAATATTTTCATCTGAAACCATCTCAAATCCTTCTTCTGAAGCCTTTCAAATAATCCCTCAACAGCTCCATCTCAAATCCACACAATAGCAGTGACTGATGTGCAACATCAGCTTGCAAGGGAGCAGCCGATATATCATAGAAGTACCAGGCCACTAGAAGGATTTCTTAAATACATGAAATAAAGATAGTTCATGGAAAAACTGAGAAGCTGGTTCTGTGTCCTTTGAGAAATCATTCTGCTCTTCAACTTCTGCCAGTTTATCAGTGGCTGCACTGGGTAGAACTCTTGTTTTAAAGCGTTTAATTTATCTCCTCAGATCATGTAACCCAATACAAGATCTAATGAGCTGAAATCTAGGGGTTTGGGTTCTTTATTTTGGTTTCTTCCACGTATATTCTTAATTTTTATGTCAGCACAGAACTGGAAGAAACATATCTTTGTTAGGTCAGCAGACCTGGAAGAAACACATCTTCCTGAGGAGGAAAGGCTGGAGGTTTGGTCCAGCCATGTGTCCAAACTATTAGAATCAGATGTTTTCCTTAGCCTCTGGGTTATCCCAAAGGTGTCTTTGTAGTATCCAACAAGCTACACATCTGCAGGAGCTACAGGAGCCTGGTCAGTTTTGTCAGGTGGGGGACAGCAGTGGGAGATGTAACACACCACCATTTCTCCTTGGAGATCTTACTCTATTGGAGAGGTAAAAGACCTGAGGCACATTTCTCCTCAGCAGATCTCTGTGGGACACTGTCTTTATTCTGGATGTGATCTGTGATTCCAATCCACAAACTCCACAAGCAACAAGAAGTTCTCCACCTTGCAATAGAGCAACAGAGCAAACCTGAAGGTGACTGAAGTTCTCCACAGGTAGAATCAACCAACATCACTGCACCATGAATTGGTGAGTGTAGAAAAGAAACTCCTGCTTAGGCCCAGCCTAGCCCTGAACACATATTCCTCCCCGCTTCAATCTGCACCATATATACAAAGACAGGCTCATCCAAAAAGCCAGATGGGAAGTTTGTAGGCAATGCTGCTGGAAACACCACTGACAGCAGCTCAGTTTTTGCTGTGTGAAACAGAGCTTCCTTCAAGGCTCGGGTATTAGGCAAAAAATCCTGGCAGCAGCCTTCATTTATATTAAGTCAGAGCAGAGTTCTGCCAGCAGACGGCCATGAGCTCACTAGTCTGAAATAACATCTCATTGACAAGAGTTTTTGTGGAAGCAATAACTTGTTTGTGTGAGAAATAAAGGGAGAAGGGGGAGTGAGTGTATGTTAGGAGTGATAAAACATGTACCACAAACACACTTAATAACAATTTCCATTTAAATCCTGCTTCAAGTAAAAAATTGAATGAAAAAAAAATCATAAATTAAGAGACAGTATTAGCACCAGTGACGTTTTCATATTCCAGTCACACACATTGAACTTATTTCAGACTGGTGTTTTGAAAAATGAGTGTAACCATAGTCTCTGACAGCCAGAGCTGGAGGAAGAAAATATTTGATGAGGCAAAAGACCCCAAAGCAATTATTATTCTCTACCAAGCAATTTAGAGGAGTCTGGGTAGGCTCCTCCAAAACCCTGGAGCCCATCTCAGAGACAAATAAATGAAAACCCCATCCAGAGTTTCATACTGAAGAAGCACATATCATCTGGAGCAAACACCAGCAGCATCCAGAGACTGATTGATGTGAGTGAGTCAAGTAATGCTAAGGAGTAAGACTAGGAAAAAGAAGCACAGTACTGGGCTACTGCTCTGTTGTTCCAAGAACTGGTTGTGCTAAACCAGATACAAACAGCACAGAGCACAGGCAGTGCTTGGTCCCTACCAGCAGCTGGCTTTTCTAATCTCCAGGGCCTGAATAACCTGCTCATATCTCAGTCTGCAGTGGCTTGGGAACTCCCAACTCTCACCTAAGCTGTCCTGTGTAGCAAAAGGGAACAGAAAGGATTCACCTCTACAACATCCCACCTCCGTCTGAAAGTGCTGAAGGAGTTGGAGCCAAGCCAAACTAGAGAAGCTATCGAGTTCCATGCACTAAAAGTACAGAACTCTAGCTAAAGTATTTCCAGAAACCCTCTGCACATGCTAAAAGAGAAAAAATGTCATCAAGCCAAATCAACCAATCTGCTTCCCAACTCTGCCAGCATGCAGAATTCACCAGAAAATTCACATCTCCAAATCTTACTCCTCACCACAGCCCTCTAAGGAACCCCAGTTCAATCCAGGGGCATCACGAGGTCATATCAGACACTCCACCACCATCAGCCCTTTTCTCCATCTGTGGGATCTGCAGAAGTAATTGGAGTTCTCAAAGTCTTCCCACTCCCAAGATCTAACTTCACTTTAATCCCTTGGGCAGCAAGGGATCATGTCCATAACACAGCAGATTATCCGACCTTGCTCCCTGCTGACACCACTCCTCCTCCTGACTTCTTAAGCCTGTACAACCCATCACTAAAACAGATCCTTGAATATTTAGGTTTCCAAACCTGAAAACTATTCCAGCTATTTCTCCCACCAGTATTTCTAGCCAACTGTAGCCAAGAATTAAGAAGAAATAAGATGCAGGCCAGCAGCTCCTGAAGATACTAGAACTCCTTTTTATCCTTCAGTTTACAGAAAAGAGGAATAGCTTGCCTTTTACTGTTTTTCCAAAATGAAAACATAAATCTTTACCCTAATCATGCAGTTCCTACACTGACATATCTTTCAATGTCTTTTTTCAAATTAGGATTTTTGTTAGTCTAGTGTAGTGACTTTTCCACGTAACTGCTATGCTTTTCACTGAATTGTAAATATTTTTGTCATTGTTTTTATGAGTTATGGTGTTAATTACAAGTTCCGGTTAACTTGTACCGGAATATATGTGGTACAGGAATATATGTGTTTAAGGATTTAATTGATTTAAGAAGAATAATTTGCAAGAGTAAAAACACACCCTCAATGAATCACAAGGGGGGCTCCCAGCATTAAGGTGCAGCAGCCAAGGACACACTCTGGAATACTCCCAGGAAAAGGCTCCCTGGAGGAGTGCAGCCAAGGACAGAGCTCAGCACCTGCTCTGCTCCTGCAGCACACACCAAACCACATTTCAACCTCACTTACACATTTTGTTTTCCTGGTTCTCTTTTTGATGCAAAGAGGATGTAACATTCCAGCTTCCTCACATGAACTGGGGGATGCTGATGACTGATGGACAGAGAAGAGCCTTGCTCCAAAGCTTTACAGTCATGTTCCTCTTTGCCTCCTAGACATGAACTGTGGGAACAGAACAGATCTCTCACAGCTTTTCCTGTCCAAAATCACACTTCCTAACATCTTATGACTTGCCTGAAGCAGGCTTTTGGTTATCTAATGATAGTCCAGCTACAGGAACCTGCTTAAGTTCACTTGGCTGAAGTCTGATAGGGAGTAATTCTGAGCTAATAACATCTGAGCTAAAAAAACAGAGGGAAAAAAAAATCAACCAACCAACCAAGGGTTTGCATTTGTCAGAATTTTAACATTTACCTTCCTAGTCACAATTAGCAGTTCAAAGTAGGAATGCTGGAAAACAGCCTTTTCCTTCAATCCTGAAATGGTTTGGGTGAGAGGATCCTTTATATGTCACCCAGTCCAACCTCCCTGCAATGAAGAGAGACATCTTCAACCAGACCAGGTTGCCCAGAGCCCCATCCAGCCTGACCCTGAATTTTCACAAGTACCTTGTAAGGACAAGAATGATTGAAAGTACTGACGAAATGACTCAAATGACAGCCTTAAATTCTCATTCTACTCCCAAAGGCACAACACAGCATCCATTTTAAGAGCAGCTGCTGAGCCAGCAGCAAAACCAAGGTTCTGACCTGCTAACTGAAGAGATAAGCACCTGCTGTCAGCTTCAGGATATAAACTAACCCTTCACAGGTAATACAACCTCACTGTTGCCACTGGGCAAAATTCAAACCAGGCTGCAGCCACACATAACCGTCCTTCTGCAGAGAGATCAAAATGCAAAACTAAGCAAACAATCCTTTTAGAATCAAGAGAAGCCTGTACTCTGTGTGAGGAAAGGAGGGGAAAAGTATAATTATAAATCATGTTTTTCTTCCTTACAGGAAAAGATCTTTAAAAAACCAAAACAAAAAATCCAAAACAACCCAACAAATAATTCCCTTTTGAAGCTGAAGCCTTACAAAATTAATGTGAAAAAGCTTAAATGAGCCCTGCCATGGCACTGCAGTTTACATGGACTCCCACTATCTGCTGCTTCAGCATGAATCTCAATCCTCAGGAGTTCCAGGGGGAACAGTCTCAAAATCCTGGTCCAGATCAAGATCTGCTATCTTTAGAACAGTGTGTCATTCCTATCAGTTCATCCAGACAGAATGAAAGGTAAATAGCTGGAAATCTATTCATTCCATGTATTCCATGTATTCCACTCAGGCAACGCGGATGATACAAAGATCTCATCAACATCTACATTTTAATAAATCCATGGGAAAAGCACAAGGACGGACTTTGGTGAAGGCATATTCCAACCCCAAAAGAACACTATCAGCTTTCATGCTGTTTTACCTGATTCTGCAGTTAGTTACATGTTAGTAAGGGGAAAAAAACATACTGACTACTTAAATAGCTGGTCAGAATGAAAGCAGCCTTCACTCTTGAGTAAGATTTCACTTCCCAAAACGTCTAACAGCTACCTCAAATAAGCAACCACTTCTCCCGAAGAAATGTAAGAAATTCTGCTTTATAGGCCATTAACATAACTGCCGTCCTCTGCAGTGAGTTCAGTTTCTAGTATAAAATTTAGCTTTTAGCAGTGCCACATTATGTCAAGATGAGGAACAACGTGTTATGTTGCAAAACTTTATCACAACCTAAGTGGTTCACATAAAGCTTTAATGACTGAACTCTATTCAAAAGTATATACCAGATCCACAGTCAGATGGAGAAAGTTTTAAATCAACATGTTGTTATTAGGCTCCTGTCCACCCTTCCAGAAAGAAAACTGGAGTCATTTTACAGTAACAAAAGTGCTCTGGCCCAAGGACACCAGACACAGATATATAGACAAATGCATGTGCCTGCACACACAACCAAAACTAATAATTTCATGCTTAAAAAACTGGATTCAGGCACTGTATGAGGCAAATTGTACACAAAAAAAAGGAAAAAAAGAATCCTGTTTTTCTTAACTGTTGAGCTTATTAGCAGTGCCACATGCCAGTATGACCGAGCTGGGCATTTTACAGAAGAGGGAAAAAAATCCACTTCATAGAGAACACCAAAGATTTTTTTATTCCTATCTTTCTTTACCTTGAAATTTTGATGCATGTGGGTCCCATTTAGCTGTAATCCATCCTTGGCCATGAACACCATCAATGTTGACCAGAATAAAGGAAATGAGATGCACAGAAATAGACTGCAATAATATGAAGTCTGAGACATCATCCCACAGGAAGGAAATTCCAGGTTCTGACAGACAGCGCCCCACACCACCCCGGTCCTCTCTCGACCTTGTAGCCCAGATGAGCCTTCTGGGACCAGAGATGGCACCAGTGCTAGGCAATGTTCTGCACACCATGTGCACCACAGATCTGTTTTTAGAGAATCTTGGCCCAGTGCATGAAGACTTTTAGTCCCGGGGGACTCAGATAAATAATTGCAGGTATGTGATAATTTACGTAAGAGATCAAAAAAGCCCTTCCAGTCTCTGGCTCAGCACAAATCCCTGTTTTGATCTCCTCAGGAAGGGCCCTGCCAAACCTCCCAGGGACTTGACCCCTCTCCAGCTGCACTCAGACACCTGGGGTCTCTTCCTCAGGAATCTGATGGGCAGTGACCGGGCAGTTTTATGAAAAGATGACACATTCCATTTAACAGAAAATGTGAAAGAAAAAGGAGAAAAAGTGGTTGGAACAACAGTCTTGATCCCAAAGGTCTGCCACCCTCAGCCCATATGAATTTCCAAGACAGTCCTTGACAGTGACAGGCTGCCCAGGGATTGTAGAGTCTCCATTCCTGGAGACATTAAAAACCCGAACTGAAACACTGCTAGGCAGCCTTCACCAGAGCTGGCTTTGAGCAGGGACCAGGCAGCCTTTGGAGGAGCATTCCAGCACTAACCACCCTAGAACATCCATGCATTAGTTCAGCTGGAGAAGCTCTGGGAAAGGGGAGAGGGCTTTGTTCCTGTAACATGAAGATGACAGCAGGAACGGGGCAGGCTTCCCCCTGGATCAGACCTAACTGATCCCTAGATTCACCAGAAATAAGGAGCTGAAATAGCTAGTGTGCCAAGCACAAGTGAAATTGACCCTTTTTTTTTTTTAGGGGCAAATTAACAGGAGCACTTAACAGCCAATATTGGTTGCAGCTGGTCCTCGGACCCAGAGCTGCCTCCCACCTTCCCCATAGCTGAAGGTGGTTCAAAAGGCAGGCCAGTGCACAGCCAGGGCAGCCTGGACTGGATGAGGAATCCCAACCCTGTGGGAAAGACAAGCAGGAGATGAAGAGGGATCCTGCCCTGGGCAGGAATGAACCAGATGACTCCTTGAGGTCTTTTCATCACTACTTTGTACATATGAAAATAAGACCAAAAAAATCTTGAAAGCTAGCTCTTCCTGACCTTTGAAAATATCCAAAGGCTTATCATAAACAACAGCCTCTGCTACTGAACTCTGTCCTGTGGTTTCTTTTTGGGCAACAGATTATTTTTTAAAAATTATTATTATTATTTATTTTATTGGATTCCAGTCTCTAAACCCACAACCTGCACTACAAGGCACCAGGCAGCCTATGACACAAGGGACAGATACACAGATAAGAGGGTAGACCCCTGTCTCAAAAAGTGGGTGCCAAAAGACAGCAGCCAAAATAAATGGTTGTATTTTCAGAGATACAGACCATGCAGGATTCAGATCTAAAAAATAATTAAACACATACAATGCTCACTAGTGTCACAGAACTCCTACACATTTCAAGACATCAGTTTTATGGTATTATCCCTGTACCTCTGGAGGGCTATTTATTCGTTTTATGGTGACACCGAATTATTCTTCCTTTTTTCTTTTATCCCAATATTCACACTGCTGTCTAGTAGACCTTAATATGAAGTGTGGGACAAGATGCTCTTTAATCATCAAAAAAGCATCAGAATCTGGCAATTTGTGACCACAACAGAGAAAAGTAGAAAAGCTCCTGCTATCCTGCACATTGCCATCACCCAGCTCACACCTCTTTTACAGCTTCTCTGCACAACTGCACAGTTTTTTGCTGAAAAGTGATTTGTGTCTTGCCATGCAGACCTCAGCAAGGCACAGCAGTAATTTCTGACTTCCCTTCAAATGTTTCTACTGAGTAATTTCATATGTCATTTGCTTCAGTTTGCCAAGACTGAGCTGAGGGAGGGAGAGAAACCCAAAGGGGGAAAAAAAAAGTAGTGGTTGTGGATATTGGGATGGGAACAATTCTTTAGCCTTCTCTGGTTTTCCATTTTTATGTAATTTTACTGCATCTTGGTGTAAAAATGACCTTAACAAGAAAGTATTTATAACTGACATTTCTTGATTCTTCTCTCTCCAGTCTTGATAAATTCAAGAATCTCGCATAGGTTACTTTACCCTTCTACTCCAATTTCCCCAGCTAAAAATTGGAAGTGGTTACTCCTATTCTTTCTTTTGATGCATTTACTCATCTAAATGCAAGTTCTCTGGCAGAAAGACCTTGCACAAAAGGAACATCACCTTAATTGCAATTCCAAAGCTGTGAAAATCCCATCTCACTCTTGACCCCTCCTAGTCTATGACAATTACTAAAACTACATAATAAATAAATTTAAAGTATCTACAAAT
This sequence comes from Acrocephalus scirpaceus scirpaceus, assembly GCA_910950805.1. Taxonomy (NCBI): domain Eukaryota; kingdom Metazoa; phylum Chordata; class Aves; order Passeriformes; family Sylviidae; genus Acrocephalus; species Acrocephalus scirpaceus. Next base: position 24,617,108 of record OU383779.1, read on the forward strand.
AAAAATGGGAAACTAAATCCCACTAAAATTTAAATGATGAGCCAAGTGAAAAGTCAGTTAATTTCTAAAACCTATGTTTTAATATTGCCACATGGAAGTCACAGCACAGGTGAGCACATCTGAAATAAGTGCAAAACACCAGTGGACAGAAGCAGGAGAGGCAGAGCCAGCAGACTGGAATGTCAGCATTCCTAAATTATTAATCGTGACCATGAAGATTAAAGTGACCTCGTTGCTCAAATGCAGACAAAGAGAAAAAACACAGGGTGTTTGAAAGCCAACACTTCCCTGTGAGTAATAACAGCCATTAAAGTTTTAAATAATCCCTGCATCTCACTGGAGTTTGCCCTCTCTCTGGAATTTTTTCACATTTGAAAAATAAACCGTTAAAGAATAAGAAAATGCTCAGATATCATCAGCTAGTTCCAGTCTAATAATAAATAATTATGAAATATAATTATTATACTGATCTTATCAGCTTCTATTTTCAGCTTCAACCAGTTCTTTTAAGTTGAAACTATTCCCCCACTGGAGCTGTGTTACACTACACCCACTCATCTCACAGCTGGGATTTATTCCAGCTTTCCACCTGTCTCACCATTGTTCACATTATCATTTCTGAAATATAAGCACACTGTGATCCCCAAACAGGCACAGATTTTCAAGCACAAAAGTACCTAATTACTGCTCCCGAGCACCAACCCATTTATGCAGGCATTCCATCCCCAGGTTACTAAGACAGGAGAAAGCAGATGACCCACTAGGATGAAGCAAAAGATGAAATTACAGGCAGCTTTTTTTGCTATACTATCACTTAATCTGAGAGTAAGGAAAGTGCAAGGCAATGTGATAAATTGCTGAATACACACACTTTTAGGCCGTCTACTGCAGCCAAGATGAACCTGCCTGAGAGGCAAACACTCCGTACCTGTATCTGACCAATCTCAAATAAACAGTCAGCATTCAGAAAGCTCAAAATAAAACCCTACAACCTCGGCCCACTCAAGAAAGAGAGCTGGGGCATGCTGACTGAGTAACTTCTGGGTCAGTTTTGTCCAAGATTAAGATCTCTCTCCCTCCCTTTGCAGTTCTCCAAGCGCAGCACAAACAATGCTGTACACTTTCCCTGCAAGTTTCCCAGCTGGGCTGGGAGCACAGGGAGCCCTGGGAAAAGCTCGGCTACACCGAGCCCAGCCACGCCAGCAGCACGTCAGAAGAACCCTCTGTGGCTATAAAAGAGCTGGACTTTGGTCCAACAGCCAGGTTTTTTCCTTTAGCCTCTCTCCTGCTGTGGGCCCCAGCCTGTTCCCCACAGCACGGGGTGTTTGGGTGCTCGGAGAGGACGGCTGTGACCCTTCCACCTCCACTGGAGGGGACGGCTGCGACCCTTCCTCCTCCACAGAAGGGACAGCTGTTCCCTTCAGCATTGCACCTCCACGGTGACATGAGACCCAGCTCGGGTTCTGTGGCTAAAGCGGGGAGCCTGCTATTCCCACTGGGATAGCCGAAGGCTCCCAGAGCGCCTATGGCCAAGCCCGTCCCGGGAAGCTCAGCAGGGCCGGGACAGAAAGCGGAGCTGTCACACAGCAATTCCCACCGTGAAGTCAGCAGCACAATCCCGGGATGACCCGGCCTGCTGTGCCAGGCGAGGCCAGCCGGGGTTAGCACAGGCCAGGGCCTGGCGCAGGAGGCAGCTCGGAGGCAGCTTCCTGAGTCTGGGAAGGGAAGTCAGAAGGGAAGGAAGGGTTTAGCTGCAAGGGCACGGCCCCTCCGTGCCAGCTGGCCCCAGACCAAATGGCCTGCTCGGCTCATTAGTAGGCAGCAAGTCCTTCCAAAGCTGCTCACAACCACTTTCAGAATCAAGTCATAATTAAGATCAAAGGTAAGAAGTGAACACAAGGCTGCCCAGCGTACATCTTTTGCTCAGCATCAGGATAACAGAGTTTGAGATTGATACAGACTACACCAAGGAAATTCACTGCCTGCTTCAAATTCATTATCTCTGAACCCATTTTTACTGTCACTCATAAAGCTTTGCCTCTAGAAATCTGTCAGAGGAATCCACTGAATTCAATTTCAGCCCTCCAGCTATGCAGAGAGAGCATATGGAAGCCTGAGATTATATATATTTTTAGTTTTCATTCTCAAGATTTACAGTGGGGCATTTTAAAATGCTGACTTACTCAAAAAAATGCTGAAGTAGAATATAAGTGGCAATGGAAGAATTCAAGTCCATGACAAACACCACTCCCCTACCCTCCTCCACAAGGTATCCCAGTAACACAGGGACACAGGTAAATCTTGGAATTCATCTGTTGAAAGGACTGTTTGAAACACAAGATGCTTCCAGAAATGGACTGAATGGTTTCACTTGTTCTCAAGAGACTTTATAGATATCATACGTAAGCTTGCTCTGAGTGGGTACTTTATGTCCCAAACATTCCCAGCTTTGGAAAAGCTCAAATCTTGTTGAGGAGCAGAACTAAACCTCTCCAAGGAACCACTTCCACCACAGGTACCTCTCACTCTCTGGGGCAACTCAGAGCATCCTCAAAACTTCTTTGCCAGTGCCTGTGACAATTTTAGTCATTCTCATTTTATAAATCTTGACATTGTCATCAGCAGATTTTCCAGCTTAGCCATGCCTTGTGTCTGTATACAACCCTCTTAAAAATAGAGTGATTTCTTACAAGAACCTTAGCATATTTCAAGTTATGTTAAAGTAAGTTCCCACAAATATTTCTGCACAATATTGTGGAGACCTTAAGTCTAGTGAGGATAATGCAAGTAATACACTGAAAAAGTTGTAGAGCCAACCAATTATCTGCAGGACTTAAAAAAACCCAAAACTTACTTTGCACTTGTACAGCGATAGGCATTTTGGGATGCACTCTACTTTAAGACTGCACTTAAAACTCCCACAAGTTTTTATAAACACCAAGTTCAGCTGAATCACAGGCCATGTGGGGTCTGATAATATCTGTTTTTATACACACGTGCTATGAGGAAATCTCAACTGGCAACATTCCTACTGGTACAAATGAATGAGGAGTCACAGATCCACACAGAGTGGAATGTGAATTTACCCACTGCCACACATCAACTCGTGATTCCACACCACACTTGTGTGGCACCCTGAATTTGGCCTGATAGCACAACTTGCTTTGTACACCTGCAACACGAAAAAAAACGGGAAAAAAAAAAAAAGATCCGTGCACTGATGTTCTGCAGAGCCCTGTACTTGGAGACAAATTACAGCCATGTTACTGAAGCACACACAGAAACATCTGTTTAATGACACTTCAGTGATGTGACTGGGGGAAAGGCCCTCCCCACGCCCCTTCAAAGTACAACGAATTTTATTGACTTTTTAAGTTAGCCGAGTCTCACCACAGACTTCAGCGAACTTTGGATCAGGCTCCAGAGAGAAAAATCTGTTTGGGGTTCTTCCAAGCAATACTGTTCCTTCCAATACTTATGTCAGGTTGAAAGATTATTTTTTTTCTTTGTCCCCTTGCAAAGGCAGATTGACCAGTTCACAAACTGCTCTAATTCCTCCATCCCGACCCCTGTATGACCGCCGCAGCTGCCCCCATGCTGCGATTTCTGAATACATCTTTTAATCCATCTTCCAGCCTCCAGCCTGCCAACAATGCTCCTTTCAATGCCCACCAGCACCTACCCAGCCCGCCTGCTCTCTAGCCCTGGAACATCCCGACCAGCTCCCACAAAGCCCGGGATTTACCAGCCGGGAGCCGGCCCCACGCTCCCAGCCGGAGTTCTCCGTGCCTGTGGATTTGGACACATGCTCCGGCGGTGAATGTTCCCAGGCTCCAGGCCAGCTTTGCTGGGATAACTCATCCCCTGCGGCTCCCGGCAGAGCCACCACGCTCTCGACACGCCGGGGGACCCCGGAACGGCGGACGAGCTCTCCCCGGCCACCACAGCACAGCCCCGGCTCCTCGTGTGGGCGCAGTCCCGGAGGAGTGCCCCGGTCCCGGCTGCCTGCAGAGCCCCCTCTCCCCGCACCGCCCCCGGCCCCTACCAGAGCGCGATGCGGCTCTTGGGGTAGCTGAGCCTCTCGATGCAGCCCAGGACGTGCGGCAGCGTGTGCGCGGCGTTGCGGGCGAGGATGGCGAGCAGCACGGTGGGCTGCAGCAGCGCCGACTCGGGCAGCGCGGGCGGCTCAGGCTCCGGCGGCTCCGGCGGCTCCGGCGGCTCGGGCGGCTCGGGGGCGGCCCCGCAGCCGCACAGCAGCGGCGGCAGCAGCAGCAGCAGCAGCGGCGCGCCCGCAGCCATGATGGGCGAGGGGGCAGCCGCGGAGCCGCCGGCAGTCCGGGCTCCAGCCCGGGGAACGCGGGAGGAGGAGGGGCAGGGAGAGGAGGGAGGAGGAGGGAAGGGGGGAAGGAGGAGCTGAGCAGCGCCGCCGCCCTCCGAGCCCCGCTCACCGGCACCGCCCCGACCCCGCGTTGCCGCCGCCACTCCCGATGTGCCATCCCCCCGACCCCCGGGAGGCTGCGGGCACCGTAGCTGCTCAGCATCCGCGGTAAAAGCTGCAAACCCCACATTTCTCCACGCGAGTTTTGGGCTTTAAAGAGGCTTTCGGAGTGTTGCCTCTAAAGCTGAGGCGTCCCCTTTGTTCGATGCTTACGTGAAGATCTCGCCCTTCCCACACAGGTAGGGAATTAAAGTGAGCTTGAGCTTTTACATCAGAAAATTTTTGGCAAACATCCGCAGAATGTCCGTACGAAGCAGCCGCACACCCCACACCCATCCCACGCTGCAGGAGGGGTGTGCTATTCCAGCTGGAACGCCGCTGAAAGATGAATATCCTAGAGTCATAGAAAAGCTTGGCTTGGAAGGGACCTTAAGGATAATCTCATTTCAACCCCCTGCCATGGGCAGGGACATCTTGCACTGTCTCAGGTTGCTCCAAGCCCCATCCAAGCTGGCCTTGGACACTTCCAGGGATCCAGGGGCAGCCATAGCCTCTTCGGACAACCTGTGCCAGGGCCTCACCACCTTCACAGGGAAGAAATTCTTCCTAATATCTAATCTAAATGTACTCTCTGTCAGTTTAAGGATGTTCGCCTTGTCCTATCACTATCTGCCCATTTAAAAAGTCACTGTCCCTCTTTTTTATAAGCCACTCTCACGTACTGGAAGGGGCTTGAAGGTCTTGTTGGAGCCTTCTCCTCTCATGGCTGAACAACCCCAGCTTTCTCAGCACCTCTTCTTTGAAGACAGGAAATACAGGGAAGATTTTCTCTGTACTTCATTAACTTACCCACCATGGAAATATTCCTGTGAATAGACCGATGGCAATTTAGCATAAAAATACATAAAACATATTCTAGGAATTCAAATTATTGGGTAATGATCCTAAAAGGAGCATAATAATCACAGCTCTCTTAGAAGTTAATAGGATTTGGGCATGCTAGACCCTTTTCAAGATGAAATCTCTGATGAACCCTAAGGGCCCCATCATGGCATATTTGGATTTTGCTGTGGGTAGGAAGTTTCTCCAAGGTGGACAGACCCACTTTAAGCAGGTGCTGCTGTTGGCTGTGTGCTTGCAACACTTAAAAAGGAGGAAACCTTTAGCAAGCAAACAATTGTTTAATAATCCATAATGTCATAGTGAATTGCTTGCATTTATATATATATATATATAAATATACACACACACACATATAGAGAGAGTTGATGTTTGCTCTTCTTTGCTTATAGAACCTAATTTATCAAGCACACCAAATTATATTGTCTCAGTTTCCTGATCAGATGACCTCCCAAAAAGGATCATCCTAGGAAACTTCAATAAAGACTCTCCAGGGGTCAAAGACTCGTGTGCACTAAAATTTGAGGAACTCTCAATTTGTACACATCTTCCTGAACAATTAGTGCAAATATGTTCCTCCTGTTTGCCCTTCACAATGCCTTTATAATTGTCCTTCTAGAATGACACATTAATGAGGCTTTTCTTTCATGGTTAGTTTGCCACATGTTGCTTTCAAGCTTGTATTCATTAACCAGATAGAAGGAGCAGCCTTGCAGCCTGTGCAAGGTGATTAGAGTTTCACAGGAGCCAGCCCAATCTGCACACACAGAATTCTGCTGCTGCCCACGGCACCGCTCACATTTGGAGGATGGGGACAAATGCTGCCAAATTATACTTGATGTGGAGGGCTGGAAGTCGGCATTTTCCATCCACTGGACACTCAAGCTGGGTCACAGTCTTGATTTTAGGATATTTCAGCAGAAATAAGCCCCTCCTCTGACTGAGTTTGCCAGAACTCTGTGCTTTTGCCCTGTGCGGATCTTGATGTTCTCAGTGAAATCTAAACTACCTTCAGCTCTTTTCAGACTCCTCTCTTCCTTTTATTTTGTGAGCAGTATCAGTGCCATAACGATTTGCTGGGGGCAAATGAAAAGATTCCAGCAGCATCCCAAAGCCAATAATTTGCTTTCCAAAGTGGTGTTCCCTTGCTCACACAACTCCCTGTGCTGGCTGGCTGCTGTGGAACATAAAAAAGGGAGAGCAGCACAAGCCTGAAACATGAGATGTTCTTCCATGCAGAAAAGAAAGGAGTCAACCCATCTTCATCTCTCACTCTCAGTCACACACATAGCGTGGGGCAAAGTTTGGAGAGCTCAGGTAAACAGTTACCTGACAACTGGTGTCATTCCAACACCTATAAATGGGACTTTATGTCCATGTACAAAGAAATCTGTACTCATTCTGACTTCTCTATTGGTGGCCAAAATTATATCCTATGGGATTTTTTTAAGCCCAGATTCCATCCTGCTGTGACAAGACAATGAGCCACTCTGTGGTGAAATATTTTAGCTTTGAGGAAGAAATAGCTTTTTGCAGATGTAAGTCCCACAGAAATCAATCTAAGCCATTTGTTTCAGCTTCCTCTAAATATCTACACCAAACGAGGAGATTCCAGCTCTGACAGCTGTCTCTGGCAGAGGCATAATCCCTTGGTTTGGCAGGTGACAAATTCTCTCTGAGGCAGATTTCTTCTACATTAGACTTGTTTCCCACATTGAAAAAAACATCAGGTTTACATCCTGCTAGTGTAAATGGACTCATCGGTGGACTCGTGTGGATCCATCTCCTTTCACTTGCTTCTTCACCTCTAAGAACTCAAATCCATCTAATTATTTTCCCAGAAGCTGAGTGAACCTCTGTTGCCAACTCTTGCGTGGAAGTCTTGGAGACAGGATTTTTTAATCCCATCTAGCTATCTATTCTGTGCCCAGGGAATTGAAGTGCTGGCTAACACAAGACTTTTTAAGTAACCAGAATGGCTGCTTGTTTTACCCCAAAATTCCTTGGATTAGATTGGCCCAAATATGACTTCCTGTGGCTACAAGCTAAATACAAAGGTATGTGTAACATACCAATTTTCATTGATGCTTTATTATAGAATAGCCAGTGTTTGAAATTTATCAGAAGAGCCACCAAGACAGATGGAGCTGATAAGCCAGACCTGGGACACTTGGCATTAGGCAAAGCATATTCTCATTGGAAGTCAGAGATATTTCTAGTAAAGCAGTCCTTTTAATGGCAATAAAAGGCATGTCCCCTACACAGACTATAAAAGCTCTGCAGATTGAGAACGCATTCCTTGCTTTGGAGCCTTTAGAATAAGGAATCGTGAAAAGAATTAATTGTATTTCATTTAAAGGGTTTAAAGCGGCGCCTTTGGCCGAGGCGGGGGCGGGGAGGTAGGAACGGAGCGGAGGCGGAACGGTCGGTGCGGTGCGGCAGTTTCCGGGGAGCGCCGGGGTGCGCGGCGCCGCCCGGAGTGAAGCCGCGGTGCACACAGGCGGAACAGCATGGAGACGGCGGCCGGGCCGGGCTGCAGTGGGGTTTGCCCGGCGAGGCGGGGCGAGGGGGGCACCGATCCGCGCCAGGGCTCCTCCGCCGCGGGGAGGGCCCCGGGGGCACGGGGCAGCTGGTCGGGGGCGGCTGGCGGCAACTGGATCACGACCCACCCCACGGTAGGCCGGGTGGGGGTCCCTTGGTTTCTCGGGGGTCTCGCTCTCCCGCCCGGATCCCGCAGGATTCCCCCCCCAGCCGCCCTCGAGGTGCACGTGGGGTCCCCCAAGGAGGGCTCTGCGGGGAGATGCCGATATAATCTGTTGTATTGGACGTGTCGAGGGCGGCTCCGGCCTGTGGGGTAGTTGGGGAATGCCTCTGCTAGCAGGGGCAGAGGTTATAAATCATGGAATCCCTGCTGGGAAACGTAAATGCCTTAAATAAACTTCGACGCCATCTTAATTTTTACCACACCGAAAACATGGAGGTGTTTAGTTTGGCCATAGTCTTATGTTGATGTGATGCAGCAAAAATAGGTAAAATTATTTACCCCAAAATAGGTAAAATGCCACAAAGCTAGAGCTGTTCCAGAAATAGTTGTGATTCCTCTTGTGTTTGTTTATTTTGCTTGCCTTTTTTACATGCTAAAATATGGGGAATGCGGAAAAAGGAGCTTTTGAGATACTTGTCAGGAAACAAGTCCTGCTTTTTGATTGCCTTAAAACTGCTTTGAAACTCCAGTAGTTCTGCCGGCTGGGGAGATGGTGTGTGCATTCTTAGTATAACTTGTGCTTTCCTTCATTGTTATAAATGCACAGTATATAGTTGGCTTTTCGCGAATATTAAAATGAATATTGTATGTAGAATGTAAGAAGATTGTACTGTATTTTCTTTGTTAATAAAATTTAGAAATGTGATAGTATCTCATTGTGAGAACATTAGAGTCTATTGTTTAAAGATTGCTTCTGTTATCAGTATCTTGTCTAGATGACACTGACCAGAACCCCAAGAGAAGAATTTATAGACCTGTGTTATCAGATGTAATAGAGACTAGTCTGCTAGATAGAGTAGAGAAGAAGAGTATAGATTAAAACAAAGAGATTCTTACATCCAAAAGAATGTTTGAATTATGCATGTGAATTTTTGAATATGCATCAAGCAGATGTTTTTAAAGAGAAAACTTTTGTTAAAACGTGTGCTGCTGGCTGGGTCTGTGCCAAGCACCCTTAGCCGAGAAAATGTATTTTGCTTTTATCTCTCCTAATTGTCTATTTTCTTAAATTTTTATTAGACTTCTAAATTTTTCCAAAAAAGTAAACCTCGTTTTTCACATTCATCAACGTTCCTCTTTGGGTCTCAGTTCACAGAGATGATGTCACTCGATGTATCTGACAGCACTCAAGTCTATGCTGCCTTTTTGGTGTACCTGGACCTCTTAGAAGGTAAACCGGGGAAGTGACTGTATCCCAGTAAATGTCTTTGCCCTTAGGAGCTGTTAAATTAATTGTTTGCACTGGGATGGGACCTTTGCTTACAAAGTTCTTGGTGCCCATTTTGAGAATTTTTATGCTGGAAGTTTCAATCCTCTGCCTCCCTGAAGCCTGTGCAAAGATGAGGGCCCTTTTCATCCAGCAGTTCCAGGTGCAGGTGTTCCAGGGCAAAGGCAGGCAGCATGGAAAAAAAAGCAAAAGAGGAGTGGGGGAAGGAAAAGGAATGTGGGAAAGAAAAGGAATGTAGGAAGGTGAAGTGACAAGTTTGGTGGTTGAGCTTGTAATAGTCCTCACTTGTAGATTAATGTGCAGTTACTCAATCAGTGTTTCACAAAAGTCACCATTTAGCAAATGGATGCTGTGTGCTGGCCTGTTTTCTGGAAAGGGCAGTGATTCCTCCAGCAAAGAAGATCATCTGCAAGTGTGGTAGCAGTAATTTATAACCATTGTAGTAATATTATGTAGCAATATAGTAATTTATAATAAATTGTAGGTGTTGTGCTTAGGGCCATGGCTTGGTGGAGGACCTGGCAGTCAGGTCAGTGGTGGGCCTCCATGATCTTGGAGGGCTTTTCTGGCCAAAATGGTCCTGTGAAATCCAGTGTAGTCTGCTGGTGTCTGCTCACAGTGGAGCAGAGTTATGTGATATATAAACTTCTGCCTGGCTTCTTCCAAGTTGGCTTTATTGAAAAGGGACCGTGAGTAGGCAGCCAGCCAGCCTAAGAAAAATATTTCAGTTTTGCTTGGAGCCTGGTGCTTCTCAAGGTCAGGGAAGGGAGGGATTTTACAGTCCAGAAATTGCTGCGTCTGTTGCTGTTACACTTCTGAAAAAAAAAGCCTTAATAGTCTTTAAAAGAAGATTTCTGTAGTTCTGCAGCAAAAACTTCATCCTTATCCCTTCACGCAGGAGATTAGAACTGTGTGTGATCATTAACATGCTTTTAGCACCTGCTGCTTCACAGTTCAGGGTGCTGATGAAGTCCAAATTTGGGTTATAATGCTTCAGATGACAAAAGCTGTGTGGTTTTATCTTCTTTTTGCCTTTTGCAGAGCAGCTTTGTCTGATCATTGTTCACCACCCATCAGTGCAGCTCTGGAGCCAGCAGGCTGGTCCTGCTCTGTGGATTCCTTTAGCAGAATTGCTTCTCAGGAGGGGAATTTGGCAAATGAATGGAGTTTTCCTGTGAAGAGAGGGAGGGAAACCAAAACTTTAGATGTTAACTTAGGTACTGCATTTGTTATTTGACTGATTAAAACTTGTGGTTTGTGTTCTGCCCCTCTCATCCCCAATGAACGTTTCTAGGGAGGAACTGGCATGAAGTGCAGCCCATGGGAGTGGCAGAGCTGCAGCTGGTGTGTTTGCATGCCCGTGCCAAGGAGCAGGAGGGCCTCCAGGTGATGGTGCCAGTGCCTGCACACATCCTGATCAGCCACGAGAGGTGAGGTCGTGCTCAGTGCTTGTCTCGGGCTACCACTGACAGAAAATGGGGCACAGATACATTTTACAGGCTGGTGATGGCTTGGTCAAGAGGGGAAGGAGGAAGAAATAGAGGAATATCAGAGGAAAACAATCTCTCAGCAGAGTTATTTTGGGTTCTGCAGGCACACAGGCAGCTGGGAACGTTAAGGAAACTTCAGCTTTGCATCAGTCTCTGCCTCTCCCTGTCTGGAAGTAGTTCCTGGGGGTCAAGCAGAAACTGATGCCCACTGATAAACACTTCCTGTTGTCTGGAGTTGCATATCTGCTAGGAGATAACAGTGGCACCAAAGTATGTGTTTGAGAGACAAGGTTAGAACACAAGACCTCCACAGCTTATGTTTTGAACATTCTTGTGTTGATTTTGTACTTTGGGAAATGTACGATGCTTCCTGAGTTGCTGGACCTGAAAGGACCTAAGGGGAAAGAAATCCTCTTGGAGCTGCCTAAGAATCAGCTTTTTTTTTATTGTGGATAAGCCTTGTATAGTTTGCTTTGCTTTTGTTTTCAAACTATAATTTGGCTACTTTGAACAGGAAGCTCACTTTACATCTAGAGTCTTACATGCCTGTGATTTTGGACTTCATTCTCTCACACATGCAGGAGCAGTTCTTCAAGCAGAATACAGCACAGCCATGAATTTGTTGCATTACAGATATTTACAGCCTAGAAAACTTCCACTTCAGTAGTTTTACAGTCTATTTTAACTGGCCCCTAGAGCAGCCTCAGACACAGGGTATGATTTACTCTCTGATAAAGGCTGCCTTCTCTGACTGGTGTTTGCCATAATAACTCTGAAGACCTGAACTATTTCAGCAGCATTATGTGGCTGTACATTTTTCAGTTTTCTTCTGTTCTCACTCCTGCTAGGAGCTGGCTCAGGGCTGGCTTTACAAATCTTACTGGTTTTTGCTGCTTCCTCTTGCTCTGTGGGCAGCAGCCTGATACAGTGGTAGGTAGCTAATTAATTGCACTTATTAGATGTGTGTGTGCACTCTAGGAGTGATGTTTTTGCTTTTTATTTTGAGTTTTAGAAGTTGCAGATCAATGTCTTGCGACTTTTATCATCATTTTGCTGGGTGAGGGGGAAGAAAATGATATACCAGATATTGCTGGGGTTTAGTACTATTTTTGTGCTGAAAAAATATTATATATTTGCAAGTATTGGTCAATCACTCCTGGGGGCTGGTGTTGCAGAGAAGTATGATGTGATCACCACATTAGAGGAAAACTGCTGAGAGAGAGGCCTTGCAGGGTGAAATGCTGAGTGTCATCCAGCCTGTCTGCAAGCAGATGTGTGTGTGAGTGGAAGGGACACGCTGAAACTCTCGGCTCAGACAAGATTTGGGGTGGAAATAGAAGGCAGCCAGTGAGTGTGTGGGATCTTTGAGGAATTCCACCTACATGCTGAGCTGTTGTGCTTGCTTAACATAGTGTTTCCACCTGGGCCGAAAACTTGGATTCCTGGCATAGGGTAAAGGGCTAGGAGTGTGTTCTTATTGACTTTTAATGACACATATTCCACTGCATGCATGTCCTATCTTTTACTGTGTCATTGGAGCTTTTCATGGGGAGCCTCTGCACTTGTTTGTTCTGTGGTGATGCTGTTTGCTCTGCCTCTGGCACCGGAGTGTCTGGAATCCAGTACTGGAAGGATGTGTGGTGGAGAGGCAAAGAGTGAATGCATCACATTGATTAAAAGTACAGTTTGTGACTAGGGTTTGCTGCAGAGCAACAACATAGGGTGTGTTGTCACTAAAATGAGCTGAATGCCAGGCTGCAGTGCCAGGTGTGTCCATAAAAGCCTGTATGTGTTCAATATCCATGGATGTTGTCAGGCTGGGAGGTTGTATTTGTGGTTTGATGCTGAATGTGCATCTGCATTTTGTTTAAAGCAGCGCTTTGGGATTTTGTGTTACCTGCTAAAAGCAGGGGAGGAGGTATGAGTACAAGTGAATGCAGCTCACTTAGTGTTGAAAATAAGCTCTTGGAGGGATTTGGGGCGGTGAAAATGTTCTGTCTCTATTCTGGGCCTGGAATTGTGCTAACTGCAAAAGAAGCCAGTAACAGCAGCATTTATGGGCAGGACTTCCTTATTTAACCAGTAAGACTTGAGGAAGGGTTTGGACACCTTGAAATCAGACTTCCATCTTCATTCTGCTCTGTTTTTCTTATTGGTAGAAGGAAGAGATTGATTTACTAGAAAATAATGGATTTTAGTGTGCTAAAAATAATCTCACATTTTGCAAATATTAGTCAGTCACTCTTGTGGCTTGGTCTTCCAGAAAAATATAGCAGTGGTTCTCTACTTCAAATCCACATCAGCCAAGCTCCCAGGTGTCTCATGAAGTTCCCTGCTTGGCTGCCACTGAGAAGTGTGTCCTTAAAAGGTTACAGGAAAGTTGCTGTGGAAATTACCAGCAGGACATCTGGGCAAATGACAAATATGAGCGCCCTACAAAAAATAAAATCTATTCCATGTTTTTTAGCCTATTACAAAATTTCATCATGTCCAGTTTGAGCATGACAGTTAACTGCTGAAGGCAAAAGCGCTGTTCTGCTTCCTAAGCTCACTGTCCACTTCTGCAGAGCTGGGTGGAAGCTGCTCATCCAGCCATGGCAGGGTAGGGCTGCACAGGAGCCCACCAAATTACAGAATTACAGGCTCTGGAGCAAAGAGTAAATGATGTTACACAGTCTTGAGAAGTGCCTTTGTGCTCTGTGTTTTCTTCAGATGAAGATTGCTGAATCTTCTGTGAGCGAAGCCCTGGGGAATATGATGCAATTTCTGTGTGTATTGGCCTGCTCTGACCCACACACAGCTGGCTGAGGCTTGGAGAGCCTCTGAATTCAGCAGGGGCTCATGCTTGTGGGAGTTTACTGTAGGTGCATAGGCTGGGGTGTGTTTGCTGCCCACTACACCACCTTAGTGCACACCAAGTACCTCCTTGTCAGTACAATCCAGAACTGTGGCTCCCCAGAGGGGAGGAAGCAGTCGAATCCTGGGGTGCTGCTTCAGAGCTGACAGGAATGACTTGCATAAACTAAGCTCAGCAAGTGAAGAGAGCTCACAGTGTTGACAGCTGGATTTTTAGATAGCCTGGAAAGCCTTGATCCTTCAAGGATCAGAGAGTTAGGAACCAGATCTAATAAAATTGGGCACTGCCTGTCCTAGACAAATAACTCTGTCTAAGCAAAATGTTGCAGATAAACTGTCAGATTAAATGACACAGCACTGCTCTGTATTTTGTGTACAAGTGTTGTAAATGAGGGATGAAGTTGCCTGAGGTCAAGGAGGCCTGCAAAGTTTGGGAAAGGCTTATTCTGTTAAAATATTAACTTACTTTAGAAAAAAGCAATACTTCAATGTTTTGTTTCAAAGCTCATAAGCGTCCTGAGAAAGAAATCTGAGGACTGAAATTTACTGTCATCAGAGTCTGTAGACTGTGAAATAAATCTTGCTATAAACTGAAAAATCCTGTTATTTTAAAGCACTGGACGTGTGACGTGCATCTTGCATCCTCTTCACAGTTTTGTTAGTAACCCTTGCTATAAGCGTAATTTACTCATGCAGTAAATCACACATTGAATATATAATTAGTGGCTCCTAAATGCAAGCTCTTTATTAGTTGAACTTTGATACCTCCTTTTGTGTGGTTTGTCTTGTTTTCTTGAACTTTCATGGACAAAGATCTTTATATTCCTCAGGGTTTCAATTCCTTCTGCTGACCAGTGTGGCACATGGTATTTTATTTGCACTTATTTTTTTCTTTCCATTACAAAAAATGAATTTCTTCTAGCATTCCTTGTTGATGTGTTTTGGGAACAAATCCCAAGGAATAGTGGTAAACATTTACACCTTCTCCCAGCCCCACGTGCTCCATCCCACATATTTCAAGGCACTGGGTTAATGCTGCTGCCTGTAGCAGGGTCTGGAGCAGCATTCCTCATGGCGAGCTATGCTAAAGTTTGTAGTGCTGGCTAAATCCAAGGAATTTTGCTCTCTGGGAAGTTCCTGTGCCTTGGTGCTGACCCAGGCTGGGACAACGGCACGCTCTGGTGCCTGGGGTAATGATCTCTGCAGGGCACAGAGACCAGCTTGTGTGCACTCTGCAGCCCTGCCTGGTGAGCAGGGGAGGGAGCTGTTCAGGCTGGCCAAGCCTGCAAGGAATTATTCATCCAAGTATAAAGGGCAGATTGAAAGCCTTTGGTTTTTATGGAATGGAAGGCAGTAGTTCCATTTCAGCTCAATGGAGCTCTATGCAACCTCCATAAAACTGCTCTGAGCTTGCAGAGTGCTGCTGCTTCTCAGAGGCATTGCATGGGAGGTGTCTCTGAAGTGCTCTTCTGTTCATCACAGAACTTGCTGCCTGAATTCTTTATGGTACTGCCCTCGGTTGGTTTTTGCAGAGTCAGCTGAAACCTCAGGGTCACCAGCTGTACACCTGGTTCTTTCTCCCAGAGAGAAGGGCAGTGTTATTTTGTTAGGAGCAGATATTGGGAAACACGGCACAGATTTCTGATGGGTGTTGAGGGCCTATGTAGTGCAAAATTAAGATAGGGGAAGGATGCCCCATTCCCTTCTCCTCTCTGGATGGATTTGTATGGATTTTCTTGTTTTGTCTTTGGATTTGTTTTATTTTAAAGCTATTAATTGCCACAGTAATAGAAGACCAGGTCAATTCACTGCCATCATTAAGTTTGAATGCAGCAGTAATGACCGATGCTGGATGACATTGGTAGTGCTGTTCCCTTAGCTGCAGTGCTCCTTGCACAGTAAGTTAAACCTGTTCCCATGACTAATTCTTTGATAGAAAAAAAGCAATTCCTACTGACTCTAGTCTGTAGATAACTAGGAAGCCTTTTCTAAGCCCTTTTTCTAATGCAAAGTGTTTTAGAAATGCCAGCTCTTTGGTTAACAGGGTGTTTGCTCCTCCTGGAGCATGAGATGAATGTGAGTTTGCTTCCTGGGTGGAAAATGAGGGCTTTGTCCTGCTTGCATTTGGCCTGGTGGAGCACATCTGGATTTGAGTGAACATGCAGGCACCATCAGGTGTTAGAACTGGGCTTTCAAATTACACTGGAAACTTTGCACTGCATAATCTCGAACAAATAAGAATTCTTATAGAAAATACTTAGTCTTATTCTACTTATGTGGCATCTATAAAACTTTAGAGTGTTTCTTGTGGTGTCTGTATTCCCCTAACTTGAATTTTCTTTCACAATGCCTTTGTTCAAGAGGTATCTTTTTTGTGTGGGACGCCTAAAATTTCTGTGCTGCCTGTTTTAACATTCCCTGGCTTTTCATCCTGCAGAGAGGGAAAGGAGGGGAAGGAGTAGTTGCAAGGTATTTTAGCTTAGATTTCTCACTGTGCATGTAGCACATGTTTGATTGTTCTGTGCACCCTCCTGGGGCTCTAGAATTTTTTTTTTTTACCAGGCAGTCATTGGCATAAATCCCAAGAAGGTAGCATGGGTAGGGCTGTCTGTCCCTGATGTCCATTACCAGGCTGAGCCTGTGGGTGAACATGTGCTCTGGGTGAACAGGTGATGGAGTGTTTTGTCTGCTGTCCTTGAGGAGGTGACAGAGTGACACAGTGCATTCTTTCAGCACAGACTTTACTTGAAACTGTAGTGAAAACGTGCTGAGCTTTGACTGAGACCCTGCAGAACAGCAGGAACTGTTTCTCAGCTGCACCTTTTCTCAGGTCAAGTCTCTCCATTCTGCTGAAAACTGGCTGTCCAGACAGTGGAGTGGGCATGCTGGAATTCCTGGGGAAAAGGAGGATCCAGAGAGAGCCAGTCCATGCCAAAGGTTTGACCCCATATCTTTTGTGAGGCTCACTCTGTTGAAGCACAGCAGGGGAACCAAGCCCAGAGTGGTGATGGGTTCCTTGGTGTCAGTGTTCCGTCAGTGTTCCATCAGTTATCAGTAGTCCCAGAGTGTGTCCTGACACAGCTGTGATTTAGGGGGAAAGGCTGCTCAGGCTGCTGGGGAGTGGAGGTGGTCAAGGCTGTTGGCATCTTCCAGACTACTGGATGCACTGAATTCCTCTGTTCTGCTGATGTTTGACACTTTCAGAAACGTTAAATCCACTTTTATTTAAGCAAATTCATCTTTTATAGTTGCCATCACTTGTATGGTGTAGCAGATGGTACTGGTCACTAAGGAGCTTATTGGTGGGTAATTTCAATCAGCTGGCTCTGTTGGGGGGGTGTTACCACATGAACTTCTTGCCTAGGACTTTATTTCCATCATCTGCAGCTGCTGTGTGAGAAGGGCAGCCTGAAGGGCTGTTTCCCTTGAAATAAAGGCTTCTTGCCTTGTTTAGGGTGTCAAATGTGCATTCTTTGAATTTCAGAAGTCCAACAACACTTCATGCTTGCTTTATTTTTCCATTGACAGCATTAGGTGGGTTAAAAGGATTACAAAAGCTATACCTTTCCTGCAGTATTTCATCTTCTTGCTTGTGGCAGGCTGCAAGTGCAGTAAAATCAGAGGTTCTGTGGCTCCTTTGCAATGTCTGCTGGTGCAGAGGAACCTTGTGAGCAGGCTTGACACAGGGGCTGCTGGGGATGCCTTCAGGGGAGGAGGGCAAGGGATGATGTCTGACACAGACTTCCTGAATTCCAAAGCTTATCCCTCTAAACTATAGCCTCTCACCACTTTGCAGATGTGCTGCAGTGCACTGTGGCTATTGTGGTATGCATGAATGAGAGCCCTTGTCTTGGGGCTGCCTGTGTGGAGGGAAGGGGGAGGAGGAAAAGGGTGCATTTGCAGTTGTCATTCTTCATCTGTGGACAGCAGAGTTAGTAGATCATCTTGATGCAATGGTGTGTCTTTGTGCTCCTTACATAAATCCTGGAACTCTTGTCTCCTGAAAAGAGAGAAGAAATGTCCTTAATATGTTGTGAGAATCAGGCTGCTTTTGGGATCATGGGGCATCTTTAAGGTCCTAGTTGCTAAATAGGGGAAATAAAGTCTCAGGTGTCTGTGCTTGGTGCTATAAGAAGAAATCATGAGTATCTGAAATGTAGATCTTAGGCTTCACTGTTCCATCCCTCCTCCTAATAGACTATGAGGAAAACCAGTGATAGGTATTAAAGAAAACAGGAAGGAGCTTCTGCCCTGGCTGACAGGTGAATCCAGGCCTCTGTCTGAGTCTTCTCTCAGATACAACATTGTCCACCCTCAACACAAGTTTGGTTTCTTTGGCTCCTGAAATATCTCTCCTGGGTAGCTATGCCCTTTAATTTGGCGTTTTATCATTAATTCTGTATTGCATTCCTAGGAGAAAGAGAGATTCATGCCCACTGCTTCACAGGTAGTTCTTTCCTCATGGGGTCTGTGCCAGCAGTATGACCTCACCAACTTACAGCTTTCTCCACACACCTGGCTGCTGAGGGTGGGGAGGCCCTGGCATAGGCTGCCCAGTGAACTGTGGCTGCCCCTTCCCTGGAAGTGTCCAAGGCCAAGCTGGATGGGGCTTGGAGCAACCTGGGTTAATGGAAAGTGTCCCTGCCTGAAGATGGAACTGGATGAGCTTTAAGGTCTCCTCCAATCCAAACGATTCTGCATGTGACAATTGGATTCTTGCTGTCTGCATGTGTCAGGAAGGACATCTGTAATCTTTTCTCAGGCTCTTGTCCCATGCCAGAGTTTTGGCAGGATATTGTGGTACTGAGGGTACCTCTGCACAGGCGCTGGAAGTGGCAGGAGCCAGAGGTGCTGAGCACAGAGTAAGTTACCTGCCAAGTAAACCTGCAGACAGAGTCTGCTGAGGTGGCAGTGAGCACAGATGTCCCATTACCTGAAGGGATCTCCTGCAGTGTCTCTCCTCTGCCACTGTCAGCACAGTCTCTCTCACCTTATTTGTTGTGTTGTAAGGAAATGTGCTGATATGGGAGGGCTAGGATGGGGCTTTTCCCAGTCACAGTATCTCTGTTCCATGAAGTAACTGTGTTGTGTTGCCTTGCTGTGTGTCTAGGCCAGTGGTGCAGGCAGGAGGAAAGGCCCTCCTGAATTTACCAGGCTCGATTATGCACAGCTCAGAACACAGATGGGTCCTTAAGAAGGTCACGGGCTTAGCAGCGAGGCTTTCCAGGCTGCTGCTCATTCTCTGCCATGTTCCATTTGGCTTTTATTAGAGGATCAAAGGGGTTCTGAGGGGAGATGGTGATTGAAGTCTGAAAGCTGCTGCCTTTAGAGAGAGGCCTGTTTTCAGCTGCAGTGCCCAGCCTCAGAGCTGCCTGTGCTCTGCTAGGTGAGCTCTCCAGGGTGCATGAAGCCAGGACTGGTTTATCCTGATGCACAGCTGAACTCCCCCTGGAATGTAACCTGTCCCAGCAATCTCAGAGGAGCCCTCTTGCACTTGACATGTGGGGGAAGGAGGAAGCTCCCTGTGGGAATGTTCTGTGGGAAGTGTTACTGTTCTGTCTTCGGTCTCCACACTCCAGAACTTGCTCCCCAGTCAGACCGGGATTTCAGGGATCAGTGTTGTCCTGAGCTCTGAACCGAAAAGTAACTGGCATGTTACTCTTAAAATAAGCTAAACAGGAAAAATTGCATAACTTTGTCTTGAGCTTTTAAGGAAGACATTATTTGGGCTGACTGTTCTAAAGAAGAGCATTAGTCTTGTGGCTTCTAGTCTAGACAGGGAGGTAGAGAAACCTGGCTTGGGCTCCTGGGCCTTCCACAGTCTGGCAGAGACCTGTGGCACATGGAATGGAAGACTTACCTCTGCAAATGGAACAAGTCTTAATTATTCAGTTGTCCAATTGAACACCAGGTGTTATTTAATTAGATTTCTTATATAAGTCTGCTGAAAACAGTAAAGATTGCCATTCTAGGATTGTGGTGGACGAGGGATAGCTGAGGCATGTGCACATGAGTACACCTAAACAAAGCTTAGAAGCATGTGTGTTGAGCCGTTTCCTGCAGAAATGTGTGTAACTGATTCTGTTATTTTCTTTTTTTGCTTGATTACATGACTTTGGATTTTTATTAGAACAGATACTGTGCTCACTTAAGTGAAGACAAGTTTGCAGATTGAAAACAGGCTGAATAAAAATAGTGCTATTCTACCTTTTTGCCATCGTAGGCGGTTGTGGACTCTTTTCTAAGTGATTTTTTTTCCTCACTTAGGTTAAGGGAAATACTGAAGAAAGCCTCTCTCCCTCCAGAGGATCCGGACACCCTGCTGTCAGTTACCTTGGCCATAGTTGAGACAGACTCCACAATCGTCTACTATAAAATGACTGATGGCTTTGTAATGCCAGATCCTCCTGATGATACTGAAGAGGTGGATAATAAACAGTGGAGGAAGAAAAGAAAGAAACTTTTCAAATGACTGGGACAGAGAAAACAAAATGTTACTTGAACTCCTGTGCTCAAACCCAAACAAATGCAGGAACTGATGTATATGAATAAGTGGTGTGCTAAAGTCTGCCTTGGCATATCAAGGATGTGTTCAGGGAGAACAGAAGCTTGTGCAACTGCACTGTGATGAAATGCCTTTTGAGGTATGAAGTAGGTCATGCTTTGACACAGATCAGTCCTGACTAATAAATACACTTGGGAAGTGTTTGCAAAGCCTGTGTTTCCTCTGTATCTGGTCAGGTACATAACAGAATAAACGCATCCTTACCCATACTGTAAATATTGGTTACAGGTAAGTCTGAAGGGCTTGTGGCAAGACTGAAGGTTTTGTAGTTTACAGAGTGTCTTTGTCTTAGCCCTGTCAGAAGCTCCCATGCTGCCCCCCAGGATACATTTCTGAACGTTTCTTTCTTCCCTCTGCTTTTGGAGAAAAGGCTTTTCCACAGAAATACCTTATTTTAATTTTTTTTCTTGCAAAGGAAAACTGAGCACCAGAGGCAACTCAAACACCAAAGTATGTCACCATCTATGCTGTAAGAGCATGCTAGTTACCTGCTTCAGGCACCAACTAGGTTTCTAAAGCCATTGTCATTCCTAGGATTTATTTTATTTCTTTGGACATAGCTTCTGCACATTGAAAGTGATTGCCCAGGAGGTGCTTCAGGTTGGAGTTAAGAGGAAAAAACCCTGACTTTTAGTTTCTTCTGCAGGAATTTTCCATGTCTTTTGCGTGAAGATTTTCTCCAGGTTAAACTTAGAGTTCCCTGGCCATCAAATAACATCCCAGAGCATCTTCTTGAGCACAGGATTGTCTGTGTGACAGCTGTGTGGCCAAGGATCACACATTCAGAAGGTGAAGCACAAGAGGTTCTTTTCTTGCATGGCTGGAAGAATGGGAGAGAATCCAAAAAACCAAGCTGGAAATGAAAGACCATTTAAGCTTTGCTATCCCTGGGACTGGAGTGGATGTTTCTATGGCTGTGGAGCTTGATGCTAGTTTGGCCAAATGCACTGGGAAGCAGAATGATCCCACAGGGAGTCCTGCACACCCTTGGAGGAGGTTCATGTCACTGTCACATGAAGCTCTGCAGGACACCTTTATCCCAATACAGCCACGGGAGACTTGGCATCTGTGGGTTACAGTCATGGAAAAAAGTTTTTCTTTGCCTTTCTCAGCATTGCTCCCCTCGTGGAGAAAACCATCATTTTCCTTTGGTCCAATGCCGTCCTGCCTTGAAGAGGTCCCTGTGCGCTTACTCCTGCCATGCTGTGTGTGACCTTGATATTGATATTTCCTGGGATCCATGGCTTATTCCATAAAGCAAGTGTTACACTAGGCTAGGCTACCTGCCACCAGGTAAATTGTCCGTCTTAGAAGCTGGGAAGTACTTCAGCCCTGTAGGAAAAGAGCTGGTTTGCATGAAGGAGGCTGTAACAGGTGTGGCATGTGGCAGATTTGGTATTTAAACAACACTGATGCTTAACCCTAAAAGCAAATTCCTTTGCATTTGCTTCAGTTCCTGGGAAATGCTGCATGACTGATGCTTGGCTTTACCCTTCATTTTATGATTTCTGTGCACAGAAAGAGGAGCATAACTTGAGCCTCCTTTTCTATACACTGAAAACTGCTGACCCAGGCTTCACAGGTCAAGTAGGAGAAACTGTGTCTGAAGGCTTTGATTTCTGTTTCTTCTTGTGTCCCACTGAGAAATGATTATATGGGCCTTTTTCCAGCCTCCTTAGATTGTGGTGGTTCTTTATTTCTGAGGAAGAAAAACCACAGAAGAACATAATATCACAACACTGTTTGTCCCATAGGTATTACAGTGTAAACATGGGGATGTTAAATAAGCTTGGAGCTAGCTGTGCTGTTCCTTTACATTCCACTGAAGTATTTCTCTCTGTCAAGTCAACACACAGACTGAAGCCTCTGGTCTTCCAGGCACTGAATAAAGATGGGAAGAGACTTCCTGTAGAAGTGTATCAGGTCAGAGCAGTAGCATGTTAACATTCCTGAATCCATAGCATCCTGGTGCTATGCCCAAGGTGTTCAAGCGTAACTCTGCTTAAAGTGTTTGTGAGACATCCATGAAAGTGTGAGCTGTGGCAATCCAGCACTTATTTCAGCCCAGAAGATTTTGCAGGCTCCATACTGCTATCTTTTAGAGGCTTTTTTAGGTTTTATTTGCTAAGCACAGCTTGATATGTTTTACTGAATGCCCCTGACCAACAGAAGGTGTTTTAAAATCTAGAGAGTATCACTTTGCAGTAGATTATTGTTCCAAGCCTTTCCTCTCTGCGTAGGGATGTTTGGATTGATGCTTCCCCACTGAGTCAAAAATGACAGAAAATCAAAAGGCTGTTGTGGCCTGGCTTTGACAACAGGACTCTTATATAAGGGAGCCTTTGCTTATGCAGACTGTGTCTCCTTGAGGCACTGCTGGCACCATCACCCACCTCTCCTGGATGCAGCTGTTTGCAGTGCACACAGAACATTTTATGCAAAAAAATGCTGATGGGGAGGCAGGAGAGCCTTGTGAAGTCCATGAGAAAGAGCTGTGGTTGCCATCAGTAGCCAAGAGAGCTCCTACAGCCCTCCCCGAGCCCACACTGAGCATGGGGGGCTGTTTGGACAGCAGCTTCTCCCATGGGAGTCTCCCAGACCTCCATGGCTGCCTGTGCTCCAGGGCAGCACAGGGATCTCTGGCTCAGCCTGTCTCTGCTTCCCAGGCATGCCAGCATGGCAGCGAGAGAGAGGCCAGGTAGAGGGGTGTTGCTTCCACAGCTTAAGCACAATCCCACCCCCTACAAAGTGGCCCTCAGCGTTTCTACAAAACACTTCCAGAAATCACTGGAAGGAGCATGTGGGCTCTTTTAACCCATCCTTGATCTTGGCACAGTTTTCCACAGGATCTCCTGCTGGGACACAGTAAGATATCAATAATACTGCTAAATCTAAGACATCTTAATCTTCCTCTTTTCTGTCCACAGCTTTTTTGTTTAAAACTTTTTTTTTTTCCTAATAAAGAATTCATATGAATTTATTAATCGGCCTACTAGTGTTGCAGATCTATAGGAACTGGATGTTTAATAGCTTGTCCAAGTAGTTTTCAGCAGATTTCAGTCGAATCTAAATGCTATCAACTAGCCTGCAAGCCCTGTTCTACGTAAATGGACAACTTGTTAAGCTTCTTTAGTCCTCCGGAGACAGGATCCAAGGGAAGGCTGGAGATCAGGGAAAGGTTTTTCCCCCAGAGGGTGCTCGGCACTGCCCAGGCTCCCCAGAAAATGGGCATGGCCCCAAGGCTGCCAGAGCTCCAGGAGGGTTTGGACAACGCTCCCAGGGATGCACAGGGTGGGACTGCTGGGGTGTCCTGAGCCAGGAGTTGGATTGGATGATTGATCCCTGTGAGTCCCTTCCCACTCAGGATATTTCATGCTTCTAAAAATAGCTGCAGCTGCATCTCATATTTCAGAGTATCCGGGAGCTGATGGCTTTTCCATTTCATTCCCTCCTTTCTCAGATGCTCCCACTGAGACCACGGATCCCTGCCTGCAGCAGATCTGACTGAATTAATGATGCTCTGACTCCTGCTCAGCTTCGTGCTGCTGTTGTGTTTGCAGCACCTGACAGAATTCATTGCTTGATGCCTCGTCAGTAATTCTTTGCACCCCCGCTTGGCTACATGTTTCTCCTCATGTATCTCATCTGGCCATCAAGCTCTCAATGCCAAACTAGAACGGCTCTGCTCATTTTTCATAGCTTTCCCCCTGCCCTCTTTCTCACTGCTCTAGTCATCTCAGCAAATTTCTTACTATTGTTCACTGCCCTCTTGACCCACATTTCATACCCTTAGTTACCCTCAAATTTATCTTTCCGCGCTATCTGGAAATGCCTTTCTTTCCAAGCTTCCTGTCTTCTGCTGGGGTGCCCAGATGGTCTGTGAAGAGCCATCTATGCCTTTCTCTGCTCCAATCCAGGTACCAGTTGATCCTCTTGATTCCACCAGACCAATCCCATTTACCACTAAAAATTCGGGTAAATTCTGAAGCAAAGTCTTGTGAGCCCTGTGCCAGTGTCCAGCCAATACAGATTCACAGAATATCCTGAGCTGGAAGGGACCCACGGGGATCATCCGGTCCAGCCCCTGTCTCTCCAACAATCCCACTCTGTGCATTCATGAGAGCATAGTGCAAATGCTCCTGGGGCTCTGGCAGCCTTGGGGCTGTGCCCATTCCCTGGGGAGCCTGGGCAGTGCCCAGCACCCTCTGGGGAAGAACCTTTTCCTGATACCCATCCCAAATCCTGGACACAGCTCCAGCTGTTCCCTGGGTCCTGTCCCTTGTCACAGGGAGGTCCTGTCCCTTGTCATCAAAAGGCCCTCTCTGCTGGAGAGCGCTGCCTTCATGGGGCAGGGCGGCTGTCACCCCTGCTTCCATAATCCCAAACACCCCCGTTAACATCCGGCATGGATGCTCGCTGGATAAATCTGCTGGCAGAGCTGGCTGGAGCTGCTGATTGTGTCTGCACCAGAGGGCGCTTGGAGACTGCCAAGCCGGAGTCTTCCTCCTCTGGGAATGCTGGAGCTTTTCAGAGCTCCCCTTACATGCCTCTCCTGCTTCTCCTAAACAAAAGGAGGGGGGAAAAGCCCTGTCAGCAGAAACACCTGCGATGGCAATTCTTCCTACCTGAAGAAAATGGTATTACTTAAACCTTCCTGGAGAGGGACTTTGGACAAGGGAATGTCGTGACAGGACAAGGGGAATGGCTTTAAGCTGCCAGAGGGCAGGGTTAGATGGGATATTAGGAAGGAATTATTTCCTATGAGGGTGCAGAGGCTCTGGCACAGGGTGCCCAGAGAAGCTGTGGCTGCCACTGGATCCCTGGAAGTGTCCAAGGTCAGGTTGATGGGGCTTGGAGCAACCTGGGCTAATGGAGGCTGTCCCTGCCTATGGCAAGGGGTGGCACTGGATGAGCCTTAATGTCCCTTCCAGCCCAAAGCATTCCAGGATTCCGTGAGGATGATTCTTTGAAGCAGCAGCTTGTGTGGAGGCTGCAGGAACGCAGATCACACAGGGGTACAGATACACCAATTGTTGCCCACTTCTCCATCTATTAGCAGAAACCCAAGATTTTGGAGTGTTTCAATCCCTCCTGACCATCTGGATCCTCTGCAGTGGAATTTTTCACCCCAGAGCTTGAGGGAGGGTGTGAAGCAAGGGCAGCCTCGCCAAAAAGAGCGAAACACCGCAAGAGTCTTTTAGCCATCCAGCACTTCTCTGCTGCCTGCATGTTTTAGATACTGCAGTGGCCTCCAGCTGAGCAGCCAGCTTATCAGGCTTCTTGAGACCTACCCCACTCCTCACCCGTTCCCATTTAATTCCCCCTCATAGGATATAAAATTATATCCTCTGTGTTAGGAGTTGACCCCAGCATGAGGGTAATGCCAGCTGCCTACCCACCTCCTGCCCAGAGCCTTGTAGTGCTCTTGGATTCAGCTATGCACATTTTGAAAGCCTAGAGTAAATATCCAAAAGGAAAATTGCAGCTTGAAACTAGCCATAAAAGATCATATTCACTATAAAAGAACATAAGATGACATAAATGATACAGTATTGTACAAAATAAGTGGCCGAGATGAAAAATACTCGCTGTGCTTAAAAATATGTTACATTCTGCAGGAAACTGTAGAGTTAAAAAAGAAATTGGCCATTCTACCAGGAAAATCTGATTTACTGAAAAAAATCAAAATTGAAAGTAGTAGAAGAGTGTTAAATCACTTGCAGTCCAGCATTTAAAATACATTGCTTATTTTCCTGAGAGGCAGGTTGCTGCTAGTCAGGCATTTATAATCATCTCTAGGAAGGGATTGGCTGACCTGATGCCCTGACCAAGGTAATGTAAATTGAAATTATCCAGAGTGATTCTAATTATGGGCAAAATGGGTTTAGAAATAAGAGAGTGTGATAGATGAGAAAGTGCTTAGAAGAGAAATAATGAGTCATAGATATCAAGGGAAGCATCAGAATGGAAGGAGGCTACTGATGGACTTGTTCAAGGGTTGGTCTTGGGTCTGGTATGGTTTGTGTTCTAATTGATGGAGTTGGGATTAAACTTAAGCACAAAGCTGATGAAGTGACAAGGCAGCAAAAAATATGGAAAAATGGAACTTCTGTGTTGTAAACTTTGGGTTCCAGATCAGGACGAATGGAAACCAGGCTTTGAACATACTTGCCATGCTCAGCAAAGGGCCACCACATGACAAGGCTGTGAGAAGACAACTGTAGGACCTCTCAGACAGAACATTCCCAGCAGAGCTGTGCAGCCCAGCCTGCCCAGCCCTGAATGAGGCACCTGCCAGCCTTGGGCACCCAGGGTCCATCAGCCAGGCTGGGGCATGGTGGGTCCCCCCTGAAGAGAGGTGTGCAGGACCTGCAGTGGGGCCAGAGAGCATGGCCAGGGCTTCACAGGCCTCTGCTCATCATCAAAGGTTTCTTCCCCACCTGGTCAAACTCAGTTTTCATGGAAGTGGAGGCACAGGCCTGGGATAACACCACAGCTGGTCCCTGAGCCATCGGAGGGTTACACACACACCAAGCCTTTTCACCTCACTGGGAGTGAGGGAGAACCACTGCAGGCTGCCTCACACAGTGTAGAGGTTGTGTTGGGACACAGGGTGGTTCTCCTGGGAAGGGGAACATCTGGTTTAGATGAATAATCAGGTGAGTGACTTCCCCTCTTGTCTGCTACGTCTTGTTGAAGCTCTACGTGAATGGCAAAGGTTTGCAGGGAGAGCTGAGAAAAAGGGTCAGTAGAGTATTTGCATCCAGGAATTTGGTTTCAAGACTACCATGAGAAATACAGGCAGAGCTGTATTTCTGAAGCCAGAGCTGGCTGGAAACAGCTTTAAAGTGTGTCTTTTCAAAGTCAGCTATTGAAATGTGTTGTCAAAGTAATGCATTCGGTTAGAAGAGTTTTAGCAGAGCAAAGGGAATTTACATAGCAGCACAAAAAAATCAAAAACCTTTGGGTGGTAATTTCCCCAAGTCAGAGTAATTCCCATCTATCTTGTTCCCCAGCAGCATCTTTAATTGCTGGAGCCTCACAAAAAGCCTGTGTGAGAAAAGGAAGATAATAATTAGCCAAGCTTTTTTCCTGCCATTGTTGTGAGCCTGCAGGGACTGGTCTCTCCAACATTTGTTACTTGGTTGAGTAGTCTTCATTTTGTTCTAGTGGGCTGATAGGAGGGAGAGCTGGGATGGAGGAAGGGTGTTGTGCCATGCAGGATTTCTCTAGGGTATTTCAGAGACATGAATTTTGTGGGCACATGTCAAAGAAAAATTTCACGAAATCACAGCTTTTTAGAACTATGAAAAGAAAATCCTGATGTTAATGTAGGGCAGCTTGGGCTTTAAATTGAAAAACTGAAGGAGAGCAGATTTAGAGGAGATGTTAGGCAGAACTGTTCCCATGTGAGGGTGGCGAGGCCCTGGCATAGGTTGCCCAGAGAAGCTGTGGTTACCTCTGCATCCCTGGAAGTGTCCCAGGCCAGGCTGGAGGGGCTTGGAACAAGTTAGGATAGTGGAAAGTGTCCCTGCCCATGCCAGGGCTGGAATGAGATGAGCTTTAAGATCCCTGCCAACCCAAACTGTTGTGTGATTCTAGAAAAAAAATCTGAGAAGACCCGAAACTGAACAAATCCAGCAGAAAAGTGGAGTGGAGCAGTGGGTGGAGTCCTCTCTGTTGCTGCTGCCCCTTTCCACCTGCAGCACCCAGGGAGGGTTTGGTATGGCCTGAGCAGCCAAGCAGCTTTGAAGTGCTGGTTTCCATCCTTGGAGTCCTGCCAGAGACACAGACTTCCCATAACATAACCATGGAATCATTTATGTTAGAAAATCCCTCTAAGGTCACTGAAATCAACCATCCCCCAGCACTGGCAAGGCTGCCACTGTCCCACAGCCCCAGGTGCCACACAGGGGTGGCATACAGGGCTTTTAGATCCCTCCAGGGATGGGGACTCCACCCCTGCCCTGGGCAGTTGTGCCAGGCTGGACAACTATTTGGATGAAGGAATTTTTCCTAATAGTCAGTCTAAACCTCCCCGATACAACTGTGGTGGCTGTAAAGAACAGGGATGTCTCCCCAGGCAAGGTCCTCCTTGGGTTTGGTATCACAGTACAAGAGGGAATTTGGATCTGTTATGGAAAGTTTCAGGGTTGTGAAACCTGGCACTAGGAGATTTCAGAATTCAGGCTGCTTGTGCATCCTGAACTTGGTCTTCTTGTCATCCTGGACGTGATCTTCTTGTGGTTAAGTGTTAAAAAGACCTTTTTTATAGGTTTCAATACTTATTTTTCCATTTGGTAAATGTGGAGCTACTCAAAAGTCTTTCTTCTCCTTCTCATTAGCACATTACTTTATAAGTTATTAATCAAAGGGTGTCTGGACGTGACACTGAATACAGAAGTCCTGCATTTGGGGTGTTTCATCAGAATCTCAAGCAAGCATAAATATTAGTGAGCTGCCAGCTCTAATCCTATGTAATTAGATGAGGAAATTAGACAGGGGTGATGCTGCTTCGTTTTGCAGCCAGAGATCTGAGGAACAGAGATTAAGACTAAGTGTCTACTAATTTCTAATGTTCAGTTTCAGATAATGAGAGCTTAACTTTTAAATCTGATTTAATTGCTCATGCCTAGCAATTTTACTGCCCTTCACTGGTTTAACCTGCTGTAGAAGCAATAGCTAAACCATAAAGTCTTCACACCTTGAAGAAAACTTCACTTTAGGAGGCTAAACTGGTATCTAAAGAGAAGGGACCTTGTAAGCGATGCAGCGTGGTCCTGAGGGTCCTCAAGTCCACCTGGAAATAAGCTCATCATGACAATAAAGCCCTGCACCTCCTTATTTGCTTTATTTTCATCTCAGAGGTAAACCCTGTGCATTAAGCAATGTTAAGACAGCTCAAAGTCCCAGTCTCCTGAGCAGGGCTCAGCACAGCTCCTGACACTTGGTGTTCCTGGGATGGAGAGTTGGGCTCTGACTGAATGTTGCCTCTCTCAGCACCTGGCCCCTCAGCCCAGCAAACTGGCAAAAACATCTATTTTTTTTCCCTTGGTTTGTTTTTCTACCAATATATTCAAATCTTAGTGGGTTTTCTGTTGGATTTACTGTGCCCTTCCCAGACGGTGGCTGCTCTGGAATTGGTGTGCAGTTTTAGAATCACAGGATCACAGAATGGTTTGGGTGGGAAGGGACCTTTAAAAGTCACCCAGCCCAACCCACTGCCATGAGTGGGGACATCTTCCACTGTAACTTCATGCATCACCGACTGGATTTGTGTTCTGAGCCCTGGGCTCCCCCCTGCTGGTGATGTGCATTGCTGTGATACACATTTAGACACACATAAACCCTGCCCTTCAATAGTCCCACAGTTGCTAGCTTTGTCCAGAGTCTCCAGATGGTGCTGAAACCCTGAGAGCTTTTGGGCTTTATTTGTGTGTTTATTTTTAGATAACTTCCCATACTTGAACTCTCATCAGCCTCAGCCTTTCCATTCACCAAACAATATCACTTTTAGTTCATTTTGTCCTCACTGCTGTCCCTCTTCCCAAGCAGGTCTGCGATGAATTGTTGTGGTTTATTATTAGTGTTGGTGCTAAAGTTTTCTGAACTGTTTCTTGTTGTTTTTCCCCTTCCCAAAATAAATTTGCAATTTCCCTTGTGTTGTGATTTGCTTACCTCCATGCTGCATCTGGACCAACTTTTCCAAGGAGGCTTGGCTATTAAAAAGCAAAGCAGAGACCTACTGATCTCATGTGCTGAGCCCCAGCCCCACTGCTGGCATCTTTGTGGCAGTAACACCACGTCCACCTTCCACTGCCTCTGTGCCTTTGGGGAATCAGCCCCCAAAATCAGCATTTGGCAAACATACAACTATCACCAAGGGTTTTTCATGGTAGGGGGACAGGTTGAGCACATCCAAGGATGGCAAAATTGGCAGCCCTAGAGAAGAGCAGCTCAACTGTGCGTTCTGCAGCTCCTCCTGGGGGGCAGCTCTGATCTCTGCTCCCTGTGGACAGTGAGAGGAGCCAGGGAAGGGCTGGAACTGTGCCAGGGGAGAGTCAGGCTGGATATCAGGAAAACGTTCTTCCCCCAGAGGGTGGTGGGGCACTGAACAAGCTGCCCAGGGCAGCCTCTACCATGGCCAGCAGCTCCCTCCATCCTACCTTTGGTTTTGGAAAGAGTGCTGCAGCTCCTCAGTTGGTCAGGCTATATTTACCTGGTGTGTAGGGGCATTTCCAGCTTCCTATTTTTGTCAATCCTCATTTCCCAGGAAAGAGACTAAGACCCAGGGCGCAGGAGCTGTATTTCTGCTGTGTGGCTGCACCTGTGCCAGTGCCAGAGCTGGTCCAGGCAGTGCCTACAGCTCTGCCAGTGGGATCTGATGCACAGCCCACTCCCCTTCTACAGAGCACATCCCACAGCAATTCCTCCTTCCCTTACAGTGTCTGCAAAGGTTTCCCCCCTCCATGCCTACATCTCCCCATTGGAATTACTTGTGGAACAATTTTCTTTCTCCTTGGCATCCTCCCTGCTGCCATCCCTGCTCCAGCCAGGGCACTTTAAGGCTTGAGGTTGGGTCACACTACCTGGTTGCTTTCTGCCCATGTGGGGCTGCACAGAGGTAGATGCCTAAATATAGTGTATAAATAACATGATGGTATACAAGAAGCACAGCAAGGTGGCAGGAAAATAAAAGCACATAAATCCAGCATAAATCCATCTGTACAAAAAGCTCTTTGAGTTTTCTTCTTGGTGGGCAAAGAGTTTTAGGCTGTACAGGGTTGTTCCTTAGACACTTTAAAAACCATTTTCTGGCAGCAGTGTCCTCTGGAAAGACTGTGACTGGTTATGGTGGTCCTGGGACCATGGGTATGAGATCCAGAGGGACTGGGATACCTTCCCCAGTGAAGCATGGAGGCACTGGGTACCTTTCCAATTCTCCGTGCTGGCAGTTTTTCAACTTCCTCCTCAGGCAGGGACTCCAACAGCAGACATTTACTGGGTTTTCTTTAGTGTGAAGAGCCCTTTCATGACCAGGTGATGTGTCAGCCCAATACAGCCCTGAAATGTATCACAACACACTTGGCTGGTCTTTCAGGCTGGGAAGGGGACCTAAATCTCCCATTTCTTTCCATGGTTTTCATGCAAAAGTTTTCAAAGGCTTTGCTGTGAGAGGTATCAGGATGGACCGAGACCCTGTGGGGCTGCCACAAAGCCAAGAGAGGAAAGAGAGAAAACTGATGTTCTAAACACTCTTTCTGGGGTCCAGTGGCATCCTTGTGGGGTTTCTCTCTAGTGCAGCATCGCCTGAAAATAACACACTTGAACTTGTGGTCAATGGGCTCTGGCCAGATACACAGTGTACCCAGGAGAGCCTCTCATTAGTGCTGAAGGTAAACCTGGGCTTCCCTTTCTCTGTGCTCAACAGGCAGGGGCTGCCTGAAAGAGCATCTCAAGCTAAACCTGTTCTTCTAGGCTGGCACAGCTTTCTCCCGCAGTCAGAGGTATTCCTAAATATTAGATACACCAGCACAAGCTATGGAATTGAAGAAAGAGGGAATTGGGGTTGGTGACTTGGGTTTGCCATGCAGGTCCTACAATTGCACAAAAAGAGGCCAACCACCTATTTTGGGCCACCCCAAGCCCGTTGTCACCCAAACACTTTGAGCCATCTAAAGGCTCTTGTCACCCAACATTTTGGTTTTTTCTGAATACCGGAAGATGCTGAATCTCAGACTGTGATTGAAAAGGCTGTCACAGCTTATCAGCATGGGGACAGATGTTGGAGGGGAGGTTATTGCCACAAGGAAAGAAAATTGAATGCAGGGCAGGTTTTTCTCATTGCCTGTGGGGTTTTTTCCAGCCAGAGTGCTGGGTAATTCAGCCTACAGTGAGTAACTCACTCAAAGTCTGGGTTGCAGAGGTGTGGCTTGGGCTTGAGAACTGGAGGAACCTGGTGCTAAAAATACACCTCAGTGACTACTCCAAGCCCTCCTGGGCTGATGGGGACAGCACACAATGACAAGCCACCACCTGAAACCCAGGTTATCACCCAGACAAACCAGAGGGCAGAAGCCACCCAGCTGCATCAGAGTACACAGGTCTGTTTTCAAAAGCTTGTTTGTTCTTTGTACCTGGCAGTGTCAACTCATCCAATAGACAGTGCACTGAAGGTGAGGCGCTTAACCCAGTTCTCTCCTGAGGCTGTTTAGTTCTTATGCTGTATTCACATGGGGAGGTGCTCAGGAGGCCCAGCAGTTTGCTTGTTGAGTTTACAGTCATTTCAGAAGCTGCACATTCTTGTAATCTGATTTACCTGCAGTGAAAAATGGAGGTGGGGAGGTGTGAGAAAATTCTGCCCTGGATTTTTCCTTTTTTGCAATAAACTGTACATTTGGCTTTGAAACTGATGTGTTAGGATATTCTTTTCAATTGCACTCTGAAGTCAGTGCTCCATGGTGTACACATGCTTGAAGTATTCCTGAACTCCATCTCTCATTTGCTTTGATGTTTCTTTCTTTCCTAAATTATACTCTGGGTTTATGACACAGTGGGCTGCTGAACGGTTCCAATATAGGGATAGAGAAGATACAAGTGTCCTTACCTTATCCTGTGCTTATAATAGAAAACTGAGCCCACAAATGATAATATTTATCATATAAACTGACACAATAAGTTATTGTTGTTTCCTGGACCCAACACAAACTCTACTTGTCCACTTCTCTATTACTCACAAGCCTCTGAGCTGGGAGAAGTTGTTCTTTCTCGACTCCAGTGAACAATACATAGAAAAGCCAGAAACCACCTCAGTATTTAAAACTGGAGAGTCCATTGTACCTTCCTCTGCCCAGATAAATTTCTTTCAGCCCTTCTGCTTCTCCTCAGACAACATTTCTTCTGATGCTATTCCAGGGCTGATACCAGGCTCCTTTGATGCGCTGAAATTGCCCAAAGAACAATATCCAACACTTATCTGCATGTATATATTCCTTCTCTCTGCCTCCAAGGAATACTTTCCTATGATCTTCCAATGTTTATTTGGGTCATTTTTGTCTGGATCCTATATTCTCTTTGGAGAAGAAAGCCTATATGTTTCTTCAGATGTCACTCTCACTCTGTACATTCACCCTAAATATGTAGCTATGAAGTCTTTCTGTGTAAATATTGAAATAGAGAGAAAGTATCCCAGTTATCTCCAAGATTTACCCTTGGGGTACCCCTTCCCCTTGAAGTCTGTATTAGCTTTAGTGTTCACTTCAATTAGAAGCATTAACCCAACACCAAGGCAATTTCCAAAGCCTCCACCCAAGTTTCTACTACCAGGGTTTGTTTCTCCCAAAGCTCCCAAGACATATACTGCACATTTCATGCTAGTGCAGCAATTCACTGTATTCGTAGGAACTTAAAAGACACTTTTTACAGATCTGATTTATGGATATTAAACTGTTTGAGAGCAGGAGCAGCCCCAGTCAGGAGGCAGCCCTGTCCTGCCTCTTGCTGGGTAAGGTGCCCTTGCCTTGGTGACCAGCTGTCTTGCTACAATCAGCCACCACAAGATTGCAAAAGAGGAAAACAAGGCTGGTTTTGTGTCTGGTTATCAGACAGTGAAAGATGTTTCAAGGCTGCCAAACTGGCATTAGAGGGATTTGCTGAATTTCTGCTGGTTTTTGCAATTTGCCATGGCCCAGGTATCACTGGCACACACAGAACCAGTTTGTTCTGCAGTAAAACAGCCTCCAGCAACACCCAGCTCAGCAGGAGCAGGGCTTGCTCACTGCCTTTCTAGCTCCCAGGCCAGAGGGACTGGAGCAGAACGAGGCTTGAGCCAGCTTTTCCAATGTGGGACAAAGAGGACAAATGAGCATTGGCACCACACAGCTCCAAGGTTTTGGGAGATGCTAAATGTCTGCCCAGGACTGCTGGTCTTTTGTAGGCACTAATCTGCTGACATGACAACTGGATCCACTTGGGTGGATCCTGGGATAAGCACAAATTTCTGTGGCAGGAGACTGCATGGGCAAAGAACAAAAGGCTCTTTGAGCCAGCAGAGCCAGGTGCCAAATTCTGCTCGCTGTAATCTCTTGGTGAAACCACTTATCTGAAAAGGCAGGAGGAAGCTGGCTCCAGTCCTTTGCATAATTAAAGGCCTGGTGCTCTGGGCACATATCTTTGGAGTAGGAATCTTATTATGCCACTTCTCAGCTGCCAAGGAAACATGGTTTAGCTGCAGTGACTTGGAGATGTATAGGATCAGGATCTATATCCCTCGCTTGCCATCTGATCCAGAGCCAGCTCCAAACCAGGTGGGACCACACCTGATATTTCAGGCATGGGTATGAGAGCTTGTGAGATGAGTATTTACATCTCATCACATGATTTAAAAGCTGCTTTAAGTTTTGGGAATAAATAGCTATGTGTTCATATATACATATCTGCGTGTGGGTGTATATAAAAACTCACAGGTGTAGGTGAGAGAGGGGGATATTTATCTCAAAGGCAGATTTGATAAAGAAAAAAAGTATCTTTGAATGTCTGGTGATGTGTCACTTGATTGGACTCTCAATGCCTTGTCCACTGGAAGTTTTTTCTGACAGATTTTACTGAGAAGTTCATTTTTTCACGCAGAGAAAAGCATTTATTTAACCAAGCTCCTGGCAAAGAATAAAGGTTGGACTGTCCTACTTACATCAAATAATTTGGGATTAAGGGGTTTTTTATTCCTCTGGTGGACAGGAATGGTCAGGTTTAATAATCTTTTTAACCTCTATTTATAACTTGTCACAGCAAGGTGAGCAAAGGTCTTTTTGTACTCCTGTGGAGAGCAATGCAAACTCTTTAAGGAAAAATATCCCACTGCTCTGTTATGGCTCTGCTTTCTGCTTCAGCAGCTGCACGGCACAGGCCCCTGGCTTCTTTCTCACCGTTAGTTTTACTACTCATGATCCCTGGTTTTTGCATGGCTGCTCCCCCTGTGAGGGACGTTCCTGCTTTTTGCCCCCTTTCCTCAGTTTTTTACCTGGAAGCTTTGCCAAGAGTAGCTCCTTACAACACCTGCCTTGGAGCAGGATGCATTCCCGTAAGGCTGGGATTGGAAAGGCAGAAGTTACAATCAAATACAGTTTTGGAGGGAAGCTCTGAAAAGAGAGAATCACAGGATCCCAGGAGGGTTTAGGCTGGAAGGGACCTTAAAGATCATCCATTCTACTTGTCCTGCCATGGGCAGGGACACTTCCCACTAGACTTCCAGCACAGAGTTTTTCCATAAGAGATGGAATTCCACCCACCGAGGTGAGGATCAGCATCTTCATGGCTCACCTGTGTGGTCCTGCCCCTAAAAGTGCTCAAACCCATGCTATTTTAATGTCCTCAAAGTGCTAGGCCAGCTGTAAACCTGGTGGATGACCTTATGCAGAGCAGCAAATCTGGATGTGTTCTGGCTCTGGCTGGAGCAGGGTGAGGGTGTGACCCAGCTGAGGCAGCGCTGCTGATGAGAGATGGGCTCCTCCACATGGCTCTCAGCTCCACAGGGAGCTCCCTGGGAGGGGGGTTTGGATGTCTCTGCAAAGACAGATATTCCTGAGCTGCTTACCAGCTGCTGCTGGTTAAAGGCTCATGCTGCTGAGGAACAGCCCTCACATGCTCACTCAGACAGACAAGCTATTTTTGCATGAGTAACCCCGAAACTCGGGATGGGATTGAAAGTCTGGTGATAAGAAGGTTGTGTTCTGCATCCAAATGCAGTTATAATTTTGCAGCTGGGTAGTTTATATTCAGGCACTGTTGCTTAAGGACATAGCTGTAGAATCAATGGTAACAAAGCAGCAAATTAACCAACAACTTGTTTATAATGTCAATTCTGTCTGGAAAAGTGACTATTACTGTTGGTGCTGGAACAAGCCTGATTGTTGAAGTGGGTTGAAATGCATCTCCTGTGTCCTTTGGTGGCACAAAGGTGGCACCTCAAGTGGTAATTGATTTTATTTTAGACTAGCTTGTCTTATAACTGGGGGCTCATCTTTGGACTCTGTAGGTAGACTTGAGTCTTCATCTGCATTTAAAATTATGTTCATGTGAAATGATTCCTGTGCCTGCTGGAAATTGGCTTCCAGCTAGTCCCAGCTGCCCTGGCTGGGAATCATTTCAGATCCGGTTAGGCAGGAGCAGGTGGACCGGCCACCACCCCCCCGGTGGGTCAGAGCTACACAAGAGCTGTCGGTGAGGCTATGACAAAGGTAAGAAGGAGACTTCGTGGAAAGATGGTTTATTGCCACCTGCTCTGCACGCAGGTGAGCCACAAGTCTCCCCACGAGGGGCGGGCTCATTGCTTATAAGGGACCAGGAGAAGGGGGCGGACACAAGAGGGAAAACCAATCAGGGGAGTGGGGATGGCACACAGACAACGAATGGGAAATGAGGGGTGGGGGATTTCCCAGCCTGCTCCAATCCGGGACCAAGTCTCTCCGAAGTCTCTGGAAAAAGGGGAGAGGCTTCCCAGAGAGGGACAGTTCCTCCCCGGGAGGAGGGCAACAGGTGATTGACAACCAACTGTAACTGAGGAGAACAAAGGTATGGGATTTCCAAGGTGGGAGATATACCAAATGGGGAGAAATACAGGGGGGAACTTAGGAAAAACCATTACAGAACTTACATATGAAAAATAGGTAAAAACAAAGCATGAAAATACAAAGCACACTGCAACATTCATGAACAGAGATTTCTTTACAACAAACTGATTCAAGGTCCAGCATGACTGATGTAGTCAGTACACCAGCTTGGGGTGGGGTGAACCCTTGGCAGACATGGGTGGTGCTGATCCTTCTCTTGGTCACTTACTGCTCTGCTGTGCTGATACTTTGCAGGCAGTAAACACAAATACTGGCAGGGTTACTCTTTCCACTGACATGCACCTCTCAGGTGCTCAACTAAAGTCCTAATCCCAAATCCTTGTTAGAGAAGAAGAAATCTACTCCTCAATACTCTCCTCCATAAATCTGGCTGCTTCTGTGGTGCCTTGTATGGTCTTACCCCCCCAGGTCTGCGAGACACCTCTGACACATGCAGTGGATCTGCTCTGATCTTACAATAAATCCACTGTCTTGAGCAGGACTGTTTTCCAAGATGGGTTTTTCACATGTCAATATCAATGTTCTCAGCATGGATATCTAAACCCATTTTTTTTTAGAGTTCATCCAAGATAAATAGAAGAAAAAGGTAATAGTATAACAAGCCAGCTCCCACTGACTTCAGAGGGAGCATGGATGCAATCCAGCAGTGTTCCAGGCCCATAGAGCACCTTCCCTCTCCAACAGCCTGTGCATGCTTTGCTGATCAATGCACTGTGGTGCATCAATGCACTGGAGCTGCTCATCTCTAGCTGCACAGTTTGTGAGCTGCAAGGTCCTGAGGAGAGGCCCAGCCCTGGTGAGAGTCCCAGGATGAGAGCTCCCACTGGCACGTGCCTGTCTTAGCTCTGGATGCCATTGCTGGGTGCTGTCCTGCAGCAGAAGGAAGCAGCAGGAAGCATGTGGCTCCTGACAGCCCCTTGCAGCCATGGGGATGGGAACAGCTCCAAGAGGGAGTACTTAGCAGATGAAAGATGTTTGTCTCCAATGTCATCTAGCTCGGATAAGCTAATCCTTTTTGTCATCCCTCAGACTCAGAAGTGACTGTGTGATAAGGCCTGACAGGGAATCTGTCAGAACAACAGGGAAAGCAGACCACTGCTGTCAAACACTTGACTTCTCCGTCCCCATAGGTCTCTATTAATTCATTATTACGCACTTGGGCCATCAGTCTTTTGATCTAAAGAGTGGGTGACAGGAGTGTCCAGCATGTGAGCAGGTCTGAGTGAAGTCTGTCTCAGGCATTCTCTGTCAGCTCAACAATCCCTCATGGAATATGTAACTTCTTGCAGATGTCTGCCCACACTCCTGGCCCCGTGCCAGCAGCCAACATGAGCCACTGTGCATGGGAGCACAATTCCCCACAGGTGGAGGGACAAAACAGTGTTTGCTCCAAGAAAATGGAACAGGGACCTGTCCACACCCCACCAGGTTGCAAGTTTCCAGGTCACAACTTCTCCTTTTACTGGTACTGAATTACAGAGAAGTCCACAAACTAAATTCAACCAATGACAAAGGTTTTGTGTACCCACCTGCACAGCTGGTTCTACTCATGGGGGAGTTGAAATTCCTAACGAGTCCCCAGGACTTTTTCACCACCACTTGACCACTGGAGCACAAGTCCAATGAGGAGCAGCTGAGGGAGCTGGGAAAGGGGCTCAGCCTGGAGAAAAGGAGGTTCAGGGGGGACCTTGTGGCTCTGCACAGCTCCCTGACAGGAGGGGACAGCCATGTGGGAGTCAGGCTCTGGTCCCAGAGAACAGGGACAGGATAATGGGAAATGGCCTCAAGCTGTGGCAGGGTAAGTTCAGGTTGGATATTAGGAAAATTTCTTCATGGAAAGGGCTGTCCAGCCCTGGCACAGGCTGCACAGGGTAGTGGTGGAGTCCCCATCCCTGGAGGGAACTAAAAGCTGTGTAGATGTGGCACCTGGGGACATGGGTCAGTGGTGGCCTTGTCAGTGCTGAGGGGACAGTTAGAGTTGATCTTGGAGGCCTTTTCCAGCCTAAAAGGTTCTATGATTCCATGGCCTTTCAGTCTGGAGTGTTGCTTACCTTGACTCAAGTTTCTGAGGGCTTTCATAATATTGAAAATACCCAATATTTCATTCTTGGGTACTTACTGTGTTTGGAGGCTGAAAAAGAGACACATTCTCAAAGCTGTCCACAAAACCCAGAGCAACATCTGCTTTGAAAATGTCCCTAAGATGTCCCTGTTCAGTGCAGGACAGACGTTGATGTGACATCCATTCCCACCCAAGAGACATCAGCTTGGACCAAATTTATTCAACTTCTGTAGCCTAAGAAATTCTTGGGTGAAGGTAGGAGCTGATTCAGAGTGAGCTGTCTTACTACCCTTTGCAGAAAGGATGTAAATTTAAGTTTTTTTTTTTAATTTAATTCCCTTGTTGAGTCAGAGCAGTGGAGCACAAGCACCATTAATCCTTTCTCTTTTCTAGTGGATATTCCAGCAGGGACTCTGACACTCCAGAGCAAGCTACTGTGAAAAATTAAAGGATTTAATCTGCCATCTTACATTTGACAGTGAAGATATTTATTCCATGTTCTAGACCAATGCATGATGTGTTAGACAAGGCAGTCCCTGCTGGTTCACCCTCCCCTCAGGATGCCCTGGCTCAAACCTGTTTTTCAGAGGTGGGAGGACATTCTCTCCACAAGTTTCAAGCACAACAGAAGGTAGGTCCAACCTAACAAGCCCAGTAAAAGCTCTGTTGCAACACTGCTCTATACCAGGTGTGCAGAAACATCTTCCTAAGAGGTGCATTTTTACTTTGATTATGTTTTGGTTTAAATAGCCTTTGAGGCCTCAGTTTGCCTCCTGTAAAGTCTGAGCCAAGTATTCCTGCAGGCTCAGTAACCTCACTTACAAAGAAAGAAATGTACTAAACAGTTTCTGTATAGGATGTGAGAGCTCCCCGATTCATGAACAACAAGGAGAAGTAAAACAAGCTTACAAAAACCCACTGCTTATATTGAAGCAAAATATTTCTGTGACTTAAAACCTATTTTTATGGCCTTTAATGGCCTAATGGGGAATTATCTTATTAGCTCTGGTGATGGGGGATGCAGAGGATACCTCACAGATGACTTTATTTTCAGCTTTTTTTGGATGCAGACATTGGCAACACAGGAATTGGAGGCCGACTTGGCTTTGAAAGAAATCCTGTGTTCTTCATCTCAGCACTTCATCACTACCAAAGATACACAAGAGAGCCTTGGAAATTTGGAAAGCCAGACTCTGCCCCACTGAAGCCACACAAGTTCAGGATCAGTGCTGGGGAAACCAAAGGCGATGATGTGTGCATTTTTCATTGTAAGGATGGACACATCCCAGGGCACATGGCATCCAGGTGCAAGGGATCATCTTTGTTTTCTTGTTCCCACAAGCTTCTTTCAGCTCCAAAAAGCTCATCAAAGCCCATGAGATCATGGATGGAACGTAAACACTAAAATGTTTTCAGCAGTGATAACGCTTAAAGAATAAGCTTCCAAAGAGCAGGTAGAGAGAATGGAAATGAGACAAGATTTCCTTCTAACTTCTGATGTAATGGACAGCATCACCCTGCGACTTCTCTTGTTTCTTCAGCCTCCAAAGCAGAGCTTGTGGAAGAACAGGGCTGGAAACCATTTATTTGAATTCTCAGCAGCTGCTTGGTTCAGCCGCGCTCTCACTTATTCTTTGCAAGTCATCTGTAAACAGCCAGGGAAAGGGCTTTTTGTTCTCACAAAACATTTGGGAAGTGCCTCTGTGTGCTAAATATCCAGAATTGTGCATGTACAAAAATCTATTTGTTCTTCCATTGACAGAACCTCCCAAACATCATTCAAAAATAGCAGCTGGCGTGACTGTGTGCCTTGAGAACTGCTGAAAATGGTTTTTAATAGTTCCTATCTTCATACTTACAGAAAGAAACATTCCAAAAACTACAAGGAAATTTGTGAAATAAGGGATTTTTTTGGTCCTTTGTACAGCTGCCAGATACTACGTGAAAGAAAAAGAAAAAAAAAAAAAAAAAGGCACAATTTGAGGTTCCCCATAAGGGTAATTCAAAGTTCATCTGCTTGTAGGGGCAATTTAACAAATGCCTCAGCTAATGTCCAGATCCAACAAGTCCCCCTATGGCTGCAACTTTGTCCACACCTGCCAGCATTCCTGCTGAACCCAATTTAGCAGTCTGACACAGCAGCCGTGGTGTCCATTCAGAAATCTGTGCCTGATTTTGGAATCCAGTCATGTAGGACGTGCCCTCTGCACGGCCTGCGTGTGTCGCCAAAGCAATTGCCTGCTGCAATACCAACACCACTGCAATTTCCAGTGGTGCTCCCAGCCCACCATTGCCATGGATCAGCTGAGTGGAGTGGTTTGAGTGACGAAAAGAGGGTATAAAAACCCAGAAATGCTGCAGAATAACAACAACAAATCAGTTTATCCACGTTTGTGCCTCATTATTCCCTGCCTAGAGCATAGAATCCCTTCTCCCCAGATTTTAGGGTGTGCTGCTCCACAGCCTCATCTCTTCTCATGCCAATAAGAGCTCCCTGTGCATGAATAAGCAAAGAAGTTTGTGTTTCCCTCCCGCTTTAGAGAATTCAGCCCGTCTGGAAGCAGAAATAATGTTACTTAGGTGATGGCACCGGGCAGGAGGAAGGAATAGTAATGGCAATAGAGACGTGTCTGAAAGCTGAAGGAATACATCCAAACTATTTCACAAGCACTTAAAATACTAATTAGCAAGTCAAGATGCATCAAGGACAGCAGTTATAATTAAACAAATAATTTGGCTGCTGATGCTGCCAGGCTTGTAGTACAAGCAGTGCCTTTTCATGGCACCAGACAAGAAATCTACATTCATGTCCACCCTTGCTCTCCTTCCTGTTTCCTCTAAGCCACGGGAGCAACTGTTTGCTTCCAGTATTTCCCACCTTTTTATGCAAGAAGGAGAAGGGAGGGAAGGTTCAGGTGGGCTTGGGTTGGCATCCAGGTGGCTCTGCCCCTAGAGGTTGTGTACCCTGAGGTGGCATCAGGATGTGGGGTCGCTGCAAACAGGGAAGATGCACCTGAGACACAAATCCTATCTGGCCCCACTGCTGCTGTGTTTCCTCTGAGGTGCCAATCACTGCCCTTCTGCATTTGCCCCTTTCTTATAGAGGAGGTCAGCAAGGACAGCACTTTGCCTTATTTCCATGCAGAGATCCTCGTTTGGTGGCTCCTTCCAATTTCCTTATCCAGGGGTGCCCACAGCCCACAGCCCCAGTTGCTTTTCTTTACAGGAGACCACTTGTTAGGTAATAAAATCCAGCCATTTGGCAACTCTTGTTGATGGGGTGAATCCCTCCTGTCTCCTTTAGTGTGGTGCCACCAATCCCGTTTCTTTTCCCTGGTTTCCCTCTAAATGCTGCACACAACCTGGGGTCTGCCTCATCAGGTCCCATAAACTCTCCTGAGGGATATCTGAACAATGAACAGGCAGCTACCAAGAGTGGCTCCTTTCTTCTCCTCACAAAGGTGGTGAAATGTGCAGGACACACACTACACCCAAGGCATCCCTGGCACCTGCACGATGGGAACAAATCCAGAATTTCTCGAATTGAGGGAACTCGTGGGGATGGTGGCACTTTGACAACTGAACTTGCAGTAGCCACCCGGCTCCAGGAGATGTTGCTGTGCTTTCAGCTAAAGGCCTGGAGGAGAAGCATACAGAGCATGGGGATTGCAAAGAGTTAGGGAAAACATTCTTGCTCTTGAAGCAAGTAGAGTTGGGGACTGTGACAGCATAAGTAAAAGCTGTATTTTGGGCAGTTCTGCACTACCCAGGCTGCCGAGTGGAGATGAAGGAGGCATCTAGTAAAAAGCAGATGGGTGTTAGCATCAAGGGTTGGGTCCCTTTTTCTGGGTTTCTCTCACACCTCAGACAGTGCTGCTTTTCCATACTTGCTGGTCTGATGGCACACAGGAGGCAGGTCCCTGCCTTAAATAAAAAATCCAGTTCTTCCCAATTGCCTTTTGACCTACAGCAGGAAAACTGCATGGCCTGTTAAGCACAACTCTCTAGAGAACAAAACAACAAAAGATGTAAACACTTTTTTTAAAAAAATGTAAGCATTTAGGCAAGCTTCTGCATCTTATGATAGCACCAAGGCTGTGAGCAAAGTCACCAGGAGGGCCGGAGAAGGGCCAGGGCTCACGTCAGAAAGGATCTGACTGAAGGAAGCACTGACGTGCCCAGAGGTTCTGGTTTAACTGGCTCTGTCCCGGCACGCTGGCGGGATCAGTCAGCGGCTCCTTGGGGCTGGCTCGGGGCAGAGGCTTTGTGCTGGCTCCTGTGGCCACTGCCAGGATGCAGCCCTGGGAACGAGCTCATTACCAGTGCCCGCAGCACCGGGACTGACGGCTCTGGGCAGGGTCACTGCTGTGCCTGTGACCGCCCTGTCTGACCCTGCCCGTGTTTGTTTGCAAGGAGCAGCCACCGTACGAGCAGAAATAAGGACAGCCAGGGAGAACAGGAGCGCTAAGGTTGTGTCTGTTCCCCATGTGCGCAGAGGGAACATTGTCAATACCCACACAGACCTGCTGGCCAAGGTGTGCTGACAGCCCCTCAGCTCTGCTGGTAGCCAGGAGCCCTGTGTGACCTGTTTGCTGTTGGCTCAGCCTGCTGTGTCCTCCCCATTCACCATCCACTCCTCCTTCCAAGAGGGTGCAGGACATCCCTGCAGATCTCTCAGCAGTGAGGAGAACTTCAGAGTTCTGCAAGCATGTCTCCAACCCAGACACAGGGTGTCTGTTGGTAGAGACATTTCCCTGAGCCACGGCTTCATCCAAACAGGAGGCACGGAAGATGAAATTCCTGTAACAGCAGCGAAAAGAGTGTATGGGATTATTAAACTCCTCTGTTTGAGTTGTGCTCCCTGCCCCAAGGAAATTGCCATCTCATCGGGGACAAACACAGATGTACAGCAAAAACTAAGAGATGATGATAACAGACAGGGACACAAGGGCTGCTCAGAGGGTTGAGTCAGCATCCATTTGCCTGCAGCACAGGGTATAGGAATGCTGAAATAGCTCTCTGTGAGGCCAGCAGCACTCCAGTGCCTAATTCCTGTAAAACTCCACTTCATCTGCACTGCTCCCAGGTGAGTGCATCCATGCAAGGTTTTCCCAGGTGGAGAGGGATCCAGGCTGTGCGGGTCCTATTCATCCACCCACTTGTGTACAGAGTTATGCACATTTCCAGGGCCATCCACACACAGCCTGAGGAACACAGCGAATGCTGTTATTCTTAGAAAGGATCTGAGTGTATAACAACTAATGACAAAAAGCCAATAGTGTCTAGACACAAGTCTGGTAACAGCAGCTCTTTGTCATGCTCAAGACTGCTGTGGAGGGGACGTGAGGTGTCAGGAGCATAAGGTGCTGCTTTGTGTAATTCCTTACTGCAGATGGAAGATAGTGCCTAAAAAATTCAGGGCACCTCCATGCTTTGCACAGAGCTTTGATCCCCAAATGGAAGGCACTCCTTGAAACAGAGCCTTGCTGCTGCTGTCTCCCTGCCCGGCCTTTAACCTCCTAGATTTTACTAACAATATGTCAAAAATAGACTAGAAATACAAGTAGGATATGTCAAAAAGAATGGAGAGGAGGGAAAAAATGTGCTGGTTTTAAGTATTCTGTTTTTCTGACTGAAGGCAGCTGCGGCCACAAGGGATTGGACGCTGAGCAATATAGGGACTTGAAATCTCCATTTGCTGTTACTTCTGCCCATCCTAATGTCTTCACCTCGGGACATGGACAGGTGCAGGAGGAACAGCTGGTTCCAGAAGCATGGCATGAGAAGGATTAATGGAAATACATCCTTTGTGGTGACCTCTGTGTTGGCAAGCTCTGAAATATCAATAGAAAAGCACAACATGGAGGTAGTTGTGGGCGAACACCGGGTCAGTCACGACTGCTAGCCTTGAGCAACAAGGGTGCAGGTGGGTATCTGGATT
The DNA here is from genome assembly GCA_910950805.1 of Acrocephalus scirpaceus scirpaceus. Taxonomy (NCBI): domain Eukaryota; kingdom Metazoa; phylum Chordata; class Aves; order Passeriformes; family Sylviidae; genus Acrocephalus; species Acrocephalus scirpaceus. The sequence continues at coordinate 24,661,980 of OU383779.1, forward strand.
GGGGAATTAATTTGGAAAGCATTTGCATTCACTGAAGTGTCTCAGATTTCAAAACAGCCTCAAGGATGCTGCAGAATTGCAGCTGGGGCTCCAGAGTCTCCTGGTCTGTCCTAGACCAATTAGCTCTACTGAAATAGCTCTGGTCTAGTGGAAAGCGCCCTGCCCATGGCAGGGGGTTGGAATTAAATGATCTTTAAGGTCCCTTCCAAGCCAAGCCATTGCAGAATCCTATGAAATAGGGCCATCAAAGGGACTGTTTGATCTTTAGTGATGCTGAGATCTCAGTTTGCACCAAATATCTCTTTTCCAAGCAGCACATGAGAGAGCAGGAGCCAAGGTTCACCCCAAAAGGCACCTTTTTCCTTTGTCCATGAAAAAATGAAGCTGATCCATGCAAAAGCATGCAGGGGTTTCCAGGTGTGGCTATCCTGGCACCACTGACAGGCAGCAAAGCTCTGAGGCAGAACGGAGTTTACATAATGACATTTAACATGCATGGCAAAACTAGAAGTTGAGCATCAGCTGTTAAGATTAGATCCCGACGTCAAAGAGTTTGGAATTAGAAGCACAGGCAAAAGGGAAAGCAGCTCTACCTCACAGCAAGCTCCTGTTTCATTCTTGAGACACTCTAATTGCTACTATTTTTAATTGCATATTTATACCACAGGCTATTTCTTTCCCTTTAAGCAGACAGGAGTGAAATCAGCTTATATTTCTACATCTTTTCATGAAGGTGTTGAAGTAGCTGCCTGCTCATTTTTACTTTTTCAGGGCTGCAGAAAAAGAGAATTGATAAAGGCCAAAGAAATGAAAAGTCAAGAGTTTCTTCCCAGCTGGAAGATTTCAGTGCGGGTAAGGGAAGGAGCCCAGGGAAAGGGGGTCCAGGTCTGATGCATGTGAACCCATGGCCACTTCTCCAAAACGGGCTCCACCTGGTAGGAGAGTTCAGTGGGGAACTGTGGCAGAGTTGATGAAACAGCTTCAGAGCAGCTTGGGTTTAAAAAAATCCTGATGCTCCCAAGTCAGGGAGTTGGTGTGAGGGCTGGGACCAGTTTTCCTGCACTTGGAAGTTCAGGTAGAAAGGCATGGCAAGAGAGATGGGATTGCCTCTTTCAGACTTGCAGGAGCCCTCCTCTGTTGCTAGTCCAGATCTTCACCTCCCAGACATTCACCTACCAACCTTCAGGGTGGATGAGGGGAAGAAAGCAAGGCAGGAGGAAGCACCCTCCATCTCATAACTCTTAGTGAATGCAGGAGTAATGAAAAGAAATGAGGAAAACCACTCCAACCTAATATTTTAGCTTCCAAATTCTAATTTTGTTCAACTCAAAATACAGAAGATTCAGGTTTTCGCCATTTGTGCAAACAGTTGTAAATTTCATTGACTCTTTTAAAGCTGACCGGTTACACTAGAGATGCCCAATTACATTCAGGAGGGTAGGCAGAGAGACAAGGAAGAAACCTATTTGAAGGGATGCCTTAGGAATAAAACACATTCAAAGGGGGTGGCCTTTTTTGGGAATTGGCTAAGGCAGGCAGCTAAAATACCCAGTGGGACCTGTAGAGCAGTAAAGCAAATGAATAAATGCATTTGGGATTATTTGGAGGGGGTTTTGTGTGTTTGGGGTTTTTGTGACTGTGGTTTTTTGGTTTTTTTGGGGTTTGTGTGTGTGTGGTTTTGTTTGTTTGCTTGTGATTTTGAGAGAGGGTTTGGTTTGGGGTTTTTTTTAATGTCTTATAGGATCAGCACCTGAGGAAACAAACCTCAAAGGGGCTATTTGGGTACTGCAAGGCAATGCAAAAAGTTTATCTAAGCCTGAAAATCAAGGAATAGATCCAACTGAAGTCCTGGATGACCTGAGAGTGGGCTCACTGCTCATCCTTCCCAAAGCACTTTCTTCAAAGTCAGATGCCTCCAGTCACCCTTCTTCCCAAAGCAGAAGCAGGACAGGGCCTGGGGGAATCCCTGAGTAACCCCCCTTATAAGATCCTCCAGACAGAGCACAAACCACTGCTCTGACCCAATGATCCTGGCAGTTTTCCCACACTTTTAGTTGTCCACCCATGCAGGCAGTAGCACCCCAAACTGGATACAAGAAAATTGAGGGAAAATGCATCAAAGCCTGACTAAAGACAAGGTAAGTGGCATCCACTGCTTACCCTCATCCACAGATTCAGTCACAGAATATCCAGAGTTGGAAGGGACCCACAAGGATCACCGGAGTTCAGCTCCTGGCCCTGCACTCTCCCTGAGCAATGGGTAGCCTGGGAGTGAAGGGAAAAGCACTTTTAGGTTGTAAGTCAGGCTGCCAAGAAACAGCTACAGAAGCTCCCAGCCACAGCAGCCACTTGGAAGTTACAAAGAGCAAACTGAACTTCAGGGTAACAAAAGCTGAATAACAACAAAAAGTGCCCCAAGACATAACAAACCCAACAAGCAAACAGCAAAACCCAAAGAAAACCTCACCCCCAGAAAAGCCTGCCTGTATAAACAATTCACAAAAAAATTCACAGTCAAAAAAACAAAACAGGGAACCACCTACTTCCCCAGACTCTCAGAAACTGAGGGAAAAGACAGCAACAACAACAAAGTCAACAGCCATCCAAACAAGTAGCCCAAACCCAGGAACAATAACCCCCTCCCTCCCCAACCTGCTGAAAAGACTCACAGCAGTAATGTTCCCTGCTGAAAAGCTATCCAGAAAAAAAGAAATTGAAAAAAAAAAAGGAAAAAAAAGAACAAAATAAAGACAGAAGCCAAACAATAGTTTGTTGGTTTCTTGGAAATATTTATGAACAAGATTCAGAGGAAATGTTCTCAAGGGGAAGTCACAAAACCAAGTACACAACCCAGGCAGAGACTGGGAAAACAGATGGATCGTGCTCTCCAGAGGGGATTTCTGATGCCTAACAAGTCCAAAGCCACCCGCTCATTCCTACCACACACATACACCAAGGCTCTGACAAAGAACAACCTCGTACCTTACTTACTGGCACTCCTGATGTGACACTTTAGCTGGCAAAGCTTTGATTTTTCACCTCAAGAGCTGACTGATGCCAGTAGAATCATCCAGTTTTCAGAGGGTTTTCAAATCAATTTCCTTTTTTCAGCTGAAAATTTCAAATGTTCTTTAACTAAATACCCATAGGATGATTTGCTGTTAATGGTCCTTGCAAGAGAGAATTTTACACCAGAGGATATAATTTTTGCATAGAAAGTAACAGACCACAAGACAGGTATCAATAAGTTTGACTAAAATAAGGCAATAGCAATGAATTCTGGTCCATGAAAAGATATCTTTGTCTTTTAGCATTCACTGAAGAAAATGTAGTTAAGCACTGAGTTCATGAAGATTTTAGTATTGTGTTGCTTTAATGTTTTGTTTGACCACAGGTAGGAAATAATTATTCAGAGGATATCACATTAGAGCACCTCTTTGTAAAATCCACCTTCCATGTTCCTCATATACTCACATTAAAAACCTCACTGGGAGCTTCTGAACAATCAAGGACCTTACTCCAAAAGTCTACTGGGGGAATAATAAATTAACAAATTCCAAGAGGAATAAAACGTCAGCCTCAATGGGCTGCTTGAAGTCTCTGTTGACACCCACACAGCTTCCCATGTATTGGTAAGCAATGGTGCTCCTCCCAGCCACAGAAGACAATTTATTTGGAGGTCTAACTGGAATCTTTAGCACTGGTAATTGTCTCTTCCCCCCAAATATTGGCAGCCGAGGTGATGAGTGGCCATCCCCTGTTTTGCATCCTCCTGGGGCTGTGCTGATGAGACCCCCAGTGTGGTTTCACACCCGACTGAGGCAGGCCAGCATTCCACTGCACAAACATGGGCTGAGCTCCTCCTGCAGGGATCTGTGGCCACCAGGCTGAGGCTGCTTCTGGGTGTCTCCAATTGCTACGCCAGTCTCAGAGATTACCCTCACTTTTAAAAATTTTAAAGGTTTATTAAACCTTAACAAAATACAACAGAAGAGTGAATAAGGAAAAATAACAGCGCTGGGAGTTTTGTGACTGTCTGCCACATGCTAGTTCACAAAATGGCTGCTCAGCCTTTTGTACCCGTCAGCCAATCCTGGCCCCTCCCAAAGGCTGTGAGTCAACTTCTTCTTCACTGTCTAGTGGTGGAAGCTGCTTTCTTGCAACTTGATTGGAGGTCAGGTGTTATCATGCCACGCCCCCCAGCAACAAGCCTTCCCCACAGCCAAGGCCGTCCATGACAATACAGAAGAGGCAGGAAAGGGGCTGGGGGCGGAAACAGAGGACTTCCAAACAACAAACAACAACATCAATAAAACTTCTCTTAATATATACAAAATGTTCATCTCTTCATTGCGAGAGCCAGTCAACATATTACCCATCTCTAACACCAGCAAAGCCCCAGTAATGAATTCTCAGCATCTGAGGGTGTCCTCCTGCCTCTGTTCACACCAAACACGGGAAACAAGTCTTTTTAAAAATTTAGCTTCAGACAGGCCTCATCAGGACTGGGGTCCTTGTCCCCTCAGTGTCCCTCTGCGAGCAGAGCTGCATTACTGTGGGTCCTGGGACACGTTCCATTTCCTAGAGTGAGAGATCTGCTTACAGGACACTCAAGCTCATGTGATATGGGTTTGGAGACTTGTTTACAGTGAGCAAACCCAGCAGCCTGGGCAGCCCTGTTGGGACATTTATAATTGTGTCACCAGGCTATGCGAGCCCTGTCCAAGAGTAGGACAGGCTGTCCTCTGCCCTTCCCAGCCTCTTACACACATACTGAATTGGAGGGTTATATCGCTGCTTTGCCCTACTCTTCTTTAGCAAAAGAATAGCATGCTTGCATCTGTCACAAATGCACCGAGGCAAACATGCTGATTGTCACAAGAAATGTTTGGTTTGGGACTTTTGGCCTCAAGAAAGTCAGATAATCTCCAAGGAAATTTAAATAAATTCCAGGCAAGTCTCCATGCACCCCCGTACACAGCCAGTACTCATCAATCTTAGGAGCCATTTAAAAGTTCTGCAAGAATAAAAATCTGATTTTATGAACATTTTAAATATACTGTACATTTGATAGCCTGCATTAAGTTTTCAGGAGACGTTCCCACTATGCTAAAAAATCTTTTATCTCTAAGTAATTCTCATTTGTCATTCACAAGTTGAGTCTCTTACAATGCATTTTTCTTAAGTTCCCCAAGCGTTTGAGCCAGAGAAGAAGGGAGAGTCAAAAGAAACTAAGCAACTTGCTGAAGGTCCCTAAAAAAAAAAAAAAAGAAGAGGCAAGAAAACCCAGGTGTCTCCACATTGGCTCAGCACTCTTATAAACAGATTCATTTTACTGTCCTTCAAAGGTCAAAGCCAGAAAGAGATTGCAAGGAGACAACAAAAATATATGTACACAGAAAACTTTGCACGCCAAACCTTGAGTTATATAGATATTTAAAAAGCCTGAATAAAAGCACTCTCACTTGTTGACCATCAGAACTCAGAGCTCTTGTGTGGTAGGAAACACGGATCCTTTCTAGATGTCCCCACAAGACTTGTTGTTGTACAAGTGCTGAAAGAAAAAAACCCCCCATCCTCTTGGGTAGTAGCAAAATTATTCTTTTTGGTAAGTTGCATAAAAGCCAATCCTGTTGATGCTTGAGCAGGGAGTCTCAGGCCAGATGGACTATCAGAAATGAGCATGGAACCTCAGCACCTCTGAAGCCTTCCAAAGGATTTCCATCTTCCTAAAGAGTTTGCTTTCTTTAAAAAATAAGAAGTTTGACTCCTTTCCTAAGGTAAAATAAACAAATAAAAACTCCCCTAAACCCAGAGAACAGAAGCCAAACCCACCTTTGAGTCAGAAGTCTCCTGTAACTCTGTGCTGGAGAGAGTCCAGGGGTCTACACATCCATGCTTACCCTGAAGGCCAACACCTGAGGGCACCTGTGAAGCAGCACAGGAGCATGAGGAAAAGCAGAGCACTTTTAGAACTCAACAGTCAATGACTCAGCCTGTTGTGACATAATAGCAGCCAAATTCTCTGATATCCAGCAGTCCAACCTCCACAGCACCAAATGAGAGCTGGGAGAGCTCTCATCCCAGATGGTACACTCAGATGTGCCCTCTGCAATCTCCTGAGTTCTCAAAAAACTCATGCAATTTTATTCTAAGCTTTTCCCCACTTTAGGACAGGCTAACAGAGCATCCATTATTTTACCTCCCCTCCATGTCCTTTCTTTGTCTCCCCTGACAGGATGGGAACACCTCCTATGCCAGGGAGCATTTCCAGCCACTTTGAACACCCACACTCTGCAGCAGTGGGAGGCCACTGTACAAAGTCAGTGCAGCTGCTTGAGTCAGAGCTTGGCTTTCTAGATGAAAGCTTCCTGCAGGCTCTAATTCCACTCTCCTTGGCCCAGCTCCTTAGAACCTCACAGCCCAGCAAGGCTCAATCCTCCCCAAATGCTTCAGGAATTTGTGAGAGGAGGAACCTGTCACCACTCTGAGTTTTTACAAGCCCTGGGTTGCAACACTCAGGGCAGCTCTGAGCGAGGTGGCACAGCTGATCCTCACAGCCTGATCCTCTTCCTAAAGCTGTTTCAGCACTGAGGAACACCACAACTGAATGCTGGGAAGCTTTTGGAGAAGGTAACGGCATCTCTTGGTCTTTGATGACATGACTGTGGCACTGTGTGTTTCAGGTCTCCTGGTGCAGACATTTAGCGTAACTCAGTCTATCAGAGTCAGACACCCAGGTGTCTGCCTCCATCCCACCAAGCTCTCCTGGCAGGGACATGCTCCAGAAAGGGACATTCCGTTTGGATGGATAAACAGTAACGGTTGCCAGCAGGAGAGATTAACTGCTGAGGTGAAAAGGTTGTCAGCAGACCTGTGCTGAGTGTTTTCAGTGCAACCTGAGCCTCAGACACTGCCCTACAAGCCCAGATGAGCACAGGAGGAGGCACAGCCCAGTTTGGTTTGGAGATGCACCATTTCCTCATAAACAGGAACCTGGTTTCAAGAGATCAGCTTTGAAATAAAATGCTCAACAGCAAGTGAGATTCACGTTAAAACAGGCAAAGTGTTGGATGGTTAAATGCAGCTGTCTCAGCTGATGAACTTGATCCAACATCACATCTAGACAAATGCTACATAGCTTCTTCAGAAGCCACTTTGCAACCCCAAAGTTTCCACAATTAAGGACATATAAGGGCAGCATTTCACAGAAATGGATGACTTTTGAAAGACTTCTATTGCTTATGTTGTCTTCCAAGGGGGAAGGACACAAGCTGGATAGCTGTTGGTTTCAGTTATGAAACTTCACTACAGCTGAAGTTTTGAGTCTTCTGCGTGTGCTGGCTTTTCCCTACAGCAGCTGATCCAACACCTCAACATCCGAGCAAAACACCGTCCCTGGGTGCTTGCTGCACTTGCCACCACTCTCCTGGCAGAGTGATGGGATCAGTCCAAGGAGTCAGATTTGGGAACTGGAGGAGAGAAGAGTGAATGGAAACAGATGCAGCATAATTCACATGGCTAAAATGTACCCGTAAGTTTCCCATGCTTGCCTTCCTTTATATATATATTTATATCTTTATATCTATATCTATCTTTATATATATATGTAATAAATCTTGGCAGCAGTTCAGACCTAAGATTAAAATAATCTCTTTGTGTCATCCCAAAGCGAGAGCAGAGGGCATCTCTATGCTTTGCCAGCTTCTCTGCCCCTGCTGCCAGCACAGACTGTGCAGGCTCCAGCTCCTCCTGGACAAGCAAGAGCCAAAAAAGTTCCTTTTTCATAGCCATTATTTGGAGATATGCACAGAATCAGAGAATCCAGAATGGTTTGAGTTGGAAGGAACCTAAAAATTCCTTCAGTTCCTTCCCAACGTGGGCAGGGAAACCTTCCACTATCCCAGGTTGCTCCAAGCCCTGTCCAGCCTGGCCTTGAACACTTCATGAAGTCCACAAACTCAAGGTCTTCCCTCAGACATGCTTTGCTTGGTTGGGATGGCTCAGTTTGGGAGATTTTTAAAACCAGCTACCAGTTCCTAAGTGCAGGGGTGACAACCTGCACTACACACAAGTCCAGGTGGAGCAGATCCACCTCAGGTGGTAGCAATAACATGTAGGAGTGTTCAAGTCACCCAGAAGAGTTATGAAACATGCAGTCAGCTTCTCTAGAGTTGCTATTGTCAGAGAATCTGGCTTTTCATTTAGAAATAGATTTATTTCCACAACTATCAGGGCCTGAGAGTTTGAGAACAAGTACTCAATGTTTACACACCAGTAAGCAAATAAAGACCCTGAGGTATTTGTATTAAAAAAAAAAAAAATTATGACTGAGGCCTGACTTGTAATTTTCAAGTTCCCAGAGGCAGCAAACTCAGTACTCTGTAGTCTCTTGTAGATTGGGATGTTCATGAGTTTCTCTGCACGTAGCTGACAGAACTTTCACACAAGATTTTCAACCCCATTGCTGTGCTCCATGGAAATCTGTTCCATTGAATGCAGTCCAGGAAAACTGGTCTGTGACTTCCACAAGAGATGCTCATGAATAATACATGTAGCTGCTTTCAGCAAATCCAAACCTCTAATGAAAAGCAAAGGCATATTCCCAGTTTGAGCTCTGCCAGGCACCAGATCAGACCCTGGTGATACAAATCCATGGCCAGGGGCAGGATGCAGACCTTCAGCCTGCCTTAACCTGGAGCACAAAGCCAAAGACTTCTCTTTATATGTGCTGCTTCACCTTTCGGAACAGGGATTTATAGATATTGGCTTATACTATTGGACGGTCTTTCCAGCACAAGCAGCACAGAGATTTTTTTTTTTTTGTATGCACTGCTGCATAAAGGTTTTTGAAGCAAGATTTTTTTTTTTTAATGCATTTTTATGCACATAATTATAGGATCACAGACTGGTTTGGGTTGGAAGGGACCTTAAAGAGCATCTTGTTCCACTCCCTGCCATGGGCAGGGACACCTTCCATTATCTGGTTGCTCCAAGCCCTGTCCAACCTGACCTTTGAACACTTCCAGGGATGGGATGTAATTTTTTTTTTTTTACGCATATACAAAGTATTTTTCATCTCCACTGCTGCCCCATGTCAAATAGCCAAGGCCATTCAGTGGTTTAGCAACAGGAGTCTAGAGGGGTTTCAGACTTACATAGGCCCAGGGTGGGGGTGGTTGGGTCCCCATGATGTCTCCTACCCAAAGCCTTGACCACACACTCTGGTCAACAGGACAGAGCAGCCCCTCAGCATGTTCCCAGGAGCATGGGCTCACCGCTATCACACGTGGTGGAGTAGGTTGGGTTTAGGGGTCTATCAATGGGGAGAGAAGGCCAGAATCAGGGCTGCTAGGTTTGCTTTGCCCCAGGTATCTCTGCTCCTTGCCCAGCTGTTATTCCAGGTCTTGCTGGAGGCCATCTCCACCGCCACTGCCCAGCACTCCCCAGAGCCCTGCAAATTGATATGGCTGCTTCATGATCTATGGCTGCTGGTTTTAATTAAAGCTGCCTCCTCTGCATCACTCCCAGCCTTGTGCAGACAGCAGCACAAATTATTTCAGCCTCTGATCCACCAGATGCCAAGCTCATAGTTACGAGCTGACATGATTCAGGAAAATTCTCCCCCTGTTCCCACTGGCTCAAGTGAAGTTGGAAGCAGAGAACTAAGGAGAAGGTATACAATGACAGCAAACTAACCCTCCACTCATAACCTAAGCAGAAAGCTGGTTAAGCATGTCACCTGCAAATCTCCCCATCTCAGGAGCTCCTGGAGGGAGCTGCAGAGGGGATGAGGAGTCAGCCCAAGTGAGCCTCTCATTCACAGCCTCCTTCCAGGCTGCAGGCAGCTCCTGGTCCCTTGAACTAACAAGACAGGCCCTGGTTAGGAGACCACAGTGTTTTCTTACTTGTGAGAATCCATTCTTAATCCTTACTGACACATTTTGGGAGTGGGGTGCAGGTTAAGGCTCCATGCACACCTGAAATCTCTTCTGGAGTTATCATTCCCTCATTGCTCTGCAGGTGGGACTGGGGACATTAATGGGCTGTGACTGCCCTGACCACTCTTCACTGGGACCCACAACTCTCTGCCCTGCTGTCCTAGGTTACAATGTAAAATTGTGCCCAAGGTTTGTATTCTATCCCCATGAGCCATTGGAGCCAAGGTGGGGCAGTGTTTTTCCTTATCTTCTGTTAATGAGCCTAACAATGCCTTGCCACATGACTCATAGATAACTTCCTCCGGGAGTTATCTCTGTTTAATGGGCCATCAAGGACCCACTGCATGACTCATAGAATGAGATCATCCCCATTGTGAGATGCTCCGCCCAGGGGGAGGAGCCGGGCATTCCCACCTGGATAAATCCAGGGTTTGGGACAGCACAAGCAGCTTTTATCCACTGGACTCCCAGAGGAGACAAGAACTACCAGACGTTTCTACAGTAATCACTGCTTCGACAAGACCATCTCATCTGGACTGCCACTACCACCCTAACAAGGTGTCAGGTTGTATTCTGACTCTGTCAGGGTTTTTTTTGTACTATTACTTTTATTTTATTTTACTTTCTTTTATTTCTTTTCTTTTCCTCTTATTAAATTGTGTTTCTGACTTGGAGTCTTTCACTGGTTTTGCTTTCAAACCAGCACACCTGCACAAAGGCAGGCCCAGAAAGCTTTCCATGGGCACCACGTGTTGTCCTCACTTCCATACTGCCTTTACAGCATATAAGGTTCAAGCAAGCCATTTTATCTCCCAAGCACCCTGGTGGAGGGGGAAAAAGAAAAGCCTCCAGACTCCTGACCCTGCATTCCAGGTGGGGACGTTCAGCACTTGGACCTTGCTTTTAGGACCACCCTTGGCAGGGATAGTACTGAAATTCTGAAGTACCAGACCATTGACAGATAATCTTGTTTGTAGAGTGGGAGGTTGTCTTCTTGCCTGTTATAATCAGGAAAGCAGAAGACAGGGCTGCCACCAGATCATTTCTCACAGGCTCTCTTCACCTTAGGGCTCCTAAAATTTGGATCAGAGGCACCACAGCTACAGTCCACTCAGGACTTGCTGTTGAGAGTCCTGGAGGGAGATGTCAGACTCAGATGCTGGGCACTGAGACACCTGAGTCATGCAAATAAATATGAATATTAATTGATGAGAAGGCTTTATGGTCACTGCAGGATTGCAGGCAGCTTCAGCTCTTTCATGTGTGGGATGTGCAGTGCCTTATTTCTCTCATGTCTCCAGTGTTGTCATAGAAGCAAGCAACATATTTTCTGGTACAGATCTACTCTGGTACATCCCAGCTGGTACATTTTGTGCTTTGTTTCTGTCTCCAGAGGACAAGAACAGCCGTCTTGAACCTATGTGAACTTTGAGGATGTTGCAGCATGCTGGGTGTTTTCAAAGGACCTGTGGTCTCCATCTCCAGGAAACAGATTGAAATGGCAGGGGGTGAGTGGTTGTACCAGACAGTGATGCTGCTCCACAGGCTTGGACTGTTAATGGAAAAGTTAAACAACTGATGTGAAAATATCAAATATTTTTAGAATTTATTCATACATTCAGCCTTTTAATAGAGGTGGAGGGGAAAGATGTTTCACGACTACAATTGACGTGGAATTTGACTCAAATGAAGAAGCTGAGCAAGCCCAAATTCACTAGAATTTATTTCTTCATTTAAGTTTCAAAAGCTACATAAAAATCGATGCAGCTCTGAAATCTTTTCCCATCATGGAAATCAAAGTGATTCAAATCCAGTTAATTCCCAGGTTCTGTAGCCAGTTTGCTCACACTTGTGGCACTCAGTGATCCCACAGAAACAGTTCAAAGCTGGGTGCCTGACCCAGGGCCCTGAGCTCCAGTTGTGTTTCAAAGGGAAGCCTGCTAAGAGCTGGATCTGGAGACACAAGGCACCTGGGAGGGTGTCCCTTGTTACAGGGAGACAGGGTCCCTGTGCTTCAGCTGGGGACCAACAATGCCAGCCTTTGCTCAAAGCTGGATGTGGTGATGACTCAAATGAGCATTTCTGCCTGTGGTCTAGCAGGAGCTGCGCACTGTGCTCTCTGTGTGTCCTAGCTCAGGAGACGTTTTCTATAACATATGGAGCTCCAATCTATGTTTATAACAAGGCATGCCACTTAAGAGTACAGCACTTCCCCCCATGCCAAAGAGAAAACAACCACCCAGGAGATAAAGTGCTAGTCATAGCTATCTCAGAACCAAATGTTTTTCTTCTCAGTGAAATGAAAATGCAGCTTGATTAGGACTGCCAGCCTGAACACGGAGCTCCATGCAAAATTCATTAAAATTTGGTTTCCTGGGTCCCTTTCTTCCTTCTCACCCAGGCACCTTGTACAAAAGCATCAAAGCACAGTAAGCAGCACCCAGCTGGTCCAGTCCCTTCACCAAGAGGATCCCTTCATCCTGCAGAGCTCAGAAAGTGGTGGATGGAGACACTGGCCCTCTCTGGAGGCAGCAGGACACTCTGCAAACAGGCATTTGCTCTGAGCTCTGCCTGGCCTGATATTTGCAGCTCTCTGGTACCCTCAAAAAGACACTGGCTCCCCTCACACCACTGCTCACACTCGTGGTGTTTCTGCAGGCACTTATCAAGCTGTGCCATCCCTCCATGGGCTCAGCCTGGGAAGAACTTCCATCTATTCTGGCAGGAGTCCTTGGGAGTTCTGCTTTTTGCTCTCCCTCCTTTGCATGCTGGCAGTTCCACGTGGCCCTGAGAGCACCCACTCCCCCAAATCACCTTTTCCTGTCTGAAAAGAACACCCTCCTGCCCTTGGAGGGGTGCCAGTAGCCTCCTGTGCCCAGCCACAGCCTGGGATCTCCTCCGTCTGCAGCAGCTTTGGGGTGAATCCAAACTTTTGGGGAAAAGTGCTCTTGCTTTTTCCAGGAGAAAGCTCTGGTGCTTTCCTCTGACACAAAAGATGATGGCTGGGGCTCTTGGAGTCACAGATGATCCTAACTACAGTTACAGCTCCTATTTTAGCAAACTTAACTTTGGTTCTTCACACAAATCCTCCGCAGGTCCAACCTTCATGTTCGTCTTCTGTGAGGAAACTTCACTTGTCTGTCCTACCTAAAAACAGATGGAAAAGGGTAAAGATGGAGCAGGGTCTTCTCAGTGGTGCCAGGACAAGAGGCAACAGCACAAGTTGAAATGTATGAAATTCCACCTAAAAAAAGTAAGAACTTATTTGTCGTGCAATTGGATGGACAAAGCAGCAGGTTGTCAGGAGAGGCTGTGAACTATCCAACCCTAGAGAAATTCAAGCACTGCCTGGATGCAATCCTGGGCAAGCTATTTTAGCTGGTCCAGCTTTGTGGAGGGCTGGACTAGACATCTCCAGAAACACCTGGAGAGATCTCCAGCCTCAACTGTTTTGTGATCTGGTCACCTCAGCTGAAAACATCATTGTAACTTTATTGACAGGAGTTGCCAGCCCCTTTCTGTAGCATGTGGACATGCTTCCCCAGCTTTTTGGGAAAAAAGCTTGCATCTCCAAGGAGGCACCATAATTGTGCCCCTGACCCTTAAACAAAGTCTTCCTTAAACAGAAATCTAGTTCACAGTTTAATTTTCATTATTTTTTTTCCTCCATAAAGTAATGTCCCAATATTTTTTTATTTCCTGCATGTGGCAGAAGGCAGAAATCATAGAGGATGAAAGCCAAACATGGGAGAACTGGGAAGCAGTGTCAGAGACACTGAGTTACCTCGGGCTTGCTGTCAAATCCATTATTATTCATTACAGTACCTCCTGCAGACTAATGGACATGCGCCCTATTAGTCCTGCAGTCATTGTGGGTAAAATAAAAAGCTTTGGACAGTTCTAGGAAGGGTCTCAATTTCAAGCCAGTTTTATATCACAGCCTGTTTTTGGTCAGTGCTGCTCACTTGGGTCTTCCTCAGCTGCTGTTACGGGAACAGAATTTCTGCCTTAAAGATGACCATCTCTTGTTGAACACAGCTCATGCTCTGGGTAATAAAACTGCAGGGAGTTTTATCAGAGTCAGGATGGAATCCAGACCTGAGCCCTGGTGAATTCAATGGGGTCAAAACTACCTAGGTAGCTGTTCAAACAAAAACATGTATTTGGGAAATTTTATTCAAGACTACTATCAATCATGTTACAACACTGGACACTATTTGCTGGTGCTAACATTTTTTTCCTTAGAAAATAATTTTTAGCAAAAAATGTCACTGTTCTGCAAAGCTTGCTGACCTTTGCTAATTAACCATGCTTGTAGGCACACAGCATAACCTCATACTAAGCTAAACAATGAGCAGCCTCTAATGAAAAAACAGCTAAATTTCACATGTTTGGCTTTAAACTCAAAGACTTCCAAGGGGGTAGGAGGTCGTTTCACTCTATATTTATCTCTTTAAAATTAACAGAAAGGAAAAAACAGGCCTCTTTGCCCTTGGACTGGAACATAAGGTCAGGATGACAAGTGGCATGGGCAGGGCTGGGGGAATCTGGCAGCTCGACCATCACCATGGACGTGCTGGCAGCACCCTGGGCTCAACACACTGCATCCATCAGGAAATTATATTCCCCTCATGTCTGAGTCACTGCCCTGAGATTTTACATCCATGACATGTTAAAAAAAAAAAAAAAGTATGCTCAGTCTTTCCTGCCAGTTCCTGGCATGTAATTGCTAAAAACATCTGGAGAAAAATACTTTCCATTTGTCTCCAGAAGCCCTGGGGAACGAAGATGTGAAACCTGGGAGTGGCTCAGAGGCTCTCCTAGAAAATGGCCCTTGTCACACAGCCAGCTATTCCACAAAGCCCAGGAGCTGCTGCTGGTGAAGGGATGAGGCATCCCCTCAGCCCTGAGCTGTGTTGGGGTGTCTGTTCTCTGCTCTCTCTGCAGGCACCACTGCCATGCTTGGCCACAATGGCAGCTGTCCTTGAGCTGAAGGGAACAGAGACCCTCAGGCTCTTTTGGTGTCCCTGCCCTCCTCTGCTCTTCCTGTGGCCCTGCCTGGCTCTGGCCAGGCTGATGATGGACCATCTCCATAGGGAAACTAGCACAGAACCTGCCAAAACATGGGGATACTGAGCTGAGCCTACCCTGAGCTGGTGGTGGCTCAAATGCCATTCCAAGGCAATGCTTTATCTTGGATTTCTATGAACCTAGGCCTCCAAAAATGGCTAATTTTATCTCTCTAATGAGGTTGTGAGGCCCAGAGTGCCCAGGGAAGTTGTGGCTGCTTCATCCCTGGAAGTGTCCAAGGCCAGGCTGGACAGGGCTTGAGCAACCTAGGATAGTGGAAGGTGTCCCTGCCCATGGCAGGGGTGGGACAGGCTTTAAGGTCTCTTCCAACCAAACCATTTCATGGTTTTATGACATTTGGACACTGAAGTGTCCCAAATGCTAGTGCAACTGACAAAGAAATTATTAGAAAGTGGATCCTGTTTTGATAAAACTGATTTTGGTGTTAAAATCATTCTTCACCTGTAAACTTTGACTCAACCTCAGTTGCAAATCCAAGATTGCGGGTCACAAGGGTCACTGGTAAGGCAGGGGAAGAGAGGATGGATGTGGACTGAGGGGTCTTTGGCAGTAGTTACAAACACAAGTGAAGGCAAACAGAGAAGACAGTGACCTTGACAATCTCATTCCTGAGAGGAGCCAGGGAGCAGCAGGGACCCTGAACCCAAGACTCACATCCATTGATGGAAAGCTGCATGGCAGGATTTTTCCAGAAACATCCCAGGTTAGTCTTCCTGCCTGCAGGAGCCTGTGGTCATCCTGCTGTGCCTGCAGCCACGTGAGGGCCATCAGAGCCCAGCCATGAGCCCTTGGTCAGGTCCTCTCACCTGCTGAGCTCAGCAGCACCACAGCAAGGGGGAAGCTGAGAACACTGAGGATTATCTGATGAACAAGAAGCATCAACCACATTCTTTGATCACCTCTGGGTTAACACCCATGGCACAATTTTAATTGCTGAAGATAGTCACACAGCTTGGATCTGTCCCAAGGACTGAGAAACTCGAGGACACTGATTTTTTTGTCTCTCTCTCTTGCTCATCAAGTGACTCTTGCTGTGCTGAGCAGATGTACAACATCACCGCAGTGCCTCAGGCACCCAGCTCCAGTGGAAAAACCCCAGAAGTTCATACCCGTGTCATGCTGAGCTTGATCAGCCTGTAAATGGCAGTGATAGCCCTGAAGCACTCGGGGGAATGGGAAATAAATATTCCTTCCCCTGGATACCAAACACATCATCTGAAGACCCCAGCGTAGGGCGAGATTCCCCCATGGGGCTGCAGATGAGGATGTTGAGCTTGAGGCTGCTTATTGGCATTTGGAAGGAATTTGTTCCACCACTGGAAACTTTTGTGGCTAAAGAAGTTAGAGGGGGAAAAGCCAGTTAAACTTTGGCCTTTTTCTATGGAGGGTAAACTTAGAAACATGACTTAGATGCATAATTTAGAAAACCAAGATAAAAGCTGCTTACCCCAGAGCTTTTGTTTATGATTACTGCGTACCAGGCTTAGCCACAGGGTCTAAGTGCCATGTTTGGAGTGCAGACTCTTCTGGCTGGTAGCCATGAAATCCACCAAGTGTAGTTTTTGACCATGTAATCCATCCTCCCTGAACAAACTCAAAACCTAGTGAAGCAGGAAGGAATAGGATGTGAATTGCAAAGCATCTTTGTGCACTCAGGCTTTGGTGACCAGTGATACCTGTGTTGTGGTGTGATGAAACTTGCCAAGGGGTTTTCTGATCAGAGACTATCAGTGGGTGATAAAGCAGAAAGCCTTGACACACCACAGGAGCTATCTTTGTGTACAGGCAGTGAAAATAGGTTTGCCACTTATTTTGTCTTGATCTAAACGAAACCAAAATTCATGCTGTGGTCTCATCTCACCCTAGACTGGCTTCTAGTTAACAGCTCTGAATAATTCAGGAGAAAGTCTCCCTCCTGCCAATTGCTGCTGCAGACAGCACCTCCAGCCCCTTCAGTGAGCACAGCCCTGGCTCTTTGCTCCTCTGGCAAACACTGCCTACCCTGGCAGGGGGACACTGCTGAGTAAAAATGAGATTTCAGTCTGCTGCATTGGTTAGACACTTCCATGTGATAAATGGAAAAGGGAAAATCCAGGTCTTCTCCATCATGTTAGGAATAAACTGTTGGTTAGTGCCATGTGTAGCCTTAATAAATTCATTTCTGCACTTAAAAATCTCTCCTACTGAGTGACGTTGTGGTTAGTGAGACAAATTATAAAAATCTGTGCATTTCCACAGATGCAAATCAATAGTGGGACACTCTCCTGCTCCATGCTGCTCCTTGAGCACCTCTTGTGACAAAGAAGTTTTCTGCAAACAGAGTTGGAAGAGCATATTGGGGTGTACTGAAATATCCTCAGTCACATTTTGTACTGGTGCCTGACAACAGTCAGGTTTTTCAGCCATTTCATCCTGCTCTCACACACTGTCCCAGCTTCCAATAAGAAAATATTGAAAACTTGGCTTTTTTCAGATTTCTGTAGGTGTTGAGAAATCAATTTCCCTAGGGTTCTGGGCACTGTAATTAATTTGCTCTCTTTCTAATGTTAAAAACTTTGTTGTGATTTCACTGTCCCAGACAGATATAATGGAAAAAATGGTGCATGTCCCATCTCTTAATGGATTAAAATAGACTTGGAGGTACAAGGTAGGAGCAGAAGGCAGTGAATTGGATCATGCAAAAGTTCTGTTGGTTTCCATTTGCACCCCTTGAGCAGAAGCCCAGGTGCCTTCCACAGCCCAAGAAACTTCCTGCCAAGCTCTTGAAATGACTGGTTTAACATCTTTCCATGGCGATCTGCACAAATCCAGGCAGGCAGAGCTGCTGGCAGGCAAGTACCACCTGCTCCCCTCACTGGCACCCCAGCCAGGATAGGGGGAAGCCAGGGAAGGATTTATGCCAGGCTGTTTGCCAACTGGTTGGCCCCCAACACCTTCTTGTGCCTGGACCTGTTGCTCCAGAGGGGCAGGACCTTGAACTTCTTGTTGAAATTTGTGTGGCTCCTGCCAACCCATTTGTCCAGGCTGTTGAGGTGCCCATGGATGGCAGCACATCCATTTGGGTCCATCAGCCACTCCTCCCAGTTTTGTGTCACTTGCAAACTTGCTGAGGGTGCTCTCTGCCCCATCATCCATCACTCAGGTCATTAAGGCAGAGGCTGGGCAGCACATGGAAGGATTTCAGCCTTCTTGGTGGTTTAGGTTGGTTCTGATAAGCTTAGGGTGGGATTTCTGGATACAGTCAGGAGCTCCTCTTCCTTTTAAAAATCCTGAACACTTGCAAACATCGGTGTTAAACTGGGGCTGTTAGATTTGCAAGTACAAGCACTTCAGAAGTGCCAGCATTAAAGTTTCATATCCAACTTAAATCAGTTCTCTCAGCTGCTGTTCACTGGCTTACAGACGCTTTTCCCTGGAGCAGACAGAGCTCAGGAACGTGTGGTTAACGCGTGGTTTGACATGACACTGCCTTCCGCTGCACAAGTGGGTAATGGGCCCAAAAACTGCTATCAGCAGCTAGTCAAGGACTTCCTCTGGACCACAGTGTCTTGCCCCTAAGTGGTGCCAGGAAAACTCTTTGTGGGGCCAGGCTATCAGATCAGTTGTGGACATTACCTGGTTTAAAAATGCATAATGAGGAAGAAGCAGCTTGCTGTGTTGACTTGGCATTAAGTGCTCCTCTAAAGATTAAAGCAAGGGTTCCACTCAGAAACTGGATGAACTTGCAAGGGAACTGAAGCTGAAAATAAGTTGAGATAAGCCATGCCCTTGTCTAACTTTTGAGTGGGTGACTGTTTTTGGAGCTACTAATGAAAATAAGTCCAATGGCCTGTGGCTCACTTTCTATGACTCCTCTTCATCTAGGGACCAGTTAGTAACAGACAGATGTAAGGAGCAGCCAGCTTGTGTCATTCCCAGACACTTCATCCCCACGGAGATCTCCTGCCAATACCTTGTTTGCAGTGAGATCAATGACCTGGCAGTTCACCTTTAGGCTCCATGGGAACGTAATTGCAGGAGGAAGCATGGGGAGGTCTGCTTTTGTCAAGCAGGTTCTGGCAGATCATCAAACTGCCAGCTTCCAAGTGCAGGTGAGGAGAAGGCTTTCAGTCTGATTTCCTGTGGAAATGAGGCTGTTACCATCAGACTGTGATCAGCTTAATCCAAGGGGGCAATCAGTCTGCAGTAAAGAGCTTAAAAAAATAAATAAAGTCCTCTAAACTTCATAGGAATAGAGAAGCACATAGAGAAAAGTGATGTTATTGGTGCTGCCACAGAGGAAAAGACAGGGAGAACTTTCCTCCTAGACACTGCCTTCAGCAGATGCTGCTGGCCATGGATGTACTCGCCAACTAATCCATGGGAATGAAACTCAAGGGAATGGCTTGTGCAGTCCTCTGGCTGGGTGAAGAGAGAACATTTTCTGTGGTGGTCATGGGTGACATGAGAGAGGAACTGATGAAAGGAAAGATCCAGGTGAGAAGGAGAGCAGAACTGAAGCTGTTTTGAAGAGAACAGAGCTCTGTGATTGTGTATTGTTGGAGGTTTGCTGGGCCTGGGGTATAGCAGTGAAAGAGGTGCAGCAGTGTGTGACTGTCTGCAAGAAACCAGCCTACAAGAATTCTTTTTTATAATTTTGATAGCTTCCACGTAAATTTTGTGCCATGGATTAATGTTTTTGCAGAGAAAAGGATCAGAAAGCTGGGTGACTTGTTCATGGGTCTTCCTGCATCAGCAGAAATACATCTCACATTCAACCCCATTTGGCAAACCAAGTTGTGCTTAGCCTGTAGCTAGAAATGTTTATAATTTGTTTTAATATTTATAATTTGTCCCTGAAAACTGTACTGAGCATGTCATCATGCTGGAAAGTGTTCAGCTGGTGTCAGCTGTATTAAGGGAGATGGGCAATTATCTTGCAAGGAGTCTGTGGATTCAGGTATTGAAACACCCACCACTGCTGCAGTCTGACCCATGTGAAAGGCTCAGCTGCTTTGCAGTCTATTTTTACAACTCCTTGGGGTCAAATCATCTCTGCAAAGGAGGATTTAATGAGAAGGACTGACCCATTCTGCTCCTCCTGCTATTCAACAGTGACATTTTACCCAGCTTTTCTTCTCCTCAGAAGACAAACCACTCATCAGGCTCATCTTGTATAATGGGTATTTCCATGAGATTGCCATGGCCCCCTGGGGGTTTCAAAGGCCTCTCATGGAGAAGGATTTCCTTGGCCCCTAACTTGCCAGCCTTGTCCCATAATGTCATGGCATTGGTGCAACAAAGCCATCAGCCACTCCTCTCTATCTCAGGAGCGTGTGCCAGGAGAGGACAGCAGAAATATTTCTCCCAACAAAACATGTCCAACCCAGCAAGTTCACCAGGTAAAGGTTTGCCAGCAGCTGGGTTTGTGGCAGCTCCTCAGGATCCCCACCAGACAACTCTCTCTGAAACCCAGTCATCCAAAATCCCGGGGGGAGAACATGCAGGTCTGATTTCACCAGTGCACTGATCCTTGGTCTGCGGGCCCTGTGCCTCCTCTTACAGCCAAGCACTTTGCAGCCATCACAGAAAAGGGATGGGGAGAAACAGGCTGTAATTCCAGCAAGTCCATGAACTTCTTCAGTCAACTACAAATAGGAGCATCTTTGACTCAAAGCTCCGAGCATTTGGAGGTATCCCTCCTTCTTCTACCAGGAGAGAGAAACGTTCTTGATAAAAATGGGGGCTGGGGTGGGCTACATAGAATCACAAAATCTTAGAACCATTTAGGTTGGAAAAGACCTCTGAGCCCATCAAATTCAACAGCTGTTCCAGCACTACCACAGCCACAATTAAAACATGTCCACAAGTGTCACATTCACATGGCTTTGAAATCTCTCCAGGAATGGGGACTCAATAACTGCCCTGGGCAGACTGTACCAGTGTTTGACAACCTTTTGGACAAAGAAAATTTTCCAATATCCAGCCTAAAACTTTCCTAGTGCAACATGATCTATTTTCTCTTGTCCAGTTGCTTGTTACTTGGGAGAAGAGACCAACACCCCCAAACCTGCCCCTAAGCACCTTGTAGCCTCTCAGGACACTTGCATTTGAACCTCAGGTTCCTCTTGAGTTTAAAGGAGAACGCCCAGCACAAACCTTAAAACAGCTTGGCCAGGGGTCTGTGGTCCTCTTCCCTCCAACCCTGAGCTGCATTTTCCTGCAGCTGTGACTGGTGCCATCAGATGGTGGTGGCAGCTCTCCATTTCAAATAGGTAATTTTGCTTTATGAGATCAATCCCTTTAGTAATTTGTTTTCTGCCATTACTCCAGGCAGCAATGATCAGAATATTTAAAATATTAGACTGCAGCTTTTCAAAAAGTAAACCTGGAATAACAGAAGGTAATGGTAAGGTGATTGGATGTTAGGGTCTTTTCATGGCAGGGAGTGTTCATATTCCTGGCCATGATTTGGTTTATATTAGGCAGGGAAAATGAAGTTTTATTATAATATTTGAAGGACTTGTGGTCCTGAAAGCTGAAAAGTTTCTTCTAACTTCATACCCTGAGAAAAAGATATTCTCGCTCAGAGTTTTGTGTTCCCTGCCTAAGCAGAAAAATCTGAAGTTGCCCAGACAGTGATCTTTGTAACTGCTTGTGGCAGCAGAAAGCAGCCCAAAAGCAATACTCATCTAGGAAGATGTACCTGAATAATTTCATTTTCTTTGGTACTATCTTTACACTGCAAAATCGTCTAGTCCCATCTATTTGTGGTCTATGGCTTAACATGGCCCAGGTTTATATCGTCTGAGTAATTACCAGGATTTGCTCTGCGAAGCAGAGGAGTTCTGGGCAGACATTTTAATTTCCATCAGCTGTCATACCCTGGGAAAATAATTAAACACTCTTCATTTTCCATTTTAAATGATACACAAATGCCGGACATTAAACCCAGAGAGCTTTCCAAAAGGGAACATGTGGGTAGCTTCAAACTTTCCTTTGGCACCCAGCCACCAGTGAGGGTCAGCCCAAGTTCACCATTTCCCATTGTGTAAGGCTATTTGTTTAACATTTCTTTTGTCTGAAGTGGCCTTGTCAAATGAGCTCTCCACATAATTTTCATTTGGCCCTTCACTCACATCTGAGCTGTCACTCCCATGGAAGCAGTTGGACTTGGAGCTTAACAGGAATGTAGGCATAAGTAGACAAAGCTTTAAGAAATCCACATAATTTTTCAGCTTCATCATAAAGGTATCACTAAAAAAAATGGAGTAGGCAGCCTCAGAATCTCATGGTGTAAAAATCCAAAGACACTTCCAAGGACCAAGGTTCAATAACTTGGTTCACTCTGCTGTTGTAGACAGGCTGGCCCAGGTTTTGCAGCCAAATTTCAATCTTTGTATTTTGACTAGATTAAAAAAATAAGCCTCACATTGTTTTGAGTGAGGGACACATCCTTCTCCACATCCTGCCCTGCACAGCATTGCTGAGCGGGGCTGAAAGCTCCCCCTCCTCCGGCGTGAGGCCACCACATGCTGTAGGTGCACGTCATCCCTGCTGCCCTCGGGGTCCCTCTGACACGGTGCATCAGTGCGTTTTCTCTCTGTGATGCAAGGACATCCCCTGAAACAAATTAATGTCATCTCCTGGCAGGTCTGTGCTCCAGGTTTTAGCTGGGGACTGGAATTGCAGTCGCTGTTGCCATTCTAGTTAATCCTCCTGGGCTGCAGTTGTATTCCGAGACTTCCAGCTGGGCGCATACCTGCTCATGTACTTGCTCACCAAGCTGATCTTGAACCAAATGGTGGCATTTTCTCTTATTTTAAATCTAAATTAAACACAATATGGAAAGGGATGTTGCTGAGCACTTTTATAATTCCAGGTGATATCACTGAACTCTGTACAGATCTGCCTCTACTGGTATTTGATATGCCAATGACAAAGACCCTGTTGCTGTTGGCACAGAACCACACAGGTTGTAAAGGGCCTCCAGGAGACCTCTGCTCACTCATCAGTGCAGGTACAGTGAGCTGCTTAGAACCATGTCCAGTTAAATTTTGGATATCTCCAAAGATGGAGTTTTTACAGCCTCTCTGAGCAACTGATGTCAGTTTTTCTCTACACTCATGGTAGAAAATTCTTTTCTTCTATAGAGCTGGATTTTTAATCTGACATGTACAACCAAAGGAAAAGGCATCAGCTCTAGCTGCAACTAAAAGCGACACTCATTTCTGGTGTGGTTTCTAAACCACTCAAAATTTCTGCTTCCTCCTTAGCATTTGCCCACTGCTAACAAAATTACATTTCTCCAATCATCTCCATTGTCCATATGCCCATTTGTGTCCTGGAAACTGCCAAGGTTGTGTCTCATTTCAGTGTCTTGATGGCCTTGCTCAAAGGCCAGTTGCCATTGTATGGAAGTCCAGTATATTTAAAATAATCAATTACAGAAAATGACACAGTTCCAGCTGCCTTCCAGAAGGCTCCTTTGGCAGGAGTTAAACACTGCAGCAGGAACACATACAAGGCTGTCTTCTCAGGGGTAAATGCACAGAACATAAATTGGTGCATGGGATATAAACATGCCCCGTGGGATCCCCTGCCAGCACTACACTACACACTGAGAGCTCTGCCCTCTGTGTCCTGCTGCTGGCCCTGGCAAGTCACTGCCATTCCCGTTTGCTCATGTCCCTGGAAAGGAGGAGGACATGACTGCAGTGGGTGCCCTGTGAGCTGGGAGTGACAGAGCACACTCCACACGTCATGGCACATCCTGTCACCTGTGTGTTTGTCACCTGGGGACACAGACCTCCTCCTTAGGGGGGCACTGTGCAGGTCCAACAGCCCAGCACTGCACTGCAGGATGAGAAGGAGTCTGGATCTGATCCTGTCACCTGTGTGTCTGTCACCTGGGGACATGGACCTCCTCCTCAGAGGGACTGTGCAGATCCAACAGCCCAGCACGGCACTGCAGGATGAGAGGGAGCTCTGGGTCAGAGCAATGCTCCTACTTTGCATCTCCCTTTGATTTTTCCTGATTGCCATCACCAGAGTGGCACTCGCTGTCACACGTGGTGCTGCAGGAACACCTTCCTGATACTCCATCTAATCTGCTGCAGCCTTTCAGCACAGCACACATCCCATTCCAGTGGCATGGGCTGTCCCCCAAAGGAAAGTCATCTGAACTGACAGGAGATGAATAACCCAATGTGATCACAAGAATTAACAACATTAAGTACATTTCTGAGAAGCTCTAGGTAAGGCCCTGATCACCACAGACATTCCATGAGCTGCTCTTTGCCACAATATTGTTATCTTTGATATCCATAGAGAACAGAAAATAATGCAGATTAGTTATAACTTCACTTTACTACAAGGATGCTTTAGCTCTTCCTTGTTTTTATATCACTCTCCAAATGATACATATCTAGCTATACAGTATAAATCAGAAAATTACTATCTTTGGCACCTATAATTGGAAAGGTTCTTCCTCTAGCAAAATGAGAATGGTGCTCCTTGATGTTAAAGAGCTGTTGTTTCTACATTTCTGCAGTGGGAGACACTGGGAAATTTGTAAATTAACAGCTATTTTGAATTTGAGTGTTAAATCAGGAATACATATTATTTCAATGAGATTTTGAAAAGACTTTTTTTAGTTACTTATGACATTGTAGGACAGCTTTGAACAATCCCTTCCCAAATCCCAGTTACATCTTCCAAATGTAACATGGAGTAATTAACAAGGATGATTCAAAAAGACTTCAAAAATCTGAAAATCATTGAAAATGGAAGATTTTATTCTTCACTTTTTTAATGGGGAAAATAAAATATTGTGCTAAAGCAAATCTTTATTGTAGCACATTTTTCATTTAACAAGAAAAACCAGGCAATAATTTCCATCCCAGTGGAAGAAGTGCTGCTCTTTGCACAGTGTTCTCAAGCAGGCTCCCTCTGTGTTAACATGCACCACAAGTTGCAGCTATTTTAATGCCTTTTAGCTTCAGCATTCCTACATGTCATTGAAAACATCCGGCTTTCCACGAAACAAATCTGTACTTTATTGAGGTAGCTGTCTAGAATACATATTTCTTCCCATGCTATCAGATAGGAAGTTTGGAAATGGAGCACTATAATACACACAAACCAGACCAAAGATGAACATCCTGTGTCCCTGGTAAAAGGCTCTGCCTATGTCCTATGTGGCAAACTGTTCCTTCTCTTTCCACAGTTGTTTTGTTATTCCTTGCCTTTTTTCAGGGCTGAGCATAAAATCTGGTCACTTCCCTGGTTCTCTATGTGACTTTGCCTTTTAAGAAGAGATGTTAATGAATATGATTAAGCTGGCACACCTTTAAGTAACATTAAGCCATTTCAAATATATTCCCCCTAATATACCAGCTGTTTCCTGTGAGGAAAAGATTTCCTTCAAGAGATTTCCTTCTAGAGAAGAAACCTCCTCTTATTTGCCCCAAAGGAGTTTACTCCCTTACCTTTATATTTAGACTATGTGTATTTTGAATTTGTCTGGTGTTTTCCTGCTGTGACCTTCAACACACTTCCTTCTCACATCAGAGTTGATGGCTGGATCTGCTTTCACTCAGCTTCCCACAAGGTCATAGCTCTGGTGTGATTTTGCTCTCAAAAATCCCACCTGGAGTTTCAGGGAGGTGCCGTTGCCATTGCAGACTACCAGTTGCATTTTCCCTTCAACCCTCAGATTATCCTTCTATGCATAAGCTGAGCTTCAGAACATGAAATTACTAGCAAATGGAATTTTGCACACTCAAATGGGCATTTTCTCCTCTTCCTGGTAAGGAATTGCTGCAGCATTGGATTAAAAAGCAATAGCTGGGTGGGTCCCTTGGGAGCCCACCTCACCACATGTGTGTGGTTCTGTACAGGTTTCTCCAGACTGTCACCAGAGAAACTCCTGGTTCTGTATGGAAGCACAGCTAGGGCTGAGGACTGAATCCACAGAGGTTTTTATTTTGAAAACAAATAATTTCCCAGTTATTAAGCTAATTCTCATCTCCCTTACTTCATTCCTGGCCATGAGGCACCTAGAAATTTCCTCAGTTTTCCTGGACTTCTCTGTCCTTCCATGGCTCACTCCTGTGGGACCGTGCCTCTCTGGAGAGCAGAGCTCCTGCCCCACCCTCACAGGGAGGCTGCTGCCATCAGCTTTTCTCCAATACAAGGTGACTGTGCCCCTTGTGGGGGCCACTCACGCTTGTGCCTCCATGCATCCAGCTCCAGGACCTTAGGAAAGTTAAAAAATAAGGAAAAATAAGGAAAGTTTCCAGGGCACTTCCCCAGACAGCACAGCTTGGCTGGGCTGGGCCAAATGTGAATTGGCCCCACTGACTGCGAGCAGAGACAAGGCAAAGCTTTCTAGTGTGGCTGTTAAAATTTGGCAATGAGATCATCACCTCCTCCGTCCCTCTGATGAGTGTCCATTGCTTGCCCAGCACTCATCCCAAACTGGCTGTTCAGCCTTAGTCACTGCAAAGAGGTGGGTTCCTCAGCTCACCTCAGGAAAAGACAGGACTTTGTCTTGATCCAGTCAAAAATTTATTTTAACTGCCCCTAAATGTAAGGCAGGCTG
Source organism: Acrocephalus scirpaceus scirpaceus (assembly GCA_910950805.1). Classification (NCBI taxonomy): domain Eukaryota; kingdom Metazoa; phylum Chordata; class Aves; order Passeriformes; family Sylviidae; genus Acrocephalus; species Acrocephalus scirpaceus. Next base: position 24,688,596 of record OU383779.1, read on the forward strand.
CTGCCAGCAATGACTCAGGATAAAAGTGATATTGTGACCTTAAAGACTAAAGGAACTAAATTGTATTAAAATAATTAATTTTGGTGGCAGACTTGACATCAATCTAACAGGTGGTTTAGTAATAGAATCATTGAATATCCTCAGTTGGAAGGGACCCACAGGGATCACAGAGTCCAACTCCTGGCCCTGCCCACCCCCTGCCACAATCCCACCCTGTGCGTCCCTGGCAGTGCTGTCCAAACACTCCTGGAGCTCTGGCAGCCTTGGGGCTGTGCCCTTTCCCTAGGGGGCCTGGTCAATGCCTGACCAGTGAGGGACTGCAAATATCCCAGGGCATTTACAACATCATTCAAAACTTTGAATGCTACAGCAAATAAAGGCAGCTCAGTATGTAATTTTATGAAGAAATTCTCTGTTTGGGTCTCTGTCATTTCTTCTCCTCCTTGCAAATGAAATTTTTATCTTCGCATCAATTTCTCCCACCACCATGTTTCAAAGAAGGATGCTCAGTTATCTAAACACTGAAGCTGGTTTGGGCACTTGCCAGCTTCTAAGGCATCGTGTTCACTATCCACTGGACTGCTTTGAAGGATGCCTTTCTTCTAAAATACTATATCCTTTAGAGGTACATTTTATTTATATTTTATTGGGTCTTTGTTTCTAGAAGTTTCTTTCACCCCTCACAGGCATCCAGAGGAAATTTTGTGGCAGGGATGGGGTAAATGAAAACCAGCTATTAGAAGGGAAGAGTTATTTTTGCTAACAAAATCAGCAAATGCCTCTGTGAGGAAGGTGTGGATTCCAGGAAGGACAGTTGCTTCACGTCAAGCAGGAATACTATGTTTCCTTAGCACATTTTAATCCCTGGGCAGTGGTCACAAGAGATGCCTGTGGACAATAACAGGGAGAGCTCAGGACACTTCTGGTTTGGCTCAGAGGAAATGCAGCATCCTGGGACCATGCAAGGCAAGACTTCCTTGTTTTCCCTTTTAGCTGAAGATAAAGAAGCAGCAGCACGTTGCAGCCCCAAAGTGTGCAAGAACAGGAGCTCCAGAGACACCTCAGAACACAGACACAACTGTGCACGTTTGAAAGCAAAACCAGTGAGAGACTCCAAGTCAGAAAAACAATTTAATAAGAGGAAAAGAAAAGAATTAAAATAAAGTAAAATAAAATAAATGCAACAGTACAAAAAACCACCGACAGTCAGAATACAACCTGACATCCTGTTAGTGAGGGTGGTGGTGGCAGTCCAGATGAAATGGTCTTGTCAAAGCAGTGATCCTGTAGAAAGGTCTGGTAGCTCTTGTCCTCTGTGAATGCAGTGGAGTGAGTGCTCCCTGTGCTGCCCCAGATTATATCCAGGTGGGAATGCTTGGCTCCTCCCCCTGGGTGGAGCATCTCCCAATGGGCTGATCTCATTCTATGAGTCATGCAGTGGGTCCTTGGTGGCCTATTAACCAGAGATAGCTCCTGGAGGGAGTTATCTATGAGTCATGGGCAAGGCATTGTTGGGCCCATTAACAGAAGACAAGGGAAACACTGCCCCACCTGGTTCCAACAGCTCATGAAGATGAGGATAGAATACACACTTTGGGCACATCTTACATTTTGACCTTGGAGACCGACCGAGAGCACATCTATTGCAAGGCTGGCAAGGGAGCTCCACGAGCTGATCTACCAACCTGCCCTGCAAATGAGCTGTAGCTGCTTTCCAGACTCAGCTGCCTGAGGTGCCCTGTCCCCAGGGTTTACATCTGTGTTCTGCCCTCTGCAACCCAGAAGAGCTGCTGTGAAAGTATCTCTGCTCACACCCTGCAGCCCACGTGGAAACAGGAGCTATCAGAACTGTCTGCAGGGAGAACATGCCTGCTGGCATTTCAGCAGGCTTTACTCATTCCTGTGCAGTCCCTGCTCCTTTGGGCACTGCTCTGCACCAATGTGTTTGCTCTGTCAGCAGCTGGAAGGAAGGCATGGGTAAAGTTCTTCTGGTGCTGGGTGAGCCAAGCCTGGAGTTTTACTCACACTGGGCAATATTTCTTCATTAAGAGCACTGTGAAATCCTGATGCCAGCGAGATAACAGTTGCTGAACTAAGTCATTGCTGACAGGGAATTTTCATCCTGTGCCTAAGACACATTTTTTTCTCTATTTTAGAAACAAAATTTATTCACTATGTTGTGTTTTTTCACTATTTTTTTCACCATGTTGTTCACTATGATGTCTTTCATGACATCAATGTGGATATGAGTGGAACTGAGTAGGACCATCAGAGGCAGAGGTCAAAGTGTGTTTTGGTGGTTGAATACAAAGTTTGGGGTTAAGAGTTGAAATAATCTTCCTGGGAATTGTTTGCCTGGGAAATATTTGAAAAGTGAAAAACTACCATAGGTGACTGATAGACTTGGTCCAGTGTAGATTAACTTTCTGAAATTCATATGATTAATTTGTTTCTATAAATCTCTGCCACTGTGCAAAAAACCTGAATGATAAAAATGCTTAGGAGCATGACAGAGGACTATTTTGCCATCACTTTTAAAGATAAAAAATATTAAAATATGTGAAGTAACATGAGCTTAAGCCCAGTAACATACAACAGACAGAAAATGGCAATGGTTACTGACTAGAAATGGAAAATTTTCAGTTGTAGAAGAACAATTTCTTTCTTGTGACCCCGTCTAGCAACCTCTGCTGTGAACAGAACTATTGATCCAGAGGCTGTTTTGCTCAGAAGCTGGAATTCAGCCTCTCTGTGTGCAGGCAGCTCTGCTCCTAGCCTGCTGCCCAGCAGGGCTGCAGCCAAGTGGAGATAACCTTGCAGTTCACATTCTCTGTTTTCTGACAGATGAGCCCAGGCTCAGCCCAGGCACTGGTTTCCCTTTCAGCTGCACATGTACAGGGGCTTTCTTCTGCATCATTCAAAAATGCAGTTCCTCTCTCTCAGATTGATCCAGATTTCAGGCCAGCTTTCACTTGCCTTTCATCCCTCTTATCATCTGCAGCTGAGTCATCTCCCATGTTTCCTGTAGTCTGGATTAATTCCTTCTTTGGCAGATGGGATTTCCACTCTCACTCTTCCTCCACAGACAACTCCTGGAGCAAGACATCTTGCTTTTCTTCCTTAGGTTTTCCATCTCTAACATGAGAATCAGGACACTTTCCTTCCTTGGACTAATTCTGAGAACAAATCCACTTCTGTCTACAGAATACTGTGATGCCTGCCACTGAAAACTGCAGCGTAATCAGAGTAATCTATAATGTGCTTTCACAAGGGTATCTATGAATAAAGAAATCCATTGTATTCCTCTTCCCAGCTAACTACACCCTAGGAATGGAGAATTACAGTCACATCAAAATTATAGCACAGATGCTGAAGGACAAGTATCAACTGTACCACAGGCAGGAGTGGTGTGTCAGGAAAATGACAAAAATTGAGGTCTCCATGTGAAGAAGCTGAAGATTTGTGGGGCTCAACCTGGGCCCATAGAGGAGGAGGAGGAAGAGAAGATGCTTAATGGACCAAGCACAGACATCTGGTTTCTGGGACAGAAGCAACAGTGATGGAGAATAAAACTTGGAGGCCCTTTTAGCATCATTCAGGAAACAACCTGAGGTGTTAGTAGACAGCCCTATAAGTGCCCTTCCTCCACAGCCGTGGTCACACTCTGATGACAGAAAACAACCTCCTGGGGAAATCCACAGAGCAGTAGAGTGCTGAAGTTAATGAAAACATCATCCAGCTCTCCACCTGGCAATATTGACCAAATCACTGATGGTGTTAAATAGACTCCCTTTCATTTGAAATGTAAACACGTAAATATTAGTGCTACCCCTAATGAGACATGGGGAATGCACATACCAGCCCCTGCTCATTAGCCTTAGGCATGGCCTGGAGGGTACAGAGCAATGGAGAGGATGTGTTCTGTCCCAGCTAACTTAGACTCAACTGGAAGAAATCTAAAAGCAGAAAGAGCTCTCAACTTATGCTGGACATAAGCTCGTGCATTGGAAATTATTCCAGAATACTCTGTATTCATGTTTCATCTATATTTTCTCAGCTCAGAGTAAGGCCTGAACAACTCTTCCTGCAGTCATGGCTGTGTGAGGACACTGCTGAATGGCTGTACCTGAGGAACCTCCCTGTCCCTCCCTGTGCAGAATGGGACCAAAGGACACCTCAACTCCCTTGGCTTCCAGTGATGCTGTAATTTATCTTCACAGCCACACCAAACCAAAGAGGACACAGCCCTGCACACTCTTTGTATACATCCTTTGCTATGAGTATGGACTCCTTCTTTGGAGAGTAAATAAAATATTTGCAGTCTATAAATCTAGGGAAATTGTTTCTCTTTCAGCAGCAGATCGACTTCCCTGGCCTGCTGCAGGGCAAATTGAGTACCAGTCTCCAACTCATCTCCTAGACTACAAGATTTATGTACTTTTAGAGTGTCTTGGAAAAGATTTTTGTGATTTACATACAATTTTTTGCCGGAGAGGATACTGGGGGCTTCTCCTACAATACAAATTATATTCTGCAACTATCGTTATGAGAGTCTTTTGTAATACAGCTTTGTAGGATGCAGACTTTCTTTTGTTGGCTTTATTTACATCTGCTGTGTTTTATGGGCTCTGCACCACTCACATTTCTGAATCATTTGTATTGTTCCTCATACCCTTTTGGCTGAGAGCAGTGCTGGGTTTTACACAGCACTTTACTAGCAGGACATGCATGTTGAAACAAATCGTAAAGCTTGGGATTTGTATCTTCAAAGTCCTCTTCAAATACAGCCAAATACAGCTTTGGCCCATTGGGGTAGGGAACCAAGAAAAATTTATTCCTGTTTCACTGGACAGTGAGTGGCTGAAGCGACGCTGTGTCCCCACAAAGCCAGTACGTGCCCGGGTGGGACATCAGTGCTGGCCCCCATCACACCGAGGGAAGAACAGGCTCCTTTTATTTTGAAAATGGTTAATCACATTCAAAGGAGACCTAATGCTATTTTGAACCATAGAAACACAACCTTTGGTGTCTTTCCGTGCAGTCTCAGAAGTTATTGGGCTGATTTCCGCGCTGTCCAAAACCACGGAGTTGGGTGAGGCTGAACCTCCTCCTGTGCTTCTTTGGTTGTACACACAAATACATAACGAGATTATGTGTGGTGTGCAGCCTCCTGTCTGGTCACAGTATAGAAAATATAGATAATACTTAGATAACACTTAATCCAGTTAAATGGAATAAGATTAATGGGGGCAGTTATTTTCCAGAAGGAAGTACAGTGGCGCAGGTGGTTGCAGAGATGAGTCGAGTAGTCTCATTCCCCAGCTACTGGGATGTGTGCTAGGACATTTAAGAGCCTGATTTGGTTCTCATTGAAATGAAAGCAGAAAAACAATCTTCCTCTGCTTTTTGATAACTGGGATGTGCCCAATCTCTTAGTTACTCTATTTTTTCCTTCATTTAACTGCTCCACCACCAGCTGAAGTCACAAGTGTGGGCATCTGCTAAAAGAGTAAAAAGAGGTAAAGCTTTTTCCTCCACCTTCTGCACATTAAATGAACTCATGAAATATGAGGTCCTGCTCATCCAGACACCTCAAAGCCTGATATGGAGTAGGCCAGCCTAAGGAAGATGTTTGAGGACAGAGTGGCACCTGCTAAGACACCAAATGCCATGGCCATTGCTGACAGATGCCTTTAGACCCCAGGTTTTCAGCTAGTCCTTACACTTCAGATTTAATCAGGCTTTTCACACCACTCAACCATATCTGGGGAAAGGAGATGCACAAGGAACTATGAGAAAGGTTTTGAACAAAGCTGATGGGACAGTGTTCTTCCATTTATGAAAGGCTTTGCTGGATGGGCGCTGAGTACTGAGAACTGCCTTCCCCTTTTTGCTCAAGAGCAGAAGTCACAAATAGCATGAGCTGTAGGTTTAGGTTTGCCCCACACGTTTGCAATGCCAACAGCAGGTCACAGAGGCAAGCACAGCCCCAAGACCACCAAGGGGGAAATAATATTTTGCATTTCCTTATCATAGTTGTGCAAAGGTGGGAAATCTCCCTTTACCATTGCACAGATGATGAAAATACAGCGTTTTTAGAATTCAGACGAAGTGGTCCACCTCTGAACATTAGCAGAGACTTGTTTAAGGATCTTTAAAGTGTTTTCTTTTAATTTGGTTTAATCCAACTTTTCTTTAGCATGGCACCTGGGCCTCTGAGTCACAGTGAGCTCCAGAGACTGGCAGTTCTTTCCCTCTCTAAAAAGCACACACATACACACACAGAGACTCAAAACAAACAATAAAGCAGTAACAGATGTTTACATGGTCTCAGATGTAGCATATTGTAAAAAATGACACTGCCACAGTCCTTGGAGGCAGGTTAATATTTAGTTTGGCTTACAGTTTCTTCAGACTCCCAGGGCAAGAGTAACCTTAGGGGAGATGCCTCCATACTTTTTGAAGCCTGAAGCATCCCATCCCAGCAGCAGCAGACTGCAGATGCTGTTGGAGCTGTTGCAGAAAGGTTGCAGCTTTCCTTTCTTCTCCTGTAGCACTGTCAGTAAGACTTTAGTCTCTTACCCCCACCCAGAAAAGGCTGCATTATCTCTATATTTAGCTGGATCACCTGGGAGGGTATTAATACATAGTCATGTGCCCAACTCCTGCCGCTGCTGTGGCTCAGCAATTTAGGGAAGTGGTTAGTGACCCTCAGCTGGTTTTGTAAAACTACAATTCACATGGATTGTCTCAGGCTCAGACTGTGAGGAAATGTCTCTCTCTTTTATTCCTAAGGTCAGATTCCCTTCCAGTCCCCATGGTCACTGGTGACTGACATTCTTCTGGGTGTCCATTGTCTTTTTGCCATGAAAAGAATCATTTGACCCACAGGTAGACTTGCATCTCTCCTCCTTGCAGAGATTTGTTTTCTGAAGGGGGTGACAGGAGAATGGCACCCTACTCAATCCATTTGGGACCCTGCACAGGGATAAGGAACACCAGTAGATATTCTGTGCAGTTCTTCAGAGACAGGTTGTACCAAAGCAGACTCAGGGAGGGTTGGGCAAGACTTCAGCCTTTTCCACATCATCCTGTGAATGTGCCCTGGCTTTCCCCTCACCTCTCCTTATTGTTCAGCAACAGAAGAAGCTGGTGAGAAGACCCCACTTCACAGAGGTCTTTGGACTTTAAAAAAAGAAATATAGTTGAATTTTGTGATAACAAATAACACTGAACTGCATATTGCTACTGCCCTTCACTGGCTTGAGAGTGGCCAGAATGTTTTCATACAATTTTTAACCAAACAGCCTCTCTACAGCCTGTCATTGGGATGTTTAAATTTTTGAACTGGACATTGAATCTGAATTTCTAGGTCCATAATAGTCTCCATTGCCCAGACATTATGATGGAAAGTGCATTTTTTTTTTCATTCTGATTAAACATGCATAAATAACACCCAAACAATGTGTTATTTGTGTTATGTTTATTTTGTTATTTATTTAGTTATTTTGTGGTTATGTATATTTGTTATTTGTTACATGTAATTAACACATTTCAATGGAAACACTTATTCTGACTTGTCCCCAAACCAACTAACCTTACCTGGAAGTGATTTGCAACTTTAATTGCCTTGAGTTTCCATTATGACTTTGTGGAAGATTTGCCTTTTAATGCCTCCTATTGCCATCCCAGATCCTCTCTCTGTGTCTAACCTACAGACATGATTAAGACAAAACTGCTGGTGATACCATCTCTGCCTTTTTGTGAGGAACATCATTCTTTCTACTAACTTTTTCCTTGTTCCTCACAGAGAGAGCCTTTTGAGCAGCCTAAGGAGCAAGGGAGTTTGTTTTGATCATGAACTGAAAACCCTTTTTTCAGTAGGTACTGCTGAAGTGGGAGCATTTTCACAGACCTGCAAGTTGAAAATGACAAAGAGGAAGAAGGACAGATAGACACTAAAAATGTGGGAAAGAAAGGCAAGGCTTTTGATATTGATATTGAGAGGAAGCTCCTAAAAATTATGAGGAAATTATTGTCTTCCTAAACACCATCAAATTGCCCCAAGGGTGGGTTCACCTTACATGGCTTAGACATCAAGTGCCAGTCATCCCAGCAAAATACAAGCCTCTGGAAGGTCATTCACTTCATTTCAACACAAATCAGCCTTTGGAGGTCCTTGTATCCCTTCACTGACTCTAAAGGGATCCATGGAGAACTTGCTGCAACACAGATATCTGACTCTGAGATGTCAGGAGAAGGCAGGCAAATCCTAACCCACAGCTCTGTACCATCACCTATATGTAAAAGCTATGATGAAAATGCATTTGTGATTAATCACATATCCTTAAAAGTTGTGAAATTCCATGTAATAGTTCCCTTATGAACCATAAGACACGCTTCCTGTCAGCTTAATGTTTTCTGTAAAGGTGTGCAGCAACAATTGCTCCAGAAGAGCTCAGTGTTAACTCAAGTTACAGTTTCTAAGGGAATCATAACTTTGCCTTGATTTGAATGCAGTTAAATTCTCTGCCATAATAGCAGCATAATGAAAAGAATATTTTTTTCTTTATTTCCTCAGTTTGGAAATTAAAAGGGAATAACACACATTGGTGCACAAGGAAATTGACCTTCAATTTCACACAGCAGTATTCTCAAGTCAGTGTGTTCTCCTTTCTGGTATGGAAAAGGATGCAGGAAAACCTAATTATATATTTCCTTTTAATGCCCACTTCCAGTGCATGAAAAGGAGGAAGTTGTGCCAGAAGTTAGAACATGAACTCAGCCATGGCTTGTTGCTTTCCTTTTCAGCCCACTCTGGGCTTTAGACTACTTACTGAATGCTTGTTGGCCTGCCTGAGATGTTAAGACCTGAGACTTGATCTGATAAAAGCTGTGTACAGGTTTAAGTTTGCACACAGCACACAGTCCTTTCCTGTGATGCTGATAAATGCCGGTAGAGCACAAATGATGACTTCACCCATGTCAGATCTACTGCTTGAAGCCATCCTTCAAGTAGTTATGAACTTAGAAGGTTGTTTGTTGGTTTTTTTGCTTATTTGGGGTTTTTTTTTGGTGCATAAAATACATGAAAAAATCCCCAAAGTCTTCATTACTGTTATATTCACCAATTTTTGCTTTATGTTCTTGCAAGCAGTGTTTTTATGGGCCCCTGAAAGACTGATTTACATAAAATTTAACAGTGTTTATCTCCTAATGTAGGAGATACAGTTGAGATCTTATCACAACAAGTAAACTGCTTTTATTGTATTCTAGCACCCTGCCAAGGAACCATTGCATGGCCACTCTTACCTCCTACCACGCAACTCAACCCTTCCCCAAATAACCAGAGAGCAAAGTGCAACATCCCTGTATGAAGGGTGGCATCCCAGTAACCCTTCCCATGGGAGCCAAGGCCTTAGCAGGTTCCCTTGAGGCATTTGCCACAGGAGCACATCCACATGGACATGGTCTGTGACCACCAGCAGCCAAGAGGGGTTGGTAGTGCAGAGCCCAAAGCAGTGCTGTACAGAGGATGTCTGGGTGGGGCAGGTTCTCTTCTTGTCACTTAAAACTCTAACTTAAAACTGGGCTTTAACTTAAAACTGTGTATATTCCTGAGGGAGGTGAGGCGTGGGAGTGGTTCTGCACTTTGCAAACACCTGTGCCAGAGAAGAAACCACCAGTGAGCAGTGTCCCTCCCAAAAGGAGACCCCCACCTTTCCCCAGGAGGAGGTAGAACAGCTCACACAAGTGTTCTGTTTATAATTTAGAGCCAGAATGAGCTGTGTTAAAGCATAAGAGGCCTAAAGAGAAAGTTGTGCAAGCCTAACTGGTACTGAGAAACAAATGTGCAGCCTTGAAGAAAATGTTCTTGGCTTTTTTGGTGCTAACTCAATAAATAGCATAACTCAGCTTGTGCTTTGGATCCAATTCTGCACCTTGAAAGCCAGAGGGATCTTCTGCTGGTGACCTGAGCAGGACCACAGTACCCAGTCCTCACTGGCCACTCCTTCCCTGGGTTTTCAGACCATATTTGTCTCTTTAGGTAAGTGGCATAATAAAAGGGGTGGGGCTCTGGCGAACTGGACCTTCAGGCACACAAATAAAAGTCGATCTTCGGAGCCGGATTTGATGATCCTTGTGGGCCCCTTTTAACTCAGGGTATTGCATGATTCTGTGATTCTGTGATCTTTGCTGATTTATCCTATCATAGCACAGGCAGATGGCCTATGACTCCAGTCCCAGCACAAAGCATACTTCAGGCTACAACCCCAGTGTATTCACTTTGGCAGTATCTGTGCTGCATCCAAATGTTGAACACTTCAGAATTAAAGTTCCTGCTTATTCTTTTCTCTCTGAGCCCTTGCCTGAAATTAACAGATAGCTATGCTAAACTGTTAATCTGGAATTAGAACTTCAGGATTGGATGCTGTGCCACAGACATTTTCTTCTTGTTTATACAGCTTCCAAAATGTGGGTGGTTTGTTGGAGGGCTTATCTAAGTATGTTGTCTTATCTTTCCTAATTGCAAGCTCAGGTATAAAGAGAATAATTGAATCTGCAGAGTAAATAAACAAGCACTGCACATAGAACTGGGATCAGTAAAGATTGTCTGAAAATTCCCAGGTGTATCTGTAGGCTTTTCCTACAGCTGGGCTTGCTTTGTGTCCTGGGGTTTTAATGTAGGGCCTGTTCTGTGATGATGAAGTTGTGAAACAGAAAACTCTGGAGAATTATGCAGCGTTAAGTGATGCAGAATAATCTTTGACTCTTTTAAAATATTTCATTCTCCTTTTTGCCCTCTGAACAGGTGTAGTGCTGGGTGAGGTGAATGAGAGCAGTTCCTACTTCCAAGGGCATTATTTATTCAGAGATAATTATTTACTGGTTAAAATGCATACTCTTATATGCCCAGAATTTGCAATCCATGTTTTTCTGTATGGCAGATTAACATCCATTTCCATTTTAATAACGACAGTGAATGCAACAAGCAGGGCCAGACTGTGCAAAACAAACATCCGCTAATTTGTAGTCTTTTAAATATGTAAAGCTAGTCTTTGATGTTAATACACCATTAAAAAGGAGCTGGGAAGTTCACATGTCTGTTCCTGTGTTGCTTGTCAAGCAGCAGAACAGCTCAAAGAGCAGCTTGTTGGTTTGCAGCATCAAACCCCCCTCAACAACTTTGGCATCCTGTAAAAAATTTTGGTACCTGGCATCTTCAAATTTTATAGAACCTGCAAAATCCATGGGAAGAAACTGCATCTACAGGGCTCGTGCCTTTCTGTGCCCTTCTTCTTTCTCCAGCAGCACCAGCAATGTGAGCCTGACTCTGATTCTCCAGCAGTCCTTGGGGATGGAGGAATAGCTACATCACCCTGGCAGTCAGAGTCCATGCACAGTGACCATATATTCTAACCCCAGGGATTAGGTTTACAAAAATCTTTGAATATCAGCACAGTTAGGAAATAGTTCAAAGCTTTGGGACCACAATACTTAAAGGGAAAATGAATTTGTCATAGTGGAATTTACTTTAGCCAGGATCGAGGTGATAACAATTAATCAAAATTCTTAAACTGTTCCTGGCAGCAGTTTGTGCAGCATTTTAGTTTTTCTTCTGAATGCCTGTTAATTGGGAAAAAATGTGCAGCAATTTCACTTCTTCTTCTATAAGGTGAGCCACAACTGCTCTCATTTCTCCCATTTGTGAAGTGAAGAGCTTCACTGTAGTATCAGGAAATCATCAGTGCCTTTCAGAAAACAAAACAGGATAACTTAGGCATTTGAAACAGTTTTCAGCTTGAAACATAGACAGTTGTGCTGAGAGCAGCTACCTGATCCAAGTAATAGTCTATTTTTCACCCATAACAAGTAGGACACAGGTACAATACATATACTTCTGGCAAGTGAACTGCATTCCCATTTTTAGGGGAAGACAGAGACATCGTCATCAGCATTGCTGTATTGATATAACTGAGGCAACATGTGAGGCATGCACACACTAATTACACTGCAGTACTGTGCTGAAAGCCAATGTTTTTTCCCTCATAAATAGGCCAAATTGGTGTTTCTACACCAATATTTTACCTGTTTTATTTACTATTTTACCTATTTTATCTAAAGACGCTTGTTCTTTGCTTTTGGCACAGAGGTGGAGCTGCTTTCAAAAGAAGACAACCAAATACAAGGCATTGACTTTCCATGCTCAATTATATCCTCATCTTTCCTCTTTCCAAGAGTTTTGAGGAGCTTATTATTACAAAAATAATGATAATTTTATCTTTGCAAATATTTGTCTCTGCCTACTTTTAGTCCATGACTCTCCCAGATCCAAGTCAATTCATTCCCATAGCAGCAGGAGAACTGAAGCAGGAAAGCCAATTTCTGTTCTCATGTATAAAAAAAGTCAGGATGAAATTTGTCCTCTTCTTGCAGGAACAACCCCCAGCACTTGGTTTTGATATTAAGCCCATCATTTATTTGTGAGTTAATAAACTGATACCAGGTTTGAGCATCACCAGGCAGGGACAGAGCACCAGGCACAGCTGATTGACACTATTCTTAGTACCAAAATTGCCCTAGATATCAGAAATTGTTTACACTGTTTATAGTTTTTCAGCTTCTAAAAATAACTCTCCAGTATGCACAGTCTCATCTCAGAAATGAGTAAAAACAAACACCAGAAATCAGGGAAATAACTATTTTCTGCTTTTAGACATACCATTGACTACATGAGAGCAGCAGACAAAGACTCCATCAACAAATTTGTACATAAGGAAATGGATTTTCATGTAAATAATTATTATGAATGTTAACTAGCTGCACACATCATCAGGAAAACATCAGGGAGGTTTGTTTGTAGAGGCTAAACAAAATATGTTTGTTACTTGCTGTTCTTTCATGGTCATTTTTATTGGAAGCACAGTTTATAGAGGCATGGCAATCATATATGTTTCACTGTAAAAGCCCCTCTTTTCTTTGGAAACAGTATCAGACTCTCTGCAGAAAAACAAAACTGGCCAAACTTCACAGTTATCAATCCAAAGTTGAAAATATTCCCTCTTCTGGAATGTTTTGATGTTGTTTATGTGCACCTTTCTTAGTGATTTCCAGTGCAGTGAAAAATAATTAATTGCTAGAAAGTTGAAGGTAGAAATTACTTCAAGTGGGATCTTGCCAAGGATTTGGCAAACAAACTGTTATTTATTTCAGGATTTTCATCATGGTGAAGGAAAAATGTCCTTAGATGAAAACTTATCTGCCTGGATTATTGGATGATACTAAAACCGTAATTGATGAAAAGGATGTAGGCTTGCTAGACTGTTTCTAGTTCACATGGTAGCACTTCCTGGCAGGAACAGTCTGAGACAGCTTTTATCACCCAATCTTCAAAGAGGCCTCACCTCCATCTCCAGTTTTTCAGTTGTTTTCATGAAAAACTCTGCCCCTGCAAACAGAAAAACACATGTTTCCAGTGAAAATTTGGGTGCATGGTGCCATAGAGCTGGCAGGCATTGCATTCCTGGGAAAACAACTTCCATACTAAGGAAGAGCAGCACTCTGCTGTCCCCCTACTGAGTGGGACATGAAAGGCACAGGGGGCTGTGTTTGACAGCCACGTAAATATCTCAAAGGCAGGTGCCATGAGGGCGGTGCCAGACTCTTTTTGGTGATGCTCAGTGACAGGATGAGGAGCAGTGGACAAAAACTAAAACACAAGACGTTTAACAACATGGAACCATGGAAGATCCAGAGCTGAAGGACCCACATGGTCATCAAGTCCAGCTGCTGACCCTGCCCAGACACCACAACAATCCCACCCTGTGCATCCCTGGGAGCATTGTCCAAACGCTCCTGGAGCTCTGGCAGCCTTGGGGCCGTGCCCATTCCCTGGGGAGCCTGGGCAGTGCCCAACACCCTCTGGGGAAGAACCTTTCCCTCATCTCCAGCCTGACCCTGCCCTGGCACAGCTGCAGCCACTCCCTGGGTCCTTGCCCTGGGCACAGGGAGCAAGAGACTGGAGCTACCCCTCCACTACCATGGGGAAGAACTTCTTTCCATGGAAGGTGGCAGAGCCCTGGAACAGCTGCCCAGGGAAGGTGTGGAGTCTCCAGCTCTGAAATATCCCAAACCCACCTGTGTCACCTGCTCCGGGTGACCTTGCCTTAGTGACGGGTTGGACCGCATCATCTCCAGAGGTCCCTCCTAACCCCACCGATTCCACGATTCTGTATTTGTGCATCTGTGACCTCATCGGGCCCCGCTCACAGCCCCTGACCAGCGACACCGGGGCCCGTGTGCGGGATGAGCGGGGCCGGTACCCCCGGGCTCCGTGTGCAGGATGAACAGGGCCAGTATCTCGGGGTCGATGTGAGGGATGAGAGGGGCCGGTACCCCCGGGCTCTGTGTGCGGGATGAGCGGGCCGGTCCCCTCGCCCCCTGCACCCCGCACCCCGCGGGGACCCGGCGGGGCGGGCGGCTCCTCCCCCGCGGTGACGGCCCCGCTCCCGCCCCGCCCGCTCCGCCCCGCCCCGCCCGCTCCCCGAGAGGCCGCTCGGCTCCGCTCGGCTCCGCTCCGCTCCCCGCCGCCGCTCGCCGCCCGGGAGCCGCAGCTGCCCGCGCCCGCCGCCCGCTCCGGCCCGGGGGAGCCGCTGCGAGCGCGGCTGCCGAGGTGAGCACCCGGGGCCGGGGCAGCGCGGGTCGGGGGCCGGGGGGAGCGCCCCTCCATTCTCCGCAGGGCCGCTCCCGCCGCCGCTTCCCCGCTTCGCTTTCCATTCCCTTATTTCTCGCATCCCGACCCCCCTCGCCGCCGCCTCCGGGCGATGTTTTATTCATGGCCCGGCGGGCTTTGTGCGGAGCGGGCCGGGCGGGAGCGCCGGACCCGCGGCCGGGAAATGGCTGCGGGTGGGCGGCTCGGGGTCCCCCCCGGCCCGGCAGCGCCCGGGGGGCTCGGCTGCGGCTCCGCCGCCGGGGCAGCAGCGAACCCTTCGAGCCGCTCTCCGGCGGGTTTTATATGTGTAGCTGTATGTGGAGATCTGTATCTATTTATCTCTGTTCTTTTTCGATGTTCGGCAGCAGCGTATTGCAACACCGACCGCTTGTGCGCCGGGCGGCACTTACACCATCGCCGAGTTAACTGTAGATGTCAGACTGTGCTTGCTCTGGGGTGATGTCAGATTGGTAATAACGCGCAGAAATGGGAATTCGGTGCGGGCAGAGCGTGATGGAGACGGACAGACCCAGCTGGCGCGGCCGGTCCCGGCGGAGCCGCTCTGCTCCCCGGTGCAGGGCCTGCTGCGGGGGCACTGCCCCGACGCGGGCGGAGCGTGGGGGCACTGCGATAATTAGCGATTATTTGTGGGTAGCTGCGGACTCGGAGCAGCAGATATTTATGCCTGGAGCAGAGATACTTGGCTGATTTGCCTTAGAAAGGTATTCAGGCATGTTTTGGTTAGAGAGTCGGGCGATGCCTGTCTTGTCTGCCAGTTGTTCCATAAGGCAACCTCCTCGGGTATCAGTCCAGAGGAGGAATTCTGTTGTGTGCCGTGGAAAGCTGGCGGTGATCAATAGGCAGTGTAATGTTAGCTCCTGATACCGCCTCTCGATTTCTCCCGAGCTGATCATGGATCAGTGAACTAAAGCTGAGAGATGCTGAAACACGTCCCTCACCTTATTCAGTTCCCCGTTCTCTTGCCCTTCACTTTCCCTATGCCCTGGTTGGTTGGATTTCAATGGAAAAATTCTGGTTCTGAGCCTGTTCAAAGAAATCTGTGTGTTTTGATTTTGCTTGTTTAACTTGCTGTTTAATAATAGCTGTGAGGCTGAAGATCCCCGTGCCCAGGGGAGTGGGGGTGTTTGCCCTTCCGTACAAGTGAAGTTAACCGATACTGCTTGATGCTGTTTAACCTTGTATTATCTTAGGTGTCGTATGATGAGGCAGCTTGATTTGTTTAAGGCTTGGTGATGATGCGATGCAATGCAATAATAATTATAAATCTTTTAATTGTCTGAAGAATCGTTAAATACCCCTCTGTCTTGGGAGGTACTTCATGTGTGTTTGTTCCCAAGAGGCGCAGGCATGGATGAGCAGGGTTTGATATTAATCATCTTCATTTTGGGGTGGGAGGGTGGGAGCAGTTTGGCACAGTCACTTTAAGTTGTAATTTATGGGTATGATGTCATGTGCTAGATAAGCTTTCATAGGATCTGCGTGTAAATTATGGCCTTTGTTTATATACATGCAATTACATGTTTTGAAAATCCACGTTTGCTTGGGAGCCTGCGCCTGAGCCGTGAAAGAGATCCAGCAGAATGTGCTTCAGTTGCGCAGTGGAGCTCAGTGGTTGAGAACATTTTGCTTTGCCTTGTGCTCGCAGCCCGCTCCAGGTGCGAATGTGCTCTGTGGCATCCGCATGCTGCGATGTGCGTGGTGCTTGGCTGCCAAAGCCGTGGTCAGGCGCTTTGTTTATTTTCTTCTTTCTCCGTGATCGGGTTTGTTCTGTTTCTTAGAAGAAGCGGGGTGCTGAAATGACTGACTTCAACTAATGTGTGCCGGAGAGAGCAGCTTGGTTATTTCAGGCTGCTGTGGTTTGTTATGCAATCAGATTAACAAAGGTTGAAATGATCACTCAGCTTTGGGTAAACACGATCTATAGAGCAGCGTGGATTAGGGCAGCTGTTTACATCAGGCAGATCTGCTGCACTTGGCATGTTGCAAATATTGGATGGAAACACAATGAGTGGACACAGTAATGTACTAAATACATTTTTAGCAATCTCTTTGGGATTATGATGTACTTACTATCGATTGTCTGTGCTCCAGGAGCTTCTGCAGCGCCTTGGGTGCTGCCTGCATGCATGGGCAAACTTACTTTCGGCTTCATTTAGTTGACAATCCAAGGTCTCGTTGAACGTCATTGTGCACAGCCTGAGGTGCTGTGCAAGCTCTGGGCTACTGCAGTCCAGGGCTTGGGTCAAGCAAGATGACCAATGCTCAACTGGAAGCTTCCTAAATGAAACAAAAAATACAATTCAAGCCACGTTTGCTGAAGCTGGCAGCTCCTCAAGTGGTCCATTATTAGTTGGCCATTTCTTGTTGCTGTGGAGGTAGCATTGCTGCAGGAGAGGTTTTCAGGGCTTGTCTCCCTGAATCTGCTCAGCGAGGAGGTGATGATGCCCGGGCCGCGCCGCAAAGGTTGGCGCAGGCATCACTGCCATGCTGGAGGTGACACAGTCTCTCTTCTGCCAGGAGAGACGGGAGCTGAGAGGGGAAGGGGCAGGCTGGGATGTGGGGGAAGTGTGTTTGAGATCCACAGAGTCTAGAGGGAGGTGTTGGCCAGCATGGATGTCTCCATAGGTGTGTGCAGTGCCTTGCTGGGACCCCCGTCTGCAGCTGCGCTGAGGTGGGCTCGCCTGGGCTCTGCAGCTCTAGGAGTGCATCTTATTCTGAAAATACAGGACGTGATGGCATCAGGTGTTTGGGGGAAAGGAGGAAGAAGCAACACCTGCAGTCAGTTTTCCAGAGGCCTTCATTCTGGCGTGGGGCCTGAGCCTTTCAATCTTCCTCTCATTCAGGGAAGGGTAAGGGACCCTTGAGGGTGCTACTTTTCCATCCTCTAGCAAGGGATGGAACAGAACTACATTTTGAATACCTATTCAAAAATACTCTGGAAAGAGTTTATTATTATTGTTGTTTATTTATTTCCTTGCTGGCTGTGTTTAATTCTATATAAGCAGATATGTAATTGCAAAGGGATTTCACAGGCATTTGCAAATGGGGTGCTCTGTGTGCTGTATAACATTTGTGGTAAGTGTACACAAGCACATTTTGGGTACACTGGAATCTAAAGAGGTACTTCAGGGAATAGGTAGTATTATTAAGGCTGTGTTGTAGGATGTTCAGAGGAGGCAATATGGAATGTGATGTGCAATCAGTCATGTTAAGACTTTCTTTTACTGGTACAAGTTTACTTCTGCTCTGATTTGTTAACAGGTTGGTCTCTTGACATCTTCAATCTTGTGAATGAAGTAAGAGCAGTCATTCTGTGTCAGACTAGAGGTCTGTCTAGCTTGGTAGCTCTTTTGATGGGACCACTCCCAGGTGCATAGAAAAACTGGAACAGTGAAGTTCTCTTCCTGATAAAACCTTGTAGCAGTCACCACTCTAGGAGACCTTTGGGCTGGCAGTTCCAGGGAGGCTTATATAGTTAATAGCTGCTGATGGATTGTCTTCTCTAAAAAACGTCTTAATTAGTTTTGAAAAACTTCATGCCATTGCTGTTCAGAGCCTCCTGTGCTGGCGAACTTCTGCTATAATTGTCCAGTCTGAAAAGGATTTTTTTTTTCATTTTACTGTGTGCCATTTGAAAAGCTTGTGATTTTTATCTGAATTCTAGAAGAATATATTTCTTTTTAGATTTTTACACAGAAATGAACCATATGTGGGGTGCTAAGTGGTCTTAGAAGATACATGAAGATAACTGCTTTATATTTGCAGTGAGGTATAATCCCAGCACTGTTTACAGTCACCTTTCAAGCATAGGCACCATTATAGCTGTCATATTTAGGTGACTGCATGCAAAAAAAAGTTCAAATACAAGAAGTGATTTCTGCCACTGTGCATCCTGGACTTAGATTGGGGTGATTCTTGATTCAGAAACACTCAGATGACGAAAGAGATGCTGCAAGCCAAGGAGCAACTTCAGCAACGTTGTTGAAAGATTTACCAAAGTAAATCTTAGCAAGGAATCTGGTGCAACATTTTAGGGAACGAGTAAGAATGCGGAGAACAGAATTTAAAAGTTGTATTAAAGAGCTTGAAGTTATGTAATACAGATGCTAGTAAGTGCTGCGTGGTGCAGAAAAAGCAGTAACTCAGTCCCTGCACTATTCTATAGGCTGGCTTCCACCACGCCATCCCTGACCATTTCAGGAATAGATAGGTGGTAACAAAGTTGTGGTTTAAATTCCACTTTTTCTTTGTGTGACAGGGAAGCAGGATCCTTTGGCTGTGAATTGAGCTACAGTATTTGCTTTTGTGCTGGTGGTTCAGGAGTCTGGGTTACAGGAACCCTCTGGGTCACAGGCTTCTGGATACTGGTGGTAAAGTTGTGTTTGGTTTTTTAAAAGAAGCTCTTCAAAGGTTGGTAATTTATTATCAAAATCATACAATCAAAGAGTTCCTTCCTTAGCTGGAAGGAACCCACGAGGATCATTGAGTCCAACCCTGTCCCTGTACAGACACCCCAACAATCCCACCCTGTGCGTCCCTGAGAGCACTGTCCAAATGCTCCTGGAGCTCTGGCAGCCTTGGGGCTGTGCCCATTTCCTGGGGAGCCTGGGCAGTGCCCTTACTGTGACAGCTTCTGAAATCCTGTTGATAAAAGTGGGTAGAATTTTCATGTTTTTAAAGCAAATAGAAATCCTTCATCTTGTCATTGCTATTCCACCCTTAAGCCTGTAAACGTATGATTAAAGTGGGTGAAATTTCAACCTGATGGTTTACGGGTGGGATAATAGTAGAGACTGACCAGACAAACATTTTATTTTAAAAAGAGAGACTTACATAATGATGCTATACACAACAACAGTATATGGATATGGATAAGATCTCTGGAACAGTGTTAATCCAATAGCATCCCTTGCCTGCATGTCTGCTGCTGCTTGCTTCAAAGGAAAGTAATTCTGGAGTGAAGAGATGCCAGTGCCAAGTGATTTAAGTGGAGTATTGATCCAGTCTTGAGCAGACTTTAGGCAGGGCTCTGGGTTAGAAGTTTGGACGAACAGGTTTTTAAAACATTGTGAGCTCCTAATTTGTTATCTGAATAAGAAAAAACCATTCTTCTATTTTTTTGTGGAGCCCTCTCTTTCTCTTTGTGTTTTGGATTATTTACAGAGATTCATGTCTTAATGTGTGGCACGTGCTTAGGAAACCTGAGGCCCTATTTTGGAGAATAAATAAAATGAACCAGTGAAGATGTCTGAAAGCATCAGGATGGGATCAGAGGTTTTCCTCTTGCTGTGAAAGTGGCCTCAGTTTCTTCTCCTTCTGTCTCTGAATCTTTAAGAGAAAAGCAGAGACTTTATCTGTCAAGTTTGGAAAAAGATAAAGAGCAAGTTCACTTGAAATATGTATTTAATAGGGAAAATTTCCCAGGATCTATATGTACAGGTGGGCATTTTCCCAAAAGTATGTTAGGTGTTGAGGCCATAAAAATGTTGCTGCTAACCAAAATTCTAGCCCTGACTGTATCTATAAATACCATAGCCTCACCCCTTTGGCTCTGTGAAATTATATGTAGGTGGAATAATTTCATACATCAGGACATAAAAGGACCTTGGTGAACTTGTGCTATTATAACAAACAAGGAAAAGTTTATCTAGGTTGCCCAGTTTATTCACACAAAGACAGCTCTTTACTCGGGGAGGGGGAGGTACTTACTGCTTAGACTTTCCTCCCTAGGATTTTTATCTCATTCTGTCCCAAAATTTTATTAATAAAAGCAAAACAACTTTAATGTTTATGCTTTTAGGCAGACAGAGCTCTGCGTTTTGGAGTCATGGCTAATTAGATTTGTGGAGTCTGTGCAGTTTTGGATATTGGGCAGGGAGACTGTTTTTGCAGGAAGACACAGAGGAAGGAACACGTTGCTCGTGTTCCCTTTCTTACAGTGGGAGCAGCGTTTTCCATGCCCTGTGCACATTTGTGATGTTGGTGTGCTCTTCCTGGGGAAGCAGGCTTCTTGAAGTTCACCTTCGTGTTTGTAGCATTCCTTTAAAATTGCTATTCAGTAAAGCTCTGAGTAGCAGACATTTGCACTTCTCCAGTGGAAAACAGTCTGAGGGAAGAATCAGCTGGTAAACCAAAACAAATGCTGTCTTTCTAAGGGCTGTAAGCCCATTTCTGCTTCAGCTTTGAGGGATGACTAAGATGTTTCTCTGTTCTGGCAATATCCACTTTGGATCTTGCTGCTTCATTTCATCTACAGGCCTGCTCACCCCAGCTGCATCTTGAAGGGAGCACAGCTGACGTGCAGTAAATGCACTGACTGTGCAGGAGCTGCTCTTTTGTTAGCGATGGATGTGCCCGGCTGCAGGGCGCCCTCTGAGCTGGGTGTTTCAGGCTGTGGTTTGGGCTGTGAGCATGGCCAGCCATGTGATGCTGAAGGACAGGCTGCTGCTCCTCTCCTCCAGTGCCGCCGTGCCTCTTATGTGCGTGCAGTAGTTGTGGTCTGGTGGATGCCCAGAGGCTCAGCTTTCCCTTCCGAGCCTTCATTTTTGCAGGAATCTGAAATAGCAGAGCTGAAGCTGCTGAATAAGCCAGACTGAATCCAGGGGAGCAGATCTGGCTCTCCCCTTTCAGAAATGTGGAGAGGAGAAACTCCTGCGAGTACTTCAGGGAACTGTTTGATTAGTGGGTGAAAGGAAAGCCAGCCAGGGTTTTCTAATCCCATCTCTATTCTTTTTACCAGTCAAAAGTCTAATGGATATAATTGTTTTTTCCTATGATTTATGTTTTTAAATTACTCCTTAGCTTTCAGATGCGAGAGTCTATCAGCCAGGGCTACTGAAATTAAAATAAAACCTTGTGACGAACAAGCTCCTGAGATGATCTCTGTTTTCTAGTAAGAGGGAGCTGTATTCTTTCTGCTTTGGTCATGTTGGATAAGGTGTATCTTCGCGATTAAAAAGTCTTGATGCTTAATGGAGGAGGGGAGTGCTTCTTTCTTTTGTCTCCAGCATTGCAGCAGAGATGCTAATTAAGTACCAAACAAATTGGGTTTGGGCAAATTTGCCTCTGCCATGGCAGTGAAAATGTTTTGTTTGGGAGAGCTGTGCAAATTACACCCGCAGGCGTTCATGCAGAGATAAATCAGCCCCTGGCTGCCCCAAATCTTCCTGCTTCAGTCCGCAGAAATATGTCAGGGAAGCTTTGGGAATGGCAAAGAGTCAGTGAGCATGTTCTGGAGCAGATTGTGTACGGGCACAGCCTGAGCAAAGACGTCACAGTGAGGAGTGACTGCGATCCCAGCACAGAGGCTCTGTCAGTGGGACAGGCAGATCAGGGCAAGCAGCTCGAAATGTGGGGCTGCTCTGCTGGTCCTCCCCAGCGACAGGATTCTGAGCTGGATTTTCCTGTAGCTACTACCATTCTGCATCTTTGGCATTTTGGCAAGAGAAAGACTTGTTTTCTGAAAAGTCAAACCTTAAAACATGGAATAAGAGGCCTCAGGCTTAGTAACGACGTTTAGGAGAATAATAAATGCTCAGCCTTGTGAAGCTGCATTTAGTTGTACATTTATTTGGGGATTTTTTACAAGCATAATGGAAAATTATGCACTCGACTCTTCTCAGAGTTGCCATGGGATTCAGGGGACCTAATTTCCCTAAGACTATGAAAATCCCAGGCTTTGCCATGTAATTTTTGTTTGCCTTTACACTTCTGTGCTAGTCTCTGAGCCTTCTTTCATCCACAGCAAATGCTTGGGTGCTGCAACAGAAATAGTTTAAAAGCCAATGATTAGAGAGAAAAAGAGCTGGAGCTTCTTAGATGTCTGGGGACTGGAGGAAGTAGGATTAATCTGGCATTAAGGCAGAAATTTGTGAGAGGAGCTCGGCCAAGTGACTGGCTAGAGAGGGGGGATCCATGAAGTCAAAGTCACTTCTTCAGCTAAAGGGGGATCAGGCTGATATGTTTCTGACAGGGTGTTTTGCCTGGCCTCTCCCACAGACTCTGGGTAGCTGTCACACATTTTCTCTACAATTGTTTGGCATTCTGAGAGATCATGGCTTAAAAAAAGACTCTCAGAGTGAGCAGCTTTCCAGAAGGTCATTGGAAATTTAATGCTACAGTGTAATGAGGTTTGTGAGTTACCTGTAACAAATAACAGTGCTGACGTGTTGCTTTTCAATTATTAATTCTTGTACAGTAAGTTGTTGGCCATTAAGATGGGTTGTCTATGCAAAGCGGTTCCATAAAATGCAAATTATTAGCTTCTATGTGGGTCAGAAAACATTGCATACTCGGTGTAACTCTTCTAGTTAAATAGACTCCTTTGCGAAACAAATAATTTAAGCACTGGTTACTCTCAGCATTGTCAAAAACATACATGAGTTCTTGCTGAGTGTAAATAAAAGGGTTTCAGGTTTAAGTGATGACTGCAGGATTTGGCTTAAAAGCTATTTTTGGGCCACGGGCACAGCCCAAAGCCGGGGGATGTATGTGGCTGTGCTCCTGGAATGGCGTCAGGATGGAGGATGACTAAGTCACCCCTGCAACTTCCTCGTTGCTCCAGAAAGGTGGTGATTTATTGCAGCTCTGTGTCAGCAGCAAATCGCCGTCCACCCGCGCTGATTCAGCCGCCCAACTTAGCTGGGAGTCAGGGATGTGCCCCGGGTCCCTCCCAGCTCCTTCCCACCCAGCAGCTGCCGAGGGTGGAAACAGGGCCATCGCCCTTCCTGCCCCGTGTCCAAGCGCCAGCCAGGCCATGGGTGCTGCCCTCGTGGATACACGGGATTGGGATGGCGTTCCTGCCGAGTCAGGGAAGATCGGCTGGGCAGAGCCTCAGGGCATGGGGCTTCTGAAGGTGCTGAGGTTGAAGCAATAGCAAATGTGGCAGAATCAGCACATAGTGATGTTGCTGCTCAGTGAAAAATGGGTCCAACCCCATCCAGGCCCTGCCCTGGCTTTCCTTTGTGGGCAGAACAGGTTGGGCAGCAGCACAGGACTAGGGAGACTACACAAAACAAGGAGGAGTTCACTAAAGATGTTTGTTAAGTGTAACCTGTCCAGGGCTCCTATTTTTCTGGGGTGCGTGAGGACAGATTTCTCTGCTCTCATTGGGATGAGTAAGGCAAGTAGTTGTTTTACTGCTGCCTTTTCCCTCCTGCTTGCCATTCAAAGGAAAGCCCAAGGTGCAAACCCTCACCAGTCTAAAGACCTGATTTTGAAATAAAACACTTCATTTCAGGTACAGGAATGATCTGGCTATGATGGAGACTGATTACAATGCTTCCTCTTTTCTCTTCCACCCTGCTCTCCCAAGAGCTGCTGCTATCCTGGGAAGGCACATGAAGAACCCACTTGCTTGCTGTTGTCGTCACAGCCCTTATCTCTTTAGCGGAGAGTAAATAACCAGGATAATTGTGTTTCTGTATGCTTGTGCCCTAAGCCAAATGCAGAAGAAACAACTCTTTTCTGGGGCATTTTTGCATCATCCTGTGCTTTGAAGAGGCACAGACAGACGGTTGTTGGCCATAATCAGCATCAGCTGCTTCCCGAGGTATCGTCTCGCCAAGCAGGAGGCAAGTTTTGATGCAGTCCTGGTCAGAGACAGAGGTGGGAGGGAAGATCCCAGGTGAATTAACCATGCCATAACTATAAGGAAATTATCCCCCAAAATCTGTGGGCTTTCCTAGCGTGTGGGGGTCAGCTCTGCTTTTGATCTTGGTTGTGACTGAATATCCTCAGGAATAAAAATTGCAAATAAGAGTGGAGGCAGCCCTGAAGACTTCTGGATTTCTGTTTCATGGTTGCTGCCTGGTGAATGGCGCTGTCCGGTTTGCTGATGCATTCTTTTAATGGGTAAATTGGTGACCTCTCTGCTTTTTTAAGTGTTCAGTTTCCCATTCTTCTTTTCCTTGTCTGTAATTTTCCATTCCTTACCTGCTGCCATCTCCCCTGACGTGTCATGAACGTGCCTGAATTTTTGTGTTGAAATGGTTTTAGTGCTTTCAAAATACTAAGTGTGACTGGGTGTAAAAATGAAAGTAGCATGTGAGCTTCAGCCTGCTGCTTCAGTGCCAGTGAAATCAAACTCTCTGAGCTGGCATCGATATCCATAAGGTTTTTTCCAAGTGCAGACTAAGCTGAGATGCTGACTGTGAGAATGCTGACCAATGTTGAGGGAGAAAAACCCCAGCACCGGAGGAGTGCAGGGACCTTTCTGTATCATCAGACTGCGGGACTGGTTTTGGGCCTTGATTTAAATGTCAAAGGAATGATGGGAAGCAGAAGATGGGAATGACTTTGGCCCTTAAGGCAGAATATGCCTGTTGGTGGTAGGGGTTGGAAGCTGTCTCCAGTCTCCAATTCCTTGTTCCTACCTGGTCATTAGTCACCAGGTTGAGTAGGTTGAAGGATTTGAGGTGCTCTAGGACTAAATTTAAAACTGATGGAAATTACAGTGGGCTCAGGGGTAGTGCCTTAGACCTTCAGTTGTTTGTATTTACCTGGAAATGTAGGAGTATTGTGTGCATCTGTCTTTGGCAGTTCCCCAGTTTCTGTCCTGTGTGCTGCTTTGTTTTAAGGAATATTAGGGAAAAAAGAGAACAAGCGTGCACTGGTACAATGGTTTCAAAGCCTGTGATAAGGCGAAGAAAATGTACATGCTTCCAGATATTGCTGGAATAGGAGAAAAACAACATGGGGTAGGGAATGGTGCACTGGAATGGGAGCTGGGAGACCACAGCTCTTTTTTCCAGGGGTCTGTGGAGCTGCTAGGATGGGAGCTGCCCATCTAGGCTCTCTGTAGCCACAACAATGTCTTTGTGGTAAGACTCTGAGCTTGTTCTGTGCTTTGCTGTCACAAAAATAAGAACTGGTTCTCTTTTTTGCTTTTGAAGTAGGATGTTTTGGGGTGTTGTTTTTTTTTTTGTGTGTGTGTGTGTTGTTTTTTTAATCCAGAGTGAAATCTGGATTATTTTTCAAAATCCTTGGATCAACTTGAACCTCAGTAGCTTAATTCTGTTCTCATAAAAGATTTGCTTGTCAAATACTATTCTTAAGTTCAGAATTACGACAGAGTAATTCTCTGCTGTCTTGCTGTCTGTTAAAAGTACTAATGCTCAGAGTGCAGTCCTGGGGCTGGGGTGTGTGTCCCTATTTCCTGATGTTTTTTGAAGCTTCACCTCCGCAGGGCGAAGGCAGTGCTGATGGACTGCAGGGTTGTATTGCTAATAACTGTAAACAACAATTCTGACTCATTGGTCATGGAAAACAGAAGTACAGTCAAATACGGTGCCTGTGTTAATTTGTTTACAAATAGGAAAATGGGTGTAAATATCATTGCAGATGAGGTTTAGCACATGTCTTCTGATTGTCCTCTTTAGAAGGTGTATGGCTCCCCTGCACACGTGGCATTTGGTTTTCCCCCAGCTTCAGCTCCCCACCACTTTTCTACAGTCCCTACCTATCTCATGCAGACTGGACTCTTTAGGTACCTTCGGCTTAGCATGCGTTAAAAATTAACTTCTGGGAAGAAGTTCAGAGTAATTGTTGGCCAACCAATGCCCGGCAAAAGAGATACTCACAGATGTTCATAGCATGGCCTATGATGGAAGGCATCTTGAAGATTATATCATTCCAACCTCTGGAATGGCAGGAACACCTTCCACTAGACCAGGTTGCTCCAAGCCTCATCCAGCCTGGCCTTGGGTATTTCATGTTGGCTGACTCTTTATTTTGGGGTAAAGGCAGAGCCTGAGCATGTTGTGTCCCGGTTGTCACCATTCAGAGCTGGTGTCAATAACCAGAAAAATGACATGGAGAGTGGGAATATAATGTTTGTAAATGTAATAAATGAGGAGGTAGCAAGGTGGAGGGCTGAGATGGAATGTGAAGAGCTGATGGCAGGAGGCTGGAAATGTGAGCAAGAGAAACTGAGGCACAGCTTAGCAAAACCAAAAGGAGGCACTTACTGTTGGAAAGGAAATTGTGTAAGGGCACAGGTGTGCTTTGCCTTGCTGTCTCAAGGTGTGTTGTCGGAGGCAGAAATGATCAAATGCTTCTTTCTCCTGTCCTTCATATGGTGTGTGTTACGAATAAAAACTTTCTGAGTGAGTGCTCAGGGCCGGAGCTGATTTCTGTAGGCTGCCATGACTTGGTGTTGCTTTTCTTCATTGTGCACCCTTCTCTTCTAATGGGTGACATACAGTTGGGTTCAATCCAGACAGGCAATTAGTCACTCGAATCATGCTGAACAGCACCACTAGGTATGGGCAAGGCAGGAGAGGAAAGATTCAGTCAGGGTTTTTCTTCAATTCTGAAATATTAAAGATCAGCCAAAAAGCTTGTAACTATTCCAGTTGTGAACTGCAGTGATTCTGCTTAATGCGCTTTACTGATCTTCCTGTCATCTCTTCCAGGGGGAAATGTTAATATTCCAGTTAGGAGCAGTATTTCTTTTCATCTCTGGCTGCACCCCTTGTTTGTTCCCTAAATCTTCTCTCTTTCTACTACAAACCACTTAGATAATTGGTGTTAGAGCAAAATAATCACCACTTGCATTAGTTCCCTGACTCTCAGTGGTGCTGGTTTGTATTCTGGGATTTGATTGCAAGACACACAAGTGGATAAGTAAGTAAAAGGCAAAGCAACAGCAACAAGAAAATAAAAAAAAAGAAATTGTATTTTATAAAAATTCATTTTACTATGGCACCTTAACTGTAGCTAATCGAGTGTGTGTTTTTGGGGGAGAAGTGAGGGTATGGGTGAAGTTCAATGGATGAGCCTTCACTTGTAAAACTTGGGATGGGGTATGATTGAAGAAATCAGTCTCATTGTGGCATAGACACACTGTTGGGTAAGAGGGAGCACTAGCACTGGCTGTGGGAATACAGTGATTTGTGATTCCAGTAGCTTTGGCTGGTTAAAGGCCCTGCTCTGTAGATAGAGGCTTGTTGGTATTTCTGTTTTATGTCCCCACCCGTGCTCTGTGGTGTTGTAGTGATCTGCAAAAGCCAGAGCAGCACAAATTTCCATGCACTTTCATGTTGCCACTTGTGCTGGCACATGGGATGTTTTACAGGAGAGGTCCTGGCAGGACACCAAGGAACAAGAGCTGGCTTGTCAGCAGAGGTAATGGAGGGAAGGCACAGAGCTGGTGCAGCAGAGCCTCATGTCCAGGACAAAGAGCTCCAGTGCTGGTTTTGGGCAGGGAAGCTCATGTGTGTGGTATCTGCAAAGTCTTAGGCAACATAAAGTTGTTCCATGGGGGTCTTCTTTATTGGTTTAAAATTTTAAGGCGTTTCTAAAAACTCTTAAGAAATTCCTCCCTTAATTTTGCTTCCAAGTAAAAAGGATGTTCTTATGGAGTTTCCTCTCACCAGCACTAGCACCATTTCCCATTTCCTCTTCTTAAATTTCCCCTCACCACATTACCAGTTGTGTTATGTAGGTGCAGGGAAACCCTAGATGAGATCAGGTGTTGTTCTGGGAAGTGCAGTCATGCCTTTCAGCAAGGAGATTGGTATTCCAAAGTTCACAAGGTGGGGAAGAGGGAAGGAACAAGGAAATGGGCAGGAGAGCCCAGCAGCCGTGATGGTCAGTCCATGCTGACTTGCTGCGTTGCCCTTTAATTACTCCTTGAAGAGAAAATAGTTGCCCCTGGACTTGAGTTGGGGTAGAGAGAGTGTTACTACATGATGGTTTCTGTATTCCTACACCATTTCCAGTGTATCTGCTTTTGGTTTCTCTTGGATGCAGGATGAAATGGACTTCATAGACCAGATGTAGCAGTTGGGAATAACTGCATTGCCAGCTCATCTTGAAAGTCTTGGGTGGGCTTGTGGGGTCTGTGTAGGATGGCTGGGGGCGTTGGGGAATTCCACTGAAGGCTTCCTGAAGAAGGAATTACTTCTTTCTGTGTTTCTGTACATCCCCAGCTGAGCTTTTGGGATAACAACAGTTTGGGAAAGCAAAGGAACAGAATGAAAGTTTGCCATCAAATTTGAAAACAAAAAAAGACCTGTTTCTTCCATGGATATAAGAGCAGAGGGATGGAAAGGTGGAGCTTTCTTTTGCCTCTGCTGTGCTACTTGTCCTTTGCTTTCCTCTCTGTGAAATGGTATAAAAATGCCACCCACCTCAGCACAGGGGAATGAAGATGTAAAGTGCTTTCCCCTGTGCTGAAAATTCATGAAAAGGAGCAACTGTTCTGTTGGGTTTGGGGTGGGGGTTGCCTGTCTTTCATTTCTTTTACATTGTTTTCTCATCTTCCTCTCGATGCTGAAGGAAGTGCTGATATTCCTGCAGTCTCCGGGGAATGATGGATTATCATCTGTTAAGGGACTGACAGTCTAATTGAAATGGTGAATTTTGAGCATGCTGTGAGTGCACTTGTTCCTTGTGTGGTGTTACTCAATGTCTGTGGTGTACGAATGTTTGCTAGTGACAAAACTTATTTTCATGTTTATAGACGTAATGATTTGTTTTGGTAAACCCCCCTTATTTTTAGTCTCTTTGAAGCCAGTAGAAGAATTAATTTACTTTTAGAATTGGTCACTTTTTTAAAGATTGCATTTTTTTCCTCCAAAGCCTGCAAGTACCATTTTTCCTCATGTTTTCTGCCTACTCAACTATGCACAGGCAATCAGAATGTTTTCACTCCTCCTATAACTTATATGGTATATGAGCAGTTTATTCTGTTCTCCATCAGATTGCTGCCTTAGCTGAGAGGACAGTATAAAATGACTGAAGTGTTTGGGCAGTGACTCTAGGAATAAGGGGTTTGCCTTGTCCAGTCTCCTGAAGTGCCTCTGTGCAGATGTGGGAGCAGGGATGGTAGGAAGACACCTGTTCCTCCAATGGATCTCTAGTCAAAGGTGCAAGTGTCCATAACTGGAGGTATATTTGTGACATTGATAATAATTATCGTAGCTTTTAAGTAAAATCGTAGAGTCATTAAAAGTTTAAAAAGATCTCTAAGACCTAGTCCTGCTGTTCCTTCAGCACTGCCAAGCCCACCTCTAACCCATGTCCCCAAGTGCCACATCTACACATCTTGTGAATCCCCTCAGGGATGGTGACTCCATCCCTGCCCTGGGCAGCCTGTTCTAGTGCCCGACTGCCCTTTGAATGAAGAAATTTTCCCTAATATTCAATCCAGTATTCTCAATCTAAACCTTCCCTGGCCCAGCCTGAGGCCATTCCCTTTCATCCTGTTGCTGTTCCCTGGGAGCGGAGCCTGACCCCCACCCATCTGCATCCTCCTGTCAGGGAGCTGTGCAGAGCCAGAATGTAATAATGATGAATAAGAAATCAATAAGGATAAATAAGAAGGTAATAGGGATAAATAAGTAGCAGGACTCATGCAGAGACAATAGGGCAGGTTGCAGCATAGGACAGCTGTCCAGGTAAGCACTCAGTGTCCCCTGATGACCCTGAGATTAGCTTTGGTTACAGACAGGAACATTATCTGTGATTCTGGGCTTGGTACCTGTTGCATGTTCTGAGTTAATTAGTGATTTGTGTGCAAATTGAATTGGATGACAGTAATTACTGTGGTGCCTGTGCTGAAGGAGAGTGTCCAGGCCTGTCAGGAGTTCGGGAGGGCGGGTGGATGTCATGCAGACAGATCATGGCAGCAGGAAGCACTGGGTTTAAGTTGAATTTTCTGCTTGGCACCAAGGCCTCACTTAGCCCTACCTTTCCCTCTCCCCCAATTTTACACGTGTTAGTTAATTTGCTTTAGGCCAAAAGATGTTGCTGCTGAACTTGCTACAAGTGGAAGCCAATCTAAGTAAACCACGTTGTAGCACTGTGCATATTCAGGCACTTTGTCTGAGGTGATTGTCAGAAATGCAACACAACAGCAGTAGCAAATGTGCTGGAGCTTTGTCTGGAGCTGCGGAAATCTGTCCTGGCTGTGGGTTTGGTGCCAGCAGCCACCCCACTCTTGGTGGCTTTCCATTCTCCTTTGCCTGCTTTGTGAGGAAGGAAGCAAACTTGAAGCAGGAGGAGAAGGTAAGTGGAGACTGAAATTAATATTAAGCACTTCTAGTTTAATTTCACTGACAAATTTGCTGCTTGATTTCTGTGGGAGGAGCGTTTGCCAGTACCGTGCCAAATTCTCTCAAAAAGGAGCTAGAGAATGTTAAGCAGAAACCCCACAGCATTTCACAGGAGTTTATTCTGTTGTTTCAGTAGTGACTCATCTCCAGAATGATCCATCCTCTATGCTATATATATGTGGGGATAAAAAAACCACTGACAAAGGTCTCAGAGCCATCTCAGAGCTATACAAAATGCAGTGTCCTGTTCAATTATTAGTTAAAGCATCGAGTGTCTCAAGCCCTTAGGCAATTTTGAGAGTTATCCTGGCAAAAGATGTTTGCAGTCAAACCTGGTTCACTTTTTGTTAAAAATCCTGAATTTTTCTTAGAGTGTGGAATGAGACAGAAGTGGTAGGTATAGACAGAAGAAGAAGTGCTAGGTATGATTCTCTGAATGGACAGAACTGTTGGTTTTGGAACCTCAGGGACTGTTAGAACATCGCTTTTTCCTTTTCTGAATGTGTCTGACTGTCATTGACCCCATCAACAGCCACATCATAAACCCTTGGCATTAACAAAAGTACAAGTGAAATATTCAAACCTTGGAATGTTCAAACCTATCTGGAGCTGCTCTACCAGCTACTGGAGGAGGACTGGGAGCAGTATTGATCTTACCTGACTCATCTCCCTGAAAACACGGCTCCTCTGGGCATCCCTAACAGCCTAAAAATTTGCCATGCAAAAGTAGAAACCTCCACTAATCCTGGGGATCAAAGAGAAACTTAAAGCTTTGGGGATTTGGCTATGCTTGGAATGGTGTTCCAACAGAATTTTATGTATGTTAGATGCCTCTACTTATGGCTTTTTTTAATGGCATTTGGAAAAACAGTACCTGACATTTATCCTTCAAAATGGAGATATGCTGCATTTAAAGTCTGAGGGCTTTATACAAATCATATAATTAGTACTTGGACTAAAAGATCAAGAAAAATTTGTTGGTTTTTTTACTGTTTAAGTGCAGATATAATTTTTAAGAAAAAGCTGGCTATCTGCCAAGAAAAAAGCTTGTAGCAGAAATTTTTCAGGGGAAAAGCATCATGTCCTATTCAGTTTGTAAGATCCTGAGTATTCCTGAATGCAAGCAAAGAGTTGGGGAGCATCAGTTAAAGGTTTCAATGCTATTGCAATGCAAATAGTAAACCATTACAAAAAGAAATTTTAGCAGACTCAGTAAAATGCATTTTAACATAGCATCTTAAAAAATTATACCTGCCAGGCATCATGATAGCACAGCTCGTTCACTGTGCTTCATGAATAA
This sequence comes from Acrocephalus scirpaceus scirpaceus, assembly GCA_910950805.1. NCBI lineage: Eukaryota > Metazoa > Chordata > Aves > Passeriformes > Sylviidae > Acrocephalus > Acrocephalus scirpaceus. The sequence continues at coordinate 24,720,688 of OU383779.1, forward strand.
TTTCTCATGAGCCAAAAGGTACGAGATTATATAGTCAACAGTTGCCATGAATGTAATGACCAAAAGGGTGATCACTGCTGACAGGTAAGGGGCAACCTCTTAATGCAATAAAAAAGCACTTTTACATGAGATAACAACGATTTTAGAGCTGAGGTAGTAAGCTGTCATTCTACAAAGATTACTAACCTGCCCTGTATACACATACAGTTGTACATGAGGCATACAAGCATTTTTCAGTACATTATCCACTTGTTAAAATAATTCATATTTCGGGAAAAAAGCCAAAACAAAACCAGCTCCCCTCTCCTTTACCAAACAGCCTTAACTTCAACTGCAGAGCCAGAGGCATTCAAGTATTAACATTCTAGCATTTAACAGCTAGATAGACTAGAGAATAAAAGCTCTGTGCAGACAGTGATAATTGAAATAGCAAATTTAACATCTTCTCAGATTCCTGGAGCCACCTTCAAATCTGGGGCAGGAGTCCATTCAGGATCTGCCACAGCAGCATTTGGATTCCAGGCACAAGCCAGAGGTGCTCGCTGCCAACACGAACAGGGTTTGGGGAACAAAGCCCAGGGGCAAAATGCTAATAACTTTCTAACTTGCTTTAAAAAAAGAAAAAAAACCAAAACATTTTGGTGTTCAGTATTTCCTGTATCCCAAATGCTCAGAGAAGCAAAAGCAAGAATAGAAGAAAAAGTTCAGTGGAAAAGGTGCTTCCCAGTGCCTTGAGAGGCTACAGGAGAGCTGGAGAGGGGCTTTGGGCCTGACCAAGGATCACCTTCATTTTTGGCCTCATCCAAAACAGTGAATCCATATCCAAAAAATTCAAATAGTCACACACCCTGTTCAACATCCCCTCTCAACACGACATCCCACAGGGCTTCCCTCCTGATGCAAGTGGTTTAGTTCTTACAAGTCAACCAACATGCTCACTGGAGTGGCATTCCCTCAGGAAAACATTCAAATGAGCTCCTCTATTAAATTACAAAACAGATCTGCCTGCAGTTGTTAAACATGCACTTGAGTTTCTCTTACAACAGGGCATCCTTCAGTATTTAGCAGGAGCATGTTCCCGTACTACTCAATTATTTTCTTGCTGAAGAAACATCAGACCTCTGAAATGAGGGTTAACTGTTTTTGATATGCAAACACCATGTATGGAGATACTGAGAACACCACTCATATCATTAATGACAATATTGCATTTATATGTAATCTACCTGCATGAAATCAAATGAAAAAAATTGGCTGCAGGCTGCAAAAGCAAGTTTAAAAATGGATACCATTATCATTCAGCAACATTAAAATCCAAGGGAGGAGAAAACCCCACCAGTCTTAACTCTGTGGTCTGCCTTTTATGAACTTAAGATCTACAGAAGGATTTTATTGCAGGGTACTCCCGTTGATAAATCACAATAATAATCCAGAATCCTGATGGATCTGGATTAGAGGAAGGTTTCTGCATCCTTGGCAGGAATTTTTCTCTAGAAACACAAGACAGCTCTGACCAAGACCTTTTCCATGGCTGTGAAGATGCCTTCCCTGCAGAGAGGTGGGGAAACACCTTGTTGGATCCCTTACCAATTCTTCACTCCAAATATATATATATATATATATAACAAATGAGTTCAGTTTGATGAGCTGTGACTCCAGGTGAAGATGCAGAGATGCACATCCAGGTCACAATGACACATTTATCACTCTGCACTGGGAAGCCTTAATACCAGAATAGCTGGGAACATGGATTCATGCCCCAAGCATCCTGACCCTGGTATAAACAAGAATGGTTACCACAAACTATCTATACTGCACAGCTGGAGCCAGGACCCTCAAAGGCACCAAGGAACAGGAAAACTGCACCCAAGGCTGTGACAGAGCAAGGCAGGACAGACCAGGGAAAACATGCAGCAACAGAGATATCTGCTCTACCATGGGTTAGGAAGAAAAAGGCCATGTAATGTTCACAGAGCACAATATAAACATAGTCAGGAAAAATAAAAAATTGTGTTGTTTCCAATCAATTGAAAATAAGTCAATAAAGGAAATTATCACTGCTGCGGTAGGATTCCAGCCCCAAAAGCCAATAAAATCTTCCCCTTTCATGTGCATGTGTTTCCTTTATACATAAAGAAAGGAAGACAATTCCATTAAATGAGAAAATAAATTGATACTGTTCTCGGTATCAGGCTTTGTTTTCAGCCACTCACACCCCCCAAATTCTTGTATATTGTACAACAGGAATGCACTGGCAATAAGGCATTTAATTTCAATCCTGTGGACAGGGATCAGAGAAGCTGTGCCAGGCAGCTTCTCAGTGAGACCCGAAATGGAAGGAGCTCTTTCCCAAGGCTCTCTGCAGATGTGCAGTTCAGGCTGCTCCATCCCGCAGCACCAAGAGGACCAGTACTCACATAGTTATTCACAAGGAGCTCTGTGCAGTTCTTCTGCCATTTAATGCTCTCAAGGCTGCATCCACACACCTCAGCAGAAACAGGAGCTCCAGTGTTCCCTTAATTCTTGTACTTGAAAGGAAGTGTTTCAGATGATAGCAGAAGAGACGAGACTGATAATGGGAAGCAAAAATTTGGTGGGGAATAATTCAAATGTGAAACTGTTAATTAAATATGCAAAATACTTCCAGAAGCACAAAGGATAGGAAAAAAAAAACAAAACAAAACCAAATGCTGTATCTACTGTAAACAAGTATGAACACAGAGAATACATGTATCTACCTTCCAAACTGGGATTTGACTTTCTAATCTCTTGTCTACAGATTTCAGATTTGCTTCTTTTTTAAACACGTTCTGTGAAGGATGTCTCTGCAAGATTAAGACAAGAAGTAAATATTTCAGCATTTAGAAAAGAAACAGGAAAAACTGTTTGTTGTTCAAGATTTCTTGAATTCCTCAGAACACAGCAAACAGCTTCTGCTCCTGTTTAACATAAAGGGTTTACCAATATGTAAGTAAACAGTGTCCCTTGTTACCAAACAGGCAGCAGAGAGCTGTGACAAGCTCAGAACAATTCTAGGCACAATTGACAGGGCTGCAGATAAGAAGGGAGAAGTTGAACGATTTAATGCAGCTTATGGAGGAGAGGAAAGAGAGCTGCATGCAATTTCATTATTACTTCCATTTCTGTAGTACATAGAATCAGCATGAGAAAGAATTCCACTGTGCTGGACACTGAAAACATGGAGCAAGAACAGGCTCCCCCAAAAAGCCTGTGATTAAAGCATAAAACAGAATATAAACAAACACTAGCACAAGGTCACACAGAAGACAATTTGCAATTCCTACTCAAACTAATTTTACTTCTATATACACAAAACCATCAAACTGGGTTTAACAATGAACATTATAACTACTATCATCCAGTTCCTATAAAATGCTGCTTGTTCCAGCCACCAGGCTGAGTTTTGAGAACATGGTGGGAACCACACAGAAGATGGAGGGTACCACAATTCCCATCTTACATTGGTGCAAAGAGACATCTAAACATAATTGCAGTGGATTCCAGATTAAAATAGATGAGCCCTCAGCCCGCGAACACAATGAATCACCCTCAGTTTAAAGGATGGTGTCCTGGTTTAGGCTGGGAGAGAGTTAATTTTCTCCCCAGTAGCTGGTAATGTACTGAGGTTTGGATTCAGCCTGAGAATAATGTTGATGTTTCAGTTGTAGCTGAGCAGAGCTCACCCCAAGTCAAGGACTCTGCAGTGTCCCAGGCCCTGCCAGCAAGGAGCTGCCCCAGCAGCTGGGATGGAGCATGGCCAGGACAGCTGACCCCTGGGCACGGGGATATTCCACACCAGGGGATGTGGTGCCCAGTGTGAGAACTGGGGCAGTTGGGCAAGGGGGCCGATGGCTGCTGGGCATCAGTGGGTGGGTGCTGAGGGACTGCACTGGGATCATTCATCTGTCTGGATTGTACTCCCTTCTTTAATGGTCTCCCTTTTCACTATAATAATAACTAAAATAATACTAATAATATCATTATTGCTTAATTCAATATTAAACAGTTCTTACCTCTACCCACGGGTTTTACCTTTTTCTGATTCTTCTCCCATTCCTCCAACATCTGTTAAACCATGCCAGATGGTTTCTAGGAGGTGATCTAGTCAGCTGAGGTCTCTGCAGCAAGCCTCTAGCATCAGCTAAAACATTCCATGCTCATAAACCAATGCTCAGGACATTGCTGGGCTCCTGACAAGAGCAGTTTTCTGGGAAAAGGGGAGAAAGCCTTTTGGGGGCAGTTTTATGGGGAAAAGGGAGATGCAGATAGACGAGGATGAACCTTGTATATACAAACTGACAAGGAGAGACACGCAGTGATTGATGCTGTACATAATAAACACAACTGGGAAGAGTCTAGACAGGCTTTCAGTGTGTAAATATCAAATTATATGAAACACGCTGGAGGGACTTGAGGCAACCTCTAATTTTAAAGTTCTGCCTGAAATTTAAGAGAAAGGCAGCAATACCCTCCCTGGCTCCTTGCCTAAGCAGATTCTGCTGATTTGCTTAACCAGACAAATCACATAAACCTTGTGGTTTATACACACCTTTACAAGTTTATTTTCAATGAGTAAATTGAGAAAACCTATAGGTCTGGGTTTTTTTCCCTGGAAGAAAAAGTGGGTGAGGGAGAAGAGTCCCCTTTCCCTTCATCCTTCCCCTTAATTCCTCTTCATTTTCACAGTGAGCTACAAAATTGAATTTTGCCCAGCACTGCCACTGTCCTGCCCAATGCTCATCACAGGGTGGATTCTGTTTTCCCTTTGAGAAACAACTTGAAAATATTTTCCCACTGCGTTCTTCCCAAACACTTTGCCTAAATTATTAAAAGGCAATGTTAACTGCTCCTGCCACAACCCTTGTGCTGTGTAAGTGCTTCCCACAAAACACATCTGAACCATCAATCCTTTATCAACTCTCCAATTTCAGAAATGTATCAGTCCTGCAGTTAAAACTCCTCACATGCTTTTGTGATGGGTAGCAAAACCAGAAGTCAGTGGTACACTACATAACCTGCTAAGTAAAGTCAAATGAAAGATTTGGGGGGTCTGAAAAGGGGGTTTGATCTTTCACTCAATAAATAAATAAGTGACCCACAAGATGAATGCTGCTCACCCTGAACACAAGGAGGAGAACTCCAGAGGAATGACCAGGACTGTGTAAAAAAAAAGTCAAGTTCAAAGAGCAACAGATCATTCCTTTTGGGACCAAAGATAAATCACTGGGTTTTTGTTGGATGCAAAGCCGTCAGGTGTAACTCACCTGTCTCACACCAGCTACATGTCAATAATATCTACCGTGGAGCATCACATAATGTGGAAGAAATTGGATCCTCCCCAGACAACCTGCTCTTTATGTTGATTCCTTCTGAAAATTCAATTTTTTCTCTCTTCTCTTTACTCTTTATCCTTCTTAAGAGAAAAGCTGGTCAAGGAAGGTTTTAGCAGACCCATCTCAAAATGCTGAAATTGCTTCAAAGATTCCCTGATGGAGAAATACCAGCACAGTAGTGAGTTTTTAACAGAAAACCTGAATCCCATGAGGAAAGTCAGTACTTTAAGCAATTTAATACTTCCCATCTCCTTATCAGACTAGTACTGATTTTCTTTTCAGTCAGAGCACTTCAAACACACACATACTTCAACCACAACAAGCTTGAGGGCTCAAGGTTACACATATGCCAAGAAGGGTCTGGTGAAAGACAACCAAAACTACCAACAATCTTTTGGTCCAGCAGTAAAGTGACTAGTTTGCTACAAATACTTCCATAGTGGGCCAAAAGCAGCATTGTGTGTTTATTTTATTAACAGCAAGTTCACTTATCTTAAGTATGCCTGACATCACCACTGCTCCACATCAGATGCCACTCTCCAACTCTGTCTCCTCCTCTCCTCCAGGCTTCCAGTAAAATTAGACCTTGCATTAAACTTCCAGTAAAATAATTACAGTTGGCAGGTATTTTTCAACACTGATTTGGAAGCCAAAAAACCGAAGCAAAACAAAACAAAATCAAGTCAAGCGTTACCCAACTTTTCTCAGAAATAGCTTGTTCTGTAGATCAAATGCTGTCACTGTTGGATGGTTTTGCTCTCTGCTGTTTCACGTGCTCTATGAACTTCACAAAAGCACTGGCTGTATACCTTTCACAATTTTCCTACGATAAAATAGGGGAAAATGTCTCAAGGCCTTCAAAACAACAACAAAAAATTATGACAGAGAGAAAAAGTCCTCCTGAAACACAATGGACATTTTATTGTGGAGAAAACAATGAAAATAAAAAGGAAAGAAAGAAGGAGCTAGAGTCCTTCATACAATTTCTATGCAGCATCCATCACCACCATCACTTTCTTCTGCATGCAGATTATCATCTAACAAGCCCTTTAGATAATTCAGTCCATAAATATACTGTGTAGGTGTTTGTTAAGACACTAATGCCAGCATTCAGGCACTACAACGGGTATGCTTTCTACTTTATTGCATTAAAGATTGTTAGAAGAAGTCACAGAAAAATGTGACAGGAAAGAGAACTCCATTTTCAGAAATATTTTAAGTCAGTTCACCTCCATTTATTTTTCACTATCATCAAGGCTGTCGTTAGAGCTGTTTCCTCCTGGCATAACTCAACACTCCCTTGATTCCCACACTTTATCATTCCCCTTTCCTGTTTTTGTACTCACTGCTCCCTTTTGAGGATCCTGAGTAGGGGCAGGAAGAAAATTGAGACAAGAGCCCTCAGCTTTCTGAACAGCAACCTCAGGAAGCAAGGCATTTAAAAAACACACTGGAATGCTGATCTTTAGTTTTCAGGTCATTTAGCCAAAACTTTTTCAACACTAGCCCCATGTCACAGGCTTGGAGCAGAGGCTTTCTGAAAAAGACAAAGTTCTTCTTCACCTTGGGTGAAACATTTTCAGTCTTTTTGGGTAATATAAGACAAGACATGGTGAATGTTTAAGTTCTGGTGGAATGATTCTCTTGCCCATGCAATAATAACCACATAATAACTCATGCTGGGATAGGTGTGGTTGGTCTCACCTGTGAGGGTGTTTCTAGAACAGGCTGATCATGAGGAAAGCTACAGTGAGAAAGGCTGCAGAGACCACCAGTAGGGGATTTTCAGGTGCAAGGAGAAAGCTCAGAGGTGAAATAATAAAGAGATATTTGTGGTATTTAGAAGAAGATAGATGTTCTGTAGACCAGCAACATCTCATCAGTAAAAGAAGGACTGATTTGTATCATCCATTTGCAGTCTAAAATTAGTATTTACAGTATAAATACTGTAATGTGCTTGTAGCATCTCTCCTGGTGCGAATCCCAAGCAATGCAGGAATCCTGTTTAGTGGAGTCAGGGTTCAGGTGTCTGGGTGAACTGTGGCTTCTCTCAGGCTAGAATGTTATAAATTTAAACCTTAACAATAAAACAGCATCAGGCTAAAGAAGTGGTCAGATAAAGAATGGGAACTGTCTCAAAGGATTATCGAAAACGTCATGTGGTGTTGTCATAAGTCCTTCAAGACCTTCAGAAGCAGTGTGGATATAGTCAACTGTGGCAGGTTGTGATGCCAGGCTGACTCTTTTCTCCTGGGGTGACTGTGTGAGGGATAAGCCAGGTAGGTTTGGTTACACAGGAATTTTAATTTGGCCTCATTCAATGGTACTGTCACTCTTCATCTTTACTGCTCACCCCAAATCAGCATCCTTTGTCAGACCCTCACTGGTGGTGTACCTGGTGAAACGAAACAAGTTCCTTTGACAGCTGTGGTTGTTAAAACCCAATTTTGTAAATAATTCACCTCTACCAGGGCCTTACAGCCTGAGCAGCTGCAGGTACGAATTGAGGAGGCCCTTGGTGAATATTTCATCATTTTTCGGAAGAGCTGTTTTTGGCAGGGACTAAAGCAAAGGAATTCAGCGTTGTTAAATATGTGCACTCAGAGACAAAAATTTTTGGGTGTAGAGAGAGGTCATGTGAGAGCATCCTGTCAAACTCCCAAGTGTGCTTTTGTTATCTAAAGCAAGAAAACAAGATTCTGCTGAGCAGATGAGAGTAAAAATTAAAGCAGGAGTAAAACTGAATAAGCAGGAGACTTTTAATAACTTTTTTAATGATTTAAAGTTGTACCATTCTCCTGCTGTTTTGATAGAATTATCTGTTTCTTGGTTGGTCTTCTGCAGGGGATAGGATGGATCATGCTTATGAATGGCATGAGCAATTTTTAAAATTTATTTTATTTTTCATGTGTGCGGTTTCCCATCACCATAGTGTGAAGCTTGAACAATAGAAGCCTACAATTAAAAAAGAATATTATTAGTATCTGAAGGTTTCTGACGCTGTACTTTACTGTAGGTTTGTCAGCGTTTATACTTTGTCCTTGTCTCCTGCTTTAAAGTTTTTAGTAGTGTACAGCATGTAAAGCTTTGTTTTGCATAATAAGAATTTGTCAGTGCGTAACAAATGCATTGTTTTTACTGAAAAACCCTAAACCCACCCCGAACAAAACAATTTCCAAGTGATATACTTTCAAAGCAGATACCAAACTGATGCTCCTGGAGAGCTGTGTTTTAATTAAAACCTGTATTATTATTTGTTGCAACCAAAGATGTTTGCTCTGTTGCAAGACACTTCCCTTTGGTGTGTGCTCAGCCAGACATGGGAAGTCTTAACAGTCCTTTATATTTGTCATCTTATGTTTGGAAAGACATGGAGAGCAGAACCCCAGTGGGGTGCTGCCATTTCTTTGCTTGGCATCTGGAATTGTGCTGTGATTTCACGGCTTATTCTTAACCTGAACCATCAGAACACAACTCAGCAGAGGCTGCTGGCTGTTGCTTGGCATCGAGGAGAAATTACGTAAATCTGAAGGCTGGGGCTGTTTCTGTCAGGAATGAAGTTTCCCGGGATTACTGAAAATTCATCTGGAGTGGTTGCGAGTGCCTCATCTTGGGGAGCTTGACATGCATGTGCTTCAAGGGTTAGGGGCCTTTCCTTCCCCAGCCCATATCCTTCCTCTCCTGCAGTTCTTCCCAGCTTCTTGGAGAAGCCACAGAATATACTGCTTTAATTTAGACGTTCTATACAGTGTTGTTTTTTAGAGGGGGAGATTTCATTTGGATTAATATTATTATTAATCAAGACCACTCGAGGTTTAGGTTAAAGGCAATAAATAAATGCAGCTTTTACAATCATGGCAAGTATTTGCAACGGTTTTGGAAAATATTTTAAAAACTAGTGTTGGGATAATTAACCGGAAAGTAGTTTTAAAGCTTGCCTTGCAGCCCCTCTGGAAAGCAATTTGGATATTTAAGAGGATGGGAGATGTTTTCTGTCCTGGAAACCAGTTGGCAGAAGCTCTAGCACAAAGTGCTCTTAAATCTGTTTGAGCTGAGAGAGCCTGGCACCACGGGAGGAGGGGGAGGTAAGGACTGGCATTTTTAGGAATCCTGGTTTTGAAATGTGTGTATTGGTGCCTTCTAGATGCTTTGTTTGGCTTTATAGGATATACATAAATATATTTATATATATATATGTGTGTGTATATATGTCCTTTTTACATGTCTGTACGGGCGGACACGCCTTTGTGACCTTTACATGCCAGAGGGGAAGATGTAGGGGAGAACAGGAACACCTATTCAGAGGTACCCACAGCTTCTGCTCTCTTGCTCATTCATGACTTGTCCTAGATTTGCCTCATTTACCTTGGGGAGTTGGAAGATACAAATTTTGCTCTCTGAACCAAGAGGGTATATAGAGGAGCTGAAGGTGGCTGGGCTTTTCCCTCTAGCCAGCAGTCATTTGTTGGAATCATCTAATGAACCTTCATGAAGTGTCTAAGGAGAGAAAAAAAAAAAGAAATAGCTCATTTACGGTTTTACTCCAGAGGTTTGCTAGGCTAAAAAAGCAGTCTGAAATACTCCTTGAAAAAAGGAAATTCAAGTAACTCTTACTGTGAGATGAGTGAAAATGTATGGACTCGGTGTGTGGGACCAACAGGAAATGATCCAAGTGGGAAGAGTGCATTGCCCTCAGTCTGGGGAAGTGGGAGGGAAATGTGCCAGTCAGGATTGTTTTTCAGCTCTCCTTGCTCTGCTATTTTGACTGAGCCTCCTCGTACAAAATACGAGGCTTCTTTACAGGGAAAACATCCATTGACAGGGCAGCTCATGGAATGGTATGCTTTGGTTGAGTTGAAGACTTAATGAAGGGCTGTTGGCAAGGAGCTGTCTGGGAGCATAAGCTGACTGTGATGCTGCTCAGGAATACAAATGCTTCCCTCCTAGGGAATGCATCAAGGCCTGCATATGGAGTCTCTCATGCTGAGCATGAAAATTTAATCTGGGTCAACAACATCCCCTGGTTGGTAGAAATTAGGGAAGAGGAGCTGCAGCTCATGGGTCTGCTAATAGTTTCCAGCAGCGAGGGGCTTTCACCGGAGATTGTATGAGACAGGCATAATCTGCAAGAGCTGCCTGGCATGTTATGATGCCACATCATGACACCTCTCCAGAGTGTTTATTGTGACTAGAACTTGCTGTGAAATGGTGCTGTGCCTTCAAGAGGGCTTTTTAGAATTTGTGAGAGATCTACTGAATTACAGTCTATCAGGGTGAAGCCTTCTGCTGGTGAGACCAGTTGACTGTTGATGTACATAAACAAAGTTTGTGTGAGGTGATTGTGAGATATAATCCTGATCACCAAAATAAAATGTGAGTATCTGTTACAGCTCATCTTGCTATACAAATCATTACAAATATTTTGATGTTGTTTTTAAAAGTATTTTAACTCAGTATTCAAAATAGCCTATGCTAAATTACGAAATGAAGGCAAGAAATAAAATATCACAGTGCTGATAGAGCTTTATGTATTGTTTTTTGTCAGGTTTTCACTGAGTTTTCTGAATTGCAATGAAACATTGTCATTGAGTTGTCTACGGTAAAGCCTGCATCACGTTATTCCTTCTAATCTGTGTTACCTTGTGCTTGTCAAGATACGTTTATTTCAAGTTCAGGCAGCTTAATTGTCTGGCTATTCTCTGGCCCTTTAGGATGTTACCATTTTCTCTAGTCTTGATGAATTTGCAGTTTAGTACCACCCATCACGTGCAGCTCTTCCTTGACCACTCCTTGGAGGAAATGTGTCTTAGCCCATATCAGTATTCAAGGATGAATGCTGGTGTGGGGTTTAGGGGTGGTTTTTTTGTCACTGAAGTTGATTATTGTGTGATGGGAGCAGGATTAATGAGGACTAAACAGAGGCAGGGAGGCTGCAGGACCACTCACCAGTCCCAGGTTCGGCTCTGGCTCTGGGGTGTTCCGGAGGAGTTCTTCCCTTACGCCGACATTTAATGAAGCCTGTTGAGGGTGAACTTGCTCTTGTGAAGATTTCCCTCTTCTTTTCCGTCTGGCAGGCCAGGTAGCATTCTGAGGTTACTTTCAAGCCACTTTCAAGACATCTCCAATAAAGCTCCTTCAAGTCACTGTCCCTGGCTTTTAAATGTTCAAGTAACATGGCATTTTCTTTATCCCCCAAAAAACAAGCACACTGACTTCCCTGACTGAAGCTTAAAATTTCCTGATTTACCATCTTCCTCTAGTTGTTTTCAAACACTATCATTAATTCTGATTTCAAACAACTTGTAAGGCTGATAAATCTGTAATTTTCAAGATATTTCCAGAGTGTTTCCCTCTCTAGCTAGCTTGGATGGAAAATGGAATATTTTCCTCAGGTAAATTGTGAGTAAGTCAATCATTTATGGCTTTCTATCAATCAATCAACCATGTTCTTGCTGAGTGGGGAGCAGGGAAATGTCAGGGGCACACCATGCATATCGAGCTTTGCCTGTAATGCACCCATTAACTCCTCACTGTGCAGTGGGTGAGAAGTGACCAAGGCAGTGTATTTACCTTGTGTTTTTAGTTTGATTTGCTAAAATAAACAGAATTACTGCTGCACTTTGCTGGCCTATTCTGGAGCCCCTTGGTTTGGTTCCCAGTTGTCCCATCGCATGTCATTGGTATTCTGAGAGGGTGTGTGGCGGCTTGCAGGGAGAGAAAGAAGTCCTGGGGACTCGGGGAAATTGCCAGCCTGGGCTGGCTTTTCACTCTCAAACCATTGAGGGAAGCTAAGTGCCATGGTGAAAATACAAAAGTTTGGGATTTTATCATGTAAAATTGGATTACCTACTCCTCTCCTTATGAATAAGTCTGCTGTGCTCTGAAATACCGGTCTTGGTTTTTATACACTGATAAAAAATCTGGGTATATTCCTCTCTGAGGCTGTACTTTGGCTTGTATAAAATCAAATCCTTCCCTCCCCCCCGCCCCCCCCATAAGGCACTTAACCCTAAATGGAGATTAATGTTCCATTACACTTTTATCAGTTATGTTGTAGACTGAAATGCACTAGTCACATGTAGATTGATCTTCTGCGTTGAATAATAGCAAAAAGCAATACTTTTATTTTTCTTTTTAAACCACTGTATCTACAGAAACACATTTACATTAAGTAACTCCCTTGTTCTATTGGATCTCAGCTGGGGGATCTGTATGTTGCCCAGGCTGAAGCTGCTGAAAAGCCCAGCTTTAAGCCCTGGGATCTGTGAGCACCTACATCATTCTTCCTGTCACATTTTAACTTAACATTATCGTTTGTTCCTTGAATTCAGAGGCCTGTACAAGATCTTTTTATTGCCTAAAAAGAGAGGATTAACTGAGCCGTTGGGGTTATAGCCTCTGTTCCAGCTGGTGCTGGCTGGCAAATGCCCCAGGAATTGCTGGTCCTGATTTGGCATCTTTGCTGTATTTAAAGTTTGATCTCTGGTGCTTGCTCAGAAGCTCACTTTGTGGGCTGCTTGGGAGGAAGTTATTGGCATTTGGGTATGGAAATCCAAGTGGCTGCTTTGTGTAAATTCTGAAGGTGGTCAAGTCTCCCTTCCCAAGGTTTCTGCTGCTTTATTTCTTCATTGGGTAGCTGCTTATTCCTGTTATTTTTGCCCTGCATCCGCAGCTGGCACAGGCTGACTTAGCCCATCAAAAACTATCTGAGTAATGTGACTCAGGTCAGCTGAGGACCTTGGAGAAGACAAAGTTTCTATGTTTAATTCTTTCACCTTTATCCTTTCAACTTCTTTCACCCAACTGGCTGTCAGAATAAGTGAGTTGCTAGGCAACTTCTTCCCTTCTTCCCATGGCATTGCTCTCCTTCCCTGGTGTTTTGGTGGACTTTAGAGGGTCTCTTCCTTCTCGGTAAGCAGTCACTTCCCATAATCCTGCTGTGAGGAAGCAGGATGATATTGGTGCAACACAAAGCTGATTTCACCTAATTCCTTACCAAAACTACTTCTTGTGCTGCTTGGATTCCTTGTGAGTTCCAATGGCAGGTTTCTAGCCAAGCACTGAGTCTGGCTGTGTTGAAAAAGCCCTTCCAGGGGTGGTGATGGTGGTGGTATATATAGGAAGGGCTCAGGTGTTACCACACAGCAGAGTAAGGAGATGAGGGAGTGTTGCATTACAGGAAACTGCCTATCAGAAAGCACAGTGAAATGACTTCTGGGCAGAATGTCCTGAGGTTTTTTTGTTGTTGTTGTTGTTGTTGTTGTTTTTTTTTTTTTTTTTTTTTTTTTTTTTTTTTTTTTTTTTTTTTTTTTGTTTTTTTGTTTTTTTTTTGTTTTTGTTTTTGTTTTTGTTTTTGTTTTAAACAACAGCAATTTTGGTAAACCTGAGCACTTAAACTTTGCTTCTCTTTTAGCCAAGGGGAAGTGAGAAAAGAAAGATAATGGAAAACATAATTTTTTTAGTTTTTATTTCAGCATCTTTTAAAACCTGTCATAAAATCCTAGAATGGTTTGGGTTGGGAGGGACCTCATCTCGTTCTACCTGCTGCCATGGGAGGGACATCTTCCACTTGCCCAGGTTGCTCCAAGCCCCTTCCAACCTGGCCTTGAACAGAAACTGATCACTCTTGATGAACCAGACATGATGTTTCTGTCCTTGCTCTTCTTTAGCTTCGAGCTCTCACAATGACTTTCTGGATTTAACCTTTGGAGTTTTGAGGACATCAGCTTCACCTGGACGCAGTAAGGGTTTTTTATGAGCACTGACATATTAAATGATTCACTGGAGATGAGAAAATAGTGGCTCACTATCATGTAATTTTTAATTATAAAACATGCAACCAAAGAGAAACAAAGTCAAGAGAGAAAAATTTGGTTATTATTTCTGGGGCGGTTCTCTGCTTTTGCTGTCCTGAGGATGCTTTTTGCAGTGGGATAAAGGCACCTTTAAATAGTCTGTTTAAAATATAATTGGTAAGTGTTCAGCTACAGTATTATAATTCAGATGCACAAAATTTGCATATCACATGGGGATGGAAAAATACAGTAATAGTGACTGAAGGATTTATGCTGTTTTGGTGCATATTGCTCTGCACGCTGATTTTCCTGAGCCTGGGTTTATCAGTTTCCTGGCAGTGGATGATTTACAGGTGCTATAAATGACACCAGCATTTACAGTTGTGTTGTTTAGAGTTAAATGCTGTTCTAGGGAACTGGACTCAGTTAAATGGCTTTTCTTACAAATAACATGGAATCAGCTTCCAGTTCCTTGTGCAACCGTGACCATCCCAGGCATGGGTTTGGGAGGGAGGTGTGCAGTCTGCAGCACCTGGCACAGGTGCTGGTTTATACCTGGGGCCTTGTAGCTGCACTGTTTCAAAGCTGGGTTTGTGTGGTGCCATCACACTGCGCAATTGGCTCTCCCATTTTCCTTTTTTTTTTTCCCCTTCTTCTTTTTAATGTTCAATTCAATGTTTTTTGAATTTAGTCTCTGTATTGCTTTCCTAACATAATAAAAGTGTATCTAAGAGAGCCAGCCTGATTCAGCCTTCACAAACTTATCTTTTTTTAATTTTAAAAAGGAACCTCCTCACACTTGACCCTAAAAGGGGGAGAGAAAGCCCTTAAAGATATTGCAGAATTGTCTCTCAGGAGAGCAGCTGCTATTTTCATGTGCAGAAAGCTAAATGTGGGAGTAAAGGAGCCTTTGAGCTCGACAGTGTCCAGCTGCTGGATGGCTGCCTTTTAACATGGGATGCAGCTGTGTCCAAGTGCTTCTGTCACAGGGAATCATGGACCCTGCACAGTGGAATGGTTCTGCTGGACCTGCAGAGCTGGACATGGAGACCTCAAATTACTGCAGTTAGTCCTTGCTGGACTCAAGGAAAGAAATAACAACAAAACAAAAGAAGGAACAAAATATAAATAGAATTTAAGCAGCACTGCATCACTTTCCAAATTAATTAACATGACAGAGTTAAAAAAACCTCAGAGACAAGTCTCTCGGGAAGATCATAAAACCTTGACAACCTTTTAGAGAGGTTGTCAGTAATTCTGAACTGATGCTGTGCTGTTGAATCATAGAATCCCAGAATGGTTTGTGTTGGAATGGACCTTAAAGCTCATCTGATTCCATGCCCTGCCCTGGGCAGGGACACCTTCCACTAACCAAGTTGCTCAGAACCCCATCCAGCCTGGCCTTGGACACTTGAGTATAAGAACCTTTGAAATATGATGGTTTTCATGTAGTTTCTGCCCAATTTATCAGCAGGCCAAAGTACATAAAGTTTGAAGGCTGTTGAAAGTGTTAGCAATTCTTTGTGGCTGTGTGGGTAGTTCACAGAGGTCCGTGTTCCTTGGCCCCTTACCTAGTGACACTGTGATAACTGACACTGTGTAATAACGAGGGCCCTGATGTGTGGACACTGAATTGGAAATGGAGCAGTATTTGAACATTTGAATAATAAAGTAATTGTAAGGAGAATCCTTGTGGGCAGAAGGAGGTGGACTCAACTCTTAGAGGGTCAGCTCATTTGATCCCCATGAAAAAGGAGGTCTGCTTGAAGTACAGTGGAAGAACTTGGAAAATACTTTTGAGACAGTGTTGTCCTCAAGATGATGAAAACAGTATGGTGGGTGAAATTTTCACTTGCCTATGGATGTTGTCCTCTGCTCTCAGGTGTGAGTGAGGGTCCTAGTGAGGGCCAGCCTGGGGGACGCATTTACACTCTCAGAGCCAGTCCCTGCCCAGTCCCTCCTCAAGACCAGCCAAACAGACTGTGCACGCATGTTGTCCTTGCTTTTCAAAGCTGTCTCAGTCTTTTGCAATTCATATTTCTGATGTCTTCACAGAGGCTTTGTATTATTTTGTCCTACTCTCATAAATTGAAGAGTGTTGCACTAACTCTTCTCCCCATCAGTTTTCTCTGCGTGAGAAAACTGCAGGAATATCAGCAGAGTTTTAGTGTGTTTGGATGCCTGTTCGGGCCTATTTTGACCTGGGTTTTTCACATGAATTATGATCCTATAGCCATTTGTATTGTTCTGACAGTACAATTCTTAAAAAAAAATACTGTTACTTAAAATTTCAATTCCTACTGATTGTATTCAATGGTCTTTGGAAGCCTTTTCAATTATTTATAATACATTTTGTCTCTGCTGCTACAGCTGAGCAGAATGTGTATTTTTTCCCTGCTCTGTACGGGTTTTCTCCTTGCTTTGACTGCTGTGAGGCTGTTTCCAGCTGGGCTTTCCCCCTCCTTCTATTCATGTGTCGATTTGGCAGGAAAATGCCAATGTGGTCTGGCCAGGCGGCTGTGAGGGGGCGTGGGAGAACGCTCCGTTTGTCCTGTGCTTTCAGGATTATTTCCTCCAGCCTGCCCCTGCTCAGTGAGAAACCTTTCACAACTGCAGGACCACGAGCCAGCAGTTCATCTCCCTGCATCCAGAAGCTCCCCAGTGCCACAGCTGGACTGACGTGTGACCGCCTGCTCCTTCCTCAATGGGTTACATTCCGTGTGCTGCCTAAAGGGTGTTGGAAGCAGGACTCAAAATAGTTTTGGGTCTTTCCTGGCTGCCAGGTCAGCTCCAGTTTCAGTTTTTGGTGGTGGACAGCACAGATAAGTTTATACCCTTCACTGTTCCTGCAGAGATGTGAAGGCACATACACCCTTTGCAAGGATGACTTATATTATCTAATGCCTTCTGCAGTCCCTGCATCCATGCTGTGCATGCAGGAAGCACTGGTGTGGTGTTTGCATGCTTTGGTGCTGAATCTAACCTAATATCTAACCCAATATCTAACAGACCTTGCGAATAGGATGCTGTGTTGTTTTGCTTCAGGTCTGCATGGGTTTTGCCGAGCCGGGATTCATGGGTAAGATGTAAATGCTCTCAGGGTGATTCTTAAACCTTTTTATGTACCAAAAATTGCTTCATCATTACTATTCTGCATGGTATTTGGTTTAAGTCAATTCTGGATTCCTGGTGGTATCTAGGAAAAGTTTACAGCATGAAACAGAAAGTTGTGGTTTATACACAGTTGATTTTAAACGGTGGTTTTTGAGTTCAAACAAGTGCTTAAACTGTGGCTCAAAGCTGAAGAGCACTATACAGGTGAATGAAATGGAGAATAGGACCCAGCTCCCTATACACAGAAAATTATCGTGGTCACTTTTGGGAAATGTAACATTAAGTCAAAATACAGAGACAGGATGCTACCAGCTGGAATAAGATCTAGATAGTTGAAAAAAGACAGAAGTTGGTTTCTGTGTTTTAAATCCTAATGACGTCTGTTGCTGACTTGGCTGCTCCTTGTCATCAGTGGGAGGAGAGATCTGCAGCCCTCCCTGCTCCTGTGCCACTGATCCAGCTCTGCCCTGGCTGGCTGTGTTTGAGTTATAACTCTGGTAACATGAACTGAAAATAGTGCAATTAGTTTTGGCTAGTCTGATGCTCATTTATTTATATCATAGGCTGAAACATGGTTTGGATATTATTTTGTGAATGTCTAGGCTTCATTATGGATGTATCCATTCAACATCTCACCATGGAACTGTAACTGATGATGTTCTAAGACTTTTTTAAATTAAAAAAAAAAGGAGAAAGCCGCTGCCCAAAACTGGGACTGGAGTAAACTCCTAAATCTGTGTTGAAGGAAGTGTTTTTGCCTCCATCAGGGATGTCCAGAAGCTCCAGTGTCTGAGTACTGCGTGGGGAGGTGGGATGAAAGTAGGGAGTGCATCACAACAGGTTTTACAGGAGCAGAACCCAATTTCTCTCTCCCCTGTGTTTTTCCAGCTCCCTGTTCTGGGCTGGAGGTTTCTGAAGCTCTGCTACTCAGAGCACAGCCTGCTTCCTCGGCTCCCCTCCCAGCTGGGGATTCTTGGGGATAACCTATGGGATAGGGTATGAGATTGAATAGCATATGGCATAGGGTTCTTGGATCAAACCATACCAGCACAAACATTCAGGTACCGTGGCCTTCAGCACCAAAAATCCTGTGTTCTCCTTGATGCTGAGGAGTTATCTTGCAAAGCAGGAGGGAGCAGTCAGTAGTGCCGTTTTGGGAATGCAGATTGCAGTGTGCATCCCTTTTGTTCCTGCTTGTGTCATTTCCATGGGACTACAGTTAGGAAATCATAAAAAAAAAAACCAAAACAACAGTAGAAATACTGAAGCCTATGCAGTTGTTCAGAAGAGCTAAGAGTGAAGTGAGCTGCTTTGTTCGCTCTTATCCTGAATTTTACCTGCTGACTTTTAGCAAGACTGCAGCTGCCAGTTCAGCCATGGAGGAGGCAGACGTGCATGGAATGGGTGCCTGTGCTGGGATCGCTCCTCAGCGGCCTGAATGAGCCACCCCTGGTTTTGAGCAGCATCTCCGCACTTATTCTGTCATTTAAGTGTTATCAGGTTAGTGAAGAAAGATTTCGTATTTCTCTAGCTCATCTACAAAGAGAGGAGGCCCCTTGAAACTGCTGCATCCCCTAATTGCGCAGCAGCAGCAGACGTGCATATGGCAAATGTTTCCTTGCTGACACATTAGCAGCAGGTCCCCAGCATCTCAGCCCCTCAGCTTCTGCGTAGCTCAGTTGTTCTGTGTTAAGTTTATCTTCAGTGGCACATAAAGTAGCTCCTGCTGTAGCTCTTTGGATGAAAAATGCCTTGGAAACGAGGTGGGGGTGGGTTGTGGGTTCTGTGTGGATGCAGAGACATCCAGGGACATCCAGCCACCCTTCTCCAGCTTGCAGCTGCATTCCTCTTCCTCTGTGGGCAGGAATTTAGCCCAAACAAGCTGTTTGGCCAAGCTTACCAGGATGCAAGGAAAGGTCTCCATGTGGAAGCTGGAAGCTCACAGCGTAAGCTGAGAGTGTATATTCAAGGCAGTGTCAAAGCAGTTTCCTGAGGTGGGGTGGGGTAATTCTGTGCTGGATTTTTGAGCAGAGGGGTGAATTGCTGCTGTGTATGTATTCATCATTCATTGATGGAGCTGGGGGAGATGCCGGGGTCTGTCATCTCATTTGTGGATATTTTTAAGGATTTTCTGGGGATTAACCAGTCAACTGACTGGGGCTTTTTGTTACCGAGCTGTTATGATAAATCAGTGGGTCTAAAGGGAGGTGAGACCCTGCAAATGTGCAATTACAGATAATTGCATTAGGACTCATCTCGGTGTGGTTATTTCTGCTTTCATGGTAGCACACAGGGAAGATTAAGTAGTTTGGGAAGGAAATCAAGGTGAGAAAGAACAAAAAATGAAGATTAGACATTCAAGTCTTAAAATTCCAGGTCTTACTAGTGGGTGGTATTAGAACCTTGATGCTTTTCTTGTTGAAATAAAGAAGTATGTGCTTCACAGTTCTAGGAGAGACTGGTTAAACCGCTGCTTTTTCTGGGAGAGGGGCAGTCCTTAAGAGAGCTCAGCTCCAGGCCTGAGTTAATGTTGACATTTGGAGATGCATCCCCCAGCCCTGGTGAGAAGAGGACAGGAATTCAGGAGAACAAGGCTGTTTTTTCAGTGTGGTAATTATCCCTCAGGGTTTTCCTCCAAAGCAGTGGGTCTTCTTGATGGAGTGGCTGCAGCTTCTGTATCAATTATTTTAGTCTGATTTGACATGATGGTGGCGACTGCCTAGGTGTAATGGTTGCATCTTTAAATTATTTTATTGAGGCAAAGCGAGGAGAATGAGCCTTCAGAAGGAGATAATGCTCAGACCTGTGCTTAGAGCGTACAAAATATTGTATAATTCTCTGTTCCTGTACCTCAGGGCCTTTTACTGTGTCTTGCTCAGTAAAGCACATATTACTCTTAAACCATGAAGACAGAAATAAAATTAAATAGGAGAGCTTATTGCTTGCTTTTTTTGTACTTTAGAGGTGCTTGAGCTACCTTCCCATTATGGTAAGTGCTGGAGATTATTCTTAGATACACAAGAAAGTAATGTACTGAGAATTGAACCTTTTCTGTAGTCCTGTCTAGTGTCTCACATCACATCAGCTTGAGGTGCCACCACCAGCACTGCATTTTCAAAATCCCTTCAGAAATAAATCTGAAACAAAACAACTTCGGTTCATGAAACTGGAGGATCAGGAAGTGACCTCAGGCCACCTAAAATCAGAAGAAACATCTTGTTGCTTTAAATCAGATCTCTCATGGTGGTTGCTGGTAGATTTTTAGTTATCTTGTGTTGACTGTTTTTAATGTGGGGGAAGGTAATGGCTTCAAACTGCTAGAGGGCAGGGTTAGATGGGATCCTGGGAAGAAATTCCTCCCTGTGAGGGTGGTGAGGCCCTGGCACAGGGTGCCCAGAGAAGCTGTGGCTGCCCCATCTCTGGAAGTGTCCAAGGCCAGGCTGGACAAGGCATGGAGCACTCTGGGACAGTGGAAGATATCTGTCACGGCAGGGGTAGGATGGTATGGGCTTTAAGCCCTTCCAACCTAAACCATTCCATGATTCTGTGAACATCTCTCTGTCACATCCTTCTAATAACCACAGCAATCTCTGCTGTAGAAGCAGGAAATATTTGTGTTCTCTGCATATTGTCATATAATTTTATTTTTTATGAAAAGTTCTTGTTTTTTCTGAAAAGTAATGAGGATAAATGTCCTGAATCTTTGGAAATCTGGTTAAGTAGTACCTGCTTCTATTTTAAAGATAAGCTCTGATACCCACCACTGGTTTGGAAGACATCGTGCAGATGAAGTATGTTTGAAAAGTTTGGGTTCTCACCTGAAACAGGCCATCTCTGTGTGCAAGCTAAAACAAATATTCTAGTGTTGCCAGCCAATTAAATCTCATCTATCTTCAAAATTTTGTCTATTAATTCTCATAGAAAGAGGGGGGAAAGTAATTAAATATTAGAACTGCATTCTGTAATGGTGGAGGTAATCTTTGTATCACTACTCCTAAAGTATTTGAGGGTATAAGAAATTCAGAATGCAATGTAATTAATTTTCTTTGGAAACAGCAAAAATGGTAAGTTGTATGACTGACATCTCATGTGCTGCTGGGCTTTTCATATTGATATTACTTTAACTCCACCCTGTGTGAATGAAGAGGATGATTGCAGTGCAATTCTTTTTCCCTTCCATAATTGTATTTTACTCTGTGATGTTTGAAATCTTTTTCCATGGATTTACTGCTGGTATTTCTCCTTAAGTGTCTGAGGAAGGAGAAGATGCTCCCGGGAAGTATCATGTTGCTGTTGAGAGCTTTTCTATTTAGTAGTCACTTGTTGCTTTAATATATCAAAACCCCCTGTATTGGATCAGCAGAAATCCTGATTGCAAGCAAAAGAAAAGAAAATCAGCTAATTTTGCTGATGAAAAAGGTGATCTAAGCCTCAGTGGAGAAAAGGCTGTCCTGTGTTAAGCTGATGATATGAATTAGTAGAACTAATTCAAAGCAGGCTCTCCCTGCTGAGAAAAACTAGGTAGATGATCCTCTCTGTAATGCCGGGTGGTTTTAGCTGTCAAGTTGCAGTATCTCTGTTTTGTCTTGGATTTGTGCTGAGTGCAGCTTCCCGGGAGAGGACACAGTATCGTGGGCCTGGGCAGCTGGGCTGGTTTTGTGTCAGTACTGGTTTTGTGTAAAGTCATGGTGTGTTGCCCTGTGCTCTGGTTTTACAGCATGGAGCTGATTCCCTCCTCTTCCAGGCAGTCACTGCTATGCTCACCTGGCTCTCTGGGACAGCCTGTTTCCAGTAGGAGGCTGAAATGTGTAATAAGCACAGGACTTGTGCATCACAGGGGCAAACAATTCATAGAAGGGCAGAAAATGCTTAATTTTCTGGCTGTTTGTACCAATGGGTGATAGGAGCATGTTCTGTCCATGGCTCCCAAGGAACAGAAATCACCACTGGTTTTGACTTTAAAGTTTGAATTTTTGTTGAGAGTCAAATTGTTTGTGGCTGTATGGTCTGATTCATTATTTTGGGTTCAAGGTACTTCCAGGGTAGTTCCTGTTGCACTTTTTCCGGTGCTGCTTACAGCCCAAATGTCTTTAATGCTTGTGTCAGGCTTGGCCAAATCTGTGAAAGGTCTTTTTTAGTTGGAGTTGCTATTAGGATATATCATCCATATAGTGGTAACAGTACTCCTCTGGAAATTGTTCTCTTACAGATGATAATGCCTGAGCAACGTACCATTGACAAATGGTAGGGCTGTTTTTTGTACCTTGTGGCAAAACTTTCCATTGATAATGCTCGACTGGTGCAGCATTATTAATGGATGGCACTGTGAAAGCAAACTTTGGGATATCATCTGGGTGTAAAGGAATAGTAAAAAATCAGAATATCCCAGGTGGCAGGAGTCATTGTAGGAGTGGTCTACCAGGTTGTAAAGCTCCCATGCTTTCCATGACTGCACTGATTTTTCTCAAGTCATGGAGCAACCTCCATTTACCAGACTTTGTTTTATAAAAAATACTGGGGTGTTCCAAGGACTCCTGGATGGTTATATGTGTTGTGTTCTTTTGTTAGTTATTGTTGTGTTCTATGTTAGTTATTCTTGTACTAGGGATTTAAGGGCTTGCAGTTTCTCTTTCTCTAGTGACCACTGTGGTACCCATAGAGGTCGAATTGAAAGCCATTTTAGGGCTAGTGTGGGATATTTTAGGCCCTTTAATACAGTGGCCCCCATTAAAAATCCTTCCCTACACAGACTCTGCATGCTGATAGAACATCCTACCTCCACAGTTAAGTGGTGCAGCAGTGATATATATGGCCAAATTGTGGCTGCCTGACCCTCCAGATTTTTGACCAACACAGATCTGCTACTCAAACAGCTCTGTGTGGTCCCTCCAAGGCCAGCAATGGCAGATCTCACAGCTGTGATGGGCCACAATGAAGGCTAAAGTTGGCAGAGATGATGGTGACATCTGCCCCTGTGTCAACCCTCCTATGTGCCCTGAGCTTTATTTGCCCGAGGCATGTGATGGTACACACCACATTAGGTCTTTGATCACACACGACCTGGGTCCAATATACCTGGGGTTCTCCTGTTGACACCTTAGGATCTTTTTTTGGGACAGAAAACCTAAAAGGAGCGAGCTGAGCAATTCAGGTTTTAGCAGGGATAGTCATGGGTGTAGTCATGGTAGGTATTTGTCCTGTAAAATCAGCGTCTATAACACCTGGGTGTACAAAAATACCTTGCAAAGTGGCACTGGCTCTCCCTAGAAGCAGTGCACTCAGTCCTCTCCCTATAGGCCCCTGAGAATGAGTCTATGTACCTTTAATGAGCCTGTGGTTGTTGAGATGGAAGTGGAAACCTCCATTCCAGCTGATCCTCTAGTCCTTCCTGTGAGCTGGTCATATAGGCTTGTACAAGAAGGCAGGAAGATGCTTTTGTCATCACGTGTCTGCCCCTCATGCTCGGTTTTCCCTTTCCATGGTCCTTAAAAGATTGTCTCTTAGTATAGACTTTGTATTTGCTTTGTCTGGTCATATGACTGGGTTTCCCACACTGGTTACACCTAATGTTTACATTCCTCTGTCCTTTAAATGTCTCTGTTAGGGTGGGCTTGCGGGGACATTTCGCTCTCAGGTGGCCTTGTTGTCCACATCTGTAACATTGGGATGTCAGTTTTACAGGAGCTGCAATGGACTCTGCTAATAAGGACACGTGAGAATCAGATAACCTTGGCCTAGGCATTTATCATCTCATCTAATGATGGATTTTCATTTGGCAGCATTTCCATGATTTTCCAGCAATCTTCATTAGCATTGTCCCTTGCCAATTGTAAAATTAATTGATTTCTGGCCTCAATATTCACAATTTGTTTTTCCATGGCATCTTTCAGTCTCTCTATGAATTGCAGGTATGGTGCAATTTTGACCCCCTGTCTGGTCTTGGAATACCTTTGGGTCGAGTTAGCCATGTTTGCTACATTAAATAATGCCTGCACCCCCAAATCTTTTACCTGTGCCAGCACTAATGGGTGTAACTGGGCTTGAAGTTGTGGGTCCCCAATGGTGATAGTCCTAGGAGTTGAGGAACTCCTGCCCCAAAGTGTGGGTATTGTTGTGAGACCTTAAGGTTTCTTAGCTCCTGCTGTTCTGCACCGCATCTCCATGTTGATTCATAAACCATATATTGAACTGTAGATCAATTTTGCCAGCTGCTTAATATCAAAAGCTGGTTACTTACTTCCTCAGTGGTTAAAAATCGCAGCATGTTAGCTACGGCAGGAGACCCCAGTCCATGTTTGGCAATGAGCTGTCGTGGTTGGGAAAGAACTGGCCACTGAAAGGGTGTGTATTTATCAGGTGTAGTTCCGCTGCCTCTTAGTACTGAGTATACTTCAAGTGTCCTGGCCCCAGGCCCCCGACCACCCAACAGGGGCATGTCAGTTTTGTCCGCTCCCTCGAAATCCCACTTGCGACTGCAGGTCGTTTTACCAGTGTTGCCAAATGCTTGTTGGGTCAGCTGAAACCCTTGGCAGCACAGTGGCAGCAGCGTTCTTTCAGGGTTCCACAGAGTGGGATGGCTTTTGTTCTTTCCGTGGGTGCCTTTTGAATCTCTAGTTGGTAAATACCCCAGGCACTGCTCCAACACTGGTAGTGGTAGCGACAGAGCTCGTTGCGCTGCAACTTGGGGATCCTCAGTCCCGCCATTACTTCTAGGTATGATGTTGGCTTGGCATCTGGGCATCCACGACAATGTGTCCCCAGGGTCTTCCCATGAATTGCAGTGGCGAGTGCGTGTGCCCAACGGAGGCTGGGTCATAGGCGCGGCCTCGGAGCTGGGCCAGCTCCGGGGAGAGGTGGTTGGAGCGTGTCCATGGAGACAAGAGGTGTGTGTGGCTCTGGCATGCATGGTTCCAATGGCCATGCAGGCGCACTCGGTGCAGCTGCAGGACACTCTGCTTCTGTGGGAGCTGCACGCCGCTGTGGTGTGGCTGCAGGGCCACTGCAATCCGGCATGGTTGCTAAGCGCTCGCCTAATACAGCAGCACAGCACAGTGGCAGATGTGGCTTTGCAGTGGCTTGACTTGGCTGCAACAGCATGGGGCGGTGGCGCGGTTTTGTGTGGCTGCTGGACCCTCCGCTGGCAAAATATCCTGGTGCAGGGTGGCAGTGTGGTTCCGTGCAGCTGCAGGGCATTCTACTGGCAAGGCATCCAGGCACAGGGTGGCTTTGTGGTGCTGTGTGGTTTCATGGCATGACGTGGCTGTCTCACCTGTCCTTCTCTCCTGCGTGCCTCCCACTGCCTCGCCTGGTGCCCTGTCCTCACTCTGCGCCTCGGTGGGAGGTGCCCACGGTGTCCCCACTGCTGTCCTCTTATCATGCTTGATCTCTAAGTGCCTCAGCAAGTCCACAGTGAGCCTCCAGGGCTTTATGACATTAATAGTGTTCTCATCGCCTATGGAAGCTGCCTCATTTATAAATTTGCCGGCCAGCTCTGATGTTTTTAAGGGCGGCTCCTTCAGTCATGTCCTTCAGTCCTTCAGTCCTTCAGTCTGTGGTTTTCGGACTGCATTAGCAAGGCTAGCAAAGCCCACTCGACATATTTTATCCCCCATTTCATTAAAAAGAGGGTCCATACCTTGATAACAGTGTCTTCCTCCACCGAAGCCCATGCTCCCATATTTCCTGGTGGCGTCTTCTATTTACAAAGGGTCTGGACCAACATGGCCATATGAGCTGCTTTCCACAGCTCTCTCTGCTGCACACAGCTATACCCGCTGCTCTGCCGGGACAGCTGCAGCTCTCCCCACTGCTCTCCACAGCCCTGCAGGCTGCAGGCAGCAATCCCGGCTGCCTCTGTCTCCCTGCAGTACCTGTGGCAGCTGTTGAAGTCACGCTGGAGTCACCAATTGTCGCAGTTTCAGAGACAGGCACGGGACAGAACACACCAAAGTTCCTGCGACAGCAGCCAGAGTTCATTGTTGGGCAGCCCCTTTGATAGGGGCCTCAAATTTCCCACTCTTTCCCCTGATTGGTTGGGGCCTTAGCCCCGCCCAGCTCACTGGCCAATGGTGTGGGTGCATTCATGGTTCAGTGGGATTGGCCGGGGTCCCGTTAGAACTCGAATCCCACCTCTCATTGTCTTACCAGGGACTCGTTTACTTCTGTTCTCTAACGAGCTCAGGTTGGTGGAGTTGGTGTCTGTTAGGGCCAGTCTGTCTGTGCAGCTACAGACCAGCTGCAGCTGTCACACCTCTTATTCTGCTGTTCATTTAGCCGTGCTCATTTAGCAAGTCAGCGGGTTAATTTTCAATATAACTGCACCATTCATGCCTATTGGAATAATTTCAAGAAGGAGAAAGAGACCTTATATGTACATTTTTTAAAAAATATTTTTTTCCTTCCCTCCTTAGGCCATTGGTGCACTTCAAAGGCATAAGTGATATCTGTTTGGATCAAAAAATGCCTTTTGGCTATTGAATAAAACCCAAAAAGCCATCTTTTGTGGTGAAGGATAGCTGAGAAAGAGAAATGTTGCAGTGGAGAAGTCCCAGGTGCTAACTACCAGTAGCCCTTGTGGAGGACAAATTTGGAATTAATTTCTGCTTTCTTCTTTTTGGGAAAAAAATGAAGTGGAAATCAAACAGGCTTATTTCTTATAGGAAATAAATGTAATTAATAGCAGTAAGTTAAATCCTCAAGTTCTGCCTGAAGCAGGCTGTTTCATAGGAAAAGCCAGTGTGTTTTTTCTTTGTAGCTTAGGGGTTTTTCATGGTTGCATGAAACTCATTGCTTTGATCTCTTGAGCATTGTGAAATTTTTACCTGATTTCCTGTGTGGTCAACACGGAAAAAAACTTGTAGATGTATCTGCAGCTTGAAGATAATGAAAGATGAGTTATCTCAATGCAATAAAGATGAAAACAAATACACCTGTTGTAATAGAAGAATTAACATGCTTTTGTTGTAAAACACTGGAATTTCTCCATTTGTATGAAGTGTTTGTGGAAGCAAAATGTATTTTTTGAAGGATGCAGCCTTTGACCATCAGAAATAAGAAGTGAGGGCATAATGAGAGGATTAATGAAGTGTTGAAAGAGTTGGTAAAAAGAAAAAAATACATCACAGACATTGCTCAGAAGAAAGAAAAAAGGAATTGCTTAAGGTTTCCAAAGGTATTTTCTATTCCAAGAGCTGAGCTCCCCTGTTTTTAGCTCAGAAGAAACCTGGGGTACAAAGTACAGCATCTGAGAGTGTTTCTAGTCTTCTTTTGACCTTCATGTAAGATGTTAATCCTCAACCTGCTGCATTTCATTTGGGGGTGGTGTAGACACTTTTGATCTGCCTGAGAGATTTTTCTCACTAGCGTTTTGCAGATCGGAGCCTGCAAATTGCCTCTCAAATCTTGATAATTAGTGATGGTAGGTGGTGAACATGAACTGCAAATGGTTGGAGGTTTTCTTCTTATTTTTATTTTTGGCTTCTGAAAATCTGTGTGCCCCAAAATGCTGTGGAAGACAAAAGGGAAAATTACACTTGTGCACAAGTGAGGGAGGAGGAGGAGGAACGGATGTGTTTTTTCTGCTGCCATGTGAAGTGCTGTGTTTCACATCCCCAAAGTTTTGCCAGGCATCCCACTGAGTGAGGACCAACACCTCTCTTCTGAGTGATTCCCAAACCTCATCCCTGAGGGCTCCAGTCCTCAGGCAGGGGAGGTTTTCCAAGGGGAGCATCGTGCTGCCCTGTACCTCAGATATTATCCCCTGTGAAATTAATGCTGCTTACCTCCCACTCTGTTCTTTGAATTAACTTCTCTACCGTCCCTGGGTTGTGTTTAGCTATCTGTCGCACAGCACTATCTTAACAGCAGTCCAAGGAACATGCCTGGAAGTGTGTGTTAGACTCACCTTGGACATCGTTTTTCAGTGGCTTTCTCAGCACAGTTTATTGGCACCAGGAGAAGTTTGCCTCCATAACCCAGCTATTAATTGTATGGCTTTTTCAGGTGCTGCTGTGATTGTTGTTCTTTAATCTAAAAGGTGAAACTTCCAGTTCTTGTATCCCCATTTACTTCCTTTAATCACAGCATGCCTTCAAACAAGACCATATTTTTAGAGGTTGATGTGCGCTACCAAAATGCTGCAGGAGAGATTAGACTGTGCATATTTTTTCCTTTTGTCCCCCAAACAGCTTTATCCTTCTGCATTCCTGTTCTGAATCTCCTTGCTCCTGATTGTTCCTGCAGCTCAATGGTCCTGGGACCATCACCATCCTGGACACTAATCAATAATTAGTTGTGCTGCATGTTGGCTGTATAAGGCTTCACAAAAGAATCTCCTTCCTAAACCCAGTCCACTAATCCTTTGTGAAATACATTTGGGTTTTATTACTAAGCAGCTGTTTTCCCTTTTGTAAATGGTCCCTGCTGAGAGACCGAAAAAGAAACAGGAAAAATAATTGAAGATGGCAGGAACATGATTTATTCAACAGGTACTTCTGTGCCTGCAGTTCTGCTGCTCAGAGGTGCTAGGCTATAGTAGGCAGTAATTCCCCCTCGACAGCCTCCTACCCAGGTCTCAGCCAAACACCTCCACATCCTTTCCAGGGTAACATCAAGCATTGCCTTGCTCCTTTTCCCATAGTTGGCCGCACCCTTTTCCCTGGAATGATACTACTGGTTGTATTTTAAATGAGAAGTCAGTGTTTTCTCCAGGCTCTGTCCACCTGGAGGCTCCTGCTTTTCTCTGAAATCTGAAGCAAGGACTCTGTTGGTCATGTTTACCCCCGCATTTGTTTCAGCTGGTCCATTAAAAGCTCTTGTCTTTACCTAGATTTATGTCTTCTGGGAAGAGAAGTCCCCATTTCATTTCCAGTCCAGGTAGCAGTTCCCTCTCCCACTCTGCTGTTTCTCCTCCATCTCCCACACCCGTGTGTGTCTTTACCTGTCTCCAATCACAGCATGGCTCATGCTTGAAATCCATCTGGATCCTTGTTTCTCCCCAACAGTGAGATGAAGATTTTAGTGCAGGCTGCCACTTGGACACATGAGGGCATGAACTGTCAGCTGTGACCCTCCCTGAACTGCAAAAACTGAGGAGCCTTCCCTGGCTTTATACTGACTTTTCCTGTAAAATCTAGGTTTTCCTGGGTGGGGGGTGGAGGGGGGAGGAAGTTATGTAACCATATAGGGTTAAAAAAATAGCTGCAGAGGGATGTGCTCACTCCTTTCCACTCACAGCATCAATGCCTGGTGTAAGTTGCCCAGAATGCTGGCTGCCCCACCCCTGGCAGTGTGCAAGGCCTGGGCACTTGGGGCTTGGAGGAGCCTGGGCTAGTGGATGGTGTCCCATGGCAGAGGTTGCAACAAGATGAGTTTAAAGTCCCTCCCAATCCAAGCTTTTCTCTGATCCTATAAAATCCTGTGTTTTGGGTGAGTAATTAGCTGTGGCTAAGGGGGAAGAGAAGGATGAGGCAATGAGGAATTGAGGCTCAGGTGTGCATGTACAGGAGAAAGAAAAAAGGAGTAGAACATGTTGGGGGAGGTACTGAACATAAAAATCTGCAGGAGGGGTGGCTGCTGGGAGCAGGGATCAGGAGATAAACACTGTATGTTCCGGAACGCCCTCACCAAGTGGAGAGAAGCACTGCTCTGTGCAGAGAAGGGGAAGCTGGCTGTGAGTAGGAGTTAGAGGTGGTTCTGTATCCAGAGTCCTTCCCCTTGTTTGGTGAAAGCCATGGTCTGCCGTAGCAGAAACAGAATCACTCTGAGCCTGGCTGCCACATCCACATGTTTTTGGCTTTGGGAATGGGCAGGAAAACCCCTCTGGGGGCAGGAGCAAAACCCTTCTAGACCATGTGCTGGTGTGTCAGAGCTGCCCTGGCGTGGGGCAGGTCTGCTGCCAGTGCTGAGTGCTCAGGGAAAGGAAACTCAAGATTTCCCTTGGGATTATACATTTCTGCTGGATACTGCTGTGTCATAGAATGCTTTGGGTTGGAAGGGACCTTAAAGATCATCTCATTCCAGCTTTCCCTCTCCTAGGTAAGAGTGCTTGTCTGATGTTATACATATGACAATGTATAACATGTTGACAATGACAATATAACATATGACAATATATACATGTTGTGGTCAGTGTGGAGCAAAATGAGCCAGAGCCTTGTGAAGTATATGCTCAGAAGTAATGAATTAAGAAATTGTGTGTATGATCTTATGCTACAGCTGAACTAAAGGGGAAGTTTCTCACTTTTCTTTCTTCTGAAAAGTTTGGCTGGTGGAAAGGCAAACCAGGTCATCTCACCAAATTTTGAGGTAGCTTTTGTTCCAGTGCAGAACCATTTAGCAATGAACAATTTATGAACTTGAATTTCTTTTTAACCTAAAACAGTATCATTCTGGATTTGGGTTTTCTTTTCCCTTTTGTTTTATGTTACATCTGGACTGTTCAGGGAGTGTTATTCCATCTTAAAATGGCGGTAGTTGTCCTTTTGAGCAGTAGGGGTTTTATGGATTAAGTAGGATAATGAACATGTGGAGAAAAGATAATACAGCTGACTATTGCCTTTCACATCTGGCAACATAAGATCTTTAATTGATTTAGAGGTATTATTTTATCCAAACACTTGCAATTAGCAGCTCCTAATCAGTAAAACGCTTTGTAAGAAATCTGGCTTGATGGGTAGATTGGTAAAAGGAGCAGGAGAAGCAGATACTGACGATTTCTTATCTCCTCTCCCAAAATCCTGTGTTCTGTGAGAGTAGCTGGCTGGGTGGCAAACAGATCTGCATGTTGCTTTCTTCAAGCCATGGATTAAAGAATCAGGCTGAAAGAGGCTTTGAGTTCAACTGCTGTGCTCTGTTCTAGGGCAGGATGGAGGTACCTTTATCATGACCTGCCTGTACCATGTGTTATGGAATATGATTTTAGCAGCCTCAGGCCATGGAGGCTGTGCCCTTGTGCTCCTCCTCACAAACTCCACTTTTTATCTCCTTGAAGCTCCCCATGTAGAGGGTACCTTGTGTGAATGTTTTCCTCTCTTCTTTGGCCATGTTTAGGTGAAAGGGACTTGAGAGCCGAGCAGGAAGGTGGATTATTTCTGCAAGGATGAGCGGGCGTTGCTAGAGATGATCTGTGGTTCGGTCCAGCTGGAGCTGTCTGGATGAAGCTATGGGCTGTGCCTCCGCCAAGCATGTGTCTACTGTTCAAAATGAAGAGGAAACTCAGAAGGGCAAGAACTACCAGAACGGAGATGTGTTTGGGGGTGAGTGTTGCAGGATTGGCTTTCTCCCAGCACCGTGAATATTCTGGAAGGCGTACGAGGGAGTCTTAACCTTTCACGAAATATAAAGCAAAATGTGTGTTAAAATACAATGACAGAGCAGTTGGCCCATCGAGGGGAGGGTACCATGACACTTGAAACAGAGGTGAAATCCTTGGTGAAAAAATAGCATTTTAAGTGATGTACAGTACTACATTGTCTTTACCTCCACAAATCCTGGAATAGTTCAAAGACAACGAGTTGCACGACCCCCTCATGTATTTATATATGTGTCTCTGTTACGTGTTTGTCATTGGGTACCAACATAGTTGACTCATTTCCTAAAAATAAAAATCTGTTTGGTAAGAAAAGTAATTCCTCGCTTCTGATGTCCTGCAAAGCAATAAAACATTAGTTCTGAAGTCCTGTAGCAAACGGGGTTTGAAGGTACAGTGAAACTAGAAACTGAGGGATTTAGTGGTATTGGGAAGCTGAGAATGTGGGATGAAAACATCTGCTTCACTGTGAAGACTTGTCTGTGATCCAGGTCTTGTGCATCAGGAGAGGTAAAGTGACAGGAGACAAAATCATAGTCAGCTTCATGGGGTTTTTTTCCCCCAGATTCTGTTAGTATACATGAAATGTTTTTTAGATAAGATGTAAATCTTTAAACACAGATTTTAAAATGTCAGGAATTATCTGAAAGACTGTTTAGAAGTGGAATTTCTAGATCTGCCCAGATACCTGTCTGAAAGTTAAGTCAGCTGTGAACAAGCTGCCTTGGTACTGTTATTCTTAAAACAGGTGCCTTGGTACTGAGTATGTCAAACCTCCCTGGTGTTTTTTCCAGCCTTTCCTAGGGCTGGCTTGCTCTCCCAGTGGATCCTAGAGTAAGAATTCCCAGAGGTGTTACCTGAAGAGAAAGTAGTTGTTGAACAAACTTCAGGACTGTTCAGTGCTCCTTCTCATCCCTGGGAGATGCTGGGTTTGGAATTGTGAGCTCAGTCCATTGCTTTTGTTTAAAATAGGCTTTTAAGTGCTGTCATAAACCAAAAATTCTATCAAACTCAAGGGAATTTGAGCTTAGATTTTAGCTTATACTTAGCAAGGGAGCAATTTTTGGCAAGATGTGTGTCACTCTCTCTCTTTTTTTTTTTTTTTTTTTTTTTGGTGTGGTTTAACCACATGCTGTGGGCCAAGGACTGTAACTTTAACACAGGAAACTTAAAGTAGCTTCTGGAGTCAGAGGATCAAGAAGATGGAAGGGATTTTAAAAGGCTCCCATTTATAGAGCTGGACTGGTGTCAGCAGTATCATTTAGCTATTCTGGAATCCATTTGAAGGCTGTAAATCATTCTGTATTTTACTGTTGGGAGTCCTACCTGCTGTTAACCATTTTCTGGCTCATCCTTTAGTTTGGATGTGGGATTTGTCATTCCTAAAGATCCGAGTCCATGACTGATTCCTTCTTAGCAGAGTTGGAGTCTGACTTAACTCGTTGAATGGTAACCACAGAAGTCACATTTTTCCCTTGCTGGTCAGCTTCTAGGTCAGAACTGGGTGCATGAGGAGGTTGAGCTGGAGTTTTACAGATCATCCAGTGCCACCCCCTGCCCTGGTCAGGGACACCTTCCACTGTTCAGAGTGCTCTAAGCCCAGTCCAACCTGGCTGTGGACACTTCCAGGGATCCAGAGGCAGCCACAGCTTCTCAGGGCACCCTGTGCCAGGGCCTCCCCACCCTGACGCTTCCTTTCTTGTTTCTGGAAGGGGACAGAAGTGTCTCACCCAGCCAGTGGCCACGAGCAGAGTATCTGTGCTGCCTGTAGGGATTGAAAGTTCCCTGCAGTATGATTAGGCAGAGCTAAAACAAGGTGAGTGGAAGGGAAATGAGAAGCCAGGAGGTGATGGAAAGGGAAATAGAGTTAATTTTTGGGGAGGAGGCTGCAAAGGAAAGGAAACAGAAGTCAAGTGGGTTGGAAGGTGGCTGATGTGTCAGTAACACCCTGAGAATGTCAGTGAGCATAAACCATGGTCAGTGAACATAGCCAGTGCTGGCAACTGGGGACTAATGTGACATCAAGTGCCCGTGCAGAACTAGCAGGGATGAGCCTCGTGGCTGTGATAGCTACATTGCCTCAGAAGGGGAGGAAATCCTGAGGGATTTGGTACAGCAATGAGAGGATTAAAGGAAAAGAGCAGAGTGCTGGTGCTGCCTTCCCTGGGCAGGCGGTGGATGGAGTCTGAAGGATGTGGCTGACAGGAAATTGCCCCTCACTGTGTGACCACACCCGAGTGGAAACAGTTCACCTTCCTTCCTCTAGCACCTTCCCCAGACAAGCTGCAGGCAGAAAGAGTCAATAGTAAGGATTGTACTTTCCAGTTAAGCAGTGTTTGGATTTCTTTTTTTTTCCCATGAGTAGTTTTTACTTGACTGAGCTTCTTGGAGTCGTGCAGTTCTGCTTTGGCTCTTCCTCAGAACCTCTGGATGTATTTTTCTTCTTTCATGGTGGGATTGGTTGCAGCCAAGTCTGTCGACTATTGGGAGATCACAGCTTCTGAGAGATTTATTTTTTTCTTAACTTTTAAAAGTCACTGCAGGTTAAGATTGATCTCCAATACCCTATTTCTTCCCCAGCTTTTAACCTTTTATTTTAGCTGAGCAGATACATTGAGCCAGGTGCTCGCTGTGAATTTGAAACTGGTGTTTAGAACTGAGAAACCCATCATGAAACCCATGAATTCTGTAAGGACAAATCCTGGTAAATGAAAGCAAAACATAAAAATTTCCACCCTATCCCAAACTGCAGAAGTCATGCTGCATTTTACTGTAATATATATTTAAATAATTGAGTTAGTGGGCCTATCAAAGGAGATGTTCTAGAGAAGATTGAATATAATATGATTATTATGTCTGTTGGTCTCTAATGACTTTAAAATCCCTCTAATAAGGATAGTAATAATAAATCTTCATTTATTCATCATTCCACTTCAAAGCTGATTTCCAGGGCAATACATAAGAACTATAATATGTAAATACCAGTGAAGAACAAAATGCCATGATAGAGCTTTGAGCATTGTTGATTTCAGCATATGTTTTAATAATATAACATCTCTTGTAGATTAATTTTATTTGTGCCTTTATTAAAAAAAATGGGATGTTCATTTAGGGAGGAGGTTATTGAAGTAATTCTTTCTGTATAAAGTAAGTGGTAATGTGATTTGGGAAAAAATATTCTAGAATCTGTTCATTAATCTGAGAGACTTAATCCAGACGTTTCCATGGAGCTCTTGGGTGCTTTGCAAAAGAGAGATTGAACATGTCAGGTAGGAATTTTATGACAAAATGGGAGTATCATGGTGGGATTTCTGTTATTAAGAGCAGCTCCAATTGCTAAACCTGTCTAAGTAAAGCTGAATGCAAATCACAATACCTTATAAACCATTTCATCTCAGAACAGCTGGGAAAGGGTTAGGAAAGGAAATCTTCAGCTGTAAAGTATTGCAATGAGATTGAAAAACTGATTAATGCACAAGGGCAGGCTGGATGGAGCTTGGAGCATCCTGGGATAGTGGAAGGTGTCCCTGCCCATGGCAGGGGTGCGATGAAATGGGCTCCAAGGTCCTTCCCATCCCAAACCATTCTGGGATTCTGTGATACTATCTGATTGCTTCCCGAGCTTCAGGGCAGTTTTCTTTCTCACACTGATGTTTCCTTTCTTCCTGTGTGTTTTATGGGGTTGTCTCCCTTCTGTTCATCCTTGTCATGTGAAAGGTATTTCCGTCCTTGTCTCTGTCAAAGACAGCAGAACCCTGACTTAGTTTGAAGTAAATGCCAAATTACTAAAATAATTGAAGCTTTAAAATACATCGACTCTATGCAGAAGGAGAATAACAAGGGGGAATTTTGACTATGATTTACCTTTCCTAAATATGCATTGTCATCTCCAAAAGCAGTGTGTCCAAATCTTTGTAGAGATTAGTTTGCTTTGAAGGCTCTTTCCTTAACAGGCCAGAAGTATCGTCTTACTGAAAATTTCAGTCTTGGGATGTTGCTCAGGACAATTCAAAATATCTCTAGGCATGGCAGGCTTTTCAGATGTCCTTAATTAATATGAGGTAACTTCTAAACCCACCTTGTTCCCATGCACAAAATTCTGGAGGTCATCTGGCCATTTGAAGTGGGGAAGTTTTCAGTTAAAATTTTCAGTCAGAAAAATACCTGAGAAGTGTTTTCAGTGAAAAATACCTTCCTGTTCTTACACCATTATAATCCCTCTCCCTTCCCCTCAATTGTCAGGGGAAAAAAAAAAGCTAAAATTGAAAACAAGAATTTCTTTATTCTAGAAGACAGTGTGGCTACCCTCAGTGAGCTGAAGCTGTCTGGAATGCAGTAGCTTAAGCAACAGAACTTGTGTCCTGTCAAGTGTGGATGTGTGCTGGAATCAGAAGGTCTCACCGCACTCACACACAGCTCCCTTGGCCTGGCAGCCTTTATTTGATGGACTGTGCTGGTTAGCTGGACGCTAGAACACCCCACAAGGAACTGCTCCAGCTCATGAGGCTGTCCTGGTTATGTTCTGCAGTGTCAGCTCTTACTCATGCTGGGGACAGATGCATAAGGGGACCAGCCCCATGCTGTGTCCTAATTCCATACTTTGAGAGTATAACTTTTTTTAAAGACATCTTCAGACATGAAAACTATTTCTGGTACAATCACAGGCACGTGTTCTTAATCCAAGCTCCATGGAAGTGAGTGGTCTGTAGGCGCCCATTCTCTGAAAACTCAGTCTCAGGTATCTAACACCGAATATCACAGTGCGTTTCAAAGGAGGAGATTTTCATTGCTTAAATTCAGACTCTGGGCTGAGCTCCTGAAAGGGAAAGTTTCATGTTGTTCATGGTTTCAGCAGCTCATGTTGTAAAGTAGGTCTTGTTCCAGTGCTTGAAAGCTAAGGAAAAGCAGATTGAGTGAGTGAGTGAGTGAGTGAGTGAGTGAGTGCATTGCAGCAGAGGGTTGAAGTGCACGAGCATCTTCCAGAATTGTACTGGACTCCATGTTTTTTAACTGCCAGAGGGCAGGTTTAGATTAGGGATTGTGAGGAAATTCTTCCCTGTGAGGGTGGGGAGGCCCTGGCAGAGGGTGCCCAGAGAAGCTGTGGCCATCCCATCCCTGGAAGTGTCCAAGGCCAGGCTGGACAGGGCTTGGAGCACCCTGGGCTACTGGAAAGTGTCTCTGCCCATGGCAGGGGTGGGATAGGATAATCTTTAAGGTCCCTTCCAACCCAAACTTTTCAGTGACTGTGGTTCTCTTTCCTTGCCTTGTTTAGCAATTTGTTGATAGCCTGCTTCTTATCTAAGTAAACAGGGGGCAGTTCTAAACAAGTGTTTCAGGAAGTGAGAGAAATTAATAGAACCAAGCCCTACCTACCTTAGTTATATTCATATGGGAAATGTAATAAAATTGCATGTGTTATCTGGGTTTATGATGTATTTGTGAAACTCTGAGAACACCCTTGGTAAGTCAATAATTTACTATTTTATTACCATAAGGAAGCAACAGAGTTTAAAGAAAATCAAAACAAATCCAAACTGCACCCTCAGGTTTTGTCTAGTTATGTATTCATGATCAATATGTGCAAAGAAAGTGTTTTCCACATGAATTAAAATTGTATTTTCACCTTTTATGTATAGAAATGGCTCATCTTTATAGCTCTTGGAAAAGCTGCTACTTTTGCAGAAAAGAGAAGAGGCTGCCCTGGACTGTGGGTTGGCTCTGAGTAGTAACAAAACAAGCTCTTCCTCCCTCTCCAGCAAGGAAATATAGGTATATAGATACATAAAGAATACAGAAAGTCTCAGGCATGACAACGAACCAGATCCAGGGAATGTGGTGAGGAGCACCAGGAGACGAGGCTGGAGACAGGAGAGGAGAGATGGGAGAGAGGATACCTACAACGTGGGGTTGAGGTCCCTCCAGGAGATGGGACCAAAGGCAGGGTTAGAGACAGGCAGACCTGCTCTGACAGGGACTGGAGATCCAGGTCTCAGCAGAAACAGAGCTGCTGGATCCACAGGCAGGAGATGCAGGTGGGGTGTCAAGGGGCTGGATGTGGCCTCTTAGTGCACTCGGGACTCTGACAGCAGCTGTCCATTAATTGTGCTCTGTATGTAATGATGGTAACTGAAATAGTTCTCCCTTCTTCTACTCTTTTCCCCATTTTTTCCCCCCTTGGAAGTGCAGAAACACTGATCTGGTGTTCCTTAGGGGTGACATCCAGGTCTGTGGAAAGGTTCCTGCAGACTCCAAGGGGATACCTTGCCTCTTTTTGCAAGATTGGTTTTCAGTGTCTATTTTCACTGATCCAGCAGAGAAGAAAACCAATTCAGAAGTGATGGGAGAGTAGCTTTTTAGATACCTGGGTGCTGGAAAATTACTTAGTTGTAAATGGTTCAGGCAGCAGATCGACAGTGTTTCAAGGTATTTCTAGGTGCCTTTTTGAAAAGCATATTTAGAAAGACCCAAAAAGAGATGTCTTTCATGAATGGATAGAAGATCTTTGCCATGGAAAGGTTGCTGAACTTTTCCTACCTGAAGGAGAGTTGGACTTAGAACAGGTGTCCATAAATTAGTTAGACAGCCCTCACACTCTGTAATGACCTTCTCCTGGTGGTTAATTTTCTTGGACTGTTTTTACAACCCCTTGTCATGGTATTAGATGAGGGAATTATTCTGCAAAGTCATTCTCCTTAGTGGAAGGGAACTGTTTTTATCCAGATCTTTGCAGTGCTGGGTTCGGAATGATACACACACAGTTGGACTCGGCACTTCAAGTGGGGATTTACAGTACAGAGACAGAAAGTGAGCCAAGTTGGAGAAACAGTTGATATTCCTGTTTTAGGAGCAGAACTTAATCACAGGCAGGCCATCACTTCCTTGCTTCTTATTTTCATGTGAGTTTTCCCCTTTTGCAAGCTCTCCATCAGCATCAGTGCCCCCAGAGATTGAGCAGAGAGCAGGGGGCTCCAAGGGACCCCGAGTCTCTGCAGTCTCTGGAATGTGGGCAGAGGGAACGTGGTGTTATTCCAGGGAGTGACCTTCTCTCCAAGCTGCTTAGCTCCATGGAGAGTCCAGTCCCAGCCCATACAAATGAAGTGCAAGGGGTGTGCATTTCACAATTGCATTAGTGGGCTATAAATAGGGCCATACATCCGCCTTTGGCGCTGGCTAGAAAGGAGCCAGGATGTGTTTTCTGGCAGCCTTGGTGCTAAAGGAAATCCGTTTATTTTATGGTACAGACACACTTAGTTTTTCAGTTAGTCTTTTAAAGACAATCTCTGGCATTCATTGCCTACCTGTGGGTGCAAATGAGGAAAAATCATGGTAAAAATGCCATACACTTTCAATTACTGCAGTATTCCTTTAGCCATTTTCCAAGTGTTTTATTACTGGGCCACAAATTTGGAGAAATAAAAAGCCAAGAGAAAACTCCAAAGCCTGAAATTTGGCCGGAAAAGACTCACTCTGGGGAATAATTCCCAATTCCCCAGGTAAGCCTTGTATAGCTGCATGAGTATGTATTCATTTCAGCAACATAAGGCTGAAATTTTTAAGGCTGTAATTTTATAGTAGTAAATTTATATTGAATTTTATAGAAATATCTGTTGGTAGAAATAGCTGTTAAATACAAAGAAAAGGTACTTGACCAATAAATATTTGTATATCTTTGACGTACACAGCCAGAGGTGTCTTTACAGGATAGAGGAAGTGAACGTAGAAGGCATTTTTCCAGGAGGTAATTCTCCAAAACACTGTGCCATCATGGGTATTTTAAATAAATATGGCAACCAAGTGGTCTCATGTTCTCCTTGGTCAGAGGCCCAAGGCTGACGGTGCTCTGTCTTGAGCTAGCACCAGAAAAAAATGGGAAGAAATGGAAAATGTTAAGACTTCTGCCTCATGTGCTTGTGAAAAACAAAGCCTGGCTTCTGCTGAGTAAGTGTCATTATGCCCTGCCATGCACTTTTTATTCTTACCTGTATGAGCGGGGGCTCAGGCAGAAAGCATCAGGTTTACAGTGCTTTTAAATTCTGTCTTTCCTTTCTGCTCTTGTCACAGGAGCACTGCAGGGGCTGTTCAGGCAACTTGGATGCAGAGAACTTCATGTTCTGTGGTACTGGGAAGGAACATGCAGTCACCTTTGTTTCAGGAGTTATGGCTCCAGGAATGATCTTGAGCTATTCAGAGGGAAAAAAAGGGGGTGTAGTGGCTTGGTTTTTTCCCCTGAAGTCTCCTAAATTGTGTCATGGTTGTATTTGTTACAATTACGTGCATGTCATCCTCTGAATTTGTTGTCAAGTGGTCACAGTCCCCGAGGCTGCCAGAGCTTCAGGAACATTTGGACAGTGCTCTCAGGGATGCACAGGGTGGGATTGTTGGGGTGTCTGTGCAGGGACAGGGATTGGACTGGATGATCCAGGTGGGTGCTTTCCATCTCAGCAGATTCTATGATCCTCTGATTCTATGATATAGTGTATTTTTAACTGTAGGAGCTGGGTGCCTATTGAGGTCTTTTTAGGGTGAAAGTACCTGTCTAATACAAGTGCTCTAAGCACTTATTTCTTATTTTGATTTTTTTTTTAGCTATTACTAAACTCTTATTTTTCAGACATCAGTATTTTGCTTTCTTTTAAAAAGTATTTCCCAAAGGGAAGGGAAGAAGGCATGGAAAATCTGTAGCCAGAGTAAAATATTAATATTTCCAATGGATTACTTTTGTAGCTGCTAGATGGTCTGTAAGTAAAATAATGTAATTAACTTCTGTATCTTTTGCATCTGGAAATGTGCACTGTATTTTATAAATCAAGTTTTCGTTAGATCTCCCCTCTTTAAAGGGTTTAAAGGAATATTGACAGTGAGGAGATGTAACTGGTTCTGGGTATTTATTCAGTCCCTTCCATATTGGAATTAATAAGAACAAAATAGCTGCTGATTTACAAACATTCTTTGAGGTCCATGAGCAGGGAAAATTTGATAGCTTAATAGTAATACAAAAAAGTTACTATGCCAGAAAGGGTATGAAAATCCATTTCAAGTCATACGTTGCGGGGCAACAATCTCATTTAATAGTTGACTGATTGAGTATGGCATTGCTTGTTAAGGAAAGAGGAATTGGCTTTTTTATTGACAAGGAAACTGAAGGCACCTCATCCTGTGTTTGCAATAATAGGAGATGTATAATTTCGAGGGTGTAGAGTAGTAATGACTGATTTTCCAGGGAACACTTGGGGTGGCTCCGTTCAGGAATGGGTTTGGGTGGATGGATGCCTTAGAGGGGCTGTAAGAGGCAGGGCCTCCAGAGCTGCGCAAGGGATGCTCACAGAAATGGTCAGTTAGGTATTTTTCCTGGAGTGGAATAGTCCCTGGCTGGTTCTGTGCCAAAGTGAGGAATGTTCAATACATAGACAGATGGGGGCGAGGGGGAGGGTTAGGAGAGGCTGGGAGTTTCATTAATGACATTGAAAAACCTGAAAAGAATTAAATATTTTGTGCTTTGTGGTTTTTTTAACTTTCCAAGGGAGAATTTCAAACCAGAGCAGTGAAATGGAGATGAAGGAGCCTTTCCAAGCTGGCCATGCTGTGCTGTGTTCAAGGCAGCCTGCATCCAGACACCCACCTGAGGGCTTCATATGAACAGTCATATTTTCAAGGCACAGACCCTTTGTTTTCCTCCTGTCCATTCCTTTAATTAATCTCTGTGCTGCTTGTTTCCTCTCCTGCTTTCATTTCTCAATTTCATCTTTTTAGTGGGCTAGATAATTGCATTTACTGGGTATTCTTCCTGCCAAGCACCGTGGCTGTAATCTCCTCCACCTGAGAAATGGTTTCCTTTGAACAACCTGGCATCTGCCTCAAAGTTACGTGTTAATTAAATAAAAACAAAAAAGTAAAAAAAAAAGTCTGTGTGTATATATATATATGTATATATGAATTATATAGTTTCAGCAAGCAGAAATCTGGTAGCTGAAAGATAGTTATGAGTGCACACCACCAGCACTGTTCTTTGGCTTTGTAATTACAGAGGAGTGCACAAAAGTCTTTAATTATATGATCACATGGCAGGGTTTTTCAATACCATCTCACATATGGTGTTTCCTCGAATCTTGAACACAAAGACAGTACAAGCAAGGCAGAAATTGTGTGTTGAGGCTGTTGAGGTTGTATTTTAAAATCTTTCCAAGGTAATGAAATGGCCTCTGAGGCTGTGGTTCCTCTGACCTACCTACAACTAAGGTTGGCAGATACAGAGCAGTGGGCCAGTGTAAGGTTAGTTAAAACAATCCTTAAGTCATAATGTGATAGAAAATTGTATGTACAACTCCAGTTTTCACAGGGTTTGGACTGTAAGACAGCTCAAAATGTAGAGTAGCCTTGGAGACTTTTTGACCAAGAAGAAACCAGGTAATGGTAGGAACAAAGAAGAAAAAAAAAGTAGAGGGAACTAAAAAGAAACCAAGTGAAGATGGGAAGCAAGTTACCCCTCCTTGATTTGTATCAGCTGATGTACAGTGGTTTGTTTCTGCAAGTCACGTGCCAAATTTGAAAATTAAACCTATAGAAACAAGGGAGCTAAATTACGGCTTCATCATCACCTGCCACCTTTAGACTGGGGGGAAAGGAATCAGAAAACCCAGGATACACTAACTGAGGCACCTGAGGAGCAGCAGCAGTTGCAGGAGTTAGGACAGTGCCTTTTCCCACGGGCAGACATCAGGCTGGGAGAGGACAGCTACCCAAGGGATGGAGAGCTGTGAGCAATTTGCAGCTCTGGAAACTGGGGACAGTTACCCAAGGGATGGAGAGCTGTGAGCGGTTTGCAGCTCTGGAAACTAGGGACAGTTACCCAAGGGATGGAGAGCTGTGAGCAGTTTGCAGCTCTGGAAACTGCTGACAGCACTGGTGAGGGGTGGGTTAATATGGCAACGTGAGGGTTTGTGCTTCTCCAGCAGCAAAGATCAAGATCATGTCCAGGACAGTTAATGGAGCTGTGTTCTGTCAGCCCTGT
This sequence comes from Acrocephalus scirpaceus scirpaceus, assembly GCA_910950805.1. Taxonomy (NCBI): domain Eukaryota; kingdom Metazoa; phylum Chordata; class Aves; order Passeriformes; family Sylviidae; genus Acrocephalus; species Acrocephalus scirpaceus. The sequence goes on from OU383779.1 coordinate 24,763,267, forward strand.
CGGTCTCAGAGATTGCTGCTGAAATATGTCATGGTTTGGGTCTGCAGGAGGGAGCCTTGATAAAGTAGAAGGGAAGTGGATAATTTTTTTTAGGTAGGCATCACCCTTGAGGGAGTGAATGTTTCATGAAGCACTGGATATGCCATAGGGCTGCTGGATAGCTTAGAAAAGAGCTACCCCTGTGTGACTGAATGTCCTTCCAGTTCTGCAAGAATCCTCCATTTAGGGACTGGCTTTTGTTACACTGACTGTCTCAATCCTGTTTTTTCCTCCAAAAAACCAGCCCTAGCAGTCACATCTGCCTTGTGCAGAAGCAGTCATTGGCATTCCTTGGATAGGGTTAGGGTTGTGTAGGAAGAAGAAAAAGTGCTTGAGGGTGGGCTTTGCAGATGTGCTGTGATCTGTGTGGTGTGTTGATTTTTGATGAGCTGTTCTGTCTGAGGATTTAGATTTTGTTGGCAGAATTGGTGTGTTGTTCATTGTACCTGTTCTCTGTTTAGTATCTGGTGGTGTCCACTGCCTTGACTCTCAGCAGTGACTGTATTTTTAGATTGGATTAGGGTAAGGTAAATTAATTTGGAAATCCGAATGAGCATTTTCAGATAATCCTTTGAGAAAAATGAGTTGGCTTATTTCCTAAGCTATTTTTATTATTCTATTCATGTTAGTAAAACCATGATTACTTGGATCAAGAATTGCCTGTGAATTGATAGCTTTGGGGGTTGGTAACAGAAGAAGGCAACAGGCTGCTCACCCAGTACTGGTTGACCTCCAGTGAAATTTCACTCCCAGTCCACATCTAAGTGAGTCAGAAACCCACCCACACAGCTGAGCAAATGCTGTGGAATCAAATGAACCATAGAGCTGCTGCTTTCTGTAAGTGCTTGAAGCTAGACCTAAGAAGATAACTTAGATATCCTCCATTTCTTAATATTTAGTTCAAGAAATATTAATTTGCAGGATTTTTGCAGCTACTTTCTCTGACTGTTGACTTTTTGGGGATTTTTGACGTAACTTCCTTGGTACTGAGGCAGTTGATACCTGCATACATAACAGAGATGGAATAACCTCAGTATCTCATCTCACCCTTCCAGTCCTTCAGACCAAATGGACACAAACCTGTGGCACTCAAGGTTGGTGACTCAGGTGGTGGGAACTGCAGCCACCCAAGCAATCTTATTCTGCTCCTTCACTGTCCTGGTGGTCTGTGATTTTGGTTTTTCTCCTGATGTGTGGCCTGGCTCTTTCTAGAGCTGAGTCCACCATTGCTCGTGTCCTCCCAGTGCAACTGTGGATCTTGGAGTGTTCCTCCTTCCCAGGAGATGGGCTCCAGGAGAGCTGCATCCAGCTCCAGCATCCCAGCACAGGCAGGACATGGAGCTGTTGGAGCCAGTCCAGAGGAGGCCATCAAGATGATAAGAGAGATGGAGCAGCTTTGCTGTGAGGGAAGGCTGGGAGAATTAGGATTGTTCAACCTGGAGAAGAGAAGTGTCAGGCCTTCCAGTGCCTGAAGGGAGCCAACAAAAAAGATGGAGTGACTGTTTACAAGAGGAGGAGTGACAGGACAAGGGGGAATGGCTTCTCACTGCCAGAGGGCAGGGTCAGAAGGGATATTGGGAAGGGATTGTTCCCTGTGAGGGTGGGGAGGCCCTGGCACAGGGTGCCCAGAGAAGCTGTGGCTTCCCCTGGATCCCTGGCAGTGTCCAAGGCCAGGCTGGATGGGGCTTGGAGCAACCTGGGACAGTGGAAAGTGTCCTTGCCCATGGCAGGGGGTGGAACTGGATGATTTTTAAGGTCCCTTCCCACCTAAACCATTCTAGGATGTTTGGCATGTTCGGTGCTCAGCATCTAAGTGGCTCACCTGCTGTTCTATGTTTCAATTGCATCAAAACCTCTTGTGGTTCTTAACAAATATTTTTAGAAAAAGCAATTCAGTCTTTTATCTAAATTTAGCTTTGAGCTTTCAAGCCTTTGGGAGAGGGGAGCACATGAAGCTTTGATCCATGGCATTCACAGCAGTAGGAGCACTTTCTGCACCTGGTGGCAGAAGTAAGTACAGTGCAGAGGAATTTGTTAGACAGAAAGCTGCTATTTTACAGAACAGACGTGTGGTTAAGTGTGGATGAAGGATAAATCTTGGCATGTCATGAGATAGAAGGGCAAGAGAAACTGGAGAAAAATATGGGGCACAGGAAAAGGAAAGTGTGTTTAGAAACTTCCCTCTTGGTGGTATGACTGAAGTACCACTCACCTCCTGCCTGATACTTGATATCTTGCTAAAAATAGAGAAGAGGCTCACCCATCGTCCCTTTTGAAGGCACTGGAACCAAATCTGTTCATCCTTAGATGTCTGAAATGGGAATGCAGTGTAAATCAGCGTTCTATTTATTTACTTATTTAAAGGCTTGCTGTTTAACCAAATATTTCTCCGAAAGTCATAGTGACTCTAGATGTATTTGACGAAGTTATGGCTTTTTTCTGGTCTTGTTTTTTCCTTTAAACTGAGCTAGAATTAGTGTCATTGCCCATATTCCTGTGGTAAAGGCACTTATGGCCATGTCTGAAAGTGCCGAAGACATTTTTCTCACGGGAACCACCACAGTTTTGTGCCCCACACCCAGTAATTGTTTCAATATTCTAAGTTGATATGCTCATTTATCACTGAAATTGTTATTAATGAGTGCTGGTTTTCTTTGTCACATTGCCATGGCAACTGGGTGACATGTTTGAGTGGAATTATCTGTTTCCAGATGGAGATCTTCATTCATAAGATTTGCCTGCTGAGAATTTTTGCAGCATATTCAACTTCAAAATTCTTCCTCCCTATGCCTTTCCACAGTTTGGAGCATTTCTGCTTTCTGGTTTATATCCTGTGATTTTGTGGTGGGTGTTATGCTTGCAGTATTTCTGTCTTTTGTGGTTCGTTTATGCTGTTTTTCTTTTGATTTAATTGAGTTGCTTTTCTTCAACTCAGGATGCTGTGACAGTCTTGTAAAGCCATTCCTCCCCCATATGAGTTATTGGAAATTTTCTCTTTTTATATAATACACCACATAATAGAAGACAGGAGTTGATTTTGTTTTTGCTCCTGAAAGGAGCATAAGGATGCATTTCTCTTTATATATGATATGTCACTTTCTGAGTGATGGTGTCTTAATTTTGTTATCGTATTCAGTACTTGATTTTTAGTTCTATGCCAGAAAGAAGCATGAACATGTTTCACTTTTCTTTTTGATCTAAAACTGTGTTTAGGAAAAAGACCAAGGTAAATACACATAGAGTACAGATTACCTTTATCCTGAACTTCTTACAGTTTTAAAGGTCTTAGCTGCCAGACTTCATGAGGTCCTACTGGATCTCAATCAAACATTTCAGGATTTCTCTGGATTTGTTTCTGATCACTCAGACCAAAATATCTCAAAATGCTGTGTTTACTTCAGTAGAAATCAGAAGGTAAAACTTAAAAGATGGTTTTTATCATCCTTTGCTTCTTCAGCTCCAGGTCAGTCTTACCTTATTGAGCAGAACCAGGTTAGCAGTTTGCACTTACATACAGGAAAGGCATTAATTTTCATATTCACCTAAAACTGGTAATGACAGTACACCTCATAATCTTCTTCAAGGTCTGTGCATTGCATAAACATCCCTTTTGCACTTGCAGTGCTTTCATCCTGCCAGGAACTTTAGAACAAGAACAATGTCATAAATAGCTCAGAATCTGTAGTTTCTGAATACCTTACCTTAGGTGTAAGGTAGCTATAGAAGGCAAATTTTGTCTTCACCTAGTAAAAAAAGTCTATCTATAATTGTGTCGTCCCAAAAATAACATAATGCAGTGCAAGACCCATCTTCTGCAAATAATGATTGGATTTTAATTCCTGTATTTAGTATATTTGAAATAAAAAATGTTCTCTTACCTGTGAATAAGGTGCTACTTCTCTGTTACACCAGCAAGCGGTGTCCTCCCTGGCTATATAATTCTGTATAATTACTTAGTTGTTCTTTTCCCTTGCAAAGTGGAATCATATCTATTTATACTTCCTTCCAGCAAGAGACTACTCAATACTAACAAATGTTACCAATGCATTATATCAGTGCTCCTTGTTTTAAGGGAAGTATTTTGCCTGTGATAGGAGCTAGGAGAGCTTATGAGTAATGATGTTGCTTCAAACGTGATTGATCTCTGATCTGCTCCCTTCATTTCTGTGGGTAGCTGATAAAACAGTTGTTGGTGGCTCAGTTATTAACCAAAATGAAGTTGATTTCTGGCTTTCCACTGGCTGGTGCTGCATTTGCCTTTTGGTCTGATCTTGGTGCATGCACAGCTTGGTCAGAGCCCCTGGGATTGCTGGAGCTGGAAACTGCCTTGCACTCCGGGCTGTTCATCACTGCTTGGGGCACTGGAGCCTGAGTGCCCAGCCCCTCAACCCCTTCTCCAGTGTGTCATCCCAGGAGATAATCTCTTGGCCTTTAAAGGAGATCCTCAGCTTTAGATTGTGTCAAAGCTTTATTGCTTTTTGAGATACAAGCAGAGATTTCTTCTGCTCAAACACATACCATCTATTTTAGCCAGGACATTTATATTAATTTTGTAAGACACTTTCTATTACTAGGCTGATTCTGCCAACATCTGCAGGGGCTTCCTGATTTTTTTTTTTTTTTTTTTTTTTTTTTGATCCATATCCACAGAATGGGCTTTGATTGGAAGGGATCTTAAAGCCCATCCAGTGCCACCCCCTGCCATGGGCAGGGACACCTTCCACTGTTCCAGGTTGCTCCAAGCCCTGTACAGCCTGGCCCTGGACACTTCCAGGGATGGAGCAGCCACAGCTTCTCTGGGCACCCTGTGCCAGGGCCTCCACACCCTCACAGGGAAGAATTTCTTCCCAATATTGCATCTAGCCCTGCCCCAGTGGGAAGCCATTCTTAAGAAAAAGTGGGATTTCTCCAAAGTAAGACTTGCTGTTTGCTGTGGTGGATTCGACTTGTCCAAAAAATGTTACAAATAAGGACTGATTTATTTTTGGAAACTTTCTTGCTGCTTCATATCTTGGGCATAAATTATCCAGGTGTCTGCACTTCTGCAGTTGGTAGGATGGAGGGGGGAGTAACATCAGCTGTGCCAGAGATAATTGAATACTTATTGTATCATCAGCAAAGTGCTGAAGTTTACTAACACTGCTAGAAATATCTCTGGAAATATCATAAGAAATCTGTGCTAAGTTCTCTGCCACCAGTTCGCAGCTACTTGATGCATCTAGCAAACGATGCAGCATTTGAGGGATCTGTGCCCATGCTCATTGTGAATTTGAAATTTTTGATCTCTAACAAGATTCCATCCTATCCCAGTGTATCAAAATTTCACATGTCGGTCTGATTATCCTGGCTATCAGTCAGGGACTCACGATACCCTGGTTGACTTGCTCCAAGGGATGATGTGTCCAAGGAGACATCCCTCCTATACCATCCCCACAGGATCAGCTGCTGCCTGGATGTGGTGTTTGAGCACAATTAATCTCTTGGAATAAGCAGCAGACACATTTCAGGGTGATTTTTACCATGGAATGTCAGCCCCTCCATATCTTCCTCATTTTCCACAAGGCTCAGCTGAACTTCCTCTCTCCTCCAGTGCACAGGGACTGGCTGTGGGTTGGGAAATGTCCTTTGTGATGCTTTCTCTTGCTCATCTGTTTCCGCATTCAGATCTCTGTGTGCCTCTGTGGGAGTTTGATGCTTTTTCTGCTTGTGGGTTTTATTGCTAATCACAACAGAGAGCATTGAGGCATGGAGGAAAATGCAAGTTAGATAATTGCAATCAATCACCTACTTCTAATTCCCAGGCTTTATTGTGTTCAGCCCTTTTGGGTTTATGAATTGTCACCTCCAGACTAGCTGAATTACGCTGGAAAAAAAAGAAAAAAGAACAACAAAAAAACGCCTCAGAGTTGTTCACATTTACCAATCTGATAATATCGTCTTAAGTTGTTCCATCTGATTTGAGGCTCTGCATCTGAGATGCTTATATTTGATAGATTCAGTTCATTTGAACTCTGTAATAAAGAAAATTTATAGATGTGGACCAAATGCAAAACCATGATGTATTTTTTAAAATAAGATTTTTTTTGAAACAAGTTTATTTAAAAAATAAGCCTTACTTTTCAAAGCAAGGATTATTTAACTTCTAGACTCTGTGGTTAACAGTTTTCCGAAAACAACTTTGTCTAAATAATATTGATTCTTTTTTAAAAAATACAGTAACCCAGAAAAATCTATTTGTGCTTTGTTTTTCCCGTAGTATAAGTGAGAGAAATTGCTTGAAAACTCAAAGAAAAAGAAGAAAGTTTGTGCAGTGCCTTCTAATTTGCCATAGTTTTGCCCTTTATTCCAAGTGTACTGTGTCTAATTTAACTTTGTATTAATATTTTCCACTTTTGTGGGATCAAGTTTCTCTTCTGCATTGTTTAGTCTGGCTGGAGGAGAGTGGGTGCACAACTCTGGGTGTTTTTTCCAAAAGATTAACATGCTAACAAAGATAACCAGAGCAAAAAGCCACTCAGCAAGGGCAGTGTTGATGCTGCAGGAACTGGATTCACAGGCTGCAGAGAAGAATAATTTTTCCTGAAATCCCAGCTTGTCCTACCAAGGAAAAAAAATCCCTTGCAGTGGAGCTTTGAGTTTACTGTGGTATAGCACCTGTACATTAGATAACATTTCCATAGTGGCCTTAAAGCTGGGAATTCTAGTCTTTGAAGAGCTGGTAAATATTAGGGACAAACCAAGAATCTTACTTTTCTTACTTATTTTCAGGCTGAAATCCTGTCTGGGTGATGTTTGGGTGCCAGGAAAATGGTGCTTGGTGGGGGAAGTGGGGAGAGGAAGATGGTCAGCATGGGGCCTTTTCTCCAGAAATCATTCTATGACTGCGCATTGTGTTATTAGGAAAAAGAAAATGTAAAAAAAGGCAAAGTGGTTGTGTTGTGGGTTGGCTTTTTTCCAGCTTTTAACCTACATTTTCAGTAGCCTCCATCAGCTTTGCTGTGGAAGGAACACCCATGAGCAGCCTTCTCTTGAGTAACCACTGTACTGTGGCTTGTTGGTCCTCTGAGTTTGAAAATCCAGGGAGAGTGCAGGAGCAAAGAACTTGTTTGTATTGAACATGTTAAACAGAGAACTAGGAATTTTGGAGAGAGTACACACCAAACATCCCTGTTTCCTGGTGCCATGGCTATACTAGACCAGAGATCTGCTGAAATTCTTATTGAAGCTTCAGGCAGGAAAAATTTCCTTTGTATTAGTCACATGTAAGCCTTTGAAAAGATATACATGTAATTTTTAGTTGCTTTGCATAACTAGGGTCTATTCTAGTCAGCTGTTTTGGTTTTAGTTTGGTTTTTATCCCAGCTGCTGAACTACACTGGTTCAAATTTATTTTTTTTCTTTTTTTTTCTTGGTGCTCAGATGAGTATAGGATCAAACCAGTGGAAGAGGTCAAATACATGAAAAATGGGGGAGAAGATGATCAGAAAATAGCAGCCAGGAACCAAGAAAACTTGGTAAGGATTGAACTTATCACTTCTCTAATGAACTAACGTGGCTCTGCGTTTGTAATGGAATATGCAGCGTGCAGCACCCTCCAGCTCCGGCTTATGCGAGGCGAGAGGATTTTCTCCAAAATGTCACAACTTCCTGCAAAGCTCTCGTGGAAGGTGCAAAATACGACTTTTTCCTGCTTGTCTTTCTGAATTAGGCTCTACTTCATCTTGGAGTGAGTGCCTCCATGATAATAAGTCACTCCCCTCCCTTGCAGATCCGAAAATACGCTTTATTTGAAATGTGTGTGTCTGTGTTACAAACGAGCTGGAGTAAAACAGCACTTCCCTGCCATTAAGAAAATGACCTACTTAATGTAGATATTATTTACTCTGCACTTGCTGCTTTTCTGTATTTTAAAATTCCCTGGGAAGGCAGTTTGGAACAGAAAAAACAATATATTCATAACACAGCAGTCACAAAAATTGTGTGTTTCTTTTGCCCTGATTTGAGCACTTTGCCAGCTTGTAATTCCACTTGAGGGAAGGCAATCACAGGTAAACTCTTAGGACTACTTGAAATAACTAAGATACTGTTGAAGCAGCTTAAAAATCACAGTTGAGTCACTTCTGGCATTTCTGAGAAGTTGTTTCTTCTCTTCTAAAGCTGAAGGACCATAGGTTTTGTTATTGGCTGGCTGGGGCTTTGCCCAGTTGAAATTTTCAGACATCCCACAATCCTTGTAGTTGGGTGCAAGTTCTCACTTGCACTCATTCAGTGCAGCTTTTCTTCACATAGAATGGTTGGGGTTTCCCCCCTCCATCTCTTGGTCCAGAGGGGAAACATTGGCAGCAGATCCCAGAGGAACCATAACCATTATCACCAGCTGAGGATTTGCCTTTTGCCATTACTGGGCTGCCGCAGAAAAAGCCACTATCTGGGATTTTTTTACTTTTCATGAAGATGTGAGCTCCAGCAACCTGGCTACTTTATATTTCCTCTCCTAGACACACATACTTACATCACACAACTACAGGTGCATTCCTGTGGCAAATGGAGTTTATTTTGCTGCCCTATCCTGTGGCTGAGAGCAGGCAGCATGATTTCTTTTTCAACCTCCAGATCAGCTACCTGCAATTTTGCATTGCTGATGCTCCAGTGGGTGGTGCAACTTCAGCTTGGAGCAGGATTTAGAGGGTTTTTTAGAGATTTCTAACAGATTGTTGAGGAGTCTTGTGCAGGGCCAGGAGTTGGAGTCAGTGATCCCTGTGAGTCCCTTACAGCTCTGGATATGCTGTGATTCCACGTTAGATTTTTGGCTGGCCTTCAGCTGTAGTTAAATAAGAGTATTTGCAGAAGGTACCATGTCACTGGAATGACAGGGAGGAAGAGCTCAGGAAAACTCAGGTCCACTGGGGTGACACACTTGCTGAAGGTCTATTCAAAACTAGCTCAAGCTATTTCATGCTTTGGTTGGTGCTAGCTGTCTTGTTCACCTGACTAAATGTAGGAAGAGCACAATGCTTCTTACTTTACTATTGGTGGGTTGTATTTGATGGGAGCAGTGAGCTGTATTGGAATACATAACAATAAGGATTTGGAAGGCTGGTATAGCTCTTCTCTGTCATGTTTATCAGGAGAAGAAAAAAAAAAAGGCAATAACACAAGAAAGTCTTCAGCCAGACAGGATGGATATGCTTTAAAACAAAAACTGTCTTTCCCACCAAAAAGGCTTTATTTTCCTTTTCCTCATCTTACTATAAGGAGATTACCTTGTCTGTAATACATGCAGCTTTTTAATCCTGAGAATTGTCAAGTCCTCATCACTTCTGGTTTTTTTAAAGGGGTTTCACTATTTGAGTTCTCCTTAGTAAACATGTTTTAGCTCACTGCTTAGAAGATGGGATAAGCTACCCATCACTGAGGCTTTCATTTCCTTACTGTGTGAGAAGTTGGCAAGCACTTACATAATCCCATCTTCTCATCAGCCATTTCCAGGCAACTGAAGTTTTAGGAACAAGAAAAGGCAGTGGGAGAATTGACTGCCCCTTTTTCCTCCTCTCTTGTTTCTTAATCCCACGTTTCTTTACTGTCCACAGGGCTGCAAATTCACATCCCCTTCAGAAACACAGCCCAGATGAGATGTGTAACCTCAGTGTCTGGGAACTGCTCTGGGTGGGTTATCTTATCCCCTGATACTGGTCCTTGAATTATGTTATTCAGATGCCACTGAATTTTTCGATGCCATTATCATCCCTGTTACTTTTTTAAGGTATTTCGAAGTCTTGCTTAAAAAGAAAAAAAAAAAGATCTCAGCTCAAGTGAAAATAAACCCGCTTCCCTTGTAACTTAGGCTCTTTGATGTGCTGCCATCTCTGCCTTTGGTGCTGCAGTATTTCTGAGTCAGTGGGAAAGAAGGTCACATGAGTAGATAAAGAGAAGGGGAGGACATCAGGAAAGCTGTCATTTCACACTGGGTGCTGGGGTCAGAGTCCCAGGCTTTGATTCTGCCTGAGGAAGAGCCAGAGAAGAGCTGGTACAAATGTGAGTATCTGTGGGAGAGATGAGGCTCTGTCAGTGAATCACCACCTTCTCAGCTTCAACCTGAGGCTTAAGCAGGGCTCAAAACTTCAGCAGGTCTGGCACAGTAAAACATAAATGCTCTTAAGACACAGTGCCAATGGGAATGGCTGTGCTGGGGTTGTCTGCCAGGGGAAACACAAGATGCTCCATGGGAAGATATTTCCTGGCGGAATCAAAGGCCTCCTTGGGTTAAAATGTAGGCTTTTGACAAGAGGGGGAAAAGAAGAAAATAAGAAAAGATAAACTAAGCTTGTTTTCCTGTTGTTCCTTTGTATCCATAGGCCTGATTCACTTTTATAGTCAGGCTGTTTCTCCAGTTCTCTACCTGCCACTGGGATCTCTCTGCTCCCAGTTTCATTCCAGGTACCTCTGGCACCTTCCAGAGCATCTCCACCCTCTAAACAAAGCCAGAGTCATTGCACTTGAGCTGATAGTCTCACATCCTTGTAGCCTGCAGGATGGAAATGGGATGTAGCAGGATTAGATACTGGAGAGCTGAGGCTACACTGGATGCTGTCACTGCACCGTGTACTTTGGTGGCTGCTCAGCTGAACTAGGGTTGTTTGGAGTCAGATCAATGAAGAACTAGCAGATGGGTGAAGGAAGGGAGTAATTTGTACTACATATTTATATATGTTTTTAAATCACAAGTGTTGGTTTCTGCATATATATATACACACACACACACATACACACGTAAGAAAACATGGAATCTGTGCTAATTTTCATGTGAGATGGTGCATAGAAGGTCATGTGTGTGCTATTATTCCTGGAGGTAAATGAAGCTAGGATGGTTATTTGTGAGTTCAGAAGCAGAAGGCCTGGCTGGAATGGTTTATTGGGATCCTGGGCTTTGTCTCCATGCCCAGCATGGTGCCAGTGTGCCACAAGTGTTGCTAAACTCCACCGTGTGTTAAAACTGAACTTCAGCTCCCTGTGATTCCGCAGTGGCTCTACAAAACCTCATCTGCATTTCCCCATCTTCTTGGGGGAAGGTTTTATGATAAGCCTTCTCCAAAACAAAGGGAGTTTTGCCAGCATTCAGTTTGCCACTCAGCTGATCTGGATGGGGTTTTTTGGCCCTAAGTATTAGCCAAAGCTAATGGTGGCCAGTCACATAGATTTGTCGCTTTGAAAGCTAAAATGCCAAAACTCAGGCAGTATTAATATTTTACAAGAAGGTATGACCAAAATAAATAACACGTTAATAAAGATCTATTAACTTTTTGTTTAGAAAGGACTGTTTAGCTCTACACCATCATATTAAATATACAGAGTAAATTACATAACAGCCTTTTTAATACTTGTAATAGGGCAAATTTAATTGTCCCCATTTGCATACTCTTGCAGCACTCCTGGCTTTCCATTGTAAAATATTACTGCCAGAAAAGGTAACATGCGATGTGTGGTATTTCTTCAGCTTAGCATTGCTTTGGCAAACTTCAGGAGCTGGATCAATTTTCCTCTGAACTGGGCTGTCATAGTATAGATATCCCTGAAAGCTGCATTTCTTTTCTATTGGGTGGTTGTCTTGATATTTATTGCAGCTCAGGCTGTGGATGTTTTTATAACTTTTATTCATCCTTTTCTGGGCTGCACTGGCACAAAAGGCCCATCACTTGCTGGGATTTTAATGTTTTGTTACCCAAACCCCCAAAATAATTAGGTATAATCCTACGTTTCATCCTGGAGCTCTGTAGTGAAATTGCGTGTTAGAGCTTGAGACGAATTCCTGCTGGAGCTAGGAGAAAATTGCCTTTCTGTTGCTCTTGCTACCTCTCACTCCACCTTTAATAACAATGTTTTGCTTTTTGTTTTACCCAATTTCCACAAATTTCCACTCCACTTACCTGCAAATGTGATTTTTGTCTCTCTTGAGCTTCTCAGCCCAGCTGCTGTTCTCCATTTATCACCCAGCTCCACATTACTTGGAATTGCAAATCCCCCGCCTCCGTGACTCTGTATTCAACACCAGTTATCATTTTCTGTACTGATGTGTCTAAAGTAGACAGTAATATCTGATAGATGAAGTGTGTGAAATTAAAAGCCTGGCAGAAAATGCGGAATGAAACACCTTAATAACCATATAAAATGTAATACGCGAAAGGGAAGACCCCTATTTAAATATATATATTATACACAAGATGTAAAAGGCATGTTATAGATACATCAATCATAAATATTTTTGATATGCGGTGCAAAGATTGGTATATGTTGAATTCCACATCAATTTAGGAAAATACATTTTAATTCTATTACCAACCTGCCCAATCTAGGTGCTAAAAAAAGGAGATAAAAAGAAATAAGCTAGCTAAAAGAAATAGAATAGCCACCAAGTTTATCTGGGGTATTTTTGAGGTCTTTCTTTCTACAGATGTGAAATAACACAAGGGCAAATTTAAGCATGGAAATATAATTAATTTGGTACTTTAAAATACTTGAAGCCAGTGGTGCTTATTTTTGCTAGGTAAGCTTTGAATAGCAGTGTTTTAAATGCATAACTGCATTTTTATTTCAGCACTGGTGCGGTACATTGGTGAAGAAGCTTTGTAAAAAAGTTAGCCCTTATTAATGCATATTCCAGTGTGAAGATTTCTGTCTCTAATGTCCTAATTATTTATTTTAAACCATTTTGCCATGGCAGTGTTTCAGAACACACAGTTTCAGGATAGAACTTGCTCATGCTTTGCTTCTAAGGGGAATGAAACAAAAAATGCCTGAGAGCCTTCAAGCCCTTAGAAAGAAGAGGTTTTCCTGGGTTTTGTCTGTCCTGAGGAGTTTGGGTGTGTTAAATCCTGCACTGGCCCCTTGTTTGCTTTCCTTGCTGCGTGTGACATTCTCCAGGAGCCCCGTTTCACAAGCACAGGGTCAGCTCCAGTACACGTGTTGGGAAGACTTCATCCTGTTGGTTCATTATCCACTGTAAAGGATGGATATCTAGAAATGTATTTTCTATGTATAAAGGAGAGGCTATTAATTTTGCTGCATCTTGCCCCACCTATTTCCCTTCTGCTTTCAGATCACAGAATCCCAGGTTGGTTTAGGTTGAAAGGACCTTAAAGCTCATCCAGTGTCACCCCCTGCCGTGGGCAGGGACACCTCCCACTATCCCAGGTTCCTCCAACCCCATCCAGGCTGACCTGGGACATTTCCAGGGATGGAGCAACCTGGGCCCCTAAAAGGGAGGAGTTTCTGCCCAGTAACTCCCCCAGCCCTGCCCTCTGTGAGTTTGAAGCCATTCCCCCTTGTCCTGTCACTCCTGGCCCTTGTTCAAGTTGTTCCCTCTCCACCTCTCTTGGAGCCTCTTTAGGTATGGAATACCAGTACATGTAGATGTAGCATATATCTATATCTAAATCTATATCTGTAGCCTCAGCTTAAAGAAATACTTGGAGATGTTGGTTCTTGTGTTGGAATCCAGGCAGAGTGAAACCCACAAAAACACTCTGCAAAATGCAGCTTGAGCCATTGTGGGAGGGGAAAAAGAAACTGAGACACCCTTTTTCTTTGGTTCCTGGTGTATAGGAGTGCTAAAAGGACAAAGTGAGCATCACCAGATGTGTGTGGAGATGGGATAATATGCAGAGGTTCCTGTGCTGTTCATCCATCCAGCTCCTGTGCTGCTGAGAGCTGGGAGAGAGAGCAGGGAATGGAGGGCTCCAAAGGCAGCCTGCTCCCCCACACGTTTTCCCTCAGGGACAGGCATCCACTTTGCCCAGATGCTGTGTCAGCCAAACCCCAGGGCCCGGGGCAGCTCTGTGGGAACAGGTCCCACAGGTTCCTCACAGCCCAGCATGGAGCTGCTCCACGTCTGGACTCTCCTCCCTCCCCTTGAAGAAACAAACCACAAAGAAAAGCCGCTGCTACAAAAGTGCAGCTCCAAAATCAGTGAGTAAAGGGAAGCCAGGGATTAAAATTCAAAAGTAAGTAGATGAAGAAGGGAGGGGTGTAACTCCAAGCTCCTTCTGCCCGCGGTGGCAGGGTTCACACTGGGATAAAGGAGGTGGGTGGGCTGAGCACCCCTGGCCCCCTGCCCTGGGCACCTGTGAGGGCAAAGGCGGGAATTCCTCCAGGCAGAACCACTCTGGGCAGTGCTGGGACAAAGCAGGGGCTGGGCCGCACTTCGGGAAGGTGAATTCCAGATCCATGGAGGAAAATATACCTTTATAGTTCTGGATGCCTGGTACCCCATCCCTGAAAGTGTCCAAGGCCGGGTTGGACGGGGCTTGAGGCAGCCAGGGATAGTGGAAGGTGTCCCTGCCCATGGTAGGGGGTGGGACTGGGATGAGGTTTATGGTCCCTTTCGACCCAAACCTTTGTGGGATACTAAGAGAAGTTTTGCATTCTAATTTATAAGATGATACCTAGAAAACTCCCTAGGAAATACAGTGTTTTCCTCCAGTCTTTGTTGACAGAGCCTGAGCTGGCACATTTCACACTGCATGCCATCCGAGGTTCCCTTTCTGAGAAGAATGAGAATTATAGAATCATCCTTTGGATTTCTTTTTTTCCCCAGAATCTGAGATTCTAAATGAATGCTGCCCTATCACTATCAGTAGTAAGTAATTACAGCATTTCAATTTTCATAACCCAGCCTCTCCAGTGTTTTTTGCAGCTGAAATAGAAGTGCACAGAAAGGACATTGTTACTGGAGACAGTCCTTTTAAACGCTGTGCAATTAGCTCATTTCCATATTGCCCATTTCATTTCAAATTTGCATTGATATTCTTCAAAGAATGGTTTCTCATAATGAATTTATGACAGTTTTAGCTCATTCCACTTACGGGTCACTGCATATTATATAGACATCAAAGTAAATGATTGCACTACGTATTAATATTCTTCTTCTGGATTCCATTAAAATGGTTCTGGTGAAGAAGTATTCATTTTTCCTCCAGTATTTAATTTTGAAAATTTAGAAGATAAATTAATGCAATTAATAAATATGGTTAGCAAGTCAGAAAATCGTACAAAAATTCCATATGCATTTCTTCAGACCAGGCCTTGTTTCCTTCTTCCCCCTTTGTTGCATAAATCCTCACAGTGCCCTATGGAGAGATAGAATGATACGATTTTTCAGGTTCTTGATGAATGTGATTTTAAAGCAGAAAGCTTAAAAATATATAATTCTATTTCTTTCGAAGTGTATTAAGTGTCCAGGAGCAACATGTAATCGTGCGCTTGATGGTGGAGAAAATGTAGCAGTGATGGGCAGCTCTCAGGAACAGGGTTCAGGACCAGCCCACTCTGTTGGTGAAAAGGTTTCTTGTAAAACCTGCAGAGGCATTCCCACTGTCACTTGTGGAAGCAGGTCATTTTCCATACAGGTTGTGTTGTTTACATGCCTGTATCATTTTAACAGATGAGTTTCTGCCTGGGATTTTTCCCCTCCTCTCTGGGAAAGCTGATGCTGTTGAGGAGGATGGACACAGAGCTGTTGGTGAAACAGAGGAGACAGCAGTCATGACAAGGTGGCAAGTTCTTGATTGAAGAGTATCATCCATGATTGTGAGGACTAGGAACCTCCAGATTTTTTTTCATTCTTTTTATTATTTTTTTTAAAGAACATGAGCGTCTCCACACTTGCAGAACTGAAGCTTTAAGAAAGATGAGCTGTAGGATTTTGCAAGCTGTCAGCAAGAGAAGCTCTCTGTATCCTCTGGTTTAGTACTTGCTATTCAGCAATTGCTTAGTAGGTGTTAATAATTAACTCTCCTGTTTTGGAACAGAGGATGAGGCAAGATACAGGCAGAGTGGATCATGAAGAAATACCTAAAATCGTCAGTCGTCACTGACAGAGACTAAAGCTGTAAATCCAGCAGCTGCTATGGCCTGTGAGTCAGAGTTTGGAGTACTCCTGACCACTGATGAGCTGTGATCTCCTGACCTCCTTGTGATAGCAGCAAAGTAGTTCAGCCTTTCATCTGTTCACATTTAATTATAGATATTATGTGGGTCTGGTCACGCTTTCTTTTCAGGGACTCCTTGAGTCAAAGTGGTTGTGGAGCAAATGTAGGGTCTGGAGTTCCCATATCTGGTGAGGTGCTGATTTCAGACTGTTGTAGAGCATGGAGATAACAAATTCATCCATAGGTACTTCACTAGGTGTTTGCCCATACAGCTTTTGTGATCTCTCAGTTTTAGTCTGAATACAGTATTGCATCTGGAAAAGGTGGGGAGGAGGGATGTGCCATTTTAGTCCCAAAACCAATAAAAATGTGGTGCCTGGGGCAATGGTTAGAGGTGGCCTTGGCAGTGCTGAGTCAATAGTTGGACCAGTGATTTTAAAAGGATTTTCCAACCTTTGTGATTCTGTGAATTTATTAATTTTGATGTTTAGAAGCTGAGGTGAAGCCCTTGTGACTTACAGGGCTGGTTTCAGGCATATCCTTTGTACAGTCAATGTGTTTTGGCTGGAACTTGTTTATACTGCAGGTATTTTTTTTCAGTAGAAAATGTTTTCTTTTGCAAACTTTTCTAACTGATGTCTTTGAAGAGCAGTTAAAGGAGGTGAACTTGAAGCCAGTCAAATGAAAAATGCGAAGATCTCCCGCACCCAGTTTTGGGAATTTAATCAGAAAATCTCAGAAGATTCGAGTTGGAAGGGACCTTAAAGCAGTCCAGAGCCCAAAGAGGAATGTGCATTAGTGGGAGTTAAGTGACCCTGCCAGGAAGAGGCTGGAGGGGTAAAGGAGGAAGGGAAAATGTGACAAGAAAGGGAAAAAGGAGCAGCAGCACCACAGGGAAAGGTGAGAAGGCACTTCAAGGATTCAGGGCAGCCCTGAACTTCTCTTCTTGCCATGAACAGCACATGATAGCAGCATGTTGCATAGTCCAAGTCGTCATTATTTGACAATTTTCCAACTTATTTTTTCAAACAAACATTTTCAGCTTTGAATTTGCCACTATTTTTTAAAAGCCGTGTTCTCCAATGTTCTGGGATTAGAAAATCAGAAGCTCTGAGTCCACTTTGTACCATTATTGTTTGGAAGTAACTTGGCTTTTGTCTCCTTTTTTACACCAAAAATGCAATTTTTCTCCACAATCCAATCCACATGAGGCTTTTTTCATCACCTATATTATTTTTAGCTTGATTTTCCCCCCATTCATCCTGGTTATTTAGTGACAAATGTTAAAAAGTACCTTTCCAGGCAACAGAAAACAGAGGATCCAAGAGTGAGGAGTATTTCCAGGAATACGAGTTGTAGCAGAGAGCACTGGTTATTTAACTAAGCTTCAAGTAGACAATGTCGATTGTACTAAATGAGCGTGAAATGTTACTTTCCTGTTTCAGTATTCACTGCTTTGGTTAGGTTTCCACCTGTTAGGCAATTTTATGCTCACATCATCCTTGAGCAGGAGTTTTGTGTTTGCTTGTTCCATTTTGGTTGTGCTTCACCAGTGGATATGAGCAAAGGTAGGAAATGTTTCACATTTGTTGTGGAGAAAATGGTGTTTTGCTCAAAATTACTTAAAACTGTGGTGAACATTTTTGAGTGCACTTCTTTTCTTCTTAATTCTTCCAGGAAAATGCAGGGGCTGGGCTACCCAGGCTTAGGCTTTTTGGGATGTGAGGGCGAACAGCAGGAAAGATCTTGATTTAATGGTGTCTTCTCTAGAGAAAGGGAAAGAGAGCTGGAGATTGCTGCTGAGCAAGCCCATTAGCTGCATTAACGAGTCCTTTAGCTCTTCAGCCTTAATTGCTTCGTGCTCAGGGTGACAAGATCAGCAAATCCAGGTTTCCCGAGGACCTGGCGTGAACCCGGGATGCGCTCGCTCACCTGTGTGCGGTGCGGGGAGCTCTGGGAAGGGCACAGCGCCCAAACCTGCACCCTGTCCAGGGGCTCTGTGCTGCTGGGGGGCTGTGCAGCCCTGCTGTGACCCTCAGGGAGCAGGTGAGTGAGCCAAGGGGTGGCATTTATCCCTGCTGGTGGATTAAAGCAGGATGGGTGCAACCTCCACTCAGGGATGGGGAGACTGACGACATTTGTGGTGTTCTTGGAGTTTTGCTGGTGCCCTGTACAACCTACCCCAGGAAAGAGGAGCTGGGCTGCCTCTGGCTGAGCTAGAACTGCTTCAGCCGCCTCCAGGAATAAAACAGTGCATGTATTCATCCTTCTGCACTGTGTATTCCTACACCAGGGCTCGAAGGGGCTCAGCCTCATCTGTTTTTCACTATAATTGAGCTTTTGGACTTTTGGTTGTTTCCCTTTGATTTTGTGGATAGCCAAGACCAGCTGCTTTTCAGACAGCTGGGAGACTTAAATGTGTGTTGGAAGGGATTTCTACATTTCAGCTGGTGGATAGAAAAGTAAGAAATTAGGCTGGGAGATGGGGAAACAATGTAAGAGTATAACATTCAAGAGTTCAGGATTTTTTTAAGTGAGAAAAAGTCAGGGACAGAAAGAAAACCTCTATGGAAATAAGTTGATGCTAGTAAAGGCAAGTACTTCAATATTCTGAAAAAGCTGAGCAGATGATTCAGACTCCTGTGCATGCAGAGTTTGGAGTTACATGTAGGTATGTTAAAAAATCTCCTGAATAATTCATGAATAATTTCTAATGGAAAACAGTGGTTTATACAGATACCAAAGTAATACTGACCTAAGTTAATGTGCAGCTTCATGTTTGTTCTCACTGGGAAGAAAACCTTTTTTTTTTGCCTTAAATTGTTTGTTCCTTGCTCCTGGAAGAAGCAGTGTTGGAGCTCACAGAAAGCTCTTGGTGCTCTGCTTTCATTTCCCACATTTGGTCTGTGTGGACCATGAGCTGCTCTATCTAATATGTAATCTTTCCATGGGATACCATCAAAGACAGGCAGCTTTAAAAAAAAGTTAAGCCAACAGATAATCTCTGCATGGGAACACAAAGTCAGTGCTTCTTAATAAGGTAATCATATTATAATTGTGTGAGTGTATATATATTTAAATGTAGTTTGTATTGCAGCGGCATCTGAAGGCAAGTGCTGGAAATCAGAAGCCGCTGCTCTGCCTGCAAACACAGCAAGAATGGGCTCGCATATTACCAATTCTTCCCCAAAATTTCATCCAGACGAGTACTTTTATTCCAAAATCCTTGTACTTCCTGGAGAGTGGCCTGGGGGGCATTTCCAAAGCTGAGGGTGTTAAAATAAAAGGCACAACCTGGTGAGGGGAAAGTTCTGTGACACATGGTTGTGCTGTCATCTTCCCCCAGCATGGGCCTACAAGAGAGAGGGACCTGGCATAAGGGCCTGGACTGACAAAACTGAGGGGGAATGGCCTTAAACTGCCAGAGGGCGGTGTTGGATTGGATATTAGGAAGAAATTCTTCCCTGGTGCAGGTTGCCCAGAGAAGCTGTGGCTGCCCCTGGATCCCTGGAATGTCCAAGGGCAGGTTGGACAGGGCTTGGAGCAACCTGGGCTAGTGGAAAGTGTCCCTGCCCATGACAGTGTGTGGAATGAGATGGATTTTAAGGTGCCTTCCAACCCAAACACTGTGATTCTGTGGATATTTGGATGTTGAGCTCCATGGTGTGGAGGGACAGTTTGGGAGGGAGTGCAATCAGGCTGCTCTTTTCCCTTGGTTTTCTCCTTTCCTTTAGCTATAAAAAGAAACAAAGCTGCTGTGAGAGAGAGGAGGAACAGACTTGGTTTTCAGGGGTGGTGGAACACAGGGTGATTTGGTTGGAGCAATGCTGGTAGTGTGGCACTTGTGTTGAAATGCTGCAGGTTTGCCAGATTACCCTTTCTTTTTAATGGAATCATGGAATCACAGACTGGTTTGGGTGGGAAGGGACCTTAAAGATAGCGGCAGGGACACCTTCCACTATCCCAGGTTGCTCCAAGCCCCGCCCAGCCTGGCCTTGAACACTTCCAGGGATGGGGTGTCAGCAACTTCTCTGGCATCAGCAACTTCTTTGTAGAGTTGGAGAGCACGTTCCCTTAGCCAAGCAATCACGTGAGCCAGGCATAGGAAATCTCAGCCATTTCAGGTGACTGGCGGAGCACTGAAATAACCAGCTTCGAGTTGCTTCACAGTATCTAAAAGTGAGTCAAGGTCAAAATGTGCCATATGTTTTTTTGTAAGGGCTTGGCTGCATTCACAAGTTTAGTAGCTTGTATATTTGTGGGATTTGTTGCTGCTGGAGATCTCCCAGCTCTGTAAGTCCCTGCGTCCTGCCCAGCTTTTCCAAAGAATAACATCCGTATGGGAACACTGCCTCTGAAGTGTTTACACTCATTTCCTTCCTGGGGAAAACATTCAGCAGTGAAACAGGGCTTGGGTGACGGCAGATGTGAGGAGACGGTGGCACATCTTTCCAGAGCACAGCTTGTTCTTAGCTGGTTGTGTATGGAGTTCTCTGCATCCTCTTTTCCTTTTCTTCATTAGAAAAGCAAGCAGAAATCTCTTCCCGAGCTAAGGTATCGCTCAGCCTCGCAGCAAATCCAGCCAGGGCTGGCCGCCAGCCAAGCCTTCGCTCACTGCAACCCGCACACCATGTAACTCCTCTAAGAATAGCCCTGGTGATCTTAAAAAAAAAAAAAAAAAAGAAAGAACAACATCAAAAAAAGACTATTTTAGCAATGTATTATCTTCATCCCTTCTGCAAAGCAGTGGAGTTTAGAGGGGATTTTCCCCCCCACGCCCGTGTCCGTTGTTCCTCCCGCAATGAGCTGCCGCTAATGCCGAGAAATATTTTCGGACTTAATGCAGTGAGTCAGGGCTTAGCTGTAAATTGGTCATGGGATGGGAGGGATTCAGATTGTCTGTTACCCAGGGTCTGGCTTCAGCCATTTCAGTAACATGAGCAGTTTCTCAACTGATGGTAATTAGACTCAAAACTCTCTCTGAGATGATTTAAGGCGAGGATTAATTATAAAAGTTTCTCGGTGTTAGAACATGTTTCTTTAGTTAAAGTTTGGCATGCTTTCATTTTATGATGAGCCTGAAAGAATGTTACTCTACTTAAAATCTCTAAATACACCGTTCTGTCATGCTATGTAAATACCCATATTTGTGAGTTTATCTAAACAAATCTCTTAAATGGGAAAAACACGTAGAAGACCCAAGTGCCAAGAGCTGATTCAAGGGCTCATGGAGTGGACTTGCATATTCCTTGTGGGCCTGGCTGGGTTTTGGTAACTGTTCTTCTGGCTTTACTTGATTTCTCACTTAAATAAACAAAATACAGTTGTTTTTTCTATCTTCATTAAAAGATAAGTGACCTTAGTGCCCTGATGTGCTTCTCCTTTTGTCTCCACAGACGGGGCCTTTGCCAGGGCCAGCTCAGTGGGTTCTTGATGGAGCTGGTGATCCAGTAGTCCCTTGTTAAACCTCCTCCTTTGATGGTAGTGCCTTAAAAAAATATGTAAAATTGTGAGGTGTGAAAAGAGCCAGTTCACATCAACCTCACCAATCTGCCTTTTAGAAAACCCAAACAAAAGTGGTTGGATGGGATTATGGAAGGTTTGGCTTGACTTGTTGGCATAGGTTGACAAAAGGCTAGATGGGATGATGCATCTTCTCTGTGTTCCTTATTTCCCTGAGGGTATATTCCAGTTGATTCTCACAGCATAATAACAGAATATTTCCAGTTAATATTTGAAAAACTTGTCCAAGTTTTCATTTTGTTCACTTTTTTACTTCATAAACCTATTTTCTTATGATTAAGTCATATAGCCAACTAGTGATGTCTTTTTTTTTTTTTTTTTTTGCTATCCTGCTTCTGTGAGTACTTTAAAAGAGAAGAGATCCATATCTGGCTCCTTGGCTGCTGTGTTTGAAGGCTTTTTTTCCTAGAAAAACATTGCATTAGCCTGTCCTTAAGCTTCAGGAACAGAAAGTTGTTGGGGGGTTTTTGCTTGTAATAAATTTAGACTTAGATTCATATCATAGGTTAATGTTTTTAATAACCTGACAGTCCAGATCTCACTTGCTTTATGGCCTGCACTTATGACTCCTGCATTATGAATGCTGATGATTACTATGAGCGTATAAGTTATTGAATTGATTTTATGATGGTAGCATAGAGCATGAAGCCAAGTTCACTTAAGGAAGTAAAACAAGGCCAACAGACTAAAATATTAACAAAGTGTTTTGTATCATGGTGGGTGAGTTGTAAATCATTGAAACCCTTTTGTGAAGTGGTGCTTCAGCATCACTTGCCCTCCAGTCCCCTGTGTCCCCAAACTTGGCCCGGTTACCTTTGAGACAAAATGTACTGGATCCACTTCGAGTTTACAAGTGGTGACAGATTAATTTGGAAAGACAGATTGCAAACATGCATCATGGCCCCGGTCTGAGTCCTAGAAAAGTTACGTATGGCTGGTGCAGAATGATAAAAATTCTTATCAGGGGAACAGCTTAATTAACTGTCCTTGATTAAAGTAATACAGTATGTGAATTTAATAGCTTGTCTTCAAAAGCAGAATGTGAAATCACTTATTACTGTGGTGTATCTTGCTGGCAAATAGGGAGCTGCCAGTGGTTCTTCATGATTAATTGAGTTTAGAGGAACTTAACACTGGGATGGGAGATACCAAGTAATTATTCTGCTCTAGCTTCAAGCTCATTGCCTTACATAAATAAAGAAGTTGTCAGGAACAAAGTTGTGGGAGTAGACTAGGAAAAGGATCAAGAATCCATGAAATAGGATTGATAGCTAAGAATAGGATTGATGGAGAAGGGAAGGCACGTTGGGATTGTGAAGAATACAGTGCAGGGACTGGAGAGCTGCCATCAGACTATTAGTTAAACACGTTGCCATCCATGTTCCTCATGCATTTGCATGTCCTCCAAACCATGCATTTGGGGTGGTTGTAGGTACGGAGAGCAAGAGAGCATTTTGTCTCACTGCTGTCACCTTGGAGGCTGAGGAGCTCTAGTTCATGGAGTGTTTTCTCCACTTCATGTGGAGACATTGTTGTTTTTATCTTTGACATCTTCCTGTAGCCAAGACACACATTCTGCAGCCATCCCAGCTCCTAGATGCATCAGGATGAGGCCTGGCTTGGTTGCAAGAGCAGGATACTGAGTAAATCCTGTCCAGCAGAGCTGCTGCATAAGCTAGTGCTTCCATGTTGGTTATTTTATTATTGATATATCAATATATTATTGTATCCTGTTGGTTGTTTCTGCCAGTGTACTACCTGGGACTTGGGCCTTGTTGGAATGAGCTCCTGACTTTTTCAGGACATGTCTCCAAGTTGTCAAGATAACTTCGAATCGTGCAAAACTGAATCTTTCCTGGCCTGGTGCTCTCTGGGGTTTTAGAAAGCAGTTGTAGTCTCCAATTCATTATTATTCTTCATCCCAGACCCTAGGGAAAAATCCAGCTCCAGAACAGATACCAGCAGAATTCTACTTGATGTATTCCTCCATTTAAACAATGTTCCATTGTAAAGTACCTTCTTCTCAGCCAGCTTTGGACTTTGGTATTAGTCAAAGCTTAGATTCAGTCACTCTGATCAATTAGCACAGATGTGTAAGTAGTCATCATTATATTATGTCAAAATGAGCTTGGAAAAGGGTTTTCTCATCCTCTTTAAAATAGTACACAAATCATGCTTTACATTTCTTCCAGAGTCAGTACCTTCAATATATTTACATGTGAACTCATCTGAAGAACTTTCCTGATTCCAGTCAGTGATAGTTTTCAGGGCATTTTTTCACTTTAAATGGGTAAATATTCTAGTTGGACAGCTGAGCATTGCATTGTAAAGCTGGTGCTTTACAGTAGGGTGGGTGAAAACAGGATCTTACAGCAGCTGTCCTGGCTTGGAGACTGGGCATCTGCACACCTGTGACTGAGCCAAGATGCAGAATTTGGATTTGCTCCTAATTCTTACTGATCCAAGATGAAGAAATAGGGTTCCTAGTGTTTTCCTGATTTGTTAGGTTTGTACATGGGATACAGAGGTTTCCTTGAGAAATACTCATTCCTGCTTGTGTCCTTCTCCTGGAGGCAGGGCTTACTGCAACATGTGAGCTGGCTGAAATGAATGAGCCACTGCCTGTGGCTGAAGATATTGTACCCTACAGTAAGGAAACATAAAGCCCAAGCTTCTTAAGGGCATGTCTGTGTCAACACATTTTCCTTGGAGATACACGTGTTGCAGAAGCTGCTGCTGCAATTACACTTCATTATAAGACACCGTGCTTTGTATTTTATGAGTGCTTTGAAAAAAATCAGCAAAGTCCATTAATAACGTGGCCAGTAAACTCAAATTGCCTGACAGTGCTGTTCTATGCACACAGTGGAAAAATCAATCCATTTAATCCAAGGTAAAGCTGTCTGGCTCTCCAGAGGAGGAGGCTGCCTTGGTTGCTGAGGGCTGGAAATCATTGCCTCACACTAATTGGGTAACATCCAGCAGTTGAGAAGCTGAATCTTCCAGACTGGTTTGACTCACAGGGGCTGAGTATCTAAATGAAGTGTATTTGTCATGCTGCAGTCCTACAGGATTAAGAGTACTTGCATTTGTTTGATCTGATGCATTCCAACAATATTAAGTAAGTTCATTTTTTATTGTCCTTTGCGCCTTGTATTTTTCTGGTTGTAAAAGTCCAGCATCTTACTTTTTGGAAACTGAGCCGTGATATGACAAATATTTCTGGCCAGTATTTGTAGCTCTGGCAGGGCTTGAAGAGTTCTTGGCTGGCTTTTACAGTAGGCTGATAACTGAGACCAAATATAGCAAGAAGCAGAGTACTGCATGTAGAATTAAATCATATTACTAGTTATTTTATTATTTTTCTTGTCTCGAAATTATTCACTGTCCGCTGGTTTTTTTGTGATAAATAGTAACTCTACAGTGTTTAAATCAATACTTCAATGTTAAATAATTTTAAACAACATTTTGAGAGATCCTTTTGTCTTTCAGCAAGATAATTATGCTGCAAAATTTGCTTTCCTAATTCATTTGGGAAGTCCAGCTTATTGAATGTTTGGAATGAAAGACTCCTGATACATCTGTGGTTTCTCCTCTGCAGTCTTCTTTGTTTAGTGTCAGATCTCAGTCAAATGGCCATAAATTGTGCCTGCTCCAGCCCTAGAAGTGTCTAAGGTCAGGCTGGATTGGGCTTGGCGCAGTCTGGGGCAGTGGAAGGTGTCCCTGCCCATGGCAGGGGTTGAAACGGAATGAGCTTTAGGGTCCCTTCCAACCCAAACCACTCCATGATTCCAAATTGACTGTGAAGTTGCACTCTTAATGAGAGAGGGGCCAGCTAAGAGGAAAATAAATACCTTTAGATATTGAAAAATATTCTCTAGACACATATTGTGTTATTAATGCTGGCCAGAGTTTCTGGTCAGTTCAGGAGGGCATGTGCTGAGTGTCCATGGTGGTGGCTGTACAGTTCCCCGGGGCCCAATGTGCCTAATATTAAAATTAATTGAAAGCAGTTTTAAGCCCCAGGAATTTGGTGCTTAAACTGAACTCTGAATTTGAGGATTATGAACAGACTACCTAATCATTTAAGCATTTGTCTTCCCAGTTAAGCCCTGACAACATCCTAAGCATTCCCTGCACCCCAGCTGCAGAGTGAGCTGCTCCATGTTCCCTTTTGGAAGTGAGGGTATGAGGGAGATAGCTGAGAACCATCCCAATGTAGGGCTGCATGATCACAGATCGAGGCCCTCTCGACCATTTGGTGCTGCCAGGCAGCAGTAAAGTCCATGGGAGGGCTGGAGAGGAGAGTCCATGGGCACAAGAGCTCAGGTTTGAGGCAGGAACTCAGGTGAGCAGCACATGGCAAGGCCTTGCGATGGCTGAGGCAAGGCAGCAAGCCCTGTGCATAGTAACAGAAAGGATTTAATGGCCCTAGAACTTAATTGGGACAGTGCAATGTTGCCACATGTTTGTTTATAGCTGTAAGTTTAGGCCATGTCTGACTCTTCATTTAGAAGAAAGGAGTAGAGGAACCTTGGCTGAAAGGAATGTATTTCCTTCTACTCATTACACTCAGATGATCACTGTTGTTTAAGTGAAGTTTAGACATCATAAAATGTGCCCTCATCTTGTGATCCCCATCTGCTGTTCGCCCTTCCTTTCTCTGCTGAAGGTTGTTCCAGGGATTTTGCCAATAGCACAGGATGCTGTTCCTGGGGTGGGTTGTTTGCCCATCTTCCCCTTGGCTTTCCCTCCCTGCGGGCCTTACCCAGCTGTTCTGAACAGAGTCCTTCCAGCACGGAGTCATTCCTGTTATCATCATGTTTAATAACTGCAAGATAAATTTTCAGCACACACTGGAAGACTTGTGCAGGCCATGATTCAGGAGGGCAGCGAATGGGCCTGTGCACCATTGACCTGCAGGGGATTTAGGCACCTCCATGACATGCTACCATCCTTCAAATGCTTTGCACACCCAGGAGCAAAGTGTGCCCAGGTTGAAGTTTACATCAGGAAAACTGTTAACAGTGAATTTAGGCACACGTTTTGCTAAGGACATACTCCGCTGCATCCCAAAGCCTTGGTGATGTGGAAGGCTGTGCTCTTTGTGAGGAGTCAGGGAATTAGAGCAGTTCTGCATTTCACTGGTGGGGGAAATGCATGGTTCTCACACACATTTTGTGCCTCTGTTTGTTTCAAAACTGCTTTTGCACTCCTTCAGGTTGGGAAGTTTAGGGTTTGTCAGCTTGTTAGATTTGGCTGCTAAGTGCCGAGCATAATGTTTCCAGTTTTGTTTATAAAGTTACAGGATCTGTTTGTTGTTGGTATTTTTTATAGAGTTGAAGAGCCTGCTGGAAGGTCAAGTGCACTCCTTGCTGGGTCTTGATGTTCTGGGTTTGGTAGGTCTCTAGTCTGATTTTAAGAGTTTATGGAGTATGAAGCAGAGAAGGGCTAAGAGAGATTCATGTTGTGGGTCTCTGCTGTGGGTTGTTCAAAAGGTGAAAGTTTTGTCAGAATGAATGATCTAACCAGGTGCTTGAACATAGGTACAGGATCTTCAGAGGGCCTCGATCACCATCTCTGCTGCTCTTCAGTTTGCAGAGAGATGAACAAGTGAGAACTATTAAGCCAACTGATTTTGGTTTCAAAATAGATTTTATTTGTTAATGTTTTGAGTGGCAATCAGAGACGATTCTTGTCCTGATGCACCTGCTGTGCTTTTATATGAATACAGTGTTATAAAAAGGCAGAGGGATTATGGGGCTTGGGTGACTTAAATAAAATCTATTTTTGCTGTTAGGATCATAGCATCGACATGGTATATGGTTTGAATTAAAGTTCTCATTATCACATTAATATTCAACAAGGAGTTAATTAAGTGTAGGGAAGTAATTGAATGCTAATAGTACAACGTTGCAGTGAAAAATAAGGCCATATCTCCATACTAAACTCTAGTTTTCTCTTCATTTTAAGTACTTTGCCTATGTCCATGCATTGGAGTGCATTTCTGACTCAGGCAGAGAGCTTTCGTGTTTGGGACATGCTGGTCCATCATTTTTCAACATTCCTGTTAAATTTTAGAGGTGCTGATCTTTTTACTCACCTCACTTGAAAAGAAAATAGAGCTTATGTTAAAACCTGATATCTGCAAATGGCTGGAAATCAACTTACAGACTTGGAAGCCAGCTTTGATTAGATAGCAACATTGAAATGATTTAAGAACACCTGTTCTGTGTGTTGCATGTGGTTTTGGTTAATTTTAAGAAGACCTGATGGACTGTGAGTCATAGAACATGTGGATTTTTTGCTTCCTGATATTTCTGTTAGCACCAAATTGTTTTACTATTTCAAGCATTGAGGCAGGAAGACAGGCCATCCCCACCAACAATGTTGGCTTGAGAGAGATCTTGGGCACTGTACCACAAATGTTTTGTAGCCTTTAGAGAAGGTGAGCTTAGCTAATTTCTCCTTCAGCATTCTTTTACCTTATGTTTTTTTGAGTATGAATGCATAGTTTACAGGTCAACCTTGCTTGTTTGAGGTAATGAATTAAAAACAGGAATAAAAAAACTTCATATGGCAATGCATGTGATCCATCCTGACTTCAGAGGGGCTTTAAATACTGTGGCTGAAATTGGAAGTGTGCTCGGTAGGAAAGATGTGGGCAGATGGGGAAGAGCCAGAGGAGAGTGACAAGAATAGGACACCTAGCAAACGTAAGCTGTAATGGAAGATGGAAGGAATTGATTTGTTTAGCCTAAAAATACAGAAGGAAACAAGTCATCTGATATAGGAAAGGTTGCTTTAAAAGGCACGACAATCGTTTCTTCTTCATGACTCCTGAGAGAGGCAGGAAGGCATCAGGCAAGGATTAAGGCTGGGTAGTCGGATAAACGTTTGAACTTTCAGGGAAGTGGTAAAATGAAAGACAGACTGTTGGGAAAACCTGTGGGGATAGGAGTTTGGAGAACAGGTTAGACAGAAATCTGTTGAAGTGGTTTGGGTACATGCCCTGGGGTGGTGCAATTGGGTGGTATTTTGAAATATCTTTCTTTTGTGCTGGTTGATACCAAGTGAAGATCTGAGGAGACTGATCTTGTTTCGCTACGCTATTTCACGTTCCGATCAAGGACACATTGAAATTTTGTGGGTTAACGATGGATCCATCCCTGCTTGCCTGATCTTGCACAGCGTGGTACCTCCTTTTCCATGGCCAGTCGCTCCCAAGGTAGCTGACACTGTATCCCAACCCTGGCTGGGCTCATGGCCGCTCACTGCTGGGACTGACGGGCACAGCTGCCCCAGGCTGGCTCTGACCCTTTCCTGGAGGAAAGATTTGCTGCCTTCTGGAAAAGAAGGGCAGAGCTCATTTTGAGTCTTTTCCATTCCTCTCCCACCTACTAGGAGTGGTTTTGGTGAAAATATTCCTCTGGTCTGGCTGGAAAGTGGCTTCCAGCTGTTCCCGGCTAGCCCTGGCTCGGGATACTTCCAAACTCGGTTGGCAGCAGCAGGCGGACCGGCCACCACCCCCCCGGTGGGTCAGAGCTGCACGAGAGATGTCGGTGAGGCTTGACGAAGGTAGGAAGCGAGGAGGCTACTTTGTGCCTAGATGGTTTTTATTGTCACCTGCTCTTCGCAGGGGAGCCACGCTTCTCTCTGAGCCTCTCTCACTACCAGAGGCGTGGTTACCGCTTATACGGGGTTGGGAGAAGGGGGTGGACACAAGAGGGAAAGCCAATAAGGGAAATATGGATGTCACACAGCCAGCAAATGGGAAACGAGGGGTGGGGGATTCCCCAGCCTGCTCCAATCTGGGACCGAGTCTCTCCGAACATTCTGGAAGGAGAGGAGAGACTTCCCAGAGAGTGACAGACTGTGGAGAACAAAGGCAGGGGGAAACCAAATGGGGAGAAATACAGGGAGGAACTTGGGAGAAACCATTACAGAACTTATAAATATTAACAATAAATAAAAACTTAGAAAACACACCGCTACAGTTTTGGGAAGAGGGGATGCAGAAGATGAGAGGATGGAAAAACACAGTGGATATTAAAGGCTATAACAGGCGTACAGTCATTTTGGGACTCTGAAATACTGGTCATCTTAGACTGATAGAACCATAGAATTGTTAAGGTTTGAAAAGACCTCTAAGATGATTGAATCCAGCTATTAATGTCCTTAGTGTTGGACTTGAGTATTTCCAGGCCTCTAATTGAATTATAGGCTAGTTCTTCTCCTAGTAGTGGTTTGGATGTCTTCTAATCTGCACCACCCTGAGCATCAGAGCTATATTTCTATATCCTCATTGGAATATACTGGTGCCTCATTTTGCCAAAACTTAGGAGTTACATTTATTTATCTGCTCTTCTTTCAAGGAAACTTACAGGAGATAAACACTTAAAACCCAGCCTCCATTATTAATTTAAATGGCTTATAAAATTTTTAAACCGTTTATGTAATGATTGTCTTTCATTCTGATGTATATGATTTCTCTTCTCAGTATTACTCTCGGATAAATGTGTTGGGAGAATCCAGGCAAAATCCATGCTTATACAGCTGAGGATTGGAAATGCAGTAAGTGAGCAGGCCACTATAGTCTGTAAAACAATAATCATTCTTTCTGCTGTTCAAAAGTAACTGCTAACTAAAACAAGGAGAAGATGGTACAGAATACAGAGATCAGATGTTAAGACTTCTCCTGAAGTCCTAATGTTTCTCATGTGTGTCATAGTACATATGTGATACTTAATAATATTCCAACTATTATGTCCTTTAAAATGCACATTTCACCCAGGCGTGCTGAAATTTGCCAAGATTTTGTAGCAAGAGCTGTTACTTCATTCTCTTGGGTCTTAAATCTTATGCCTGGTGCAAATTTCAGAATTAATGCAAATAAAACAGACGTTGAGAGGAGCAAAATACAGACATAGAAAATATGTTCCAGCAATGGCATTTACATAATTGCAATTACTGAAAATCTCAAAATTAGAGCCTTGGACAGTGCTGGGAGAATGAGAACTTATTATAGGGAATCCTTGCTGGTTTGGAATATGCAGACCCTTCCTGAAGTGAATTTATTTGAATGCTGAGTAGCACCACTCTTGGTTTTCTGTTTTCTCACATCTCAGAGTTACCTCATTGATAATTTCTTGCTACCATTTCACTGTAGCTTAACAGTATCTTTTCATTTGCACCACATCTTTAATTGGTTTGGGTTTTCCTCTTAATTGTAAGCAACAAACCCAGAAGGACTTTGTCTTCCATTGTTTTCCTTTGTTCCATCCTTTGTAAATCCCAGGTTAGAACAAGAGGGGAAAAAGTATCTTCACAGAATCATAGAGTGGTTTGGGTTGAAGGAACCTTTAAGCTCATCTCATCCCACTCTCTGCCATGGGCAGGGACACCTTCCACTAACCCAGGGTGCCCCAAGCTCTGTCCAGCCTGGACTTGGACACTTCCAGGGATCCAGGGGCAGCCACAGTTTCTCTGGGCACCCTGTGCCAGGGTCTCCCCACCCTCACAGGGAAGAATTCCTTCCCAATATCCCGTCTAACCCTGCCCTCTGGCAGTGAGAAGCCGTTCCCTGTGTCCTGTCCCTCCATCCCTTGTAAACAGTCTCTCTCCATGTTTCCTTTTGGCTCCTTCAGACACTGGAAGGCTGCAGTGATGTGAAGCTTCTCTTCTCGAGGCTGAACAATCCCAGTTCTCTCAGCCTTTCCTCGTGGCTGAGCTGCTCCATCTTATGTGTATCCTGCTAAATTCCCTGTTAAGACTTGGTTAATGGGACACTGTCATTATCCTGACATCTAGGAGGACGTCAGTGCACTTTGTGGAACTGCTTGGATGTAACAGGAAAAATGTAATAACAGGAAAAATGTATAAAGCATAATCTGCCCAAACCTGCAATTACAGATCAAAGCCAGTGACCAGCATAACTCTGGCATAACTTCCTCTTCCAGACTCTGCAAGAGGAAGCACCAACACCATGCTGTTGTTTGCAGGTGGGGGGAACCAACTGCTTTTTTTAACACCCCCTCAGAGTGGCTGTTTGGTGGTCACCATCATTTCCATGAGTCCATCCTACAATGTAATCCCAAATGCTGTGTTAAGGCAGTGAGGGAGGATCTGGGTGCATCTGCATCGGTCTTGGTTGGCTTTGATAGCACAGGAAGATCTCAGGAGGCTTTGCTTGCATGTGAAGGCATCTCTCAGGAAACTGATTTTACAAAGGGTTAAAGTAGAGCATGTTCCAAAAACAGGCTGAAAAAGACTAGTTTTAGCTCTAGAAAAGCCTCTTAAGAAATCACTACAGCTGCTGAAAATGTAGACCCAGCTGTTTAAACAGGGCACACCTCCTTCTCTAGCTATGCTCTCTCATATATGTTTGAAGGGCATAAAACTCTTCAAAAACATCCCAGTAAAAAGTTCTGCAAAACTGTAGTGGCTATAACCCTCCTGCCACTCCAGCAAGGTGCCTTCATGGAGCAGCAGTACCGTGACACCCCAACTCCCTCTCACACCATTTGTCCCTGGCTGTAAATGTTTCACAGACTTTACCCAATCCTGTTGTTTCATGCTCATTGCCAGCTCTTTCTGTGTTACTGCACTTGGTGGAAAACTGCCTTCAGGAAACACGCATGAAGAATTGGGAGCATGAGTAATATCTACATTTACTATAAATAAAGTGTATTTTTGTAAAAGCTGGTTGAGTGAGAGGGACAGAATGGTTGATGACACAGGCTTAATAAGCAGAAAATTAATTTTTGAGCCAGGTCTTGTTATCTAGGGTGGCTCTACAATCCGGAGGAGCAACATACCTGCAGAAGTGCAAGGTTGCCAAATGCTTTTTGTTGCCAGATGCTCTCTGAAGTTTCCTCAAGAGTCAGCCTAGTCTTCCAAGTAATCAGTCATGGAGTTTTTAACTTTTTTCTACCTATTTTTTATTTGCTAGATGAAAGGTTCAACCAGTCTGATGTACCAAAGCCATTGAAGATCAGGTGTATTAATGAGAGCTGGAGAGCAGGTGGCCTTTCTGCCCGTAGCATTTTATTTGCAGTATTTTGGATATCTTTTGATGCAACTGTTCTTCATGCTCTAAGGTACCTTGCCACCTGGATTTCTGGGGCATACAGCTGTGAGGGACAGTTTTCAGCCTCCTGCCAAGTTGTTCTTAGAGGGGATGTTCCCCCTCATCATCTTGCAAATCCCTTCCTGCTGGCAGTCCTGCAGACATTTCCTTCCTCTGCCTCCTGCCTGTGTTCTCTGGGTTTATTACACGGATGGGCAGGGCTCCTGCTGCAAGAGCAAGGCAATTTCCCGTGTGACCTGAAACTTCAGGCACCTTTGGAGACAAGTGTTCTGGCTTTATTTATCTCTGCTATGCTCACTTTCTTATCCTGGCTGACCTTTCGGGGTGCTGTAGAGGCTGAAGGAACCAGAAAACCCTGATTGTCAGGGCAGCATAATCCTCATATTTCACAACAGAGGCATTTCACCAGTGATTACACCTCTTGTTTTCTCTAGGGGACACCTTGAGATTCCTCAGTCTATCTGCAGAAGGGAACTTCAAGGTATAAATGCAGATTTTCTTTTTCTGGACCTTAGTGTCCCAAGCTATAAAGAACCACAAAGATTCACACATGTGGGTTGATAAAAGCTCAGAGCTCTGAAAGGGAGCAGGATAGCAAGGTGCAGGGAAGAGTTTCCCTGCAAGACTTATTGGTAGTACTTATTTATCATTTATGTGCCTTATTTGTAATTTCATCTGTTTATCTGCCCTAATTTCCTGTTGTCAGGCCAGCTGCTCCCATGTCTGCTTTCCACACAAAACCCTGGTGTTTGGCTACTCGACAGAATTAATTGGAATAACTGTAACTAATTAGTCCAGACTTTCTAATATTGACTGAGAGAAAAGATGATGAGGATGTTTAGAAAGTTGTAGGCATTAGACTTAGTAAATATATGCTCTGTGAAAATCCTTCAGTGGTGGGAATTGCCCTCCTTTTATTATTCCCTGCTCTTCCATGATGTCCTCCATCAAAGCTCAAAGGCCACTGACTTGGGCTGAGGGTGAATTATATTTAGGTACTGCAGGAGAAGTCCTGCAACTCACTCCAGAGAGAGCTTTTTCCTTCCTCTTCCTTTCTGTTTTCTTCTTTTTTTTTCCCCTGACTTTATACTTTTGGCTGGATTTTTCTAGTTTTCGAGCTCCTGCTGCTTGAGTTGAGTGCAAAGGGCATGTTAGGTGTTCTTCTGAAAATAATCCCTTCATCATTTTGAACATCTCAAAAGCATTTAAAAAGAACTAAAAATGTGTTACTGCACCACTGTGTGTGCCCCTATGCATGACTGGTAAATAAACACATAAATAAGCAGCATTCCCTAACTTCTCAGCAATGGAGGCCTTTTGGTGGGCTGCAGAAGGCTGCTCAGGATTTACACATTTCTCTTTTTTCACCTGTTTTTATCCCATTTTGAGTAATTTTTTGGGGTGGGGGGGTGAGTGGAGCTTTAGGAATCCTGCTCTTCCATATTGCGTTCCGGGAGCTGGAGTTGCTACAGCAGAATTTCCCAGTAATTTCCCTGGGAAGGAGGAGCTCCCATTAGGTGACTGGTTTCAGGATGAGGTCTGCCCTCTGGAAGATGTTTTGGATCCCTGATGGAAGCACAGGATTTTCCCCTGCCAAGCCTGGGTTACACTCCCTGTGTCAGTGCAGACTCACTGCGTGATGCTGGCTGGGTTTACAGAATCAGGTTTTTTTTCTAAAATGAATGCCAGGCACTGTGTCTGCTGCTGCCTTCCCTTTGCATGCCTGAATGGCTTCAGTCTCTCCCGCTGCTGCTTGGGGATAAAACTCAACAAACCTACTCAGACGTGGTTTTTTTCCAGGGTCTGATTATCAGTGAACTAAAGGCTGGATGAGGTTGGAAGAGACCTCTGGATGTCATCTGGTCCAGCCCTGTAACTCAAGGAGGCTATCTAGAACCTCCTGCCCAGGGTCAAGTCCAGACACCTTTTAGACATCTCCAAGGATGGAGATACTGACAGGGAAGGGGCATCCTGGGCAATCCTGTCAGAGATACTGACATGACACAGCAAGACTATTTATTAAAACATTCCGTTTCAGACAAGGATTTTATTATGAAATGTGACCTCGAGCTTCACCCAAATGCACAAGTAACAGCCATGTTTTCAAGTCCTGCCTGTGAGGATCAAGGTGCTCCAGGCAGCAGGACAGCCAAGGGACTGTGGTGACAGTGTCTTTCCTAGGTGTCTTCTCACCACAAGAATCCATTGCTGCCAGTGTGGCATGATGGTTAACTCTGTGTCTGGTGTGTATTGAAGGGGTGATGTGCATCTGGAGCGCTCAGGCTTCTGGGGTGGTCCTGGGAGTGTCCTGTGCAGGACCAGGAGTTGGTCCTTGTGGGTTCATTCCAAGTCAGGATGTTCTGTGATCCTGTGAGGCGGTGCTTGGTGTGTGCACACCGAGCTCCTCCCCAGCCTGGCTTCCAAAGCTCATGGCCAGATGGGTCCATGTTTTTCATCATCCCTTATTCCCTGTGTGGATATTGAGAGGAGGACTCAGACTCCTGTGCCAGCACCATTCAATGTACGTGATCCATGCCATGCCCAGGACACCCTTCTGGACTGGATACCTGTACACATTCTGGCAGGGGTAATGTGATTCCTCTGATGAAAAGAACAATCTCCTTTGATTAGTATCTGAGATTTTTCCATATTTGATTTGGTCCTTTGTTATAAAGTTACTCCAAGTAACATTTTCAGGTGGTTTTGCTTCCAGGTAGATAGAGAAAAAAAGAGAGGATCTCTTCCTGCCAAAGGATAGCACACAAAATGAACCCTTGTGTACATATAAAGCAAGGAAACTCCAGTAAAATTTCATAGGTCAGTGCTTCTCCCTTGTTCATCCTGATGGATCCAGACAGCCCATGTGAGTTATTACTACCTGATGCTCATCACTGAGTGAGGTTAAAAAGCGCTGGGCTGGCATATTGAAATTATACATCTCACCATTCAGTCCATTTCTAAGTGATGCATTTGGTTCCTCCTTTTCAAATACAATTATTTTAAAGAATATTTTATGGTATAAAAAGAAAACAAATACTTCATTTTTCCTCTAAGTGACTTTAATGATGCTTTGCCTGGGTCTAGAAAGCAGTTTAAAGGTGCTGTTGGCTCCTTTGAAGAAGTGTCATCTTGATACAAATCAGGAATATTGTTTTATAAGGACTGTTAGCAGCTTACCTGAGTCAATCTGTGGCAGCCTTATGAAGAAAAGCAAAATACTTCAAATGAAGTTCACATGTCTCTAGAAATGGGTTCGTCAGAGGGGAGGCATCAAGGGAAATGTTGACAGATATTTAATTATAATGGCAGTAGTGGCTGTTGCTGTGTTAATAGCATCTGGCAGCAGAGTCACTGCCATCTGTTAGTGCCCTGAATCCTGGAAATGGTGCATCCTTTATGGAGGAATTAACAATAATTAACAAATCTATCACATGAAATCACCTTGATTGGATGACAGCCTTACCTTGATAATGATTAATTGCAAAGTAACGTGGAATAGAATGTCCACTATTTTCCCTTTTTGCTACTGCTGCTCTGCAAGTGCAACATCCTGGGGGATTTCCTTTCAAGCCTGTGGTGTGAGGCAGCATTTACTGCATTTTTTGTAAATAATCCTTATAAGCAAAGCTAGATTAAAACCAAACTTCTGCATATTCATTTCGATTTGCAAGAGATTAGGTCTGGAAAACCAGCTGCGGTTCTGCTGGTTCATGGTAACTTATTTAATGTTAAATAAAGGAGAAAATGAGGTTGGACTGCAAGAAGTGACCCTTCAGCCAAAGTCAAGTCAGTCTGGAAGAACAATCTGACTGCATTAAAGCATTTCAAGGGGTTTTTTTAGCTTAGTATTAGAAGCCAAGCCATTAATTTCTAATGAATCAGTTTTCTTCAAAGTGATGAGGAAAAAATATTGTATTTGTTTTCATTTGGAAGAATTATTTTTGAATATCTATTTTTATCCAAGCCAATGTTTCGATCAGTGCAGTGAAATATCACTGCCATAAATAAGAGCTATAAACAAAGCAATGAGCCAATTTGAGACCTGGTTGGGTTTTATTTTTCTCTTAACTCTTCCTTTTCTGTCTGTTCCTGCTGAGCAACAGATGGAGAAGGTAACATACTCTTTGCCTAAATAGAAGAATTGTAATAGATAATTGAGGTGTGGTAATTACCAGGAGCAATAGGAGGGAACGAGTGAACTCTGGAATCTTGAAGTCAACTAAACAGGAATTTTATTTCTCTTTTCCTGTGTGTGTCAGTTTTATATTTTGAATATTGCTTTGGGACTCACAGTAAAAAGGCAACATATACTTTTCTTGTGTCTTTCAATTTGTTCCTAAGTGCCAGAAGTTTCTTTAGGCTGGGATTTGGGCTGATTCCAGCTCCTGATAGAGTTGCACTGACACCAAACCATGAACAGAGGTGTGCAAAGCTGAGTTTGTACTGCCTTAATTTATCACAGCTCCCAACACAGGAACTGTAGATCAGAGTCTTCCCTTCCCATCCCATGGACCAGATCTGAGGATAAAGGCTCACCTGGTGCAGGAGGCTGAGGTTTAGCTGATTTATGGCTTCATTGTCTTCTCCATCAATATCTTCTCCATGAGACTCATCCCTCTCTTTTTATCTTGCTTTCACAGCCATGGAGTCAGACATGAGCTCATAGGCTGTGTGTCTGTGTCCACATGTGTTCATCACACACAACATGCACATACATGTCACACCCTCCTATCACTGTTCAAATTAGAAGATGCTTTGAAAAAAGTGATTTTGCCTTTTGTTCTGCTGCTCTGGTGTGATCTCACGGGAAACTGAGCAGGCAGTGGCTGGTGGGGTGTAGCAAACACAAGACACCCTTGTTAAGGCTTGGAAGAAGGGCTTGTTTCTCTCTCGCTGCTATTTTCATGCAAGGCACTGTTCCCTGGTTAGGAGGATTAGAAGATATGCATTAAACAGTGTTAAATGTGCTGAGGCAGTTGATGTTTACAGCCCTTGTAGAATTATTCATTAAAATATTAACTGCTAGACAGCCGCCTTTTTTTTTTAATTCAGTGATTTAGTAGCCCTTTCCAAAATCTTGTTGTGTGATTCAGACATTCAAAGACTAAATAAGGCTAAATAAAACCACCAGAATTACCCACAAAAATACTGATTCTTGGGTTTATGTTTCTTAAATTGCCATGGGTGTGACATGCCTAAGAAATATAAAGTGATTTGTGGAGTGAGTGAGCTCTAAGATTTGACTCAGACCTCTCCCATCTGCACCAGCAGCTTTCCCTAGCACATGGCAGTGGGAAGATCTGGAAGGGGCTGTATCCCGCTGAAGGATTTTGGAGATTATAGATATGTGTGTGCACTAAGTTTTGGGTTACAGAAGCTCATGACATGATGAGGAGGTCTTACCAGGCAGTGCTGGCTCTCAACTCTCTCTTTCCCCTCCCAGGCCTTTTTAAAGATGTTTTTAATGGTTCTGGTCCTCTGCAAAGGACAGGGCTGTGTTCTTGTCTATAAACACAGACTGGTTTGTCTTGGAAGGAGCTTTAAATCTGATCCTGTCCCACCCCCTGCCATGGGCAGGGACAACTTCCACTATCCCAGGTTGCTCCAAGCCCTGTCCAACCTGGCCCTGGACACTTCCAGGGATCCAGGGGCAGCCACAGCTTCCCTGGGCACCCTGTTCCAGGGCCTCCCCACCCTCCCAGGGAACAATTCCTTCTGAATATCCCATCTGACCCTGCCCTCTGGCAGTGGGAAGCAATTTCCCCTTGTCTTTTACCTCCATTCCTTGTCCCAAGTCCCTCTGCAGATCTCCTGGAGCCCCTTTAGGCACTGGAAAGGACTCTGAGGTCTTCCTGGAGCCTCTTCTTCTCCAGGTGAACACTCCCAGTTCTCCCAGCCTGGCTCCAGAGCAAAGGGGCTCCAGCCCTTGGAGCATCTTTGTGGTCTTCTCTGAAGTCTCTCCAGCAGCCCTACATCCTTATTTTTGGGATTTCCAGAGCTGATTTGCTTCCTTGGGACCCTTGTGCCCAGTTTTATGCCTGAGCAGGTCATGTCTGCCCTTGCTGCTCTTCACTGGCACATCTGACACATGCTTCCTCCTGCAGACAGTTCCTTGATGCTGCTGTTTCCCCACTCTGTTCTGAGCCAGCCTGTGGGTGCTGGGTGACTCTGGGACTGCCTTCCCTGTGCTTTGCCTTGCTCTGGTCAAGGTGGAGGCTGGTGTTGTTATTGATTTATATGAGCACCCCCCAGTTTCCATGGACTGCTGAAGAGTTACCGGCCGGCACAGAGTTTGATCCCTGCATTTCATCCAGGGACCCAGAGGCAATTCCACACTCTACCGAGCCCAGGATGTTAAAAAATTGTCCACCTGGGCTCATTTCATCTCTTGTGTTACCTTTAATTTCATTTTTTTTGAGCTTTTCTCATTTGGTTGTGCAGGCAGAGCAGCCTGGACCCAGCCGAGTG
Source organism: Acrocephalus scirpaceus scirpaceus (assembly GCA_910950805.1). Lineage (NCBI taxonomy): Eukaryota > Metazoa > Chordata > Aves > Passeriformes > Sylviidae > Acrocephalus > Acrocephalus scirpaceus. Next base: position 24,802,309 of record OU383779.1, read on the forward strand.
TGACACCCTGATGACAAATACCTGTCACCCTTTGTGTGCTTCATCAATACTGATGCAATATCTGTTGTGTGCTTTTTTGTGTGTTTCAGGAAAAAAGTGCCAGTTCAAATGCAAGACTTAAATCTAATAAAGAGATCCCAGGATTAGTACATCAACCCAGAGCAAAGTAAGTTCCATTTCTGTTGTTTAAATGATAATACAAATAAACACCAGCAGTGTCTGTGAGGTTCACAATTACTGCTTAGCAAAGACCAAATGATGACTCCAGCAGCCCTAAAGTAATGCTGAGTTAAGTACTACAGGTAGGATCACCTGTGTCCCAAGACTGGGAAACATCCTCTCCTTTGCACAGCAAAAATACAGGACTTGAAAAAATGTGAGATGGCAGCCTGTTGTGCCTAACAGAAGACTCTGTGCTATTTCTCAGCTTTCTATACAATTTACAAACTTCTCTGTATCCTCTAGTGTTCCTGAATACAACTGGGTCATTCCCAGGGAGGTTTTTGGTAGCTCCTGGTTAAGATTAACAGCTGTTCTGCCTGGGACTGGGAATGGTCAGGTTGTAAAATAAAAGTTGTTCTGTAGCTGTGAGTTCTTCCCTCCTTGGTTGGCAGTCCTATACCCATGCTCTGCCTGGGGTCAGTCAGTGTTACATGAAGTATTTGCCTCTTGTGGCAGAGCTGGTTATTGATAGTAGTAACTCATTTCTTATCTGATCAGTGTTACATTTTAATCACTAATTGGCTGAGAAATAACAGATTACAGAGCCACATATGGGGTTTGTGAAGAGCAAGTGATAAAGGTTTGTGATTTGGGTTTTGAACACCAGTGAAATTGCTGTTCCTTGTGCCCTGCCCTCAGGGCACTTACTAACTTAAACTTGCTGCCTATCAAGTGCCTTGAACACGATTTCAAGTCTGGGAACTTTAGTTATTTCCTAATCAGCTGACAGCAGTAATTCAGCCTCTTTTCAAAGGGAAAAGCTGAGTGCTTTGGATGTAATTGCAAAGAAATTCGTGGTAGGGAGGAGGAGGTAGAAGCACTCTTCAGCAAAGCTGTATTTCATTATTGTGGCTCAGTCCTTCCCAGCAGGGTCAGTGATGTATTTAAGGTGCTCTAACATGAGGCTAATTACTCTGGGATAAAAAAGGGCTGTTCTTTTGATGGGTCATCTTTCGGTACATCCACAGCAGAGGAATTGCATGGGGCCAGGGCTTCCATTCCTTCACAAAACTCTAATTTTAAAAGTCTCTGCAGAAATCAGAACTGACCAAAAAGCCTGGTTTTTACATTGCATTGACAGAGATAAATATTTCTGTCACAGACCTGCAAAGATAAGGAAACTTCTCAGAGCGGTGCAGTATATAACGTAAGGTTGTTGGGTAGATCCTCCAGTGTTTGCCCAAGGCTCTGCTGTTTGCCCAGCCTACCACTGCATTTCTGTTTATCAAGTGGCTACATGTGTTTGAGTTGCTAATAGCCAAGTCAGCAAACAGCTGTTACAATGTACAATTTATTTTTTTAAAGTTTGTCATCTAAACCCCATGACAATTCTGACAGCAGGGAAGGGTGACATTGGGTGGAAAAGATCTACTCAGCTGGAAGAGCAAAAATTAATAGATAGATCATTAGATGCATCTTATGGTACTGTTCTGGTACAATGGATGTTACTTCTTAACAAACCATGGGCTAAGTAGCAAATTATAATTCTTTTACAATATTTTGATGTCAGCTGAAAAGTAAAAAGATTTTAAAAGCTTAAAAAACTGAAAAGTAAAAGATTTCCCTTCCAGCTCCTTGGTTGGATAGTTCAAGTGCAAAGAAGACAAGAAAGATAAAGAGTTCATGGGGAGGTATTGAGGGCACTTTCCCCTGCAGGACGATTTAGATTTTTCCATCCAGAGGCCTGGACTCTAAAATCAGGGGATGTAGGGAGGCAGCAGTAGCTTTATGGGGGTCTTTGGCTGAGGGAGAAGGGTTGGTCCTTCCTGTTTACACCCAGTCCTGGCACATGTCACACCTTCAAGGCTTCCCCCTGCAGCCTGCCCCGATCTCACAGGCACTTGCTCTGTCTGTTCATCACCAAACTCACCCCACTGACACCCTGAGTGATCAAACACACCCTCCAAGTACCCTGGGACAAGTTCATGACTCAGGGAGTGACAGCAGCCTGAAGCATAAAATGAAAGTAGTTATTTCAGACCAGTTTTACTCTGCCAAATCACAGACTCTCAGAATGGTTTGGGTTGGCACATGAAAGATCAGCTAACCCAACCTCCCTGCCATGGGCAAGGACACCTTCCACTATACCAGATCTGTAGATTATCCTGTGGGAATTTCCAGTGATATGACTACACAATACTCCTTTTTTTTTCCCCTTGCTTCTTTTAGTTTTCTTACGAATTATGGTCAGAGTGAGTCACTACAGTATTATCTCATTTTATTAGAGACTGGATTTATGATGTTGTAAAGGCAAGACTATTTTTCAAGCACCTCCCTACTCAGAAAGGGCTGCACTGCTCTAAAATCCCTCTCCAAGGTACCTGAATAAGCTGGTGATGGGGTCAGCTGTCCCAAAAAAGCATCTCTTCTTCAGCTGAGGTGGAGATGGGAACCTGAGGAACAGACAGACAGCTGGGGAGAGCAACTCCCTCAACCACTGAAAGGTGAATTGTTCCTGCTCCTGAATCACCAGCTTTAGGTTTTAATGCCATTTCTGAGCCCTCCTCTTGTGAACTGAGCTTCATTTATGTCCCACATAAGCAGAGCTTTGTATACATTCAGCCGATAGCAGGGAGGGCTCAATGCAGAGCTTTGTGGGGAAGTGCAGCTCAGCTGTTGGGCACTTAGGGAGAGCATTAACTCATTACCACTGAAAGGATCACCCTGAGGAAGAGGAGATGGGTCGGCATTCAGCAAGCCGAGCCAGCTTTCTGTGCTGGGGAAAATCTCCAAGGGCCGTGTGTCCTTCTGACCGTTTGGCATCATTGTTGCCACTAGCACCAGTCCCCATCCTCTCTTTTTTGCATCTTTTTATGTTGCACCTGGAGTCCCTGGCACATTTCCCCAGCCCTGTGAGCCTGTGCTCCTCCCTGCTGTGGGTCCAGAGGATGCTCCAGCCTCACCTGCCTGGAGGAGTGGTACTCGTGCAGGAAGGAGGCTCTCCTCATCCCCTGACATAAATAAACACCCCAAATACCACCTGCCATCCATCCTCACCCTTGCCTCTCCATCCTTTCTGTGTTTTTAGCTTGCACGTTCCCCACGGGGAAGGACCTGTGCTCTTGTGTGACCATCAGCGTTGATAAAAAAAAGAGTATTTTCCAACCCTCTTTATTAATACAAAATCATATCACTGAGCCTCTTGGTGCTGCACAATTAGTTGAAGTGAAGGGTCTGGAGCCCCAGGAGCAGCTGAGGGAGCTGGGGGAAGCTCAGCCTGCAGAAAAGGAGGCTTAGGGGGCACCTTCTGGCTCTGCACAACTCCCTGACAGGAGGTCGTAGCAGTTGTCAGTTTCTTCTCTCCCATAACAAGTGGCAGGACAAGAGGACACAGTCTTTAACCTCACATTGTGGGTGTCTCATTCTGTGGTGGTGAGGTTGCCTGTCCTGACAGAGAAGGGGCTCTCACTCTCCCTGTCAGAGGGAGAGGTATTGGGCTATTAACCTCTTACAGTCAGCCTGGAAAAGGGAAGGGTCTCCTCTGGGTGCATGTGGATCCCAGTTACCACCCCAAGTGTTGCACATGTACACAGAACTAAGTGCAGTAATTTTTCGGTGGGCAAACAAAAAAATAGGGGGGAAAAAAGATTAAAAATCGACATTGCAGATGGAAGCGTAAAGTGATTTATTTTTCACAGTGGGGGAGGCTGACAGCTGGGCCCCTCAACAGCCCTGGGCTGTTTCATGATGGAAGAAATCCTGTTGGTATTGATACTGTTCCTTTGCCTTCTAGCATGCACATCTCTGAAAGCCAACAAGAATTCTTCAGAATGCTTGATGAAAAAATTGAAAAGGTAAGGCACAGTGATGTAAACATCCAGTCTCCTTCAGGGCTGGACACAGCTTTCCCAGCTCCGTGGGGAGGACAGTGACCTGCCTCCTGCTGCTCTCTGTGTTCTCCATGATTTGGAGGGGTCTGGCCCAAGATTTCCCTTCCAGCTCCTTGGTTAGATAGTTCAAGTGCAAAGAAGACCAGGAGGGTAAAGAGTACCTCTCAGAAGGCACTGAGACAATCCTTTGTTTTGTGGGAATGTCACCAGTCTGGAATTAATGGCAGGCTAACTCAGATGTTCAGGATATACGTGCTGGATAAAGGTGAAGAGCAAAGTGGGGTTTTTTATGTCATTGCTGATTTGATCTTTCGTCTCATATCTGTGGGACACAACTGGAATCTTAATGCTGGTAGTAGCTGGGATACCCCAGGAATTTCTTGCTGAATCTCCTCGAAATAGCCACTGGCTCCAAGGGATGGTGTGGCTGTAAGTATGGATAACCCTGCCCCAGGGCTGTGCCAGTGAAATAACGGTGCTGGAGGTGTTTTGAAGAAGAGGATGAATAATTCTTTGCGTATCTCTGCTGTCCTGAGAGCAGCTTTTGTGTGTTTCAGAGACCTTTCAGATGACACCCTTGACTTCTTTGTGAGACAACAGTGAAGGAGCTGGAGCACAGCTCATACTGGGACGGGGGGGAGGCTGATGGTCACACACCAATTTACTCTACACTGTCTATTTTGGGGTCCTGCATCTTGTTTAATACTTTATATTATATATTTGCTTCCTCAGTAGCAGTACACTAATTTGTCCTCCCAGTTTCAGACTGGATATGAGGAAGCATTCCTTTATGGAAAGGGAAGTCAGACATTGGAACAGGCTTCCCAGAGAGCTGGTGGATGCCCCAGGCCTGCCAGCATCCAGGAGACATTTGGACAATGCCCTTAACAACACACTGTAATTTCTGGTTAGCCCTGAAGTGCTCAGGCAGTTGATGATTGTAGGTCCCCTCCAACTGAAATACTTCTAATGTGGTCTAGTCTAGTCAATTCTTCTGTTCTTTTCTGTTCTGTTGTATTGTCATGTTGGGTTGCAGACTAGAAGGGAAATTTTTTCTTGCATGGCTCTGAGCTTCTGCCATTTTTTGCCAGCACTCCTGGTCCTGGGAGTCAGAGTGCTACAGTGGGTGCATCTCGTATTTGCATCCCAAGCAGCATATCTCCTTTGAATAAATGCATTCACCCAATGAATATTCAGATGCTTTTCCTGGACATCATCACCTTCCATAATGTTGAGCACAGAATCTCCAGTGAAATGGACTTTCCAAAGATGTATCTTATCTGCAGACCAGACAATGCCATCAGGCTGTATCTAATTATGAATTTTGGTGAGTTTTTGTTCCCGAGGTCTGTGGCAGGGCACTGACACCCTCATTCCCCAGCTGCCACGCTGAGGTGCATCTGACCCTGTCTCCTGTGTTTGGAGCTCTTCAGATCTGCTTTGAGATGTTCCCAGGTGATCTCAGGGCTAATTGTCTTGGGGATAATTTATCTTTGGGGTCAGGAGATTGTCTGTTCAGAGGAAATCCACAGTTTATCTGTCAAAGAGACCAAGTTGCCAACAGCTGATGGGATTGGCAGGAGTTAACGTGCAGCTGAATGTGGGATTTTTGTTCCTGGGGACCTCCTGTGCCTGAGGAAATGGTCTTCATAAGAGAAATTTTGGGGGTTTTTAATTCATCTTTACTCGCAACACTTTTTTTTGTGTTGTCACAAAAGCCAAGAAGATTGGAAAATATAAGGAGTTTTGTCTGATCCATAAATAGCATTTTCAGTCCCTTCTCCAGTGAGGTGGAGGACAGCAGTTGAACATTTAGAATTGTATCAGTGAGCAGCTCACCAGTGGCAGCTGAAAAAGTCTGCAGAGCTGTGGGGGGTGTTGCCTGTGTCTGGTGAGGTCCCAAACGTTGTGGTATTCCCATGGTTAACGTGGCTGTTGGATTTGTGATGGAGATGCTGCTCTGTGGGCTGTGCTGCAGAAACTCCAGTCAGGAGCAAAACACCCTCAGCTCCACTGAGATCCCAGGGGTACTGGGCCACCAAATCCAAGTGCAACAACTCTGATGTGTGAGCATTAGGCAGGAACATTACAGAGGTGCTTGGACCTGGCACAGCCATTCCCTGGACAGGGAGGGCAGCTGGAATAAAACTCCTGCAGCCAAAGTGTGAAATGGAAAGAACACGGGCTGGGGTTTCGTCAGCTGCAAACAGGAAGTATTTATGAGTCCTGGAGATCAAAAAAAGCTTTATTGAATCAGTCTGGAGAGTTTCTCTGGAAGTCCTGCCCCCAGTAGTGCATTCCTGGCTGCCCCTAAAAAGCTCCACTGCCTCCTCCTCCTTTCCACTCCACTGCTCCATTTGCCTCTTGCAAATGTCACCCAGAGGTAAAAAACAGAATGTCATGAAGCATGGAGCTTCTGTCTACCAAAATTCAGTGTCAAAACACTGTGAGTCGTTCAGAGGGGGACATCTGCTCTGTCTCTGAGTGAGTCTGTCCCTGCTTCAGGAGCTGGAGCTGAACTGGCACATACAGAACTGCCTGTGATGGTGGTAATGCCATTCAGAGGGTTTGCTGGAAGGAAGAAATACTGGGATGAGAGCTGACTGAGGCTGACTGTGAAAGTCAGCCTCAAACGTGGGCTTAGATATTGGTTCTGCTGGAGTCAGCCCAGTCCTTTCAGAAACACCAGAATCTGAGGTAAAAATACTCCCAAGACCTGATGAGAAGCCAGAGTTACAGGTTCAATGGGAGACTGGGACCAGCTGGAGAGAGCTGAGCAGTCAACAGCACAAGAAGCTGTTCTAGTACAAGAAGAAGTTCTTGTACTACTGTAGCTGTAGTTAGAAGATCCTGAGCTGGCAGAGACCCACAGGGACCACGGAGTCCAACTCACAGGACGACCACAAGAATCCCACCACATGCCTAAAAGTGTTGTCCAAGCACTTTCTGACCTGTGGCAGACTATGGAGAGGAGAGCAAAGGGGAAGACCAAGGACCTGTGTGCACTCAGCACGAGGCCCTGAGTGGTGGCAGAACAGGCTCAGAAATGTTCCCAACATCTTCCAGCAGCTGCAGTGAGTCCTCTTGGGGCTTCCCACTCACTGAGGTTATTGTGAGTAGAGTCACGGGCTTTGCTTTGGGAGACAAAAAGCACATGTGTTCCAGAGTTCAGGGAGAAATGGAACAGAGACAAGCAGTGGGAAGGAGGCAGCTCATCTGCAGTCAGCCTTATCATCATTTATTGAAAATTAGCCTGAAATGACAGAAATATATTCCAGTAGAGGATGAGCAACAGGTAATAGCAGCAATTAAGCTCGAGGAGAGCGTTCCCCAGAGTAAATTAGAAAGATGTGGGTCAGGAGTACAAGTGATTTTCTTGACCTGAGAGATGAAGGCAGAAGTACACAGAAATATGGCTTTGGAAACTGGAGAGTGACTGAACAGTTCTCCTGAAGGAAACCCTGCTACTGCTGCTGGATAAATCTGAGATCTGCTGTGCCCAGCAGAGGAGATATGGGCTCCACTGGCTGCAGCCAGGACTGGGACAATCACTGCACTCCTATGATGGGATAAATCTGGTTTTGAACTATTATCTCTGATAGAGAAGATAGAAACATGTCCTAAATACCATTTGTGTTGGTATTCAGGCAAGTAAATTCATGACCTGGGTTCTCTCCAGTCTGATAGACCAAGGACTAATTTAGTCAGATGTTGCTTTTGGGCTCAAAAAGATTTGCTGTGATACACATAATGAAGAATTAACCTGTCTCTCCTGAAGTTTCTTCAGCCATTGGTTGTTTTTTTCTTCTTTCTACATCTCAAATTTGTTTGGACCCTGATTCCACAGGGCTCCATGCAAATTCCATGTTACCCCCTGGAAAGAAATGGCAGCATAGGAGGAACATAGACCTATTGCTAGAGAGGGACTTGGGACAAGGGCCTGGAGTAGCATTTGACAAGAGGGAGTGGCTTCCCACTGTTGGATGAGATACTGGGAAGAAATTGTTCCCTGTGAGGGTGGGGAGGCCCTGGCACAGGGTGCCCAGGGGAGCTGTGGCTGCCCCTGGATCCCTGGCAGTGTCCAAGGCCAGGCCGATGGGGCTTGGAGCAACCTGGGACAGTGGAAGGTGTCCCTGCCCATGGCAGGGGTGGAACTGGGATGAGCTTTAAGGTCCCTTCCCACCCAGAGCAGAGTTGATCCTGGGCACAGCCCTGCAAGGTCAAGGCCATTGCCTTGAAGGGGCCCTGTCCCACCAGGGCTTGCATGAAATAAATAGAAATAAAAATTAAAAGCCATAACATAAGAAGTCTTGACTGTGGAAAATGTACCTATTTAGTGCTTGCTAGCAAAAACATCTTGATGATGGCTGTCCTGGAAAATAGTTGGAAGAGCAACTGCTGTCTCTGAATCCTACGTGGAGCAGTACAATGACCTGGAGGAATTATCTCCTTGAAGTGTATGTTATTACTGGAGGCTGTGGTAGAGTGTACAGGCAACTGTAGGAAAAAGGCTGAGGGGTAATGGAACAATTGACAAACAATTCCTGGGATTATATTTGGGGATTGTAACCCCACAAGAGAAGCACCTCTGGCTTTGTGGTTCAAAAGGGACCATGGCAAAACAATCCTGGGCAGCTGTACCAGAGGAAAACCATCGCTGGGTCCCATCATCATAAACTGTCTCCTACATGGCTACAGTGGTTTGTAAAAAATAACCACAATGCAAACGTGCTCATGGACAAAAATGAGATTAAAAAATGTGAAGGTGTGTTGCTGTGAGCTCTGATGGGTACCCTGAGCCTGGGACATGGTGTTGCCATCCCCATTGGGGATATCACTGTGGTTCAGCTTGGTCTTGAGCACCAGCCCTGGTGCTGGGGTGGGTGGGCAGGGATTTCTCCAGCAGCGCACTCACCTGGCCCCTGGGAGCTGGTGGGAGAATACCCAGCCCGTGGGAAGGATGCCTGGCAGCAGCTCCCTGCATCCCTCGTTAGTAACACTGGGCATGGAAGCGGGGAGTGGACACAAAGCAGCTCCTTGTATGGGATGGAGGGAGTGCCCTTGGGAACGGGCTGCCAACCCAACGTATGCGAGGGCACAGTGATTAGGCTGAAACTCATTAGCAAAGTGGATTGCTCTTAATGACTCCATTGATTTTTCCCTAACAAAATGAGAAACGGACAAAAATTAGCACAGTATACAGTGATTTAGTGCCGCCTCCGGCAGTTTCTTCCCGTCTTCTCTGAGAGCACTGTAAACAAAACCATCCTGATGAAAAGGGTTCCCAGCACGCAGCGGGGCGGGGGCTGCCCAGCCGGGCCCCTCAAAGGGGCCACTGTGTCCCCAGCCCCGCCAGCCCGCTGGAGACAGGGCTGCTCTCCCTCCCGTGCCTCTCCTGCCTCCCTTTCCTCCCCGCCCACCTCTCCCTCCCCTTCCTTCTCTCCCTCTCCTGCCTCTTTTCTCTCCTCTCCCTCCCCTGCCTCTTCTCTCTCCTCTCCCTTCCCTGCTTCCCCTCCATCCTCGTCCTCCTGTCCCTCCTGTCCCTCCCCTGCCTGGCCCAGTCCTCCAGCACAAGGAGCCATTGAGCCAGGCGGTGTTGTTTATTTGCCATGTCACCCACACAATGAGGAAAGGGCCTTTTTCCTGCCATTTTTTCTTTCTCTTTTTATTCCCTAAAAGGATATCATGAGCCGTGATGCATCCCCTGGAGGGGCTTCAGGAGGGGAGCAATTTGGAGGTGCAGCAAGGGGAGAGATGGGGAATGAGCCCTTCTGGTTTGGGTGCAGGCAGCAGGAAAATATCATCAGGCTGCTTTTTAATTTGCCTTAAATTCACTCGTTTAGAAACACTCATGCTGTTCTGTGGACATCTACAAAGGCTGACAGTTGTATTTTGAAACTGCAGAGGTGGGAGATGGGATTCCTCAGGAATTAGCTGGACTTGGAGGCACATATTACAGTTCTTATCTTCCTCAACATTTCACTTTGAATCATTAGAACTTCTCAGAAATCACAGAATTGGAAGGGACCCACAAGAATCATTGAGTCCAACTTTTAAGTGATGGCCCATGCAGGGATTGAACCCACAGCTCACTTAGTCTTTGGGTGGGCCACACATTTCTGTCAGTAGCCACCTGCTCTATGCCTCTGGCTCCTCTGGATGCAGGAGCCTGCTCCCCTGGACAGAATTCCTGCCAGTCATGGAATCATAGAATCAGACAGTGGTTGTAAGGGACCTTTAAAGGCCACCTGGTCCAACCCTGCAGCGAGCAGGGACACTTCCACTAGAGCAGTGTGGTCTCTGCAGGCTCTGAGCTGACCATTTCCCATGAGGTGTTCCCTGCCCATCTCAGGCACAGCAGCCTCTCAGTGATCAAGGTATCATCTCCTCCAGCATCTGTCAAACATCCTCTGAAACAACCAACAGGGCAAAAATGGACATTTAAAGTATTTTCCTAGATTGGGGCTGAAGATGCCTTTCCTCTGCCAGCAGGGAGTGGCAGCTCTCCCCTGCCTGTCTGCCCAGGGAGCACCAAGGGCACAACCCTTGTCTTGCATTTCTGGTGCAGAGGGGAAGGCTGTGATGACAGGGCACTTTATTCCTTCTCTGATCTTCCTGAGCAATGCTGACCTTGTTATTACTGACAAAAATGCACTTGGGGAGTAAGGATTAGACCAAAGCTCTGTTGGGCAGTGTTGGGACTCACCACAGTCTGGGCATCACCTGAGCTGGTCGGGTCACCAAAGGATACATATGTGTCCCCATCCCAGCAGTGTGCAGATGGAAGTGATGCATCTGGAAGGATCAGCCCAGTTCCCAGTGGCCTTTAGGCCTTGCTGGGAGATGGTGTGTCTGTGCCATGGCCAGGACTTGCTCAGCACGTTGGTTTGGAGCAGTTCCTTGGCGTCCATTTGAGAACTGATGCACTTGGCAGCCGTGGAGCAAACCCAGAAGCAGAAGAGCAGCAGGAGGAGTAGGAGGGGAAAAATCCAGGATGGCTTTTCTTCTGTCAGATTTGGGTCTGCTTGAGGCTTCAGTAGCAGTGATGGCCAGCAATGGGGAGTGCTGGGCCATGGGGCATCCAGCAGGAAAATGGATGTCCTGGAAGTGCCCTGAGCTCAGCCCTCAGTCACTGCTGCTGCCTCTCACAGCTCTGAAGCATTTTGGACAAAGCCTTTGTCACCACCAGCTCAGTCTCCTGGATTTGTCCAAATGAGGTCCCTGGCCTGGAGAAAACCAGCAGATTTGTGCTTCTCTGCAAAGAATTTCAGTGTTCCTTCTTTTTGAGTCACAGCTGTTATTTCAAAAAATGTGGTTTTTTTTCCTTTCTTTCTGGGTCAGTGATTGCTGAGTCAGAATTTGGGCTGATGAGCCTCTTGGGGGTTATTTTAATGTACTTAGAAAACCCTTCTGCTCTCAGTGCTGGGCCACAGGGCGTTGTCAGAGCACTGCACATTCCTGGGTATGGGCTCCAGCAAAGCCAGCTTTGCAGTCCCACCATTGGCACTGGAGCCTTTGTTCCTCGTGTGCAGCCCAGCTGTGTGTCCCAAATAAATTGCTCTCTGGTAAGAAACATCTCTCCCTTTTTTTTTTTTTCTATCTTTCTGGCTCTCCTTCTCCAGGTGCTCAGGTGATACACCCAGCACACAGGAACAATGGGAAATAGTCCAGAGGTTGAGATTTTGGGTCCTGCATTTGAGGCACTTTTTTGATGCAAGATACTTTGGGTAGCTTGTACTGAACAGCTCAGCCCCAGCTGGTTTTGTGCAGGGAAACGAGGACAGGGGCTCCCAGCAGGTCCTTTCTGGGTAGGGAGGGATGGGATGTGCCTTCTCCAGACCATCCCAAGGGGAGCACCCAGAGAGATGCTGCTCAACATCTGTGTTTGGGATGGGATAGAAGGCATAACATGACTGGTCTGATAAGAAATCCATGTTTTGTGAGGCTTAGGCTGAATCCCCTGTAGTACAAGCATAATTTCAATACGAATGGTATCTTTTGCTATGGGGTTAAACTTTTGCTGGGGTTATCAGATAAGGGATTCTTGTTCACAGCAGCTGCCTTGTGCTGCTCATGGGATTATGTGCTTTGTTGCTTTTGCCTCAGAGATTATCCTTTCACAACAAATCTCGGGCCTGTGTCCATCAAGGTAGATCTTTACATAAGGCAGGTCTGTAAATCAGTTTGTTGGATCCCCCTGGAATTCAGTATATGGGGGATGATGTTTATGAGATTAGTAGTGACAGAAAGGGAAGTGTCTCCTATTCTGGTTTCCTGCAAATTCCCTGTATCTAAGGCTTCTACCCAGCTCTGAACTTAAATCCCCCAAGTTTAGAGAACTGCTCTCAATAAGTGTTCCCTGGATTTATCTCCGTGTGCTGTCTCCATGTACCAACTGCCTGGCCTTTGTCCCTGCAGGGTCGTGACTACTGTTCAGAGGAGGAGGAGGATGTCACATAGTGCCAGCCTTGCGCTTGCCCCAGGAGCTCCTCCAGTGTAAATAGATCCAACCCAGCCTTCTGGATACAACCTTTGGGACGTCTGCTCGAGTGAACAGCACTCCATAACAGAAGAAGACCATTTCCACATTATATGCTCCATTCAGTTACAGTGTTTCCTAATGAACACATGAGGAATATTGCTAAGAACTCGTAAGGAACTGTTTTTGTTGCTGCTAGTTAAAACTTGTTGCAACTTCTCACTTTTTTCTGTGTCCAGATATGCAGCAAATCCTTAAAAGTTAATCCAAAAGACGTTGTTGATTTTCTTGAGGCTTCTGCCCCGTTTTCTATCAGATGAGGTAGTGTTATACCAAGCTTCCATAAGCGAACATCCAAGCATCTAAGAAACACCCCTGAGCTGTGTGTCCGTCCGTGTTGGGGCCGGAGTGCTTGTTAGTGCTGGTGATTCCAAGCTTTGGAGATGGGATGTTTTTGCCATGGCAGGCCTTGTTTCTCAGCTGAGAAGAAGCTGAGAAGCTATTATCCATTAAAAGCATGTTATCACTGAAATACTGGAAGTGATACAGGAGCAGGAACTTGTAATTTAAGAGGAAAAAAGTTTCATTTAAAAGGTATCTTAATCAAGGACTAAGCTTGCAGTATTTGCTTTGCTGAGCACGAATGGGAGTGTGATCACAATCATTTTGAATCTCTTTTTTTCTAAGAAAATAAACATTTTACTGTTTTTATGTATTCTTGTCTTTTACCATTCCTACAACATGATGTTTTAAGAGTCTGGGGACAAGGAAGACCAAACCTCTCCTCTGCCTTGATGTGTCCCGTGGATCTGATCTCTTAAAGCAGCTCTGTGCCAACTGGGGGGATGTGTTGTGTGTCCTGTAGAGTTTATTTTTCCATATTAAATGGAGAGGATATTACCTTCTCAAAAGCAGATGTAATATTTTTAACAAATGCTGTCATGAGTTAAAAAAAAAGGAAAAAATACAGCTTTTGTATTTATTATTTCAAAGAAGATTGTTACCTGTGCTGATATTTCTTCCAGCTTTGATGCCATAAGAGGACAGCATCCAGTGGAGAAGCTTTGTCAGTGTGGTTTGCTGTCATTGTGTTGATTTCATTTGTGAGATGGGTGTGGACCTGACTGAGGGTGCATTAACAGCATCTCTTAGGATGTGACTGACACTTGAGGGGGTACTCAGCCCAAATATTGGCCATTTTTCACTGGGCTTCCTGAAAATCAGATCCCTCTAAAGGATCTAAATCCCTCAAAGATCACCTGTGACCTCTGCAAATATCTAAGTTATTGCAGAATTTCTTGACTAAAGAGGTTTCCCTGAATGTTCACTCTGAGTGGGGCTGGACAGCCCACATCAGATTTCATTCCCTGTCAGTACTGTGCTGTACCTGGAATATCTCCAGAAATCCCCAGCCCCCTCTTTCTGCCACCCCTGCACTGGATTTACCTTTGGCTTTTGGACAGGGGATGAGCAGTGGGGACAGACCTGGGAGTTGCTGGTATTCCTGAAGGGCTTTGTGTGAGTCCCTCCAGGAGGAGCAGCTTTCCAAGCAGCAGCTGTGAGGCTGGTTCTTAAAGGCAGAAGGTATTTCTGAGCTCTGCAGGCTCCCCAGGGTCCTGGCCGCTCAGTCTGAGCCCAGTGGTTGCTGTATTCCAGGATTCAGATAACCCAAGAGCTTCAATAGCTTCCCCTATAAAAGCTCAGTGTCAGGGTCCTCTGTGGCATATTTAGCTTTATCCTATTAATGGTCAAAACCCACCAGCCAGCTCTGATTTCCCTAAATCCTTGTTCATTTGAGCAGCTGCATTGGCCAGGCAGCCCCTCCCCAGTATCCTGACCCCCCTGGAGACAGTTTCTCTGCCTCCCTCCCATGACATCACTGTTCCTGGGACTGTGGCATCTCTCAGTGCTGCAGAGCCGTTGGGTTTTGTGATGAATTCTTCATGGTGATGTCTCTCTCCTGCTGGATATGATTTTTTTCCATAATTTACGCCAGCTCTTGAGCAGAGAGCAGAGAGCTTGGGAGAGTCAAGAGACTGTGCATTTCAATTATTTAAAACACTTTAATTAATAAAGAGTCCTGGGGCTTGGTCCCACAAACCCTTCTCTGCAAAGCATTTTAGAAAGCTTTCACAGTAGTGCAGGAGAGGTGGGGTTGGGTCTGTTCTTTTGAAACATTTCCGTGTCCAGGTGCTGAACATCTCATGTGTAAATGTCCCCACACCAACACTGTGTTAGACACATCGCGATCTTTCTTTCAGCCACCTCTTAGTTTTAATAATTCTTTTATTTAATGTTTTCCTTGCTGCTGCTGCTGACACTGGAGACCTGCATTTTGGTGGACGTTTTGTGAGAGAGGAAAAGCAATTCCCATCTTAACCTGTGCTTGTATTCCAACCAGCAGCAGGTGCTTTGAGACTTCGGGATGAATTACAGCCTCCCTGCTGCACCTGTAGATGGCAATATTTGAAGGCCTGGGTAGGCTATGGTGCTGCTGGCTGGGAGGCACCAGGGTGGAACCTGCTGTAATTCTTCCACCTTTGCAAAATCCTGGCAGATTTTGTTGGAAGTCTAAATATATGTGGCAGCTGAAGGTCTGAAATAATGTAAGAAGATTACTCTGGCTGAAAATGCATTTCTCCTCGGAGCTCTACCTCCCATTGCCTTGCTCTGCTAAAATACATTCAGCAGCATGGAAAGGAGGAGGCGGGGAAGGGAAGGAAAACTTGCTCTTATCTGGTACGCTGTGCTTGGCTGTAAATGGGATTTCAAGGTTCTTCTCAAAAGAAGTTCCAGGGAAGTGATTTGAGGACTAAACTTCTCTTTAGGAGGCTGATGCAGTATTTTCTGAGTGCCACATCATTTTCTGGGATGTTGGAGAAAATTGTGGTGAAGGGGTTTTGCAATCACCCTTTTTCCCGTGAAGTGCTTTCTCCTTCGTCCAGAGCCCTCGGAGTGCTGCTGGTTTTCCTCCTTGGAAAAGTCATTGGGAAGGGAATCGGGGGAGCTGCTGCCTGCCCAGGCCCAGCCTTGGGCTGTGTTGTATCTCTTGTTTAATCACTGGGAGTTCACTTCACCTGTGCCCCCTCCCAGCCCTTTCCATCCCTCAATTACCATTGATTTCTTCCCTTGCATTCAGTCAGAGATTTGGTTCTTTTGAATTAGCTCTCCCTGCCAGGATCCAGCAGACGTCTCTTGTGTCCTCCCCTGCCACAAGCCCTTCGTGGCCACGGATGGGCTGCACAGCTCCAGGCTGCCCCTCTGCATGCCCTTGTGAACAGCAGGAGCAGCAGTGCGTTAACAGGAGGTGAAATCTTCATCCCAGGAATGCCCTCATCCCATTGCTGCTGCTATGTGCATTCGGGTGTGCTCTGACCTCAGCACAGCTGGATGGCATCCGGTGCTGCCAGGGCTGCAGGGGAGAGGCCAGCGGCATCCCAGGATTTTTTGCAGCGTGCCTCTTCCTTGCTGTAAGAATAGTCAGGCTGATGCCTGGCCCCAGAATACAACAGCTATTGAAGGTCTGGATGATGAGACAGGAGCAAAGGGGTCGATGAAGCACAGGGAGATGTGTTTGAACCCCAAAGACGTCACTGCCATCACATGAGAATCATCCTGGAGACAAATATTCTGTTCTCAGCTATTTCGGTTTTACCAGGTCTGTAAAACAGTAATTTTCTGTCACTTTCATTTTGGGGCTAGCAATGACTCAACTCCAGATGAGCCTGGCTGACACACCAGACCTTCAGGATAGGAGAGGCTGGGCGATGCATGTGTCTGTCAAAGAGCAAATGTCACATGGGCTTTGCAGAAAAAGGGTGGTTTCCAGTTCCACCATGGTAGTGGGACACTGGCACAGGGTGCCCAGAGAAGCTGTGGCTGCCCCTGGATCCCTGGAAGTGTCCCAAGGCCAGATTGGACAGAGCTTGAAACACCGTGGGCTAGTGGAAGGTATCCCTGCCCTTGGCAGGAGGGAACCTTGCTCTAGGTTGCCCATGGAACAAGATGATTTTTAAGGTCCCTTCCAGTCCAGACAATTCTGGGATTCCCTGACTGTAAAACCAGTGTCCTGACTTAGGTCCTCTGTGGGGTGTTGGGGAGTCGAAGTTCTTTAGCATCCCTGTGCTAGAGAAGCTTTTACCTGTGTGGGGCAGCCGCAGCCCAGGGGGACAGTAATGGCACTTGCACTGTGGAAAATCAAAAGCTTTGATCTCAGCCAAGGTCACTGTGTGGTACAGGTAATTTTTAGGGTGTTCACTGAGAAAGCACAGATTGATGGCACTTCTGCCAATGTGGCTTCATGGAAGATGCTTTTTGGAGAACTGAACACTGCAAGACCCTGCTTTGGGTCCTGGTACTGCTGGGCAATTCTTTTTCAGGCTGAAATCCCTCTCTGTTTAATTTAATTCTGTACGTGTTCAGGGAAGAGGAGACAAGAAATGCAGGGATGGCCTTGGAAGGGCACCTTATTTGCTTTGTTGTTGGGGAGATCAGACATCCAGTAAGTTGGGTAAGCACTGAGTGAAATTCCTGTTATTGTTACTGTGCTGTTGTGGCAAAGGAAAAGAAGCTGCAGCTCAGGGTACTGCAAGATAGCAAAGTTGATACAACTCAAAGATGTTAATGTCTTTGCTTTATAAAAAAATCACTTTATTCTTTTTCAATTTAGCTGCACACATCTATCCATGACATCCTTCAAACTTGGAGTTTGAAGATGGGAAAGTCACCATCATCATTCTCAGGATTGTCATCATCAACACATGTGGGACTGTGAACCTTCATAAAAGCCAACTCCAACACCAGCCTCATGGACACCCTGGGCAGCAAAAGGAGAAGCCTCTGATTCTTCCCTCTTGAAATTACTCCCTTTCTTCACTCTGCTGCTCTGCCATCCTGGATGAAGCCTAGTACCCTGGAGCAACCATCCTTCATCCCTGCAGAATGGCCCCTGCTAAAGCTTTTGAGCTGCGAATTCAACAGGAAATTTATATATTGAATTCTTTTAGTGTATTAAATTAAATTTTGAGACAAAAAGTTCTCAAGAACAGTTGCTGCAAGAAGCTAGAAAGCACCATGTGGGAACAGAGCATATTCCTGGGGTTTTGGCATTCTGCTTTTGTGTCTATTAATAATCCCCCAGAGTGAGTCATATGGAGCTGCATTTATTCACTGACTCGGAGAGAGCTGCTACCCAAAATAGCAGCTCTTTAATTTTTTATGATGCTGTAAAGCCGGTGCAGTGAAGATTGACATCATTTGAGGGAGATGCTCCAGCCTGGCAGTCAGAGAACCCGCGTCCAGCTCCACCAGGAACGTGGGGAGCCACGTGCTCCATTACATAAAAGTGCTGGAGAGCCAGCACGGGGCAGAGATGCCTTTTCTGTCCTCATCTGAGCATCTTTTGCCTGGATTTTCCACCCTTTAGGCCTTTCTAAGCCGCCTTTACTCGTTTTCTTCAATCCTGAGGAGCACTGGGCCAGAGGATGATGAGGAAATGGTTTTTGCTGCAGAGAGGAGCCTCAAGCACGTCTCATACCATCAACCTTGGTATGGAGATTGGGCATCCTGCCAGGAGGTCCACAGGGAAATCTTGAAATGCATCAAATTTAGCATCACCAGCTCATCTTTTTTCTCACCCATGTTGCTGCTCCATGTCCCTTCCTGAATCCCTGAGCATTCCCTGAGCCAAGGCCTGTGCCCAAAATGCTTCCCAGCCTGGTATGATGGATGGATGGCAGCTCCAGGCAAAGGGCAGAGAAATGCTGGGGTAGGGTTTGGGTTGGGTTTTTTAAGGATGAATCTGGTTTTCTGGATTGCTTCTCATTCTCTGCCCTGTCCTGCTGCCATCAGGTCTGTCCTGTAGTGGCAGCCAGTGGGGCATCCAAGACATCCCAGGGTGGCTCCACTGCTCCCCAAAACTACCTCTGGGTACCAGTGAGTACCATACAGGTTTTTGGCAGAGTTTTGGCTAAAATTGCTCTGCAGGGGTGTTACAACCTGCCTTTAAATGAGCTGAGTTTGTAGTGGTCTCAGAGTGCAAAAGAGCAAGGAGAATGCAGTTTAACCAATCAATGCACTTTTATTAATGTGCCCACAAAACTGATATGCGATAGTGAGAGAGAGAACAGAGAGGGAGAAAAACAATACGGAGAAAGAGAGAGAGATAGAAAAGATAAACACCTGGCCAGATATAGTTCTGGTAGCAGCTCAGAAGCTTTTGGGGTCCCATCCCCTGTTCCCCCAAAGCTTTTCCATGATGAAAACGTGAGACATATTGAAGGTCTTCGGGCCGACTCCCACAAGGGGCCCCAGCCCATCACTCTGTGCTCTCCACCAAAGCATTAGGAAAGATAAATTTGCCTGTGCTGGGCATTAAGGGCCTAGATGAACTTTCTCAGGTCAACAGTATTTTATAGGCTCCATTCCAGCTGGAAACATTTATTAACATTACCTTGTCATGGAGCACTTTGGGAGAAAATGGAACTCCTGCCACAGCAGCTTTGAGCCAATGTGACTGATGGGATGAGCAGCAGCTGTGGCTGAATTTCAGTCAGAGCAGCTCAAGTCCTTTGGGTGAAGGGTGTCACACCTTTGGGTGACCTGGAAATGTGGAAAAAGGAAATGCGACAATTGAGCAACAGGCCCTCAAGACAACCACTGGCATAAATTAATAGTTCTAATAGGAGGGGTGAGGACTTGGTGCCACCATGCCTCCCTTGTCCTTCAGACATCCATCCATGGAGCATCCTGGGGGAGTGGGAGTGTCAGGAGCCTGTTCACACCCAAAAATAAACACCTCAATAGCCCTGATTTCTTGTTATAAAAGAAACACAAGCAGGGGCAAAGCCCACCCTGGCTGTTTTATTTTTGCCTTTGAAGCAACCATATCCCACTGCCTGCACAGGCAGCACCTCTGATGACCCCTGAGCTGGGTGCAGGACACTTGCAGAGTGTCCCTTGTTCCTCGAAGGCAGAAAGGGCCTTTGCTCCAAAATACTCCACTCCCTAAATCCTGATGTTCCTGGAACTCAGGAAACAGTAGGTTGAGGGAATTTAGCACCTCCCTAGCAAGGCTGGCAATGGTTTCTACTTCATATCATAAACACTGCTCAGCACTTCAACAAGGATTTGAATTTAGGGCTCCTGCATCTTAATCCTAATTTTCTTAATTCTAACTTTCAGAGAGGAAAAATTACGGGAATAGAGGTGGCGGAAGAAAGCTCGTAACAGAGGAAGGATGAGGGATACACCCCTCCAAGACTCGCCTCATCAGGCCCAAGTGAGACCTGGGGTTTTTTCATTCTAAATAAAACAGGTGCAGCAGTCAAAATGACGGTCTGGATTCTGGGTTTTAAAAATAAAATAACATCCAAGTCATAGAGAAGAGAGGTTGAAACAGTCCAGTTAGATCTCTCTGCTGAGAGCCTGTCCAGTTTCAATTCTAGACTGAAAAGGTGGTGTTTTGGTTATTACAATACCTCTGGGTTTAGCCAACTTCCCAGGGAAAATTCCAGGCTTCTCCAGGGTGGCAGCTATGAACCTGCTCCATCCCCACACTGAGGCTGCCAGTGAAGCATCAGTGAAGGATCCTTGCTGAAAATGACAGCCAACAGCAAGGCAGAAATGAGCATCAGTTCAGCACAGCTTGACCAGAATATTTACATTTTATTAAATCTTTACAATCAGCAGTTATAATCAAGTACACAATTATGTACACGGATTATGTACATTTTAGCCCAGACTTTTACATCACAGTACATAGTTGCCCTTAGAAATATTGTGTACACTTATCACCAGAGAGTAAAACCCAACCATAGTGTTACAGCACCTGGTATTAGACATCTTCCATAAGAAAATATACGGCTGTAAATTGGTCTGGCTAAAAAAAAAAAACAAACCAAAAATCTTATAAAATCTGAACATACAATTTTCATTCATAGAATGGTTTGTTTTCTGTGTTCTGACTGATGCCTGTTGCATAAGATGTCCTGTTTTTCACCTCTCAACTCACACTCACTGGTGCCTACTCAGGGACACTGGCAGGAGGAAGAGAACCAGAGCTGGGCTCATTTTCAAACTTCATTAAGAAATAATAAATGTAAACAATTAAGAAGATTCCTCTAAGATCAAATGAGAAAATAATTGACTGATGTGAATTACATGGCATGGAATAAGTGCTAGCTGTAGCTGTGATTCCTGAATTTTTCTGTGTTCAATACCATACAAAGAAATGTGCAATGCTATAGACAAAGGGTGATTCCTGATTAATGATCCAGGAGCAATATTCCACATGCAGGGAGCAGACTTCCAAACCATTAGGGAAGAACACTCTCCCCTTTCCAAAAGGGTTTTCTTTTTGATAAATACATTCTTTTTGCTTTTTAAGATGATAGCAACAGAAAACTGAATTCTTTCCAGAATGATATGAACAGCTTAAACTAAAGCCTATGTCTTCATAAGGAAACACAAAGTGGAAATAACCTGAATAAAACTGTCCCCCCAGTTTATTCCTCTTTCCCAAAAGGTCAGCCTTGCCTGATTCAGTTCTGTAAACAAAGCTATGGCTCCTGTGATGGTTTCAAAGGTGAAACAGAACTAAATGAAACAAAAAACACTCCAAAAGGAAGGACGCAACAGTTATCTGAGGTAGGCCACCACCAAAATGCTGCCCCCTAAATCCATATGGAGTTCTGGGATCCCTGAAAGGTAATGACTGCTGCTCTACTAACAGGTGGAGAAGGCAGTTACTAAAAATGTGCTGGTGATGGCAAGGGAAGTTAACCTTTTAATAAAATCTGACATCTACACCTAAATCTGCAAGTAAAAAAAAGAAAACCTTTAGCTGCTATATTGAGATAGTAATGACCAGAGGCTCTAGGCTATAAAAATAACTCTACTTCCCCCGAAAGAGCTACCAAGGAGGTGATGTCCATGTCAAAAAGCATGGGAACAAAGATACTCCTTTTGTGGCACTGAGCACTGACAGATCAGCAGAATTCTCTGAGTGAAAACATTTGATCTGCACCTCATGGTTTGATCCTGCACTTGGCCATGTCCTGGCACTCCCAGGGCTCCAAGGAACCAAGGACATTTACAAGGCTCCCATGGTCAAATGCTTTCTATGAACTCATGCAACAAAAACTCATCAATAAAAACACTCCCAGCTGCTTCAAGTCCAAACCTCCAGTTACTTGTGCAAAGGAATGACAACTCCATTTAAGAGCTAATTTCTTTCAAAGGACACTTACTCACTATTCCTCCTCCAATTCCCTCCTACCCTGGTGATTTAAAGTTCTGGATGATATTTAGATGGACTGCCATGCTCTCAAAAGGTGCCTGTGCATTCTGAGACTTTTGAAAGCAAGTGTGGCTGAGTACATGGATCCAACATTGCCTGGGATTGTTCTGCTCACTGTACAGAGTATAAATACAGAGTATGGCTGTGCTAATTAATAGTTGCATATTCAGCACGTGTAATTTCACCAGCTAAATCAAAGGTGCAGTCCAGAGTGGGGCTTCCTGTTTATTTACTCCATTGCAATGATGAACATAAACCTGCATCTTTAGCCTGGTGCAGCATATAGGCAGTGTTCATTTAGTCTTTAATATAAAACCATTTCTTGAACCACAATTCACTAAAAGCAGTTTATATAAATCAAGTTAATTATTTTTGGCAGTTTCTTTGGACACAGTCAAAATGTCTCTATGTTGTTTAAACTTCCCCATTTTTACTTAAATATAATGGGGATAACAAATTTGGACTCTCACTTATCTGTAACAAACTCCAGTGGTGGAATAACATCCCAATATCGACCCAACAGCCAGAATTGTTGCCCTTCCCCACTGGCCCTGGCCTCCCTGCCTGAAACACCACATACACAAGTTGTATATAAAAAGAACAATGAAGTCAAGCTGTTGGAAGTCAAACTTGTAGAAAAAGCATTTGTTACAGCTGATGAAGCTGTGTCCTTCCAGAGACTGTTTCAGATTTCAGGGCAGACTGGAGTTTTTCCACCTGGGAGGCCAAGGGAAACACCTGGGACTCAACACCTGCCTCGTCTGCTTCCCCTCAGTCTCCAGCAGGACCTTCCCACGCCTTTTCCTGGTGGCCCCATTGATGGGACCTGCTCACACTCTGCCTTTGGTTTGTACAGTTCCTCCAGCTGGAAGCAGAGCAGGAGGGGAACTCCCAGGTCCCCGTGCAGTTCCTCGTGGTCAGGGGTGCAAGGAGTGATGAGCAGCACTGTGATATGTCAGACAAAACCAGACTGCTTCCAGCTGTGAAAACACCTGGAAACAATTCCCCTGCTGCTGTAAGGAAGGCTTTCAGCTGGGGAGGGCTGGGTGCCCCATCAAGAACCATTCCATGGTCTGTCACCCCACCCTGCTCACCTCCTGCTTCGCAGAGCCCCAGGAGTCCCCTCGGAGCCTGGAAGGCACGAGTCAGGCTCGCTCCTACCGGGGAACAGCACCAGCTACAGGGCCACACAAATGCTTTGATTGCACGTTCCCATTTTTAAACAGGAAAAATTAAAACATACAAAGAGCCTGTGCTGGAATTCTATGTTGTTTTCCAGGTGACACCTGGCTGCTCATCCCAATACTGAATATGTTTTCTTGGATACCAGGGCCTCACTTCTACCCAAAGAGGTCTCCATTTGTTTATTAACAAATAAGTTACTATTACAAGTCATAGTTCATCCTTCTCCATCATTTCAAATGCTTCTATATCTTCATTCCAGTCTGCTAATATGGATTCCATAGGCTGGACTTTACTATCCCAGTGAGCTTTAGAATTGGCCTCTGTCTGGGTGTTTTGTTCCTGAGGCTGGCTGTCCCCTGGTGTACATGCTGGCTCCGGAGCACCGGCCTCTGTGGCTCCAGGGGCGTGGGGATCCGGATCTGCCATGGAAACACTGGCACTGTCTGCACTGGCAGGGGACAAAGGATCAGGGTCACCAGCAGCAGAGCTTTCTCCTCCTCTTTCGGGCTCCTCACTGACTGCTCCAGCATCCTGAGATTCTGAAGGAGCTTCCTCAGAAGTTGGTTTGTGTGAATCATTTTCAGATGACTTCTGGTCCATATTCTCAACTTCCAAGTCTTTGAAAGGGAAAGAAAAAAAAATTTTAAAAGTTAAAACAACTGCAGGAATGCAACATTTTATTATGTATTTCAAAATCAAGGTCACTTCCTTTGGCCTTATTTCTTCAAGGAAGAGCAGACTTTCCAGTGATAGGAAAATTTAATGGTACTGAGGAATATATTTTACAGAGGGATAAGAGGGAAGCCTTTTAAACACATTGTACATGAGGGCAAACAAGATATTGAGGCCCAGTTTGGTTCCTCAAACTTCAGGAGTGACTAATGGGTCAGTGCCAGTTACCCTCCTTCAGCTTTAAGCAAATATCCACTGTGTGCACTGAACTTTAATGCTGGATTTTAAAGCACTCCCAGATCCACCAGGATCCCACATCTGAGCACATGGGAGTTGGACAGAGTTTCTTTCCTAAGTTCACTGAACTGTGCATTTGAGAGAGCCAAAGCCAGAGCCTCCCCACTCAAAGCAAGTAACACGCATCTCCCATGTCCTGGCTTAGCTCCCAACAACTTCCCAATTGAGTCATGCAGATTTCTCTGGGTTTGATGTTCATGGCTATAAGCAGGACACTGATACTTCAGGATTTTTAGGGAATTTAACTGTACATGCCACTGTTGACATGGGATACTTACTGCTATCAATAATGTAGTTTGGAATCATTTTACCTTTAAAGATTGTTGCTGGGATTCCAAACGGAAGCACGAGGAGGGGGGAAGAAGCAGATATGGATTACAAACTCTCAAAGGCAGAGCTAACTTGTATTTAGCATTTTGTCAGAGCACTCAGCACAGTTACAAACAGGAGGGATTTGTAAGTTAGGAAGAAACAAGATAAGATTTTGGCATATCCTCTTTGCAAATAGACTGATTTTTGAAAGATACCTGTTCTTACCAACTCTTCTTGGACACAGCAGTGCTACAAGGAGAGCTTACAAGAGGAAAATCTGGAATTTTCTGCTGCATTCAAACATTTCAACTGGGAATGTATTAGCTTGCAATTTTCTTGCATTACACAAGAACACCCATGAAACATCTGAGGTCAGCAGCCTTATTTCTCATGTTAACCGCTTCTCCTTAGATAGGCAAAATACTTCTATCACTTGTCTCTCCTTTTGGGTCCCAGGAATGTCACTGGGGATCTCAGTGAGGGAGAGATGTTCATAATGTAGGGCACTGGAAAAACGCTGTTCCTGATGCTACTTCAAAGCAGCTGGTGACAAAAAGGGTTCAAAAGAAATCCAAAAGGCTGGATTTTCTCCTAAGCCAAAGTGACATTTAGGAACAGCATTTCTGGATGTTACCTTGTGGGGGAGTGGATATCAATGATACCTCTCAGATAATGGCTTGCTTAATAAAAATCTAATCCCAGTGCCAAACAGAAAACCATGGCACTGCTGGGTTGCAGTGCAAATCATTCCTGTCCATTCTCCACCATGCCATGGCACAGATGGGAGCTGGACTTACATAAATCACCTCAAACCTTACCTCTGTCTTTTGCTTTATCTGAAAGGAGCACCTCCACAGCCTCATATTCCCGGATGGCATCCAGGATGATGTTCCCTTCCTTGTTGAAGAGGAAGAGCATGGGAATGGTGATGTCATCTGTGTTCTTGCCATCCCCAGCCATTTGGAAGAGAGGGGCTGTGTCACTGCTGCTGCCCTCATTGTCATCTAGGCAGAGCACACCACAGGAAGGGCAAACTTCCCATTAGATCAGCTGAACTTGGAGCAGTCTCCCCTGCCCAGTCACTTCACAGCAAACCCCAACCTGGTGTGTTTTCCTCCACTTTTCATTTCTATCCTGATACTTCCTCAGCAGTTAATATTGACAGCACCCTGCAATCCTCAAAGTAATGATTTTTAATCTGCAAAATCACTGACAAACCCCCATCCCAACTTGTGTCTGCACAGAACCAGACAAGCCCCGAACATCTCTTCATCTTCCAAGAGCACAATTGCTGTGCTTCTCAGCTTAAAGCTTGTCAGCTTTCCTGTATCTTCAAATCTGTAAAGTTAGATTACATTTACACAAATTAAGGACTGAGAATTGTATTTACCAATGACAATGCCTCCTATTGCTCCAGCTTTCTGAATGTTTCGTGCCTTTTCAGCAAACATGCACTGGCCTCTCTGCATCAAAGCAATTTTCTCTTTCACTGCCTCAGGATTAGTGATCTCTGAGCATCCATTATATGGCTTAATGGTTGCAACGAATCCTCTTGTCTGTTTGGAAAAAAACAAAAATAAAGAGAATTAGTGCACTATGGTCATGCTTGTGAAACATTCCCAAGTATTTTTGTTCCTTCAGACACTCTAATGCATTTAGTGTTGTCTTCTGTCAGTGCAGACAATCTGTGGCCTGAAACTGGAGTTCTAGAAGCAAAGAATGAATAAAAACCTAATTCTTATAATCAGTGTGGTTTGTCTAGACCTGGGAAGAGCTGTCTCTGGAAATTTTTCTCCTGTGAACTGCTAGTCTGGAACTCCTCTTTGGGGCTGCAACGTGGGTTTTCCTACTGCTTCCTGTAGGGACCCCTGCCTCTGTGGTATTGCCCTCTTCCATCTACACAGAGCCTTCAAGAAAAGCTTTCATTAGAACAACTTGCTCTAACTCTAAAAGGCTTCTGCCAGCTCCTGGCTGACATGGGAGGGAAACTTCCCCTAAATCACCATCTCCTTAGCTGTGCACTGCAGACTGGATAAGCTTGCTTTGCAACTCACGCTGTGCATGTGTTTTAAATCCTAAACCATGGCTGATGACTCAGGAGCAGAGCACAGACAGATAAGCACTCATCATCACAACTGTCACTGCTGTCATTGTCACCACTGGGCCCTGTTGTTTTAACCACTGTAATTAACTGATCACCTGGAGGATCAGCTGGATGCCCTCAAACAATAGCAGTCCTGTAAACTGAGGCTTGTGCAACAGGGAAAGAAGCAGACACACCCACATCTCACATACCCCTGCTTTGTGTTTGGACAAGTCCATCCCAAACTGTGCTGGCCCAGCAGTCAAGACCACCCTGCCAAAGAAGGGATGGGAAACAATCTGGACAGCACGAGGAGGGAGCTGCTGCTCTTTCTGCTGCTGGCTGGAGAGTTCAATCATTTCCTGCATGAACCGTAAGCCATCCTCAGCATCTAGGGAACTTGCTGCCTGCAGAGAAAAGAAACAATAAAGAATTTTATGTTAAATGTTTGAGGAACTTGGAGAAAAAGAAACTGAAGTTGTATTTACTTGGACCACTGCTACAAAGGCTAACACACAGGGTGAATGCTCACTTCCACTCATGCATCATTGCACAAACTGTTTAGCACGTGCACCACCCAGGAGACTGAAAATATACAAATATATAGACCTCATAAAGATATGAAAGTATCTCATGCTGAAAGCAGGGTTTTCAGCCAGGATGCTGTTGGCTACATCACTTCAACATGAGCAGCCTCTACCTAATTTAGTGGAAGACTAGTTAGAAGTGTTGCTGAGGCTAAGTATTAACAAGCATCACCCTGCTAAACACAGTTACAATATCCAGCTCATATCTCTCCTTCCACAGGATGTCCCTCCTGAAGCTGTCCCTCCTGAAGCTCCAGGTGTCAAGTATCATTGCTAGGAGGACTTTGCTGAGAGCTCTAAAAAACAAAATCCTGCCAGGTCATCTTACTTGCACTGCGTGCTGCACTAATTGTACTCGTCCATCTTTCAGATGGATCAAACTGACTCCCATCTTCTTCAGGATCTCCAGGTGCTCAGGATTACTGGCCATGAAATCTCTGGCTCTCAGTGGTGGTTTTGGTCCACTTCCCAAACTCTCTTCTCTGCCAAAACACATCAGAGATCAAAGTTTTAAAAACCAGATTATCTTGAAACAGAACTCTAGTGTTATTCCCCTGCCATCAAAAGATTGGAATTCTTGGTACACTGAGTGCAAGCTTCAGTGGAAGGCAACTTCTCTATCAAGTTATTTTTTTAAAGTTGTCTGTATTATAAATAATTTTATAGTGCAAAACCTCCCCCCCCCCCAGTACTGATAACAAAACAGCCATATACTCTCTCATTTGTAAATGGTCTGCATTATCACAACACTGACCAAACCCAGTTTGACCCATACAGCTGCAACTCAGTTTTATTCATGAAATACAAATATAGAAGAGGTGGTCAGGAGGACAAATTTTGTCAGCCTTAACACTGCCCTGAATTCCTCAAAACAAGTGCAGTTATGTGGGGCAGCATAATTTCCTTACTACAAAGAAGACTTTCAGAATTGTTCAGGAGACTGCAGAAATTTTACAAATCAGAAAGACAAAATTCCTGCAATACTCCAAGTGGGACCTGAAGCCGAGGTATGCTGGAAACAAACTAAGTCTTGCTGAAGATGCCAGAGAAATCCAAAGTCATTCTTCCTGTGACCAGGAATCATCCCTTTGGCCCATCCCAAAAGGACTGCCAGCTCCAGCACACCTCATGCTTCTCCTTCCCTGCAGAGCAGACCCTGTTTCACTCAGTCCTGTGCTAACAAAAAAGAGGAAATATCCATCTTACGCTCTGGAAATGCCCCGGGGACAGCTCTTATCCACCACATTCTTCAGAGGCTCACGGATGCTTTGGGCAAACATGGGATCATTTGGGAAGAGGATCTGGGTGTTTGGACAGGTCCAGTCAAAGTTGCTGTCATCCAGCTCTGTGTACTCTGTGCTCTAAAATGAAAGATACAGAGCAAAAAAATGCAGGGTATATTTTTACATAAAGAACATCAACAGATAAGCCTAATTTAAATAATCTGTGTTCTGGGGACATGTGGCAGCTGAGTGCAATAGGGGGAGCTAGTGCACTGCAACCCCTTGGACAGACAAATACAACACCTATTCTAATTTGTAATTTACTAAATTCATATACAGTTTCTAGATAATTTTTTTTTTGGCAGAAACAGCTAATCCTCTACTGGCAGACAGTACTTCTCAAGTCTGCTCATGACAAAGACAGTACCCTGTATTTTATGTGCTGGACAAGTAAAGGGAGTAGTTCTGGTTTCACCTAATACTGGCTTTACAGCGAGTGACCAGCTGCAGGCCTTAGGTCTCTTACTAAAAATGGCACATCCTTTCATGTGAACAAAAGATTCTCCTCCTCAGGAGCCACACAGACTTGCAACTCTGGATGAGCAAGGACGAATCTCTATATAATTCAAACAATTTCTATTTTCAGGAAAGATGGCAGAGTGAACATCTGCACAAATTGCTAGTTTGTGACATGTGAAACCATGTGGAACACGTCTGGTGGTTTGGAGACACATTTAGCATGTCCTTAGCTCAGCAAATAACTGGTTATAGATAACTGGCAAGCTCATTTTATAACCCATCAAAATTAATGTAGTATTTATCTACCTGAAAAGACTCACCCCTCCTGTTTGCAACATATTGGCCAATGAAAAATCAAGTATTTAAAGGCTCCCTAAAACCCAAAACCTAAAGGGCTGTTACTAAGGCATGACCTTTCTTGTTTATGAGAGCAAATACAAACAGGATGTTGGGTTGATAGTACCAAGTATGTCTTTCACAGTTTGTTTTAATAGCACTGTATTTATGTTAAAAATCATTTACACATTCCATCTGTTCAGATAAAATTCCATAAAAGAGGAACACCCGATGTCACAGCCTTTCAGCCACCTGACACCATTTTCAATGGCTTTTTCTTACTTGGATTATACCCATTTGCAGCTTCCACTCAAAGAGCTTAAAAAACTACATTTGAGCAATTTATTATATCCTCTCTACTGGCCTTTCACTAACATTTGCAGTTCTCAAGAGAACAAACCAAGTTAGGCCAACACTTCACACAGCACCAGCTGTGGGAATCCTGTCTGTCTCAAAGGTATTGAATTCCTGTATTTGGAGCAAAAGTAACATAAAATGCTCCCTCAGACCCTTCAGAAAACTTCTTGCTTAATTCAGAAAACAGCCTGTTTCCAAAACTCAAAGAGGAAAGATAAATTCTCAGGGAAAGAACATTTCAGAGAGGGTGTGGGATTTCCACCCTGAAGGAATATTTAACACCAAACCCATGACCAATTAAAACATAACCAGTGTTCGACATTAAGATCAAATAATTAAAAATTTGTCACTGCTTAATGCTGAAGTCCATCAGACAGTGATGATTTTTTGACACACAATATAAGCCTTTTCCTCTGATCCAGACATTATTGTAAAACTCTTAGAAAATGTTAAAAACAGAGACACAAATAAGGGAATTTGCATCCTTGATGTCTCAGACACAATTTTCTCTTTATCTTCTTCCTTTTTCTTATTGCCTTACAGACAAATTATGTCACCTTACTGACCCTAAAATCAAAAACGGGAGGATTTATGATGCTTCATGGCACAGCTGTATTACTCCAGGTTATTTGGGAAGGTTAAGTAATTTATAAACCCACAAGTGTTCTCAGATTTATGCAATAGGTGCCTACTGCATAGACTAAAGTGATTAAATATGCCAAATCTGTCTGCAGGTGTATCTTGTCAAATTAACTCCCCAGCTGTCTCAAAAAACCTCTCAAAATTTGTTCATGTGCTAAAACAAACCTAAGAAAAACTTAGGTTTTAGAAAAAATAAAAAAGATGGGGACAAAAATATCCTACTGTGTTCTCTTCTAATTTATACAGAAGTGGGGATCAATTTTCTTTTTAAATCTTACTAATAATTCCTTTCTTTTATCTCAAGGTTCAGCAGTGCAGAATCCAGTCATTATTCCTACTCTTGTGACTGTAAACATGATGAAATAGTGCCTATTAAACAACGTGTTCAAACTGGCACACTTCCTCAAACTATGATCCTTCCTGATTTTATTTCCATTTCCCCTCAAAAAAGGAAGTGTACCACAGAAATTGATTTAGACTGGAGCTATTACATACTGTATTTTTTTTCGAGATGGTTTGGTTTGTAGTGGAGAGCCAGAGTGGCAATAGATGAGCTTCTGTAGTGAAGATATAATCTTCAATGTCAAAAATCATGTCCTCCTTATCAGCAAACAGCAGGTACAGATATTTAAACATCTCGGCCAAGAAGAATGAGTCCATCCTGTGGAGAAAAAGGGGATGTCCTTTAGGGAGATCTCCTCATTTCTAGAACATCAGTAAAATAAATATTCCTAGAGCTCCATCTCTGAAGACTTCACGACTATTACTGCTGGACATAATTCTATTAGCATTCCTCCCACTTGGAAGAAGCTGTGTTTGGAGGGAAGTGATTCAGCACATTCAGTACAAAAGAGCTTTGTAGAAAAAACAAATAAACCTCCTGACAAACTTTCAGATTTGAAGTATATTCAGTTTGAACATAACTCATCTATTGCTCTCAGACAAATGAAAAGTTATTAAACAAAAAATACTCTAATAGAGCACCCTATAACCCTACTGAAACAGGTTACAGATTGTTTCAATGCATTTACAGTTCAATACAATTACAAACGGGTAATGTAAGACTTGGTTATCAGACTGAAGACAGACACCTCCTCAAATCTCAATTAATTCAATTACACAGGGCTATTAGATTTTTTATGTATTTTTTATATTTAAAAAAATAATCACACAAACTTTACCTGTCTTCATGACTTCCTGTACGAACATCCTTCATTGCAGCAAACCCACAGGGAACTCTGGCATACTTGTTCAAGTTTTCAATGAGGGTTTTTCCTACTTCTAGGTAGTAAGGGTCTCCTGTAGCCTATGAAATAAAACCAAAAAAATTTTTATAACCATTACATCTTGTTTATATCCTAAATTGGATATAATTTAGGCTCCAGTGGATAAGTTAAGCTGGAGACATGCTACTCAATTCCATCTTGAAATGAAACAGCAACAAATTCTAGGTGCAAGAAAGTGCTCAAGGTCAGAGGAATGACTGTGATTGTACCTTATACAAGAAGTAGGTGCTTTCAGCAAATTCAGGCCTCAGAGGATGCTGAGCCCAGTGAACTCTGAAGTCTGTTGTGAACGCCTGAAGATGAAAAAGAACAGACAAAAATAAATGCAAATCACACACAGGTTTATTTTAATTCTATGTTAGCTCTTATGTTAACTATGTTAATTTTTATAACTATGTATAACCAGCCTAGCTTTCACAAACACCATTTTTGCAAACATACCTACCACCTGACACCTCCAGTGCAGTCAAGTGTCACTGCACACAGACAGTTAAGCAGCTGTTTCTAAATTAATACCACAGGCTAGAAGTCAGGTATCTAAAAATTTCCTAGTCTATCTATTCACTCTTAATGTGCACTGGGAAAAGCCACTTCTGTCATATATTCACTACTATTTCATACTATGGTTCAAACCCAGTCTCTGCTTAGGGGATGGTGTGTTGCCTTAAATACAACTACCTGACCTTTAAAAATTTCCTCCATAAGTACAAAACACAAAAAAACCCCAACAACCAAAAAACCCATAAAGAGCCAAATGACACCATTTTTAAAAGCACTCATAAAACCCCCAACGTTCCAGTGCTTAGCATTCTCTGCTCTCAATAACCACACTAAGTGAATGTGATGTTAAAATATTCTCTAACAGAAATAAGCTTACACTAGAGGAAAGTCAAAATTAAACTTGGAGTCAGAAGCTTTAAAATATAATCTGGGTCATCACAGATTAAAGACACATTTCAGCAGGTAAACAAGCTTTTCTGTGCACAATGGACTTGCTCAAAGACTCACAGCATCTGCAGTAAGTTTGTGTGCTTTCAAAGACATACAAAATTTCAGAACATTCTCTCAGCTGTCAGACATATAGAACTGCAAAGCACATAACAATGTTGTGGAAATGAGGCTTTGATTTTAATAACACAAATACCTGCTGGTTTTTCAAATGGGCATCTGCAACTGTTCAAATTGAAGTAAGAATCAGTTTACACTATCAAAAATACAAACTTTAGATTTACAAAATCAAAAAACTACTACCTTACCTCTGGAAGAAAGTTATGTTTTTTTATAACCTGATACAGCATCTCATGTGTTTCAATAGCAGGTCTAATATCACCTTTCAACACCTAAAATTAAAAATAATACTGATTCACCAAGCATAGGAATAATACTCAAGGTTAAAAACACTCATGGTGAGTTCATATAATGCTACAGAGCACTCACTACATACTGTAATTATTAATCCCTATCAGTGTAAGTCACAGATACTCCTTAAGAGTTTTTTAAGCAAAATCAGTGAACTCATTAAAATTACTGCCTATGTAGAACAAGGACATTTACAGAGAACTGGGGTGAAAATGTCATTTAGTTTATCTTAAAGATGTCAATGGCACACAAACTAGAAAATCAGTTACTAGTAAAAAGGCAGCTCAATTGGAGTATTTTCATGACTAGGAGTGAAGAAAGCAAATGATATGAACATACTTTTCCTGGTACTCAACCCATCTAGAAAAGCACATTAACTTGCACATCACAGCATGGAAGTGACTGGAAGACTAAGTACAGAAATCATGGAATCCCAGAATGGTTTAGGTTGGAAGGGACCTTAAAGCCCATCCAGTGCCACCCCCTGCTATGGGCAGGGACACCTTCCACTATCCCAGATTGCTCCAAGCCCTATTCAGCCTGGCCTTGGACACTTCCAGGGAAGTTCCCTCAGTATTTCTGAAAATCAAATTACTAAGCTTGACTTGAAAATCATTTTAATCATTTCCTTGTTAATCATTTCCTTGTAATTAAAACCATCTCTACATGGGTTTTACATCTTACCTGCAATCCAGGGAAGAAAGCAAGCAGAGAATCCATCCAGGTCCGAGCATTTAGCATTGGTTTATGAATGTGAACATCAAGGAGAAGAGGTGGCTGGCTGATGTATCTCATTATGGCATCATAGTGCTGCCAAACAACAGGAAAAGCAGGAGTTTTGTGTATCAATTCATTCCCCAAAAGAGAGATGGATCATCAGACTGGCATAATATTTGAATGGAAAAGCCAGTACTACATTCCCAACCATACTACATTTGGCAGTGCCACTAATCTCTAGTTTTGCAAACTAAAACCAAGTGTAGTAAATACTGAAAAGCTCCAATTGTATTACACTTGCAAAACTT
Organism: Acrocephalus scirpaceus scirpaceus; assembly: GCA_910950805.1. Taxonomy (NCBI): domain Eukaryota; kingdom Metazoa; phylum Chordata; class Aves; order Passeriformes; family Sylviidae; genus Acrocephalus; species Acrocephalus scirpaceus. Next base: position 24,836,021 of record OU383779.1, read on the forward strand.
ACCACATTTCCAAGGAATATACATACACAAAAGTATTTCCACCAGCCATGTGAGAAACCAGGAATTATCACAGTTAAGGCACATTTGTATTGGCTGAATTTTGAAGCACACTCTAAAGAAAGCTGAAATTGCTTTCTCTGAACAACAGAATTCCAAAGCAAATGGATCTCAGGAGGAAAAGGAGGTTAAAAAACCCAAACAAAGCAGCCGGACCAGATGGCTCAGAAGAACTTTTAAAACTACTAGGTCACTTGCCATGCTGCTGATTTCCAATCCTACACTTTGTTTTCTGAAGGTGCAATCCTGAGCACATGAGCCAAACTGACAGGAAACAACAGATGTAGCTCAAGGAAAATCTAACACTGGGGGCTGCCCCTTAGGACCATGAAATCATCATTACACCTGAAGTGTTACGACAGGCCTTTTAACTATGGAATTATTCAATTTCTAATAAAAAAATCATGCTATATGATATAATATCATTTTATGATCTAAGATATTTTTAAGGGATATTGCTATTTTCAAAAGAAATAATGCTTTTAGGAAAGAATTATTATGCTGACCGAACTGCCCAGTAATTTATGAACTAATAAAAATCTAAGTGTGGTTTTCAGCTTGTATACATAAATGTATCCAGAGCCTGAGGATCTGCAGTGCAAAGCAAGATCCACACTTTGATTTTTTTGTTGCTTCAGGACAGAATGAAATTGTACAATGGGTTGGAAGAAGAGGCCCTTACATTCTATTACAGAAACATTTGCAGTATTGCACTCTCCCAGATGATCTGGAAATACAACTTCTCCCATACTGAGAAAATGGATAAAGGCCTAGAAGGTTCTGATTTTTACTGGATGGGGTTAAAATAACTGCTCAGGTGACAGCTAATCACCCAAGATTAGCAAAAACCCTCAGTAAAAAGAGCTGGCACTAAACACAGCAGAAGTCACAGAAATTCTGCTAAAGATCCATTCTCAGTCTAACAGCTGACAACACAATTACTCTGAAATTTGTATTGCAGAAGGCACAAACCTGAGCAAGGTGTTAACTTACCGTGTTAAATCTTTCCAAGAAACTGTCATCTCCCAGCAAGACATAGGCTTTTAATAAATATTCATAGTATGAATCTATTCCTGCTCCAACTCCACTATCTAGGAATAGGAAAAAATAAAAAGGTGGGTTTACTGTAAGTAGTGACATGGGGATTTTTTCACATTTTCCCTCTTTTATTTTGAAGGCTCTTTCAGTGAAAGGAAAAGCCTTCTTTCACTGGAATTAAGGCACAGATGGAAGCAGAGACACAATACTGTGTGTCTATGCCAAAGGCTTTGCACTACCATAATAATATGGACAGACATGCATTGGAGACACTTATTTCACAGGAAATCACTTCTCCCATCCTATTTATATTTTTCCTACGTATTTATAGCAAAGTCTCTGAAAATTCATCCCAAGGCATTTCTCTCTTGGTGTTAAAGAGGATCAGGGAACACTTTGCCACGAATAAAACCAGTTTCTCTACCAGAGAGGGCTTTGCTCTCTCAGAGCAGAGCCAGGCTTTGGGGCAGCAGGTTTCTCCACTGCCTATCCCATTAATATCTTTCAACAGTCCAGGTAAACATGCTGGGGTGTGCGAGATCTCCCCTGCTCCCTACCCGTGGCTCAGGCCCCACCTTTGCGGACCCAGTCTCCGGTGTGGATGTTAATGGTGACCCCCACTAAGTTGCTGCTACGCTGCCTCTTCTCCCAGATAAAATCCAGTGCCTTCCGGGCATATTCCTGCAACAACAACAGGGAATTAGGGAAACACAGACACTAAACTCTGGGATTCTTTTGGCTATTTCAATTAAGATGCTAGGAAAGGAATAGGATGTTTCGTGTCTAACTATTTCAGAACTCCTTTTAATCTTCAGAATATTTATCTTGTTTACTTCTGTGTTACTCTAACTACTTTCAACCAAAATTGTTTCCTGTGATTTAAAAAATGATTAAAAAAGATTAAACCTTAGAAGAAAGCCCACAAACACTACAAATCTCAACATATACAAATGTTTTTGTGCAGCACAGCTAAGACATCCATTTCATGAATTGTTTTTCCAAAATTACAAAATGTAAACAGAATGCTGAAGATCTAAGGCATAAAATAAAGTATTGTGGAAAGCAAACCTCAAATATAGATGTTCCTGTGAATCTACTTAAAGCTGCAAACTCAAGGATCAAGGTACCAGCACAAGCTGTACAGGTATCAGTTTCTGTTCCTGTCCGTGCTTCTGGATGTCTTACTCCAAATTTTAAGTTAACCTAGAGAAAAATAGAGATTAACATCTTTATTTTTCCTAGCTGAAAGAATTTACACTCCTATGTTTGTATAGCAATCTATATAATCTATGCTCTTTCTAAAGACAAGAAAAAGCAGATCCCTTTGGTTTTGCTCTGCCAACTTAGACATGCACAGAGAACTATACACAAACACTCTTAAATCTCAACTCTCCCAAACAAGAACCTCTTGCCTGGTTCATTAGACATTTGAATAGGAGAACACACTCTAAAAATCTAAACCAAGCAATTTTTTTAGCAACAAATTAGGCAGAACAAGTACTCCTGGAAGTTTAGTTTTGTAAATATCTCACTACTCCTAGCTCCTGAGAGTACTTGCAATTTATCAGCTTCAATTTTCTGTCCACTTAATAAATTCAGAAATTATTTTGGAAACAGATATAAAATCAAAACAACAGAAGTCTTGATTACAGCTGTAATCCTGCATTACAGAAACAGAACTTACTCTTGGATAAGGGAGACCACTAGTGGTGTTAAAGGCAGGTAAAAGCTTGTAGCCCAGTTCCTTTGCCATGTGCAGGAGTTCACCATTGTACCACTGCATATATTCACCTTTTTCTTTCAGCATAATTGCCACTGAGTGCCCACCTAGGAGACCTCTAAACACAAAGAGAAATTATCCACATCTCAAAAGGTATGTTCATCTGAACAGCAAGGACAACTTTCTACAATTTAGATGACATATACAAAACTGTGGCCCTAGTTTTTAGACTGCTGATGTAATTCCCATTATAATCAATAGCTACCAGTATTTCGAAGCAATTCTTCTTGTTTATCATTTGAATCATTGATTCATCAATATCAGACAGGAGTAGCAACCAAGACCTCTAAAATGGCATATAATAACTTAAAATTACATGCTCTGATCCTGCATTGAGCCCCAGAGGTGCCTTCCAAGCTGAAACAATCTACAATCCCAAGTATCAAAATCTGGTAAATCAAGTATTGAAGAGCCATTTGCAAGCCTCTTTCTCTTAAGCAAACCCACTGCTCCCTCAGTATGCACATGGGGTCCTTAACCAGCAAAGCAGATTTTTAATCACTGCAGCAGTGAGATGGGGAGCAGCCTGGTCAGCACCACTGCAGCAACTCCTGCCTTGCCTTTTTAAATCGCTCTCAGATGAACTGACAAAGGCACAACTGTTTCAAATAGGCAGAACAGCACAGAAAGGTGTCTCAAAGACATTGACTAAAATCCACATTTTTAGAAGTTTTGGAAACAAAAGCTACTCACCCAAGGACTCTTATGTTGGTTTCAAAGACAGATACAACTATGTCATTATCTAAATTAACATCCTTTATTACTTTTTTTACAGCCTCTTCAAACTCTTTGGTTTTATTTAACACCTGGAATACAACAGTGAGCAGGTGTTCAGTTCCAGTATAGCTAATGCAGTCACAGTCTATTTGCATACAGGATATTTCAGTGCACACAAAGTTACCAAGAAATACATACATACAATTAAAACCAGAAACACATCAGTGGTTATTGAGAGGTGCCCACCACTAATTGAGCCAAACTCCTTTGTGTTTAGAGCCAAAAAAAGCAATATAAAAAAATATCAATGAAAAGTGAAGGAACTGCTGCAGTTTTATTACAAGCAACTCCCAACTCCATCCCCACAGCACTTCAAAGTTCCCACAAGCAACAGTCACTTCAAACAGAGCCAGAGATCAACGGTCATGGAAAAGAAATCTGAAAATAAGTCTGAGCATCAGAACACAATCTCTTTGTTTTATCAAAGCTTATCAACAGATTAAACTTACCACAAGAGTGTCCAAGGTATCAATTAAGGTCAGTGAAAACCTACGAAAGAAAATTTAAAACAGATTTACTGTAGATTTGTATGTGTAGGAATTAAGTGATTTTTAATAGTAACTGATACCAGGGAAGAAACTAAATTCTCAGAGACCACCAGCTGCAATAAATTAGTTGTACTCAACATGTTTACTATCAAAAGCTCTTTCTAAGTTTCTCCCCTTTGCTAGTGACCAGAATAGGAGCTGACAAAGAAGCTATGATTACCAATACATTTGTTTACTGCAAAGCTTTCTAACTTCTGGTAAGCAAATTTAATTTTTATTTCTTGTCTCCCATCAAATCTATTAAGAAACCCAGCATAAAATTTTAAATCTTTTTCTGGCCTCTGTTTCACTTGTTTTTTCAAAGAAATGAAAAATGTTGAGATCAAAAGCCATTCCAAGCTAAATTTCTCCTACCCGAAACTGTTCCAACAGTAGCAAATGGTAGGCTTAAAATAAAGAACTACTTTATTTACTCTAAAATAAAGAACTATTTTAGCAGTGTCCAAGGCCAGGCTGGACAGGGCTTGGAGCACCCTGGGATAGTGGAAGGTGTCCCTGCCCATGGCAGGGGTGGCACTGGATGGGCTTTAAGGTCCCTTCCAAATCAGAACAGGTTGGGATTCTGTGATTATTCCATCAAGTCACCTCCACACTGTCTGAAACAGGACATCCTAAGGAGGATAAGAGGTTTTCTCCAGGGCTGTTCTAGTGCATCCCAAGCTGAGGGGATCTTTCCCCATCCCAGGAATTGTATCTATTATTGTATCTTAAGTATGTCAAATTCCAACAACTGCTCCTATGCTAGGACACATCCACAACGCGGAACAGAATTTCCAGAACATGATGGTGTTAAAGCTGAACACTTTGGAACAGTTAAAATTGCCTGCTGAGTAGCACACAGCAAAGACTTCAGTCAGTGCCCAATGTTTGAAACCTTGTAGGCAACATGTGACAACCAAAATTCTAATTAAGTGTTCCTATATTAGAATTCTCTTTAATTTGTAAAGACATAAGGCCATTCTGTGAGTGCTGTTTTACAAGAGACAGAGATTAACTAAAGAATATGCACAACTACCTACCAAATCCACAACTTTTTCCATACAAAAAAAAGGAGGGAAATGCTGCATTTCACATCTATATGGAAGGCTCCTAAGTTCTCCAGGGAAACAGAACTGACCCAGCTGCCTCACCCTGTCATTTTGTGATTGCAAAGACTGGCAGAAAACACAACTGATGAGGCAGCTGGCAAGAAAAAGGATTACATAAGAAATCTGCTACATAATCATATAACTACTTATAAGGTACAGAATAAAGCCTGTATACAGAAAAACAATAAATACATACAATAATTTAATGCATCTAAGGGACTGAAAGGTACTTTTACTCAAACGCTAGTATGTTACTTTTAAAAAAGGTCATTAAAAAGAATGTGTGACCAGAATTAAAAATACATTTTCTTGACACTTTTCATCTGCTGTATCTTTGGATACCTCCAAGGCAGCAGGAAATCTCTAAACTAAAGAACATTTGTACATAACAAAATACAGCCAAAATAGCATGGTCAATATCCTACAGACAGTTAGAAACAGTATTTAAGAGAAGGATTTCAGCTTTGATTAACACTATCGTGCTTAGAGACATTAAACAGTGATATTAAAAAAATTAGCTATTTGTTATTAAAGAATTTGATCTATAAACTGCACATACTCAAAGGTATCAATTACAAACGCATTTAGAGCAGGTCAACTTTGCCTTTGATTATTCCATTTAACATGGGAAAAAAAACAGTCCTTATATCTACATTTTGCCAACCAAAGGATCAGTATTTTGTACTGTCAGTTCCCTTAAAAGAAATAATTGAAAATATTTCCATGTCCAGAATAATGTTTTATACTTTGGCAAAGGCCTCAGGCTATCATACACATGATAATCACTTGACTGCTTGTTTTCAGAAAACTTTCTACTTAAAAAAAAGCACTTTAAGTATCACTTATTAGGCCAGCATCATGGATAAGAATTTATTGTTCTGTTCAGCTGATCATTAACCCTTACAACCTCCACTACTAATATATAGTTCGGAAGGTTTTCCTATGGAAAATACTTGGATAACAGTTAAAAAAATTATCTTTGGATCTCATTCACTGGTCAAGTCTCTTCTTCTAATTAAGGTACAATTTCACATCAGTTAACTTCATAACAATAAAAATACTTCTTACAAGTGTAGGTTTCTGGCCAGATCAACTGAACAAACAAATTTTATGGGCTGCCAATTGTACTTCTATTCCTAGATGTTTACAGTGACCATTTCAGACACTAACTTTCCCAAGGCATCGTCCACATCCCCTCGACTTGGCTCCTGACCCCGCACTCGTCCGCGACAAGTTAAAGGCATGAGTTCATCGGCTGGATACGCATGCTCCTGTTGGGAACAAAACAGGGGAATCAGTTACAGTGCTCACAGCCACTCCTGGGAGCATGCTGCTCTTCAGAAAAACTTGCATGGCCATCACAGAGCCTTGCAGGTGGGAAGGGACCTCTAGAGTTCATCTTGTCCAAGCCCTCTGCCCGAGCAGGGCCACCCAGACCCAGCTGCCCAGTACCATGTCCAGACAACTCCTGAGCATCTCCAAGGAGGGAGACTCCATGGCCTCTCTGAGCACCCTGTGCCAGTACCTGGTCAACTCCACAGTGGAAAAGTTTCCTCATGGTCAGAGGGAACCTCCTGTGGTTCAGTTTGTGCCCATTTCCTCTGAGCACTGCTGAGAAGAGGCTGGCTCTGTCTTCTTGACAGCCTCCCTTGGTAAATTCCCTGGAGCTTTCCCTTCTCCAGGCTGAACAGCCCCTGCTCCCTCAGCCTTTCTTTACAGGAAAGATGCTCCTGCCTTTCCATCACCTTGAAGGGCTTCACTGGACTCTGCACAATGAACTCACCTGGCTGAGGGTGACAGTCAGTAGGAGAACTCGGAAGTTCAAACAAAAAAACTCCTGAATTACTACATAAGACATAAAAGATAATATTCACCAAAAAAACCCCTAACAAGACTGAGCCTTTGACAAATATAACTGACACTAATATAACAAATATGTTATTTGTTATATTAGTGTCAGTTATATTTGTAAATACACAAATCACTGACATCACTCATGATGAATCTTAAATATATCTAACTCCAGCAAACACTAAATCCCCCTTTAGCTCAACACAAGTAAGCTTGGAAAGTGGGATGAACTTTTCTCTTGGTTTCAGCAGAAAACTGGCTGCAGTACTGAGGTCTCCAGTTTGACTTTTAGTGGAGAACTAACACGTGGCAGGATAAAAAACTTCAATTGCTGCACTGAAACTGCAAGTAAACACATTCAAAATCTTTCCAAATATATGGTACAAAAATAATCTGTATTCAAGCATGAAATAAAAATAAAAAAGGAACATTCCTCTATAAATAAACAGCTCTTACAGCAACTTCTTTTGAAACTGATGGTTTGCTTCCACGTATACCACCCTCCTGAGTGTTTTGGTCTTAACTCAACTCTTTGTTCTCCTCAAGTTTAACTACAAAAGGCAGAATCTAGATCATTTTAATACAGCTCAGATGTTTCTGAATATGTCTGCAAAGTATTCAGGAAAACAGATTAAAGAAGTACACAACAAAAGCAATGTCAAAACTGAGATCTCTGGCTTAAATTTTGGATAAGGGAACTGATAAAAAATCTGGAAAAATAAAACTTTTAGCTTGACAAATGAACTAGAAGCATTTTGAAAAATAGAAGTTCACTTATTCTCTGCCTGTAGCAGAAAATAAGCAGCTACTGGATTGAGTTATTTCCCAACTTGTCACTGGCCTCAAATGACTGACATTTTCACATGTTCTGACAGCCAAGAAGAAAAATATCCCCTTTATTACATTTAAATATTGTTGAAGGACTGAAAAAACCAGCAGCTTTTTCTCAAAGTTTCTGTTAACGACTTTAAAAAAAAAAAAAAAAAAAGCAAGGGAGTTTCCCTTGCAATCAAAGATGAATTTTCGGTCTTCTAAATACACGTCTAAAATATGTATTTATAGAAACAGAAAATCAAAACTTTTCAGCTGGCTGTTTCAAAAACACCTGCAAAAATACTTCATTCTCCTGCTGGCAGAATCAATTCTGATACTCTAATCTTTTCTTCAACTTTAAACAAACAAGTCACTGGTTTGGGAAAGATTTCTCTGTTTGTTTAGTGTTTCAGCATACGTGGCAAATAAATATCCTTTTGGCTTCAAAGTTTCCAGGATAGCTGAGTTTTTCCTCTCCTTCAAACAGAATTCTCTTGCTTCAGATGTGGCTAGACCCCTACCAGTTGCCAATTTATCACACAATGAACAGTAGAAGCACAGATCCTTGTAATATTTTATCCAATTTTGCCAAGTACATAAGTTTTCCATTGAAGAAAATCAAGCCAAGTATTTTTCATGGAACCAGATTACAAAAATTATGACCAAAAAGCCTGATGTTTAACTGCTAAAGGTTTGAAAAGTATAGAGCCTAAGTTAAAAGGAGAAACTGTGTCCCTTTGAAAATCCTCTTGCTTGGCTTTCTGTCCTTTCTATGGTCCTCTATCTTTCCCATGCTGTATAAAGTTGTAATTCCTGAGATTTTAAGCTTGAATTACACATTAAGGTTTAACACAGAACCTGGGACATGTGGCAAGATGCTGCCAGGAGACAGCACTATGTGCTGCAGGAACTGATGCAACTTTAAGAGGGGTTTCTGCAACAGCCACAAAGAATGTGCAAGAATGTCCATATAAAGCCAGTAAGAATTCATCTTTTATATTTATCTTAGTCACATCTACACTTTCTTCTCAGAAGTGTATTACTTATAGAATATTTGAAAGTAATTATTACTTGAAGAAGTCCACTCCAAGTAACTATTTATTCTTAAGCTTTTCTAAACAGAGCCAGCCCAGGGTGTATGGAATGGCTCAGAGATCCACAATGGGAAGACACCTGCACAGGAATCACAAGTCAGAGCAAAAGAAACCACAGCCAGCATGGCCTATGGTCATATGACAGTCACATCCTGGGCATAGCCTGGAATGCCTGGATATGGCAGCAGATCTCCTTTCTCTTCCACAAACAGTTTGTAGCCCAAACCGCTTCTGACATGGCTCACCATTGAAGAAATATTAAATGTCATTTTTACCTATAAAATAAATAAGATCAATTTGTGCTCTCCAGAATCTGATGCCTACAGACTGCTCTTCTCAAGCTTCCTTTTCCTGGGATTGAGATTTCAAACCAAATACTTTACTGTTGCCTGACATGAAATAAACTGGTTTGGGAAAGATCAGGCACGGATTAGGAGAGTTACCACAAGCAATTCTCAGTTATCATTCCAAAAGCCATGGCAACCCTCCTGAAAACAATATTTGTTAAGGTCTTTTTAAAGGCTTTGCAGGTGCTGTTATTTATTTTAGCTCTGTTTTCACCCCTTCTTCCCAGGTATTTCTATAGAATGTCATGTACTGTAGGTTGCTTTCTACCCCAGGTCAGCAACAACTCCTCTGAAAAACATCAAACGAGTATCTGACTTACCATATAATTGCTATATGCATGATCAAACATTTCAAGCACTTGATTTCTAGAAGAGAAAAAAGAAAAAGTATTAGTTGTCTGTCTCCTAATGGCCTTTAATACACCATCTTGCATGTATCACACTTTAATATCTGAATGTCAGGCACAGGTTCTCTACTAACATACTCTACTCAAATAAATGAAATATAGAATAATAATTTTTCTTGATTCAGCTACTCTTGTTCACTCCAGAATGGAAACTCTTTCTTCACCTAACATGAAATTATGTGGGGATCTCTTGGCAAGCTAATACTAGAGAAAACCCTTACATTTATTTCGTATGTTTGAAAGGATAGAAATGCTTCTATATATAAAAACTCCAAAAAACCCATCGTTTTTTAGGACACAGCACTACTGATCATTCCTAACTGTTTCAGTAAGGAGCCCTGCAAGGAAAAAAGGATGCTAACTTCTACAATCAACATAATTCACAATCTCTGCTGATAAGACCAAACATAAAAGAGCCAAGAACACTGCAATTATATTGTAAATTTCCAATTTAGTTCAATGACTTGGAAATACAAGAAGTAGTTTTAACTCATCAAGTACATTAAAGCATCAAAAGAGCAGAGGATGGTGCTTTTCCCAGGTGCCTCTCAGGTCGCAGCAGAAAAACCCCATATAAATACACAAAGCTCTTGGGTGATGCAGCACACAGAAAATTGCTTAAAATTTACATTTACAGAAAAACACAAACCATGGCAGGACATGGCCTGCACGTGCCTGAGCCATCAGATGGCATTTTAAGTGCAATGCAAAAATTTTAAAACAAATTAGGGAATGAAATTTCAACTCCTTGTGTAGCCTCATGATGAAAACTTAATATAAAAGACTGCATACACAAATTATCCTGAGAGCCCAAGATGGAAAACCTCAGTAACTGTAAACACTAAAGTTAAATATCAACTTATACCCGACAGCTGGACTTGACGATCTTGAAGGCCTTTTCCAACCTTAACAACTCTGTGATTAACAACTGTGAGAATATCCACACTGTTTCTCCAGTAGACTTTTGGGATTTTGTTCTGTACATCTGACCACTGGCTGGGAAGAGGACGATGAAACTGCCCCAATAACATACTAAGGCAAAATATGCTTGATTTCAAGTTTGCTTTAAAAAAGATCCCACTCTATGCAAGAAAAAGTATTACCACATACGCTGTAATATTTACCCTTCAACTAAAAACTACAATAAAAGAATCAGCCTCTTAGATGTACACGCACGGGAGACCGAAGCAGTTTAGGTTACATACAGGAACTAGGCAGGACACACGTAAACATTTACCTATTTTATGACTCCCGCACTCTCACAGAGGCACGGCCATAATTAAACCGAGTGGGGATTTAGACCTACCTTTGATCACTTTCACCCCTAGCTCCACGCAAGCCCTGGCTGAAACCTCCAAGGTGAGCTCCCAAGCACTGGCGAGTTACAAGCTCACTGGGCACATGGCTTGATCCCACACCGGAGCAGGGGCCGCGTGTCCCCAAGAGCCGGGTGACCTGGCCCAAAACACCGGCTAGGGTCCGGCACACGCAGCTCCCACACGGCTGGGCACGATGCCACGCGTCCCCTGAAGTGTTCGGGGGAGAGGGAGGCACAGGGGACGCCGTTCCGAATCTCTGCACCCGCAACCGCCCACCCCACCCCAACCACGGGGGCAGCGCACACCCCCTGCCCAGCACGGCGGGGTCCGGCACGCCGTCCTTCCCTCCTGCCGTCCCCGCGCTCACCCCAGCCGGCGCTTCTCCTCCCTGCTCATGGCCCCGGCGCCCGGGGCGGCCGCCAGCACGGAGGAGGCGGAGAGCAGGCCTAGAGCCAGGAGCTTCCAAGGCCTCCTCCAGCGGGGCCCCCGCTCCCCGGCGCGGCAGCCCGGAGCTCCGCTGAGGGCCATGGCGGCCGGCCGGGTGCCCGCTAGTCCCGCTGCGGGCCCATAGCCATTCCCGCGGCTCCCGGGGCAGGAAGGGCCCGGCCCAGCCCGGCCCCTCCGCGCGCGCCCGCGGGGGCGTAGCCAAGGAAACGGCCTCGCGCCGCCGCCGCTTCCGGCACCGCCCACCCGGCGCGCGCCACCGGACCAATGGGGGAACGCGGGACGGGGGTCACGTGCGCCGGCAGGGAACGCATAACGAAAGGGTCGACGTGGACAAAGCCGGGGAACTACAGCTCCCAGCATGCTCCGCGCCCCGCCCGCACACAGCTTCCGGCGTGCCCCGCCCCCGGCGCTCCCTCAGGCGCTGCCCGGAGCGGCTCCGAGTGCGCCCCAAGCGTGTCCCAATCGCGGAATGCGCCGGGAAATCATGGAGTGGCTGGGGGATGGAAGGGGTCTCACAGAGCAACTCATCATGGTCAGGGACGGGATTAGAGCCGCGTCCAACCTGACCTTGCACACTCCCGGGGATGGGGCAGCCATGGCTTCTCTGGGCACCCTGTGACAGGACGTCACCACCCTCACGGCGAAGAACTTCCTCCTAAATACCCAACCTGACACTCCGTTTGAAGCCATTGCCCCTCACGCTGCACTCCGTGCTCCCGTAAAAACTCCCTCTTCGTGTTGCCCGCAGGCTCCCCGCGGGCAAGGGCGAGAAACACCTCCGTCACTCCCAGCTGCCTGAGGAACATTTCTTTAATAAAATCCCCCAAATTATCACACACTCACAAAAGCAGCCTCCCAGCAATGGAAGGGAAGAGCGTCTTTATTTCCATGACGAGCGTATGTACAAAGTTCCAAGCAAATACAATGTGTTTCATGTCCTGGCCTTTAACAGTGGAAACCCCATGGAATTCCACACCCCAGCCCGCTCCCATCAGGGCACCAGACTGTCGGCCATGGGCCGCGAGAGGCGATTTATTACAGTTCCCAGTTTGTGAAGGCAACTGCAAGAAAGCAACAAAAACGATGAAATGGGTGCATTATAATAATTTCTGATCAGTGGTCCCACGTAACCTTGCAGATTGCTGAGCTCTTCTAACCAAGCTGTTGCTTCTAACCAACTGTGGTAAAGACTAGAAAAGCACTAGTTTATCAATTTGCAAACAGGCAGAAAGTGCCCCAAGCCAGGAAAAAAGTACCCTGGCCATAAGGAACTGCAATTTAAATTGCAGAATCAGGCAACGTACAGGCTGAATTTTCCCCATCCTTACCCATCCCACTGGTAAAAAACATCTGAGCATCTGCGTTCAGCAATGCAACTCATATCACAGAAAAATATTACCCAGCCCTGCCACAGAAATAACTCCAAAATTACCATTATGGAAATACTTATGTAAAATGCTCTCTTGTACAGATGTATCTGATCCATACTAGAATGAATTAGTTTCCTTTTGCAGGAGGCTGCAGTCTTTTCTGCTGCCATGCTAATGTCTTTCATACCAAAAAAGTATTAAAACCCCATCATGTCCCCTACTTTTAGCTTAAAAGGCTGCTTGCTGCTGCTTAACTCAAGCACTTCATAAATTTGAAGTCACTTAACACTCAGTACCAATTAAAAATAGTTAATGGTTTGTAAAAGTGAAGCAGCTGACAGTGAAATAACCAATGATTTGTAAAAAAATTGGCTGGCAGTGGTTTTTATGTTTACAAATTAGTATTTTTGCATGAAATATAAGAAGCAAATGAGTCAAAATACTTCTGCAAGGAAAACATCTTCACGTCTTTGATCTTCACGTTTCCATACCACAGTACGGCTTCTAGAATAAATAGGAACTGCATTTATTTTACTGCAGTGACAGAGCAGTTAATCCAGTTACTCAACAAGGTTCCTTCCTCACACAGTAATATTTGCCTGTTCCTCTAGTGTAAATTTTCTGTTAGTATTAAAGAATATTTTGATAGCATTAGAAGACTTTGCACAGTTTGCTGAAGTTAAATGCTAACACATATTACGCTCCTGGGACTTTGTTATTTCTTCCCGTGTCTTTATGGGCATAAATCCTGCAGTCCTTGCTGCAATTATAATTAATCTTTGCTGTCCTGTACTGTATGACATTCAGAAACAGGCTCAAAACATTGGGCCAGAATTTCAAAGTGCCTTAAACTGACCTCTAAAGTGAGGTCTTGCATTTGAAAGGCCAGTTTACTGAAATACTGGGTTTCATCTCCAAGCTTTTCTGTGCAAACTGAGATGCCAAGAACATATTTAAGCAACTCTGCACCCAGATCATGGCTTGATACAGATTGTGTGAATGAAAGCAATGTCTCATTTTAGTAATTGCTTTTGTGATGTGATTCTGCCCTCCAAAATCTAAGCACATGTAAAAGAACCTCTGGCTGCCTGCACTTCAGTTAACATCTGCATTAGAAATTACATGCAATGATTCCGTTATTTCACAATTGTTGCCACTCATTACATGATTTCCACACCTAAAAAGACCTACAAACCTGAGTAACTCAGTGTGAATGGGAATGGCAGGACTCAATATTCTGTATGAAATAGCTGTAAGTGAATCTATTTTATGGTGGGCTTTAAACCAGAGAAATGCTGCCTAATGGTTATAGTTATTGTAAACTTTCTCTTCTTTCCCTTCCATAAAACAAAACAAAACAAAACAAAATAGCCATAAAGTGCTCTGGAAGGCTAAATAACCCTGAAGTGCAGAGTGGGACTGAGAAACCTGCTCCCATACTTTCCCCTTTTTAAATACAGCAATAAGAGGAAAAAAAAATTAAAAATCCGAATATTTGCTTTGATGTCTGCCAAAACTTGAAAATAATTAAGTAATCAGTGTGCAGAGTTTGCACAGTGTGGCTTTTCAGAAATCTATTAAATCAACTATTTGGTTCTGTTTACTACTAAAAAATGTTTTTATTTCCTGTATACGGCATGCAAATACTAAAAGCATCCTCGAGTATGTATGTACCAACCACCAGAATCAGAGCAGTACTTGTCAAAACCATGCGTTTAAAAATCAAGAGGATCTCTAAGAACAGCTAAGTTGTTAAAATAAGCTGATGATGGTTGGGCATTTGAAGCATTCAGTGGTCACGTTTTCAGATTTTTTCTCTAGCTTTAAAAGGGAGCAGATTTGAAGTGACACATGAGGTTCCTCAGCAGTAATCTGGTTTTAACCAAAAGGAAACCCATCACCCATCCCTCAGGAAGGGATTCGTGGGAAACCTGCAGGAGCTGGGGACACCACAACAAAGCTCATTTCCTCCAGCCCCGACCTGAATAATTCAAAACTGAACAGGGATTGCTGGAGTAAATAGGTCCTGCAGGGCTGGGCTGAAAGCTGCTTTTTACTCCTCAGAGTTTTGCTGTGCAGAACCATCTTCTGGGTATTCTTCTGGGAGAATCGCTTTTCCTCCTGTGCTTTGAATTCCTGCGTGTGAAGATGATGGATCTCCTGGCTCCCCCTCTCGCCCCCCAGGCTCAGTGTCTGCCGTGCGCTCTGCCCTGGGCTGTCCCCGGCGCTGCTGCGGCACCAGGGACACCGGCTCCAGCAGTCCTGGGCCGGGGTTTGCGCTATCCAGGATGGGCACATCCCTCGTGGATCCATCTGCAGCAGGGCTCGGAAAGGAGCTCTGTGTCCCAACCTCCCCCGGGACAGCGTGGCTGTTCCCTGTTCCTTCCTCCCCATACAGCCTTTTGTCTTCCACCGCATTTTCCTCTGGCTGCAACCTCTCACCTCCCGCACCCGTGTACCACACACTTGGCTTGCTCTCCACCTCTGCCTTTGTCTCCTGAGGTGGAGACGGGCTCTCCACCAGCCACGGTGCTTGTGCACCCCTGGGCACGCTCTCTACACTCATACCATCTGTCCCCAGGCTGGCTGAGGACGGTCGCTCCTCCTTCAACTCCACACATTCTGCTGCATCTTCACTCCTCATCTTCTGGCTCACCTGAATTTCTGCCACAGCCACTTCACTCAACTCGTAGTTCCCATTATGGTGCTCCTGCAACTTCAGCAGCTCAGCCTCACAGACCTCCTCTATGTTCTCAGCTGGAGTATCCGCTGGGATCTCAGCTGTAAGCATCAGCAAACTCCTTATCTCATTCACATCATCGGGGGATTTACAACTCTTTTCTTGCAACTGCCTTTCTTTTTCAGGACCATCCCCAAACCCTGCTTTCCCTGTCTTTTCATCCTGGGAAACAATCTTTGTCTCAGTACTCTCACCACTTTCTTTTTTACTATCCCCTTCAAACTCTGTTCCTACTGCATTTTCACTCTGAGATAATTTTTCCATAATTTCATCTTCCACCTTGTCTTTCTTTTCAGCACTCCCTAAAATCTCTGTATCTGTTACACTGTCAGGTGGGAAAGTGAGCTTAATCTCAGAAACCTTTTCCTGTGCTGTGCTTGTTTTCTCAGTGCTGCTGACAGACACAGCAGCCACTACTGTTTGACTCTCTGAAGTCACCTCTTCCTCTGCTGCTCCTTCAGGTACCTTAAGTTCTTTTTTGGAGCTGGCTCCAATTTTTTTTGCTGCAGTGTCAGTCCCAGAAGCTACTTTTTCCTCCACAGCTTTTTGCTGTGCCTCGAGTTCTCTCTCAGTGTTCACTATACAATCTGATTCGTTCTCCAACACGTGTTTTCCCTCTGCAACCCCTTGTTTAGTGCGGCCAGCTGAAGGGGACTCCTGTTTGTCACCAATGTCTGTAACAGCCTCTGCTTCCCTCCTGCTGGCCTGATCACCATCTGCACTAACAGAGGCGCCTGCCTCTTTGTCTGGTGACTTTCTGTCATCAGCATCCTTCTCCCACACGATTTTCCCTGTCACGACGAGCGTTTCGTCCCCGTGGCTCTCGGTGTCCGAGCTCTCGGCTCGGGCAGCTGTGGGTGCCTTGGCGGGGGTGCCCTGTGCTGATCCCGTGGGGGTCCTCAGCTCCGTCAGGCTGGACACGCTCTCGCAGGGCACGTTCAGGTTATCCTCAAACAGATTGTGCTTCCTCAGAACGGCAGCTTCTTTGATCACTGAATAAAACAAAAACACCAAACTGCATTGGAAGGCTGACAGAGGCACAAGGAAGAACACATAGTGCTTTCCCAAGTTTATGTTGTACATTTTGATATTAAAGACAACACTGAAGTTCATTTTCAGCTTCATTTTAGTTCACATTTCTTTTCTGGGGATGGGGATTTTATTTTATGAATAATGGCGCTTTGGTGTTGACCTAAGCATTTCTGAAGCAGAGGACCCACAATGCACAAGGGTAATGCTTCAGTGCAGAAGGATTTACATTGAATATGCCAATAAAAGTGTGCTGGCTACAATTATTATACTGCTGTTTTGGAACAGGAATGCCTATGGTCTGTGTAAACATCCTGTGCAGTACATCTGCTTGTCTTTTATCCAGGGTATAGACAGATAGGCACATATAGAGAGACAGAAGTATTTTATAAATATTTATATATATATATATATAATATTATTAAGAATAGTTTTGTTTTCTGACACAGAAGCAGCGACACCTGCAAGGAGTACTGCACTGGCATCAGTGAGTACTGCAAACTGCATCGAGCAGTTAATTTCATTTGGGGAAATTAATCTCTTTTGCTATTAGTCTTTGCAATTCTCTTAGCCTTGCAATCAGCATAGTCTTACCATTTAGTCATCACCAGATCTTTACAAGTGAGGACAGAATTTCCCTCCTTGGCCCTCAAGGGAATCAAGATCAAGTGAAGTTGCCATAATTACATTTTGTTAGAAAAAGGCTTGTTCCACGCCATCACTCTTGAGTTCCATGGGTTTAGTAAAGCTGCCCCACAACTCAGATTTTAGGGCTTGCAACGCATCTTCAGTGAGCCAAATGAAATAACACTTTAGGGATGTAACCACCAGTATTCAAGAAAGTGGGACAGAAACAGCCAGGTGAGGATGCTGGGAAGCTCGAGGGAACAGCTCATGGGCCACAGGCTGCAATGTTATTCCTGTCACCTCAAGAATGTTCTCACCTTTCAGGGCCTCTTCAAGCAGTGTCTGATATAAAATCTCTTCATAAACGTTCTCTACTTGGATCACACTTGTGTAATCTGCAAAAATGTACTGCTCGTATTTCTGCAGCTCCTGTGCAGGTAGGGAAGAAAGGAACAGATGGAGAAAACCGAGGGATTCTGAGTCCTACTGCAACCAAGTAGCTTGGAGATGCCATGGAGCAGGTCTTGCAACACCCCGTGACAGCTCCTGGGGTGCACTGTTTGAACTATGACTCCATGAGCTTTGTTCCACAATCAATTATGTACTTACCAAACAGGGTTCCTGCAGTGCAACCACTACAGTTAAAAGCACTACAGATCACTGCCTGCTGAAACAAACAGCTGCTGAGGAAATGCCTCACAACTTGTTTGTCCAAGGAGGCAAATCCATGGTGCACGGGAGATGCGGGGTTTGGTTTTGTTTTTCTAATAGGTGTGTAACACTTTGAGCTCACTGATTTATACCCAACAGGCTAACTGAATCAAGCAGCTGCTTGGTGGTCTATAAAAAGTAAATTAAGTGACCTCTGCCCACTTCTAGAAGAGGCATCTATATAAATCACCTGGAGGTTTTCAAGTGAAAGGTCAGGATTTGGCAGGGCCTGTCAGCTGTGCCACACCTTGGCTTGTAGAGCTGGCTGCTTATTTCTGCAGAGGCACAAATACAAAAGGCCAGTGGAAAACTAAACAGAAAGGGTTTGTGGAAATTTGCTCCACCACTGCTTCCTCTATGACAGAGACATGAGGTGTCTGCACACATAATCCAGGTGATAAAATGCAGGTCCCTGTGCACAAACAACCTCTCTTGAAGGCACTGCTGATGCTCTACAAAAGACTACTACCTGGGGATCCTAAGGAAAGAAGAGTGACATACAGAAGAGACTGATTTTAAATATATTCTTGAAAGTTGTAAATTTTAACAATCCCCACTCAAAGACTCGCAAGTGTAATTTGGCAGAACACTTGGTTTTAAACTTGTTTTTGAAACAAGCTGGGCATAATCGAGAGCAGCGCACTGGGGGTGAGAGCTCACAGACAAGGGGAGCAGATGAACATCCATGGAAACAGAAGGGCAGGAGGCCAGGATGGCTTGGGACAGTCCCCTTTCAGCAGGCACAGGACAAGGCATGAGGGTGCCCAGGGCTTTCAGAGGGTTCAGACTATTCATTCCGAGCCCAGGTGAACAGAATTCCAATCAGCCCCTGCTGCAGCCACACGGATACCACCTCCTGCAAACTGGTGTTTGCTGACTGAACATGCCCTGTCTGATTAGGGGAACAGAGATGGTCTCTGTGATAATTTCCAGACTGTTGTGCAACCCTTGCACTGAACACCAGTAAAGCAAGGGCTGTCTCTTGCTGAAGGAGTTGAGCACAGGCTGGGCATGGTCCTGGACGTGCCTCTGGGTGCTGCTGCAGAGGAGTGAACACAAGGCCCAGCTCATCCCTGCATCCTAGCTGTTCAGACGAACTGTTTGAGGGACTTCAGATTTCTAGGGAAGGAATGAACCAGGGACAGGCAAAGAACTTCAACTGCCCCACAAAAACTTTGAGAAAACAAATTGTATACAAAGTGTCTCTGTGTCCTAAAATGTTCCTTGGGCTCCACACCTACCTACCCAACGCATGAAGTGGCAAATCTAAGCACTGAGCAGGCAGGAAATCTGCACAGTTCTCTGAGAGAAAACTGCCTGACAGTGTTAAGAAATTATTGCCAAGGTGCTGTTCTTCCCCTGCCTTTCATTATTGTGTTTTGAGGTTTTTAGTCACAGACACCTACTGGTTTGCATGTTGAAGCCAGTGTCTTCTGCATTGTCGGCAAGGTAATCTGCACCAGTGCCTCCTGGAATATCTTCTTGCGGATGGTGCTGCTGTCATAGTCATATTGCTGCCAAAACACACCAGAAAGAAACAAGCCCACACGTGCCTGGGGTTATTCACCACTCCCACAGGGAACTGGTTCCTGTCAGCCTGTAGCTGCTGCATCACAGGTGCACAGGGGTTTGAATGGCCACTAGGTTAGTCCAGCTTCTACAAAATCACTCTAAAATCTACTGTTCTGGGATCTCTTTTGCTTCTTTTAACTCTTAGGCTAGAAACAGCCCCCAGTTGCCCTCCCCAGGTGTTTTAGCAGTGCCCTTTCTGAGAGTAATGAATCCTAGCAGCAGGTTACTTATAAAGTTAATTAAAAATTATTTATCCAGATCCACAGCATATTAATACCTACAATTAAAGGGACTGCACATGAAAATACTTTTATAAGTGTCTTCCCAAAACTAGGTTTTATCCCCCAAATGGGCAGCTTTGCTAAGTGCCACCAAATCAGTATTTTCAGCTGGATAGTAAAAGCTTATCTTCTTTCAAATACTGAGGTACATTTATATAAAATATATTCTCTGTTTTCAAAAAGGCAGCCTGCAAATGTGCTACATGACATTTACCTTCAGCACTCTCAGCTTGACTTTTTCCATGGTTGTTGCAACTTTGGCCGAGTCTGCCTGGTGACTTGGAGAGAACAGCTGCTCAAAAGTATAAACTGCATTTTCCATCAGCTAAAAATAGTAATTAAAAAAACCTGTTAAAGACCAGTAACATCAAATTCCTGCAAACATGAGAAGTGTAACTGTTAATTTAAATTGTGTTTCTGAGAAGGTGCTCTGAAGAGCACTGAAATGCTGCAGTAAATAAATAAAATTAAAGCTGTGGTATCGTTATCATACTGTCCCAGCTTTCTTGTACAGATCTGATCTCATGCCACCACCCAAACTGATCGTGACAGAACCAAAATGTAGAATTGATTATCTGTGTATACAGACCACAGTTAAAACTCATTATCCCTAATAAGAAGACTCCCATTGACTTCTACAATTAATCATTAATTGTATTTAATAATATTGCACATAGTTTTCAGTATCTTTCATTATAATACAAATAGTAATCAGCAAAAAATCACAGAGTGCAATCACTTCTCACAGAATTATGCTAAGCTGATTTTCAGCTTATTATTAAGAATATTACACCCCCACTCTGAAGATATTTCAGGCAAACTGTTCTGCAAGCGGTAGTTGAGTCTATTTAATGAGGCTTTGCCTTTTCTTTAGCTGTTCTCGTTCAAATTTTAACATTTTCTTATTGGAGAAGTACAGGGAGATATGCAGGGGAGCCATTCCTTCAGCCGACTGAGCACCATGCTCCCAGATTTCCTGAAATTGGCCACTAGAGGATGCCAAGTTCCAAGGCAAGGAATCCTGCTCCACCCTCCACCTGAAGTACATTTTTCCCAAATACTACACCAACACAGACATATCTGATTTTACTTATTTATGAAATAAACGTCCATGGACAAAAAAGGAAACTACACAATATTTTTATGAGGAAAATACCAGACTTTTAGAGAGGAAGATGCAATAACAGCATGTTTAGAACAACTTGTGCTATAATTTAACTTATTTCTTGTTAATTTTGACTTACGTTCTGTTCAGAGAAAAAACAGCCTCTTGGTTTATATGGGATTTATTTTCTGTCTACTTCTTTCTCATGACTAATGGTCTTCACTGAGTGAAAGACACTTTATTTGGCAGCATTTTGGAATGGTACCCCCTGATAGACCCAGACATGAAATCAGAATTTTATTTCTGAGTAATTCCTTGGCTGCTGGTCCTGGCTGTACTCAGAAGAGCTGCTTTTAGGAAAACCCTATCCCAGCATTGTCCTAGACACTTGTTTTCCATATTCATAACTTCCACTCCAGATCTGGACCAGCTCCATTTCACAAGATTACTGAGCACATTATAAATTTCCCAAATACAGATTAAAACCACAGGGTTCAATTTAGAGCTTCAAGGCCAAATGTGCCTTGTGATCTGGCAGCTGAAATAAGTCCTCTGGCCAGCTCCTCAGAGACTTCTGGCCAGGGATCCAGGAGGAATCCAGGCAAAGCAGAATGATAGCCTATACCAACACACACAAGAGAGGATAAAGAGGTGGAGTTCAGTTTTCATCTGGAATGATATTGTCACCCCCACCAGTCCCCATAAAAGTAAGGCTGGATAAAACACCTACACCCTGAGATGTTGTCTGTCACCGAGTTTTGAACATTAATTGCTTTACTTTATATTGAAAATCAGCTACCAAGGAGGAGACATTCCATTCTGGCAAAACACATTTAAGACCCTTCCTGAAAAATCGAGTCTTGAGAAAGGGAGTCAGGTGAATTTTAGTCACCCCACTAGTTACACACACAACTTTCTTGGGTGCTGAGACTGGAATTCAGAAACTGAAAGTTCAGGGGAACAGATGATCCATCCAAAATTTTCATGCCTTGCTGAACGACTCACACGCACACAGTCTCACAAATAAAAGTGTCAAGCAGCTTCTAGCTGGTTTTCTCAGGCTTTGTTACCTGTACCTTGCCTGAAAGACACTCTGGGGCTCTTTTGCAGCTTTTATCAAGATTACTTTGAAGCAGATTAGCAGGACAAACCTAGCCTGTTCTCCCAGGAGGAAAAACTGTATCTTACAGTACCTCTTGCATGAAGTTCTGTGTCCTCTGAATCACAAAATCGATGTGATAGACCTTGAAGCGACTCTTGAGGTCCTGCAGGAGCTCCTGGAGCAGGTTCACTTTCAGATAGCAGGGCTCCATTTTCACTGAGTTGAAGGGCAGGGTCATGAGCTGATCCACATTCTGCATTCCCATGCAGGTTTCGAGAGAAAGCAACCAGAGGTGAAATTTTAAATAGAGAATGTAACAATTTGGCTTTAACCCAAATTCTGGTATGTGCACTCCAGTTGCACAAATACCACAAGACTTTCTAAATGACAAAACTAAGTGCTCATGTGCTTCCACCTGGGAAAGCAAATCCTGCTGCCAGCCAAGGTCTAGCCAGAAGGTATTTGTGCTGATACAAAGGCTCCAGCCCTGTTTTGTCTTACCTCCTTTACCCTGGTCATGTCATTGGTCTTCTGGAAGTCCTGGATGATTTCACTGACTTCCTTATCAAAAAGCAAGCGCACTTCCGTGAATCCAGAACTGACAGGGCCCATGAGCTCCTCCAGGATGGAGGTGAGAAATGGCTGGATATTCTCTGTGCAGCACTTCTGGGCAGGCTCAGAAACACTTGCTGAAGGGTCACACAGGACAACAGTTGCATTTAGAGACAGTGAAAGAATGTAATTGGAACTTATCTCTTTACAGTTAATTCAATGGTTTCATATTTTTCTTAGGAGTTACATCTCCACAGAGGTGATGAGGGTGTGAAAGGAGTTCACAGTTTTATGGGTTACAGTGAAAACTCTTGTCCCAAGCCTCACCTAAGCAAACACTGGCAACTGGGGGCACTGTGAGGGCAGAGGAAAGGGCAGCTCTAATTACCAGCTATTTATTTATTTATTTATTTACCAGCTTAAGCAACACCAACATTTTACCTGCTCTTTACATTCCTTTTTATATTCATAACAAAATTATGATTACTTCACATTAATTAAAAACCACCTAAGAAGCCCTTTGGCTTAACTATTCTTTGGAAGCCCATACACTTGTCACGTAACCAGAACCTGGTTTTGTGGTGCATTCCTAGAGATCAGGCCTTTTAATTATGCTCATGTGACCTGTGTCTTCATTACCTAAGACTGTGCAAGTGAAAATGAAAGCAGAATGAACAACTCTGATCAGGATACTCAAAACCTGTCAGCTCCAATTTGAGAAGACCTGGTATTTTCACAGTCGCCACAGGTATCAGTTCCCATCAAAGGCAGCAGAGGCTCATTTGTGTTCTCAAAATTGGTGTCTCCAGTTGGATTTCTCAAAACACAAGGATTTCAAAACAAGCACATCTGGTAATTTGGGCCACACAATGGGAAACATTGGAGAATTGCTCCAAAGCACAGCTGTTCCTCCACTAACCTTTGATTTTTCCAGCTAAGAAGTTCTTGGAGTTCAGAATCTGATCCATGTCTGAACGAATGGTGCCTTCAAGAGTTTTTGCAAATTCTCTACATTCTTCTTTCAAGGTACTTAATCCTTCTGCCACCTGCTGCTGGACTAAGCCATAGGTTTCCTCTACAATCTGGACCCAAATCAAATTGAGAAGCAGAGATCAGAATCAGCACTCACAGAGAGCTGCTATGAGCAACAGCTACTCTGCAAGTGTCACTCCTTACCCCAAACCAGGCCCGTTTCCTGTCATTCCTCTTTCCCTTCATTTTAGGCAGGATCATTGTCTGGAGGTTAGGCAGCAGTTCCTCCATCACCAGGTTGCTCAGGATCTGTATGGTCAGGAGATGAAAATGCCAAGTCCACACCCTGTTCTTTACCTGAAGGCTGAGCACTGCAGCACAGAGTGATGTATGCAGGCAGTGCCTCAGCTGCCAGGAATTACCCACAGAGGCTTTGCACTCTCTCTGCCTAGATTTGAACTGCAACTCTTTCCTTACCTGTCCCACTCAAATGCACCAAATAAATACGCAAAACTTAATATACATATGATTTTGGGAGTCTAGACTTCCCTCTCCGTATTTTTATTTATAGAAACTGTCTCTGGCCTGAGAAAGCTGCACCAATAGCCCAGCACAATCCACATTCAGGATCACATCCATGCTGTACCCAGCTGCTGGCTGAGCCAATACAGAGTGCAGAAACACCCCTCAACTTTCCATTTTCATCATGCCATGGCTTTTTCATTCATGTCAGTGCTTCCAGACACTGCACCTCATGTCTTATAGCTGCCAAAGGGATCTGAGGCATGCACCCACACCAGCAGAGGGAAATGGCAGGAGCTAGAGCAGCACAAGTAAAGAAGGACTCTGACTGCAGCCCAGTGTAAACCAGGGCATAAACAGCCCCTGGGGAAATACAACGCACAATACCCTGCTGTAATATACATCTAACATACCTTAAATATGCAATACACTTTTATTGTAGCTTAATTTAAGTTAAATACTTATAGATAATGCCACAGCAGCACTTCAGATTCAGGTCTGCTGACTCAAATGTCTGTCAAAAGCAATTTACTAATTCAGGTCCTAAACTAATGGCTTCCTTAAAAAAGATCTTGTGAATAACCCAAACTGAGTCATCACAAATAATAAACATGACAACAGATCAGACAGATTTAAGAGCCAAGGGAAAGGCATGAATCTGTGTCAGGGGAGGGTTGGGTTAGCTGTCAGGGAAAGGTTCTTCCCCAGAGGGTGCTGGGCACTGCCCAGGCTCCCCAGGGAATGGGCACGGCCCCAAGGCTGCCAGAGCTCCAGGAGGGTTTGGACAATGCTCCCAGGGATGCACAGGGTGGGATTGTTGGGGTGTCTCTGCAGGGCCAGGAGCTGCACTGAAGGGTCCCTGTGTGTCCCTTCCAGCTCAGGATATTCTGTGATTCCACGATTTTATATTATGAGGGATCTTGAGTTCTCTGGGAATGTTTTTAAGGCATTGGTGGATCTTCCCTCAGGGGCTCAGGCTCCCACTCCAGCCATGCTGCAGCCCCAGTGAGCACTGACACTGTGAGGGCTCGGCCACCACAAATGAATGTCAGCAAATACATTTCTTGGCATTCTGCAGGGACTTTTACAGCAACAAATTTCAGCCTGCTTGCTCCAAACCACTCACTTAGCTTGGATATTTGCCTAAAATAATTATTATGTTTGGTCCAAGCAGGCCATGAGAACACACTATACTTACAGAATGAATTATTGCTAAGAAGATAATAGTGGAACTAGGCTGGATGTCTTCTGATTACAGCTCTCTTGAGGCATATGGGTTATGAGTAAGTTGTTGGCAAGCAATAGGGAAAATAAAACATAAAATGAAACTAGCACTATAATAGCTCCATAACATGAGGGAGGAGGGGAGAAGAGAAAACCCCTCATGTAACTCCTTAAAGTAAAGATTTTATTAGCAGATGTTAGCAGGGAACTTCAATCACTGACATGATGACAGGGGGAAAGACACTGTTTATAGATTTTTCTCCAGATTCCACATTCTTCAGCATTTCAAAGGTAGCCTTCTTCTAAAACAATAATCTGGTTCCTTAAGCCACTCTCTTTAAGGTTTTTTCCATTTTCCCAAAGTGAAGGCAGATTTCATCAAGAAAAATAAACAGCAGTTGGCACTAAAGTAAACAAGTAAACATTTGCTGCTGAGTGCTTAGTGTTTGGAAAAATATTATAAACCAGGGTGTAAATAATGCACTAAAAGTCATATGGAATGATGCCAGTGGGATTGAGGGGTAATCTCAGCTACCATAAGTGCTCTAAAGATGGGTGCCCAAGTATGGACCCAGGCCCTGGGCTTAGCATTTCATTTCTGCAGAACTGAAATACACAGATTTTTGGTGCTTAAGTGTAACTGTTACTATGCAAGACTCTGTTTCAGAAGTTTTTATTAAAAAAGAATTATCACTTAGTATGAGTAAGAGATGTCTTAAAATCTCAGGTATTTCTATCTACTAAATTTTCTTTTTTTAAGATGCCCTTTTTTGCCAATAGAATTTATAATTTTCACTATCCTCAGAGCTGCCATACCCAAAGCCAAAAGCCCCATCAGGAATATATTATTTTACCTGTTTTTCATTGCCAGTTATCATTTCCCACGTGCCATAGTGGCCTTTCTCCTGCCGGAAGAACTGAATGGCCTCTAAGAACGCCTCCACTTCATACGTGGTCTGTTTGAGAAAGTCTGGAGAAAACAAAAAGTGACATAAAGGATTTACCCAGGAATAACCTTTAAAAAATAACCATCCTTTTCTGATCCATTTCCCACTCCACATGCACCTAGCAATAGTATTTTCAAATCATTTACTAAGCCTGAATGTCTGGAGATCTTGGGCGTTCACTAAGATTTAGAAGTGCATTAACATAGGAAAGCTCATCTCTTGCCTTTACACCTGTGAGCAATGTAAGGTGGCACATAGGAACACTCTGACAGCATGTGGCAGGGCCAACAGTTGGGATTTCTCCTCTTTAGTTTATGATAATGACAGGCAGCTCATTGGATAAATTGCTAAATCCTGAGTTAACACTCCCCAATAATGTTCTAGTTCCTTTGTTTTGTTAAGAAACTGATGATCAAGGTGGTTTTTCATGGATATACAACAAAACAGACTTCAACAAAGCACCATGCTTGTACCAGTTGAGAACAAAAACTCCTGACAAGATCATGCTGATTTCCCTAAGTATTTCAGGAATGTTCAACCAGAGCTCTGGAATATCTGGTTATTGTGCAAGGCCACTTCTGCCACATCTTTGGGAGCTCTTTCTGAGAACAGTGTGGTGGCCTGGGGACACCTTGGCCTCAAAACATGAAGCAGAGTGGCTGCTTGGCAAACCTGAGTGAAAAAACCACCCCCAAACACTTCAGGGATTGAAGTGCTGTGTCTTCACTATCAGAGCATCAGGATTATTATCTTGTAGGAAAACAAAGCCACAAAGGCATATTGTCCCCTCTCCAAGATTATCTACTGCAGCCTTGAGCAGCTGAAGTCCTGCTGTGTACTCTGAGAAGAAAGGAGGGAAGAACAAGAATGTTGATTCTCTTGAAGGGAATTATGCTGCTTTAGAAGGTACAGACACATACAAACAATTGTGATGAGAAGAGTCAGGAGTAAGTCCTCAAGCCTTGCTTGTCAAGCAACACTTCTTTGGACTTGTCCATGAAAACTGCTCAAGGGAGAAGCTTTATAGGAGCCTTGCATAAATGCAGGGATTAGAGAAATTATGGGAAACATGGAGGATTAACACCACAGTAATACTTGAAATATCCCCTCTATCCACTTTAACAAAACCAAAAGCTACAGAAACCTACAATTAATGTCATCAGGGCTTTATTCTTGAAGCTTGAAAACTGCTTGAAAGCTGCATAGTTTCAGATCTGCTCAGAGCTCAAATGTTGGAATTTGCCCTTTCAGAGTTTCGCCCGGCTGCAATGACTGCAGGAAGGTTTGTAAAACACACTGAGGGGCACTAAACACTCTCTCAGTGCCACTCTCTTGATACTGTTCTTCATCTGCAGATATTTGGAGATCCAAAGACATCACACAAATTCACCAAGCCCATACAATGATCAAACAAAAAGAAAAATCAGCCAGGTAAAATCCCAACCCTACCTTCACTGCTGCCTCCAGGATTTAGAGCATTTGTCATAGCAAGTCACAAACCAGGGTGCTAAAATATCAGTATTAGTTCCAAGTCAGGCTGTTCTGTCCTGAGAGAACATCCTCTGACTACAGTTTTAATGAAAGAATGGAGTGTTCCACCTGAGAAACTGAGGTGGAGCATTGCATTCAAAAGCTTTTCTCCTCCCAAAATAAAGCTCAAAATATTTTGATGAGAAGAGGGCCTGGTTTGACAGCAGGGAGGGAAAACTGCAGCTCCCACAGCCCTCCAATCATGACTCACATGTTTTCCTCCTTCACAGCTGTGCTCCCTCTTAACCCAAAGGGACAACAGAACATCCAAGAGACTGGATCTTGAACCTGCTGAGATGGTGATGCACCAGTGCTGACAAGAGTCTACCCTCTAAGATCATCAAGTTTTAAATCCATGCTCAAGGGAGTATTCTCTCTCAGTTTTGACTATCCCCAAGCCTGTACTGCAGTGGGAAGAAGGTGCTAAAAATCCAAGAGTGATTCATTGGAATAGCTCATGGGAAAAACATCAATCTGTAAGTGCCTAAAATCCCAATCCCACATTCTTTCCTATGCCAGTAAACACAGGACACAAATACAATCACGGCAGTCTTGCTACAAAAACAACTCCAAGCAGAAAGAAAGCTTTATCCTTCAAGGCTGCTACAATTGCTTAATTTAGGCAATTTCATCCTCACTTTCCATAGGAGGAAAAAATTGCCTCAGTGCTAATGCTTTGAACAAGTAGATCCATCCCGTGTCAGGCTGTGCAGAAGCTGCTGGCGAGGCACACGAGACAGAACCACATTCATGGACAGGGCTCAAGAAAAGGGAATTGTACCCAGCTGAAAGGAGCTGCCATGCACATCCTGCACGACCGCAGTGGGGCAGAGCCAGGGCTCTGCCCATCCCATCCAGCAGTCCATGGGAAGGCTGGAGGAGGGCAGTGGCTTGGCAGCCACAGCAGGGCCAGGGAAACAAGGGCTCGGCTGTTGGGGGAGCCGCACTCGCGTGCGAGGGAGTAGCTGGGCCGTGGGCCATGGCAGCAGAGCTGCAGCTGCAAACGGGGCAGGTGGCAAAGCCCAGTGGTGCCAGGGATGAGTGTTCATAAGGGGAGAGCATGATGGACGCTCCCCTCTCCTGAAGCACTCACAGGGGCTTCCCTTCAGCCATCCTGGCACCTGTCCTGAGTGATCCACGTGTCCTGCTGGTTGTATGGAGGGAAGCAGCTTAAGGCAGCTTGGTGCATTGCTGGCTGCAGTATTCCTTACCCAAATCCCACACCAAGCCAGGAGGGTTACTGAGTGTTCTCCAGCAAAAGGCCAGCGAGGCTTTACAGGTACCCAGACTGAAACTGTGTGCTTAATCCAGGATGCCTTGCACTTGGAAAATCACCCAAGCACCTTCTCCAGCTGTGAATGAACATATAATATCTCTTATGTGTGGAGATTAAAACAAAATTCTGTTTGTTCGGTTTAATTTTTTAAAAAAGAAAACCTACCTAGAGACTCTACATGTCCAAGCATAGAGCTCGATTTCAATAACATATTGCTAACCATAGATTCCTTTTAGAAATGCAAGAGTAACTGCTATAAAGCTCCCTTTCACTTTGGGAGATGGAAGGACAACTGGAAGCACCATGACTTTATAAATCTCCCCAAACTTACACATGTCTCAATGGTATGGCTCAGTTTGTTGAGGACTGCAGAAAGCTTTCTGGGAAGGAAGGAGCTTCCCTGCAGTGAATAATTTCTCTTTTAAAAAACATAATTATGTCAAACCTTAACTTATCAATATGATACCCAGAGGACCAGACTACTGGACACCCTCTGAGAGCACCTGCCCCTGGTGCAGAAGAGTTAACTTAGAGGGTCCTGTTCCCAGTCTCAGCTGTCTCCCATGCTTGGGCTGCCCTGGGACTGGCAGTCTCCTAATGGGGTGCCCAGGGTATGAGCTGCTCCTTCTGTCCCTTGGCAGGTGAATGTTTGGGGAGTGATGAGCAAATCTTCATTCCCAAGGCCCTGTGGGCTCTCCCAGCCCTGTCCTGCCAGGACAGCTTGGAAATGAACACGGCTAAAGCCCCTCAGGACAGGCTGCCCATTTGTGACTCACAAACACTTCACATGTGTCCAACAACAGCAGCAGGAATTAACTGCCCTCATGGATTTGGTCTCATCCACAGCCACAGATCAACTGGTCTTACACCAGTCAGAACACTGGAGAGCTCTGTGCAAGAACTTCTACAGATGGGCCTTGTTGCCAGAGAGGCTGAGTGTTCCAGCTTCCTCTGGCTCAAACTGGATTTCCAGCAAATCCAGATCATATGAAATCTGCATTTGAATATTCCAGTTAAAACTGTGCATCTGTCTGCACTGCACATTGCTGCCTTGGGGTTGCTGGTGAGAAGGTTTAATCACTCAGATGATGATTTTTCTTAATTACAAGCAAAGGAAGATGCCTTTATTACACTGGCCTAGCTGTTAAAAAGTGATTATTTCAACACCCCATTTAAACTGTCCCTCTGAACAATAACTGTCACTCCTGGCACTTGGGGACATGGTTTAGTGGTGAACATGGCTGGGTTAATGGTTGAACTCAGTGCAATCCAGTAGCAGTGAAGGGGTATATTGACTGTGGATAAAGTGCTTTACCAAAGTGAGCTCCACCACAAAGAATAACCTCAGCCTTTTGGCTGACATTTCACACAAGGCTGAGGCCCAAAGATGTAGCTGAACAAGTGTTAAACCAGAATCCAGAAGTCTGAGCTCACAGAGCACAGGTTTTAATTAAAGAAATGCTGACTCTGACATAACGCCCTTCATCTGACCACCAAAACTCAGGAGCAATCCACCCTGGCTTCATCTGCTTCCTGCAGCATCCCAGCCAGATTCTGCATGCAGGAAATATCGTTTATATGAACCTGGAGTTCTTCCTGCAGGTAACTAATTTGTATTAAAGCAGTGTGGCACCCAGTGATGGCTGTTTTTGTAGGAGAGGATCATGTCAGGGCCCACAGGCCTTGCTGGGCTCAGGCCCACCAGCCTCAGGAACTGCAGCTCTCTCAAATGTCTCTTCCCAACACAAGACATTCACAACCCATACAAAAACTCATGATTTTTTAGTTCCCTCCTACAAGACAGCAGGGCCCCTTAATATCCCCTCAAATCATTCAAAGCAACGGGCTTTGGAGAAAGAGTGGAGAAGGCAGGAGAACAATCACTGGAAGGAGATGAAGATGACCAAGGAGTCCAGTCTGGTGGCCTTTCACTGAGGAGGAGAATGTCCCTTACTATAAATTTTTGGAATATGATAAATGAGTAAAAACTGCATTTGATTTTAGGTGATCTCACAATACTATTTCCTTGCTTCCTCATCTATTTGATGGAGAGATGGCTCTGGCAAAGGCAGTGCCAAAGCATCTCTTGTAACTCCTTCTTGTTGGTCACTTTACAGAGCCTTTTCCTGGGACACAAAAATCTCAGTACAGGTATTGGTGCAGGGCCTTCCTTCTTGTGATGTTACAAACAGATAGTAGGGGGCAGATAAAGAAATATTTGGAATTTGAAGTGCAGTCTCAAAAGCTGGCGTTTCCACCCCTTCTTATTTCCACTAGACGCTGCTGCCCTCAAGAGAAGAGATTCCATGCTAAGAAATGCAAATTACATTTTCCATTTTCCCAGTTTTCTCATCCTTCCAAGTCATTCCCTTCTCACCTTGGCATCTGTTTCTTTTGTATATATTTAGACTTGCTTTTCCCCTGCTTTCTACTACACACACTCTGTAAATTTAAAAAATAATTAATTTCTAACTGGTTTGTGGTGGGGTTTTTTTTTGTTTGATTGTTTTTGGTTTTTTGTTGTTTTTTTTTTTTTTTTTAAATTTAGTTCTTTTAAAACAAAAGCTGGTAAAAAAAAAAAAAAAAAGAGAATACACAACCCCAAACCAGCTAAAGAGACAAGATGGTGGTATTGGCACTTCAAAGATAGTGCTCCCACTCCACCAGCCCCCAAGGGTTTGGTGTGGAGGGAGCTAGAGACCATCAGGGAACAAGAGACATTCCTGCAGGGAAGGAATCCTCTGCCAATCTTCCAGCACCACAATTAGGGGACGCTCTTCAAATAAAAATAAATGAGCATGATAAAAAATTACTTGCCTTTCTAAGAGCTCACGTGAGCTCCAGCACATTTTAAGGGCTTGCTGCTTTTTAGATACCACAAACAGCTGGTAAAAGGCCGTGGCCATCAACTTCAACAAAATTAAACTGTGGAAATTCTGTCTCCAAAAAATAAGCAATGGTCCTACTGGGATGGCAGGTAAGAAAAGGAACGTGCTTTGAACCTGGGAGATGAGGAAAGCTCAGGAGCTGCACCTCAGGAAAAGGGAGGTTATCTGGGGCTTGGGACATGGCTCAAGCACAGCTGAAAATGACCCTCTAAATAAAAGGACACACATTTTACCCTCACAAAATGCTGTCCTGTGTTGTTAGCATCCAAACAGAACAAAGTGAAATATATATGGTGCTCTGGGCCTGAGAGGCATCCACCTCCCAGCCCTGGGGATCTCCTGCAGGCAGTGTGCTGGCACATACATTATCCACAGAGCATGTGGTGTGAAGCTGCTAATCACCAACAGAAGCTGGATGAGGTCACTTCCAAACATGATACAGCCCTGTAAGAATACACTGTATTTATAGCAAATAGAGCTTTGCGGCACAAGTTCCTTCCGTGGCCACCAAACCAACACTGAGCAGGGTTAACTGTTTGGTTATCAGCACCCAGCACCCAGATCAAAGCTACTCAAAGCAGCACCAGACAGGGCACAGTGAGCCTCCAATGGGGGGACCAGCAGCTCTGGGTTTCATAGTATAAAAAAGTTAACAAACACTGCATAAACACACACAAAGGATCACAGTATCACTTATTTCTGACATTTTCCAAGTGTTTTCCAAACCAGCTACTATAGTCCTGGAGCAGGTGGGAATTTGGAGAAGAAAAGGATCTAGGGTGACTTTATTGTGGCCTTTCAGTACCTACTGGGGCTCCAAGAGAGCTGGAGAGGGACTCTGGACAAGGGATGGAGTGACAGGACAAGAGGGAATGGCCAGAGGGCAGGATAGATGGGATACTGGGAAGGAATTCTTCCCTGTGAGGGTGGGGAGGCCCTGGTACAGGGTGCTCAGAGAAGCTGTGGCTGCCCCTGGATCCCTGGAAGTGTTCAAGGCCAGGTTGGATGGGGCTTGGAGCAACCTGGGATAGTGGAAGGTGTCCCTGCCCATGGCAGGAGGTTCCTTCCCACCCAAACCATTCCATGATTCTGTGATTTTGTGATTTCTCTGCTGCAGAACCTCGAAGCTGGAGCCTGGACACCACCTTACTTTGCACAAATGAGTCTTCACAGCTCCTAAAACAGGCTGGGGTGGTGGGCTCAGGGCAGTGGCTCCCCTGCATCACCCCACACTTGGTAGTATGTAAGAAGAAGATAATGAGCCTGACGTGAGAGGGGTAGGAAGAATGTAATGGCAGTTATGATCTTAGCACATTTGTCATCTTTATGTTTCAGAATGAATGTCACTCCTACAGACTGAAAGTCCTCACCACAGTGTAGGAAACCAGGCTGGCAGGAAAGGCAAAAACCCTGCTGACTGAACAAACTCGTGCTGTAGAGCAAAAACATCCTAGAAAGAGGAGAAATAGCCTTATTTCAAGCAAAATATTCTAAATTATATATATAAAAAAATTCTATATCATGTCCTAAAAGTTTTAGTGAGTTTTTTTAGCACCCCACAAGTCTCATCAAATGGCTTTGCCTGTTATGACAACATTAATATTCCTATGAATGTTTACACATCAGTTTCAAAAGTCTATTTGGAACTCATGTGACTGGTGAAAGAACAGCCATGGTCTCAGCCACTCATGTGGATCACAGCTGGTCTTACATTATTAACGAAAAAGGGATTTAATTAATCCAGGAACAGCAGCTGCTTGAGACATAAGTCTTGGTAGATGAAGGGGTAAATATTATCTCCACTCGGACTTTTTCCCACCCCAAATTACCACACAAACCTTCCAAAAGGCCTCACTTTCATCTCAGTGCACAAGGACATTTTTCTCTAATGTCATAAAAAGCAATTTCCTCTTTTCTCCTTTAATTGCTCCCTCTACATCCATTGGAAACAGGCAACAAGAAAATCCTTCCCTTCATCTCCCTCTCAGGGGAAGAAAGGCCACCTTTTTTGTGGCATGAAGACTCAGAAACCCTTCCAGAGTGGTATCTGGATTCCTGACAAGTCCTCTGCTCTGTATATTGATATATATAGACACATTCATCCCTCAGCTCAAGGATTTCAAGTCAGCTTCTCAACCTTTATCAGTGCACTCCTGGAATTATTCTGAATTCTAGTCCAAGAGTTGGTAAGTCCTATACATGTACAATAGGAAATTTAGAAATAACTGTGAGAAAAATGACTGTCAGATAAATTCAGAGCTGAAAAAGGAAATACAGACACTGATAATGGCAACTCTGAAAGTCAGAGATGAAGATAAAATCTGCCCTGCACGAGCTTTTGTCTTTCTCTCTTGCCTAATGTATTTATTATACTTCTTTAATATATTTATTGCTAAGAATAATTTTCGTTGTTGTTTCTGTTGAAATTGGAGATGACAGGATACAGTTTTGAAAGTCCCTCAGCTTCCTGTGTCAGGAGGGTGATTGTCAAGATGTGGACATGAAATCAAACCAGATGAAAAAAATAAAATCACGAAGTGAAATTCTGTGTCTCCCAGAATGAGCTAGTTGTCATTTCCTTCCTGTATGTAAGAAGACTTACATGCAGACTTCCCTCTATCCTAGCACCAAGTGGTCAGGGTTCTCCACTTCCAATAGCAAGTACTGAGTGAAACTCCTATAGGAAGCAAGAAGACCTCCTAAAAACCAAGTAATTCAAGAAGTACTCAGAAGAAACTTCAGTCTGATTTTCAAAGCATGCAAACATAAACGAGTAAAACCTGAGGAATAGCTAATATTAGAGCCCTGTGAGTATTTGGAGCCTTTCCCTCACTGTTGCCATTGTGGCACTGATAGAAAATCCCCACTGAGGGCTAGGTGGCCATTTCAGCAGCAGATTTCCCCCAAATTTGAGGTGTGCACCTTCTCTGCATTTCACTAAGGAAACAGGGAGCAAGATGGAACCAGGTAAGTCCAGGTTGGATCAAAGTGGATCATGGAGATAAAGCAAACCAAAGAATCCCATGCTGCCACCCCCATCTAACCTGACAGGAGCAGCTTAGGAAATTGGAGGGAAATGCTAAACTGCTTCCTCCACACACCTAAACTCAAGCACAGCTTCTTTGAAAAGTTGAGGAGTTTTAAAAATCCAGCCCTGCTGGAGGTCTGACCTGCAGAGACACTTGGGAAGGACAGGCTCCCCAGAAGCAGCAGAGAACAGTCAGCAGTCCCCTCCAGGGACCCCCTGCACCCACCAGCCTGTTGGGGTTCCTCTGCTGCTCCCTGGGTACTTGTCTTCTCACTGATTAGCCCTAATCACACCATCTCACAAATTAAAACCCAAAAAGCATTTGATCTTCATGTTCCATTGCTGCTAAAGGTGATCTTTGTCTCCTCAAGCCACCAAGCCCTCATCAATGAATATAAAGGGCAAAGACAAGAGGAAAGTCGAGGGGGGAACAACACAACAGCCACCCCACACTCCAAACATCTGCATGCCATTTCCCAGTGGTGCTCACTAAATCCCAACACTTTTGCTCTGCCCAGAAATCCCAGAAACACAGGCTGGGCTGGGTATTTGTACCAGAGAGACTCAGGGGACAGGAAGCAGCTGAATGCCAGGGCGGCTCCCAGTGCTGATTCACTCCAGCTTTCCGTGTTTAACTCTGCTTCCTGGGAGAAAGAAAACACACTGTAGCCACGAACTCCTCCAAGTCCTTGGCTAAAGCCCAGTGCAATACATTCCTTCCCAGGAGAGGCAGATCACAGCAGGGACAGAAAGGCTACATCTGATCAGACATGACATTTGTCTTTGTCCGGCCCTTGCCAAATCTGCCCTGGTAAATGGGAACTCAGCACTTTGGGAAGAGGTGGAGTGAGCATTGCCTTGGTCTGTGCTCCTTATCCCACTAAATTATATTTCACAACCAAACATGAAAGATTTTTCAAAGTTCTTTTCTCTTATCAACTGTTTTTTAATAAATTTCCTACTGCAATCCTTACCTACCCAGTGTTTTGCTGCACATTGCTGTAACTTTTTAAGATTGCTCAGACACCTGTTTTTGTCAGCAGAAATATTTTAATAAGTATTTTAAAAAAGTATTAATAAACTAATATTTTTCAGTGATGTGCAAATGAATAGGAATCAATATGAAGCCCTTGGGGAAAAAATTCTCTCCAAGGGCAGAGTTCAGGTTACTGAGGTGCTTGTCAGTGATCATTTTTCCACTTGCAGCACCTACATAACTCCAAGAAATCCACATAAAAGGGGCTCCTGCTT
This sequence comes from Acrocephalus scirpaceus scirpaceus, assembly GCA_910950805.1. NCBI lineage: Eukaryota > Metazoa > Chordata > Aves > Passeriformes > Sylviidae > Acrocephalus > Acrocephalus scirpaceus. The sequence continues at coordinate 24,872,314 of OU383779.1, forward strand.
CCCTGATAGCTATTAAAACTCTTTTCCTGGTACAGCAGTAGATCCTAATCCAGACTGTCTTTATCTGCTTCTCATCCCATTGGACAGAAGTAAGGTAGAGCCTTAAGGCATTGTCTGTCTGACAAAATCCGGACCACAGGAAAAGCTGAGAGGGATAAATCCTGGAACAGATGCATAAATGAGCCAATAGCTAAGCCATATGAAACATAATGAAGTGCAGATTTGCAGGCTTTGGAGATGGAAAAGACCTCTTAGGTCATCTAAACCCAGCTTCTGCCAGTTCAGGACTGGCCCCTAGAGTGATGTGCTGAACTTTAAGGAAAAACCAGGCTGCCAAAAGCTATGTCAAACCCATTACACTTGTTCCAGGAGAGAAATTAAAATCTCCAAACATTTTGAACAGGCTTCAAGTCATGGAGTGCCAGGAAAACTTGATTGTGTCCCCATCTCCCTCCCAAACCTTGGTGAGGAGCCAAGTCCAGAGTGTCAGGGCACTGTACACCACCTGGATAGCACTGGGAATGGGGACTGTACACCACCTGAATATCACTGGGAATGCAGTTAGGGATTGTACAGCACCTGGATAACACCAGGAATGCAGTTATGGATTGTACAGCACCTGGACAACACCAGGACCAGGAATGGGGTGTGTACACCACCTGGATAGCATCGGGAATCCCACATTTCCTGTGAAGAAGGCCCCTGAACCAACCAGTCCTGAGCACCACACAAGTAACTGCACAGCTTAGGAAACTGCCAAGAAATGCAGTTGTGTGTGTTTTCTTCACGGGAATGGAGTCCTAAAAGAAACCAGGAATGCCTTTGGCAGTGGAGACAAGGAAAAAGAGATGGCAGTCAAGAATGATCTAGGGAGGACAGCAGAAGAAAGCTGTCTGAGGGCAATGGGATGAAGCTGATGACCAGGTGCTGGAATGTCCCACACAGTCCCATCCCACACTCACTGTGGTTGGACTGTCCCGCTCAGTCCCATCCCGCACTCACCGTGGTTGGAGTGCCGCACGCAGTCGCCCAGCACGGCGCTGAAGCGTCTCTGTGCCTCTGGCTCTGGGAAGCAGTAGTAGCTGTGCCGGGAGAAGGGCTGCCACAGGTATACCGGGAACTCCTTCGGGAGAGGAATGAAGGCTGCAGCTGCCTCCTCACTTGAGCCTGCACAAAAACACCTCTGCTTGAGAGCAGCAGATTTCCTCGTGGCTGGCACTGTGCCAGACCTTTGCCAGCAGGTTGATCTCCTTCCCAATCCAGGTGATTGGGCACAGAGGGCAGGGGGACACAGCTGGGATGGGCACATTCCGCTGGCATCAACCACCTCTCTATGTTACACCACAGCAACCTGGTGGCCTCTTTCTTTGTATTCAAAGTGGCAAAAATCTAGTTTTGGCAAAAATTCAAAGAAACTATTTCACTGGTTGCAGCTGCTAGGGAAATGGTTTTCATGGCAGATAAGTAAATTAGTGGGGAGGTCTGGTCTATTCCACATAAAGACCACTTAGGAGTATATGGACTTTCTTATAGAAATAAACTGCATTAAATAAACTGTGTTGGAACAGCAGTGCCTTCCCTGGTTCCAGGACTTCCACAGAAAACTGCCCTTAAAAACTGTCACTTCAAGCCCTTGCAGGTGATGTAAAGACAGTACCAAGTATCTCCAGCTCCCACCTGCCCCATGTCCCTGCACACAGGGGATGCTGGACAGCACATTTAGGGATGACCACACCCAATCTGGAGTCACTGACATGAATTGAGAGCCCAGACACAAGAAGTTCACCTTGGAGAGTCTTCAGCACCACACAGATGGGGAGTAGGGCTATAAAGATGAAGTGATGCTCTTTTTGAAGGGAGAGCCATGGGAAGCCCATGAGCACCCTTGGGGTGCTCCACATCACTCAACCTCAAATGCTGCAGAGCTGTGGTGAGACACCCAGGACACCTCTAAGCCCCTCTGACCACCCTGTCCTTGGGAAAGGTGTGAGAGGGCACCTAACTTTTAAATCCTAAGGATTTAAAGGACTCAAAATATAAATCCTTGTCTTCAAGTTGCCCTTATCCCTTTCATTACATGGCATCCCATTCTCCAAATCCGACTCTGCAATGTGAGACCTGCTTCCGTAAAGCCTGGATTTTCTCCATCTTGCTGGAGTGGGGGCAGGCAGGACCACAGCAGTTCCTGGCCCAGAAACAACAAACTCAGAAGCAGCCACCTTCCTGCCCTCTCTGTGAGACCTATTATCAGCTGTGAGTCAACACAGACAGCTGGCATCTAAAAATGGAAACAAATAAACCAGGAATCTTAACAAAGCCCAGGAACAATGGTGCTGTGGTTCCTGCCCTGCTTCTGCACAGCTTCCAGCAGCTTTGTGCTGGGATGCTGGGAAGAAAGGGAGCCAGCTTTTCTCCGAGTGTTGGCTTATAGCATCTGCTTTGTTCATCCACTCTGGAGCTGTGCTTGAACTTGGGAAAAGGGCTGTGGCCATCTTCTGCTACCCCATTTTAAATTGGAGCCTGAAAGTCTTCCCAGAACAGAGCAACCAACCGAGCTGGGCTTTAGCAGTTCAGCTTTGAGCAGGACTTACCAACAGGGTCTGGAAAATATTTATCAGACAGCATATTGTAATCTTCTTCTGAAGTCAGGACTTTGCCTCCTGCAGGAAGAACATGGTATTTAGGGCTGGCTCCCTTCTGGTAGGCCTGGAAAATCAACAGAGAGGAAGTATTGTCAAACAGAGATTTAAGGAGAGAGAAAACATATAATACACAATTCACTGACAAAGCCAGGAGCTGACTCCATGATCCTTGTGGAGTCCCTTCCAACTCAGGATATTCTATGATTCTAATGCATGGGGATATTGCCCTAAGGGAGAATCTTTTTGTCAGGATGAATTTTGGAAATGTTCCCTAGGCATATCAAATCTAAAACATGGTTAAATGTAAAAAACATGTTTGAAAATATTCTCTCAGTGCTCATCTGCTGTGATGAGGAGTCAAGGATGGAAGGGAGGGAAAAAGAATGGGATTTTCTCCTGAGCCCAATTTGTTGGATTTGTCAGCCAGGACTAGTTTGACTATGGCAGCTTCCAGATAAAAACCTCCACTGTAGTCAGCCTAGAGCCACCCAAACCCTGCTACTTCAGCTCCAACTTCAGGAGCACAGGGATGTGTTACAGGGATGTACAGATGAGAAGTGTTCTGGCACAGGAAGGTTCAAGTGCTGTTAAAAGGATTTGTTAGTTCTTGCTGATGTATCTGGCCATGGCAGGGCACTTGGCTGTACCCTCAGCCATCCCTGCGGGGCTTCCACTGGAGCCACCCTGACGAGGACAGGGTGTCACCTCCTATTGCTGAAGGCAAGGCAGCAGCAGCAGCAAATCCACTTGCTATTGGTTTAGCTGGGAGTGTACAAGGAGATCTACAGAAGCAGCACTCACCTCTTTGGTCTCAAAGCAATCCACAGTGTAGTCATTTTTGATCACGACGTATCTGTCCTTCCACTTCTTCAGGTCTTCAGCGAAGTGCAGCAGCTCTGCTTCGTACAGAACTGTCCCAGCTTCCCCCACGGGCTACAGGGACAATTGGTGACATTTGAGACTCCTCCTCTGCACCACTGACCATCTTGAAGCTTTTATTTCTACATTTCCATAATGCTGCTCTGTGGGCTTTTGAGCCTTGAAATGCAATTTGGCGTCAGAAACATCTCTGATTTCAGAAGGTTCTACAGACACAAGCAAATTCTTGTAGCTGAGGTGAGGAGGCAACAGAAGAGTTCTGCCTTCCAAAACACTGCCAGATTTCTGAGACAGAGATTTATTTACTTTTCAGCTGACATGCTGAATGCAAGAACAGAGAATCCTACAGTGGTTTGGGTTGGAAGGGACCTTAAAGGTCATCTAGTTCCAACCCCTGCAGGATGACTTGGAGTTCGCCACCTCCCATTTTCTACTACATAATATAAATATTTCATTGATATGAAAATCAGAGTTTTATTATAATATAGTAAATTGTTTCCCATTTCTTTATAATGCTTTTGCATCTGTGCTGTAGTAACTGATACGCACCTTTCTGAAAGTCACAGATCTAATATCTCACCTCACTGCTTTACCTACTCATTTCAAGAGCATTGGAAATCCACGATTTCCAGTATGTTCAGAACATTTAAATTTTTATCTTCTTTTAAATATCTTCTTTAAATTTTTAGCCTTCTTTTATTGAAGGCTGGTTCTCTGCATTTTCCTCTAATAAAGAGACTTTGTCTCTCTTTTTGTCTCTCTAATAAAAACCATCTTTCCATAGTTCACTCCACAGAGGGAATTATTGCCATCTTCTTTAGGGAACCCTGAGCCATGGATGACAGGATTAATTATGTTTCCTACATAATCTCTTCCCTGAAAGTATCTCTGTCTCCAGATTTTGCAGAACCTTGCAATCAGCAAGAAGGAACCAGTTTTATCCAAATGTCCAACTCTTTGTACCAGAAACTCATGTCACGGTTCTCCTCGTGCCACGATAAACAATTAAACAAGACCAAAACAAAGATGAATTTTCAAAAATAAAACTTCAAACCTGCACCCAGATGCAGCTTTTCCATCCCAAACCAAAATGACCCAAATCCAACATCTGCACATGCAAACTGCAGTGTGCACTTGGGTGACAGACAGGAAAATCAGTGTCCTCCTACCCTGGTTTTGAGGAAGCGGGACTGGGAGTGGCGGTGCTGCTCCAGCTCCTCCTGCACATGCCTGCAGAAAGCCACGGTGTACTGGCGGTGGTAGTGGGGGCTGAAGTTCTTGATGGTGGCCTCTGTTTTCCCTGAGGTGAAACAGAGATTTAAATGTATTTCATGTACATGGCTTCACAACCTGTAACACAGGACCAGGCCACTTCTCGCAAGGGACCTGAATTCTTCTCTTTGGAGAAGAGGCAGTTCCAGGGTCACCTAACAGTGACCTTCCAGTACCTGAAGGGAGCCCACAAGAAGGATGGAGAGAGACTCTGGACAAGGGATGGAGTGACAGGGCACAGAGAATGGCTTCCCACTGCCAGAGGGCAGGGTCAGATGGGATATTGGGAAGGAATTGTTCCCTGTGAGGGTGGGCAGGCCCTGGCACAGGGTGCCCAGAGAAGCTGTGGCTGCCCCTGGATCCCTGGAAGTGTCCAAGGCCAGTCTGGACAGGGGCTGGAGCAACCTGGGACAGTGGAAGTTGTCCCTGCCCATGGCAGGGAGTGGAACCAGATGGGTTTTAAGGTCAATCTAACCCAAACATTCCATGATTCCATGAGAGGATCTCCTGAGTGTACCAAGGGCCACTTGCTGCACAGATCAGGAAACCCTTGGAGATCCTTCCAGAGAGAATTTGTCCTGGAAAACACTGGGTTTTGGGACTTTTTTTTTTTGCTAAGAGCAAGCAAAGAATTCTCCAAATCCATTTCTCTACGGAAAGATGCTCTCTGCCTCTCCCTGGGACACACTGCCCCAGAGCCAAAGGTGGTCAAGGGGTGAAAGGGTTTTCAAAGAGAACCAGTGACACTGGCTGACACTGGTTCTCCTATGGCTAACGTTCAGCTGTAGGAGACAATTTTATCACTTACTGAGATTCTAATGCTGACTCAAAGCTCTACAAGATTTTTCTAGGCTTGGGCACTACAGTCTCATCTTTGTTTTAATGTAAATATATCCTCAGCCGTGCTGCAATAAACACTAATCTGGTATCGTCTCTCTGCGATCAAGATATCATGGGTAGCAGCAACAGCAATAAACACACTGAGGTCTCACTTCTGAGAATCTTAAAACAATTTACAAGCAATTAACTCATTAATCCTACCAAAGAAAAAATGGTGATTTGCAGACGGGGAAGTGAAGCTAAAATTAAAGGCATGTACATATATGTGACTGAAAGAGTCTGTAGCAATGCAAAGACCAGAACCTGGCCTATGATCTAGAGAGCATCCCAAACATCCTGGACACTGGAGAGATCCCTTTCTTCTTGGTATTAGGGACCTCCATGCCAAAGGGCTTTTTCTGAGCATACAACAGAGAAATTTTGCATCTCAAACAACTTTGATGCTTTCAAAATTTTACTTTGTTCTGCTTGGGGGTGGGAAACATCACGTTTCTGTATGAGAAAAAAAATGATAATTCCCAAACTAAGACTTCTTAATGCCTTTATATGGACTCCTAGACCAGGACTGTCACACAGCATTCCTGAAATGGAATTCATAGAAGGGTTCAAGGCCAGGGGCGAGGAGCAATCTGGTTTGGTGGAAGGTTGTCACACTGCCCATGGAAGGGCATGGGACTGGATGGGTTTGAAAATCCTTCCCAACCCAAACCATTGTAGGACTCTATGAATTACTCCCTAATTTCCTAACGGATGTGCATGAGAAGATAAACCTACAAGCCAGCTCCTCTGCTTCTGCAGGTGAATTTCCAGTGTGATGCAGAATAAGATGCATCCCCCAAGTTCAGGGGCAATGCCAGTGCTTTCATTCCATAACACCATCTTTCATTCCAGCCACTCCCATGGAACCAGCTCAGAGGGGTGAGCCGGAGCCTTCTCCTTCATAAACACCAATATGATCACTGCCTTCCACTGAACTGGAAGCCTCTTGTGCCCCACTGTTGCCCCATTCCAATCCCACACCAACACTGGGAGACAGACCTGATGCCCTGGAGCCCTCTCCAGGCACACAGAGGAGCTGGCTCAGTACTGGCACAACCATCCCACTCAGCTGGAGGGATGTCAGAAGCAGAGTCAATTCACCACTTATGTAGGGTTTTCACAGAGTTACTTGTGGGACAGCACCCAGTGACAATCTGGACTCCATATCTTCAGTTTTAAGATGGATTTTTAGAGACATACTGATTATAGGATGTGCTAGGGTGTAATAGCAGGATATGGTGCTGCTAGGCAGAATATCCCAGCCTTAAAAAAACTGGCCTGCTTTGGGCAGAGGCATACACTTATTCTCCAAATAAGGACAACGTTTCCCAAAGTTCTTTGTAGCATTTCTTTTCCTCCTGGTCCCAGCCAGCAGTAGGATGTTGTTGGCCCCAGCCCCAGAGGATTTTCCTGCTCAGGGTTTGCCCCTGTTTAGCACTGTGGCTTTTTCTTTTCCAGCTCGCATCATCCTCTTTAATCTGTTAGAGGGGGCTCTGGGACACTGCACCTCACTTGACTACTGCCTGCATCCTGCAGTAAAAGTTTGTAGAGGAAGTGGGACAAAGAATAAAATTCTAGTGTTGGGAAAAAACTTGCAACAATCACGGGAAATACCTGTAATTTTGGCGAAGTCTTTGAATTAAGGCTAAATGGCCTCAGAAGTGTCATTCATCACTATCACAAGATCTGCTTAGATCAGCTTAAAGCATGATGACTGAAGGGAAAGAAACTCTGCAATTCACTACATATACGTCAGAAATAGGACATTGATGATGTAATTTTTATGTGCAGACTATATTTATGACAAACCAAAACATGAATCTAGAGGCAAACGTTTCTGGCTGTTTCTTCCAATCTTGGCACTACTTGTTGCAAAGGAGCTTTGCATTAAAAATATTCCTCCCTCTTAAAATAGAAGAAAAGTTTATTTGATGAGATTGTGAGTGGCATCACATGAGGACCTGGCCTTGCAGGGCTCGGCTGAACAGGAATTGCAGTGATACCTGGAGGTAGGAAGACAACCAGACAGACCCTTGATCCATTGTTCCTCAATGGATCTTTAAACTCTTTCAGTTTACGGAAAATAAAAATATACTATCTGAAAATAAACATGATGGAAGCAGTCCTGAGTAACAGAAACTCTTCCCATGAAATGATAACATGGGGCAACTGGAGACAAAACAGTCCAGGGCAGTTGAAAAACGAGTTCCCCTAATTCTTTTCCAAATTTAGTGTGGCTAGCTTAGTCAGAGCTGTTTATATGGAGCACAGCCAAAGCTCCCACTTGGCTGGTCTGGCAACGTGACAGTTCCAGCCCATATAAATGGGATCTGAATCCCAGCAGCTGGGATGTTTATCCTCGCAGAATGAGGAGTCTGATCAGCTCCAGGAGGAGCCTGCATGCAACCTCCTGCTCCTGTGCTGAGCAGGAGTTGGACTCAATGATTGTTCCCTGTGGGTCCCTTCCAACTTGGGATATTCTGTGATTCCATGAACCAAAATTACCAGCAGGAAAAGACAACTGTGATAGAGGTGGAAGGAGTTCCATCAAATTAACACGGCAAGGGTCTGTTCCTCCTTTGCTGCGAGTTTAGATCCTGCTCCAAAATAAACTTTGCTAATGCTTCATGAGGCACCTCCTGCTCCGCAGAACTGCCCCTGCACATGACCACAAAACTTTAGCGTGAGTTATTATACCTCTTTTAAGACTGAAAACAAACATCACTGCACTGAGAAACATCTACCTGTTGCACCCCTGGAAATCAGTAATCACCCCCAGATTATTTTTCCTTGCTTTTCCCCTGCCTTTGACCTTCTTAATTGTGTCACCCATGCTGGACACTTGTATGTAAGTCCAAGTCATCGGGTCCACAAACTGGCCTCAAATACCCAACTTTATAGTGGATGTTTCACTGGTTTTATTGAAATAGCTGACATACAGCTTTTTCAAACAAGGACACTCTTCAGCAAGTTTTCCCAAGAAATGAATTCCTCCTGGTCTAGCCACTGGATCCCAGAGCAGCCTATCTAGCTTGCCCTGCCACATCTCCCTGTTCTCAACAATATGTTGCCACGTGGCCAGTCCAGGTGCAGGTCAGGAAAACACAGGGAAAAAAAGGTCAGAAAACAATAACTTCTTGGCTGGCATACAAGAGAGTGATTGCTCACACTCCCAGAACTTCAGCCATTTGGAAGTTAAGAATGGAAAGAGGGAAGGACTTGCCATAAAAGCTATTTCACTTAAATATTGGTGTTTGGCAGTAAGATGACTCTTCCAACAGTAGGAAAATGTTCACAATCCTTCCCCTTCACAGCACAATTGCCTGCACTCAGCACCTTTTGGAAAGGGTTTTCCAAACATACCACTATTAGCGATATGAATTTCTTTGGAGGTCTGGGGGCTGATTTATCTTCTTACACCATTTAAGCCCCATGGGACATGAATGTAAAGGAAGTAGATGATTTGTTGTATTAAAACAAATCCTGGACAACACAAAACCTAAAAGAAATAGGCACTGTGTGTGCTGAATGTCAGTACACCCAGCACTTCAAACAAGTAAAGCAGTGAGAGAGAACAGGAACAAATCACTTTGTCGTATTTCCTCCACCAGGCCATAAGCAAAACTGTCAGAAAACAATCTAAAATGATCAGCTGATCACACCCACACAGTGCTTCACAAGCCAGGAACTGGCGACATGCTTTAAATGGTAAACTAGAAACCAGTTAATCTATATACACACTGTGTGCCTTAATGCAAATTGAACTTCACAATTACTACTGTCCGTCCATCCATCCATCCATCCATCCATCCATCCATCCATCCATCCATCCATTTTTCTATCCATAAACACAGTCTTATTCTCATAGCCCATCAAGGTAGCAGCAAAATGAGTTAAACAAAATAATTCCAGTGTTCAGCCCCTGGGCCAGCTTCATCCCAAGTCCAAGAAAAACACAACTCTGATTGAGGTAAATGTCTGAAATTGCATATGCTCTATGGAAGCCCTGAAAGCTGGATGTCAGTACTGGCAGCTCTGAAATGGGCTGGATGCTCAACAAGAAGAGAAGGAAGCAGCTTTTCCTCAGCTCACCCATTCACTGCAAACATCATTATCAGTTGTTAAATGCATCTGGTTACCAGAAAACCTGTGAAAGCAATTCTGATTGGCATATCCTGACAGTGCCCACACCTTCCAGTGATCTGGGATATATAGTGGGATTTACAGTGTAGTGGGATCTACAAGTGATTCCCTCTTTCCTACAGTCTCCTTCCTTGTGCAGTACTTACAATACCACCCAGGAAGTGTTTAAGTTCAAGTGCTCCCAACTTTACCTAGGAAGGCAATGTAAACTACTCTCTTCATTGTCAAAAGCAGAACTCATTTTGATCTTTATTTGTAGAAATAGAATTTCAATTATTCTGAGTCATGACTTAATACCTGTTATGACAAAAAGAGATGGCAGACACAAATCCCAGGTTCTGAGCTGGCTGGATCACCTCTCACAGGTTTGTTTGCACTCAGCCAAACCCAGCAGCCCTGGTGGAGCCACCCCTCTTTCCCATGCAGGAACATGTGGTTTGCACCTGGTAAAATACTGAAACCAATTATTTATCCCAGCCTTGGTTTATATTAATGGGGACTGCTCTCAATAAAAACTTACAATTCTGTAACTCCAGTGGTGTGCACACACCTTCAAATCACCTGTTTGCCATGCTGGTAAAATCCTGTTAGTCACCCAAAACTCAGTGCAGAGGAGTGGGTAACACCCATCTCACCTCAGATCAGCCTTTCCTCAAGTCTCAGCATATAGCACTCCTCAGGTGCTTAGTCCATCTTCTCTGTAGGAAAAAACTGATGTTGTCTTGTGAAAATCTGAAAAAATCAGATTTTTTTCACAAGTTTGGCAGCTGAGACCGTGGGTGTGATATTTGTGCTCCATCAGAAGTGAAGCTTTTGTTTCACAGCAAGCTAAACAAACACGTTTGTAAGTTCATGTAGATGTGATCTGTGGCAAAAGAGGTGCCAAAAATAATAGGCTCCATTCCAACCTTGCAGTCACCCTTTCTACAATTCTACCTCTATACTTTGCTCTTCCTCAAGTGCTCCACTACACGAGGATGAATTTTATATTGAGATGGACAACTATCCCATAGATTTCCACAGGTTTACATACTTATATTGTTCCCGGGCAGCTTTGGGAGTATCTCACATCCAGAGGGAGCAGACTGAGCTGAGTGAGATCTCACACACTCTATAAAAAATGGTTGTTTTGTGAAGAGTAGCTTGTGATCTAGCTATGACATTTGCTGGTTTAAGTTAATTCTGAATGCTGTCTGATTATTAAAAATGAAGAACAAACAGCAGAGCACAGATCCTGCACAGAGTGGCTCTTGGGTCAAACTTAGAGACTCACTCCTGCATCCAGCTTTCCTTTCCCCTGCTCCCACTGCCCAATCCTTATTTGTGGGAGAAGGAAGATTTCATGAGTTGCTTTTGCACTTCTGTCAGGTTAAGAAATCCTAATAATCATGAATTACATAAAGGCCAATGCTTGTGGTTAATCAGGCAGAAACAAGCCAAGGGTTTGATTAACACTGTGTCAGATAAGCTTATCTCAAAGGCTGCTGAAATCTACCCTTTCTTAGTAATGGGGTTAGAAGCAGCAACACTCCGTCTAGAAACAATTACTCATGATCAGGTTCAACTAGAATAAGGTCTGACAAGACTGTATAAGCTTCTTTGACAGCACCAGAAGGACTTGGGATTTAATAACCAAATGAACCCAATCTAATTCCTGGGGGGTCACATGAAACTAAACTATGATCTGTGGTATGTAAATTTGGTGAAGGCCAATAGTTTTCTTCCAACTCCCTGAGCCACAAGTTGAGCCACTCGTGGGGACACAGACACCAGGCATGTCTTGAGCAGCTTTCCCCAATCCAGATCTCAGCAGCACATTACACATCATAAGAGGTCACACAAAAATGTTTCTTGGGAACATTTAAACAGCATTCCAAAAATGTAAGCCAATGCTGCATCACCCTTTAAATCAGGATGATGTATTCCCCCTTCCCTCCCTTTTGGGTGGCAGTTACCTCACTGGCCAACCATCCATAAGACAAAATAACAAAAAGACACAGAGACACAGATAACAGAAATAACCATCTTCATGACATTAGTTGAAGTTTTTTTCTGAATATATATATTTATACAGACACTCACCTTCAAAAGATTCTCTCCATGCAATGCTTGGCATATGCTCATTACAGATCTGGGAAATATTTTTAGTAATTTCTTTTTTTTCTTAATTACTTTGTCAAATTATACCACACTACATGGCTCTGTCACAAAATTACTCCAGGGAGTACATGAGATTGGCCAAAACTATGAGTACACACACATCTTTCCATGAGAGGCTTCATTTATGCTGAGTTTTCCTTACCTTAGTCATAAATTCCCTTTATTCCCTCACCATTCCAACTCCTTTCACCATCAGCCCAGATGGACTCCTCAGAGTACCATATTTCCCACAAAGTTATCACTTTTTAAGCACTGTAGCAAAAGGCCATTATTCCATGGCAGGGTTTTTATTCCATTTTTCTTCAACAAACACACAAACCCCCAAAAATGGAGTAGGAGAATAATGGTAACATTGGAGCCTCTTTTCTTACAATTCTGCTCGTCAATTCTAAGGTGCTTCTCTTTTGGCTCCTGTATACACTAAAATGAGTAAATACCATGATTTGCAAAGGATTTTCAGCTAAGCTATGTGCAAGAGGGGTAAAACCAAGATTAATCTCTAAACTAAGGAGAGGTCTCAAAGCAAGACATTTACTTTAATGACCTCGCAACACAACCACACCAGCTGATTTTATTGCAGGAAATAATTTCAGCCTCAGAGCCCCTTCTTGCCTTCCTGAACCCCACAGCAACACCTGGGTAAATACACAGATTTTAACCTAAACAACAAGCACCATTCAGATTTTTGAAGCCCACGGCCACACCCATGTCACAGTTGTGCCAGTTGGGACTATTTTCCAGTTTCACCCGTTTTGCTTTGCTTGTGCAAACACCTCCTTGCCTTGGTCCTCTGTAGGGCAGCAACTGTGAAAGGGCATTCTGAGGGGGACAAAGAGCCACCTCTTTGTGAAAACCAATAATTGATTTTACTCCTCTTCCCCCTCTTTTAAAAAGGACAAAAAATTATACACACGCATACATATATAATATTAAGCTTCTAATAAAACTTTATAATACAGGAAGAGGAGTATGTAAAATGCAATTCACATTCCAAAGAATTTTTTGATTTTTTTACCCGACTTCCCAACTTTACATTGAGCTTGAACAATGAAAATGGGAATATTTTTCCTTTGCAGTGCATATTTAGTCATTTGTTCAGGCTCTCACTAGTTTCATGTTGTAATATTGGAATATGACTGCAGGAAAATGTAACTGTTGTCAGAGCAAAATCTTGGGCAGAGGATGAGAGAATTTACTTTATAAAACTTAGAAGTTCAAGTGAAGTTTATAAAATCTCTTTAATCTGTCATATATTTTGTTGCTACAAAACTTATAAAATCTCCCTAATCTGTTATATATATTTTTTGTTACACAGCAGGGTGATGCAATGGGATCACTTTCTGATGTCAACATGGACTTTGTTGGCCATACAGATGCTACAGCAGGAATTGTTCAAGGCCAAGGCAACCTGCAAGACAAAAATGTTCCATAGCACTATACTGTGGTTAGTCCTTCAAAGCCTTAGCTGAGACAAACCAGACCAACTCTCCTTGCTGGTAGTCTGTTCTCATGTCCAGAAAAATAACGTAATAGCTCTAAAAACGTTTGCTGAATCTTTAGAAATAACTTGATTTTAAAAAAGGATTGCATTCATTTGCAAGGAATACTGCCAAACATTAAAAGGGTCTATACTCATGCAACTGAAGGTCTCCCCTTTCACAAACAAACCCTTCTCTACCTCTCCATGGATGATAATGTCTCTCAGGAAATCCACACTGTTCACTGGACTGTTCACCCTGCAGGTGAGACAGGAGGAAGCGCTGGCGCCTCATCCTATGGGAAAGGTTTCTTCACACTGCTAAAAAGCATCAATTAAGGTAGAATTTAGAAGACAAGTGTATAATTATTACATGAAGCTGCTCACCCAACCCTGTGTAAGACAGTTTTTTCTGTGCTTATTACAGATGGGGAAAGGAAGCTACAGCTCCTTGATGCAACAGATCAGCTTTATAATTCAAATTAATGCAGAAACGCTGGGAAGTGGTACCAGAGCAGCAGCTCCCTGATCCAGGCTCCTTCAAGAAAGGGTTGGCACGAAGAGTTGGCACTGATGCTGCTGGAAAGGGAGACCTTGACCACATCTCCTCTCACTCCTCAGTGCTGGTCTGGTTCTCTCACTCACACTTTACTCTGACCCTCCCAAAACAGCTGCTGCTGCCCCAAAGTCCCACTTCAGGAGAGGTCACAGCCTTTTGCTCTCTTCCAGCTGTGAAATGGGTGCAAAAGGAACAGAATTGGCCTCTTCCCTTGTGAAACCAATGAAACCACTCCAAAAGCCCCTACTATATCTGGTCCAGGGACAATTTGAGGGCAAGAAGCAGAGAAAATGAGGCAAATGAGAACCAAATAAATGGGAAAAGACAAACAGAAGATGGGAGATGGCCCTCTGGCTGCCTGGGGCTTCCCAACATGGAAGACCTGCCAGTGGCCTCCTTTCCCCTCTTTTCTCCCATTCAAAGTTTAACAAGGCCATAATCAAGATCCCAGTAATTCCAAAGCACTGTAAAAGAATAAAACAAAGTGATCTAAACATTTTGGCGGGTTTTTTTGGCAAAGCTAAAAGGACGCATTAAACTTCATTAATTGTTCCTTACTTGGCAGAATTCATGCCTTTGATTCCTTCTAAATTAAAGTTGGGACCTTACTAAAAAAAGTACACCTTCTGCTACCAAATTGAGAATAATTCTCGAAATTTTATCCTGAAAAGAGGTCAAGTAAAAATCCAAACAATACCTAACTTTCTGCAGCTGCAGCAGTACCAAAGAGGAAGGATTACTTTTACATTTCCCGGGTTTGCTGTTCCTACAACCCACCAGTGCCAGCAACCCACATCACCAGAGGAAGAAATACTCCCAGGTGACAAGGGCATAGGTTAGGGGAATTTAAGGAAAACAGAAAGAATTTGATGTCAATGCCACAGAGGACACACACAAAGGAACACTCCTCTTACAGTTTCTCTTGTGCAAATATGAGGGGTTAAGGCCCCTTTGTTCTGGCACACTATTCAAAAGTATTTATTTTCTTTTTCAGACTGCTATTTTTAACCATAACTCAGAGAAAGGCCAGAGCCCAATGGAGTGTCTGACTGCAGCTCCCAGACAGGCACAGTGTCACTTGCTGTGACAGGAAGGTGGTGACACACAGTTCTGCAGGTCTCAGTTGCTTTGTTTCCTCCATGGGGCTGGTTTCACCAAAGTCCACTTTTCTTCAGTGAAATCAGCTCAGAGGGGTTCCATCCAGCCACCTGACATGCCAGGTGTGTGCAGTATTCTTCTTCCTCCTGGACCACTTTCAGTTCCTCAAGCACTCATGAAAGCATCACTGAGAGGACAATAGTTACCCACAGGTGTTTGTTTTCTTGATGGAGACAACACATTTCTAAGAGGACTTCCTGGGAAGAAGCTCCACTCATCTGTTGTCCCTCTCACTAAGCCTATGGTTGAGGCTCCTTGGCCGCTCAGCTCTTCCATCCCAATGTTTCAATGCTTCTTCCTTCTTTAAAAAAAAAAAAAAAAGGAGATAACTTGCCTAATTTCCTCTTCATTTATCTTTCACATTCCAAAGGGCTTGTGACAACATGACTTGAAAGGAAAAAACCAAATCAAAACCACCTTCTCCCCGTGCTGTGTTTGTACAGTGGGACCACATGAGGTCTGGGCTCAGAAAGGCAGCTGGGCAGGTTATTATTAAGAAAAGGACATTTGTTCTTGGGAATTAATTGGGAAATGGGTCTGTGAGAGCTCTCCTGCTGGTTCACAGTGACCCTTCATGGCCCTCCATGTACAGACACACCAAACTGACCTGCCTGTACACCAGGACCTGTGGCTGCACATAACCAACCAGAAGATGTTCAAGGCTTGGGTTTATATCCACGGTGGCAGTGCTTCAGTCAGTGCATTTAACAGTTTGCTTTAGTCTCTCTTGCCTTGGTATGACTGGTTATTGAGCTCCAGTTTGGTAAGCCTCAGCTCTTCCATCAGAGGTCTCCATGAAGTTCTCCCCATCAATCCAATCTGAGCTCCTGCCACTGTGGGTGCTGATACATTCTCTCTTTCTGGAGAAGAGTCTGTTTCACTTGTCTGTATCAAAACTTGAATTCTTCATCTTCTTGTGTTTTGCAAAATGCTTTATTTACGGCACCAAGAAAAAAGCAGTCCTAAAAATGCAATGTGCAAGAGCTGTGTAATAAGGGTTTTATTTAGTAAATTTAGGTATATCAGATCACATTTTCACTTTGTGAATGCAGAAGTAATCACTAGTAATGTGACTTTAAGCTTATTTAGCCCCTAACAATGCTCATTTTGAGTCTCATCCAAACCTGAATTCCTCCAAAGGCTGCCTGCATTTCCTCACTAGAGCTACATTTCAAGCCATGTTTGCATTCTTCAAGGGTAGCTTAAAGGCAGCTTGTGGCTTTCTGAGAAACAAATACAGGGAAAACCACATATACCCATTTTCTATCCTCATTTGGGTTGATGGGACTTCACCAGCCTGACGAGACTAAAGATGAGCCCTGAATTTCTATGAAATATTTTCTCACTTAACAGCATCCAGTGTGGCTTCAAAACACCCTGAGGAGCTCCCGAAACCACAACAACCTTTCAGAGACTTTTCTACCCCTTACTACTACTCCCAAAGACCTTTACTATACAATCACTCATCCCTTCCAAGGAGATGCTACTCAGGCTGTCTGCTACTCAAGCAACAGCAGAGCTTTTCACTACCCTGAGACACTGTTTCTCT
Organism: Acrocephalus scirpaceus scirpaceus; assembly: GCA_910950805.1. Taxonomy (NCBI): domain Eukaryota; kingdom Metazoa; phylum Chordata; class Aves; order Passeriformes; family Sylviidae; genus Acrocephalus; species Acrocephalus scirpaceus. Next base: position 24,889,032 of record OU383779.1, read on the forward strand.
GCTATTTGCCCTTTCAAGCATCCCTGAGCCAACCGTTTCACCAACTGTTTCACCACAGGTTTTGCATAAACCCAGCAGCTTCACACAAACAGGCAGGCTCTTGATTAAGGAAAAAGCGGAGCAGTGAAAAGCGCAATAGAACAAGAACAAGCCAGGAATTCTGGAAAAGTGTATTCACAAACCCCACCAAAACGATTCATGGGGTTTTTATAATTTCCAGTGTAAAAACCACATAGACAGTGTTGCAAAAATGCATCTTATGGTCTCTGCCCTACTCTGAGCTTTACTAGCAAAAGTGCACCAAACCTTCATAAACAAGTCGGTCAGGCTGAACCTTCTGGCTCCAAAGGTTTGGGCTTAAATGGAGTCAGGACTTTTTCTTCGCCAGTCTCAGAAATGCTGAGGTCAGGACAACAGAACACAGGCCTCAGATTTAACATCCTGGTTTCCAATTCTGCTTGCAGGCAGATCCCTCTGAGGAACATGTGCCTTAGCAAACAGCCACAAATCCACAGTTCAGGAGATGACAGTCTTCTTACAACCCCTTTTGAACAAGAAATGAGGTCAGGTCCTTCTGTTGTAATTATTTCCCATTTAGAAGCACCTCTGGCACTAAGAAGATACACACATTGAAAATTCAAAGTCATTTTTCAAAATTGCTTTTGCTGCCATTGGTGTGAGGCAACTCCTCCTGTTTCCAGAACAGCTGGTACCAGCCACCAGTTGCCAGGTGGATGCTCACCACCTCTGAAGCCAAACTGAAGCTCTAAATGCCAACTGACGTTCTAAAAATTACAATTTTTGTTTGGGTGTATTAGAAATATCTCCTTAGCGTGCTTAAGAAGAACCTGCTGAGAGAAACACAAAAGCATGAGGTCTTATCTCATTCAAGAATGCCTAGTACAGAGCAACACCAACAAAGTCAGAGGAGATCATGCAACCCTGGCTTCCAGACTGGGCAGATACCCTGACTCTGCTTTTAAACTCCTAAACTTTAAGGGTTTCTCTGATCTGTGAAATACCATATCTTGAAATTGAAAGAACACACACAAATGTAATCAAGACACAGCCACGATACAGAGGTAAAACTTTCCTGAGCCAGCAAATGTGTCTTGGATTTTTTAAAAAGGTATTTAAAAGAAAATAAAAAAATCTTAAGCACGTTAGATCCACTTTTTTTGCAAATCCACTCTGGAAATCAACTAATTTTTTAACCATACACTCTTCTTTGCTTTTCTACTGTATGTAAATTGCATATATTCTGATTAACATTATTCAGCCCAGAATAATTACACATCAGAGAGATGCCTAATAAGCTCATCTTTAAACTCTGCAGAACTAAAAAAAGATCCCAAGCGTATTTTATGAATATAGGATAGCGTCAGCTGACAAATATATGGCACAATCCATTTTATTGTGGTTGCAAGCAAGAACCACATGAATGAATGTTATGGGCTTGCCTTTGCATTATTCAGGATGATGGGACTTCTGAAGGAAAGAAAGAGTGTGTTCTGGAATTGTGAGACTGTGAAGATAAAAGAAAATTAGTCACACACAATATGGTAAAGAAAATACAGAATATAAGCAAAACTGCATTTTACCAGCAGCAGGCACTCCACTGGAAGATTCCATAAGGTTTTCTGAATCAAATCGCTGCTACAAGAAGTAACAACGAATCAAAACACTTGGATTTACAACTAGAATCGACAAAGAAATATTTTCAGTTACTATAACCATATTGTTTTAGACCTACTTCAGCCAAAAGCTATTTCAACAGGAAAACCTGTCTTAGCCAACAGCTGGAAAGCTCATAGCCTTATTCTGGAAGGAAGGGGGACTGCTACTTTTTACAGATGTCTCCATTCTCATCATCCAAGCAGAGTTAAATCTCTGAATAGAGAGATGGGCCCCATCTGAAATGCAGCTCTCACATCCTCCCAAGGCTGTGCACACTCACACCCCTGGCACCGGTTCAGCCAAGGCAACCAAACACAACAGCCACAGAAACTCAACACTCTGCAGCATCCTCAAATTCAGCCTGAGTTTTGGGGCAGCCCCTCATCCCGTCCAACAGCAGAACTCCAGACACTCAGCTGTCAGAAAGGCTGGATTTTATTTAACAGCAGCTCTTTTGCAGATGGTAACAATCAAACCCAGCCAGTGCTTCCCTCCACTGCTCAGCCCCAACACCCTGTGAGATGCAGGTTTAGGAGCACTCCCCAAGGCAAGCATGAATTTGGTTTATGATCACAGAAGTAACACCTGCCAATGCCAAGTGCTACGGAAAGAGCAACTTTTCAGTTGACCACACTTCCTGCTGCCTGAATATTTAAGGCACGCGAAGGAAAAGCCATGCAGCAAGAGATGAGTAACTAACAAACCACAAGCTCTTGCTCAAAATTACCACATAGTTTACACTCTTAACAACACATTGGTGTGGGACTTTTGTTTATGCTGGTAACTCTTATGTCTCTCAGTGTGGTATCAGCTTTAGTCACCCCCATGCTGGATGGGATGTGCTGAGCCGCTTCGTGTTGTTTTCCAGTTGTAAGGGAAGATGGTGCGGAGTTCAGATGGGGCCTTCCTCCTTCATACACTCAGAACTCAGCTTCTTTCTCAAACAAACCCAGTGCTGCCTCAGTTTCTGATGTCACCACTATGTGGCCGCCGCTCCTAAGGGATCACCATGAACACACGAAGCCCAGTCTCCAAACTCTTCCCCAGAAGCTCCTTTTGTTGCAGATCTTGGGTGTGTGTCACATCAAATATAGCCTTGATTTTGTTCTGGGCACCCTTCCTCCCCACTGCTTCCCTTGGGTTGGTTTGGCAGGACATCATGGAAACATAGATTACTAGAATCATTAAGGTTGGAAAACCCTCCCAGACCACTGGGTCCAAGCTGTGCCTGATCCCCCTAGTGTCACCAGCCCAGAGCTCTGAGTGCCATGTCCAGGCCTTCCCTGGACACTTCCAGGGATGGGCACTCCAAACCTTCCTGGGCAGCCCTTGACAATGCCTGACCACCTCTTCCATGATGTTAAATCTGAACCTCCCCTGGCACAGCTTGAGGCCATTTCCTCTTGTCCTGTCGAAATGACAGCTTTGTTCCAGAGGAAGTGTCCAAGACCAGGTTGGAGCAACCTGGAATAGTGGAAGGTGTCCCTGCCCATGGCAGTGGGTGGAACAAGACGAGCTTTAAAGATCCCTTTCAATCCAAGCCATTCTTTGACTCACCTTTTCTCCTCCAAAAGCACCATAAAAGCCACCATCAGCTTTGATCAGCTGACAATCTGCAGCTTTTGGGGGCTCCTCCTTGCAGACACCTCAGATGCAGCCCTGACATGCCTCCCTCAGCCATGCTCATAAACCATCACACACTCCTCATATCAGTAGTTCTGCTGCTACTTCCTGGGCTCAGAACAAAGACAGACGGAGCACAAGCGCAGAAATTAAAGTTACTTTCCTTTACAATCACACCTAAAAATACTATCTTCTAATCAACCTCATATGGTACCTGTCCCATTCATTGCAGAGCTCTGGAAGTTTGTGGCATAGTGAGCTGGAAGTAGCAGGAACCTGATTTATATTTAAAAGCAGATAAATACCACCCCAGAGAACCAGATCTATGTCTACTGCAGAATGTGAAGCTGGACGAAACGTGTCACTTACAGGAGAAGTTCACGCATGGCTCCCGCCACCTTCTTTTCCTGATTTAGAGAAGTGCTGAGTACCCGAGCACAGCAAGAACCTGGCTGGAAATTTGGGGATAGCATCATAATTGTCAGTTCCCAAGAAAATTAGGCACCAGGTTTGTCAAGTCCCAAATTAACAGCCTCTTCGTGCATGAAATCAAACAACAGCAAGATCAGCTAAGCAATGCCTGCACAGCGCTTTGTAGCTTGGCAGGTGTACAGGAAATCTCTGAAGGAAAGAAAAAAACCCAAGCAATGAATCTGGGGCTTCCTATTGAATGAAGCAGTAGAAAAACACACCAAAAATAAGCCTTTGCAGCCTGGTCTCCTTCAAGCATCAGCAATGAGTTCAGGGCTTCAGATCCATGGAGCTTTTCCACCCACACTAAAGCCTGTAAGGTACAAAGTTGTGTTTGCTTTGCCCACGGTGATGAACAGCTGCTGCTGACTGTGGGCTTTGCAGCTTTTTCTAGCCTGCACAGAAGGCAAACATGGAAACAATAGGGTTTAGTCCAGCAGGAGAACATGGGTATGGCTGGAAACCTCCTTTCCCACTCACCTCCAGTTTCCCTTATTCTACCTCTATGGCCCCCAAACCCTTCCCTTCCCTGCAGGCCATGCCTGAGCTGCTCAAAAGAACATCCAAAGAGAGGAAAACATGTTTTTTTTAGCTTAATTCACACAAAAAAACCCCACCAGCCCCCATCAAAAACCCCCAAAACAACAAACCAAAACCAACCAACCAAAAACCCAAACGAACAAAAAACAAAACCACAACAACAACAACCCCCTCCTCCCCCCCAAAAAAAACCCAAGAAAAACCCCCAACAAACAAAAACCCTTATCCATTTTAGCTGCAGTTTTCTCAAAATGGCAATTTGGGGCAGATTCTCAGCATGGAAACTTCAGTCTGGACAGCTGAAGGCTGGCAAAGCCTCATCTTGCAACTGCAAACAGTGGAAAGTGTCTGGCAGACTAAATCACAGTGATATTACTTTACAGAGTATCTTGAGCAAAAAAGCCTTTTTGTCCTTTTTTTGCACAGGCCCTGCCATTAAATCTTTGCCTGGGGATGATAAAAACTTGCCTTTCCTCTAGTGTGACCACTGCAATATTGAAATATCAAGTGAAAATACATAAAGATCCTGTGTATTACGTTCTGTAAAAGCAAGCTGGTCTTTAGACAATGTCTTTAGACAATGTTCACCCCAGGTATTTAACATCCCAAATCCTGCTCCAAGACTCGTGTCTCCAGTTACCAACGTCACAACAATGCCCTGCAGAGAATCACAGCACAAACAGCAACTGTGGTTTCATGCAGAGGAAGGGAAATACCACGTAAAGCTTTAGAAATGCCTTCCTGAGACAGGAGATGAGAGGGGCTGATCCATCTGAGCGAGATGGATACTGAGTGGCAGGATGGTGCTGGCATCTTCTGTAAATTTGAAGCACCAATGCCTGTGTACCTCTGAAAAGAGCAAAGAAAAGCTCCTTGGCAGGCAGCAAATTTCCAGATACAGCACATGAGGGTAATTTTTTTAGCTAAGGTCCCAAGCACGAGGAACCAAACATCAGTAGTAAATGGGCTATCCCAGGAAATGAGCAGGGATCTGGTATGCAAGGCCTGCAGGCCCTGCAAGACCTGCAGCTCCCTTCACATGGAACATAAGCCTCCAAGTGAAACCCCAGATGGTTTTATGACATACAGAAGCTGTAGGTATTTTTTTCTAAGTTTGGATGTGAAAGCATTTAGTGACAGGCTGAGAGAGCTGGGATTGTTCAGCCTGGAGAAGAGAAGGCTTCAGGAAGACCTTGTTGAAGCCTTTCAGAACTTTAGGGGGGCTTATAAAAATGAAGGACAGGGCAGATAGTGACAGAACAAGGAGAAGTGATTTTAAACTGCCAGAAGGCAGGGTTAGATGGGTTATTTGGAAGAAATTCTTCCTTGTGAAGGTGGGGAAGCCCTGGCACAGGGTGCCTAGAGAAGCTGTGACTGCCCCTGGATCCCTGGAAGTGTCCAAGGCCAGGTTGGACAGGGCTTGGAGCAACCTGGGCTAGTGGAAGGTCTCCCTGTCCATGGCAGGGGGTGGCACTGGATGAGCTTTAAATTCCCTTCCCAAACCATTCTATGATTCTTTGGTCCTGGGTGCTTAAGGGTCCAGCTGGTCCCCAGCACGTGTGTCAGTCATGGACTCTGCCTGCTGGCATTCATCAGCAGGGTGCAGCTGGAGCTGCTGCAGGGGCTGTCCCTGCTCCAAGGGTTGGCACAGGCTGCTTCTCCAGATCCTGCCACAACCTGGTCCTGTGTCTTCAGTTCCCTGGACCTCTGCTTAACTTTGCCTGCTTACACAGTAAAGAACCAGGAACAAGCATTACCTAATGATGTCTGTGCCACACTCCTTTTGAGGACCAACACACCCCCCACAAGACAGCCTACATGGAATTGAGGTGTAAATGACTTTTTCTGCAGGTTACCTGTTGCAATGCATGAGAGCCACACCCAAAACCTGCCCTGACCCTAGAAGCACGGAATGAACCTGGAAAAACACCAGCATTTTGGGCAGCTATGAACAGACTGCCTTACAGCATTACCAAAGAGCTCCTTACAAGCTCTCTATGGTTTGAAAGGGCATCACTGGTGCTGCTGGTGTCAGGGAGAGCCCACAAGCTGCCAGGCACTGCTGTGGATGGCTTTTTTCAGCAGAAACAGCTAATGGGAGGATGCTCCACGCTCACTCTTTAAGCAGTGACATGTAAAAAGCCCAACCTGGAGATCAGCTGACACATCCACTTCGCAAAAAGCTCCAAAGCAGAATTCTTTCTGGAGGACAGATGCTGGTTTGCTCCTGGGAAGGCACAGAGAGTGGGCAGCAAGCCTGAAACCTGCTGCTGTTTTCCACGGAGGAGTGAAGTTGCTGCACCTCGTGGCTGCGGCTGTGACAGCCCTGGAGCAGCTTGGCTTGAGGTGGCCCTACAGCAGCATACACTGCTCCCACCCAAGGGTGGCACAGCCCAGGTCCCTCTGAGCCCCTGGACCAGGCACCTGCAGCAGCACCCACCCAGCGCCACAGCCACGCTCCCACAAGGCGTGGGGAGCCTTTTTGGGGTGGTTCACACCCCAAAACCCACCTGGGAGACACTGGGCTGGTGGGCACCCAACAGGGAGTGCACAAAAGCACTAATGTCATGCAACATGACATGGGTGCCATCCCTGGCACTGCCCACCCCTCAGGAACCACGGGGTGCAGGGCATGGCACAACTGCAGGCTTAAAACCAATCTCATCACAAACAGCACCCAAGAGGTCACTTGAATCACTAGTTTCAGCTTAAAATATTTACTCATAAAATAACTACTCTACTCCTGATCTCACTCATTTCCTAAAGGGATTTCAACCATACCAAAAAATATCTACATATTTTTGAAAAATATACTGCTTTTAACCTCTTACTCACATATTCACAAGAGCCCAAGAGTCAGCCTCGCTTTTGTTTTCTGCTTCCTGCACCACAGCTAAGACAACTCCCTAGCTTTAAAAAACATGCAATAAAAAAAAGATGCAATAACTACATAAAAACTTTGGTAGTACTACAATGATCTAAATATTTTGGCTTAAAGCTTCAGTACTAGCCAAAGTGTAAGAGCAACGATTTGGTCAGACCTATTAACAAATATCACAGAAACATGAAAATTAAAGGCTTATGAATTCAAGATGGAACACTTAATTAAATACTCAGAGAAACAAAGTCACTAAAATCTTAGGTTATCCATACCAAAATTACCTTCAGTGTAGAATCAGCAGCAAACTCTTTTTTTTACATATGTAAGACTACTAGAAAGACACAGGACAAAGATCTTAAGAGACCCAGGAAGGCGAATCCTTTCTTCTCAGAAGTTTGAGCCATTTGCACAAGCTTTAATCTTGCTTTGATGTAAGAGTTGGCCTTGTTTCATCACTGTCCTTTAACTGCAAAAGCAAGTAAAATTCTTGCAAGTATGTTCAAAAACTTGAAACAGCTTTTAATTGTTCTCTAAGTGTGAAGAGAACAGCGTGGTTATTCCATGCAAAGGAAAAAGTTGTTTTTTAAAAGCACATTCCATGTGAATATCATCCTTCCCCACCTAGACATTGGCCCTGCAGCTGCCACTGCCCAAAGGCACCACCAACAAAGCTGCTTTCATCATCTCAGAGCTTGCTTTTTCTCCCTTTCATACCAATAAAATGTCTATCAGATGCAAAGACTGTCTTACAATTTGTGGCCAAGTTGCACTAATTTAAGAATTTCCAGTATTCAAGGTTTTGGAAAATATCAAGTACAAAGGCACAACACAGTGTCAATTACAGATCTGGGGCAAGGATGAGCCTGTTTCTCACTTTTTCTATTGATACATTCTTTCCACCGATCCCTGTGCCTAATTCAACACTGTACGGAGTTTCTTCTAAAGTGACAAGAAAAGCATAAAAAATACTGCGTGCCTTCCCCTACAACCCTGTGGTTTCCCTTCCCTCACACTACCCAAAAAAAGACCAGAGAAAAGCCACCTTTCGTTTTTCAGACCCAGTGATGCAGCACATCATCTTTAAGGGTAGTTCTTGTATCTGGGTTGCTTTCATGTAGGGGCTGGGATGATCCTGCTGAACAGGCACGAAGCCTAATGCAGCTCTGGGACACAAACTGGGTAACTGGGATTTCTGGCTTTAGGAAAACCTCAGGCCATACACTGAAGGTAAATGGGGTGTGATCACAAACAATACCTCTGCTGACAAACTAACAAAGGAAAACTGAAAAATTTCACCTCCTGCTTTGATTAGGGAAATCTTGACCATGCCTGTTGCAAGATAACATGGCTGAAAGCTTCCAAAACTGTTCGTGGAGCTTTTGAGAGAAGTTAATGACAGACTATTTGAGCAATTGAAATAGAACAGAGAAGGTGTATCCTGCCTTAGTCTCTCAAAGCTGAATCTGAAAGTTACCAAGGACAGTAAATTCTGTTCACTTGGGTGGCAAATACCTTTCCCATCAATCACATCTCTGGATGCCTTTTCCTTGCATTCAGTCAAAAGGTAAGAAAAAGCACTTGGCCTCTTAAATTAAAGGCCATAAAATCCAAAGAGAAGCTTCCTCTCCTTTCCAGCACAGGCAGGCACCATTTATCAAAACTATGAGATGAAAATCTGCTACTGGCTCCAAAAGCAACAATCTCTCTGAGTACCAAAACTTCTCAGAAAACAAGTAAAGCCAAAAGGATTTTGCTTTAAAAATCTCATTTCTTACAGTCTTCAAGAACTTGGAAACTTTGCAAGGTGCATATTATAGAATCTTACATGCTTATTTAAATCTGAATTTCCTGTGCACTTCACTTCCTCCTTCTGTGGATATTTATCCCTATTTGGATTGGATTAGATGGTACTATAGCGAATTCTGGATTTAATACATGCTTCTGAATGAAAATACTATTCTGCCTCTTGCTTAGATTTTGGGAGTTGCAGATAAATCCAATCAGCTTTTACCATAAACCTCACCAGATGAAAAGGAAAAGCAACCTCTAAGAGCTACAGACTAGATGCTGTTAAGTCCAGAGAGACCCCACACTTGTAGAATTTGGTTGGAATGACCTTTAAGCCAGCCTCATTCCCTCCCTGCCAGGAGCAGGGTCACCTTCCACTAGTCCAGGAAGTTGCTCTAGGCCCTGAGCAACATGGCCTTGGATACTTCTACGGATGGGGCACTCCTGCTCTGTATGATGCCACAGCCATGCTCTCCTGCAGAAAATAGAAGAGAGAATTTCTGGAACATGGAACAACCCAGCTTGAAACAGGCTGGAAGCAAAGGCAGGGAGTGCAGAAAGACTTGTACAGAATCCTGCTGTACTTGCAGTCACACACCAAATTAAAAACAGAAGGATAAGTGACAGTTTAAAGCAGAAAATCCAACATGCAGTCCAAGCGCCTGTCCAAAAAAAGGCCAGCTTTTCCACAATTAATTCCAAGTCATTCTTTCATCCTGCAGCACTCCTTTTGCCAGCTCTGTGCACACTGGCTGAGACTTTCACTCCAGAGCTGTATCAGGTGCTTGGGTTCTGTCCCTCCAAGCCAGTGGGACTCATCTCTGTACCAGCCACTGTGCCCTGTGCTGGGGGGTCCCACCTGTCTGGGGGAGGAAAAAGATGGAAAAGAAGGGAAGGAAGAAACTGCATTTAAACAAACAAATTCAAAGCAAATGACTACAAAGCCTCATCCTCTGGACAGATGTCTGTTTATAGAAATAGGAAGCCAGGATATGGTCAAGCATACCAGGTATCTTTAAGAAAAAACAAACTTCAGAGAAGTTCAATTTTTCATATGCTGAACTGTTTTGGTGATGCACCTGTTGAAATTACTGGTGTTAGGTGTTTGAAATCTTTCCACTTCTGCAAATTAAAAAAAAAAAATTAATCCCAACACATGACACGTGACAGAGCAGGGCTTTGTCACCTACTGCTTCCACTGCTGAGATTGCAGAAATGGAAAATCATCAACTTTAAGGGCATTTCCATCTTTACCTGCTGTAAGATCTTCATCCTCTATGGCTTCCTGTCTGCTAGTAGGGACACTAAGCAATGCTTTTCCATCAGCAATGATGATACCTCCAGCACAATCTCTCAGGACATGCCACTAAGCTGCTTTAGCAGGCACTTTCAGCTGATTCCTGAATTTCACGATTGCACCCCGAGCCTGTAACTCCCCACCACCCCCCTGGACCACCGCCCTGGACCACCGCCCTGGACCGCTCCCTCTTGGGTGTAGCACTCCTTAAGCACCATTAGACAATGCACCCAACAAACAACTCCCATCATAAGTTTAGCCCATGCCTCATCAAACTGAGAGCACAAATTTTTTTAATAAACACTTTTCACATGACCAACTCCCGGTCTCCTAATTATTACTGCCATGTTTTAAACTCCATTTCACTCACATCCTGAATAATCCCCATGTAGTCCCACCAAAACCCCACAAAGCAGGATTATCTGCCACAAATTGTCTTTTTCAAGGCCCCAGTCCAAAACCTAGAGGAATTACTATAAAATTTTCATTTTGGAGGGCTTTAAATCATTTTACTGCTTACAATGTGTGTGTATTTAAAATATCTTATGGATTTAAATAGGTGGAAAAATGTATTTTTCCATAGGACTGGTTAGAAAAACAGGCTTGTGCGGCACAGCACAGAAAGACACCTTTGAAACTGCTAAGGTTTCCAGGCTAGTAATGCTGCAGTGCATGTGGTCTGGCTTTCTCCCACTTCCCCCTAAATATCCTCCACACACTTTCTCCCAGAGGACACAAACTGTCCCCACTGCTCACAGGAGTCCCTGCTGACTCATTCTTCCATTACTTCACTATGACATTCATCTCCTTCAGGTAGGAGTAAGGAACATAAAGTCTTGACATTTTATTCACAATTTCATCCCCCAACAATGAGAAATTTTCATTAATTTCTACTTGACAAAGACAAAAGATGTTGCAATGGCTTGCAACATGTAACTTCATGGGGTATATACAGAGATTTTCTGAGGGTAAAAATTGTTCTGCAAAGCACTTTCATTGCCAACTAAGTGTTTAGGTAGTTGATTCAAACTTGACAAGGAAGATCCCTACCCCTGCAGTTTCAAACACAGCCTCAATTTCCCTGTGAAGACCACCTGGAAAATCACACACTGGCATTGTCTATTCGCTTTTCAGGCATTGTTTGCGGCAGGGGATGCACATTACCATGTCAGTAATTACATTTGCTGACTTTCAGGTCATGATATTGCCCAGGTATTGCCCCGCGTACAACCATACACACAGCTTTTTGAGTTGGCTGGTTCAGTCCTACCACATTTTCCCTAAGAGCATGGAAGCTGGAATCAGTTTTAAGTGGAAATCCCAGGCTTCACATTCAGTAACTGAGACGCTGCGTGGGATGCTCTCCTGGTTTTCTCTGGGATCCATTTCTCCAGCTGGTCTGACAAGGCTCACCCCCATTCACCCACGGGGAACCACAGACAGCAAAGTGGCTCCCAGGCTCTACCCAGGGGTGCCCGTACTGAGGGCAGGTTCTTGAGGGGTTATGGAGGCACCTGTTTGGCTGGGTTTAGCATATTTTCAACATAATTTTACATCTCACATAATTCTTATCCTCATTTGGTTCTCCTCATTTGGTTCTCCTCTCATCCCACAAACAGTGTGAGCAGACAGACTTTCAGAAGTCAGAAAACCTGTAGAACTGTACCTGTGTTGAAGTAGAAGCTGTAACATGGAATTGTGGTATATCCAGAGTTGGAACAGACCCACAAGAATCATCAAGTCCAACTACTACCCTGCACAGGACATCCTCTGCCTTTAATGCTCAGCCCCTCATTTCCATTCATTACATTATGCTTTAGCTTAAATGTTGTCTAAGTAAACTACAAGGCTTTACAATCCATTTAATTTCAGACAAATTAAATTATCATTATGGCAAAAAGAAATTAAATTATACCATCATTAAAACAACTATGAACTACACAAGCTCTCACTTGAAGTAACAATCAGGATTTCCTGTCTTGAGGCTACTGGTATTTGGGTCAATATGAAGGAGCATCCCAAAATGCACAAAGTTTGGAGAGTGTTGCTGGCTCCTTTGGCTTGCTGGCTCCCCATCTCCCTTCCTCACCAGTGCTCCCCGATTCCAGCACCTATGGACTGACAATTCTGCAGACAAAAAGCAAGTCTTTCCCTTTCCTTTTTACTGAGGACACCCCTGCATCACCTGTGGAGGAAAAGAACGCCAAAAGCTGATGTCCCACTAGAAAAACCTACCTAAGATTCACAAAGCCAGCTAAAAAACATACTGCTTATTCAAGCTACAGACTCAGTGCTTCCACATGGTCCCTCTTGGAATGAGGGGAGCTCACCACAGAGCTCCTCTGCAAATAAATCACACCCAGGTGTGTAAGACAGACAGGCAAGGCCTGACTTGGGCAGACTCCAGCCTAACATCAGCAATACGTTTGGTGAGCTGGCTCAATCCCACTCTGTTTCCATTTAAGATGCTCTTTGCAATTCCTTTTCCTCCACAAAAGTGCTAATTCACAGGCAGCCTCTGTATAAAGTGTCTCATGATTATTTTTCCAAGCAGAAGCTTTGAGTGGGGGATCCTCACGGCATGAAAAGCAGACGTGAGCCAGGGGATGAGCACAGGATTTTGATTCCTTCTTCCACAAAGACTTCCCTCTGGCTCTTGCCTGTGAAAAGATGTGATGGGCAAACAAGAGCTGTGTTTGGAGGGCTGCAGAGCTCTCAGCATGACTGAGGTACCCTCCCTGTGAGCTGCAGGCAAGTCTCAGACACACACATCCAGCTACTTTACACACAGCGATTTCCCAACTTTTCAGTATTAGCTCTTCCAGTTCTAATTCTAGATGATGTCCAGGGCAAGGACCTGCCTGATTTGCCTGATTTTCTCTAAACTAATAAACTCCCTGAATTTCCTTTTTTTCTTCTTCTTTTTTTTTTTTTTTTTTCTACCCAGCAAATACACATATATCTTTTCAGGTGCTCACAACTCAGGGACCAGAAACTTGAAATGCTGAACTGTGAAAATGCAATTTTGGCTGCAGCATGGGGATGAATGTAAAGAAAAATAGAAATCTATGGGGGCTGCACTCTCATGGCTCTGATGGGACTTGAAACCACCCTCAATGGGGCAGGAAAAATTGACAGTACTGATAGGACACTGTTGAAAAATCTCAGTGTGTGAGGCCAGTAGCTCTGCTGACTGCTTTTTGGGTAAAAGCCATTTAATAACTGGACATCCTTCCCAGTATGGGAATCTCTTGAAAGACCCATTGTGATTTCAAAGGAGTCCTAACAGAGGAGCGGCTCAATGTTTGCACTCCCTCTGCACCACAAAAAAAAATCCCAAAGCAAAGAAATGCAAGGACAAGCCGGGTTGTGGGCACCGCCCAGGAGTCCCCCTCCGGCCCAAACCCTCAGCACAGAGTTTGATCTCCCAGCCCACAAGAGAGAGGGCTCTCGCAGGCTCTGCATGCATCATACATCAAATGCTAGAACTGGGCTTCCTTTTCTCATGCAAACTTTTATCCCACTTGTAAATCTTCAGCCTTAAAATTTGCTTTGCAAATACTCTACCTGCTGTCTGAGTGATAAGCAGCACAGGTAAGAGTAAGCTGTGTTTCATACTGAACTATTCAAATAACAAAAAGACACCCCAAACCCCAGAATTACACTCTTTTCCTTCATAGTTTTATAGCAATATACATTATTTAAAGCCTTTGTTTGTTTGGTCTCTCTCTCCCCATACATTTTAATGGGATAAAGAACTGCCCTTACACAAGGGCACCTTTTTTACCTCGGTCCCCACCTAGCAGCGTTGCCACTGCCTCCAACGGGCTTGGCAAACCATCAGCCCATATGCTGCTGATGGATTCGCTCTGCCAAAGCCCTGTGCCTCGGCAGCTGCCGGCTTTGGAGCACCGGGATCTGTCACACGGGCAGCGCTCCACACTCCCTCAAGTTTCACCATCTACTTATAACTCCCTCACTGGAAACTTCTAAAGCATCGCCCTAAAGAAAGTGCTCCAGACTCCATCGGACGCTGAGAATCAGCTCAACCCGCGCTGTCCCGCCGGCTGCCGAGCGATGCCCGGGATGCGCGGGGCTCTCGGAGCGCTGCCGGCGGCTTTCCCGAGCCCCGCGGTACCCGGAACGCTGCCGGCGGTCCCCCCCAGCCCCGTACCTCGGATGTAGGCGCACTTGCTGTCATCCAGCTGCGCGGAAGCAGAGGCGCCCATGGCTCGGTGCGGAGCTGCAGCAGCACCGCGGTCCCGCCGATCCCGGACCGCTCCCGCCGCTTCCTCCGCAGGCGCCGCCCCCGGGCCTGGCCCGGCCCCGCCCCGTCAGGGACCCGTGAGGGACCCGTCAGAGACGGGGCAGGGAGCCGTGAGGGACCGTCAGGAGTCCGTGAGGGACCGGGTAGGGATCCGGTAGGGGGACTCCGCAGGGACCCGTCAGAGACCCTTGAGGGACCTGCGGCTGCTTCACGGCCCGCGGCGGCTCTGAGCCCCAGGCACGCTTGTCCCCGGCTGCTCTTGGTGTCCCCCCTCTGCTCTGCCCCGCTGTCACTGGTCACCACAAAATCCACATCGCCTCGGAGACACGGCTAGAGCCTCCAGGGTTTCCCCAGAGGCCGCATTAAAGACCACGCCACAGTAAAAGCACAGTTAAACAGAACCAAAATACTTCTCCTGGACGTGTCCGAGAGGCAGCTGGGTCTCGTGCTGGACGATGTGTACAGTGGTTTAGGGGTGGCAGTGCTGAGGTGACATTTGAACGCGATGATTTTAGAAGTCTATTCCAACCTTGATGATTCTATGATTCTGTGATAAAGGCCATGGCACAGGGTGCCCAGAGAAGCTGTGGCTTCCTCTGGATCCCTGGAAGTGTCCAAGGCCAGGCTGGACGGGGCTTGGAGGAACCTGGGCTAGTGGAAGGTGTCCCTGCCCATGGCAGGGGGTGGAATGATGATTTTGAGGGCACTTCCAACCCAACCCATTCCATCCTTCTGTGATTCTGTGATTTATGGCTCAGTCTTCAGGGCCGTATTATCCCACTCTTCCCAGGAATATTGCAAATTGCTATTGTATGTTTGATTCCAGGATGAAAAATAAACCTACACAAGCAGGCACTAAAATACATATCACTTCAGTGAATATTGTCCAGTGATTGAAACAACTTCCTAAAACAGGCAAGCACACCAGTCTGCAGATCCTCAGCACAGAAATGTAAGACAGTGTGGAACAGACATCTGAATTCTCCTACCCCTGAATAACAATTTTACATCATACCCATATGTGACTTTCTAAAGTATTTCCTTCCTTTTTGCTGTTTTAATAACATTAATCCAGCTGACTGGCCATGGGCAGGGTGCCATCCCTTATTGTGCCTCATATGTTTTGTATGGAGCTGATGAGTTGCAATGAACATGGATTTTGCTGACACGCTGCAGGTTCTCAGTGACTGGAAGTTACGCATTTTAGCATTAAATACTTCTCACTCAGCTTGTACACATCTGCCATTCACTGTGAAATTGCTTTCACATAGTTCAGTTTTGCTGATGTGGGCTGTGGGGTTGGTAGGTTTATTGCTATGCCACTCAGCTGATCAGAGAATGGTGAAACATTAAAGAGATTTGAATCTCTTTAAACAGACATCAAACTTGATCAGATTTGAAATATTGTAGATGATATGTAACATCGAGTTCAGTATTGTGCTAAACAACCTCTTTCCTTCCAAAATTCATGTTCTCTGGGCACACACTGTTGTATCTAAGTGTGATGGAGCAATTGCTTCTACCTCAAGGAGAGCAGGCTCATCCAGAGCATCACTGAGCCAGCATCTCACAAGTCTATAGAGACCTCAGCTGAGCTAAAACATTTAATCAACAGCACTTCTAGAGGTCAAATGTGAACCAGGCTCTGTTTTAAATATATTTGGTTGTTAGGCTCTGCCTGAGAGCTCTCAGCAAGGTGGCTGCTGTGGTTTGCTCACTGCATCTCTGTGAGCTGTGTGAGTAGACACCAGTGAGGAAACACTGGTTACTGGTGTGTGTTTTGGAGGCATTAACTCAGAGGAGAATCCAGGCTCAGCTCAGCGAATCTTTTATCAAATGTAGCTGAGGAGCTTTTCATAATGTATAGTCACGTGTAATGGGCAAGTCAGCTCCAGGAGGCTGGAGAGATAAACCTTGGAGAATTCATGAGCCGTGAAGTGGACTGCAGTAAGGGACCTCATCGTTTAGCAGATGAAAATATGCCAAATCCCAAAAGCTTCATACCCCAGAAGGGATGTCAGAATGTGCACTGAATGGGAAACCTCCCTGTCTAATCACAGCTAGGGTGGAAACAAAATGAGAACTGAGGAGCTTATTTAGTTATAACATTCTATACTTTGGTACTACATGATCCCCAAGATCCCCAGGCATTTCATAAATGCTTGCTAATTAAAGACTGTGATTTCCTTTTTAAGATAGGGAAATGCTGTGTTTTAATGGCAAAGCTTGTGTCTTTAGCATTTTAAAAAGACACCATGAGAAATGTAAGCCAAATCAGGAACAGAGATAAATGATCCTATTTATGTACTGCTTAAAACAAAGACCATCCTCAAGATAAGAAATTTACCACATTAAATTTTAAGCTGATGTGACACCTGCACTGCAGCTATCGATGATAAAGTAATACAATCAAAATAAAAATACCACCAGAGCCAAAACAAGTGTCTTCCCACCTGTTTTTCTATGAAATCTTGATTTTTAAGGGTTGTGTTTTTCTTTAAACACCCCAAAATTCCTTCTCTAAACACCTATCTTCTACTATAACCTAAAGGTTGTATTATATCCTGAAGGGCAAAATGAAAATGAATTCCTGAGTGAAGAGGATCAGAACATGCCCTCCCTTCCAAACAAAGGGATGAAGATCTACCTCTGCTGCCTCTGTGAGTTCATTTGTGCACAGTGACATGGAGAGAGAGGTGGTTTCCTACATTACCACAGTCCAGGCTTCCTCATGCTCTGGACCCATGAGGCATCCAGTGGAAGTACTGGGAGCTCTGGTACCCAAAAAGTGCAGTGCACTGTCACTGCCATATTCTGCTGAGGGAGGAAGGGGAGGAAGGAAGGGAGGAAGGGGAGGAAGGAAGGAAGGAAGGGGAGGAAGGAAGGGGAGGAAGGAAGGGAGGAAGGGAGGAAGGGAGGAAGGGAGGGAGGAAGGGAGGGAGGGAGGAAGGAAGGGAGGAAGGGAGGAAGGGAGGAAGGGAGGAAGGGAGGAAGGGAGGAAGGGAGGAAGGAAAGGAAGGAAGGAAGGAAGGAAGGAAGGAAGGAAGGAAGGAAGGAAGGAAGGAAGGAAGGAAGGAAGGAAGGAAGGAAGGAAGGAAGGAAGGAAGGAAGGAAGGAAGGAAGGAAGGAAGGAAGGAAGGAAGGAAGGAAGGAAGGAAGGAAGGAAGGAAGGAAGGAAGGAAGGAAGGAAGGAAGGAAGGAAGGAAGGAAGGAAGGAAGGAAGGAAGGAAGGAAGGAAGGAAGGGAGAAGGAGGCTGTCTCCACAATCTCATCTATTTGATCTCCCACTGTGGTGGACCTCTGATGTGACCCAGACATGACAAGATCCCTTCCCAGTGCCATGGGCATACCATGGAATGAATTTTGAAGGATTGTTAGTCAAACACACAGTCCTTAACACAAGCACAGGGCTGACAATCTGCAGAGGTATCATCAGAGGGACTGATAAAATCTTGGCCACCTTGCTGGCTGCTTCTCCTTGTGTGACTGTAAAGGGGATATGCCAAGGAACCAGCTTCTTTGATAAGCTGCACAAGAGCACTTGGCTGTGCCCTTTGTCCAGAGGGAGCGCAGGTTCACCCTGTGTGAGCTCCACCACAGCCCTCCCGGTTGCCTCAGAGACATGGTTTGTTATCAAACAGAAGCACTAAAGTGAAAGGTGTGTGAAATCCATTGGGAGAGATGATTCATTATCCAAAACTACCCTCTAGGATTTCTCCAAGGGAAAGGAGCCATTTTAAGGCCACTGACTTTTTGGGCAGGATAACAACGTGCTGTTGACACAGCCAGCTGCAAATGTAATGAAGCTGCAATGAATAAATAACAATTATCTATTGCTAGAGGAAACTCTTAATCATTATTGTCTGAAAGTCGAAATCAGGTTGCAGACAGTGTGAGAGATGTGTGACAAAATAAAACCAGCCCTTTTCTCAGGACAGACTGTTGCCGGAAGTAAATTTTGAATCCTTTCCCTGTAAGAAAAACAAAAATGTTATTCTTATGAGTTATTTTCAAAAGGTTAGAAGGAGGTCTTAAAATTTAGCTGCAGAAGATACTCTAAGAGAATCACAGCTGTTCTGGCTGGAAAATCAAAAATAACATTTTGATAAAATAGCCTTAAAAAAAAAAGGTAAGAGTTGGTTGTGCTTTAGCTACTGCCCTAATTCTGAGAGACCAACCAGCATGGAGCACTGGAAACCCCCACACAGAAGAGCAGATTTTGACAGGTTCCTAATCCCAGAATCATGGAACAGCCCAGGTTTGTAAGGGACCTTGAAAGATCCTGGAACCTCTCCTGGGAAAGGGAGGAGATTATCTAACACCCTGTGCCATTGCACCTTGAGAACTTCAGCAAGAGAGATTCCCCTACGCCCCTGAAGAGGTTGTGCCAGTGAATTGCTGTTCTTGCTACAGAAAGTATCTTTCTTACACCAAGATAAAATGAAAAAGCATGGTGTGGGACAGTATATGACGTGCTGCTTCATATATAAACTGAATGTTCCAGGAAAGAGGTAAAAATATTGTTTACAGTCATTATTCAAATGAAGAAATCAGATAAAACTCCTTATTTTTGTAACTGAAAAGTATGGATGACAGTCTGAATCACTCATGAAGGAGGGAAAGCAAGGCAAAGGAATATTTCAATAGCAAATGGTGGTAAAATTATATCATTTTATCTGTAGTTCTACCTTTCAAAGGTTATGTAGATCAAAATATAATCAAGCTGCTAAGTGCACCGTTCAAAGAAAGAGGAGGCTTTGCTGGTTCCCTTTCTCACTCCTTATTTTCTTCCCAATTATGTTTTATTATGTTGCTCACATTCAACATGTGAACAACATTCACTGGAATACTCATTGAAAAACAGTGCTCATAAAAAACCAAATTATAAATGACATTCACTATTCTACCCTGCTTGGTTGGAAATTGTTTAGATATGTCATTTTTGCCCACAGAATTGAATGTGATACATAATCTGAGAGGTTTTTGAAACTCCTGCTATAGAGTGTTCTGGTAATGCATTCATGGTGACATGGCAGAGTTCCGTAGTTCTGTACTTGCATTTAGTAAATATATATACACAAACGTAGCCCTAGCCCATAGCAGGGCTCAGCTAGACATCAGCATTGCTACAAATTGGGAATTTCCATTCTCAATGTCCAAACAACACACATCTTCTTCCTCATACACTAAATACTTTTGAGTGGAAAAGTAGAAAACTTGAGGTTAAAAAACTCTTTTTTCTTCGTTGTCCAAGAGTGTGGTGGGGTGATGAAAACTTCCCACTAAAGACAACGAGAAGCTTCTCTCTCTTCTGGCATGGGAGATTCTGGAGTGGGAGGATTCGAGCAGCTGGGCCTTTAAGACACCAGGCAAGCACAACAAAAGCATGCTGCTTCCCTAGAATTCCTTCTCAAAACTGAGGGGGAACAGCACAGTGCTCACGGTACTCAGTTGAGAGAGCTCTGTTCTTTAGGTTTCTATCCACAAGGGCCCTTCAGTGGCACTTAGGTTCCCAGTTCATAATTATGGAGTATGACCAAATACTTGCAAATCTATTCTGAGCAAGTGATACTCTACAACCAAATACACAATCTGTTAGTACTTAGGGCATATTACCAACTTGCATGTCAAGACTGCTTTTTATACAGATTCTAAAATGTATTTATTGCAAATAAACAGATTGTCCCAAGTACAGCTCCAGGCAGCAGCTGTGGGGAAGGGAAAGCACTGCACATCTGGAGTGAAAAAATCTCAAATCAGTAACCCCACAAGAACAAGAGACTCTGCCTTCTCTTAAGAAGAAGTAATTTCTCTTCAAGCCCTGTGGTGAAAAGTTCCCCTGGATTTGTTTCCTCCCCTCCCCAGTTTTCCTGTGGGAGTGCTGCTGGCCCTGCCGTTGCCATGTCAGGAACCTGATAGGAACGCTGTTTCAAGCTTGTTTGCTTGTTCTTTTGATGTCAGCCTTGTGGCTCTTTGAAGTTGGAGTCTCCTTCTGGAAGGCTGGGGGGCAATGTTGGATCTAGAAGAACAGGAAAGTAAAGAGGTGCAGCAAACCCAACACCCCTGGGAATCGGTAAGGGAGTGAAATGGATTGTGAGGACATGTCACGGGATGGAGGGCATCTGGGACAGGAATAAAAACTCTGAATAGAGATGCAAAAATCCAGATGGTTCTGGATTTTATTTCCTATAAAAGAAGGAATCCTAGAGTTGAGAATCACCTCCAGCTGTGGCACACTCCATCTGCCTGCTCCAGTGGCCAAGAATTCACATGGTTTTGTATATATGTAAAATAAAATAAAGTACATGTGTTGAACTTTCCTGTTTTTTAAATACACAAAATATATTTGGGAAATTCAAACACCATTTCCTTCTCTGCTTAGTCACTAGTTATGAAATCTGTTAAATGACAAATGAGGTGATCATTCCTGCTCAGCTGCCATTAGAGGCTGTATTTTAATTAGTTGGGACATTCATGTCAAAACAACTAATGCACAGGCCCTCACAAATTCATCGTTGAAGTTCCCTCATTGTCAAACAAAACTCATGGGTTTGTTCCCTCACGTGAAAATAGAGGTGGTGCACAGAAACCAGTGAATAAAGCAGAGCTGAGTGCCCTTCCCACTGCCCGGTGCTCCCATGGCTACAGAGCAGCAAAAAAGAAGGCACAGCCCAATCTGCTATCTCAGCAGAAAAGCCAGAATAAAAAGCTATCTGTTGGAGATCCAGTGCGTTCTTTACTGCCTCAAATGGGCAGCCACACGTGCCTGGGAAGACCAAAACCTTCCTAAGTGGTAGAAAGAAGTTTATAGGGAAGGATTTGTAGGAGGCAGCCTGGTAAGGGGAAGGCTGAGGCGTCTCACTGCCTCTGAACAGAGTTTAGTGAGGCAAGACGCCAAATCCAGAAATTAAACCCGTCATTTTCCCATCTTAACTAAGGAAATCATAGTGACTCTGCTTAGAGGAGTAAGAAATTCTACTTACATTTTATTATCAAAGATGTGACTGAAACTTCCTTCCCAAGTGAGCTGCTGTTCCTGTATCATTAACAACCCCTCAAAAATCCAGCAGGCGTAGGCTGCAGAAGCTGAATGATCCTGCAGACATGATTAATGAAGGAGAGGGCTAAATCCCCACGACATCTGGATTTGCTTCTTCTGGCCACAGATGGTTTTGGTTGCTTTTTATTCCAAGTATATTCGTTAGGACCAAGCATGGGGTTTAAACACAGCTTTCCTGTTCCAAGTCTCCATTTTCCATGGAGAAGCTTCTCCTCAGGACCCTATCCAGGGAGGCATATGTAACAAATAAAGTGGGATTTGCTAAACCATCCTTCACACTGAAGAGGCTGCAAGAGTTCAAAAGAAGACACACAAAGGAAAATGGAATAGTTTGGATTTTTGATATATTTTCCCCTCTCTGAAGTGATTGTCTCGTCTGCTTCATTTTTGTTCCAGATAATTTTATAAAAACCTTATCCCTCCAAGGTTTTGAACTTACAGTAGAGGGATCACGAAGTGTTTACAAGTTTTTCTGTTCACTTAGTGTAGATGCTGAGAGCACAAGTCCATCCACCCAAACCTGGCTCCTGGGCTGGGAAAGCCACCCAGCAAGCACCCTCCCAGCAATCCCACACTAATCCCATCAGTGGGTGAGGCACCCCTCATCCCTGGGGTCCTGTCAGCCTCCTGCTCCTCTCCAGCTCAGCTGCACTCACTCACCCAAAGTGTGCCTGGACAGAAGGAGAACATCACCTCCTCAGCAGCACCAGCACATCCTCATGGTGGAGCAGCCAGCAAAAATCTTTCAATTAATTATTACCATGACTTACTTGTGTGACAAAGCCTGGACACAAGGTCTCTCAGTGTCCTTTAGGAGCACAGATGTAGTTAACTGGTGTATGACTGATTTTCTTACACTCAATGTGTTGCTTCTCCAGCAACAGTTACATGGGTAACAACTAATCTACTTTTTTAGCACAGTACCTGCCTTGGGTTCACTCTTGCCTCTCTAAATAACCAACAGAAGAAACAGCAGTGGCCTTGATTATGTAGTAATGATCTACTTAAAACTGATAAATTTAATCAAATCACTAGTAATTCTGTGGTTTTTGCAAAGCATTTAAAATGCCAGTGCTTATTTGGCTGTTACAGGAAAGCACAATACTTATTTAAAAACTTGCTTACTTTCAGACACATCCACCATCACAGTCCCAGCTGTTTTGCTGAGCAGTATTGAACACACTGTCATATTTACTACATTAAAACCGCTCTCTGCAGATCAAAGGGATGATTTTATTGCTTTTTTTTTGATGATGATGTTTAGCAGAAACCTATATTCTTCTGGTTACCTACGCAGTTCAACTTTACCAGTCTGGTTTTGACCACAGTCAGTTGCACTAATGTATGTAAGTGAAATGCAACTATTGCTTTTCCTTCCTTTTCTATTTCATAATAAAGTTAGTATTTCCGTAGACACTGGAATCCTCATTTTCCTGACATGAGAGAAAATAACAACATTCTTCTGTTATCCCAACTTTGAAACATGATAATTAAAAGTATTATCCTAGATCACAGAAAAATCCAGTTTGGAAGAGACTTCTGGAGCCCATCTGCTCCAAACTTCTGCTGGAAGCCGGACCCTTGAGTTAGGCTGTCCAGGGCTCTGTCAAGCCAAACCTTGAATATTTCCAGCGAGGGAAATTTCACCACTTCCCTGGCAACCTAGTGCAACGTTTAATTGTTCTCACAGTGATTTTCTTCCACTTAAAGCCAGACAGAATTTCTCCTTGGGGCAAGTTGTTTGTATTAGCCTTAATGTGTTTTCCCTTGATGTGTTCAGATGCACAAATTAGCTCTTGCCTGTCTAAATAACCAACAGAAGAAGCAGGAGTGGCCTGGATTCATTTCTGATGGCACACTGGATGTTTAGCAGTTGAACTACCTTAAGGCTGGCTTTTGCCACATCTTGCAGTAACTACTGGATAGAATTGGGGGGTCTTTCAGTACTCTGTCAAGGACCAAAGAGCCCAGGAACACAGAAGTGTGCAGGAGGCTGAAGACAGGGGTGTTAATGTTCTCTAACAGCCACTCAGCCCATTTTAAAATGAAGCTTTTGGAGCATTTTGTCTGTATAGAATAATTGAGCTGTAAGGATCCCTGCTGTGTACTGAAAGCAGTATGCAAACCAAACCTTGGAGTCTTGCCAACAATTACCTTTTACTTGGCACACTGCCCAGAATTAAAACCTTGCAAAATTTTAGTCTCCATTTCGCTGGTATATTTCTGTAGCTATTTAAACAACTAATAAAATAAAGGAGAAAAAAAAAAGAAAAAAGAGATGATAAAAATGTTTAGATTATGGACTAAGCATACATAATGGTCTGGCTATGGTTCCCTTCTCTTTCCCCAAATACCTAAAGAATAACAAGAGGAAATACTAAAAAGAACCAGCAATTTAAACAAAAGCTGTGAGGTCAAACTCTCCCTTGCTCCTCCTTCCTTCTCTTTATCGCTGGTCTCCACTTGGCTGCTGGCTCCCAGCTGAAGGCACTGGCTGTATTGTTAGTCCATGGACAAGAACAATACACCACAACAAAGGTTGGGGGAGCTTAGTGGTAACTCAAGCCTTTACAGAGTTTTGCCTTGTGCAAAGCGAAAATCGTCTGAAAAGAAGGAAAAATTAATTGAAGTTCATGTGGAATCATAGAATCATGGGGTGGTTTGGGCAGGGAGGGACTTTAAAGCCCATCCAGTTCTACCCCCTGCCATTAGCAGGGACACCTTCCACTGTCCCAGGTTGCTCCAAGCCCTATCCAACTTTGCCTTGGACACTTACAGGGATGGAGAGAATTTCTGCCCAATATCCTATCTAACCCTGCCCTCTGGCAGTGGGAAGAGATTCCCTGTGTCCTGTCCCTCCATCTCTTGTCCCAAGCCCCTCTCCAGCTCTTCTGTAGCCCCTTTAGGCACTGCAAGGGGCTCTGAGGTGTCCCCAGAGCCTTCTTTTCTTCAGGGCAACACTCCTAGCTCTCCCAGCCTAGTTCCAGAGCAGAGGAGCTCCGGCCCTGGGAGCATTTCCATGGCCTCCTCAGGCTCCAAGAGACCCACATCTTCCCTGTGTTGTGGTCCCAGAGCTGGATGTAGTACTCCAGGTGGAGCCCACAGAGCACCAGCCCCCACTGTGGCCACGACGGATGAGCTGCCCAAACCACAGCGGTGTCTGCATTAGATGTGTCTGCAAAGAAGAATGAAGAGAAGCAACTTGGCAGGGCTGTAACTGCAGTTCTGGGTGGGGCAGCAGTGCAGGAAAGGCACCAAGAGGGGTTCTGAACCTTCTCACTACTGGTGCACAGGGCTCTGCTTGCCAGTAAGCTCTGACAGCAGTGAAACGGGATTGGAGTTTGAATGTTCACTTTAAAGAGAGCCCAGTGGCAGTTTGGCCTTAAGCAAGCACCTGCCCCAGCAGGTGAAGGGCAGCCCACCAAGTGGGAAGGTGCTTAGGAAGAACACTCTGTTTGAGGACAGGATGAGTAGAAGTAGCTGCCGCTCAGTGCAGTTCCCCTAAATGCTGGATTTGCCGTGGAAAAAGACTTAGTACACCCTGACAGTAGTCCAGTGTTCGGGCTTCTGAATGTTTCTGCTGTCTGCAAAAGCCTTGCATGGCTACAGCTCTGAAAATAAACACAGTCAAAGTTGTAACCACATTCAGCATTTTGGGGACACAGGCAACCAACACTCACTGTAGCAATGTGGAGGCTTTGTAAGGGGATTTTCTGGTTTAACAAGGAACTAGTTCACTGTGGAGACTGGTGTCCACAGCTAGGATTGAGGTGGTGGTGTGACACAAGAAATAAAGGAAGCCGTACACTTCCTACCCAGTTTGCTCTCACAAATCTGATTAGAGAGGACTGGTAAATATTATACTCCTCACTGACTGAAGGCTGGAGTTGCTGACTTGAGTGACAGCAATCAGATTTTCACTCATGTTGAATGCACTAGCTATTAAAACCATAGCTGCTCAGTTGGCCGCTCTTACTCTCTGAGGTTATGCAAAAACAATCTCAACCAAAACTTTAAACCAGCTGTTCTCGCCCTGTTTTAATGAGACGTTTTCACACCAGAAGTTACTCCTTGCTGTCGAGCGCCCTCTCCTGCACGTTCACCTCTGTAGCCGTTCTGGTGACAGAGAATCCCTCCTCTTCCTTCTCCTTCTCCTCCTTCTCCTCTTCCTCTTCCTCCTCCTCCTCCTCCTCCAGTAAAATCCTTCCATACAAAAGTCCCTCCTGACCCCGCACACCTACCTGTTTTTCAGATACCCAACTTGTGGCCACTCACTACACTCCAGAAAGCTCCCAGGCAATGTTGGCTTTGCTAATAAAGAGTTGCCAGGCAATTAGTTTTCTTTACACAGCAAAATAATTCCAAGTATCCTCAACTTAAAATCATAGAATCCCAGACTGGTTTGGGTTGGGAGGGACCTTAAGCATCATCTTGTTCCGCCCTCTGCCATGGGCAGGGACACCTTCCGCTAGAGTCAGGTTGCTCCAATCCTTGAACACTTCCAAGGATGGGATAGCCATAGTTTCTCACCACCTTCAGAGGGAAAAATTTCTTCCCTATATCCCATCTGATCCTGCCCTCCTTCACCTTAAAGCCATCCCCCTTGTCCTGTCCTTTCAGGGCCTTGTCCACAGTCCCTCTCCAGCTCTCCTGGAGCCCCTCTTAGGCACTGGAAAGGTCTCTGAGGTCTCCCTGGAGCCTTCTCTTCTCCAGGTGGACACCCCCAGCTCTCCCAGCCTTTCCGCACAGGAGAAGTGTTCCACTCTACTCAGCTCCCTGGGCCCATGTGTTGGTTTTGCACAGCCTGGGTTTTGGTTGTGAGGGGGACACAGAGGTGGCTTCTGTGAGAAGCTGCTGGAGACTTCCACCATGTCCAGCAGAGCCAATCCCTGATGGCTCTGAAGATGGACCTGCTGCTGGCCAGGGCTGGGCCAGTTAGAGATGATGGTAATGCCTCTGGGATAACAGATTAGGAAGAAAATCAAAACAATGTGGACACAGTTTTTGCTCCTAGCCAGACAAGAAGAGGAGGTGAGAACATGTGAGGCAAACAATGTGGAGACACCAAGGTCAGTGGAGAAGGAGGGGCAGGAGCTGCTCCAGGAGCTGGAGCTGAGATTCCTCTGCAGGCTGTGGTGAGACCATGGTGGAGCAGCTGTGCCCCTGCAGCCCCTGGGGATCCACAGGGATGCAGAGATCCACCCACAGCCCCTGGGGATCCACAGGGATGCAAATGCTTTCAGCCAGCATCAAATCACAACACCCCATCGTGCCCCTTCCAGCCTTCTTGCTGCTCCCCGTAGTGAGGCAGCAGTAACTACATGTCAGTGATTGTCCCTGCACTCTGGAGAGGCAAGAAGCAGGAGATTTGGTGTGTCAGTTCCAAATCTGAGTGTTCTGGCCAGAAATGAGTTCAGAGAGGTGGGATGTGGCCTTTGCCTCCTGACAGCAGCAGCTCAGCTCATCCAGCTGAGATTATCACAATCACCAACAGCAGCTCTGGAAATCTGCTCCAGGTATGAGTCCTCTTGCCCTGCTATGACAGAGAATAACCCATTTTTTCACCTGGAGAAGAAAATCTACGTTCCAACTCCTACAAAAGGCAAAGAACAGGGCACAAACCCTGAGAAATTTAAGAATTCATACAAGAGGAAACAATGTGGAGCTAACACTGAATCACCACACTTCTAGATCCTCTTCTCACAGGCTGATTACCAAACCACTTTCTCTCCTGCTTCCTGCCTTCCTGTTGTCTTTTTTACACTCTCTCAAGTTGTTCACATGGCTTCCTCATGCCCACTCTGTGTTCCAAGACTTCTCTTTATCATATTTCCCTAGTTTATCATCAAAACTAGAAAAACTAGAAATGAAGAGAAATTATGTCCTAGAGAATACCAGAGAGTGCTTTGACTTTTGGCCAGTGCTCTGCTACAATGTTTATGGTAGCTGATGAATATGTTTTAGAAGGCTTTTTATGGTAGGTTGGAGATGAGGAGTAGATGCCTGTTTTCTGTAAAATTTCACAGATAGTCGCTATTCATGGTCTGTAGGTGCCTTTGACAAATCCTTCTGCAGGATGGCCTGTTTGAATCTTCTCTGCTCAATGGCTACACAATACTACTGTCACTTATTTCACAAGAAAGGACATTAAAAATTGGGGTTTGGTTGCTTTGTGAAATCAGGTGTATACTCTACAGTTTCATTGTCCAACAACTCTGTATCCCTGACTTGTTTAGATGATGATTTTTTTCCCCTCTCTTCCTGTTGAAGGTGTTCAGGACCAGGATACGTGCCAGGCCTGGAAGTTTGTCAAAGTTGTTCCTCCACTTGTGGACTTTGTGGATTTAGGTCTCCCCGCTCCACGCACACCAACCCACCAGACTTCTGCAAAATCAACCACTGAAAGCAGTGGGAAAAGGAACCCACCAGGTTTCATGAATTGAAACTGCCTCCTGTGAGATTTACTTCAGCGTAACTGTTCCTGGAACAAAACAGGTAGTTCTCTAAAGAACACAGAAGTATGGAACAAAGCTCCCAAAAATGCCTACTTTTTTATGGTAGTCAAAGCTTTGGTATCTATTGACAGTTTCATCCCACTACCCGTTACCTTATCACTAGAGGTGCCTGGAACTCCTTTCAAACAGTACTATTTAAATTGCTTCCAAGGTTTGAAGAAACTTGTTTTAACTTGTTTTGTCAAGGTAGTGCTTTCTATTGCTGCTAAATTATCACCAAAACACCTGATTTTTTTGTGGCTCCTGGAAAACCTAAGACACTTAGATTTAATTTAAGAAAAAGCTTTTTACAGCAGGGGTGGTGAGGCCTTGGCACAGGTTCCCCAGAGAAGCTGTGGCTGCCCCATCTCTGGAATGTCCAAGGCCAGCTTGAATGGGGCTAGTGGAAGGTGTCCCTGCCCATGGCAGGGAATGGGACTGGTTAGCTTTAAGGACTCTTCCACCCCAAACCAGTCTGGGATTCTCTGACCAGGGCCATCTTGCCAGCTTAGCCAGTTCAGGGATGTGTGAGAACAGAGAAGGCAATGCAGAACACCTGAAGTGGGTGCTCAGAGCAGACAGAGTGGAAAAAAATATCTCAGCTTGAGTACAAAAAAAGGCTTCTTTGAGCAGTAGTCAACCTTGAGCATCCTCCTGTTGTGTGTTCATTGCAGTGTCTGTAATTCCCAGTCACACCAGCCACATAATAGAGTGCTTCAGTGCTTCCAATTTTTATTGTCATTGTGCTCCCACTGTTATGTTAATTAGATTAAACCAGACTCCCACTGAGGCTGTAACAATGATAAACATTGTAGTAATCTGTCAGCTCTTTCTGAAACCACTTTCCACAGCTTTGGAAATGTGCTGCTCCAACAGAAATGTGCTGCTGTGTATTGTAAATAATCTGCTTTGATCACACTTGCTCACATACATTGTAATAATGAACACTGAATAATAAACTTGTAATGACTCACAACCTGAGGCACATTATTGATCTTTCCAATCAGCTGGCATGAAGGGGGTCATGGAAGCAGAATGTAGTAATGCTGCCATTTTAAACTATACAAGACAAATATTGTGGGGAGAGAGGTCCTGCCAGAAATATAAAATGATGGCACGTTAATACTCATAATTTTCTTTGTCTGGAAAGATTGGCTTATTCCATCTTTCCCTCTTTGCCTGAAATAGGTTCTAGCCTTTCCACTGATTGTTTTAAAGACAGCAGTAAATTCTGACAACATTTAACACAGTTAAAATCCCATAGTTGTGTGGGATTTTGCTTCCAGGCCATTAACTCCTAAATCCATATTCTGACAGATTTCTTCTGAGGAGCAAAGAACAGTATAGGAGTAAGGCCTGAAGTGCTTTTCTTGTCTTACTGTACAGAGACACTCAGCAACAAATCTCTCCTCATTACAGACTCCGTGGAGAGTTAGGACTTCACAAATCCAGGTTCTTTACAAGTGCTGTGGAAACCGTTATTACAGATGGTTCTGTACTTCTCACTAGCCCTGTGCCTCATTTTGGTGAATCCCAAAAGGTTAAGTCTGCATTCAGAGTGTGTTTGTGTGTGTGTGTGTGTGTGTATGGACATCTGCTGTGTCCATAAACTGGAATTACACATCTCATTTCTCCTCCTGCTGCAAATCTGAAGCAGATGTGTGAGGCTGCACAGAATAGGTGTAGGCTGTATTTCTGTGTTCTCGCTGCTGTTTGGATGGCAGCAATTTGCCAAATAGCAGAACCACAGACTTTAGAAGTAAGTAACAACATACAGCAATGATCTTGCTTTTCCATCCCTTGACCTGAAGATAATCAAAGAAGAGTGGAAATAGAACCCAAAAAGAGAAATTATTTCTTTTTAGGCCTCTACCCTAATAAAATGCCTGCCCCCAGCACCTATCAAAGTCCACAGCAGATCCCTAATTCATAAGGCTGGCAACTGTGATCTTGGAAAGAAACTCCAACTGCAAAGTCCTACTTAATATGCTGAGCTGAAATGTGTGTTCAGTATGCTCCAGCACCCTCAAATAAATCAGAGCTCAGATGTATAGAACCCAAGTACAAGGGCTGTCCAGGCTGGAGCAGCAAAGTCAGGGAACTTCCACCTTTTAGAGAGCAGAGCTGTGTTATGAAGAAATGGGCACGGCTGCTTTGGTACTCCCATGTGGGTTTGGAGCCAAGGCAAACACCTATTTTCCATCATTTCTTGAGGTGACTGCTGAAGTTCAAGTAATGGAAAAAACAGATGAGTTAAAAGCAAACCTCCCTAAACTATGTTTGAAACACATAGCTCAGGGATAGTCTTGCACAATTTAGGCAGCCTCTGGAAAGTGTGTGTCCTGGGGTGACTTTATGGTGCTTGTATCCCCAGTGGCCTGTTCTGTTTATGCTGGATATTAAGTTCTGAACCTTTAAGATTGATTCTGAGAGCAAAGGGGAGAAAAGAAGTGTGGAGTTTGTTATCAGAAACTGCTCTTGCTGCCCTGCATTCCTGCTCCTGGACTGCGTTGTCTGCAGCATGGACAGTGGGGAGGGCTCTCCTTTGCTTTTAGGTAGCTTTTAGCTAGCTGAGGCAGAGAAGTTCCCTGGACAGTGGCTTTACATTTCCTTGGAACTGATGGGCCCTGCTCTGGACTGAAAACTCAGATAAACACTGGGAGCTCACACCTGTGGCCCACCAGGGCTGGGATGTGGCATTTTCCAGAGCAGGAGGGACTGATGAGAGACTGAGCAAGCTGAGCTCCACCCATGGCAAGGAATTTCTGAATCTGCCATCTCTTCAGAACAGCAAGAGGTTCCATTGTTTCATATTATTCATTTTTTTATGCTTGGGAATACTTTGCTTGTTAAAAAACCAGGTTTTTTCCACTTTTCTCCAAGGAAATCTTTTCCCCAACCAATAGTGGGAGGGGGCCACTAAAATCTGCTTTCTAGAGGGACCCCTTTGCAAGTTTCCTCCTAAATTTGCCCTAAACCAGGACAGTGTGGCACAATCATCCACTAAGCTTCTCCACTCAGGGAAACAGTCAGGTTTAGCATTGCAGGCTTTGACCAGCTACAAAACAAGGTAAGTCTGTGCTACAGGAAATCTTCTTAAATAACATATCAAATAGGGAAGGAATAATCATTCACTACCTGTAACTGATGTTTAAGCCAAGAATCATTAAAACGTATCCTGAATTTTTGTCAGTATTTTTTCCTTTTTTTTTTTTTTCCTCCTTCTGCCCTCTTCTCTTTTTGCCTTCTCCTTATCCTTGTCTCTTTCAAAATATACTTTTGGTCACTGCTTTATGAATTTTGGTCACTACTTGTAAAGATCAACACGACAGACCAAGTCATCCTCATACTTATTTACCTTTTGCATGATTTTCAGTGCAAGCATAAGCCTTCAATAATTTCAGCAAAGGTTCTTGGTTGGGCCATTCACTGGAAGAAAAATAAATCTGGTTTTGCAGAAAAAAAAATTGTATCTGTCTCATGCTCCACTAGAGGGCACCAGATAATGAGTTTAAATATCACCCAGGCAGCTGTTGTGTACAGGCTGTTAATTGCACCTAATTAGAGATCAGCAGATGTATTAATCAGCTACAAGTCAGGCCTCAATACAGGAACACTCAGTGGCACTGTTTCCATCTACAATCAGCCTCCAGCTCCTATTTGCACCCCAAGAACTTGTGTGCAGGTATTGCTTCTCCCTCGCAGTATTCTCCTATTTCTAACCTTGATGCTGTGCTGTCTTGTGTCACACACCTAAAATATTGCACATATTTAAAATATTGCCCACAGCCCTAGGATGAGAACAGCCAGTGCTAAATTTGTTTTCCAGGACACAGCACATTTTTTTCACCACAAATGAAAAGTTCATCAGCTTTACAAGCGACAGCTTTACTGTGGATCAGTCTCTGCCTGTAGTTAGTCCTACAAACACCTCATAAGCCTCATAAATCTTTGACTTCATCTTTGCAACACCTTCTATGCAGTTATTTCTTTAAAAACTATTTCCAAACGTTGTACAAAGAACTTCCCTTCATTTGGTAGGCTTTAACCATCCTTGTTTCCTTCCTTACTGCAGAGAGCAGGACATTGTTTGCTGGATGACAGATTAAAAAGTTGTAAAAAGGGTTTAATTGTGTCCCTATTTCAGTTCAAACTATCTCTACTAAGCACCAGAGCTGGAGAATTCTGCTTTCTTTGCCCTGACACTACTTAGACCCTTCTGAAAGGATGTGCAAAATCTTTTGGGGAAGCAAGGTAAAAAACAAGATTTCTCTCCCTTCGTCCCACTTACTATAATAAAAGTAGTAAATAGGGAGTTACAAGGAAAACCAGCCGCAGTTTGATACCTAAGGTGGGGTCAGTTTTACTCACTGCCCCCTTTGCAGAGCACAGAGGCAACATTTTCTTGCTTTCCCCTAGTTACTTATAATGAGATCCCACTCTTTAGCCTTTACCTCCAGGCCTGGCATTTCTGGGAATGGAGGAAATTATCTTTTGCAGCCTGAATTTGGAATATCCATTGGCTACAGAGGACAGACCATGCACACAGCACGCCACAGGGAGAAGGCAGCCACGTGTTCAGTGTGCTACTCCCATCCTATGGAACAGGCTGGCTACATTTCGTGTCTGTGAAGTCCCACCTGTGTCAGGGTGTGTGGGTGGCTCTGAACACTGGCACAAAGGTGTCACTTTGGGCTGACAAATAGCCACTCTCTCCTCAGCTCTGGTTTTCTTTGGCATCACATGCAAGCAGAAACAATTATTACCTTTGGTTTTGTAGTGGATGAACAACATATTTTAGATTAGTGGAATTCTCTTACTGCATTAAAGGGATAAAGGTAAAGCCTAAAATAAAAATCCCAACAAATGGAAATATTTGTAATAAGCTAATTATCTGATTAAATGATTACATGCTCTGCTGTCCTACACCTGTTTATACATTTATATACGCAGATATATACGTATAAACAGTTTATACACTGTTTATACGCAGAATTAATACCAGCCATAAAGTGCATGCTACCCCTCTCCAAAAGTCCAATTAAGCATGTGTTTACAAATGATGACACTAATTATCCACCTCTTCTATCTCAGTCAAATGTCTTAATGTGCCTTAACATTTCCAAAGCTAAGGAGACGTAAAATGTCTTCTCAAAGAACCAATTCTCTGAAAACATTGTGAATTTCTGAGTGTAAGCTTTAAGGCTATAGATTTTGTAAATACTTTTTTTTTTAGTCTAGGTGAGTTTGGGGTTTTGCCTCATGAATGTTGAAGAATGTGAATTTCAGATACTTTTTCAGCTGCATGGCTATTTCTGTGATTTGAGGGTGTGCTACTTGGAACTATCTTCCATTTGTCAAACTGGCAAAACCCTTTGATCACTGCCTGAAACTTTACTTTATGAAGCAGATAATATTATCTTGCAGCTACTCATCAAATTCTTGGCCAGTTTAGATCTTTGTTTCTACTCTGCTGATACAATCACTTTCTGAACCATGCACCTGAATTTCTGCCAATCACTGATAGCACCATCCTGCTGTTGCTCCCCAGCTGTGGTTGTGGGATTGTTTGACTTGTGCCTACACTGGAATGCTTCGGCCCCTGAAGCTGCCAAAGCTTTTGGACTATATTGCAAGTTTAGACTTGAGATATTTGAGATTATTTTTTCCCTGCCTTATAAGCAATTTACATCAAAGAACTTTGCCTGTCACTGTTCCCATCAAAGGTGGAAGATTTGATGCCCCTGCTTGCTCACTGCCTGAGCAGTGCATTTCTCCATTAAAGCTCTGTTGAGGTCAAGTACATTGAAATTTTTGGGGTACACTTGAGGGGTAAGTCTTTGACCCTTCCTAAATGAGATCCACTCTTTTACTACCTGCTCCTATCTCTGCCACTCTCAGCCCATTCTGGATTTAGCAGGTGCTGTTTTTAGCAGTATCTTTCCCTCTAAGGTCACCACTGACTGTCCAAATGCTGGCTACATACTGGTTTGAAGTGACTTTTTTGAAAGCAAGTACTTAATAATTCAGGCAGGGCCTGAATACTGAAGAGCCTGTAATGTCTCATGCCAAACTTCTTTTCCAGAGGAATACAGCCAATAGAATCCCTAATTTGTACATTTTGATCCCTGAGCAATGTGGATTCTGTTACAATTCACATTTATTCATGTTACCTCTGTGAGTAGTTCATCTGCCCCAACTCTGTCCCTCTCACTTATTTTGTCTACAAACCTCAAAATAAAGGCACAATCTGCATAGTTCTGTAGATATATCTCTCGGGTATTATCTTGCAGGTCTCTTATGATCCAGAAAAGGGCTTTTCCCTTTGATTGCCACTGGACATTCTTACCAGACTGCTACAACTCTGGCAGGAGGAAGAGGCACATCACAGTTACAACCACAATACCAATCTGTGCTGAGCAATCTTGTTTAATTTCCCTTCTTTCCCATTCACAACATCCACCATTTTTCATTAAAGATCACCCAGCTTACTTGCTCTGCTTTATTTTTAAAGAATCTAAATCTTAAACTGTAGGAAAGCCATTGGTCCTGAGCCAGTGTTGGTTCATAAGAACAACCTCAGTGCCTTTTCCTCCTGTCTTATCATACCTGAGTTGATCCTCAGCAAAGCTGCTCTGCACACAGTTTGTACCCTGCCCAAAGGGTAAATGCCTCAGCAATCCCTCCTGCTCTTGCTCTGTCTGACAGGGACACTTGGCAAGAGAAAAGGATTGTTTTACTACTGCTAGGGCAGACCTTACCTCATCCTACCGAAGCCCAGTTAGTTTTCCTTTGCTATCATTTATTTATAGCCTTATCTTGCTTTACTGTAATGTACCACAATGGAGTAATGCACCAACATGGACATTTTCTCCTGATTTTTCCCATCTTTTGCCTCCTATTTATAGTTCTCTGCCTCCAGATTTTTTAAAATGTATTTTCTCTTCCTTCCCTCTATATGCTGGTTTCTGAAAGGAAGGGAATTGGTGACCTTCAGTCACTTTAACAGGTAATAAATATTTTACCTGGAAGGATGACATGGAAACAATGTCTCAGTTGGCTGGAGTAATTTTCTTTACTATTATTTTGCTGCTGCAAAGAGCAGAAGAAATGTTTCCATTACAGCAGGAACAGTGGAAAGCAGGAGCTGATGAAAGCCCTCTCAGCTCTCATGCTGCATGGTTTTGCTACCTGCTGCAGAGAACAAAAATGCTTCCAACACAGAGCATTGTATTTTATTGAAATACAGTATTATCCATCTCCCAGGCTTTCTTGTGTGCACCCAAGTGTAGAATCACAGAATGATGGTATAACTTGAGCTGGAGGGGCCCTCAGGCGGTCCCTGTCCAAGCTCCAGCTCAAAGAACGTCAACTCTGGGGTCAGACTAGGGCACTCAGGGCTTGGACTGCCTGCATTTGGAAAACCTCTGATGATGGCAATGGCACAACTTTGCTGGGCAACTGTGCTGCTGTTGAGTGTCCTCATGGGAATAGGTTTTCCCTGCATTCATCTAGAACTTTGTTTTGGCTTCATGTCACCTCTCACCTTGGCTGAGAGAAGCTTGGCTCAAAACCTCCCAGGAAGGGGCTGGATGTGTAGGGTCCTCAAAGCCTTGCCTGCCCCAGGCTGACTGAGCCCTCTCCCATGACCTTTCCTCTCAAGGAAAGTTCTCCAGCCCCAGCCATCTTGGGGGCCTCCCTTGTCTTCCCTTCCTCCAGTCTGTCAACACCTTTCTGTAGGGAGAGCCCCAAACTGGACACAATACCTGGATCTGGATACAATGATCTAGGGAGCGCTGAGCACGAGGGACATGGTCTCCAATCCCCTGGCCATGACAGCAGTGTCCCTGTGCTCCTGCTGGGGAGCACAGCTCTGCATCTCACCACAGCTGCCCTCTGAACATGAAATCCTCATGTTCACGCCTTGGCAGGAGGACAGCCTGCACTTGCAAAGTACTTGGGGGCCTTTTCTCACATCCTTAAAAGCAGCAAGAACACCACATTGTAGAGGAGATCCACAGTGACATCATTAAATCCTACAGGAAATACAAAACAGAATCAAGTCAATATTCTTAGAAATACAGTGAGCTGGACACCATTAGGGCAGCTTAAATGTGTTGAATTTCTTTTTGCGTCTCTTTCAGCAAAAAGTTTCTAGAAATGTTTATAGTTTCGTAACTTACATGCCAGTGTATAGTTTTGCATTTTACCAGATTTCTTCCTGTGAGGGTGGGGAGGCCCTGGCACAGGGTGCCCAGAGAAGCTGTGGCTGCTCCTGGATCCCTGGAAGTGTCCAAGGCCAGGTTGGATGGGACTTGGAGCAACCTGGGCTGGTGGAAGGTGTCCCTGCCCATGGCAGGCGGTTGGAACAAACTAAATTTAAGGTCCCTTCCAACCTAAACCATTCTGGGATTCTGTGATTCCAACTCACCTTGCATTCCATCTGCCTTCCTGACAACTGCATGCTCTCATTTTGCAAATCTTATTTTTGCAGCATTAAGCTTTTCTCACAAAGAAAAAATTTTACTAACAGTGGTACATCAGTATCAGAACTTCTTCACTCACCTCAGTGCTGCAGGCAATTAACAAGTGAAGCAATTTTTACCAAAGGGCACTTCTGGAACCACAATAACTTGACAGACAACATTTTCCTTTCCTTGGCACTGATGAATAGCTAAAACTTCAGGAAAATTTAAGTCATTAGTTCTGACTAGCGTCATTCTAAAGAGAGGAATGTATCAGAATCTCTTATTTCATTCTGTACCAGCTTTGAATTTTAACATTGAAAGATCTCAACGCAACCCACTTTAAGAAACCAAATCAAGAACAAGGACTGTTAAATCCTGTCCACAGCTGACTCCCTCTGAAATTTATCTGAGACATTTGATCACACTTAGAAAACAGAGATGTTATCCCTGACTAACTTACCAACATCTTGTAATGATCAACTATATAAGCTGCAGTATAGGTCGTAAGGGGCGTGAGGGAGTGAAAGCTACTCCATAAAAATAGTTACTTAGGAATAACCTGACTTAGGCTAGAATTTCTCAAAAATATGTCATGTGAAGTTTTGCAAGGAGAGGTGAAAGTCCAAACCAGGACTTTTGAAATTCTAACTATGGGAACACTAACTACAACACTCTAGGAAAACTTACTTCATACTGAATTGCCTTAAATACTCCATATCGAATAATCTTTATTATGTTGCTGCATGGTTAAACACTGAAGTATTAATTCAAACTCACGTCTGATCTCCGTTCACACCAAATTTAATTACAAATGCACTGCTTTGCTATTGCTATGAAACAGTTAATGCCAAGACCAAGAAAGGTATCTCTTAAGACCCAAAGCTCATGAAAACAATGTTAATTTATCAAAGGTTATAACGCAGACACGGGAAGATAAACTCTTATTTCACGTCAGGACCACAGAGCGGGCTGGAGATGTCCGAGAACACTTAAATGTGTATCGCAAGCAGAAACACCCCGAGTCTTGTCTCAGCTGCTGTCCCTTGTCCGAGGGGTGCGGGGATGGCGCTGCGCCGGGTGCCTCGCTGCCTTGCCTGCCCGGGCTCAGCTGCTTCCCACAGCCTTCGGAGGGACTCCGGGCACGTCCCTCTCTGGAGCGCTGTCCGAGAGCCCCGGAATGCAGGGAGCAGAGCCCAGCAGAGGCCGGCCCGAGGCCATGCATCATCCTACACGGGGCAGGGCGGTGGCGGATCCGCTCCTGCCCGCAGAGCAGGGAATGAGGCGGGAGTAACCCAATTCCTGCGGCCCGTAGGCTCACCTGCCCGGGAACAGCGGGGGCTGCTCGGGCCGGCTCCGCTCCGGCCAGGGCCCCGCTCCGGCCAGGGCACCTCCGGTCCCGAGCGGCGGGGCTGGAACCGCACCGGGGCTGGAAAACACCTCTGGATCATCGCGGCCCACCTATGCCCAACGCCACCCTGTCAACCAGGCCGTGGCACCAGTGCCACCGCCAGCCTTTCCTTAAACGTCTCCAGGGACGGTGACTCCGCCGCCCCGGGCAGCGCTTTCCAATGTCTAATCACCATCTCCGGGAAGGAATTCCTCCCGGTGTGCGACCCGAACCTCGCCCGCCGCAGTTCAGCCGCCCCGGCCGGGGAGGGCGGTCAGTGGAGTGAGGCCGTGGTGCGGAGGGAGTCCCGCAGGCGCGGTGCCGCATCCCGGGTACGGGAAAAAGCGCTGGCGGCGGCGGGGCCGGAGGTGTGGGCAGGGCGGGGAAAGCAGCGAGCAGCCCCGGCGGCCGCCGCGCCCCGGCCGTAAAGGAGGCGGAGGAGGTCGCGGGGCGGCCCAGGCGCGGCGGCCCCGTCCGCGCTCCCCCTACCCAGCCCCGGCCATGAATATGTAACTCCCCTCTATTTCCCGAGCTCCATTGCGGAGCCGCCGCTCGCCATATTGTGTTGCGGGGGCTGCGGCGACACCGCCGGCCACGGAGCGAGGCGGCACCGGCGGGCGGTGAGCGCGGGGCCGGGGCGGGCGGCGCCTCCGGGGCTTGGTGTCCCCGGGGCCGCGGGTGCCTGTGCGCGGTGTCCGAGCGGGGCTGACCCCGGGCGGGAAGGCGGCGGGACGGCTGCCGGGCTATTCCGGCGGGGCGGGGGTCGGCAGTGTCCGGGAGGAGCCGTGGCCACGGCTCCATGGTAGCCTGGAGCCCCCGCTGCTCCTAGTACGGCTGTGCTGCAGGGCCGCGGGGCACCGAGCCGCCCTCAGAGCCGGCGTGGGGCTGCCGAGCCCGGAGCAGCCTGGGTATACATCTATACACACATACCTATACCTATATATACGCAGCTGTCTCCCGGTGTAGGCACGTACGGATGTGTGTGTAGGTGCATGTGTGCACTCGTGGGAGCTGCAGGCAGCTGCTGCATACACGGCTCCATCGCAGCCGCAGTACCGCAGCACCAGCCCGGCGAGCGCGGCACCGCCACTGCCATCCCCGGCAAGGGACAGCTCACGGACACGGCCCCGAGCTCTCTCGCTGCCTCTGCGGATCGCCCCTCTGCGCAGTGTACGATCCTGGGTGTGATTTATAGCTCGGCCTTCGCGGTCTTTTGTCTGCCCCGGAGCCCGTGCCGAGCGGTGCTGGCGGGGCGTGATGCACGCGAACCGGGGCTGGGAGCCACCCGGCTGCTCCCGGGAAAATGTCGCTTCCCGCAGGGCAGCAGGTGCAGAAGGACGCTGTGCCGGGAGCTGAGGATTTGCCTCCTCCCTCCACACCGCTCCCGCTGCTTCCCGTACGGCACTTGTTTCTTGCCAAGTTCTGCATTCTGCGGGAAGCTCGACTGGATCACTTGCCTTCCTTACACCAACGCTATGGCACCGTGTGTATATGAAACAAGAATTGAGCAATATATTTCTCGGGATTTTTGTAAGCTGTTTGTATTTCAGACCCTCTTCTATGGAAAATAATGGAATCAAGCGCCTAATTCTGCAGAAATCCAGAGGACAGCTAGTGGAGAAAGATGATTTCCAGTATGATAATTCATAATCCAGCCCTGTTTGGAAGTGGTTGTAGCTCTGTGTGATAACTGCACGGCACATGGGCTTTTAAGGATTAAAGGGAATTGCTTGCGTTTGAGAAAATGACTGGTGTGCAGGTGAAATTATTACTGCTTGGGGAGAATTCTTTAATCAAGTGTCATTCATTTAGTGACAAAGACTTGATTTGTCATAGGAGTTCCCTGCAGAGGTGCTCTGATTTGTATTCATCTGTGTTTCCATTAAAAACTTGTGTAATGAGATAATTTGACTTTCTTATACATCATGTCAAGCTCAGAGCTGACATTCAGCTGTCAGTGAAGACAGAGGCGCTGCCTGTGTCAGCAGTGGATATGGATAAGCAGTATGTTTTGCATTAAAAGATATATTTGTTGGAAGGATTAACTTTATCAGTTGTCTGAATATGGGAGGAATTTTCACTGGGCAGCCCGAGCTGCAATGTCAGGTACAAGTTTGTGACTGGGTGTGACTGTTATAGTGCCATTCAGCAATGACAGACAAATAGAGAGCATCTTTAAACCTCACTGCCCCCATGAATTGTCACTCATAGTGTTTAATAAATGCACTCTCACAATGTTTATTAATATTGTTGTCTACATTCAAGTTTGTGATAATAGAGGAACACAGACTTTGTATTGGAGGTATTTTTTCAGTTCTTCAGTGGCTAAAATTGTTGACCTTTGGCTTCAAAGCTTTGAAGCACCAGCCTTTCTGCAGCTGCCAATAAAAGCACTTTCTGTTTTGTCTTAGAGGTGAAATAATATGTAGGTGCCAGCAAAATAAATTGCATGTGTTTCCCTTGATCGATGATGCTTTGTGTTTTATGAGTGATGGGTGGTAATGGGTTGA
The DNA here is from genome assembly GCA_910950805.1 of Acrocephalus scirpaceus scirpaceus. Classification (NCBI taxonomy): domain Eukaryota; kingdom Metazoa; phylum Chordata; class Aves; order Passeriformes; family Sylviidae; genus Acrocephalus; species Acrocephalus scirpaceus. The sequence continues at coordinate 24,929,495 of OU383779.1, forward strand.
GTATAGAGACGTGGTTGGGCATCTTGGGTGATTGGAGCAGAATTCTGGCGTTTTTAGTGCTCTGCTGTCGTTGAATAAGAAATACAGGCTACAGGAAGGCCATCAGTCTTATATGTGAAATAGATGTTGGGCCAAGTGAATTTCTTCATCTTTCTTTCAACTCTTGCCCTTGCTGACAAAAAGAATGTAATGGAGGGAGGGAAGGGAGCTTTAAAAATGAGACTTCAGTCTGTGACTGCTCAGTTGTAGTTTTCTTAGAAGGAGCACTGGATCTCTTTATTGAAGCCCTGGCTCTAGGAACATGTATGAAAGAAGCATTGGAGTAAAGAAAATTCCTTCCACTTTTTTTTTCCCCCTAAATACCTTTTACCTATTTTTTTCTGAATAGGTCAGCAGTTTAATAGTGGTGCAGACAGAGGGTGAACAGATGCTGTTGAGCCTCAGCTTGCTTCTGCTTGGTTTTCTGTTGCTGCAAATAACTGGCTGTCAAAGCTGACCTTAAATTCTTAATTTTCAGAGGAATGAGCAGTGTTTGATATTGTGGAGTTGTTTAGACTTGTTGCAGTGGAGAAGTATTTTAGGAATTACCCCTGTCTGCTTTGCCCCTACTTCTGGATCCTGGAGCTCTTTTGCAGACAGCAGGGAGTTACCAGTAGTGTTCTGCTAACTAATTAAAATCTAATCATTCTTTACTCTTCACCTCTTGGGAATAACATTGAACTGTTTTGTGTAATTATTGGGTTAAACTGGTTTAAATGTTGCTCCTGTAGTACTGTTTACAAAATGGATAGTCTTACTTGTGAGGGACTCCTTGAAACACAAACTGTTCTTTGTTGTTGCCCAGCTTTAGGCGAGAGCTGCCTGCTTGCCAGTTTTGCTTTTATATATTTATTGCAGCTATTAAGTCAATCAGACATAAAATGACTTGAGTCTTTTTGTCTCTCAAGTGTTGTGGGGGAGTTTATTTTCTGTTTATTAATAACCAAGCTGTCTTTTTGTTCTCATCAAGAAAATTTTATCACTGTTGGTTGTGGCTTCACTGCCAAGTGCGAGGGAAATCCTTGTGGCTCTCTAACATAGCTCTGGAAAAGCTGGACACCCAGGCATATTTGCTGGTCTGACATCTCAGAATTTCTCCTACAATATCAATGCAATAGAATGCTGCTGCTTATTGACATTCCTGTTACTAAGTGGGATGGACAGAAGGTATGCTGGGTGCTGAAGAGCAGGACAAGTGGCTTGCTTGATGTCATCCTGGTAGCCTGGGGAGAGCAGTACACCTGAATTTCAGTGTATCTGGCTTCAACTTTGACAGTGTTTCTTAAAATTTGCTTAGAAGCTTCTTTTAGCACTTTTTAGTACCAAAGCAGCAGTCCAAGGTAGTGATGAGCAGGCTTTCATGGTTTTTTGGTGGTGGGATGAAAAATAACAAACCCATGCTGGTTTCCCAGTTAAATGGAAGTAGATACATGCTGGCTTCTCAGGCAGTGATGTTTAGGGTCTGGTGTGGTTATTTCAACACACCTTTGGTTTTAGACTGTCTTGGAAGGAACCTGGAGTCCTGCACGTACCTCTGGCAGAGCCAGTCACAGCATTTGTGAAGATGCAAAAGATTCAGAGTCGTAGTGCATGGATGTTCATAGAATTTTTGTTAAAATGAACAGAACATTTGAAGGCCACGACAGAGGTACTGAAATGATTAAACTTCACCTTACTGGTTGAAGTGCTCAGGTTTCGCTTTTGGCGGCTGTTACTTCAAGGACACAGCAAGAGAGTGATTAGCCTCAAAAATTGTGCCAGCAGAGCAGGGCAAGGAAAAATTAAAAACAAATTCTCATTAAAAATATCCTAAGGCAACATATATCATGAATTGTTTGTACAGTTTAGTTGCTGTGACAGATTCAACTTTTCTGGAGTTTGAAGCTTTACTTTTGTTGCCTCTCAAAAGTTTTCAGTCCTTTATCCCTCCTGTTCTGATCTGATACAGCACTGAAATGAATTTTAGAAAGGAACTTTGGCTTTTCTCCTTCCCAGCTGGTTATTAATTCTGAAGGCCAAGGTTAATTTAAGAGATTAAGAACTTCATTTTTGAAACTCACCTGGGTAGTCACACACATACTATGCAGTAGCATGCTTCATAATATGAGAAACTTGGCATAAAATTTAACAAGCGGTGGATAAAATCACAATTCTACTCACTCCCTCAGAGTTCTGCTTAATATTGTTGCTTCACAGAGCTAAATTATAGCTTGGTAATGGCTGTTTTCCTTTTTATATGAGTTCTTGGCAAAGGTCTTTGGCACATTTGAGGTCAAGTGTTTGCCTGATCTATTGACCCACATCAACAGTGAAAAGTTGCTGTTCTTTTCTTAGAAGAAAAACAGTTTTGGGTAGCAGTTTTGGGTTTTGTTTCTACTCCTGGCAGAAGGCATTAATGTTGTAACATATTTTAATGCTACTTTGGATGAGATATAGGTGGTATGAAAGGCTCAGTTCCAGGATTTGAGCTTTAATGATTAAAGTAATCTTACTGCCTGATGCATTAGAACAGTGGGCAATGTTTGCTTTTGTGTGTATGTGTGTACCAGAACCTGAAAAGTTTTCAAATTAATCCTTCAAGATTAAAAAAAATCTAAGCTTTATAATTTAGGAATAGCCTGGGTTTGAGGTGTGATGAGTCTGAGCAGGTGAATTCTGGACTCCTTGGAGGCAACTGATGATATAGATAGTTCTCTGGAAATGTCATGGTATTTTTATGTATTCCAGTTTTTCTAGCTTGTAGAGGAGATGTACTGGAGGGTAGGATACAGAACTGGGAACGAGGAGCTGACACTGAGGACTGAAGTGATCTGGGACGTGGTGTGAAAAGGCCACCGATGCATACAGCATACAGACCTTGTTAGAATAAACTGAAATTTTAGCCTCACCTCCACAGGAGGGATGTACCTGGACTCAGGGTGCTTAAATGCTGCTATACTTTCCTGCTGTAAATATACAGAGAAGCACCAACCTAAAATCACATCTTTGTGCCATGTCCAGAAGTACCTGGCTGTTCCCAACACAGTCATAAAACAGATCAAACAGGAGTTTGATCAACAGTTTAATTTGTACTTTATTTTTCCCTGTTGCCCTTGACATCTAAACCAGGACGATTATCTCCCTTCGGACATTTCTGTCAGCATGGATTCATGGAGCCCTTCCAGAGGTGTCCAGATGCACAACAGATGGTTTGTATGAGGTCACACTCCAGTGTCTCCCAGCCAGAAGGAGCAGCTTGACAGCCAGATTGGAAATGCTGCCCAACTCCATGGATTGATCCGTCTCAGGGCCAGGGAACTGTGAGTGGCTGTTAGCTGGAAGATTCCATATCTCAAAGGCAGAACACTTTCTTAGGAGAATAAATACGGCCAAGAAGCTGTAAAAGACCATGTGCTTCCAAGCCCATGGGTTTCAGAAATGCCAGTATTATTTTTTCCCTCAGTCAGATGTCATCTGTCCAGCAGCCTTCCAGACATTCCATAATCAAGGCATTAGGTGTTGTTACTTGCTTTTCAAGGGAGGATGTTTTTTAATGTTGAAGAGAAATGCTGTTAAGTTAATGGGAAAATGGGAGTTTGGGACTAGTTATCAGGAAAATGAAAACCTGTGCTGTGGTATGACTGAGAGGGACAGTCATGCTGGAAAAAGGTCTTTAGTGTTACCAACTCTCGGGGCTGTTAAACCGCACCGGTGCCTCGGGTTTCTCTGCATTCCTCAGTTTTATTGGCTGCTTTGGGAAATTTTTGAGTCTGTGGTCTTGAATTAATGATACATCTTTCCATCCTGGCTTGGAGTGCTCCAGGGCAGCACTGAGGTTGTGTCTTTTTGCTAACTGCACTTTATGGAGTGAAAAACCTTGGATTTCTCAGTATTTTAAATTTAGAACTTGGCACAGTCTTGAGTGTGGGGAACATTTGTCACTTCATGTATTTACAGATAGTTTTATTGCATTAGTAACTTCTCCATTGTGCCAGTCACACAGTATCTGACATCCATTGAGAGTTTACCTACCCAAATGTAAAATTTGTGTCTTAATATCAATTTTCTGGTTTTATTATAGTTAAAGTGTTTTTTTGGCCATAGTGGAGCCATATTGATATAATTGATCAAAACAATTGAATGTTAATCTCTTCATTTCCTTCTGTAAATAAAGTAAGAAAATAGGATAGCAGGGAGCCAGGTGCAAGCGCTGTTGTAGTGGGATTGTCAGAGTGGTTCTCACATGTTTAATTTTCAGTGAGCATGACTTCAGTTGTAACTAGAGCTGGAATGACACAAAGTCATTGCTGGCAGTCAGGGTTGTAATGATGCAGGTGTTTTTAAACACTGCTTACCAAAGCCAGCTCAGGGATCCCTGACATGATCATGTCCTGACATGAATCTGATCCTTGTCTTACTTCCCAGCCACACTGTTGTCCCGGGAGTGGGATGGTCTTTCTCTCACAGAGCATGGATCAACAAGGTACTGATCCATGGTCCATAAGAGACAAGGGCCACATGGTTTTAAAGCTGGCAGATTAGGTTTAGATGGGATATTGGGAAGGAATCGTTCCCTGTGAGGGTGGGGAGGCCCTGGCATGGAGGCACAGAGAAACTGTGGCTGCCCCTGGATCCCTGGAAGTGTCCAAGGCCAGGCTGGACAGGGCTTGGAGCAACCTGGGATAGTGGGAGGTGTCCTTGTCCATGGCAGGGGGAGAGCTTTAAGATTCTTTCCAACCCAAACCATTCCATGATCCTATGATGATATGATTCTATGTCTCTTCTCCCACATTTTTTATCTAATTCAGACTTTCTGTCCCACATACACAGTCTGAGTAAGCTTGTAAGCTATAGGGGTAGAAAGCACAATGTAAATACATCTTAATTGTTACCATATTTGGTTTCTGAAGCATGTAATTGGTATGTGAAGTTTCAGCTTCATATTTTGTATTAGTTTGCCATCTTTAGCAGTCTTTTAATTGATGATGATTGTGCTTCGCACATGGTAGACTTCTTGTTAATGTGTATGAAATATTTGCAATGCTGGCTCTGTGGAAGTGCTGCTGACTACTCAGTTTTAACCATAGCAGGCATTTACAAAGGATCTCACATTCCCATCAGTATTAACTGATAAAGTGTTTGGTAATCATTTTGAAATTAGCCCACCAATGTGCTTTCACGTGTTCCGTGGATGGCTGGAACTGTTCACTTGGTAACACTCGTGTTTAATCTCTATCTGATCCTCATGAATTTGCAGCTTGACAGCTAATCTGCACCATTTACAGCTCTATTCTAAGTGCTCTTTTTCTTAAATATGTGGCTATATCATGAGTTTGTGGAGGAAGCTGCTATTTTTAAGCAGACTTGCTGGATATTCTTTATAACACACCAGGTGTCTGAGGGCCCAGTTCCCTCATTGCTGTTTCTGCACAGTTCAAACAAGTGGATTCTTCTTTGATCTGGTGCTCACTATTGTCTCCTGAAAGCCTTCTGATGTTTCTTTTGTGGGTAAGGAGGATGCTCATAGGATGATATTTGGTCATCTGGATTGTAAAAGGTGTGTGGACAGGAGAAGGTCGTGTTCACCTTTCTTCACCTTTTTGTTGTGGCAGTAGTTTATTGGCCAGTTACTGTCACTTGCTGTTGGCTTCTCTTGTCTGTCACAGCAAAACTAAGGATAAAGATCACTGATAGTGAGATAACTCCGTAGGGTAGTTTGGGTTGGAAGATACTTCCAGCAACCATCCAGTACAACCCCCTGGCAAAAGCAGGGCCGCTTGGTCAGATTGGTCACCACCACACCCAGTTGAGTGTGGCTGTGTCCCAGAGTGGGCATCCCACAGCCCCTCTCAAGTGACCTGTTATTGGTGACCCCTTTCAGGTAGGATCAACTTCCCCTGTGGATTCTACTACTCAGCACTTCTTAGCCATTCATTCTGTCTGACCATATGCCTTTTGTCATGGAAAATACTTCCTCATTTTGGATTTATTACATTAAGTAATTGTTGCTTTGTATCTCCTGGTGGTAGCCTGTAGCACCTTGAGATTTTTAATGGGGTTTTGGTGCCTGTAACAGGTGATCTGATGGATACAAAGTCATACCTTATCTCTTGGATGTCTGCAAGGTTGACAACTTGAACCTTACATGTGGAGCTGCCCTACAGAGCGACTGTGCTTTGATTGCAACTCTGAACATCAGTCCCTGAGGTTGGATTTGTTGTCAGCGTAGATCAGGTGTGATTGTGTCAAGAGAAGATGACTCTGCACGTGGCTCATAGAATATTGAATTCAATTTGCAAATAGAAGTGAAAACCTTCTGGTAAGGGGTATTGTGATGTTGAATTTGATTGGGAAGCCAAGGCCTGGTGGCTGAACGAACTAAACCCAGTTCAGTAGGGCCTTCCTCTCTTGAGTTCAGCCTCTTCAGAGACCAGGGTATAACTAGAGTAAGTGCAATATAAACTCACCCAGAGACAGTGTGAGGAGTGGTGACAGTAACAAGGGATGGGAGGCACAGCCGTGTGTGGTGCCATCCTTGTTCAGGATCACTGAGGAGGGATTTCCAGAGCAGGGAACAAAAGGAGCTCCAGGCCAGAACCTGATGTGGCTGTTTCCTGGGAGATTTTTGATCCAGAGAGGAACATAACTTCAGAGTGAATGCTTAATGTACTAGATTATAATCTAGTACCAGTTGTCCTAGATTACAACTGGATGTAAAGCTATCTGAACAGCCAGGGAACTGCAGGGAAGGTTAATTGCTTCAAATAGTGTCTTCTGGATTGTGTGGATTTGTTTTTTTCAAATCAGGCTTATTTTCAAATCAAGCTCTAAGCCAATAAGTAAAACCAGAAAAAAAATCCCTTAAATTTCAGAATGCTTTAATTGAATAATTTGAAATGAATGATTGAATTGAGTACTCTGTGAAAACGTGCAATCTGTTCCCAATACTAGTCACAGTGTGAGAGAGAGTAAAACTTAAAGCTCTAAACCTGTTAAACTTCCAAGTAACTGCACTATGAATACCTATTTTTCAAGGAATAGGAAGAAAAACCCAAAGTGGTTGAAGGTGCTGTTGAATTTGGCACACCGAATAGAGGTCTAACTCTATTACTGTTTTAAGTCTAAATATTTACCTTTTACAATTTGGAACAGAAATCAGTTATTTCTAAGATTTCAATACTCTCTAAAAATATGTGTAATTTTCTTTTTAAAGAGCCTGTTGCAATTTTTGTCCTCATAAATGTGTTTTTTCATGAAAGTATCACAGAAAGTCAAATGGAGGTGGTGTGGTTATGGTCACACCTTAGCTGGGTTTGTGGGTTCTCTCTCCAGCTGCTTGGTACCATTCCAGCCTTTCTCTGGCCTCGAGGTGTGCTGACACAACCATGCTGCAGATACTCTTTAGCCTTTGCCTGAGCTAAAACAGGCCTTGTAAAGCATTTTGGAGCAGAGTCCCGGTTGTGAGGGATCCCTGATGGCATCCCCTGCCCCCTGCTTAAAGCAGGACCACCATCAAGGTTAGTGCTGGGCCAGAGCTCAGGAAATGTTACATATTCAGAACTGACACATTTTCAGCAATAGTACTAAGGAGCTGCTCCTCATTGGTGGGTCTGGGGGTGGAAACCTGTGAAAGGTAAGCTGGGAGGGGCAGGAGCAGAGAAACGGTGGTGCTGAGCTCCTCCTTTGGCTGCCCACAGATCCAACTGGTCTGCTCTAAGTGCTGCCAGCTGAATTTTATTTTTACTGGACTGTTTCAGGAGTGGGATATCCAACTATCCACCCTGCTTCAGTCATGACTAGGTTGGAGTAAATAATTAAGTATATTTTGGTGTAAGGGGTTGTAAAGTGGATGTGGTGTGTGACAAGTGTGGATATTAGTCTGCTGGAGTTTTTTGTCCAAGCATATTTGGAAGAAGGACATCCCAGCATAAATTCCCCAGTCAGTGAGCAGGCAGGAGATACAAGGGCCTTTCAGACAGAGTGTTCCTTACTGTTATTTTTTCTTGTAGCTGCCTGTTTTCCAGTGCTTCAGGAACAAGACTTACTTTCTTAAATTTTTAAATCCCAACTGGTTTTCTTCAAATTTGTTGAGGTGTAATATGTTGGTTTATCAGTCAGCACTGGCTTTGATAGTGACAAATGTGTGTACCCTGTAATTATGGAGTTTGTGCTTAGGGATTTTGCTGTGCCTGATGACAGAGTCAGTCTGAAGAGTTGCAGGGGCCCGTACAATATTGATTAAAGTGGTTTTCTTAATGATTGAAAAGAATGGCCCTCTGGCCACAGGATTAATCCCAACAACTACTACTTGGTGGTGGCTCTGATAGAGAGAGAGGTTTGATCTGCCAGAGGGCATGGTTAAATGGGATGTTGGGAAGAAATTTCTACCTGTGAGGGTGGGGAGGCCCTGGCACAGGGTGCCCAGAAAAGCAGTGGCTGCCCCTGGATCCCTGGAAGTGTCCAAGGCCAGGTTGGATGGGGCTTGGAGCAACCTGGGCTAGTGGAAAGCGTCCCTGCCCATGGCAGGGGTTTGAAATTGGATGATCATTAAGATCTCTTCCAATCCAAATAGTTTTGTGATTCTATAAATGTGGTTTCTCCCCAGTTAGCCTGTTGTTGTGTGACGGGTTGCTTTCTCTTATATCCAGAGGGAACAGACAAGTCATAAGGTAAAAAGATGATAAAAAGTCCATGGTTGTGGTGTGTTAGAAATTTTTTCGAGAAAGGTTCACAGGGGTGTCTGACTTCACGTTGTTCCTGGTGCTCGCATGTGTGATCTGTGAAGAAGAAATCCCATCTTTGTTGTAAAATGGAAAAGATGTGAAATGTTGAGCAGGTCAAAAGTGGGTAGTGTTAAGGTGAAATCTGTCTCATACTGTGAGCTGGGAAAATGAGTGTGAGAAACCTGTCATGTAAGACTTCTTTGAAAGACAATGCCAGAAGGGATGCAGAGGAAGAGTGAACTATGCCAGTGATTTTAGGAATGTGAGATTTCACTGGAATAAATTTCCAGACTGAAGAACAACATGAAGTTTGACATTTTTTCTCTATCTTCTGTCCCTTTGCCAGTAGTAGTTAATAAAAAGTCTGTTGTACCTTCACTCTAGAAACTTTCATAAACTTTATATTTTTCCCTCTGAAGACAGTGTCAAGAACAGGAAGATAATTTTCCTTCAGCTCATGAAAAACTTGCTACTTCTGTAGCTCTAGAAAGAATCAGCCATTGTGACCTGAGCCATGCATGATTTCCTGCTTCGAGTCTAGTAGCAGTGGACTGTCCTAAAAGGAAACTGAAGAGTCAGCTAAATGTAGAGGTGTTTCTCACCTCTACATTTCACCTCACTTCCCCAAACAAGTGGAGAAGGTCATTCATTGATGCAACATCTGAAGAGAGAGATGGTTCACTGGTTGTGGTTCTGTGACTGCTGGCTGGTGCTTGCTGGCTATTACATGGTCAGTGCAATTCTGGGTCAAAATGCATCTCTTGACTGTGGAGAAGGATGTTTGATCCTGGTGCCACCTGTGGATGTTGCTGGATTAGATTTCAGCTGTGTGAGGAAACACAACAACAATCCAATCTTGAGAGCCACCAGTGCCAGAGGGAAGAGAAGTCAGGCCTTGTTCACGTGCATTTTTCAGGAATGATATAGATATGGGAACTGTAGGGGATCAGGGCAGAAACTAAGCAGGCTTATTTACTGATCATCAAGAAGAGTAGAAACTCCATGGAGCATAATTTGATTGTTTTTGTTGTCAATCCAGCATGCTTGAATTGACCACATTTCCGCTGCTCCTCAGATTTCCCGTGCCAGAGGCAGAGGAGGTGTTTGGTAGTGACTGAATGGGCTATGTGGATCTCTGCAGCTTTCAGCTGGCTTTAAGGCCACTGTTTTTCCTCTTAAAATTTGAAGGTACTGTCACTGCAACCCTTAGGGTGAGAGTGAAGCGCTTGACATCTCAGATGAGGATTTCGAGTAAAGCTGGTCAGTTACTTATCATGACAGCTGTACAGTGTCCTGTGCAGTGTAGCCTCGGGCTTGTAGCCATGGCTGCAGGACAAATTCCAGACTCACTGAGGCTGGAAAAGACCTCTAAGATCATGAAGTCTGAGTTGCACCAGATTCCTGCCATGTCACCACCACCAGAGCACTGAGTGCCACATCCCAGCCTGTCTTGGACACCTCCAGGGATGAGGACTTCAACACCTCCCTGCGCAGCCCCTGCCAAGGCCTGAGCACCCTTTCCAGGAAGAAATGTCAGTGTTAATGTGGTTGTTGTGCAGTTGGATGGATTGGGTGATGGCCTGGCCCCCAGAGCTGCTGTTCTGTGTTAGCAGGTGCCAGCACCTGAGTTCAGGTCAGGAATTACCTGGGATGAGCTCTTCATTTGGGTGTGGGGAGCAGGCTCTTTCCAAGGACAGGCTGGATTCTCTGGGACCCTGCTATCTTGGTCCACATGCTCCAGCAGGTTTTGGCAAGGGTTGTGATTTGCAGCTTCATTAAATTCTTTCAGCAGCTGAAATGGTTAATTGAATGTGTCAGCTTTAAAAGCACACAAGAGTAGTATCCAGTAGAGACACAGAATGATGTTGGCCTCTGTTAGAACAACACATTAAAAAAAAATGGTTTTAGGGCACAATATTTACACAGTAGAGATAGACTCTGAGAAGAATTGGAGTGACAGAAAAAGGGGGAAGGGCTTCAGACTGACAGAGGGTACGTTTCCATTGGAAGAAATGGTTCCCTGTGAGGGTGAGGAGGCCCCTGGATCCCTGGAAGTGTCCAAGGCCAGGTTGGACAGGGCTTGGAGCAACCTGTGGTGGTGGGAGGTTCCCTGCCCATGGCAGGGAGTGGCACTGGATGATCTTAAAGCTCCCTTCAAACCCATACTATTCCAGCATTCTGTGATTCTACTTAATAGACATAATAGTGGGTGTGGCTATTTTATGTCAGGAGGTTTTTTTCCCCTCTTTCCTCAAAAAGAAGAGAAATACCAAGTGAGAAAACTCTGATTTCTGTGGCTGGGTGAAAGGAGATCTACTACTCTGCACAGCTTATCTTGCTTTTCCCTTCACAATTAATTAAAGCTTATATAGTAACCTTGTTCTCCAGAGAGTTTGGGCCTTTTCATAAAGAACTTAATGAGTTGGAAAATAGATTATAATGTATGTGGTAGATTACAATAGAAAATACATTTGGTTGCTGAATTGAAGGGTCTGGAAACCCAGATTTAAAAAAGGAATAAAAGAAAGCACTTCTTCTTCCACCAAAAAAAAAGTCTGCAAATGCAATCTTGCTATTTAGATAGTTACAATTTTTTTAAACATACCACAGTCTTATCTATCTATCCCACACAAGGATAAGTTTTCCTGCTCAAGTCAGGCATTTTTGGAGTCATGGGAAGCAATGCCTCCTCTGCCCCAGCATAAAAGTATTTTCTGTTCAGAAACATAATTTTCTTGTCACTTTGACCAGACTTTTTCATATCTGCAGTGACTCTACTCTGTGTGGTAATTTTGCCTCATCTCATACACTAATACTAAAATTTTGATGGCACAGTAGTGCAGTTTCTCTGGGTTTTTAAATTATTATTATTATTTAAATTATGCCGTGACTGGGTTTCTCGTGATCTTTCAGTATCCTTCAAACTTCTGATGGGAATGCCCGTAGGATATGTTTTAAGGAAGAAGGAAAAGCCCTTCGTGGTGTGCTCCAGTGAGCACGTTTGACTGGTGTGCTGTGTCCTGTTCCTTTTGCTCTTCCCCTCAGTTTAGGAAGCAGACCCTGCTCGACCTATGTGCATGTTGGAAGTGGATGTTCTAGGAATATTTTCCACATCAGGTGGTATTTGTGGCCCGTGTTCTCTGGCCTTCAGTTCTGTGTCACTTTTGTTTAACAACTGAATTGATTTTTGCCAAGTGTTCACGGCTGAGCAGCTCCGCCGGTTCCCCTGGAGTGGTACAAGCAGGGGATTATCCGAGCAGAGCCTGGTATGGTGGGGGATGGGTGTTCCCTGAAGCCTCTGCTTGGCTGGACACACACTGCTGCGGCCTGGGAGGGGAGAGGATCTGAGCCAGACACACCTGAGTGCTCAGCCCGTGTCCCTTCTTTCCCCAGCCATGTCGCAGGCCGTGCAGACCAACGGGACACAGCCTCTGAGCAAGACCTGGGAGCTCAGTCTGTATGAGCTGCAGAGAACACCCCAGGTAATCACAGGACCATGGCACTGCTGGGAGGGACCTCTGGAGATCACCCAGTCCAGCCCCCTGCCCAGGCAGGGTCACCCAGAGCAGGTGGCACAGGGGCACATCCGGAGGGGTTGGGATGCCTCCAGAGAGGGAGACTCCACACCCTCCCTGGGCAGCTGTTCCAGGGCTCTGTACCCTCCAAGGAAAGAAGTTCTTCCTCATGGTGAGGTGGAACTTGTTGTGTTTTAATTTATGGCCATTGCTCCTCATCCTGTCACTGGCACCACTGAACAAACTGGCTCTGTTCTCTGACACCGTTTGAAGATACCTAAATATATTAATGAGATTCCCTTCTCAGTCCTCTCTTCTCCAGACTCCTGCAGTCTCTCCTCATCAGAGAGATGCTCCAGACCCCTCATCAGCTTCATGGCCTCCACTGGACCCTCTCCAGCAGCTCCTTGTTTTTATTGTGTGCTGCAGGACTGGCAGCACTGGGGTTTTGTGTGCTTGTTGTGTTTATGTCTCTGCTGTGTTTCCTTGGGTAAAACATGCTGTCTCCATGAAGGAGGGACTCAATCCCAGGAAAGAACCTTTCCTTTCTTTGCTGCCAGGAAGCCATCACTGATGGCCTGGAAATCGTGGTGTCCCCCCGGAGCCTGCACAGCGAGCTCATGTGTCCCATCTGCCTGGACATGCTCAAGAACACCATGACCACAAAGGAGTGTCTGCATCGCTTCTGTGCTGACTGCATCATCACTGCCCTCAGGAGTGGGTACGCCAGCACTGCCAGGGGATGGAGAGGATACTGCCAGGGGATGGGGAGGGGTCACTGCCAGGATGAGGGGGAGATGACACTGCCAGGGGATGGCGGGGACACTGCCAAGGCATGGGGAGGGGACACTGCCAGGGAGAGGTCACTGCCTGGATGGGGACACTGCCAGGATGGGGAGGGGATGACACTGCCAAGGCATGGGGGGGAACACTGCCAGGGAGGGGTCACTGCCAGCACACAGCGGGGTGACACTGCCAGGGGATGTGGAGGGGACACTGCCAAGGATGGAACACTGCCAGAGGACAAGAAGGGGATGCTGCCAGGGGCAGGGATGAACACTGTGGAGGAAAGAGGGCTTGGACAGTCCATTGCACTTGAGGTGGAAGTGTCCTTGGCAGGCGGTTGATGTGGGACAGTCACTACGCACTGGGAGTTTCTGAATGTGCAGCATACCTTTCAAATCCTGTTTTTCCATGTTCAGCCATCTCTGGAAGACAGATATAATTACTTCCTCATGAAAAATCATTTCATAGTCTTTTCTTGCAAGGAGTTGAAGTCCTCTTTTATATTCTTTTCTTCTCAGATCCAGTAACAGTAAACCAAAAATACACATTACTGACAGAAATGGGTTTCATTTCCCTTATTCTTCCTTTTCCTAATAACACATTTCAAATTATGTGGTCTTCAGCCATTTCAAATTATGTGTCCTGTGAGTGTTAGAAATCATGGAATCGTGGAACCCCAGAATGGTTTGTCATGGAAGGAACCTTAAAGCCCATCCAGTCCCACCCCTGCCGTGGGCATGGACATCTTTCACTATCCCAGGTTGCCCCAAGCCCCATCCAGCCTGGCCTTGGACGCTTCCAGGGATCCAGGTAGGGGCAGCCACAGCTTCTCTGGGCACCCTGTGCCAGGGCATCCCCACCCTCACAGGGAAGAGTTTCTTCCTAAGACTATGCTTCAGTATAATTTCCACTAAATATCCATTTTTTTTATGTAAAAATGTAGCCAGAAAATGAAGAGAAGAAGGGAATGTGGGACTTTTGATCTCTTCAGTCTAAATAGTTTGCTCAAACATACTTTAAAATAAAAGAGCAGCAGGGAGAGCTGTGTTTGGGATCTTTGTTTAAATATCTCCAACTACCTCATCTGTCAAGAGACAGAAGCTCCTTTCCAGATTTACTATAAATACTAATTCTTAGTGAGCACTTTTACCAGGAATGGAAGCAACAGGGCCGAGTTTCGTTACTGCTGGAGACTTAGGTGTTGTTTGCTTTCTTCTTGTCCATGTCCAGCAACAAAGAATGTCCCACATGTCGCAAAAAGCTCGTTTCAAAAAGATCCCTGCGGCCAGACCCCAATTTCGACGCTCTCATCAGTAAGATTTACCCGAGCCGGGATGAGTATGAAGCTCATCAGGAGAGGGTGCTGGCCAGGATCAGCAAGCACAACAACCAGCAAGCCCTGAGTCACAGCATCGAGGAGGGATTAAAGATTCAGGCTATGAACAGGTACATAATCACATTGTTTGCCTTTAGGCTAAAAATACTGTGCCTGTCCTCATGCCCTGTGGAGCTTGAGAATTTTCTCCTCTCCTTTGATATCTGGCAAAACAATTTTAACCTTTGGCAAAAGAATTTTTAACCTTTTGTCTACTATTAGAAATCTCTATCACTCCCTGTGACGTCTGTGGCAGCCTGATAGAAACTTCAGCTGAGCTTTAGCAAATTATGGCTGTCATGTCTTAGATAAGAAACTGTAACACCATAAATCCTGTACCAAAATGTTACCCTTACATGCCAATAAATGCACAGAATACCAGGACTTGGGGCTTAGTTGTGACTTAATTCACAAGCTGGATGGAATATATGGTGTTCATGCCATGGTGAAATTCCAGATGTGCATTTAAACCTGAGAGAGGCCCCATACTTTGCATGATAAAACATGGTGTGATTTAATAATTGAAATCACGTGTGGATCCATGTTTGGATGAAAATAATGGTAACTACCTGATAAACAACTGTGTGAAGTTAAAATGGTATTAAAACACAGCTAAAAAGTGTTTGAAGAACATGAAAAAAAATGAATAGTTCTGTCTATGAGTATCTTTTTCTACAAAAGAGTTAATATTACTAATTTTTTTAACTTCAAATTTCTCTGCAATGTTCAATGCTTGCGTGTTCACATGCCTGACTTGGGGAGGAGGTGTTGAGGATTCTGGATGGGTCAGGGTGTATCTCTGCCTGTTTGTGGCCAGGTTGCAGCGGGGCAAGAAGCAGCAGATCGAGAATGGCAGCGGGGCCGAGGACAATGGGGACAGCTCCCACTGCAGCAATGCCTCCACACACAGCAACCAGGAAGCAGGGCCCAGCAACAAGAGGACCAAAACCTCGGATGACTCTGGGCTGGAGCTGGACAACAACAACACCACTGTGGCCATCGACCCCGTGATGGACGGGGCCAGTGAAATCGAGCTGGTGTTCAGGCCTCACCCCACCCTCATGGAGAACGATGACAGCGCGCAGACAAGGTCAGTGGCCCCTGGCTGTCTCCGGGTATTCTGCTATTTTCTGGTGCTTTAGTTTTCCATCACTTCTTGGGGCTTCTAAACATCAGTTTAATTTAGTCATACCACATCCTGTTTAACTGTATCACAGGATGGTTTGGGTGGGAGGGACCTTAAAGCCCATCCAGTGCCACCCCCTGCCATGGGCAGAGACACCTTCCACTACTCCAGATTGCTCCAAGCCCCATGCAGCCTGGCTTTGGACACTTCCAGGTGTTCAGGAGCAGCCACAGCTTCTCTGGGCAACCTGTGCCAAGGCTAGATGCAAATAAGCACTCTTCCCTTCTTTCTGTTCCAAGTCAGGTAGATGGTACTGCTCAACTATTATAAAAAATACAGTCATAAGCTGGTTTAAGCCTTAAATCACAAATAAAGATGTTTTTAAGGTTTTCTAGCATTGCAGTTCACTAGTGGGATGATGGTGTTATATCAGCCCCTTTCTACTTACTCTAAGATTCTTTGGGAATAAACAAACCTTGTATAAGTGTCGGCAGTTTTCAGAGCAGCTTTGTGTCAGCAGGATTTGCAGGCTGGCAGCTTTTCCTGACATTTTTTTGTTCATAATCCAGTCCAAGCATAATTTGCAAGTTCTGGCACACAGCAGAGAGTAGTTTTACGGTGTTTCCTCAGGTCTTTTCTTGGCTTTCTCTGCTGATGAGACATCTCTCTGTGCAATGTAAATCTGTGTGAATCTTCAGCTGGTTACTGTCTCTAAAGGCCTTTTCACAGCTGACATTTAATATTCGGGGCATTGCAGATGGCTTTTCCCACAGCTGCGGCTCAGTCATTGATGATGTGCGCGGCTGCTGTCACAGGTACATCAAGACCTCAGGCAATGCCACGGTTGATCACCTGTCCAAGTACCTGGCAGTGAGGCTGGCCCTGGAGGAGCTGCGGAGCAAAGGCGAGTCCAACCAGATGAACCTGGACACGGCCAGTGAGAAGCAGTACACCATCTACATTGCCACCGCCGCCGGCCAGTTCACCGTAAGCACCGCGTGCCCCGCTCACCCGGCCAGCCACAGCACAGCCCTGCGTGCACACCTGCTCAAAATCCACTCAGCTGGGCTCTCCCCCAGCTGCCTCAGGGTAAAACTCACGGCACCAGCTTATTTAGCAGCAGATCAGTTGCTTTTTGGCAAAAGCTTGGTTGGTAGAAAAGGAGGCATAGAAATTACTTGAGGAAAACGCAGTGATGGTGCCAACCATGAGCTGGCTTATGCTGTTCTTTTCCAATTGAAATTGAAGAGGGAAAAACATTACTTCACTTGAGAGTCTTTGTGGTTTTTAGCTTGTAACTTGTGCCACATTATTGGTGACTCGTTCAAGTCAGCACGTTTAAGTATTGATTTAAGTAGCCTGTTTTACAGCACGACATCAGATTACCTCATTTACTCCTGTTTTGCTGTTTCTCTTCTAGGTGCTAAATGGGTCGTTTTCCCTGGAACTGGTCAGTGAGAAGTACTGGAAAGTGAACAAACCCATGGAACTGTACTATGCCCCCACCAAGGAGCACAAATAAGTGCTGGGAAACTGAGATGGAACTAACTCTTTTTATAGCTACGACTTCTTTAATATTAAAATAAGGCACCACCGGTATCTTCATGGACAGCACTCATGGTGCCTTCAGGCACTCTCAGTATACTCAGTAATATGACTAGACAGTATTCTGGGCTGTATTTAATTTAGTCTTTGGGTTGGGTTTTTTGGTTTTTCCCTAGGAGACTAGGAGACTGACCTTCTCCAGTGCATTCCAGTGTTTGAGATGCTTTTTTGTTCCTAATGCATGATATCTGATCCAGTGTTCCAGTTTGGAATGGCTTCGTTCTGTCCAGGTAAATCTGGATTTCTGCTCCATTGGACACAGTTATAGTAGCCTCTGTGAAGTGTGGAGTGTTGGGTGGCCAAGGAAGTCTGTTCAATAGTAGCATATGCCAAGGAATGTCTTAAATGTTGGAATTTGGTGACTGTTACCCATCTGAAGAATTGACTGGTAGAGAATGGATTTGAGATAGTCTTGCAGCTAGTGGTAATCTGTTTCCCTAGGAAAGGTTCATTAAGACATTTTCTTGTGAACAAAGGTGAATTTTGCATCTTGTGAGAAGTATTGCTGCCCATGGCAGGGGCTTGGACCGAGATGGTGTTTAAGGTTCCTTCCAAGTCCAGCTATCCTGGGATTCTGGGATTCCAAAGAGAGCTGCAGTGAGAAAACTGACACTTTAAAATCTTGCTGTTTACTGAGCTTAATTTAATACTTCAGTACAAGGGGGTTCATCAGATTGGTTTGGTTTTGTTTTTAATGGCTATTTCAGTCAAAAAACACCCAAACACCCCAAACCTTTAAGTCTTCCCCATGCAGGACATGCCAGTCTTGATTCCTGCCTGACCCCTTCTGCAATGTTGCCCTGTCCCCACAGCTGAACTGAAGGAAATCTGGATGTTTCAGAGCCCTGCTCTGTCCCCTAGAGTAGGATCTCTGTTGTGAATGTGCTGTGAAGAACTGTCCAGAAAACTTCTGTTAAAGCAAATCCCCTGAATTCCAGCACAGAGCCATCAGAATGCTTTGCTTTGGGGAACTGTGTCACCCCAGCAGGGGCCTTTTCCCGGTGTCAGTGTGAGTAGGGAAGACTTCGACTGTAAGCTGCTCCAAGATTCTACTTTTGTTACTTTGCCATAGCTTTAACAAACATGGCTTAGCACTTTGGAAGACAACTTCAGTACTTGACAAAGTTTACCATTTAGTGTCTTATATTTAGGCTCAAGTTTCCCAGCATGGCAGTGGGCCATGCTGTAAGGCCCAGCAGCTGCTGGTCATTTGCATGTACAGCCCCTGTACCCTGGCTCTGGACCTTGCTGTGGCTCTGAGGGGGCAGCTTGACCTGTCCCATGTCCTGTGTGAAGGGAAGCTGTCACCACGAGGTTCCCTTTGCTCTAAGACTTGCTGATGAACCCTCCCGTTTGCCCCTGAGGCTTGAAGCAAAGAGAGTTGGTGGTAGGTGGGAAGCACCAGGCTTTACTGCACATGGTGTGGTTTACACTCCTGTGTCCTGTCTGGACTCCCACTGGCTTTGGTATGTGATACAAAAGTATTCTGCTGCTCGGGGATTCTCCTGGGAAGGATTTGCCCTTCCCTGGCTCTGGGCTTTCCTAGCACTTGTAAATAGTGTCCCTTCTGGCTGCTGTTCAGATCAGCTTTATCCCGCTGTGGAACCTGCACGGGCTTCTTTGAGTAACTTATTTCCTCTGACTGGAGAGCCTTGGGCTTCTGTGACATGAAATGGAAGTGTTCAGGCCCCAGAGCACAGAGGGGCAGCTATTAGGGACCTGTTTTTGCTGACTTTGTGAAACGTTGCTGTATAGACTGTAGTGCATGTCCACAGAATATTACGGGGGGTGGGGGAATGGCTGTGCTAAATGCTTTAAAGTTACTGGGGAAACTTCTAGATTAGTGCCAGCATCCCTCTGGGGGGAGCTGAGGGGGAGGGACAGTCCCTTAAGCAAGAGAGGTGGTGTGAAGCTGAGCAGTCTGTCTAGGAGCTGTCACTTTGTCTTCAGTTCTTTTGAAAAGCGTGGGAGAATGTGAAGCTTTTATTTTCATGTTCTAGTGGATTTCCTGAGTATTTATGTTCTTTAAATATTATATATATAATGTAGTTGTTTGATTAAACCATTGATTGCACTGTGACTCTTTAGTGCTATAAACTATTTTATTTTCAAAATGCCATTACTCTTCCCCCTTTTAAAGCCATGTTCTTTTTTAAGTACATAATGTGTGTTACATACGGGTAAGCCTAATATCTGACTAAAGTATCTCTTATCCAACTAAAGTCCCATTGAAATGCTCAAATTGACAATAAAAGCAAAAATGTTATCAACAACCTTTTGGGAATTGCAGTGCTGCTTCCTCTTGTTGTTGATAAAGGACCCCCTTTGGGCAGTGTTTGTGTTTGTGCTGCAGTGCCTGGGGCTGTGCAGTTGCAGCTCAGCTCCACCAGTGGTGGCTGTTACAGTCCCCTGAGAGCAGCTCAGCTCCTGAGCCTTCGGTGACAAACTGGGGCTCACAGAAGGCATCAACTCTTCCACTGACCTGTCGCAGATGCTGCTGTTCCAACCAGATCCTGCAGCCTGAGGAAGGGGATGAAGGATTTTCACAGCACTCAGGTTAAACCCAACTTTGGGTGCATTTAACTATTGGGCAGCTTCAGTCAATAGCAGCAGAGAGCAACTGTAGTGAACCCTTCAGCTGAGATGCATTAATTAGATCAAATTTTGTTCCTTTCCTTGTTTTCTCTCTACCACAGCTTTTAACCAGAGGATGCACCTTGAGTTGAGACAATACTTGAGTATGCCCAGAGTAGGGTTTCTTGAGATGCACTGAACATGAGCACTCTGAGAGATACTGCTGCTCTCTGGGCCACCACTGGGTACCCAAATTGCCTCTGAACAGCCTTAACTCCCAGGAAGGTTCCTTTAATCACAGCTTAACTTCAGGAAACAACCCATGGATAGGAGGATATGTGCCTCAGGTACAGAGTAGTAGATGTGACAGTGTACAGCCCATACTCGTAACTGGATCATATCCCACAGCAGAATTTTTGTAGGTCTTCTGGCATTTATTCTCCAGCCTGCTGTTCAGCTGATGGCCTTGCCCCGATTTCCCTCAGTCTTCCAGCAGTTACCAGTTGTGATTTTCTATTCAGGACAAGCCACTTGCAGAAACACCTTGGTCCAACAAATATCTGCTGAAGGTCTGTCACTGGTGCCTAGCACAGCACTGTGTACTGGCTGCTCCAAGAAGTGACAGGGAATGAGCTGTGACCCTGCCACCACCTCCTGCATTATCCTCACCTACTTCCCACTCTGTCTTCTACTGTAACAGCCAACCTGGCCATGTGGATCAGTGCAAGGAGGAACAAGATGTTCCTGAGCTCCAGACTCAAACCAACAGTAATGCTCTGTCAGCCGATTATGGCAGGACTGACCCTACCTGATCAACAGCAGAGACAACTGCTGAAGAGGAAGAGAATTCCCAGAGGCCTGAGTTACAAACACCCCTTCAGCTGGTCCCTGACAACAGGCAAAACCCCACCCCAAATCACAACAGCTTCTGCCTGTCTGGCAGAGGAAAAGAGCCCAGATTGTACAGACAAGTCTGAATTCCACTTTTTCTGCCCCACCAGACACCTGGGAAGAGTTGGCTTGGCTTGGAAAAGGTATTCAATACCTTCAGCTCCTTAAAAGGAGCTGCAAGAGTAATCAAAAGTATTTCGCACAAGGGCCTTCAGTTAAACTTTCTTTTTAACCTACTTTACTGTAATCAGAACAATCCTTTGCCCCAGGTAACTGACTTTAGGACTGCTTTTATCCTACTAAGACTGAAGTGTGTTACCTGCAAGCAGCATCAGCCAACACTCTCTTCACATAAAACCCCAAAACTGTTACTAGGGAACGTGAAATTCTCACCTTCCATTTAGCTTTCCAATGTGCTCCCACCAGGTGATCTTTGGAAAAGAACTGTAAGCACTACATTTTTGAAGGAAATTTTGTTGCTGTATCATTGATCCAAGAACCCTTCAGTGGGCTCTTCCTTTTTGAAATTAGAGAGTAACTCCCCACCAAAGCAATCTGGAATTGAGGAGGATGGAAGAGGCAGCAACTTCTGACCTGACAGGAGCATAGGATGTTTTGCATCATCAGGAGTGTATCAGTCATGTTACTTCTATTGTAAAGTTTCAGAGATTGGCAAGGATAATAACCCCTCATATTCTGCTCTTAGATAAACCCAACACTGTGGTCCAGGCTGAACACCAAACTTGTGAGAAATGGCCACCACTGTGACAGCTGTTCAAGTGGAATACACAGAAATACCAGAACTAAGTGTGGGGGAAAGAAAGGACAAAAACAAGCTCATTTGGCTGGAATGCTGCCATGTATTTAAGGAAACCAGAACTGCCAACACCTGGCAGCTTTGCTCATTCACAGAAGAGATCTTAGCTCAAAGTTACTACTGACAACTGACCACAAACGTTCACCTGAACGTCCGCTGTGGTCCCTTGTCCCTGTACCTTTCTGCAGCACACAACCACTGTAAGTTCTGAGCAGACAACTAGAGTGACTACACAATTCACTACAGGTCGGTTACAAACTGAAGTTTGGTTAGCAGCTGTGTCACCGCTCCTTCCCGTTCTCCTGGGATCAGCTCCTGCCAGGAGGCAGAACCCTGGAAACAGACCTGAATGCAGAGTTACGTGTGCAGCCTGGAGCTACAGCTGCAGCCAAGCAGGACTGCCTGGCTTCAACTCAGAGGGAACTTTATCCTGTGCTATTTTCTTACCTTAACATGCCCTCTTCTCTGGATCATAGCTGGCCAGGTTTTAGGAATGAAGCATTTTAGGAATAGGCTGTTTCACAATAATCTCATATTCCAAAATGCTGAACACTTTTGGCCCTGTAGCCCCTCCTGGATGCTGTGCTGGCAGTAACGATTGGACAGACTGGGAAGCAGCCTCCATGCCTCAGTGTGAAAAGGAGGTGAACATAAAAGCAGGTAACTCCACAGCCTTCTCACAGTGCTGGTTTCGTGACCACAGCCATGCCAGGATCAGGGCTAAATTCTGCTACCTAAGTCTAAACTGTCCCTTCGAAGTACAACAGGCAGCTCAAAATGGTCAAACTCCAGCTTGGGAGGAAGGAGTGGCTTACTGTAACAGGGTGTGCTGGAAGTCTGTAACATTCTGATGAACAAACCCATCTGCATTAATCAGCAGCACAGTGAGTGGGGTAGGACTGTGTAAACACAGCGGTGGCGACTCCAGGTTTATCATCTTCTGCTAACTCAGCCGCCTCCACTTTGATCGCTGTAGCAGCTGGAACCTCTTCTCCCACGTGGATCTCTCCAGGGAGGTGCACTGGGCCTTCCGCCTGTGCCCCCACGTAGGTGGGAGTGCTGTACTTCTTGAGAACAGTCTTGAACTGCACCAGAGGCGCATTGGTGCGGACTCCCATGGGGTCGAAGTGGGTTCGGCTCACGCGGTATCCAGCTTCTGACAGATAGTTCAGGAACTTATTCAGCCTGGGAAGAAACACAGCAAAACCAATCCTTGCACTTAGAATGGACATGGTGCTGACAGGGCTGACTCAGAACAAGCTGTGTGTCAGTGTCAGACCAGGCTGGGAGGTGAACCCACACTTACTTGGGCATGTTCATGCCCTTGATGCTGTGCCGGTGGATGTTGTAGTAGAACGGGGGATGCTCGGCGTTGTGCTCGGGCCGCTGCCGCTTGGCCGTGCTGCGCAGCACCTCCTCGCTTTTCCTCTTCCCTGCACCACAACAAGGCCACAGAAACCACTCACTGCTCACAGGCACCCCAAAAACACCAGCAAAGCTTCAGACAATACACATGAAAACAAAGCCACACAGCAGCTTCAGCTGTGTGACTGCTTTTGTAAGCCAGTGTTTGCAGAGGTAAAATCTGCCCCGAGTTTAATCAACAGGCCATTTTCAGTAGTAGCAAGTAAATTAAAGTGGCATTCACAGAGTATTTGGCATTCTGCTTTTACCAATAAATATGATTCTGGAGAAAATAAAATCAGTACTGGGTGGGAAATAACTCCAGAGCAATACTGTTAAATATAAAAAAAGCTACACCAAAATGCTCCACTTACCATGTATCAAGTAGGATTCTGCAGAAGTATTTGGTGTTCTAATATAAACGCCACACTCTTCTAGAATACAATTAGAAGGCAAAATTAATTCTACTGTAAAGTGGCAAAATGCTTTAAATACACAGAAGGAAATAATTATGCAATAATGCATTCAACTCTATGGATACACTGCTGTTAAGTAACTTATCACAGATCAGCATCTTGAAAAATCACCACAAAGCCAGTCCTCTCTGTGAACAGGCTGCCCCTTTTCTTACCTTGCTTGTTCTCGTCAGCAGGACTGTGGGTAGAAAAATGTTTGAGAGTTGTGCACTCTGCTTCACAAACTAATGTCTTCAGAAGTGACTGAGCTTCATCCAAGCCATACTGCACAGCCTCCATGAGCATCCTCCTGAGGAATCCAGTGTTAAAGAGAGCTCCTGACCTATGAAATGCAAGACAAGTCAAAAGTTTAGGCTTCTTAATGGAAGCTGCTCCAAAATTCTCTTGCCCAAATTGATTAGCAATTACGTTGCACTGAATTGACTTTTTTTGCAATGACAGCAACACTGGTCTTGTTTAAAAAAAAAAAAAATCAAGATCTCAAGAACAGTTACTTTATTTCTGCTCTAGGATGTTGAGAAAGACATTCAACCCCCACAAGAAAGGTACTGTTGATTGCCAAGATTTTTAATACTAATTTGAAATGGCTATAAGACTCAAAATATTTATTCTTGTTTCTACAAATATTAATTACCAAGCAATGTAGTATTTATTACCATCAGCACATGTAATGATTTATTTAATAAATTTTCCACAAATCTAGAGTAACAAGAGTTACTTGATATTTAGCAAATAGAGGAACACAGAGGCAGGTTCTCCTGTGCAGGACATATTCCTTAAGTGCACTGAATGTGAAATTTAAAACATGTTACTATTTATCAATTGGTTTGAACAGAAGGAAAAACTGAATACCCCACTAAATGCAAATCCACACTTGGTTTTCTGAGCTTCTCCTGATTGCTGTACCTCCTTTTATAGTGCAGAAATAAAAATTGTTATGGTATGAACAGCTGAGCTTCAGAGCTCCTAGATCCAGAGTGACTCTCCAAATGTGTCCTCCTGTGATGTGAACTTACCAGAGAGGACCAAGAAGCACTGCTGTCTTCCCAGGCATGCTGCCATAGCAGTCACAGGGCAGCTGCTGGTAAGGGTTTTCTGCAGAAGAGAAACAGCATTTAAATTGTTTGGAAATACGCAGCCATGCCTGTGTTAATGCAGAGACAGAGAGATGCAGTGGGAGCTCACTTCAGTGAGGTATCTGGAAGGGCAACAGCAGAAGTGTGACACTATTTTCACTTCTGCCAAGCAGCTCATGGTGAGATTTAGT
Organism: Acrocephalus scirpaceus scirpaceus; assembly: GCA_910950805.1. NCBI lineage: Eukaryota > Metazoa > Chordata > Aves > Passeriformes > Sylviidae > Acrocephalus > Acrocephalus scirpaceus. Next base: position 24,954,072 of record OU383779.1, read on the forward strand.
GATTGATGACTTGATCTTTAATCAGTGTTAAAACACTGAAGAAAAAAAAAGCAACATAACTCCCTATGTTTCTTTCAAGTAACAAGGAAAATATTTGCCTTCCTACCATTACATAAGGTAGCATACTGTATGTCCATAACCCAGACGTACAGCTGTCCAGGTTAACAGTAAGTGCCAACTAAAAAATCTGAAACATCAGCCAGTTACATCTGCAAAACACATTCCACCTACAAGTCTTGTAAGCCCTGTGCCACTAAGGCATTAAGCAGACAATTTATTTACAATTAAGATCTCTACCACGACATTGTACTCAGCTATTCATTCCCAAACTTAAAACTTTTATCTGATGCCTAAACAACTTATAAATATCAGGCTCATTGCATGCTCATGCATCTGACTCTGAGCAGGGCAGAGATGTCATGAGTTGACAGCAAGCTATCCAAGAGCCACTAACATGGAAATCAGGTTTTAGGGTTTATATTCACGCAAACCAGCAATTTTTGTCTCCTGCCTCTTCTAACCTGTGTGTGGAGACAGCCCATTAACAACAGCAGGGGAAAGCCAGACTGCTCAGTCCACTGCATTTTCAGGAACTGAAATGCAGCAGAAAAGCAATCTGACACCAAAAACTATCCACCTGCTGCTGTCTCGAGGAACCCAATTGTATCAAAGGATACCCCACTCCTAGGGCTTTTCCTGAAGTGACAGATCCATGGACATACCAGGCATCCTGGCAGCTCCAGCAGCTAGAGCAGGCTGGGAGGACGTCCTGTGTAGAACTAAATCTCAGAATGGTTTGGGTTGGAAGGGACCTTAAAGCACATCCAGTGCCACCTCCTGGCATGGACAGGGACACCTTCCACCCCAGGCTGCTCCAAGCCCTGTCCAACCCAGGCTTGGACACCTCCAGGGATGGGACAGCCACAACTTGAGCAATTTGTGCCACAAATCCTGTCCATTTACAGGAAAATCTATGCAGACAATCGATGCAGCCCATGGTCATGAAGCACTGTGCCCTCTCCACCTCACACAAACCACTCATTGTTACATACAAGGGAATTGTTACTAATGGAATCTAAATAAAATCAAGGCGTAGAACAGAGAAACAAAGTGCAAAAGAAAAGCTATTTACCTTCCACCATATTGCCCTCTTTCTGGAAAACCCTCTCTTCACACCACTGGCAGTGGATGAGGTATCGGACCTTCTTTGCCGAATCATCCGCGGGGGTTGGGCCCCGTAGAATTCTGACCACCACCAGAACAAAGTGTTCCAGAGCTACTGCCAGCAGCACTTCAATGCCTTTGTTACAGCGAGCTGCAGCTCTGGGGGGAGAAACACACACCAAAATCAAACTGTACTGAATTCATGGACACCTGAACCTGCTGCACGGCTCTTGAGCTCATCCACTTCCTAGAGAGAGGTACTGAAGATTTGAGACATCAGGATCTTCTGTATTTCTGAAGTGCCTTGTTTTGTGGCCTTCCTGGCAGGCCAAGCAAATCTACTTTTACTTCTTTTTATCACAGCTAGAAATACTGGTCTGCCACCTGCATCATCACATGTGCAGGGAGAGGACAAGGGAAGTCTAAACATGTTCAGGTTGGCATTTCTGCTCTGGCATTCTCAAAACCTCTGGTGATGTCATTTCCTCCTCATCTTTCCCAAGCAGTTGTCCCATCCTCTTGCCTGTACCTTTTTTCTCCAATTAGGTTTTAGGTCTTCATTTATTTAACAGACTGAGTTTACTGACAGTATCTATATGCAAATAACTGGTTTCACAAGTCAATAATCACATCCATTGTTTGAAACTCAAGTATGAGGATCTGCAGTGAACATCAGGTTCCACTGAAGTAAGTCTAACTGAAATGCTTAGCTAGAAGCCATTTAAGCAGTTTATTCTGTTTTAGGAAGTCCTATAGAGCTCTAAAATGGCAAAATTGATAGAGAAATAGAAGAGTTTGCAAGAATGGATATATTTTTTTTCCACATTACCATCCCACCCCCCCACCCTACTGATGCATTTTCACCTTGCCTGGTCACTAATTATTTCTAATAATTACCTAATAATTTTTTATCCTAATTGGAAATGGTTTAGCAGTACCTTGTGACAGCAGCAATTACAGTCCTGGCTGCCAGCTCCTTGTAGTACTCTGTTCTGACAATATTGCAGCCATAGTGCCGCAGGGCCACGTGCTGAGCCTTGGCATAGAGGGAGCTGATGTCTGTGGATGTCAATGACACAATCCCAAGATTTCTCACATTTCTAAAGGCAGAGTCCAGGTAATTCACTGAAGATCCAAAGGGGTCCAAATGGCTGGAAAGAAAGGATGTATCACTGAGTGTCTAAAAATGCTCCAGTCTGGCTTTAAGCTGATGAAAACACTGTTTTATAACCTTCACCTATGATGACACGTAAAACAGAAAGAAGGAACACGACTATAACTTTCAGCACTGCTTAGATCTGGATGTTAACAATAACATTATTAACACAATAAAGTCATTTATAACACAAAAAATCCCATCATTTATTTTGATATTTGTATAGGGTTTGAATGTATGCATCTATATACCCAACCTGGAACAATCAGCCTGCTTTAATTCAAAGTTAAACGAAAAGAAGTTTGAAAAACCCCCAAACTGATTTGGTATTTCCTTTCAGCAAACAGACAATGAAGTTATAAAAAAACTCAGCCTGGGTTAAAATTTTCATGTGTATTTATAATCCATTCTGAATGTCAGAAAGACTAATATTTTCCCAGCACTTTCTAAAAAATTTAAAATTAAAGTTCTGTCCCCACACCATTTCTGGGACAACAAAATTATATTTCAAGTGACTGCTGGTTGATTCTTCTATCATTCCAATTTCTCCAAATAATCATATACTGGGATGCAGGGTGGCATGTGTCATTACCAAACCAAAAAATTGACAGAAACATTCAACACGTACATAAAATCAAATGATCTCAAATGCATAACAACGTTGGCATCCATTTTTGTCACCTCAATGGTGTCACTATTTTCTTCTCCATTTCCCACAGTTTCATCATTGTCTTCTTCCCTGATGTTCAGTTTCACCTTCATTTTGTTTAAATGACAATTTTCCTTAATCATTGTCACAGAATTTTCATTACAATCATTAATTGTAACTTTCACAGAACTTCTGAGATGCTTTGCCCACTGCAATCCCATGATACCTGAGGAAAAACAGAATTTAAGGACATTAAGACAACTGATTTTAAGAAGACCACTGAACATTAGTAGTATTTACAGCCTTTTAAAAAGCCTTAATATAGCTTTTGACAGCTGTCTTTTTGTATGGAAGCTCATGACTCCCTGCCTAAGGAAGAAAATTATTGTGTATCCCACATTTTTTTTTTGAGTATGTGATGTCAGTTATGAATTTCTGCTGCTTCCTCCTACTGGATATTAACCAAAATAATAAAGAAATGGACTTTACCAGTGGCACCAAAAGCATCCAAACATTCAATGGGTTTGCGCTCCCCAGCAAGCACGGCCAGTGCACAGAATATCAACTGCCTGCAAGATAATAAATGGCCACAGTCTGTAAGTTGAGAGAACATTTTTACTTCCTTTTCCTCATTTATTTCCCTTTAACCTAACAGTGGAATATTTAAGCTAAACTCCACCTTTTACAGGGAAGAACTGTAAATCAAAAACCTCAGCTATGCTGAAAGGTTGAATTCTACAGCAGAGTGTTCTTAAGGTAAGATCTACTAAATACAGGAAAATACTTAATTACTTCAGAAATGACACTATTTCACATATAGTGTTCTTGGGTATAAATAATATTTGTCAAGAAGAGTTTTCTGATGAGAAACTCCTTTCTCCTGCCCTCTGAACAGAAGTATCACAGGGTTGCCTTTCAAAACACATATTTTTCACTACAAACTCCTCACCCCCTGATGCATCCTCCCACTCCCTGCTCTCTCACCTGTTGAGCTTCATTTTAGGATTAAAGTAGGAATCTGTTTTCTGGGGCGTGGAGTGGTTGGGAAGAACCTGCACATCTGTGGCTGACTCTTCCACCACTTTGTAAGACGACTTGGGAGCACGAACTGAAACAAGTAATTGAAGTAGAAGGAAAGAATCAGTGAGAACTGAAATTAATGTTAACAGTTGGTAAATTACATTGAAAAACTGCTCCCATAAAGCAAGAAGACTGGGTTATGCTGCAATCCAACCAACACATGGATCAGTTTACAAGGATGAGGGGAGAAGCAGGCAACGATTTCTCTTCCAATCTCCAAAGCGTCAAATAAGGATCATGCTCTACCACAATTTTCTTCTCATAAAACATCAGATTTGTTTCTCAGTTGGGCTCTTATGTGTCCACTCCAGTTTAAGAAAGCCAGCCCCTGAGCCTGAGGCTTAGCACATTTGTTTTGCATGTTTAAACATAATACATTGCTAATTAGTTAAAACCCTGTTAACATAGCCCTGAATGTATTTCAAGGAACTGCATGAACAACCCCATGCAATGTGCATAAACAGCACAAGGACATGGACAATTCCAGCACCAGAAGCTCTGTGTAAACAGTCTGTGGCAAAACAAGCTTTCAGATCTGACAGCTGTAAACATAGCCTGCCATTCCTCTGAGCAAATCATCCCCAGTCTAAAATGTACCTAGGAACAACCAGGAAAAAATTTTATTAACAAATTCCTTTCAGTGCTCACTCTGCCTCTCTCAAGGCTTTCAAACACACACATGGTGTATCTGCTCCACCTTCAGAGTCCCCAAGAGCTGCCAAGTGCCTTCAGATAACAAAAGCTCTGGATTTCTCCTCCCCCAATGAGGAAAAACCACCTCATGCATTTTGTTAAAAAATGCTAAATAGGCCATTCTTTACTCACAGCTCTAAAGGAAAGCACACAGAGATCAATGTATTTCACAGCACAAAATCTATAAAGATATGGAATATGGTACTACTATCACTTTTCAGACATGCAAACTGATGCCCAGGCATCAAACTACTGGCATTCCAATTATTTAAAATATTTTTAACCTGGTTTATGCCAGTTTAGAAACCCAAGTCTCATTCTAGACAAAGTCAGGTAGGATTGTAATTTACCAAAGAACTACTGACACCTCTATCACGACTCTCTGGGAGTGAAAAAAACATCACCATGTTTTGGAAACCCAGACTGGTGCAGTCTGGATAAAAAGCAAAGGAGTTTTACACTGAAGAAAGATTTACTCCAGACTTTTTTTCCTGTGGATGCCATGTTCCTCACTCTTTTGGGAGACACACAAGCTGGTACTTACGACATTAAGGCTGAGGAGAGTACTAGTTATCAATAAGAACACAAGAATTGGTCAATCCAAGACTAAATCACAACTCTGCTACGCCTCTGATGAAACCAAAGTCCTGAAATATTAAGGGCAGACTTTTCATTAGAAAGGCTAACTCTGTTTCTGAATTTTTCCCATGTTTCCGACCCCTTATCACAGCTACTGCATGTGGCATATGACAGAAGGAGGCTGAATGTTTCCTGTCAGTCAGAGCTCACCTGTGATAAATCTCGACTCAGTCTCTCCTTTATTCACGTGACGATTAATGTGACCTATCATGTCAGTTCTTCGTACTATAGTTGCTGAGCAGATGATACAGTGGTAATGAGCTCCCATCTTGGACAATGTCTGTAAAACAGAGTCTTTTATGTAGTTTCAGAATACATAAAACATGGTTGAAGTACAACTGAGCACAGGGCTTATGAGAAATCATCTGTCTGTTACCTCTAGAGCACTCAAAATACCTGGAATCTGCAGCCAGAGCTGATTGAGGCAGCTGTCCCCCACGAGAGAGGTACAACCACATGCAGCTACCCAAGGGTTCTATCACACATCCTGGACCAACAAGCTTTTGGCATCACACACAGAGAAGCAAGACATATTTTGCAACCAAGCAGATCTCAAAAGTTCCCCCCAGTCACGCAATTCCCCCAGTTTGTACAGTGACAAGAATTTCTGTGATTCAGCATTTTTACCTGGTCTCCAACAAGGTTGGGTTTTACTGGCCGACAGGATAAGTGACAGATGCACATTCTGTAGCCTGGAAAACAAATGCCATGCCAGAACAGTAAATGAACAGCACGTCCTGTGGCCTGCACCCCATGCTCTCACTTTCAGATTTCACAAGATAGCAATAAGAGAATATCACCAATTACCTGCTACATTCACTCTCTGCACAGGGAAATTTTCAGCTAATTATATGTTTTAAGCTTTAAAATGCAAAGAATTTAAAATTTATTAAAATAAGTCTCTGAGCATCTGACAAAGCTACACCAAGTCTCCAGTTCAAAAGTACTTGTGAGTTTTTCACAAAAATAGTTACCTGGCTAAAAGACTTGTGTGAAGACTCCTATAAACATATGTTCCACAGTTAAAGAAAATCAAAATGAGATACATGAAACTCCAGTTGGAACATTTACAGTTGAACTTTATCTTGCCCATCCTCTAAATAGTCATTTTACCTCCTACAAACCCATACACCTGGATTTTTAAAAAACACACACTGCTCACTTTATTTTCCTTCCTAAACTTCTTGCAAGGATTTAAATGCATCTTACAAGATCATGGAGTTTAATAAAAAACCATTATTAAAGCCACTAAATACTGATACTACATAAAGACTTCAAGTGTTTATCAGAACCCCTGGAATGTTTATGATCCACCAAAATTGACCACGCATGTGTATCTGATTCTTATTAATATATAACTAAAACTATTATTGAAGTAGTTTTCATTACACACGTATTTTAAATTTTATGGTAATTCTCATGACATGCCAAGCAATTACTGCTGTTTTTCTAAAGAGAAAATGCATGACTGTAACCATTTTGGCTAGAGAACAGAGTTATTTCACATTTACGTTTTACATCCCACCTCAAAACTCATTCTGTCAAAATACGCTTTTAACTCAGAGCTGGTAACAAAATGCTTAAGTCAAGAGGAATTTTGAAAGATGAAACACAGAATATATCCACAATTTCTTCTAGTATTTACTATTCAAGCCCACTTGCCATTACCTTCAAATTCAACAGAAACCTTCCAGTGCAAATTCTGCAAGTGACGATGGAGTTTGTGGCTATAGCAAGCTTTGAATTTCTCCTCAGGACACAATGGACAAGGCTTCCTTTCATCTGAAAACACAATTAAAAACTATGAGAAACATGAAATGCAGTTACTACTTGTGTTAGTTGAGATGCAGGCCAAGAGAAAAAAGGCTGAAGGTAAAATCAACACGAGTCAGAAGTGAAATCCTCAGGGAACATTCTATTTCATGCACAAACTTCAAATTTATGGGTTGCCTCTTTCTGCTCCACAGACTATAGACCAAAATCACTATAACTTCAAAAATCATTAACTTCTATAACCTTTAGGTTTTGGTTTCTAGTATTTTTTTACTCCAGCAACATGAGGCTAATGAAACTTTTGAAAACCACTGAGGAACAAGAGAACTTTTACAGATGACATGCAAATACTTGAAATGTTTGAAAAAACCATCAAACCAAAACCCCCAACAAATCAGGATGTTAGAACAAGACTTTGTTGTTTCAACTCCTGGACCTTCTGGACAAAACAAGCAGCTGATATCTATTTAAACTGCAAAAAAAGGGAATGTATCCTATATAAAATTATTTTGAAAAATATAAAGTAATTCTTGAAAATCCTGCATGTGAGACACAAAAAGCAAAAGCAATGTGAGTAATGAAGGTGTTGAAGCCCTTGAAGAACTAAGCTGAATAAAAACTGGCTGAATGTCAAACAACCTCTCAGCCAGAATTTAGCAGAACAAGAGAATAAATCATAAAGCCCTTTTTTACAAAACTCCTCATGTTTAAATATCATAAATATATGTAGTGTGTTAAAGATAAAATCTAAAAGAAAATGTAAATACCTGTAGCAGGAAGATCTGTGTTTTGGGACACTGCTGTGGAAAACTCACCTTCTCTCAGGTCAGCCAGTTTCTCTAAATCAGCAAGGTGTCTCTGAATTGAAATATGTTTGTCTAAAAAAAACCCCAGAAATATTTAGAAGTTAAACATTCTTAGTTTAAAAATTGCTTTTAGTTCACTGCTACTTTTCTATGCAACATTTCAAATTTAGCACTGTTAGAGAATGACTGTAGTAGTGATTGGAATACTTGGTTTTGTCCTTTCACTTCCATGGCAGCAGGAGTGACTACAAAAATTATCCCCAGAATAGCTGTTTAATAAGATCCATATATTTTCATATACTCCTACTTCCTTTTAATACTGACACATAAACTTTCTCAGACAGAAAGACCCTCATTTGAAAAAAAAAAAACCAACAGCTGAAAAGATCAAATCACATTCCTTTTACATCTGTGGTTTTACTGCTCAGCATTGTCGGTGAATGCAAATCGTGCACAAAAGCAGTACAAAAACATCATATGAACTGACTGGCAAAGCTAAATATCAATTAAAAGTGGGCCAAATTTAAGAACAATTATTCACTGTGGAGCCAGGATATATTAAATTCTACCATTTTTTCCCTTCCCTTAGTAAATCTTTTCCCTTAGTTAAACTTTTAAATCTACCACCTGATTTTTCAACTTATCAGTCAGAATTTGCCAATACCAAGAAAATTATGTTGAAATCTGCTTTATTGATTCCACCACACAGAACATCCCAATCCACTGTAACACAGATTCTGTAGCAACTTTAAGCTTTATCATGTTTTTACAGGATATATCTTCAGGTTTTCTTATGCCAGACAAAGCAACTGATCCACATGGTCAGGATATAGAGGTGAGTTTTAAAATGAGATTTCACACATTCCCTTTACTTTCCTCCCTAGTATTTCTACCTTTCCTCCAGCATATGACAGAAATATTAAGAGTTTATTAGCAAACCTCTTGGGTAATCAGATGATACATCCAAAATGTTGCTATCAGATTCCCTTGGGCGTTCTTCCTCTGCTCCTTTTTCTTCAGCTTCCAATTCTGACTCGGGAATTTTCACATCACTGTTGTTGCTTTTCAGTTTTTCAGAGACCACCAAACCATCTTAAAACCAAACAAAAACCCAGTAAAAGTGTCATTGATGTAACTGAACTATACAAACATGTCCATTTGTTTCAATAACCTGGTGCTGACTACATGCATGAAGGACGAAAAAAATTATATAGGAAAATAGTATGAGATGAATTTTCATTCCCAATTATCCTTGGAAACCACTGTGGAATAATGTCATCCTGGATAACTGACTATTCACACATCAGCATCAGATGTTCAAGGTGAACAAAATAACATTTACACATTATTTTCTGGCAGGATGCAGTGAAGCAAGGCAAAGCAGTCAAGGAGGAGCTCCAAATTCTCCTGACAATTTACTATGGCTAAAGAAGTCTAATAACAGTTTAGAACAGATTCAGACAATATGAAAGAAGGGACTAAGGCAAGAATTTGCTTTCAGCAGAGGCAGTGATAAGTGCTGGTGCCATCAGCATTTGCAAACGAATGACTTCGGGCAGTACGAGATGGGCCTGGTGAAGAATTTCAAACACTTGAAGAGCCTGAGAGATGGGGCAATAAAATGACGAGAGAGCATAGTCAAACCCGGGAAATTAACTGAAGGAAGAGGCAGAAATCCCCAGGTGTGGTCCGACCCCTCTCCAAGGGAATAAGGAAGCACTAGGAAAGGATTCAGAAAGCCATACTGTCCTGCTCCCAGCAAGATTCCAGGGGACAGGTGGGACTAGTGAAGTTTCAACCACGGGTTACAAGAAATAGAGCTCTGGCATCACTTTTCAACTACTGAGAAGCAACAGACGAGGCCAAGGCTTTTCACCCTGGATGAAGAGACAGGAGGCGCAGAGACAGCACAAAAGGAAACCACGTGCTGTCTATCCCAATACAGAAATTGGGATGCACCTCATGGAGAAAATACGGACCTACAGACTGGGTTGTCTTGGAAGTTATTTCCAGAGGATGCAGGAGTGTGTGGTTGCTCTCTGGATGCAGCAGGGAGCAACCTGGAATAATGGAAGATGTCCCTGCCCATAGCAGGGGCTGGAACAGAATGAGCTTTAAGGTCCCTTTCAACCCAAACCATTCCACGATTCTCTGATTTTGCTGGTCTTCCCTATCCACCTATTCCTGACCACAACTTAAGACAGGCTGGAATGACCTCACAGCAGTTCTTCGGATTCCCCTGGGCTACTTTTGTTTGTTTTCTTTTAAACATTGCTGTTGGGTACGAATATCTGTTATTATGAAAACTAACAGAAAGAGAAAATGGAAGGAATACCTCAAGGCAGGGGCTCAAGAAACTGAAAAAACAGAAGCACAGAGTAAAATTTTTTTATATACCTTGAAATCTATCAGGAGATGCATTGCTATGCAGAGATTGTTGCTGTGTTCCTCACAGACCTGTTTGAAGCTGACAACTCACCTAAGATGGATTTGCATGGAGCCTACTGCTCCATTAAAAAGTTGCAGGATTCCTGGTGATAGTTTCTACGTGCTTTATCAATATAAAGATAGAAAGAAAATGAGTAAGTAAAAGAATGTTTAATAAGAAATAACAGCTATTGATTAGTTGTGGGAAAAGTGGAAACAATTATAAAAATGCATAGTGAGAGCACAGCAATGACAAAAAAAACCAGCCGAGTTGGACAGTCTGCATCTTCAGAGCATGTGGAGAGAAGTTAAAATGGTTGAAAAGGATAATATGCATGTATGTAAAAAAATCTAGTTAATATGTAAATGTACAAGGAGAGAGATAAAATTTCACACTGAATGAAGAAGAAAAGCAGGCTACTACCGAACCAAGACCTCAGGATTTTTTAAATGCTCACCACAAATCACTGATTACGTACAAAGAGAATAACGCTTCAGAGAGCCTGAAGTATACTTACACGAGAAAAAGGATCAGTTAGAAGAGTCAGTTCACTCGAACCGTAAGACTGCAGCAGCAAAGGGCTGCCAGCAAGGGCTCACTTAGGGAGCTGGAAGCCCAGCAAAATCAGTCTACAGAATCCCAGAGCGGTTCACGTCGGAAGGACCACGGCAGTTCAAGCTCCCTGCTCCAACAAGCTCGTCCTTGAGCACATGGCGTAAACACATTTTGGATTTAAAAACCGCGGGGAAAGACGAGCGGCTGAGCCCGCGCGGCCCACGCCGCACCTCGGGATCCCCACGGGACATCACGGAATAAGAAGTGATCACTAAAGACAAAGCATCGTTAGGTTTGGGGGAAGAAATACGCGACAGGAGCACGGATTCAAGCGTAGCGAGGCCCAGCGGGACCATATGTGGCCCCGCTCCGCACTGGGAAAACGGGAGAACCGGGAGCCTGCGCCTCGCAGGGCTCCCCGGCGTGGGCGGACAGAGACGAGAAGCGCCCCGGGGTGTAAATTCAAACCCGCCCCGGGGTGTAAATTCAAACCCGCTCGGAGTGTAAATTCAAACCCGCCCGGGCTCCGCATGGCATCCGCCCGCCCTCAGTCCCGGCATGGAGGGCCCGGCTTCCCGCGCCCGCCCGATCCCCGCCCGCTCTCACTTAGCGCCGCCGGCTCGCTGCCGCCTTCATGGTCATGGTCATGATTCTCCTCCTCCTCCTGCTGCTGCTGCTCCTGCCGCAGCCCCAGCACGGCCTCCGCCGCCTCTAGCGCTGCCATGTTCCCGGCGCGGAGCCGCCGCGGAGCCCGCACGCTGAGGGCGGCCCGCCCGGCCCGCTCCGCCTACATTTCCCAGGCACGCCCGGGCCGGCCCGGCGCGCACCGCGGCGGAGGAGGAGCCGCGCCGGGCCCGGGGCAGCTGCGCCGGGCACGGCCAGAGCCGCCCGCCCGGCCCCGACAGCCGCAGCGGAGTCCGCCGGGGAGCGGCGAGCGGGGTGAGGCGGCGCCGCACGGCGTCCTGTGAGGAGCGGGGGAGGGCAGGGAAATGGACGGAAGGAAGGGAAGCTGTACTGGCAGCGCCCCGGCTTTCTTGCGGGCGCCCGGGCTCTCCCCTCGGAGGGAGCGAGGCAGGAGCTGCCGCCCGTCAGCCCCCCATGTAGAGGATCCTTCAGAGCCCGGTGCTGCCCGCGCCTTAGGGCGGAGCCGGTCCCGGCCTCCCTTGCTCGGGACTGGGATCTGGGAGCTCCGGGTGAAGCTTTCCCCAGCTCCCTTGAACTTCCTGTACTGTGCGCTGTTTGTGTGGAGGGTGGCGGGGCTGCTGCGGGATGTCACTGTAATTCCTCCGTCCTCGGGAGGGGCCGAACGTGATAGTCACACAGCCGGGACTGCCTTAGAGAGTCACAGCTTCAGCTGGGTTGGAAAAGCTCTCCAAGCCCAACGAGTCCAAGCTGTGCCCGATCTCCACCGTGTCACAAGCCAGAGCGCTGAGTGCCATGTCCAGGCCTTCTTGGACACCTCCTGGGATGGGGACTCCAACACCTCCCTGGGCTGCCCCTTCCAATGTCCGATGGTCTTAAAACTTGGTGATATGACTCAATGTTAAAGGATGCTAGTTTCTCTTCGTTTGCTGGTCCAAAATAGGTGTCTCTGGGGAGGTGTAATCGCTGTCCCTTCTGCTCTGGCCTTCCCTCAGATGTGAATAATGAACCCTTTTGAGATCTGCTGTGGCTGTGGAATGAAGTATCTTTCTCTGTGCGGTTAAAACTTATTTTTATCTCATCTGGACCTAAAAACTTGAAACAAGTAATAAAGACAACATGCTTTTTTTTTTTTTTTTTGTAGGATTTGAAGATGTCTAAAAGGAAGCTGAAGAAACTAGCTGGGAAGGAAGTCTGCTTGGATGGCCAGGATGACAAAGTAGGAGCAGAAATACTACTTTTATAATCTTAATTTAAACTTCTATATTCAAGAGAACATGAATTGTTTAGCAGCCTTTTGGTAGAAGGATGAATCCAGTTTAAAGACAGGGTCATAAAGAGCAGCATGGAGGGTTGAGTTGGGCAGACAAATGTGTTTTTCTTCAGAGGCTGTGAGTAGTGTGGGTATCAGAAAATAAGAGACTTTTTTATTTTAGTGTATCTTCCTGTTTGAGGAAAGTTTGGTTTAATAGTGCTGCTGAAACCAGTGCTGTTTTCTTGGACTGTTCTGTATCTTGGATCACATATCCTAATTTTCTGATTAACCACAAGTTGTACTTCACAGCATTTTGGTGAGAGACTCTCTAATATTTACTTTTAGCCACTGAGACATAAAATTAATGACCAAAATTCTTAACAAATTCTAATACATACTTGTATCTAGTGAATCAGCTTTCACTGAATCACTTGTAAAATGCAGGTGCTACAGGAGTTGTCATCTTTCTGGTCATACTTGTGTGTAGCTTCCTATTATTTTTTATTGTTTATGACCACTTCTGACAAGTTATTCACTCTCAGAAATGCAATACGTAGTTGATAAATCAGTTGTTTAATAAATCCACACTTAAATTTGCTAGATTTTTTTCCCATTGGATTTTCAAGGAATATGTATAACGTAAGAGACCTTCTACCTGTCTTCTCAAAAATTTTTTTACAAGTGTTAATAAATAGTTATGATTATGGCCTTATAAACTGAATTATTCATGTTAGAAGCTTTTTGATCATAGAGAAAATGCTGTTCAAAGTCAAATGTTTGTAACTATTGTTTGTTCCCCTGAATTCTTTATTATTACTCAAATTGCCTTTTAAAATTAACTTATCATAAGATGCTTTATTGTTTTGGGTTTTTTTACTTCTGTAGTAGGTAAACACTTGACTTAAAATCTCATACTGTAGCTTATTGCCGTTGCTAATTGTCACGATCCAAAATTATGTCACGATCCAAAAAGGAATCATGATACGTTCTTGTGATCTTTAGAGTGCAAAAAGTACTCGAGGGGACAAATATTTAATTACACACACAAATGCACCTTTATTGATGCCAACAACACTTGCGATAGAGGGAATGAGAAAGGAAACATAGAATACAGAGCAAGGAAAGCGGGGGGCAAGGGGGTATAGAGCTGCCACGGCTGAGCAGCGTCCTCGTGGCGTTGTGCCAATGGATCTGTCATCTTTGCCGTGGGGAGATCTCCAAGTGTGGGTCACAGAGGGGCAGCTTTTAGAGTCATCTTAGAAGTGAGGGGCACTCGGCCAACATGGGCAAAAGTGGGAGGCACCTGAGAGTCATTGTGGTGAGGTCTGTTGCTCTGGGAACCAGGTGTGACCGTTCAGCAGGCGAGTTTGGGACAAGCAGGTCTGGTCCCTAGCTGCTGGTAAGCACAGGCTGTCCAAACTGTCCATTGTCTTCATGCAAGTTCCCATGGGAGCAGCCAGCTCCGGTCCAGTGGACATACCTGCAGTTCAATGCTTGCCAAACACACACACACCGTGGCTTAGGCGCCTGAGCCCCTTGCCTTCTTCCTTGATGAAGGGTCGTGAGGCAAAGCCAGGGACCACCAAGTCCTGACTCTTACACTAATGCCTAAGCAGTGTGAAGAATTCAGCTTTAACAGCAAAAAGATAAGGAAATCTCTAATAGGAGCAAGTGTCCTGCAGTGTGATCCCAGCATGGGCGGGAGGTGCCTGATATCCCAAACTGATAGTGCTGGGAGGAGAGGAAAGCAAGAAAATTTGCTTGTGATGATTACATTAAGTGAAATCTTTTGAGAAAAGGAGGAGATAGGTTGAAAAGAAATATTAAAAATGTTATGAAAACTCACGGTTGTCGGGGAATAGCCTTGAAGAGAGAAATTATTAACGAGCAGCCAGAAATGGGTTTGTTATCACCAGAAGTTGTCCTAGCAGCATCATGAGCTCCACTAACCCCAAGGGAGCTCCTTCACTGCTTTCCAGCTGGTGGGGACAGCAGGGGTTCCCAGGGGAGCCTCTGGAATTGTCTGTCATTCTGTTTTTTCTGTTGCATTGCTGGTATTGACCCTGCAGCTCCAGAACCAACCACAGGCAGAAGTTCTCAGAACTGCAGTAATTTAAGACTCCCCTGGTTTCTGCAAGCCTTTGATTTTTGCATTAAGTGCTCTCTAGTGTGGAAGTAAACCAGCTCAGGCCTCTCTAGGTAGGAGGAATCCCTGCAGCAGTGACCTAATGGCCTCACTGAGTCAGCATGCCCCAGTTATTGAAGGAGTGAATTATTTGTGAAAGGATGAACTGTCTGGAGCTTCCTTATCCAAAATAATCCCTGTATTACAGTTCTCTGTTGTAACTTCCTACACCCTGCTGTGGTTTTGGGAAAACTGAGTCGTATAACCCAGAGGTGTGTAAAAACTAATGTGAGACACATGGCTTTACCTGAGTGCCTGTGAATTGATCATGTAGGAATGTTACTATCTCAGATCTGCCGTTGTCACTGTCATAGTGGACCCTGTTGATTCACTCTGTAAGCATTTAAGTGCTCCAAGATTAAATCATAAAGTGCTGCTAAAACCTTTGCACCCTTATCTTCGCATGCACATCCTTGGCACTCTTGGAGGGTATTTCTCTAACCAGCCAAACCACCCAATTGTGACATTGTCTTATGAAGGTGGTTTTTTTTAGCTGCAGTTTCCTCTGTAAGCCCTTGAATGTTTTTTTCTTTCAGAACTCTGAAGACCCAAGATCTTACAAGCACACTGTGAAAGGAGAAACAGAACGTCAGAGGTAAATTCTCAATCTGTCATTAAATGGAACTACTTAAAAATATTACAATCACACACCATTTAATGCTGAACTGAAGACCTTTTTCAGCCTGTTCACCAAATAAAATATGGTGTTTTAACCAGTCTTTCTTTGGATATTTTAAACCTAGTGTACAGTAAATATAATTACTGAGTGTTTTCTCTGCTCTTACAAAAAAATTTCCTAATAATTTTTCATATAATTCACAATTTCTGTAGAATGTTACTAGATTCCCCTCCATTGTTCCAAGTTCCCCAGTCAGTGCAGGATAAACAGTTTGAAAGCTTGTGTGTGTTTTGGCAGTGTGTGACCAAGCTGACCTTTTAGGTGACACACCTCCTTTATCACTGAACTGCTGTTAAAACTTACCTGTGTGATAAGAAGAAATTTGACTGTGTAGGATGTCTCTCAAACCAACGGTGAATGCTGAAAAAGCTTTTTCTCCATTTTCTCAAAGCTAAAATGGCTGTATAGTGGAGAAAGGTAAACTCAAAAAATGCCGTATCAAACTATTTTGAAGGACAACTGTTGCTTCAAGTTCATATTTAAGAATATAGTGCTCATAAATGCTTAGCTCTGTCTCAGTCAAATGCAGGTGCCTTTTTTGTTGCTCTCTTCCATTAACTGAGCTAAATTACATTGCTTTCTTCATAATGTTTCTGTAGGTCCAAACCAGAGAAAGACAGGCAAGAGAAGAAGCAACACCAAAGTTCTCGTGCTTTTCACGATGCAGATGGGAGATCCTGGGATAAATCTCCAAAGAGAAGCAAAACCCTGGATGGTTCTTCAGTTCAAACTGAAAAGCAGAAGAAAATAGTGATCCAGTTTAAAGCCAAAGAAATCAAACATGGCAAAACCACCCGCACTCCTGATGTGACTGCCAGCAAGGAAAGAAGTGGCCTTGATGGAATAGAGGAAAAAAGGCTCTGGTACAGCTTTGAACTTCAGAGGGCCAAGGCACTGAAGAAAAAGAGAGAGAAAGCCGAACTCTCTAAACTCAAGCTAAAAGCAGAACAAGCTATGATAGAAAAGTTTAAGTCCTCTGTGTATGAGGTGCCACATAAAACGGCAGAGGGCTCAAAAAAGCGGAGTGAGAATGTCAGAATTCCCAAAAAGCCACCTGACAGCTCTGCAGGGACTGGGCATGGTGATAGGCATGCCAGTAAGGAGCCAAGTACAATATCTAGCTTCTGGGAAGAAGAAGAGGAAGAAGAATATAAGGATTTTGCTGTGAAAAAGAGGTACAGGAGTAAACACAGATCATCACACTCCTCATCTGAAACTCCGCCACGATGGGACTCTCGGAAGCGCAAAAAACACGGCTCTGACTCTGCTAAAGATCCTGAGCACTCAGGAACTAAAGAAGGAGACTTGGAAGCCACAGCAGTGTGTTTTAAGCAGGTAATGAGAACCCTGTCCTTTGTATTATGTAGATGTTTCAGGATGGTTTCTTAATGGCAGACAGGTTTATATAAGCAGACCATCTTCTTACAGAAGCTAGCCAGGTTTCATAGCTAACTAGGTGGATTTTTCTGATCCCAATGTAAACCTTGTTTCCATGTTCCTCAGCTAAATGTTAAACAGACCAGAAGAGTAAAGGTCTTGGATGTTGGGACTGTGTCTGCATAGATGCTTCCATGGCTTTGCTTTGCTGCTGGGGCTGTGGAACACTTCAGTTTAGATGTAAATCAACTGATTTTTTCTTTTGAGCTGATATGGTTATTTCATTTTTTGAATTAATAAACTGAACCAATGAAAACTTGCTGCCAGACAGTGCATTGCTAACGGAGTGATGCCTGGAGAGCTTGGGGTGGATGTAGGACTAAATTGGTATGTGTGCTGCAGAACTTCCCTTTTATCTGTGACTGGTTTGTTTCTAAGCTCAGGTTGAGGTGCAGAGCCAAACACAAGCTGGATCTTGAGCTTGGGAGTTCTTTGCTGTTGGTCTGGTGTAAATGCCCAAAATCTTTGGAGATTCCAGTTTGTGTTATGGTAGTGTGAGGATTTTGTGTGCATGCTAAGAGTTATTATATGCAAAGCTGGGGAGTCATTAAGGCTGGAAGGCACCTCTGGAGATCTTCCAGTCCAGCCCTGTTGCTCAAGCAGGGTCAGCCAGAGCTGGTTGCACAGGACAAAGGATAGAGACTCCACAAGCCCTCTGAGCAGCCTGGTCAAGCACCTTCAATGTAAAAAAAGGTGTGGGGGGGTTAATGTTCATCTGGAATTTACTGTGTAATCCACTGTTACTTATTTAAAAGAAAGCCATGCATCTAAGCCCTATTAAAATGATACTGTAGATGCTAATAACTGTAGTTTATGTTCCCTGTTCACTTGGGAATACCTAGTGTTCTCTAAAAAGCACTATAAGATGTGTTGTTCTTCTGTTCCTGCGTGTTTCTAGAATGTTGAGGTGCCGTGCACGTCTGACTCCTGCCAGGGAGGTGAGGTCAGAAAGCCTGTGCCTGTCCCAAAGGTGAGTGAGGGACTTGTTTACAGTGTAGGGCCGTATTCCAAAACTCTGACATGGGAATACTCCCTTGTACCTCAGTGTTCCTTGATATCTTGTGATGTTGGTAGGGTGTGTGTTTGTGATGTTTTTAATTCTCCCTACAGAGCTCTGAAGACTCTCCACCCCTTCAAGACAGACAGAACGCAGAAACAGACCAAGAGGTTGGTAATGCTTTCATTTAACATTTCTGAGTTGTCTTAAAGACCAAGGGCACCGAGGCTGTATAACTGGACAATTCCATGACCTTTCCTAGTATTTAGCGTTGTTGTCTCATGATTTACACTCAAATGTGAACTATTTATTTAAAAAACTAAGCAAACTTAATGAAGTGCTGCTAATCTGGAACTTTCTGAAATAAAGAGTATCTTTCTGTTACCATATGCAGCAAAAGGCCCTTCATAGTTGCTAACAGGCTCCAGCTATCTCATTTTTCATCCTCTAACTTTTTAGTTGGAAGAGAGACATATTTTTTAAGAAGTGCCTGTTAGGAAACTTGCAGTTTGTGTAGCAAAAAAATATAGCAAAGTTTTTGAATACCATGTAGAAAGGTCATAAATCTTTCTAGGCCATATTTTGGATGTCTTTAGTGGAGCATATGCAGAAGTTCTCATGGATTTACATTTCCTATACTGATTTAAAATTTTTCAGACATCATTTTGAGGCAATTTTAACAGCTTTAATGCAAAAGTATCTTTTTGGGGAATAATTATGAAGTGATTCCTTTCAATGGATTGCACACATACACATTTTCTCACTGTAGATGCAGATAGTTGAAGACTTGCACGTTGCTCGTGTGGAGAAGAGGATGGCCCTGTCTGTAGTACAGACCTGTGGAGAACTTACAAGCATGGAGATAGATCTTCCAGAGCAGGATTTAAATATTTCTGCTGGTATGTCACAATTGGATCTGCTTTGCTCCCTGGTTGCAACAAGTAATTACAGCTATTGATGGTGTGAGTAAGGAGCTCACTTATTCTGATTATTTCTTCTGTTTTCTCTTTTTCTCTTCCCCTAGGGGCTTTTAGTTCTGGTCTGAACATCCTAGTGGTAATTGACACAAATATAATGATTAGTCACCTTGAGTTTGTGAGATCTCTGAAATCTGAGGATATACCAGGTATGTAAATATGTTGTGATGAGTAAGATATTTTGAGAAAAACAGATGCTGTAAGAGCTTCAGGCTACCTGAAGGAAACTAAGCCCTGGGCTCCTTAAAAAGGCAGCAGGTTTCATGAAGAGGCAGAAGGCACACACACTTGAGAGCCTGGTTCTGTGAACCCAAACAAGCTGCATCATAGGGAAACCACAGCTGTGGAAGCAGAACCTACTGTGCTTATAATATCTGCAGAGAATCATGGCAGATATTCTCAGGAATATGCTTGAATTCTTAGCAGTAAATAAGTCTTAACCCTTTCTAAGAACATAATTTAAGCATTTAACCTCTTACTGGTGATAACTCTGTTTTCTAGTCTCTTTTTAGCATTTCTTTTTCTAGAAATATAAAAAGTCTAAAAAGTGTTGAGCAGTCAGTCAGTGCTTTATTTCTGTCTTGGTAAAGGTGGCAGAACTGGGCAATTTCTCAGGAATTCAGAATGCAGACTCTGGCTTTAATATCTGCTGCTAATATGCTGGGAAGCTGTTGGTTGTTTAATGTTTGCAGGATTAGGATCGTGCATGTCAGTTCTTGGTAGGCATATCTGGAATCTTTCAGAATGCTTAGGGTGCTTTGATGCTTTCAGCTAATGAATACAGTTACTCCAGCCACCTGGAAAATGCTTTTCCTTAGGGCCTGAGTGATTTTCAGGAGTGTGTCAGACTGTATTTCTTCTCCCAGGCTAGGAATGCTATTGTTTTGGTACACTGACATGCCTTTTTAGAATACAGCAACTCCCAGTTTCTGGTCCTGCACCAGACCCACTATGTTGAGAAGGCTGCTGATTCTCTCCCTCTTTATTACAAAGTAGATGGTTATTAATGCATTTTTTTCAAAATTCTGTTCTCATAATGTGAATGAGAAAGAAAATGATTGAAGTATTTGTCATGGGTGGACCAAGAGAACAGTCATTAAACTTCTGATTTATTCTGTATTTCATATAAAAGCTTAAAAGTTCAGCCTGTACTTACCTACAAATAAAACCATGGTCTAATAGCCACACTTCCTGTTGCTGGTTGGCAATGAACACAAGCCTTTGCTGGGTTTTTTTGCTGCTTGTTTTGGCACAGTGACTACTGTGGTCACTCAGGTGTGTGCACCCTGGTATTCCAGCTGCTGTTTCACATTGCTGCATCTTACAGTGGGTGTGTGCCAAGATAATTGCTGCAAATATATGTTAGAATGTTGTCAAAGTATTCTGCTGATTAAAATTCTGCTGATTCTGCTCCCTTCTGTTTGCCTGGTATTGTCACTTTTCTGTGTAATCAGTGTAGTGTCGGATTGAGGTTAGATTAGAAAGAGGGAAGTCAGCCTTTTTCGAATGCTAGATTCTCTTGGAAAGGAATATGAAAACTATTGGCAAAAAGGTGTGAACATCATAAATATGATGCTTGAATTGAAAGTTCTCTGTAGTAGTTTGGGTTGGTCCTGCAAATACCTTTGTTTATTGGTGGTGGTTTTTTCCTTCCAGGAGTTGATAGACTTGCATTAATAATTCCCTGGGTTGTCCTACAAGAGCTGGACAACTTGAAGAAGGGGAGAATGTTGCAGCATGTTCGGGACAAAGCTATTCCTGCAGTGCAGTTCATCTACAAGTGTCTCAAGAACCAGGATTCCAAACTGTGGGGGCAGTCCATGCAGCTGGCTTCTGAAAAAATGTGTAATATATGTGCAATCCATTTTTGCTGGGTACTTCATCCTTGCACTTCACTTAGTGGTAACTTTAAAATTCTGAGTTAAATAGAGATTTCTTCACTCTGCTGTTTGCTAATTAAAACGAGCTAATTTCTTACAGCAGCCTTCAGAGTGTATCCAAGGCTGTGGCATGCAAATGTCTTCACTATCTATTGTTTTACCAGTTGTTTCTCACTTTCACCTTACACTTGCATCCTTGTGTGGGGAGTGTTAAATGTGCTAAGAGCACCATGAGTGCACTGAGGTGTTTGTGAGGCTGAACTGTGCCCACATCTCTTAACTGTGTCTGTACTGCCTTTGCAGATGGGCTGAGTGACGAGAACAATGATGACCGTGTCCTGCAGTGCTGCCTGCAGTACCAGAAGCTCTTCCCACAAGCTCTTGTTGTCCTCTGCACGTGAGTTCCTGGGTGCCTTCAGCTCTCCTGCTACACTGCTTTCAAATCAGGGCTTAAAGAAAGAGCAGTTTCTGAAGTAAGCTCTTAGAAGGGCAATCACCCTTTTAAAAGCTAGAGTAGAAGGATATAATAAACCACTACAATTGGAGATGGAATCACCTTCATGAGCTTGAGGCCTGAAATAGAATTCAGCTTATTCATTATTCAATGTTAAAACTTGTTAAAGCATAGATTTCTCAGATTTTATTCTGGTTTATCATAAAAAGTATTAATAAAGTTACAAAATAGAAAAAAATATATGAAGTAAGGATTGAGATCCAGTTAGAGACTTTATCCCTGTTCCCAGCCAGATGAGCAGAAGCAAACAAGGGGTTAATCTTAGAGGGAAGCTGGGGATGGATTTGCTGCTGTTCCTGTTCTGCTGCTTTTCCTGTTTGTGAGGATAACAGCTGACCTCTGGGTATTGGTTCTGAATTTGATACGAGCAGGTGAAGCCCACTTGAAGGACTAATACTCCTTGGCTCTGCTTGCTCTGGTCTTGGCTAGAATCAGTTCCTGCACAGTTCAGTGAGTGGGGTTAACTCTCTGGGCACCATTTGGGTTCTTGAAGTTGGCACAAGTGGCTGCTGAAAGTGCCATTTCAGTCACAGTATTCATAGGGCAGTGATTTTAGGGTTCACTGATCACAAAAAAGGAGGTGACTTCAGAACTGCTTTTAATGCTTTGGGCAGGCTGACCTGGAACAGAGACCGGACAGAGCCAGAGAATAAAAGTAGGGATTTATTGAAAGGCCTTTAGGGTACACCTTGGGCAGGACAGGGCCTGACCAGGGCTACACCCAAGGTGGACTTAAAGTGGTCACAAAATGGCTGAGCGGTCACGAGATCTCACACTTCTATAAGTTTTGGTCCATTTGCATATTGGGGTTTAATTGTCCAATGACAGCTCCAGGTTGTGAGGTCCCATCCTTCTTGTTCCTCCCTTCAGCCACCCTTGTTTGTGCTTTTGGGCCTGAAAGTTGTCCTTGGTCCTCAGCAGGAAAAGGATTTGTTTTGTCTCCCTACTCTATGAAGAGAGCTGACCATCACTTAATATGAGGTTCAGAACTGCACCCCTAGGCAGCACAGAATCTGGAAAACATGAAAGCTAAAACTTAAGGCATCACTTTTCATCCAAAAATCCCTTTATCCTCTACCAATAAAAGCAATGAAAATTTTTGAGAAAGTACTGGGATGCAACTTTGTCCTGGATTTTTAAAGTAGTTCTGCTGGAGCAGAACCTCAGAGTGGCATCTGGGATAATGATTTGGCCAGCAGAATAGTTTAAAAGGGTCTCAACAAGGAGAATTAACTGTAGCCATCAAATAAGATCACACTGTCTTAGAATTATTGCCTGGTTTGCTTTCTGAGATCATAGCAACTAAGCATCACTGCTGTAGTAATTATAGCTGTTATTTTCTTAAACTTAGACCCTGAAACACTTTTTATGTTTCTCATTTTTACTTAATTTTCTGGTTTAATTTTTTGAACTGCTTCTAATTTCTTGAGAGAAGAACTTTGTCTATATAATAAAGTTCACAAAATAAGTTTTCCAAATACAAGTTTTTTCAGTGTGCTGCTTTTATTCCTTTTTTGACAACAATTAATTCTTTTCTAGGGATGATAAAAATTTGTGTAATAAAGCCATTGTGAGTGAGGTCAAGGCATTCTGCAAAGCTGATCTGGTCACTGCTTTGCAGAATGTGAATGCAAACATGCCCCTGAACTCCGAGGAGCTGCAGCAGCCAAAGCAGGGTAAGTCTGTGGAATATGTTGTTTTGTGAGTGTGTAAAAGTCAGTGGGGTAGAGGAAGAACAGTTGCTACTGTACCTTCAGTTTTCCTATGCTTTGAATCCTTAGGAATGTTTTTTTGTTTGGGGAAGGTTTTTTCAAAGGTTTTTTGAAAGTTCAAGAAATTAATTAAACCATCTGTCTCAGAGTTCTAGGAAATTCAAATATGATGTATTTTTATTTTATAGAATAAAACACTGAAATAATTTCCTGTGTTTAGAATAATTTAAAAGGTGTCCTGAATTTTTTGGAACTGAAGGAGATTTTTTCATTTTTCCAAAGATATAGGTACAGCTTACAGAGCTCAGAAGTGATCCTCTTGTGCTAGCTGATAATCCTGCTGGCTGTATATGATCTAAGTTATTTAAGGAAAAAGGAAATGTGGAATAAGATCACTAATGAGTAATACTCTGGGGAAATTAACCTCTTTGTTATTAGTTCTTAATTAAAAATACACACAGTAGAAGTGGGTATAACTGGAAATACTTGAAACTTAATTAGGTGTAGCACATCTGCTTTATAAACTAAAGTGCAGTCTGTCTTTATTTATGGGGACATGTTCTTCATGTACCATCAACATGAACTAGATATGAACCCAGTTTCAATAAATACCTTTTGTGTCATTGGTTTTACAGATAGAGAATTTGGGAAGACAAGAGGCAGTGCTGGTTTTACTGCACAATTCCCAAATGTTCTTCCAGACCTTGAAAGGAACTTAGGAGAAGCTTTGTCTTGTATTTTGGAGACTGAAATGAAACTTGCATTTGGAAACCTGTGGATGGAGGTGGTTTCTTACATCATTTTGCTTGGTATTTTGATTATTGAGAGGTTTGAATGTCCTTAGTATTTTATTGCTGTTAATACCTGTGCCAAGTCATCCAGGTCCCTGATATCACTGACAGGGAACAGCTCAGTGTTCACTTCTAATATTTCATTTTATAGCAAGATTATCCTGTTTGACCACTAGTGTGCAACATGTGCAGTATTTTATTAGCATTTTAATGACACAGTTACAGGGGTGCTGGTTTCTCAGTGTGAAGTTTCAGAATTCTTTTTATTAGTGGCATTAAAATTCTATTTCAATTTTTCTAGTCAAGTAAATCCCTGCACTGTAAATACAGCCTGCAAGAAAAAGTTCTGTCATGTTCTGTGTAATACTTGTTGCAGACATTTCTTCCCCACCAGAACAGAGATGGATAAAATTGTTCACAGCTAAATTGATTCCAGTGCAGATACAGAATGGCAAGGGTACTAATGAGAACCTCTAAAACTTGCAAACTTGCAAGTTTTAGAGGTTCTCATTAGTAAACTTGCAAAAATATTGTTTTCAGGAAATTAACAGCCACATACAAAGTATTTTCAAATCGTCCATGCTTTACTTTAGATTCTATTTCATAGCTGGTGGGGGGTTGTTAAGAGTTTAAATTTATTGCAGATAAGCCTCTGTGGCTTTAAAAATCCCCCAAAATCATGGAGTGACTGTTGTTTCCCAAGATGCTCTGATTAGCTGCTAAGCTTTTTAATCACTTCTCTGTTTGCTTAGTTAATTTCTTTTAACATCTCTTCAAACACTGGTTTCACTTGATAGTAGTGAATTCTCAGGTTTTTTGTAATTCATGTATTTTACTTCATGTATAAATAGTCACAGTGTTTATTTTTACTTTATAACAGTACTGAAAAATCAAAGGCATATTTACTGTTGTTCTTTTTGTTCTTGTTACTGTTGGCTTTTGTGCACAAGTAACTCATTAGATCAGTTTTGAGATAAATCAAAAGTATTGAGTTTTTGAGGAATGGGTAACCACAAATCATGAGACTGTGCATTGCTTCTGAAAGATCATCATTGTTTAACCTATGGTGCTGCTGAATCAAATCTTTATTAATAGATAAACTTGTTTAAATCTAGATATGGTCTTATTTCTGAGGAATCATTGAAATTCTCCTTCAGCAGTCACAGATCATCACATTCTTGAAAAACAGAGCAGTTGTGGAATGTATAGGAATATGTCTAAATGAAAACCAGCCTTTGAATTTATAACACTCTCTTCCAGATCCTGTATCTGAAGCCACCATGGACCTTAGCAAACCTGCTGAAATGTTATAAAAAACACTGGATGGCTGTTTTTGGTTATGTGGTGCCAAGGAGTTTACTTTCAACCATTGAATGTCTTTCTAAACACCTTTATGCAGGTAACAGTCCCTGAGAACATTAATTGTGAACTTGTAAAAAGCCTCCCTGTTCTGGTTTGAATTATAGAACTGACTGTATGTATTTATGGTCACCAAAGGCTCTGAATTCTTTTTAAAATGCAAATAATCCTTTTCCCTCCTTTGCCCCCATTTTATATGTGACCAAGTGACCTGCATTTGCCAAAAAATTATGGAGGAGCAAAGGATATTTAATGTAGTATGTGAGAGCAGGGAGGTTTGTCTTAAAAAGAAGCCAACCAGAAAAAAAAAAAAAGCCACGAACCTTCCATTTGTTTAAAGATATCTTTGAGCATTTGATTTTGACAGATTTGGTGAACTCCCCCAGAGGGTGCTGGGCACTGCCCAGACTCCCCAGGGAATGGGCACAGCCCTGAGGCTGCCAGAGCTCCAGGAGGGTTTGGACAACAATCCCAGGGATGCACAGGGTGGAATTGTTGGGGTGTCATTGCAGGGACAGGGGTTGGACTCCGTGATCCTGGTGGGTCTCTTCCCACTCAGGATATCCTGAGATTTCTTGGTTCCACCTCTTTGGCATATTGCTGTACTGCAGAATTATTTGAGATATGCCAGTTAATCCTTGTGCAAGATCCCAGGATAAATTTGGAAGACTTGGTTAAGGAATGAGCAATCTCATGTATGTTTCTCTGAGATTGTTGTACCTGATGCTTCTAACCATTTTCCTGGGCTTTTCATGTGCTTCTGTTAATCTAGGTATTTGAATATTAAATTTGCCTGCCAAGACTGTTAAGTCCTAACTTTTTTTTTTTTCCCCTCTCTCTTACATTAATGTCTAAACATCAGATAAACCATTTGACTCCTCAACAGTGCGTATCCTGCTCCAGGAATCCAAAAAACTGCTCCATGCATTCAGCTGCAGGTCAGACTACAATGGTGTCCTGCCCCAGGCTTATGCTGAAGTGACAAAACTGTGTGAGACCCTTGGGGAGGTAAGGGCAGTTTTGGTGTTTGTCCACCTCACCCCATCCTCAAGTTGCTCCCCGTTCCAAACCTAGCTTAGATTTTTTAAGTATTCCCCTCATTTCCACTGATTACTCCAGGAAATGTTGTTGGGGTGTTTTCTAAATGAAGAGACCCTGACTTGAACTTCTATTTTCATGGAGTGAATATCTGCTGACACATTTTTTCCCAAATATGAATGTGTTAGTATTGGAAGGGTGACTGAAAAACATTATTTTGTCTTAGTTTTCTATTGCATTTATATCTGATGGCCCTTGGAGATTAAGCTTTTTTTTTTCCTTTCTGACATGGGTCCCACACTGCTGTTCTTAAGTGTGTTATTTCAGCTTTCATTGTCTTTATAGCTGAAGAAGGGACTCCCTTGTATCACATCGTTTATGATGGTTGCTGGGGATTGTCCTGACACCTTTTGTGTTCTCAGAAGTTGGTCTTCACTCCCAGCTCAGCTCTGAGTTGCTGTGGAGGAAATTCCAAATATCTTGGTTATGGTTACTGTCACACATTCTGTATGTAATGGCATAAAAACTGGAGTCATGGATGAAATATTTGGATTTATGGGAAAGAAGATAGGTCGTAACAGCTGTAAAGAGTCCAAGGCCATGTTGGATGGGGCTTGGAGCAACCTGGTGGAAGGTGTCCCTGTCCATGGCAGGGGTTGGCACTGGGTGGGCATTAAGGTCCCTTCCAGCCCAAACCATTGAGAGAGACTTTGGATGCAGAGACTGTAACCAAGGTGACTCAAAGAGTTCAGCCTTGATTTCTTGAGCATTGCTTTAAAAAAAATCTAGAAATGTGAAGATTCTGGTTTTCTGAAGTTAGGAACCAAATACATTGATTATTTGTTTGCTGAACTGTTTTATAAGGTGAGGGCAGACAGTGAGCAGAATTTATCAGAAGACATCATGGTTCTTTCAGAAAACGCTGCGTGTGAAAAAATGGAAGCCACGGTGCCCAATCTGCAAAGCACTGAGGAAAAAGAGTTACATCCCAGCTTTCATGTGGCTCAGGAAAACAGGCACCAGGAAATATGGTCAGTCCTGGAAGGTGTTTGGAACACCATGAACTTGTACAGGTACAGCTTGCTAAAGGGGCTCAGAACTAACATGTTACCTTAGATAGCTTTCAAACAAGCACACTTTAGAAACTGTGCTTTTTTTTACCCCATAATTAATCTAAATTGACCCCTCAAAACCACAAAAATCACACAACCTGTCACACAAAATTTGGGAGCATGCAAATTGTTATGTCAGTCTGCTGCTCTTTCTCTGTGCAGCAGCTGAAATGAGTTGCCCTGGGAAATGAAGTTGAAAACCCCACAAGTGTGAGACATCCATGAAAATCTTGTATTTATCCATAAAGTAGCATCTGAGATCTCAATTCTCTTGTGGTTATTTTCATTCCAAACCCAGTGGAAGTCTACTGGCTTATGCAAAATTCTATATCCTATTTTAAAACTTGAAAATCAATTTAAAATAGAAAACATTTTGTTGTTAAGCAAAATTCTTCACTTTCTGAAATGCAGAATCTAGTGAATTTCCTTTCTCATGTAAACTCAGAATTGCAGGAAATTACCTCTTCTATCTGGATGTTTTCCCATTGCTTTTATTTTGGTTATTTTTTCAAAAATCTACTGAAAACTCACTGCAATGCCCGATCTTTTGATAAAATCTGAATAGGTACTGTGGGGTTTTTTTTGTTGTCTTAGTCTACAGTCTTTCCCAAGGAGGGGCTCTGAGCCAGCCAGGCACAAAGGAACTCCATTTGTGGTGGTCTGTAAGGACTCAGCTAATCAGCAGTGATAACTCCATTTCTGCATTTCCATTTATTCTGAGACTGTTTTAGATAGTGTGATTTATATTTGACCATTTTTTTTTAATAGACAAAATACAAGCACAAAACAGACACTGAGTTTCTCTGAATTCTGAGCTTTTTTATTAACTGCTTTTCTGTCTCTTCTTTATTTTGTCTGAATTTCAGTGTTGAGCTGTTCCAGAAGCTGGACCCCAGTACAGTGACCATGGCTGCCAAGGCCTCATTTGAGGAGGCATTTTTGGGCCTGCAGAAGCTGTTGGCAGCAGTGAAGGACATCCGTGAGGGCATTGGCAGGTGAGCACTGCAGCTGGGCACAAAATGTGTGACAGGCAGCCACAAAAGTCTGAAATATTTCAGCACCAAACCACTCTTTATTCTGTGTGCTTGGTGACGTGATTTTCAGTAAAAATCCTGCTGTCAAGGCTGCCTTGAACCATTGGTAGCAAAAGTGTTGTAGACATGGAGATCTCTTGTAGGGAATTGCCTTCTATGTCTGGGATTTGTTTTCCAATGTTTGACTAGCAAGTCACCTCTGCTTTTAATGAGCTATTAATGATTATGATTAATACTTCGATTCTGATGGCAGGAACTTTGAATAATTCCAGGCATTTGTGCTTCAAATGTAGGGCCCTCTCAGATGGGGGCAAAGTTCCAACAGAGTGAAGGATATGAAGTTTTGGGGCTTTGCTGTTCCCAGTTCGAGTGTTCTTCATGACAGCCATAACAGTGACAATCAGCTGCATCCTCTCTTTAGGCAGGGTAATATTCCCTCTGTCTTCATAGAATCCCAGAATGATTTGAGTTGGAAGGGACCCTAAAGCCCATCCATTGCACCCTTGCCATGGGCAGGGACACCTTCCACTGTCCCAGGTTGCTCCAAGCCCTGTCCAGCCTGGCCCTGGACACTTCCAGGGATCCAGGGCCAGCCACAGCTTCTCTGGGCACCCTGTGCCAGGGCCTCCCCACCCTCACAGGGAACAATTCCTTCCCAATATCCCATCCAACCCTGCCCTCTGCTGTTTTATTTACAGCACAATAAACTGGAAGTTTCAGGAAGAACAAAGAATCTCCTCTGTCATCTTGGCTTAGTTCTTTTTTCATGGCAGTGAAATGTAGATCCATTCAAAGAGCTACAGTCTCTCTTTCAAATATAAATAATCAAAATATTATAAAATTAGAAGCAGAAAAATGTGGGTAGAAATGTGGGCTTGAGCAGCTGAGTAATGATGGATTCAATTTATTGCTGGTGGGTTTTTTCCCTCTAAAGAAATTATTTGAATAAAGCAGGTTACTGCTAAACTTTGCTCTCTTCATTCTTATACTAAAGTTTTTGCAACAGATCCTGTGGTATCAGTTTATAGATGTAGTGAATGAGATTAAATGGGAATATGGAATTTTCAGGATGGTTATTTTTGTGTTGCAGAGGTGTTTGATTGAAAACTGTTGGTTTTCTTTGTGTGGGAGAGCTCTGTGGAAATAAAAACTCCTGAAATACACACGCTGATTGTTGGAATGGAGTAGTTTTCCTGGACACTTTGGAAATGCCTGCTCTGGTGTCGCAGATTTGCAGTAGGTGGCATCGTGGAGCAAGAAATGGGGAGAATTTGCACCAAGCATTGGCCTTGAGTGGAGGGATTTAAGGGAGTCTGAGAGTTCTGAGGAGCTTTTCCAAAGAGCCAGGGGGCAAGTTAATGTCTCATTGCAGTTTTATGAATATTACAGAGTATTAAAGAAAAAATTTAGAAGTTTTCAAAGAATCAGAATGGTTGGGGTTGGGAGGACTTTAAAGCTTATCTTGTTCCACCCCCTGCCATGGGCAGAGACGCCTCACTTTCATTTTGCTTTAAAACTGCCCTTGCAGCGTATTTATTTTTCTTGATTTTTGAAAAAAATGCCCCTCAGTGACTTAATCTAATGGTGTGATTGCAGCAGAGGAGGCACTGGAGAAAAAACAGTGAGAAAACTGTGTCTTGAATATTTGGAGGTAACACAGCTTTTAGTGATAAAATAATACTGATTCTGTGGTACCTTCTGGTCCCTGCTGTCCAGAACAAAGAAGAGAGAAAATACCTTGTGAAAGTTTGGAGGCTTTACCAGTAAATTATATTGAAAGTTCATCTGCATTGAAAGTTTAGATTTTCAGATTGTTAAAAACAATTAGAAAAACATGATGATGCTTTCTGAGATAAATGTAATGATACCCTTAATCATAAAAAAATACCACCTCAGTGGCACTACCCCAACTATTCAGGTGTGATGGCCAGAACATGTTAATGGCAAATACAGATAGAGAAAAAGTAAAAAATATAGCTGTTTCATTGAAGATGTGTCAGTAACAACTTTTGGCATATTATCCTGTTCTGGTAACTTTTGTCACACGGTGCAGGTTTTTTATTTTATCTTGGCTTCTTCCTCTAACAGCATTGGTAGCAGAGTGGTGTTTGTATTGCACGATTCTACATGCCAGCAATGACAGCCTACAGCTCTGAAATTAAGAATAATCAGCATGGTTAGCATGATCTAGCTATATACCATTACTATTGGTAATGAGCAAAGGGTGTGAAAACCTCTGAAATTTAAGCATCCAGTAAAGTTGTGAAACCATTACATGATTTTAAATAATTTTGGATTGAGGATTTGTAAGTGTTCTCACTGGTGGTTTATATTTCTATTTGGGTTGGGTATTGGAACCAGTTAACTGGGGCACCTTATTTAAGGTCTCATAAATTAACTCTTTAAAATAAAATAGGGGCTTAGATTAGCTGATGTTTGCCCTCAGCTGAATAGAACTTGTGATTCCAAGCTTTTTTATACAGCCCTAGGGAATTGGACATTGTCTTCATGTTTCCTGCCAAATTTCTTTTAAATAAGAAATCCTTGTTCATAGGAAAGAAAGAAAATTCAGTCTTTGGTGAATTGATATAGTTATTTCAAGTTGGATTTTTTCTTTTCATCTGTTGGTTAAAGAATTTTTTTGTTCATATGCCAACTTTAAAATCATTCACAGCTTATAGCATATACACTTAGATACGGGCCTCCTAAATATTTATACTAATATGCTGTCACCTGTAAAAATATTTGTCTCTTATTGACTGCATAAGGGGCCTGAATTCCGCTTTTCTAATATTTTATCTAAATGGAATTTCTCTCACACTTCCAATGGTTTGGGAAAATGTGGTTTAGTCAAGGGCTCCATAAACATTTATAAATTAAAAGTGTAATTTCTTAAGATTTCAGTAGTGCCAGGAGAGTGTTACTATATCAGAACTGATCACTGAATTTAAATAATTTAAAAACAATGTTGCAGTTTTACTAGTTTTAGTACAGAATTCCACAGTTGTAGGGAAACTGTGTCCTCTTTATTTTCTCAGCTGCTCCGTGGAGGAATTGAGGTTTCTTTTCTTTGGTGTCTCATTAGAAAATTGCCTTCATTCCCTTAGGCTCCTATGGCAGTTAATAATTTCTGCCATAAAGTCCCAATAAAGTCTCTAGATGAAGAGCTCTGCCTTTAATATTGCTCTGCACACAGTCTCTTCCTGAAGTAAAGTGGAGATTAGCTTCCTGTTCAAAAAGTATCAGACATTCCAGTTACTACTTGTTTGATCTTTATAGTTTTATGTATTTAGGTGAAACCCAAAACTGAACTTACCTGCAGCCTTCTCTGCTGCCAGGCCCAAATTGCAATATTCTGTTGTGCCCATTTTAATGACAGCTGTAAAAAATAAAGCTCAAACAGAGCTGGAAGTGAGCAGTGCTCCCCAAGGGCAGGGCAGAGGTGGTGCTGTGCTGCTCACACCGTGGTGCCTTTAGAGCAGTCTGAAGAGCAGAAAGGTTTCAAACGTGGTGTTGTAAAAGCCACAGTGATTTGAGCTGGGGGTGCAGCAGGGGCTGACAGCTGAGACACTTCCACAGTGACAGAAAGCACAAGCTTGGCTGTTGCAGCAGCCCTTTTATTAGATGGTAGAAATGAGTTGAGGCACAGACTTCTTGTTAAACACAGCATGAAAAGGGTCCTGGTTTATTCCTCTTCTTAACTTAGTCATCTTAACTGCAACCATTCCCTGACTCTGGCTGCAGCAGCTCCTGCTGGAGGTTTCCTTTGCCGCCTCTGACTGCTGCTTATTTCCTGCTGAACTCTGACTGCAGGGATCAGTTTGCAGCCTCTGACTGCAGCTTTTACCCAGCTAGAC
Source organism: Acrocephalus scirpaceus scirpaceus (assembly GCA_910950805.1). Lineage (NCBI taxonomy): Eukaryota > Metazoa > Chordata > Aves > Passeriformes > Sylviidae > Acrocephalus > Acrocephalus scirpaceus. Next base: position 24,986,484 of record OU383779.1, read on the forward strand.
TGTGACTGCAGGTTCCACAGGCTCTGACTGCACACCCAACCTGACCTCACAGCAGGGATTCCGTCCTTCACACTCCTCAAGGTTCCTCTTCAATGCTGATCCTCCCCTTGCCAGCTAACCCCCTCTTTTACCTCACTCATCCTTATTGGATAGAGCTGTTACTCATCAGGGATGAGGCTGTATTGGTTAATTAACACAGCTGTTACATATCAGGGGTGAGGTCACCTGGATTCCCTTCTCCTGCCCTTGGCTTTGGTGAATTTCCCAGCTGGCTGCTGTGGAAGCAAACCCTGGCCTTTATTGGTGGCTGTAACCCCACTAGAGCCTCTCCCCGTGCAGCACAGTGAAGAATTGGTAATGGGCCACAGGGAGCTTTAGGGTTTCCATTTCCCATTTCCTTTGCTTCCTTGATACTTAGGCAATGAAGTTAAAAGGGGCTGTTAATGGTGAGGCTGCCTTTCTCCCATCAGATCCCAGCATTTTAGACACAGCTCTGGATTTGTTAACTGGTTAATGCTCTGTGCCAGCCCTGCCAGCCTGGGCTGTGACAGAGGGGCAGCTGAGTGGGACAGGCCCCAGGGGCAGAGCTTCCCCTGGGTGTGACAGGAGATTGCACACAGTCCCACCAGACCTCCCTTGTCCCTGCCCTCATGGGGTCTTGGAGCAGCTGGAAGGCTGGCCTGCTTTCACTGCCACTTGTTGTGGGCTGGGCTTTTTCATTTCTGCTTGGTAAGTTCATTTCCGGTCCTCTCCAAATAGGGTTTGCTTCTACCAGATCTCTGTGCACAAGTAAGGAACCACATCTTGAGCTATTTCCTGTACATTTCTATTTATTATTGTATCTTACACCTTGTGTTTGGCATCAGATGAGTGACAGGACAGGAGATAAAGAAACTTGGGGAGTGGTTTAGGAAGCACTTGAGATAAAATCATCAAGTCTGACTGTCTCCTTTCTCCCTCCTGCCCCTAAGACAGCATTTAACCTCCAACTGGTGGCAGGTATTCATAGTCATTTCTTGGGTCTTTCCATGACATTCTCTTCTTTACCTCACATGCTCAATATTTTCAGTAAATTGTGTAGAACCACACTGGAGTTCTTAGGTTGAAGCTGAAGTACAGGATGGGGAGTGTTGAATTGTGGTTCTGCAAGGCTGTGCTGATGGAAAGGCCAAATGGATTCCATGGATTTCCACCCACTGCTTTTGAACCAATGTGGAGAGAGGAGCAGCAGCAGTGGTTAGTGTTGTAGTGGTCACAGTACTGAGGTTCACATGGCTGCTTAGGACAGTGTGATGTAAAAGCCCTTTGCTTCATGGATTACTGATTTAGTGGAAGTTGTCTAGACATAGTGCTGTAGTTGAGGCAGACTTTTTATCACTGAGAAACTTCCATGGAAACAAGGGCAACTTGATTTAATGAAGTTATAGAGGCAGAGTCATTGCTCATACAGACAGGTCCAGATTTCTCAGTGTACGCCTTCCCTTAAAATGTTCATTTTCCATAGCACAGGGTGGTGGCTACAGGCTGTGAAAGGAACATGAAGTGATTGAAAGCAGTAGGGAGCAGTGGCACTGAGAAGTCATTGCTCTGCAGACAGGAATGTGTCAGTTTTGTACAGAATATATTCCCAGACTGGAGCTGGTATTGCAGCCCCTGTTCTGCTGCAGAAAGCACCAGGCTGTTTCATGGATGCTGACCTGTTGGGAATCTGTAGGGGAAGTTATGGTGCAGGCTCTTCCTCAGCAGCTTCCCAGAGCTCTGTGTGGAATGAGGGCTCTCTCCTCAAAACAACAAATCTCTTTTATTTGGAGCTGCTGTAAAATTTGGAGCCAAATGTCAGACTTCATTCCACGGTACAAACCCAGAAACCATTGGCATCATCCAAGCAAAGGCCATAAAATGAGGTACAGGATTTAACACTGAGTTACTTGGATTATTAATTACAAAATTTGGTTTTTTTCCCCAAAGAACTGGAGGTACAGTGGGTTTCTCCATCCACCTGAGGTCTTGCAGAGATACACTTGAGTGTGTTCCCTCCATCCTTCCTCTGTGGCCAGGTTTTCCACCAGCAGCTCCATCACTTATCCATGTGTGTCCTTGGCACAGCAGGAAGAACGGGGATGGACAGATTTTGCCCCAGCATTTTGTGATGACCTTGGGGTGACGTTATTCATAACACCTCAGCTTTTATGTTGTGTCCACTTGTGCATCCAGGCTGATGGCAGCAGTTTCTGCCTGAACTGGAGGGAATGATTCCATGAGGGATCAGCCTCTCTCAGGCTTGGGATGCTCCACTCCTTCTGCTGCAGGTGCTGGGTGTGATAGGCAGGGCTGGACAGGCTGGAGCTGCTGGGTGGGAGAGGGAGCTGCTGGGTGGGAATGGGAGCTGCTGCTCAGGTCCAGCTGCCAGGATTCCCAGCGTTTCCATGGAGGGTTGCTGGCAGCTTCTCTCTGCCGGCATTTTCCGCTGCCAAAGCTGATTGTCACTGAGGTGCCCAGGGAAGGCTCTGAGGTGTTTTTAGGCAGAGCAGCCAGTTGGTTCCCTTCCTGACTTGTAGTTGGCAGGTTTAAGGCAAACATTTTGGGTACTGCTTCTTAGGAGGCAGGTGGGAAGAATGCATGACTAATTTTTGGTGATAATTCTTATGAAAAATGATGAGAAAAAGCAGTGGACACTTCAGTTAAAATAAATCCTGTGCTGTGTCATGGTCTTCCAGCCTGCTTCAAACACAGGGTCCTTCAGCTGGGATTTTTAAACTTACTCTGTTACTTTCCTGTTTTTTTCAATTCCTAATTAATTCGTTTATAAATGAAGCTTACAGCTTGCAAAGAGGAGGGAGAGGAGAATTTGGGCACTTTCCCATGGGAAAGTAAATAGAGCTTTCCCCAAAAGACTTTTTCTTTTTCCAAGTCCAGTCTCTATCTTAATCACGATTTAACTATGTAAGACTTAAAAATCAGAATTTTATCAGTATTTCTTAATATATATATAAGGTGTTACTTGTGTTTTAATGTTGATTTTAAGGTACATTTTGTAGTATTTAGGAGGGTTCTTCTTTTCGTGGTGAATGCAAATGAAGTTACACTGAGGTGGAACTGAATTGTATCTGCCTAAATAGATGAGGATAATTAATTTTGTTAAAAAACAGCTTCTTTATTGGATCAGGTTTGTATCCTTGTGGAAGAGAGTGTCCATCAAGGTGCTTCATTAAAGCCACCTCTCTTCAGCTGCCACATCCCACTGGTCCTGGCACTATTGGCTGGGGATTGGTGGTTATTAGAAGTAGCAAGAATGAGAAGTGAATTGCAGCATTTGGGCTGCACATGGGAATCAGGAGGGAATGAGTTAAAGCTAGGGTGGGAATGTTGTGTATCCTTTGCTGTGGTTCCACGTGAGCCCATGGGCCTCGCTGGTGGGCACCAAAGGGCTTTCAGTTAATGCTGGGTTTCCTCCTTCCTCATACAGAAATGGCTCACAAAAACATGGAGGGAATTTTTAATTAGAAAAAGCCTCCAGAAAAGGCCTCACAGAAATAATAAGCTCTTTAATTCTGTTGGAGTAGTGGAAGGGAAAATTCTTCAAAGTTCATAATTTCCGTTTTGTTCAAGTAATTTTTTTTCCCTTGAAGATTTCTGACTTATTTTTTTAACTCTTTCATAGACTCCTTTTCTACTTGCTTTAAAGCATCCCCAAACTTTTCTTTTTCAGAATTTTGACCCCAACCAGCAGTTTCCAAGATATTTGGACCCTCTATAGCTTCCTCAGAAGACATGAGGTATGACATTTTCTTTGGTGTCTGACTACTTCACTTACACTTACTTTATTTCAAGTAGCACTGAGGTCATGTCTCATCACTGTATTACCATTAAGAATTCTATTTTTTGCTCTTATTTATTAGTTGTTGAAGATAAAGATAGATTTTTGTTGGATTTCAACATGTGTTTGAGTTGCGTGATTTGCTGAGCACTCACTTGTGTGAATTACTTGCTGTTGAGAGTAAAAACTGTTTAAATTAATATTTTTAGTAGAATACTTCTGTTTAATATGTTATATATTTCAGGCTTTGCAGTGCTCTGCTATGCAGGGAAATATGTTTGGGGTTTGGGCCTTCACATATATTTTTGGAATTGATGCAGGTCAGAGCTTATTTCATTTGAGACACACACACATACATCTATGTATATGTATATCTAAATAAAACTGTAGGGAAACTTAAGAAGGGAGGAAGAATTATTGATGGTCTTTTAGACTTGTGCAGAAGTGGTTAGAAAATGGAGCTGGAAGTTGTAGTACTACATTTTATTACAAGATACAGAATGACTTTTTTAATGGCCCTGTCTCAACTTGAGAGGCTGTTAGGGAATACATGAGCTATGTCTGCTATTCCTGCTGTATAATTGTATCAGACATGTGATACCTGATAAATTACTATATTAATTCTTTCTTCTTTGTTTTAGATCAATAACAGTCTGAAATTCACTGCTGAGGAGCTGTATGAGTGTGTTTCACAGGAACTCTACAGGTGAGCTAGTTACTGACCCCATCAGGGGGGTTGAGGCTTTTTCACCTGTATTAGCCAAGGTTCCATAAAAGGAATCATCTGGGTCAAAAAAATCCCCCTTTGTAGGAACAGTGTAGGGAAAATAAATGGAGGATTTTTTAAATTCCTTTTTCATTTTAATTAAAATGATTATTTTAATAGCCTGATTAACTAAGAGCAGGAGAGGACAGAAATTAAATTGGAGATGATGCATCAGTGCCTACATGGTGATTTTCAGCTGTTGAAGGTGAGGTGTTGAGCTCTTTCCTTTTTCAGTGGTTTCTGGCTCATTTCTTTATGAATTTGTGTCACTGAAAGTTTTTGAATCCAGGCTCTGGGAGGTTTCTGAAATGCCATCATGGATTTTTAATAATTTTGAGCTGGCTAATTAAGGACAGGGAACTGGTTTTTGCTGTTGTGTGGATATGAATGAGCTGTCACTGGCCAGGATCAGCTGAGTGAAAGGCTGGAAGGTGAATTACTCCAAAAAGCTTCCCTTTGCCTGGATTGATCCTGGGTTCCTGAATCTTCTGTGAAGTTCAATGTGCAGATTGCAAGATCAGGGGACAAAGTTATTCAGGAAGGGAAACATTCAGTATTTGTATCAGTAAAAAAACCAGTTTAAAAGCTTCACTTCCAGAGGTTGATGGCTATAGACCTGTATTGGCACAGGCATAAAGAAAAGAGTGTGTGGAAATTTGTGCTTAGAAGAATAAAACAAGTACTTTGGAGACTGCCCTGGCAGCCCTCAGGCTGTGTTTGGGGAACTCAGTGATTGGGGTTTTCTTCCTTTTGTGAGGAGCAGCTTTTAAATGGTCTTTTGAGAAAGAAACTTTTGAAAACTTAAGTTAGGGTGTGTTTGAATGTGATCAGGTTGAGATTACTCTTTTGAAAGGGTCTAAGTCATAAAGGAGTGTATCCAGATCCTTATTTTGAGTTTGAGTACAGGATATATCAGTGTATGAAGGATGGTGCGAACTGAACCTTCCAGAATCCCAAATCTCTCCAGAAAGTGGATGTCAGTGACCTCTCCTGCCAATTGTTCCACTTTACCTGCCCTAGAGGGGAACAGGAGCTCTGCCTGTGGCAGCTGTGGGTTGGCTGTTGTAAGTTCATGTGAAATCCTCAGATTTAGCAGCTGTACTGCAAAAGTCAGTGCTGTGCTTGAGTTTGATGGAAACGTCCTTGAAAATTTAAGAAGTATTTGTAGAGATTCCTGTTCTGCTGTGTCCTGCTAACCTTTCTCTCCTGTCCCCCAGGGAGAGGCTGGAAGTGGGCTGCTGCCAGCTGGCACAGCTGGAGCAGACACTGGAGCAGTGCCAGGCGTCCGTGCATAGGGAGGCCGAGAGCCGGGGCTGGCTCTGACCCGTGAGCTCCGCCTCCTCACGGGGAGGAGAGGGAAGTGCTGGAGGAGCCGAAAACCTGCCGGCTTTTCTTCCTCAGCCGTGCTGCTTTGGGTTGGAGATGAAGGGGAATCACGGTTCCACGTTGGACGTTGAATGTCAGGATTTCTGCTGAGAATTCTGTTCACTAATAGAATGTTCTGTGTTGAGTGAGGGTGCTGGAGGATAGCCATGGATAACCAGGAGAAACAGGGCTGGTTTGGGATGCAGCAGCTGTGCCGTGCTGCTCTGAGCATCCAGTGTTCCGGTGAGAAGCTCAGCTGTTAATGGTTGTACAGGAAAACTCCTCTAGTTGTTTTGCTGGTACAAGTCACAAGTGACAGAAGGGAACCTGTTGTGTCACCTGGGGACTCGGAGAGCAGGAAGCAGTTGATTGCAAGGCCAGGAATGAAGGACTGACCCACAGACACACCGTGTGTGTCCTGTGCAGTGAAGGCTTAAGAGAGGATGTAGAATGGGCAAAGGAGCAGATTGATGCTCGTTTTTCCTTAAAGACAAAACAGACCCCCACCCTCACGCAAGTATTTGTCCCAGACCCCTTGTCAGAGGAAAAGGGTGTTTCTCCTTTGTTTAAGCAGGCATTTTATCTTCATACAGTGGAAACCAGCTAGCAGTGCTCTTGGGGATAGTTCTTATCCTGCTCCTGCCACATCCTCCAGGAAGGTGGGCCTGGTCCTCCCTGCTGTCCAGGTGTCAGGTGACATCCCTCTCTGGCTGCACTGTTGGTTGCTTTCCAGAACTGCTTTAACTCCATGAAACTTCCCAAAAGCCATTTTTTAAGGCCTTTAATGCTACCTCTTTTCTTGTATGTATTTGTACAGAGATTAGCTGACTGGCAAAGTTCTGAAGTGTCTATTTTGATATTAACTTTTGGATGTATTTGTAAATTCTTCATTGTAAAAATGTAATTTATTGTTACATTAAACAGTGGTTAATTCTGAGTGCCTCTGTGCTGGCTGTGCCCAGTCCTTGTGGATGGCAGGTGCAGTGCAGTCCTGCCCAGTCCCTGTGCCAGGGAGTGGGGTGGAATACTGTTTAAGCACAGTGGCTGTGCAGGGCTGTTTCCATGGGGCTTCTCCAGCCCCGGGAGAAGAGTGGGGATGTTGGCTCAAAGGTGCTGATGAGGGCAGGTTGTGTGCCAACCTGGAGCTGCAGCACGTGCTGGCTGTGCTCGGCAGGCAGCTGGGTGTTGTGGAGGACAAGTCTTTTGTTCCCCACTCTGTTTCTGGCTCTCCCTGCTCAGCTGAACGAGCTTCACAGCCTGCAGGGGCCAGTAAATTTCCTCGGTCTGATGTGTTTTCCCTCTCCCACAGGAAGCTGGAGCAGCCAGCTCCTGCACCACTGCACAGGAGCTTGCCTAGTGCCAGCACCTGTGTGGCTCATCCCTAAAGTTGCCCAGGTGAAGGAGTAGCTCCATGTGCAGCTTTGCACTCCTGTGTTGAGCATTTTCAAGTTTGTGTCCCCCTGGCCCTGTGGGTCACCACCCAACGCTGCAGAGGTTTCTGTACACAGCCCCTGAGCAGGGGAAGCCCTGGCCCAGACATTCCCCAGGGGTTGTGGTGCTCTGAGCTCCTGGTCCCTCCATCAGCAAGCCTGACTCTCCACTGCAGGCATGAGGGACATGGGACACTCCACCCCCCTGCCCCTGTCCTGTGCCTACACCCATCTGAAATGTCACTTTTGGTATCACAGACTCCTCTTTGGACACCAACTCCTTGAAGAAAAGGACACAGAGCCAGGTCAGGGCATGCCTGTGGTGCAAGGGTTTCCCAAAAGGTACCTTTAATGTGTTTGCAGCAGCAGCAAGCAGTCAGTGCTAGTTTTGGCACCCAGAGTTAGATGTGCAGCACTACACATTAGACACCAAGTCATCCCACCCCAACGTTTGATCCATAGGAATAGAGAAAGTGAACTAAAACAGGACTATGAGCACATACAAAATCAAGTTATTCATGTTCTATCACACTTCCAGCTGGTAATATTAGAAAAATAAACTTAAGACAGGTACTACAACACATTTTCTTTGCCAGCTGGCAAGAGTTTAAAACCCATGAGATCCCCCCTCCCCAAACTGTTGTTATACAAAGATCAGCTCACCCAGAGTAACAAAACTGATGTACAGAAAGCGCGCTCTGCATTCTCCTCTAAGTACTTGGAGCCAGAATCCTTTTCCCACGCTGGAAAGTCTGGGTGTCATGTTCAGAAACCCTGTGCAGCTCTAAGGAAGGTGGTGCAGACTAACTCACACTATTGCAGCAGAGGCAGCAGCTCACCTGTAGGGGCAATCCACTGTCCCACTCGGGGCTCTAGAAACTCCAAGGCTGTCTGTTTCAATAACCATTTATCTGTCATTTGCATTTCAACAGACAAAATACTCTGCTGAGTATATAAAAACTGTTATAAAAAGGCAATTGTAAAAGATAAGGTATTAGCAGAGGCATGTCAGCTTTTTTTTAATAAAAAAAATAGCCATTATATCTATTTAAATAAGGCTTCTTGTTACAGATTGTTCCAGTTACTGAAGGAAACCAAGGCCTGATGAAAGAAAAAAACATTATCCCCCACAAATGTTACTGTTCCTGCCCCAAGAACACACTCCAGGAAGTCATCCAATGTGCAAAGTGACAAACACTGGGGGAAGCTCCTGAAATGATATGCCCAGTCTAGTTTCTCTTGTGTTATCAGCAAAATCTTAAAACCAAGACCTTTAAAGTTCTAAAATACACAAAACCCCCCTTCATCTCAATATTCTTTCCATAACAAATATATACAGCACATTAATATGCAATATGCAAAAGCTCTGTGTTGCTGTTGGCAACATCCATGCCCTCCCCACCCCTATTCACAGGTGTACCTCTACTGAAACACAATTACATCACTAAGCCTGTTAGTTTGAAGAGGGAATTTAATTCACTTAAAACTTGTAAATTTTGGTGTAGGGGCTCCACTCATTTGACTCTGGATTGTAGACCTCAAGTGTGTTCAAGAACTCATTGCCATCAAAGCCCCCCACTGCATAAATGGTGTTAGCCACCGTGGTGATGCCCGCGTTGCTCCTGGGTGTGGTCATGCTGCCCATCATCTTCCACTCGTTCCTGGCAGGGTCGTACATCTCCACGCAGTTCACCGCGTGCGTGCCGTCAAATCCTCCAGCCACAAAGAGCTTTCCTGTGTGAGGAAAAGGAGCCACTCTCACTGCTCAGCCCCAGCTGACCCTGTGTTCCCACCAGGACAAAGCCCAAAGGGACACCAGGTGTTGTCGCAGACCTTGGCCTGGTCAAGGTCTGCACTTACAGGTGCAATGTGCTTTGGGTCTCCTGCCCATGACAGCTGCTGGGAATTTAATTCAGAGTAAGGGCAAAGTCCAAATTCAAACTGGTGCAGCTCTAAAAGCTGCATAGTGACACTTTGAGAAGACAGAGGTGGGGCGAATGCCCCACAGCCAAGAGGTTTTTGCTTTTTAATTAGAACTGGCCATTTAGCCAGGCTCCTACTGCATTGTTTCCTGCCCAAAAAGGAGCACAGCTTTGTATTCTACTTGCATCAGAGCAAACATGAAAGGCCCTGAGGCAGCAGCAGCAGCCCCAGCCCTACCATCACGGACAGCCACGCCAGCGCCGCGCCGAGCAACGTTCATGGGCGCCATCAGGGTCCAGGTGTTGTTCTCAGGGTTGTAGCGCTCCACGCTGTTGAGGCAGTTCCAGGACTCGGCCCCACCGATGATGTACAGGTACCCCCCCAGCTCACACACGGCCGACTGGTGCCTCCCTGCAAACAAAGCTGGCAGTCGGCCACCAGCAACAGCCCACAGCAGCAGCAGCTCAAAGGGGCTTTGCTATGGTGTTTTGGTTTGGAGCAGTTCTGCAGTCGCCCTTTTCTCCCCATCCCTGCCCAGCTCCCCAGCAAACTTACGGATATTAAGGGGAGCACAGCTCGTCCAAGCCTTTGTTACAGGATCAAACACATCACAGTTCTTCAGTCCCTTTTGGCCGTATGGATCAGAACCACCCACAATGTACAGCTTTCCGTTCAGGGCACACACTCCTGTTGATAGAGGAAAGAATGGCGAGTGAGCAAGAAGTGGCCGAGTTTCCACCCCCCCAGCCCAGGTGCCGCAGAGGCCTGACCTGCGTTGCAGCGGTTGGTCCGCAGCTCCGGAACAGGGGTCCAGTCATCAATCTCGGGCTCGTACATCTCTCCACAGCTCAAGTCATCCGAGTGGCCGTTTGACCCACCCACGACGTACAGCTGCCCCTGAGAGGAACAAACCAACATCCGTCACCTCTCAGCACACCAGGCAGCTCGTGAGCGCTCAGATAACCGTGGAACTACAGAGAAACAACTTCTAGAGCCAGCGTGTTCAGTGTGCCCTGTTCAGCTCAGCCCAGGTGGGGTCCCACAGGTTCGCTCCCCACCCCACACACCATCAGCACTGCCATCTGGAACCGGGCCCTCGGCGTCCTCATGGGTGCGATGAACGTCCAGGTGTCCTTCTCGGGGTCGTAGCACTCCACGGTGCGCAGGCACTCCTCCCTGTTGTAGCCCCCTGCGAGCGAGAGGTTACTGGCCCCGCGTTCAGAGGCACCAGCACAGCCCCCAGGCCAGTGCCCCTGCCCCAGCTCACCCGCAGCGATGAGCTTGCCGTGCAGCTCGGCCGTGCCCAGCCCCGAGCGCGCGTACTGCATAGGGGACATGGGCTTCTCGATGAGGTCGCTGGGCTGCAGCTCGAAGCTCAGGCTCTTCAGCAGGCGCGGGGTGCTCGAGGGGGAGCTCTGGGGGCTGTTGCGGCCGTGCAGGAAGATGACGCACAGCACCCCGTCCAGCACGGCCAGGCACAGGTACGTGTTACCTGCGGGGACAGCACACCGCCACCGTAAGTGCAGTGCCACGTCAAGGGGGACTGAGCTGGATGCCAAATGGGCTCTGCTGGTTGTGCCACTCCCCTTGGCAGCAGGAAACTTTCATTTTTTCAGGTTACTGGTTCCAAGTGTTAGGAAAAGTGTTAGTTATTGACAACTATGCTTTAGATACTAAAAGAGTGCTGAAGGACACGCGACAGCAACTTAAACGTGTGCTGGGAGTCTCCTCGCGCACACAGAGCACAGCTCTGTTCATTAACTGTGAACTGCCTGTCTCCTTAGTATTTTCTGGGAAAATGACACACCATGGATTTAGTTGATAAGAAACTGAGATGTATGTGATCCCAGTTTGACCCAGATACATCAGAAGCACCCTACAAATTACTTGACTTGTATTATCAGTAAGAAAAAACACCTCAGCATTCCTCAGAGATGTGAAGGAAATCCCCAGGGAGCAGAAGGTGGCAGGTACCCAAGACCAGACACATCTGTTAGACAGCCCCTGCCCCTGTTACTCACTCGAAGTCTTCTCTGAAGCAATGATTTTCCACTCGTGTTTAGGACTCTGAACAGTAGCATTTGGAGAAAGACTTCCAGAGGAGCTGCTACTGATCTGCTTGTGATCATTCTCACGTGGTGGCCTCTTCTGCAAAATCAAAAGGTAGCTACAGAAACCTAGCCAGAGACTACAGCTCCTTCTACCTCTGCTTCTCTGAGATACTGTAGCTACTCCAGAGCACACTCGTCTACCACCTCTGCAGAGCAGCATTTATAGCACACCTATATTTTCTGCAGAACATCTTGCCTGCCCAGCAACAGTGGCAAAAAACCACCCTACACTTGTCTCCTGGAACTCAGACTGCAGCTTTTTACTGCTGGTGCTGGACGGCAAATCCCTGGAGTGTGCATTTCCAGCAGGATTTACAAATGTAAGGAAAGAGCTACATGGAGCTGGAGAGAACTGAGCTACCACATACGAGCCACACTTCCAAGCTCTGCTTCTGGAGCTTGAGTTAATTATATAATGCTGTTTGAAGTGAATTAACTATTCTCTTCATTCCCTGAAGACAAACTAATTTCACCTCAGTTCCTCTTTGTGCTCAGATTAGCTGCTTCTTGGATTTTGCTCCCTTGATACTTCCCATTAGCAAGAGATTTCTGCTTTCTTTTCATCTCCAATTAGATTTATACTGTAACTTATTATTTTGCTCTATTAAGAAAAACCTCAAAATTTCCAGTTTCAGCACAGTTGGCTGGGTTGTTGAGGCTCTTCCTGAAGCACAGGAAGTTACTGTGCTGTCTATTCTGTTCAGCAGCAGAGTTTATGACCACAGTCCCAAGTCTGTGATGCTTGCACAGTTCCCTGGAGCCTGATCTTCATGGAAACTGTCACAAGACTTCTGAAACACATCACCTAACTCAGATAACCTCGCACAGAGGAGATGGATTGCTAAACTCAGCTCACCGTGACAATTTGTAGAGAGCGCTTTTGTTATTTCTGAACCTTCATCCCATTAACCACTTATGCTCTTATCTTTAAATTGCCTCAACAGCAACAGAAAATAAAAAGTTTTGTAATTTAAAAACGTAAAAGCTACGATTTTTCTAGGACTAACATCTAGGGGTTTTTTAGTGTTAGTTCTCTCAGCTGTTTAGGATGTCTGAAGTTAGTGATTTTTCTTATGAGAAAGGATATGTAGAAAAATGTTGAGAAGTCCTATTTCTGAAATTCTTATTTCTGAAAATGAACTTTCTTAATGTTCACCTCTCTACTTCTAAGTATTACAAGTGGTATCGAGATGGTGAAAACCCTGTGAAGGCTTTACAATTAAGAAACGGAAAATTAGCTGGCTTTTCCTTTTCCTCTCATTTCACTTCTAAAATCCACATTCTGTGATGGACGGTGTTTTACACATTAGCTAAAAATTTCATGAAGGAAACTTTTGGTATGAACATATTTCACTGTTTTAAAATATTACAGTGTATTTGCTTCAAAATCATAAATTTAAACCAAGTTCATTTGTATAAAGCAACTGATAATTTGCAACCCTTAGTCCTTTTTTATTCTTTCTATCTTAGCCTGCATTTGTACTAAGCCATGTGGTCTTCTGGAGTTCAGAAGGATTATACCTGGTAAGAAATAAAAAAATATAAAACCATTAAAAAAAGACCTCTCAAAAAGCACAGGAGTGATTTGCACTCAGTCAGAGAGATTTGGCAGCTACACCAACCAGTGCAGCTGAACAAAAGAAGCGGACGCTGGCAGCTGAAGGATTAGAACTTGGATTTGGAATCTTTTTCTGGGCCCAGATTTACCAGACACATTCCCCACTGCAAGCCAAGCAGTCCGTGTTTCTCTCCAGTCTCTGGGAACTCTACAAGGTCTCAGCTGACTTTCTACAGCTGAGTGCTTGTCTGCCTCTTCTCTCTTCTAACAGCCAGGATTGATTTTTAAGTCAGAATTAGAGCACTCTGTTTTGCAAAGCCTGAGAGTCAGCCCAGCCTATCAGAGACAGAAGCTGAGAGCACAGCTCCCATGTACCTTCTCGTGATGCATTTCTCCACTATTGCACCTGCTGCCTTCTCTGCCAGCAGAACAAAGGACTTCAGGTGTGCTGTAAACTGCTCCAGTCTACCTGGGGTTACCTGAGACTGTCTGCAATTTGTACCTGCACAAACTGAATGTGGTCATCACTGCCATACACCTCAGCCTGTCCATCTAGCAGATTTCCATCAAGCAGCTTGTGATCAGCTGAGTAGTACAGCGTTTGCACCTGCAAAAACAACAACAGAACACCCATGTGGCTGCTGTCTCTGTGCTCCTCAGCTACAGGCACATTACCCCAGGCACCACACTGCTCATCAGCTCATCTTAAGCTCGCACAGTGGCAAAACTAAAAGGAAGCAGATGTCATGGTGGCAATCTTCAAACAGGGGATGAAGGTTCCTTACTTTCTCAGCTTGAGAGGAATCTTCATTTTCCATGGGCTTCTGCTGTTTTCCCAGCACAGAAACATTAGACAAGCAAAAGGCACATTAATTTGCAGAGTTACACACATTCACAGTCTCATGCAAGCATTTTCCCTTATCCCTGCACACAAGTTTTCTGCTATAAAAAATACACATATTTATCTCCATCAAAAAAGGCCAAGAGAAGCCAACAGTGCACTCTAAAAGAAAGGTATGGGAATGAGGGAAGACAACACAAATTTAACTTCTGGAAGAAACTGTTGTCCACCACTGAAATCAGATGCAGCTGTTTCAATGAAATGCATCTTAATTTTAACATAATCAAAGCTTTTAAATGAGTTTCTCCAAGAGGAAATACACACTTGAGATTATATGACAGCATCAACATGTACTTTTGCCTAGACAAGTGTTTCTGGGGATCTTTCATGCTTGTAATAGCAGACTTGGAAAATTGTGAAGAATTTCACAAGATTTGGTAAAATCTTTTTGCTGGAGCCAATTAAAAATTTTGTCTCCCCACTCATTTTGCCACTAAACACTGCCCAGGCTACATCTACCATTAGTATTCATGAGAAAAGCCATTTAACAACACACAAGTTTCAAAATAATGCATCCTGTAAAGGAGTAAGTAAACACCATTAAATCATCATGATCGTTCTCTGCCCACAGCGGATTTTCTTAGGAGCACTGGGGCAGGACTGCTGCTTCTGTACGTGTCAATACACTTGAGGCTCTTCTTGGTTCTTCAGCCTTGGTATCCTAGTTTTGTTAATAAACCTATGGGGAGATAAACCAATGGGGAGGAACAACCATTAGAAGCTTTTACCTACTGTGCATTTACAAGCAAAACCTGCAAAGGAAAACATCACCAATCTATGTCAAGCCTCAGTACCACCTCCCCAAACTAAAGCAGATACAGGCCACTCTGAGGCTACTATACAGCAACAGGGAGCAAAAAAGGAAAGTGAAGACCAGACTGAACGGTGCATTCAGCTCACCTGAACACCCCCCCAGTTTCTCAGCTTAGGGGTACCTACAGCAAAATTTAAATTCTTCAGGGTCATAAAAAAAGTGAAGAATAAAAAAAAAAAGTAAAAAGGGATCATCCTTCATATTGGCTTTTTTGGGTTCTTTTTAATGTCTAATCCCATAATCCCATTTTCTTAAAGACTAACCTCTTCCATCAGATCTTCCAGGCTGCCTCCGTTCTCCCAGATGCTGCGCTGTACCCAGTTGATTACCTTTGTGTATAATTTGCCATTGCTGGGTAGGCCAACATTGTCTTCCAGCATTATTTCAAGCTTGCAGGAGAAGAGAAAAGATTATTTACTCTCTACGAATTACCCTTAGCATACTGTACTTCACATAGTGAGCACAACTCTCACTTTACCACAGAGCCAGAAAACACCACAAGGAGCTTTCAGCCTATGGAACTAGGAAGCACATTTAAATACAATCACCTTTTACACCTGGAAAGGGTGACAGCACCTGTTCTCTACAGTTAAAGTTCACAGTAATAAGAATAGGACACAGATCCAGAATTGTCACATTGCTGGCAGCAGTCAGTACACCAAGCTTTCCTGCCCCCAAAAGGGAAAGAAATCCTAGCTGCTCCTCAGGTTGCTTTTTGGAAATCATGTACCAGAAGGAATTCTATGAACTTAAGCTAACCTTTAACCGTGGGAGTTTGAGAAATTCCTCCTGTTCTGAAATCTCTACAAGGTGTTCCTGAATGTAGCCATCGATCTTGTTCAACAACCGAGAGTCGCCCATGCAGCTGGCGAAGTTCCGGTAGGAGATGCAGCTCTGTACGTCCATCTTGGAGAGCAAATAGTCACCACACACCTGGCAATCAAAGAGCTGCAGCTTAGTTTACAAGCAGACAGTTTTTATACATTTATATTATCTATCCCAACACACAGCAGCTGTTATTCTAACTGCAGAATAGTGACTCTGCTGTCATCCTCATGCCAGGGCTGTAAAGGGAAGACTGTCTTCCACAGGAATATATTAAATGAAAAAGTCAGACACATCTGGAAGCTACAGACATCTACATTGACCCTATGCTTTTCTACTGAATATCTATTCAAAACTACTTCTCAGTCAGGTGAGCTAATAATCCCAATCCTGTTGTAAAGGGTACCCCTATCTGCAGCTAAGGGTATTTCAAGCATAAAGTCAAGCACTACCAAATTTATCTTCAGGAGTGTGTGAATTATTCAGATTTTGGAAATATGACAGATTTGTTCATGCTCCCAACACAACCAACCACAGCACTGCTGCCACAGACCTGAAGGTATGGAATCAGCCAAGATTCAAAGCTGTTTTTCTTACACAGGTGCACAAATACAAAATGTAACTTCAGGGAACACCCTGACACCAAGACAGCTCAAGTGGAAGCAACACATCCAGCTGGGAACGCATCAATACAGTGCTAAGGAAAATCTACAGCAGCTTTGTGCTGAGCACTTCTTCCAAGAAGCATCAGGTTTTGGCTCACTAACACCAAAAGGTGCAATGCTGTCAGCCTGGGAAGGCAAAACGGACTTCCAGAAGAGCTGAGAACCGTACCTGCTTAACCCTCTCCATCTTCAACTTCTTTGCTGCAGAGTATACATCTTTCACCAGATCTTTATCAGCTTTTAACCTATTAAGGAGAGAAATTTAGCTCTATTATTCTGATTTTTCAAACCGAAGTCTATCCTCTCTCTAGTTAGTGTGAGAGCTACTTACTGAGCTGTATAGGCATAATTCAACAGAACTTCGACAGCTTCTGGGTTAAGATCATCAAATTTCACATGGGAGACGCCGTGACAGTCACTGTCAGTGTTGAAGATTTCGAACAGGTAGGGACTGCAGCACGCCAGCACGGCTCGATGCGCCAGCATCTCGTGTCCACACACCTTTATGTCAAACACAAACAAGAAGCCCATGTGCTGGTGAGGATTTTTTGTAATTACCTCTGTATTTTCACAATATGAAGGCCTACTCAGGTGAGTGCCACAGTTCAAGTCAATTTTTCAAATCAACAGTCTCCAGCTGAAAGTTAGCATCACTTCTCTCAAAGTGCAACTCATTTGGGTTTTTTTTGGTATGCATTTTTCAGAAAAAATGGGCTTCTAAAATCTCACGTCACCCAGTCAACAAGGCAGCAGTTCCACATGGTTTAACCCCCACATCCCCCCAGGCCCCCCAGCGGGGCAGGGCACAGGTACCTGGAGGCGGACGTCGCAGAACTGACCGCTCTTCCGTAAGGCGTTGAGTTTGGCAACAGATGACTCGATGAAGTTTTCATCCTCAAACATCAAATATCCGTTGGGAATCATTTTGGTGTTGGTCTGGCTGCACACATGGGCAAGGGTTACACATACACTTCTTCTACTGAATGCTTCAGTACAGCAGTACTAGCAACACATTGTTTGCAAACAAACATGCAGGGGGCATTAATGGATTAATGATTTTCAGGGACTGAGGCCACAACTTTTAATGTATCCACATCACTTCAGCAGGTACTTGGTTGAAAACCACAGACTGAATCTGTGCTAGCTCTGTGGGAGCAAGCTGGGAGCCACTGGATTACACAGATTCCCTAAAGATCTTTTTTGGTAGATCTATCCCCAGCTATCATTACTCATCACCACTTTCTGCTCCCTAACATCCTGGTCCAGTTGCATTTTTTGCAGACACAAAACCCAGCTACACTGAAAAATAAGAACTGAGAATTTAAAGTAGCTAGTGAAGTACAATAGATAGAGAAACATTTTCTGTTTAATTTTATGAATAATGACTCAGTATTTTAGAGCAGCTGGAAGTCATGAAAGAACATTATGACCAACAAAACAGAGAGAATTTAATAAATTCTGAACAACAATCACGTATTTTAAGTCATCTCAAAGCCAGAACAACTTTCTCTGAAGACCTCAGCCATATACAGAGATACCACCTCAGGGAGATCAGTCCAAGACTGGAAAAATAACTTCAGGAAACTGTATTTTTTTTTTATGTGGAAGCTATTCTATAGCTCATTTAACTGATTCTTTTTTAGTGAAACACTTTCCAAATAAGAAGCTAATTAAGAATACTAAACTATTACCCTTAGGTGACCTAATGAATTTGAAATAGTAATTTTAAAAAAATCCGATTTGTAAGTTTGAGCTGCTAACATACACAAAAGTACAGTTACCTTAAAAATCTTAGAGGAAAGTATATGTGGGATTCTATTTATGCAACCAGCAACAATTTGTATTTCCATCTCAAGTTTAAGAAAATTCTGAAGATCACACTAAATAAGAAAACTGCAAACCAGAAAAAGTGCATTGCAAAAATCAGTAACGAAAATACCAAGGCTCCCACAAAATACTTCTAGTGTTAATCCACCTATTTTAAATTCACTTACTACTGCAAGTATTCAACCCTAAACTGACAACAATAATCTTATTTACAAACACCAATTTGTTGTGTTTTATTAAAGACAAGACACCAAGATTTTAAATTTACATAATTTCAGCACAAGCATTAACTACTGTATACACAATTAATGGTACAACTTACCAAGCAAATATATGACTGTAAATTTAAAATAGCCCAATGGTATCACTGTGTTAGAACACAGCACTTGAGTTTCAGGATCTCCTGACAGGGAAGATGTTTGTGGAAATGCAAAAGCAGACGTGTGTTTGCAGCTGCAATATGGATTCCAGAACTATCAGGCTTGAAGATGATGTAATATAGTCCTTATGAGCTATAGACATGAATTTCTTCTGTGATAATCATGCATCATAACCTGCAATAAAGAAGGTATCAAGTAAGGACAACAGATAGTGTTGCCACGTATTTCACGTAAAACTTGATTCATGCTCCTGACCCAAACAAACAGGTTTTTCTTCACAAACAAGTTTGTTGTTTTTCAGGTTGGTTTTTTTTCACAAAAAGCAAGCAACCTGAAAAATTCTGTATTTTCATATTTCCATCCCAGCAGCTGACACCAATATGTCTTCATGCCTAATAAGAGATCAACCACATCATCGTTATACCTCCAAAGACAAGAAAAGGGCTTAATTAGTGCTTAGAGAAAAAGTTAGAAGAGCTGAATCCCATTTTTAGCCAATCGCTTATGAACTCTGCCCTTCAGCATGCCCTGTTATCATTATTGCTTCCACAAGTAGGTAACTCACATGTAACACAACAGAAATTACTCCATTTTCTGAAAGCACCCAATCCACAAGCCTCCTACCTTTGGCTCTTCTTGTGCTCATCTACTTA
The DNA here is from genome assembly GCA_910950805.1 of Acrocephalus scirpaceus scirpaceus. Classification (NCBI taxonomy): domain Eukaryota; kingdom Metazoa; phylum Chordata; class Aves; order Passeriformes; family Sylviidae; genus Acrocephalus; species Acrocephalus scirpaceus. The sequence goes on from OU383779.1 coordinate 25,005,519, forward strand.
TAGCCTTCTTCTACTGAACGCCTTAAATTATCTGAAGATGGATTAAGGACATGTCTGAAATGACTAGGCATGTCTCCAGTCTCTGCTACTTCCAGGAAGATTAATAAAGTCAGGAGTCACTATCTGTATGACAGCTTTCTTTGGTAAAAAGTCTCTCTGCCATGCTGGGAACAGAATCTGTTGGGTTCTGGTTGAGCTCAGCACTGGCAGTGCAGACTGGCTTTGCTGGGAATTCACATGCTGGTGGGTTCTTTATGCCGTGATTTTTTGGGGAAGGGAGGAGGAGGAGCAGCAGCAGGGAGGGAACAGGCAACAAACACTCTGGAACTTTCCATGACCCTGGTGCCACCTTAGGAAAACATCAATCACTTCAGTTCCAACACTATATTTGTATCTCCAGAAGAAATGCCACATTGGGAACCGGGTTGCCTAAAAATAGGTGCGGCCCATTTATCCTTGTCAAAAACTCCAAGTGCCCTCTGTTGCAGGGAAAAGAACCTTGTGACCCTGGTGCGTGGCCAGCGCTCAGCCTGGGGGTGACTTTGGCCGGAGCAGTACCCGGGCAGCCCAGCAGCTCCAGCAGGAGGCTGATTCCCGGGAGCAGCAGGGGGCATTATCCCACCATGTACCAGCTCCTGGTACCAGCTCCAGGACACTGCCCCATTCCCACAGCTGGGCACACAGAATCCCAGCCAGCACAGAACCACGGAGGCAGAGCGAATATGGAGCTCGGTTGCTGGAGCAGGCACAGCCACAGAGCCCAGAGAAGGGAATACCTGCTCCCAGCAGTGTCCACCAGGAACGCAGCACCCCGGAATGCTGCACCCCCCACACAACTTCCTTCAACACACTGCAATGTCAGTTTGCTTTGCTGGGAAAAGAAATCTCACGTATAGGTGAGGTTAAATAATAATAAATTAAGGTATATTCTTTTTGTAATCCTACAGGCAAAGTAAAAAGCTGACACCAAGCTCTATTTAGCAAATATTGTTGAATTAGACATTTGGCAGTCAACGCTTCCCCTGTTGGTACAACTGGCATAATCACTGCAATTTTTAAAGCAAGCAAACTTCTCAAAACAGAACTCAATGGCCTGATGGCCATACCTTCCATAAAGATTCGCCACAACCAAAATATTTCAAGTTACAGAACAGCTAGTCAAACTACTTTAACTGAATCCCATAATAAACCTTGCTCACTTTACATCTCTGGGCATGTGTTGTCACATTCTGCTATAAAATATCGGTTTTATTTCCAATGCTCTGCCACATGTACTTGCTTGGGACCTTGCAGACCTAAGAAGGTCATCCAAAATAGTTCTGGATTGAAATGGAAGATTTTTCTGTTGAAGTCCTCCTTTGTGTGAGACACCAATCCAGTGCAGATGCATTTATGCCCCTAATGGTATTGTCCAATCTGAATAGCTAGGAATTTGAACATCTTGGAATTTGAACATCTTAATTACTGCCACGGAGTTTCAACGCTGTTTTGTCATGGCTAATATTATTACTCAAAACAGCATTAAATAGCACAAGCAGATTCACAACTTTCCAGATTTGGGGTTGGAGTACTACTGCTGGAACACAACCTAAACTATTAGCCAAAACTCACTGCAAAGTCAAGAACACTGCCTATTCCGCATTAAAGGTTATAAACAGGTACTGCAAACAAGGTACTGCAATTCTTTCCTTTAAATTATTTTTAAAAATCGAAATAATTTTGTCATTACCTTCCCCTCCTTGCTTATATTCCCTTTTAGCTCAGCACGTCAAGAACTCTGTGGCTTTTTTCATAATTATCTGGGATTTTGAATTTTTTGAGTTTTTCTTAAGGCAATTGAGATGTTCTCAGATGACTGTCAGCCTTGTAAAGCCTGATGCCTCAAAACAATAACTGTTCAAACTCCATCCAAATGCACTTCTTTAAACACATTAAAGATACAGAATTATCATCCCAGAGTGAGAATAACACATCCCATTGGAGAAAACTTCTACTTGAGAGCAGCTATTCCCTGCACTTACTTTTAAAATGATGCAAAAAAATAAAGAGTAATCTGTAAACTCTGGATTTTTGTTGTAGTTTCAACAGTAAAGACTGGTACTGGTGTTGGGGCTGGAGACCCCCTTGGATCAAGAGCCTATCACACTGGGCTCAGGTAGGCCTGAAGTCACAGAACATCCACATGGTGTGTTCTGGCACCCTGGCAGTTCCCAGGCACAGGAATGCCAGGACTCAAATGTCTGCCCAGCTGCTCGAGTTTAAACACAACTTGCTGTAGTACTTGTGTTTCCCGAACACCTCATGTTGTGCACAGACTGAGATCTTCCTTTGCCATGTACATGTACCACTGGACCATGAGTGAGTCACAGCTCATAATACACTCAGAGATAAACTGGCTGCACATCCTGACTTCCAGAACAGAGGTTCCCTCCTCTTAAACTCCTCTATTTCACTGTATGCCCATTTAAAGGTACATCGAAGAAAACTCACCTCAATAGCAATGATACTGAGACACAGTGATCCTCAGTGCTGCCCTAGGCCTCTCCCCTTCAGAGCCTCTTGCAGGAGCTGTGGTCTCAGGTGACCACCAAGACAACGAGCCCCAGAGGCAGAAGTCACATTGTCCATGACCTAACAACACAAGGACCATCTATTTTACCTCTCATCTTTAATACAGCCCCTTTTCCATGTGCAGTATTTGCTGTGCCAACTCCGCACAAACCTTTTAGTCAAATTAAGGTATTCTTCAACTCACTGGTCAAGCATTACTTCGGGGGAGATACTTGATAATCTCTTGATTTAAAGTCAATACTTGCTGATGTAACGACAGACACTTGATTGACACTTGTGAAACAAAAATGGAAATTAACACCCAGCCAGAGCTTTCTGGCTTGTGACAGCCCAGCTCAGAAGAAATGTAGGTCACACCTACGACTGCTCACAGTCCATTATCTGTATCAGAAGATAAACCCAAATGTCCTCAAAACATTTCTTTCATACATTAGCATTTATTTATGGTAAAAACACATCATCTTTTCATGTCCGAGTCTGCATTTGGGCAGAACACCAAAGACCAAGACATTACTTTACACCACTAAATAGGCTCAACCTCTTTATACCAGTAATCTAAAGTAAGACTCAGAATTTACAACAATTTTGTTTTGCTTATTCACTTTTCAGGTGCTTTCCACTGAAGATTTAGTCTCACTGATAACTATGACTTGTAGACAAAATTGTTCTATTTCACTGCACATCAACTGCAGTCACGCTCGCATGCCAATGTGAGGACAGAGAGGAAGGGAAGATGGAATATTTGCTGTCGTTGGTTAGGAACTGAAGAGGAAGGACAGAGTACTGTGGACATTTTCAAAAATCTTTTACATGCAGCCCCGGAAGATGCAATGCTTGCACTGCCCTCTATAGAGAGCAAGCCCAGCAAGCTCTTCCAAAGACATTTATGCATGCAGACTTAAAAAATTTATAAGCAGCAGGCTTCATGCTTGAATATTACTGCTGTTCCAGAGACAACCCTCAGCTGTAACACTCTGCCCATTCAGCACTGGTTCCAGGACTGGCCTCCCACGCTTCTAAACCCTAGTCATTTTTCACACTGGTTCTGCCTTTCCTCTCCTTTCCCACTTTATACTTTCATTGTTGTTGTCACAGTCTTTATCTACATCTCTTTTTCAACCTTCTGCCTCACATTCACTCTACTAAAATCTGAGTTCTTTCCTCCCCTTTCCCCAGCCCCTGGGCTTATTTTTTTCTACTAACACACACTTCCCACAGTTCCCCAAACATCTGTCACACAACCAAAGCAGTGTTTTTTGTTTGTATGTCCTCCTTGTCTTCCACTCCCATTCTGGGCAGTTTTTGCCTTTCTTACCATCTCCTGCTCCTTACGAACTCAAGCTGATGAAAACAAAATTAGACTTAATTACAGCAGCTAACACACAGCTTCCTAACTGGAAAGCATTCCCTGACTGTTGCATCCTGTGCTCCAGCAGTCAGGCTTGTGGCTACAAAATCTGCTTTCTAAAATTAAATTAATCTCACCATCAAAGCACCACATCCTGCTTGCTTTCTTATTCTCTATCTCGCTGACAGAAGAGAATAAACGTGGTGTCTACACACCCATCACTGCAAACAACAAAAAGGTCCTCATTTCACAAACCACACAAATAAGGAGTGACATGAGACTGTATTTCCATTAGTCTATCACCACCCATCTCCTTAAGAAATAACTTGGATGCTTCGCCTCTCACTGACAAAATTTTTCTACCCTGCATGAAATTATAGCCAATTCAGATTTTATTGTCTGTGGGAATGCTGGGTAAAGGAACAGCAAAAGTGCCAATGCAAAGGCATTTTCTACCTTGAAGCACCTCTGAAAATTCTAAAAAGCTCTGGAGATTGATGCATGCAGGCAGAAAACACTGTATACCTCCTCAGCCACCCCCAAAAAACCCTAAAAAACCAAAACCAAACGGCTTTGGTCATTCACCATCATCAGCTTTCCCCAGAAGTGCTAATGTGGGCTGACAGCCACGGGTTTTGCTTTATTATCTCCCACTTCCTAGAACTGGTATAGATGACAGGGAGGGTCATGACATTGGCAACGAGCTGTCAGCACACGTTGCTCATCCCGGAGCGGCTATTTCCTTCAAAGTCCAGGATTCCCGCGGTTCTCTTCCCCCGGCCGCCCCACTCCCGGTACGGCTTTCGGCAGATGCCACTCGGCAGCTGCAGCGTGGCGCTTGGAGAGGCAGCGCCTGACCTTGGCACCTCACCGGAACGCGTGAGGAACCTGGGAAATCCCGGCCGGGAGCTACACCGCATCCCCCGGCCGCCGGGGCCCACCCGTTCCCCCGTCACGGAGGGAGCGGCCTCAAGCCCTTCTGGCCATGCGGGCAACTCCGCGGCCCAAGAAAACGGGCCCCGAAAAAGCAACAAAGCACCGCGGGGCCGCAGGCGCTCCGGTTCCCCGAGCGCGGGGCGCCTGCCTGGGCCACCGCCTCCAGCCGCTCCCCAGCGCCGACCAAAGCGTGGCCGCACGGCCCCTGCTCAGCCCCCTCCCGCCGTACCTGGTGCCTCTGAGCGCGGACGGTGCTGAACATATTGAGAGCCTCCAGAATGCGGGGGAAGAAGACTGGCAGGCGCAGCCCTTGCTGGCCGGGAAGGGGCAGCGGAGGAACGGAGGGAGCGGAGAGAGCGGAGGGCGCGGTGCTGCTGAGGGAAGGCGGCGGGAGCGGAGCGCGGAAGCGCGGCAACGGGAGCTGCGGCCACACGCACAGCGCTGCGCGCCGGACCCTCCGCCTTCGCCTTCGCCAGGCGGGACGAGAGCGGGGAGGGGAGGAGGCGGTGCTGGGGCGGCCGCGATCGGCCCCGCTCGGCTCCGCTCGGCCGCGAAACGAGTCCGGCCGCCCCGCCCTCCGCCTCAGGGCCGGCGGGAAGTGGAGCTGTGCCCGTGGGGCTGAGGCGGAGGAAGTGGTCGGAAGGGAGAACTGTGCGCCTTTTTGCTAGCACTGGCTGCCGCCGCGAGCGCTGGTTGCAGCGCTCTGCCACATGAGCGCACCTGGTTCAGTAATCTTTGTTTTTCAGACCTGGCGGTGCCTGTTCTCCTCAGCCACGACACCCCCTCAGCCATGACATCCGCCCTGTCGTGACACTCCGTCAGCCGTGACTCTCCCTTAGCCGTGTCAGCACCTCAGGTACAGGTCTCCCTCGGTCATTACTCTTCCTCAGCCATAACAGCCCCTCAGCCACGACTCTCGCTCGCCCGTTTGACCTCCTCAGCCTAGCTCCCCCTCAGCCGTGCTACCCCCTCTGCCACAACGCTCCCTCAGCCATGACTCTTCATCAATCTGGGCTGCAGTTCAAGGCATCATATCTGTTTGACCAGAAAATACCGTGTTTAATGTTGGGAGCGTCCCCTGGCAGCTTGGCCTCTATGTGAGGCCATGACACCTCCATCCCACCTCACCCCATCACCCTGGAATCCCTCTGGGAACGGCAATTTCCCAGCTGGATGAGAAATAATACCCACACACTCTTCAGGATAAATTCTGTTTTTTCAGGGAAATTAATTTTTAAACATCCCTGCTGACAAATGAGGGGTATTTGAAACCCTGTCTGTTTTGTGTTTGCATGCAAGCTCCTGATTCATGGCTGGGCCTGAGAGCTGCTGCAAGATCATCATAAATAATCCATGGGCTGGGCGAAGTCTGAGGATCCATGTTTGCTTCCTGATTTAAAGTGCCAAGGTCACCTGGAAGGCAGCAACACTTCCCCGTGCAACTTCCCTTAGTGCTTCTTCTGGATTCAGAGGCTGCCTTAGTCAGGAAATAGGAAACCTGTAGGTTACGTTAGATACACTTTCAGTGTCTCAGCTGTGCAATGTATGTGATATTTTGTCATATATTATAAAAATTACCCATTTCTCCAACACTCTTCAAGAATCTCAGTGGAGAAGCATGTTTCAAAACACTGAAGTTGGGCCATTCCAAGGTTTCACGCAGAAAGTACTTTAAAATACTGAAAATAATGATCTTGTCTCATCAGAAGCAAGCAGAGGCATTAAGCTGTAGGTATATTCCTCACCTGCACATATATCTCAGCTGCAGCTGAGCCCTCTCCAGATTCTCACCTTGCCTGCAGCAAACAACAATCCCAACTTCCCACCTCTCTGAGATCTTTTTACTGCCTCTTTTCAGTTTCTAAATCACCAGCCACACCTCAGGGCTGCCTTCCCACTCTCTACTTTCTTTTTGAATGAAGTTTCTTATCAGGGCTGTGTTAATCAAAGGCAAAGCCAGGAGGGAGAGGGAGGTAAAGGAATGATTATCAAATAGAACGGTGCTGGGATGTTACTTAATTAAGTAAATCTCAAGATTACGCAAGCTGCTCTTCCAGTTTTCTTAGGGATGGAGATGCCTTTATGAATCACCATCAGTTTTCATTGTCAGCCACCACATGTGATGTCAGAGAGCAGGAGCAGCAGCTTCCCTACAGCACAGTTAGCAGATGAGTGTTCCCAGTTGTTTTCCTATGGATTCCTATGACAGGGGAACACTTTTGGGATTTTGCAGAGCAGGGCTAGGCCAGGAGTTCAGCTCTCCTTTGGCCCAGTTGTGTTCTGATCACCCAAACTCAATCCCACTGAAAAAAAAAGTGGTTTTTTTCCTCTGCTCCTTGCTGTGCAATCAACATGAAATTATTTTAAATCATTAAAACACCCTTGCTCTGGATGAGATCCTATGATGATGGAAGGTACTTATATGACATGCAAATACCTTCATTTCAAATGGCTAGAAACTTTGCAACACTAACCATTGCAATTTGTGCTAAATCTTAACTGATCTGTAAAGAAGAACACATTATGGGAAGGGACTAGTGGATTGAGTTAATACTAGGTGATTGAGTCCAGAACTAATTGTTATGCTTTTGGAGGCTCTGGATATTCTGCATATCTGTTGTCTCCTGCCATGGAAAATACAGTCTAATGCCTGGAAAGCCCTCTTGCTTGTGTCATCCAAGTGGTGTGTTCCTCCGAGGCCCAGTGTTTGTAGGTATCCCTGATGTGGCTCTTCTGCTGGTCTCCACCATGTCTTATCCAAAAATCTGATGTCTCTGGGTATTGCAAAGGCCTAATGTTATAAAATCAAACTCTGCTTCCTATAGAGGTTTGTCATTAAAGCCACCTGACAGGGGAAAAAACTGTATTTGGTTAGAGCAAAATACGTGGCTTGGATTGCTGCACTAAAAATGGAGGAAATATAGAAAAAATGTGTCACTCTTAGAAGTGAGAATAAGGCCTTTTTTTCTTTTATGAGCTGCTCTACAAAATGTCTTTAAATTCAGAGTCACGTAGTGTTTCCTCTCTGGACACAGACTAGCGCAGCTCAGGGCGGTGCAGCACTACCAGCTTCAGAATCCAGTCCCTGCTCTTGTTTTAAATAGAAAATTGTTTTTTTGAATGCACTGAATGCTTTCTGAAACCAAATGCAATTTAGTTCAATATCCTTTATCTTGTATATATTTAAAATATTTAGAGAGAGATATGTATTGCAGTTGAAGTTTCCTTGTGTTCTGTGTAATTACCACTTACCAATCTACTCATTTCCATAACTTTTCCTTCCTGCACTTTGGAAGGGTTTTTGATAATTAATTCCAGTTGCAGAAGTACTTGTTTAGAACACATTTTGTCAGTGCCCTTGCTCTTAGACTGCTTAGCAGTGACATTTTAATGGTGTTTGGGCTGGGTTGGGATTAATGGTCCATTTTGGACTCTTCCCTGTACATTCTGGCACGTCATTTGCCATCTGACTGGCTGATAAGAGCTACTCTGAGCAGGGCAGTTCATCTCCTTTCCTTCCCCGTGGCAAAGCAGTGATAGTCTTGGATAAATTCTTTACATAGGAGCAAAAAATGTAGGACATTTATAAACACTATGAAGGAGTATTAAAAGACACAGGTTTAATAGCCATAGCCTTACATTTTAATGACAGCTTCTCTATCAAATCTCTGTTCATCTTTCTTGAACAATGTAAACAACTTCCCTCCTTCATTTCAGGAGATACTATTCTTTCACCACAGTCACCTTCCTTGATTTGTGTTGGACAGAAAGCTAGAGACTCTCTGCGACACCAAGGCTATAAATTATGTCTTGTCTCATTTCCATTAAGCAAACAGAAGTCTCCTTAATTAATTCCATTGGATGAAGTCCACAAGAAATGTTCAGAGGATTCTGATAGAGCCACTAGATAAGGTTGTAAAAAACCCCTTCTTCTGACTACCTGTCCTTGAAGGATCAATCTTTCCATCTTAAAGACACAGCTTTTGGGATAAAGCCTCATGTGACCTCTCAGCTGCAGATGTATCTTGCACAAAGAAAACAGTTACAATTTTAGAAAAATTACAACTTTTATAACTCTATCAAGACAATGCTCCCCAGGCAACTGTCAACAGATCCATTCTGGGCATGGAAATACTACCATTATTGATATTACAAGTTATTTTTCCTTGGCCTGGGACAGTATTTAATACTGTAATATCTGTAATTTAATACCGTAATATAGTATTAAATAGTATTTAATACTATAATATTACCAGATGTAATATCAGTTCAAAAGTGTGGGTGTGTTCACAAAGCAGTACCTGTCCCATTGTCATTCTTGGAACAAACAAATCCAAAGCTGATATTCAGATCTGATTTCAAATGTTTGTTGTGGCACATTTGTGAATGCTCCAGCCCTAGAAGTGTCCAAGGCCAGGTTGGACGGGGCTTGGAGCAACCTGGGCTAGTGGAAGATGTCCCTGCCAATGGCAGGGGATGGAACAAGATGAGGTTTAAGGTCTCTTCCAACCTAAACCATTCTGGAATTCTATGATTTTAAGGAGACTGGACTAAAGTCTGATCCTTTTGACTTTGCATGCATGCTCAAGAGCTCCTGATCAGGAATAAGCTTTTTAAAAAAATCTCTAGTTTGTGGCTTTCCTACAGAAGTTGAAATTTTGTTATTGGTTCCTTATGACTGGGAGCCTAGTTAAAATTAAAAGCTTTTCAGCTATAATAATTTATGGTTGCTGGGCAGAGATATTTGCAAATATATTCTAGTTATACATTACAAAAATGCTGACTCGTTTCATACACCTGTATGTCTTTCTTGCTTCCATAAGGACAGTAGTTTCTTTGGCTGAAACATCCTGTTCAGAGGTTTACAATAAAACACTTTGCACTTGAATTGTTTGCCTTCCTGACCCCTCAGCTTTCTGCCAGCTTCTGACTGTGCACGCAAGTAAGAGCTTTGTACTATTTGTCCTTGGGGCTGCATTCACTAAGTGTTTGCTGGCTGTACTAGAGCCTGGTAGCTCCCAGTTTGCTTTTTCCTTTTCTTTAGTTTTCTCCCTCTGAAGCTGCATCATTACTTTCACTCGTAGTCCTAGTGAAAAATCAGAATGTTAATTAAGAATGGTAACAGTGGGAACTCTCTGGAAGACAAATGAACAGAGACCTGACTACCTCTATTCCAGAGAGGAGCTGTGCTGGGTCATGCCAGAGAAGGAAAGGGAGACGTGTAAATCCCAGCCTCTTGTGATGAAGCATCAGGGATTGCTGTTAGGCCACTGCAGCTGGAAGAGGCTGCTCCTTGCCAACAGTGTGTTCTTCAGCCTCCTGCCTCCCTGCTGTGGTCATTAAGGGATGGCTGTAATTAGGAACACCAGAACACAGCAAGCTGAGGGCACCAACAGCCTGGGGGACAGGCCTGCTGCCACACATCCCATGGCTGTGAGGGATACACTGCCCGTCCTCCATGCTGCAAGACAGGTGAGCTTTTAAAATAACATGAGGGGTGACCATGTAGGGATTTAGCTGCTCTGCTGGAAAAGTAAAAGAGAATTTCTATTGTTCTATCATCAGCTCAGCAAGTGTTCCAGAAAATGATGGAAAATTTATACGGAGAGGTCCATAGCTCCCGTGGAGGAGCCTTTTTTTCAAGCAGAACTTATTTCTGCTTTTACAGAAGAACCCAGCATCCTTCAATTTTGCTTCTTTAATTAGTACTAACATTGTAAGGTACGAGGACAAAATTATTTAAGAGTTGGACTGTGCATCTGTAATCTCTGCACAAGCAGAAGAACAGATTTGATGTCACTTTAACGCTGCTTATGGGTTCCAGCCATAGTAATGTTATGAGTAATTTAATTTTAAAAAGAGAAGAAAAAGGTAGAAGAACCTTTATGTCCTATGAAAGGAAAGCTGTTCCCACTGTATATCCCTGCTAGCATGAAGGCAGGAGATTAATGAGAACCCTGCCTTGAGGGTTGGTTTTCCAGTGAGCACAGGAGCAAGCCAAATATGAACTGTGCTGTTTCTTGATCAAGAACAATGAATTAATCTTCAATCTTATAATGTATTCCAAAGAACACAGACATTTATTGTAACTGTGTGCTCACTCTGTATTATGCTGCAGCTTGACAGTGTCTGAAAAAATAACCTTCTGATACATGGATCCTCTTTGATTTCACCGATGTCAGGAGGACGTTCAGTGCTGGAGGGTGGAGAGTTATCTTTGAGACTTGTACATGTGTCTTTTATTGGTATAATTTGTTTCCAGAAGCATTGGTGAGTGCCACACCCAGCCTGTTGTAGGTTGTAGGTTTTGGTAGGACTGAGGAGAGCTTCCATAGAAATGAGATCTTTCAACTGAAGGTAGAGTTTGTGTTGAAGTTATTTCTTTCACATAACTCACAATATATTGCATTTCTGTAACACTTTCTGCTTGAAAACCTCACAGATCTATGTAAATTAATTCTGCAGCATGGAAATGCATAGGAGAAGATAACTTTTTCATATTTATATTTCACTTTTCAGTGGTATTTGTTTCCACAGCTGAGTGGACTGCATGGAGAGAGCTGTCTGGCCTGACCAACACCACTGAAGTGCAAGGACTGGCACTGCTGACAGAAATGAAGTTTTCCAGCTCTTGAATCTGGAGAGAATACGGTGAAAGGAAGATCAGGGCAGTCTGCACTCATTAGAATTTTGGGGGGACTTCTGCAAGTGCAGCGTATGATGTCTGTCTGATGCGTGGGGTGATCCACAGTACCTGGGAGGGAGTAAAGAGAGGGAGCTGCAGCAGAAAGCAGATAATATGAATGCTATTGAAGGGCAGGTTACAAAATGAACTGTGATTTTTAGCTGAACTGCTTCAACCCAAGTGCTCCCTCACGAGATCTGTGTGGGAGCTGGATCTTTAGTGCCTACCTCTCCCCCTCAGTGCAGGGAGGTTACTGCCTTTGCCTGCTCTCCTTGGAACCTGGTAGAGGCTAGGGCTCACCAGAAGGGATATGGGGGACAGGGGCTGCGTAAGGAATGAGAGAAGAACTTTATTTTACTCCCCATTGCAGCAAGATTTGCTTTAATGGTTGAGTAAAAGGAGAGCTAGGGCAGCTGAGGCCGCTCTGTGTGCATGCTGCCTTTGAAAACAGAGCACGTCACTGCTTCTAGCTCCTGTTTCATATTCTGCTGGGAGCTTCTGGTTGCAATGCTAATTCGAGCAAATCTCTGACAATTTAAGTGGGAGAGGTTCGTGTATAATATCTGTAGTATGACCTGTTTATACTAAGGAAATCATCATCATTAAAATAAAAGGACACGAGTAATTGCAAGTTTCTCCTTAACAAGAAAATTCAATTTAAATACAAATAAACAGGAACAAAGTGGTCTTATTTTAGAGCTAGTCAGTGCATATTTTTATATCATCAGGAATCAGTAATTGCACAGAAGCAACCTCAAGTTGGAACACCTTGAAATGCAGTCACAGAACATGTTCATAATGAAAATGCAGTGCACTTTGAAGATATGCACATGAGTGCAAACAGGATGAGCACTGGAAGGGTTATGGAAGGTAGAGCAGCACAGGGGGAAAATGTAAAGGAACACATTTGGAGTGGGAAATACTTTTCCTGCAGCATCAATGTCTCTTCTATAATCTGAATTACTGCCCAGCCTTAAGAGGGGACAAAAGGCTGGAGAGATTTAAAATATCAGCATGATGACTGCCAGTGGAGATGGACTAGATGCAACAAGAGTATTTGACACACATGCAATGTCATCTGCTCTCCTGAGGACTGCAAATTCCACCGTAAGGTCATGAATCTCACTTTCTGGCTCCATCCTTCTAGCACAGAGAGGGAGAACCACGACAGGCTGCCTCGTCTTACATTGGGATATTAATAGTGCTGTTAGCTGCCCAAACACTGCAGGGAAATGTCCAGCTTATTTCTTTATATATATGTATGTATCTATGCATTCATTGTGCCCTTCTTACATGTTGTACATACCAGGATAGTCAGGAGAGGAAGTTGAACAAAAAACTGTTTTTATTAAGATGAAATACTCTGTGTTGACCCTTGCATGAAGGGTTATTTTACTGTCACACATAAAGTGAAGAGTGTGTAACATACTGATATGTAAATTTTTGTGGTGCCAAGACAATTGCTGGTGTGTGATAGCCTTGTGTGTTTTGCTCCAGCTTCAAAGCTCTGCAGCCATCCATCCCTACCAGTCAACAGCAAGCTCCTACTCCTGCCAGAATTAAAGGCAAGTTTACCTTTGAACTTGGTTGGAACAAGAACTGGCCCAGTGTGGAGCTCTGGGAAATAATTGACTGCGGGAGCATTTACTTCATTCATTGCTGAGTTGATTTGAACCAAATTACTCAGGTAATTGCAGCATGTTTTACTTACAGTTTTACAATCTTAATTACCATGCAGTCTCCCATATTAAGAATGATTTGTATTTAGGGAAAAGAGAAAAGGGCATTAGTGGTTTTCTACCATCTGTGTTCAGATAATACACACAGACAAAAAGTCACACAGCCACTCCAAAAAATAGAGTATGTGTTCAGCTTTTATCAATTCTGGTAGGCACTAGAGCAAACAAAATAGATGTTCATTTTATATCAGTCTGCTTTGTATTGCTGAGGCCCAAGGTTCTGAAAAGAAACTGAGAACGATGTCTTGCTTTTCCTGAAAACTGATAATCTCTCTCCCTCTCTTGAAGATGAAGAGAGAAAATTCAAGGGATAAAGAATTCATCTCTTGAATTTTTGCCTCTTGTTCATTGATGGCTTGTTTCTCAATGTCCTTTCTTCAGTAATTTCCATTGCCAACTTTTATGCCACTTGGCTAACCCCAAGGTGATAAATTACCAACTCTTCAGTAGAGAGAACAATCTCCAGTGTTTTTACCTTGTGATGCTTTTGTGGGATGCCTTATCTTTCCTTTTACATATACATAAAGGGTATGTGAATGTGTTTGATGGGAAAGGGGAAATGGCAGCACCATTTATAAACTCCAGTATTCTGTGACATTCCAGTTTAAAATCGGTAAGTGAAATCTGAATCCCTCTTGCTGTTGCAGTCACTTCCTTTTTATGAGTGAATCCGGATTATGCCCTGTTGTTATTTGGAATTCTACTATAGTTACTTTTCTTTAAGCTTTCCCCACTATAATCTCTGAACCCATCACCAAGATGAATGCTTGTAGTCTCAAAGCAACTTGGAGAGATTTATAGGCCTCATTTTGCGGCTTAAGAAGCTGAGGCTCAAAAAGGTCACATCATTGATTTGAGTAACAAAGGAGAAGTGGAGCAAAACTGTGAATTAAATTGGGATCATTCAAGTTCTGTATTAATACTTTCAGCCTAAAGCTTTTCTGTTGTGAAGGAAAGAGCAGTATGATTCATGCATGTAACATGTCTTTTGTCTATGACCATTTAGAAGAGGACCAGCTTATGAATATGGTTTACCATATGATCTACTATATGATCTTAGGGAGGAAATATCCAGAAAGGGTATTATCATTTAGATAAGATTAAAAACTTGAGCTTTTTAAAGTCATCAACAGAGGCTGATGGCCAGAATAACTGGTTGGCTGCAGGTATTGCTGTGCAGATATCTTCCTATATTTCCTAGCAATCTCTTTGAAAAACTTAATGTTGGGACTGGGAAACTGTATATTTGGGGAAAGAATGGGTAATGTCATGGACATAGTGAAAAGTTTGGTGAAGCAAATGAAAAAAGGAAACATTCTCAAGCTTTCCAGGATTTTGAACTTCAGAATTAAAAAGCCAAGCCAAACCAGAGGAAAAAAAATCTAAAACCTGCAGTAACTTTGGAAGGTTGATGGGACAAGCACTTCAACACACACCTCAGGTAGATACAGATTTACAGTGTTCTGCAAATTAGGGTAAAAAGGGAGCAAAGTGGGTATATTCTACAGTCAGCTGTAATTCTATTCATAACAAAGAGAGGAGAGAGATTTTTTAGGAGGATCTAGATCTGTTTCTATGAAAATAGAAATATGACACATTACATGTTAGCACTGTTTCTGTAGTTCAGCAAATCCAGATGAAGAAACAAAGGGTTGGGAAGAGCAACCCCCTACAGCCCCACTCTGCTTTTTTTCAGCCCCTTGCACCACTGCAGTTTTGTGCTGGGACATGGTCTAATGCACAATGAAATCACCTAACCAAGGAATCAGCTTTCTGAGGAGTTTTTCTTGTTTTCAACCTGAATCATTCAGCAGGTTGATTTTGCATGGGAATGGGCAGGGGCTGGTGATTCTTGCACCTACTTTTGCTACTACAGCCAACAGCCAATGGGCCATGGAGTGAGGATGGCAGTGCTATGGGCAGTGATACAGAGATGTATCCTCTCACTGGGGGCATTAGGAGTGGCTCATGGGCTTGCCTGAGACAGCATTTTCTGTTCTCAGTTGTCTGTAAGATGCACCGGTGCCCTAAGGGCACTATATAAATAGGCCTGGGGTTGCTAAATATATATCCTAGCTATTTAGATTTACTTTACTTTTGAGTAGTAAGTATCTAAAAATCTGTGAACAGACTACTGTGAACGTAATCACCAGATAAAATATTGTCAGGAATATTGGGAAACAAACAGCCAGGCATAACAATATCCATTTCAAGTACGTGCCGAGGAGGAGTCTACTCTTTCAAGGTCCAGCATTTTTGGTATCAAATAGAATTTATGCCTTAAAGAGACACCCAGCATTCCTGCTCTGGCTTCCTGGGTATTTTCGAGGTGTGGAAAGGAAAGGAGAGGACTTGCAGAGGTTTTTGGAGACTGACTTTCCAGCAGAATGGTACATACAGCCCTTTTTATCTCTTCTGAAGATGCCTGCAGTTAGGCAGAGTGCAGCTTGGATTTTGGCAATTTTCTGTAAATCAACATACTCCTCCTTTTGTTAAGCACTCAAGATACAGCAGTGATTATTGTTGAACCTGTCACCTACAAGTGACCCAATCTGCTGCCAATACATCACTCATGACAGCAAATAAGGTATTTGGGGGCCAAAGAACCCTCATTTAAAGATATGAAAGGAGAGAGCCTGTGTGATTTTTAAAATTTAGGCTCAGATTCTGTTCTGGCTCAGTACGTTTGCTGCATATTGATTTTCCTGGAGTTATATAAGGCCTAAGCCCAGCCCTTTGTCACCAAAAGCAGCACAGCTGTTTCCAGGACCACAAGTCATGTGTGCGACTTCTCTTTTTAACTTCCCACTGGCTTTTTAAAAATACACTTTCAATCAGTTTTGCTTTTCAACCAAAGAGAAAAGTAAGTTTTCCTGAGAACTGGAGATTTGAGCAAAACATTAAGTCTTCATATGGTAAGAAAGTGCTGAGAAGTTGTGTTAAACTCTGGTATTGACATGATGTTATAGAATATGGGAGATGTATATCTGATTATATACATCTAAAGTTCATGTTGAAGGTCCTAGAATTGTCTTATTTAAGCAATAGTAAAACCAATTAATGTTAGCACCAGTGGGGAAAATTGAGAAATGCAGGCTACACTCTCACTTTTTGGGAATTGTGTTCATTTACAGTGAATTAAATATTAAGGCCTATGAAAGTGGATAAGCCAAAAAGAAAAAAAAAAGAAAAATAAAACAGGTAGAGGGTGCAGCTGAAATTCTTGTTGAAGTACCTTGTGTAATCCCAGCTGGATCAGCAAAACAACCACTGATGACTAAACCCAGCTTTTCCTCAGCTTCTCTGTGGTGTTTCAGAGCTGTAACAACCTGGTCTCCATGTCCTTGCTTTTGAACCTTGTTTTGTTTTGCTCTGACTTCTGTGCCAGGGATCTAGCCTGGCCTGGCTGTGCCTCCAAAGGGAACTCTGTGCTCTCCTGAAGTAACATCCTCTCATTCCTCTCCTGGGTCTCTGCCATGATCCCAAGGAGGAGTGGTTGGGCACGTGTGTATTGTGCTGTTTGTGATCACAGCATCACTCAGCTGAGCCAGGCCTCTGCATTACACAGAGTGTGGGGAATCCCTGCAAATTGCCCCAAGTCACCTGACAGTCCGTGCCACACCTGGGGAATGTCAGGAGTTAGTTTTAGGGTTAAAGTCCAGCCTATTTACTGTCAGGCTTGTCAAGTCAGGAATTTATGGCACCTCTCCTCAATCCAACTAACTCTTATGGATTTAAAGAAGCCACTGCAGTGCTTTGGGTGGCGTCCCCCATGTGGTTCCAGCACCCAGGTACTGGACTTGTCTCAGGAGCAATACTGGGAATCAGGTAATGTGTATAAAGCAGGCTGAAGAGTAAGAGCACCCCAGTTCAGGAAAAATTCCATCATGGAAAAGCTGCTCAAATGTTGGAACAGGCTGCCCAGGGAAGTGGTGTAGTCACTGTCCCTGGGAGAGTTCAGAACACGTGTGAATGTGGCACCTGGGGACATGGGCTAGTGATGGCCTTGTGCTGGGGGAATGATGATTGTAAAAGGGTTTTCTAGCCTGAAGGATTCTGTGAGTCTAAGTTCTGGGTCCCTGTGGGATGGTGGCTTTACAGCAGTTTAGATTGGATTTGCTGAAGTCACATCACTGATTAGAGGATATAGACATTTCATATCCTATTACATTTGTATGATAAATTTATAAACTCCATATATTTGCACTCATCTCCTCTAAGGCCTTTGGTCTGTTTTAGGAGCTGAGAAGCAACAAGCAACCTACTGGCTGCTGTGTCCAAGATCAAATATAAAAATACAGTGAGAGTTAATGAACAAAAGAGTTGTTTTTAGTAAAAATAATGGCAGAGGCATGACAATGCAAGAAAGACTGAGACATGACTTGACAGTTTCTGTATATATTACAAAGCTCTCTGTCTTGTTTCAAAGCTTTCAACTTTTGTATTTGAAATCTGGCAAGAAACTCAAAAATCTGATGCAAGGTTTTTACGATGGTTTTTTCCAAGGCAAAAATCAGTGGACCAGCTTCATACCATCAGCACAGTTTAGGTAAATTCATGCATTTAAGAAGGCAGACATTGAGTTTTAAGTTGATTTGTACCAGTGCACCCAGAAATACACATATGAACACAAATATAATTTCCAGGACACTATGAACTGTACAGAGTCACAGATTAGTGCATAGGTGGGAGGTATATCCAAGTTCCCTCCCTTGGGGAGAGAGTAGCCACAAGTACAAGTCAGGGCAGGATCAAGCCCTGGCTCTGCCTTTTATAAAGCAGTACTGCTGCTCAGCAACTATTTTCTGCCTGGATGAAAGCAGGAACTTGTAAATCATAAACAAATATGTAGGTCCAGGAAGAGGCCAAGTTAAATAAAGTATTCTTTACCCTACCTCTGTCTGCTCCTCCTTTTTCATGGTAAAAATTTCCATGAAAAGTAAGAGGGAGTGCAGGGCGCAGAGCCCTAAAGGAGGGATTTAAAAAGAAAAAGAAATAAGAAATAATATAATGTGCAGGAAGAGTTCAGCCACTGTAGGAAACAAATAAGATCTGCAGAGGAGGTAAAAATAATTTAATTCCGTCTTTTAGAGCCAAAATTTTAGTTGATTTAAAATTTTCCTTTTATTTCTCCATGGATGAAATTACAAATACATGTTATTTCTTCCATAAAACTTTATGTGGAATGGAGAGGCCAAGGATATATTTTTCAATATATCTATATTATATATACATTCATTTTATAAGAGTATATTTCAATATCTTTATTTACAGGTGGTTTTGTTCATGTCAGTCAGATGTTCTCATGTACTGAAATGTCATTAATGCCCAAGGATGAGCTTCAAACAGAGCCACAGCTAGCAGCCTGGAGAGCTCTTGCACTTGCTCACTGACATACCATGTGCTGCCTGGCAAATTCTTAAAGCCCAATTTCCAGACAACTTTGTATCCCTAGAAATGCAGTTGGCACTCAGACATCACATTTTCAAAGGAAAATCTAATGAAAAGAAAATGAGGTGCCTAAATCTTAGCACAACTTGATGCTGAATCTGTGGAGGTACTTTTGAAAATCCCATTAGGCATCTAACTGACATTCCAGTCCTTTTGTAGGGTATATCCCTAGGGACTGATCTCACTCTGTGCATCTCTCTATATTTTTGGAGTGCAGTATACCTCATCATGGCCCAGTATCCATGTAAAGTAGCATAAATTATCCCAAAATTATGAACAAGACAGCCAAGCCCCACTATTTGCATATCCTGATCGGGAAATTTTAGGCCAAGGAGACTGAACTCTGTGGCTTTTCCAGCAAAATAGGCTGATGGATCACTTGTGAAAAATAGAGCCCTTTCATAAGCACATGAAGTTTTTCCTTTTGTTCAAGGCTTAAATACTTCCAAACACTTGGAATTAAGGATTTAATTGTAAATAAATCAACTTTGGATGCTAAAATTGTGGCTTTGCTTTGAAAATCCCATCAATAGAATCACAGAATTCCAAACTGGCTTGGGTTGGAAGGGATCTTAAAGATCACCTCACCCAACTCCCCTGCCATGGGCAGGGACACCTTCCACTATCCCAGGTTGCTCCAAACCCTGTCCAGCTTGGACTTGGACACTGCCAGGGATCCAGGGGCAGACACAGCTTCTCTGGGCACCCTGTGCCAGGGCCTCCCCACCCTCACAGCAGCGAATAGGGAATGAATTCTTTTGCTGTACAATTCCAGTAACAGGAATGAAAAGATAAATTGTCTTTTATTTCCCTTTATGTGCCTCAGGGATGATTTCCTTTATGATTTGATCACAGGTAACCTACACATGATGAGCCCAGTGATGTGAGGTGCCCAGACATCCTAATTCCCAAAGCCAGGAGGAGTTCAGCAGAGCTGGCCTTGCAGAGATCCATGAGCTGGAAGATGAGATCCAACTCATCTGAGGTAACTGAATCCTCAGCTCTTCCTGATGCTCTTTGACTCTGCCCATTCCCCAGCAGGTTTGTGTGTCTGATTACCTCTGCACAGTCTTGTTCATGCAAAGTAAATGCAACCTCCAGCCAACCTTGGCTCCTCCAGCTACAGCAAGAACAGGAAAAGGGAAACAGCAAAGGTGCCTGGCAAATGGATTAGAACAAAATGGGAAATTTTGCAGAGAAGCTTTTGGAAATTGCTGAATCTTTAGGAGCTGGCTGATGATTTTTCTGTAAAACAGCAGGGAACGGAAAACATTTGGAATCTTTAATATAATGATGGTGCTTTTTAACTTCCACTGAGAACAGAGTGACACATTCATATGTTCAAGGCATTTTTGCTGTAGCACTTCCAACTTTGCAACTGTCCTGCTCTGGCCCTGAGGCATGCTCTTGTACGAACCCATGTTGACATAGTCACTAATCTTTGGAGGGCTTTGAGCAAGGAAATGATCTGTAAGCTGGAGGCATGTCTGCAGAAAGCAGTCTGCAGACATGATGCCATCAGAAGCAATAAGCAACACAAAACCACATCTATATTTGCTGTTTATCTTCCTGTTTTGAACTAATGATATCAAGTGTTGTAAAAACCTTGATGAATTTGTGCTGTTATTTTTAAGCAAGTTAAGGTAGTTTTGTCACTAAATGTCAAGTGGGCTTTGATTAGAGGCAGTTCAATGCTATCAGTTCCGTTTGACAGACATGGAACACTGCCAGACTTCACGATGATGCTGCCCCTAAAAGATAAATTAAACTTCTAAAAAGTACCTTTTCAAAATAATTCTGGCTCAAAAAGAAGCATCTGTTTTCTGGGAAACATCTCTTCAGGGAGAAATCACACTTGTATGAAAGGGAGGGAGGGTGTCTGGATTCCTGATGGTGACAGCAGCTTTCAGTTTCATAAGGTTTTCCACCATGAGATTGATGCTATCCTTGAGTCTGAAAATGGCTGGAAAAAGACTTCTGGCTGACTGGAGGAGACTGTCACACAAATGCCTGTGGGAAGATGCTGTAATCACTCAGTAGTCAGTCCCGCTCTAGGACAACTGATCCTTGGCATGTACAAATAGAGCAAACCCAAGAGCAGAGTGAAAAATGGAAGTTATATCAATTAACTTTGGCTACATTTTCATCAGTGTTTATCAAGGGAAATTATTCCCTGGTAAAAGACAACATCAGGTACAGGGTGTTCAGGAGATCACCACCAAAGCTGAATATTTATGAAAATTTAATGGGGCTTGTAGATTATAACTGGTGTCTTTGAAGGCTGACTACCATGGAAAACACAAGGAAGTCATGTGATGGGAGATGAAGTGTACAACCCCAGTCCATGTGAGCTGATGGAGGCCAGATGGCAAAATTTAATGTCAGCCTTCTTGTGTGCTATACTCTAAATGCAATTAGTAGTTCTGTGTACAACAAGTCACTTAGCAATTAGCTTGTTCTGCTTGAGCTTGGGATGGAGAATGTAGCTCAGATATAACTGGTGAGCAGTTATATCTGCTAGATATAACTGCTAGATATATCTGCTAGGTTCAAAAGCAGGGTGAGAATAAACTCACATACCTCGTCTCTGGAAAACAACACAGAATCCCCAAATCATTCAGGTTGGAAAAGGCTTCAAAAGTCGTTGAGTCCAATCTGTGGCTGATCCTCCACCATGTCACCCAGCCCAGAGCACCCAGCCCAGAGTGCCACATCCAGACGTTTCTTGTACACTTCCATGCTCATAAACTCTTGTGCAAATACTTCCTGCAAACAAATGCAAAAATAAAATATTCTCCTAAGCCCTAAAAGCATCAGAGTGGTGACAGACTGAGGGGAGCCACCCTTGACTGCCAAACTCCAGCTGAACTGCTTTGCCTCATATGTAAGGGGCATTGTGCAGCCTGAAAGCTAAACTTCATGGAAGCTGCTTAACTTGGATCATCTCACCCTTCCCAGTCAGGGCTTTGATGTTGAAATGCTCACCTACATGCTGCTTGTCAGTGGGTCAATAGGCCACAGCCCAGCCACCCCAAGCTCAGACAGTGAAACCTAAATTTTATGATGGGTTGGGAGAAAGAGCAAGATCTTCCTCACATGTCAGGACCGATATCCTTCATTTAAACTCTATGAAGCACTAATAAACCCTGCCCCATCTTTCCATGGAGGAGACAGCTATCAATCTGATCCCATGAGTGCTGACAGCTCAGAGATGTGAAGTAACTTGCCCAGCTGAGCTGAATCCCTGGTTTAATCAGTAGGTAATATCCTCAACATGAGAAGATGTTAGTTTTAAATATTAACACTTCACTATATGAAACCTGTCTCCAGCTGAAAAATAGGTTGTTTAATGAGGGAATAAATACAAGGAATCCCTTTGAAATGCAAAACTGCTTTTGGTTGTTGCACAGTAAATATTAAAAGTGCTTCTGATGAATAAAACTGAGATGTTCCGTGCTCAAAACTGGATGTGCAGTGGTAGATGGGCTCAATACGACACAGGAAAAATGTGATGTAAAATAATAATCCATCAGATTCCTCCAGAAAGGTACTCTGGCCCCCTACTCCAATTCTGTTTGTCTCTGTTTGTACAAATGTACAACTGTCATCTTATTTCTTTGCAGTCCGTTCATAACAGAAGACAAGCTGGTTTATGCTAGTGAATTCGTTTGGTTTGATTTGACAGTCACATCTTTCCTCAATTGAGTGAGGAATTATTTCCATAACATTTCAAAGTTGAAATTTATATTTTAAGGTGGCAGTAGTATTTGACATACAGCAAGGTGCTAAAATAGGGCCTGGAAAATGTCAGCTCTTACGAGCAATGCTTTATAGAAATGGATTATTCACTTGCTTGCTTCATTCCAATATTTACAGTTTGAAATGTCACCACTGTGAGGTTTAACTGCCTCTCTCGTAATTTAGATAATTTTACTTTTTTTCAGAATTTGATCTTATTTCATAGTGATAACAAATAGTGGCACTTCTATAAACAGCCATTATCTCTTTCCCTCCACAGATAATTTACATTGAGAAAAATATATGGAGAATTTGAAAATAGAGGAATGTGGTTTCAGATGTTTCATGTTAACTCATCCTTTATCCCTCTTTATCCTTTCAGAATTCATTTGGGGTCTTTAGGCTGTCTAAAGAGCCATGGCAGAAGCTCTGACAGCAGTGTTGGGCTGGCCACCCTTCTCCTGGGAAGGGGAAAAAAACACAGCACATCTGGGGAGCACCAGTGCAGCTCTTGGCTCCTCTGCACACGCCATCCACAGGCACAAAAATCATTGCCAGCTGTAGGCAAGGGGGGAATTCAGAGCACTCTGCCCTTGCTTCAGGTTTGGCTGAGATTGGGCTGATGAGGGTTGGGCAGCAGCAAATCTTCCCTCGTCACTGCTGCTCTCCACAACCTCCTGGCAATGTCACAGAATCCCAGAATGGTTTGGGTGGGAAGAGACCTTAAAGATCATTCAGTACCACCCCCTGCCATGGGCAGGGACACCTTCCACTAGCCCAGGTTGCTCCAAGCCCCATCCAACCTGGCCTGAGACACTTGCAGGGATGGGGCAGCCACAGCTGCTCTGGGTACCCTGTGCCAGGGTGTCACCAAACTCAGAGGGAAAAATTCCTTCCTAATATCCAATCTAAATCTACCTCGTTCAATTTAAAATCGTTATCCCTCATTCTACCACTACCTGCCCCTGGAAAATGCAGATAAAAGTTCATATATTTAAATACATACAGCTGTAAAACCTGGTAGAGGCCTTGAGTCATAATTTTGGTACTCAATTTCTCACCTAGAGCAAGTGGTACTGTTTCAGTGGGTGGCAAACAGACCAGAAAGCTATTACACTCCCCAGGATAAAAAATCTCACATTAACTGGGCTCAGGCTGGTGGCTGGGGATTCAGTGGGAGACTGAATCTGGCTCCAGTGGGCTGTAGACTGTAAATATAGAACATTGCATGACCTTAACTTTGCTTTTTAAAAGAGGCTGCTGATACTGAGACTTATATAAATACATAAATTTACCGTTCTACATGGTGGATAGATGCCCTTTGGCAAACACGTTTTAGAGAAGTAGAAAGTAATTAAGGTTACTTAATGCTGGGAAACTGAACATTGCTTGGGTTATTTTGTCATTCCTAATGTATTAATCAAATCCATCTCAGCTATGTTTCCTTACTCACTGTCTTTACTAACAGTGCCTCATTTGCCCTTTCTTCTAAAATTAATATTTATGTTCCATGCTTAATGTATTTTTTGTTTTAATGAAGAACCTCGAAGTTGAAATGAATGGAGTTATTTTTTTTCTCTCCTTGTAGTTACCAGTTATGGAAACTGTCCCACCAAAAAGCAAGCTGGGCTTTAACCTCCAATACACTTTTTCACTTGCAAAACCAGATCAATTAAACAGACAAAGCATTTACCCTGGTTGGAGTCCCAGCAACTTTATTTTCGATAATGGAGGTTACTCATCCTTAAGAACAATTACAGGTTGCCCAGAGAAGCTGTGGCTGCCCCTTGATCCCTGGAAGTCTCCAAGGCTGGGTTAGACAAGGCTTGGAGCAACCTGGGATAGTGGAAGGTGTCCCTGCCCATGGCAGGGGATGGAATGACGTGACTTTCCAGCACAAACCACTCTATGACTATGATTTTCCAAAAATCCAAATTCTGCATGGGTTTACAGCTCTTTTTTAAGTATAAAAGAATTTAAAGCTTTTAGAAATGCTACTTCAGCATTTCATTGGTGATGATTGGTCCCATCTGAAGGCCAGGCTCCGT
Source organism: Acrocephalus scirpaceus scirpaceus (assembly GCA_910950805.1). Taxonomy (NCBI): domain Eukaryota; kingdom Metazoa; phylum Chordata; class Aves; order Passeriformes; family Sylviidae; genus Acrocephalus; species Acrocephalus scirpaceus. Next base: position 25,030,035 of record OU383779.1, read on the forward strand.
TGCTCTGTTCCGGGGCTGGTGTAGATTATCCTACTAAACATGAATGCTGCCCCATTTTAGATAAGGAGAGAAGCAGTGGGTGCCCCTTCACTTCATACCCACCAGGTGGTAACAGCTTCAGCCTGGTCCCTGCTGTGTGGAAGCCTCCAGAAAGAGTTTCAGAGCTCATTGCAGGAATCCCAAAATGCCCAGTCACACACAGACTAATTCAGCTTTTTCAGCTGCTATCCTTCCCTCTGGAAGATCCAAGGGAGCCAAAGCACATCAGAAACTTCAGAAAGACTATGCAGAGCACAGGAAGGCCTCTGAACCTCGACCAAGGTGGGCAAGTTTGTTTTTCAGAGAATTCTTTAGGCCTGCATGAAGTACGCTTTGCAAAATATGAAAGTTGTAGCATAAGAGTTTCAAAAGTCCAGGTGGCAGTGCTGCTGCAGTGCCCCAGAGGTGCTGAAACGTGTTCTCTCCAAGCACAATCCAGAGCAACTCACAGAGTCCCTAAGCTCAGAGTACTGCAGGTTATGACTGCTAAGAAATCAAGGGCAGGAAACCCAGATGGGTTCATAAATGCAAGTATGAAAGGAAAATTATTAAAATGCTGAGCTGAATATATGTCCTTATGTTCATCAACACAGCAATGTCTCTATCTTGTGAAACATCTCTATTTTGTGTCTTGGTTTAAACCTGAGGCTGTAACAGCTACTCTGGTTTTGCATCATTCATCAGATTTCATCTGAAACCAGTTTTATCAGTTTATCTCTGCTGACTTCACTGGAATTATGTCTTTATCTCTCTCCTTCCCTCTAATAAGAGATTCCTGAATTTTCATTCTCTCTTTAAACAGTGAAAGAAATACCTTATTCTCTCTGTTCATATAAGCAGAGGCTCACTCTTCCAGGGCCAAATTCAGTTTTCATTAAGCAAACACAATGTTTTAAATTTATTTCTATGGGAACTGATCAGCCTTCATAGCACAAACTAAGCTGGGTATCACCTCATAGTATATACATTGTAAGTTTTGGAAGGCGTCATGCATTTGGGCAGTTTGAAAGGTGAAGCTAAAACAAACCAGATTTAGGAGATGGAGCAAGAACTTCCTACTCAAATTCCATTAAAATGATTTCACATGAGAACAGCTCAGCTCCAAATTATATCCAGGACATTTCAAAAAGTTAATGATACACAGTCAGATCTCGTATGACAGCATGAGAAGGGGGGGAGAGGGAAGGGAAGATAAGAAAGTTGTAAATATTTTCAAGACTGTAGCTGTTGAAGATGTAAGAAACATTAGCTGTTAGCAGAGTCAGTTAGAAGCATTCTCTTTAGTGAGCAAGTGATATTTTCGGATGTGCTTCTCTGAAGGAATTCTGCCTCTATGTCTCTCCAGGAAATATTGGATAGCTTATGAGTCTATGAGGCAGCAGTAATTAATTGGAGACACTTAAAACCAAGAAATCCCTGGTGTGAGATAAGGGTTATTCAATTTTTTTTTTAAACCTTGGTAGGCTTTACATTCCTCTTGGGTGATGACAATTATTCATGACACTACATTTATGAAACTGAGAGCTTATATGAATATGTGAAAGTGCCACTAACCTCCTGAGACCAAACTCATAAGTATAAATTGAAAAATAAACTACTATAATGTGTAAAGCATGAGTGATGAAGCATTACTGAATGTGCAGAAGTATTTTCTGATCACTGACTACCATGAAGAGAATTACTTAAGTCACTGTAGCTCCACTGAATCCAGTGAAATATAAAGATGTAAGGGTTCTGATTATGTCTTGAGGCATCATTTCTGGAATATTTTCTTTTTGCATGACCCATTTTCAAATCCATATCCATTTTTAGAATGGCAGTGATGAAAAGATAACTAACACAGAGATGAAAAGATTTCTGAAGCAAGAAGGAAGTTATGTCGTACACGTAATTTAGTTCCCATGGTCAGAGGACTGCGGTATCTAATTGATAAAACAGATTTGATAAAACAGATTTGTGACAGGCTGAAGGGTCCAGATTCCAGGACAAAAAAACCCCATGAAAATAGATTGGGTTACAAAAGTTTTAGCTGAGCCCAGGCTATCAATATAAGATGTTGATGAAGCAATATAAATTTGCCAGGTCTTTCTATCAGAAAAAAAGTATTCTGCCTTATTATGGCAACATTTTTTTTTTCATTCCTTGAATGTGTTGAGGAGGTTTTGTTACAAGACAGAAAACTCTGGGTAAACCTGAGCATATTTTATACACAAGGAGTATTAAATGGCCTCTTGAGGAAGTCAAGTGACTTCACCTGAAGATGAAGGGAACTAAAGGTACTTTATGTTTGCTTCTGACATAGGTCTCTGTATTTTCCTGTGACAGAGCAGGTCTTTTCTAGGCAGGCTGTGTGGGGTAACTGAATTAAGAGATCAGTTGTACTTCTGTTTTTAATTTCCAAAACTTGTAAGTACAATATTTCTCTTGTTTCTCACCACATGCACACTAACAGGGCTGGGAGACCTCGTGACTCTTATGACAGCACAGTTTAAGAGAGGAATTTGTATTTGGAAAGACATGCTAAGTCCTTATCCTGTGAACTTCCTCAAGAGATTGTTTAGGAATAATGAACCAGAGCAAAACCAATTCAGAAAGATATTTAACAGAAAAACATTGTCCAGTAGGACATAATAAACTGGACAAAGGAGTTTGAACTTTAACTTGAACATTTTGCTTGAAGATATTTACCTAGTGACAAGGTTTCCTAATGTTTTCACTCCAAGGATAGTTAATCTGTAATGTAAATACTATCCATGTATTTGGGAAATGGCAGACCTGATTGAGAAGTGTGTATACAGTAGTTAGTACAGTGTACTAGGCCTCCTCTATTTACTCTGCTTTATTCAGCAGTAATTGTCAAGTAATTTTTTTTCTGAAGTAACATTTTTTTTCTTCTACGAAGGTCCATAATTTTCAGCTGGTTTGGAAATTCTTGTACTGTGTCATGAAGATTTTTGTAATTTTGACTTGTAAGACAGTAGACAGCAGCATTAGTGCTGCAACCTGAAGCTGCTGTGAGCAGACATGTGCAGAACACAGTGATATAATTCTCTGTAGGTTTCAGTGGTAAAGGATCACTGGTTTGAAGGATGACATTTTATTATTTTCATCTATAAACTTATCAGTGCTGCACAGTCAGGTCTGGAATGGGCTAAAAACCATATGATTTGGGCTGGCAGGTAGGCGTGATTTCTGTTCTGTTACAGACAGACAAGGATTTCTTCTCCCAAAAGGTTCAATAAAAGGGACAAGGGTTGAAGAAGTTTGAAGACTGAACTCTTCCTGTCTCCCTAGAGCCCCTCAATCTGCTTTTTACATCAAAGCTGTGGCTGACAGGCAGCTCTCAATGAGTCCTGAGAAAGTTTTAGCAAGTCCTGCCCAGTTTTAGCAAGGCTGCCGCACTTATAGAATCACAGAATCACAAGATGGTTTGGGTTGGAAGGGACACTAAAGCCCATCCAGTCCCATCCCCTGCCATGGGCAGGGACACCTTTCACTATCCCAGGTTGCTCCAAGCCCCGTCCAGGTTGGCCTTGGACACTTCCAGGACCCAAGGGCAGCCACAACTTCTCTGGGCACCCTGTGCCAGGGCCTCCCCACCCTCACAGGGAACAGTTCCTTCCCAATATCCCATCTATCCCTGCCCTCTGGCAGTGGGAAGCCATTCCCTGTGTCCTGCCCCTCCATCCCTTGTCCCAAGTCCCTCTCCAACCGTCTTGGAGCCCCTTTATGCTCTCAAAGGGCCTGTAAGTTTTCCCCGGAGCCTTCTCCAAGTGAACTCCCCCAGTTCTCCCAGCCTGGCTCCAGAGCACAGGAACTCCAGCCCTAAGATCAACTTTGTAGCCTCCTTTGGACTCATTCCAATGGGTCCACATCCTTCTTTTGTTGGGATTAGACTTCAGGGGTTACAGCAATGTCAACGTGAGTAGTATCTCAGCTGGTGTCTGTGAAAAAATGTAAGTGCAGTGGAGATTGTATTTTGAAGAGGAAGGAGTCTGTTGTAGGAGGTTATTTAAGAAAACAAAGCATAAATTATAACACCTACTTGTATGGTAAGGGAGAAATGTAGTCAATCGTGCTATCATGGGTAAACAAAGCAAGGAGGTGAAAATAGTAGGAGTGTCTAGCTGACTAATGAGACCAACTAGCCTGTTCAGGTGCAAAGAAGAGAGGTTTCAGAGCTGTTTATTTTCCCTTGCAATACCCAACATGCAGAGAGTGCAAATAATAATAATGGGAAATACAAACTGTGCTGCAAGATCTGTTCGTAATTTTTGTTGTGCTTCGTGTTTCCTGGGGAGGGAATATCTTGAACTTTCCTGAGTGCCTCAGCTTCAGTTTCTGTGACAGCTTTTTAACTTCCCTTCTTAAAAAAAAACCAGTGACATTTCAGTAAATGGAGGTGAGCAAGACATAGGAGTATTAAAATGAAAGCACCAGAGCTGAAGAGCAGTATAATTATCCATTTACAAAGGATTCCTAGGCAGTCAGTGGGTGAGTAATAAAGGAGGATGCAAGTGTCACTGTATCCAAGCTGACCCCGCCCACCCCACCTCCCCCTGGATTTCCATCTGCTTCCATATGTCTGCGTCACCTGGGCTTTCTGTAAAGGCTTACAGCTGCTGTGAGCACGGAGAGCTGATGGCCAGCATAGCTGCCTGTGAATGGGATATCATTGCATGATTGTCTGCATTTAGGGAAAATCAAGTAATTAAAAAAAAACCCAAAAAAACCAAAAAAAACCAAAAACAAACCAGAAACGAGTTCTAAATCCCCCTTAGAAACTGCAAAGAAAGGAGCACCATGAACAAGCTGTTGAGTTAGAATACAAGACCCAGTCCCCCCTCCCCTCTGGATTCATCCAAGGATTCTCTTTCCTTTGTTCTCCTACAGCTCTGGCATATCTAGGCCAGCATTTACTAATTACCAGGAAATGGAAACCAGTTGCTGAAAAGTGTTACAAGAAAATTCTCACATTTAAAGCCTATGTTGATTTAACAGCAGGAAAAAAGAGAGAAACTTTAAGAAAACAAAAAAATAACTGCATTACCGGATAATTGGAGTGCATTATATAATAGCACTTCCCAATGCAGCCACCTTTCACCCTTTTACCCATTCCTCCGAGCACAGGACACACAAATAGTTACCACAACTTAGAAACTGTCTAGACCACACCTTTCTTAGAAACCTTAAAAAGGTGTGGTCTATTGTTGTCAGAATTACATCAGGTCTTGATCTTCAATCCACAAGTAGTTGGGACCTGCCAGTAACTACAGCAGAGAGAAAAGTTCAGAAGTATAAGAAAAACTGCTGAATGCTTACCCTAAATAATCAGTTCTGCTTTTTTGCTTTCTTTTTTTCATGTACTCATTTAGGCTGGAAAATACCTTTAAGGTCATTTTCAGACTACTGAATAAGATTAGCATAAATGTTTGTTTGGAGAGCTGGAAATAGGTGAGGAGAAGGGTTCTGGCATACCATCAGCTACTAACAGTACACAGAACATGTGTCTAAAAGGAAGAATTCCTAGTGCTTCAGGCAAAGCCATAAAGGACAGGAAGGTGTTTGGGAGCTGGCAGGGTGCATGTGACTGGCAGTGGAATGCAGCCTCCCAGAAACTGGCCACCAGCTCAGCTCTGAGCAGGCAGGGTCAGACATTATCACTGCCAACAAAGCTGGAATTCACCTGGCCACAGTATTGTTAGATGGATGTTTTATAAGTTAAGGCATATATTTAATTTCACCTGCTCTTGTGGAAGGTGTGATAAAGGAGGTGGAATGAGATTACCTTCAAGGTCCCTTCCAAATTTACAGAGCCAGCCCAAAAACATGAGTTAGCATTGTTTGGTTCATCTCTGCTTTCTGAGGTGCTTGTCAAATTAGGAAATGCACTGAGATAAAGTTGTCTTCCTAAAGAAACTTTTAAAAAGATTTAAAATGAAAAAATACTAATATATTCAAATTTTCTAAAGAGGAAAAAATCCCCAAGTAGTCTGCATAAGTTATTGTAGTGCTAGTTTTATCAGTAGATTTGCAATAAATCCATGGGCTTATGTATAGAAACAGAACTGTGTTAGCATTCTGTGAGGAAAAGGCTATTTTAGTCTGCTCATCCACGAGGAGATAAAGCACCCTGTTATGTCAGCCTTGACAGCAACTCAGTTTTCCTGGATATGTTGAAAAAAAGAGTTTTATATCTATTCCCCATATGGAGGTAGAACATGTGATGCAGCCTAAAGCTATTTCCTTTGAAAGCAGAGCTCTGAATTCCTGCATTAAAGCCATGGATGGAAAGGCCTGGTGTTGACAGACAGGGAACCTGGCACCGTTTAATCACAGCATATTTCACCAGAATAAATTTGCAGTTCTCCAGCAGTACCTGCAGTAGGATATAGATTAACCATACATTTTCATTTGCATGGGATTTTTTGCTGCGACCTTTAAAAAGGGCTCTAGGTATTTCTGAGTAGCTGGTTAGTCCAGAGCCATGTGAGAGTTGCCAGCCCAAACAGACCCTGGGGCTGTGAGACTTTGAAACCCTATGGGGTGAGAAAGGACAGAGGTGTTGGGAAGAGTTTGAATCAAACAGTATTGGCTGAGTCCACTGGAATTTCTTGAGGAGAAGTGAATGGTGTGCTGGGCTGCCCTGGAGCTCTGCCAGCTACTCCAGGCACAGGGATTTTCCAGACAGGGGCTTATGATATCAAGTGCAGAATTACTCTTCCTTTCTGCTAGCATCCATTAAATTAATATGTAAAGGTCAGGCTGGTGGGTTTAGTGGAGAAGACATCAGCTGTCCCCTGTCTTCTCCAGAACTTCCATTTACAAGGTCCAGGTGAGCGGAACAGGCTTTAAGTCCCCTCAGTGCAAGGATAGCTCTGCTGCTGCTTTTTCTTTATCCCTGTTGTCTCTGCAGGGGAGGGAACTGCTCTGTGAAGCCTTTCCTCCTCCTTTCTGTCAGAGGCTGCTTGATGGGGAGGCTACAGCACAGGGGAATAGCTTTTCTTTTTGGAACAACCCTGGAACAACAAAGGAGCTGTGTGCTCCTTTGTCCCTGTCCTTGTCTCTCCATGGAAGACAGGCAGTGTGCGGACCACATGCACCCACTGGTCCAGGGGAACTCCCCTGCTGTTTGGTGAGCAGAGGGGAAAATATTCATCAAAGCAAACATTAAACCAGACTGGTGGAAAGTGTGGTGATTATTACAGGTCACAACACGAGCAAGAATCTTGGTTGCTACATGTTCTACTCAGAGCTTTGTGTTTGGTTAGAGTAATAGACATTCATATTTAAATTGATGAAGAGACAAAAACTAGAGGTATTTACCTTGAGCAGGTGTACATGTCAGGGCTTAAATTCACTGAAGGGTGTGATTAAAACAATTGCTGCCTCCTTTTTTTTGATCAGGACTACTGTCTTACTAATTGTGGGGCACAGGTTTGCACAAGATGTCCTGAGTAAGAGCAGAGGTAATCACTGACATCATGCAAAATAATGCTGCCGTGAATGGATTTTTTTAATTAACTGTCTTTAGGGGATAAGAATCATGGCCATAACTTTGAAAGCAAGTAAAGGTATTACACATAATCAAAATAAATCTGCTCAACCCCTGGAGCACAGCAGAGAGGAGCAAGGGTCAGGAACTCAGCCTGAGGAGATGGGTCATTCTTAGAAAAGGATAATCCTCCCAAAGGGGAGGTCTTCCCATCACCACTTTGGAGAAATCCTAAATATTCGATCCCTGTAAATCAATCAGTAGTTCAACACTTTTATGAGACACAACTATTGCCACCAAGACTTGAGCTGACTTTCTGCAGTGTGATACAGAATAACCGCACATTTTAATTTTTTGTGACTTTTTTTGGCTGGCTGAGAACCTCTAAAAAGGGTTTTATGTAGAAATGATAACTTTTGGAGCACCAGTTCTTGTGATTATTTACAATGTGATTATTTGCTACTGTTCAGTTTTTATTTAGAGTCTTACAGTATTTAATGGACACGGGGAATTCAGTGGCAGGAGGTACAGTGAATATCTGTGAAACTCAGATTCCCACATGGCCCAGTGGTTTTGTCCAAGCAAAATGTCAGTGTTTTTAAACTAATCCAAAGTGGGAATCCTTTGCCTGGCTGCCCTGATACCAGGGACATGACTCCCTTCTTGGGATCAGTTTGCAGTAGCTTGAGTCAAGTTCCTTGCTGCAGGTGGGTGAGAACAGGCAGTGCTGCAGTGCCACTGCTGTCCCCAGGACAGTGGGGACTCTGTGTGTGTGTCAATTGGAGGGCAGACTGAAACCCCAAATTTCCCTTTAATGTTTCAATTTATACTTTCAGTTTTAGGAAACAGGGATCAGTAAGATGAGAGGAAGGGCAGTGGTGGTGACTCATGATTTCTATGCCTCATGCAGACACCGCAGACATCCCACAGTGTTGTGAATCAGCTTAAACTCAGCCTTCTGAGACTCTAACATCAGTCATCAGCCCTGCTTTGCTGTGCTGGGACCCTTGCACTTTTATAGATATTTACATATATTATAACATATATTTAATAATATACAAAATCATATATTATGGTGAATAATATACAAAATTATATCTTACGGTGGGACAACGGCACAGGGTGCCCAGAGAAGCTGTGGCTGCCCTGGGATCCCTGGAAGTGTCCAAGGCCAGGTTGGATGGGGCTTGGAGCAGCCTGGGATAGTGGAATGTGTCCCTTCCCATGGAAGGGAGTTGGGTGAGGTCATCTTTAAGATCCCTTCCAACCCAAACCTTTCTATAATTCCATGTTTCTCTCATTATGTGGAACAGAGAGACAGGAGGGAAAAAAGTCAGTCAGTTAGAAGTACACAACGAGCTTTGGTGTAATGTGAAAATGGATAATGAAAACTGTCCCAGCACACTAAACCTTTCCCCCATTTCTAATTGCATTTTACATATAATTTTATCTTCCAGTATCCCTGTTCAAGAGTTTGCTTATAATTAATGTGAGGTATAAATTCTGGAACCATAATTCACAGAAGTGGATTGAAAAATTGTGTTTGTTCATCTTCTTCTCTGTGGAAGGATTGAGAGGCCAGAGCCCAGCTGTGCAGTGAGGAAGAGAAGTGGTCCAGATAAAGTTGGGCATACAGAAAAAAGGGAATGCACGAAGTGTATAAACATGTGGAGGGGTAGGAAAGCACTTTGGAAATTATATACACAGAGAAATATAAATATAACCCAAACTCTAACACTGGAGGCTGGTCATGCCAGCTGCAGGCTTGCTAAGGTTTCCATTAGACCAACATGTTTCCACCTGCCTCATTTTTGGGTAGAACTCCTGCACACCCTGTTGCTGCTTGAAGAATAAGCTTAGAAAAGCTGAACAAAAAAATTCTTTGCTGCTTCTTGAAAGCACTGCAGAAAAGTAGAATAAAACAGAATAAATATACACTTCTATTGTAAAAACACTTTGGTTATGCTCCTTAAAATGCTAATGCAAAAAGTAGAAAACCAGGTGACAGTAAAGATAAAACTGGAACTGTGAATGGCCTCTTTGGGATCCAAGCCATAACCAGAGAAGGCTTATATTTTCTTTTGAAATTGTTCATTCACTACCTGGAAATGTTTATTTAAAACCTTTTTCCTGCAAACTCTAAAGGTATTAATTTCATACTTGTGAATGGTTATTAAGCTCAGTGAATGTGAGATCATGGTCTAAGTTCTGCTGAATTACTTCATGTTTAGTTTATTGAAGGTAGCATGTCTAGGGCTGTCTGGTTGCTCCTGAGACAATTTATAAGTCTCTCAAAGCATTTTTCAAAAGAATTCAAATACAGCTGCTTTCAAATCTAGGGGTGGCAGGCTGACTGTGTGTTTTGTCGCAATTAAACAGACCTGGTGCTTCGTGGTTTAAAATCACTCCTCTAGTAAATGGTTTCTGATGTAATAGTTCAAATAATTTCTTATGTGTAGCTTTCCTGCAAGGACAGTGGGAACAGTGCCCCCTGAATAACCACCCAGATTTCAGTGGATGCTTCCCAGATTGCTGTCTGTAGCCCTGCAGAAGGAGCTCAGATGTTTGCTGAACACAAGGTTTGCCATAGAGGAGCTCCATCAGTAGCAAAGAGGCTTCTTAAATTCAAATTGAATTCATTTTTCCCCTGAATATTTGCTTCTGTTGCTAAACAAGTGACAAACATTACCATCTCTTCCAGAATGGTAAATGCCTGCCAGGTGATCCCTGTGCCTGCTGGGAACACCCAGTAATCCAGGCTTTCCTGAGGGACAGTGGGAAGGGGAAGGTTCGAGTCTGTCAGTGGTGCAGCTGGATGAAAAGGTCAGTGTGAATCGGGTGTGCGCATAATAATGACTTTGTGGAGATTAAGGATATGCTAATGACCCAAATTCCAGGAGGTGTTCCTAATGCACACAGAGGGCATACAGGTGCGCTGCGTTTATGAGCTCAGCAGTACAACGGGAAATACGGACTCTAGAAGGAACACTCCCACCCAGAGTGAAAGCCTCTTTATATCAGATTCTACTTTTCAGAAAAGAGGGAATATACTGAAGTGGAAAATCAAAAATATTGGGCAGTGGAAGACACAAAATACCCCGAGTAAGCTAAAGAGTGACAAGCTAAATCTTACGTGTGTACATGTGCTCCTGTTTCACATATAATCACTGAAATTATTGAGTTTTCCTGCGGTAATAGAAGCTCCTTGGCGGTCATTTATTTCCCATATGAATGTCCAGGGACGGATTATCCAGGTGAGTGCCTGTAACCTTGTTGCTGAACGGGAGCACGGGGTTGTGGGTTGTTCTGTCAGCTCAACATCCCGAGTGCCCTCCTCCCTCCTGCTCCACACGGCAGGGTGGGGGCAGAGGGGAAAGAAATCCCTAAGGATTAAAGCAGTGTCAAAGCATTAACACTTAGTCGATGACAACTGTAAAGATTAATTCAAGCCGGTTAAATCCCTCTTAGCTAGAATAGGAACCAGCAAACCATCTGGTGGAAAGAGCAGTATGACAGGGCTAAAAGGAAATCCTGTCCGAGTAGGCAAAGAAAAAACAAACTTTTCCACAGACTTTTGGGAATTGCTGTGCTTCCTAAGTGTCTGACCACAGCAAGCGACAGTTTTTATTAGAGTGGTTTGAATAAAGAGAGTGGGGAAATACTGTGTTTGCAGCTTAGGAAAAAAATCAGATTTAAGCTTTTACGTTTCTATAATAGCACATGACACTTGCAAAAAAAAAAAAAAAAGAAAAAAAAAAAAGACTAGTCATGCATTCTGTGAAAAAAATCTCAACCCATCCAATGTATTTTCCTGCTAAGGCCTGTTCTGTTGCCAGCCTATGTTGTTCTCTAACTTCAATGCTGAGTGCTCTTCACAAAGGCTTTACAGCTCCTCCCCTCCTGTGAGAGTTGCTGTGGGGCTCCTGTGTGTGGAATCACCGAAGCCAACCAGGAGTGACCCAAATGCCCAGCTAAGGTCAGTATCACAGTTCTGGGGCTAGCAGAGCTGGCCTGGCCTACAAAGGCAAGCTGATCAGCCTGGGAAACTGTTCCAAGGTTACCCCTGCAGGAATTAAGAGAGTTTGTCTCTAGAGCAGATCAGACAATGTAAATTGGATTGGAAGTGAAGTCTCTTCTCCGTGATGTCACTTGCTGATGTTTATACTCGAAATAAGGTCTTGCTGCTGATGGGTTTAAGGCTTGGTTCAGTTCTTTTAGTCTCCTTATGAGTAAAGGGATCTATGAAGCCTTGTAAGATTTTAATTGCTCTGTTTTCTGAGGTGCTGCCATTGTCTAGTCCATAGTGGCACCTGGCTGGCTGTGGGTGATCACTGGTGGTTGTGTCAGCAGGCTCACTGGCAGGGAACTTGCAAATGGCAGACAGCAAATGCATTTTTCATTCACTTTGATCTGTTAGTTGTTCCCTTTTTAAATCTAGGAATTCTCTTTTGTTTGTCAGTCATGAAATGTAAAAGTGTTATACAACTTATGCTGCTGTTCCACAACAGGGTTTACCAACTTCCTGATTACACAAAGCTTGTTTGTCTACTGAAAGTTTTCTTCCTGCTGCTCCCCAAATATTGCTAGGCAAAGGAATTTATAAATGCAGCATGTTGGCTTGTAATCTGATGTTGCAAATGGCTTTGCAAATATAAGCACTGATTTATTTTATTTGGGTTCCTGATAGAAAAACAACAAAGCACTGGTTCACGCTCCTCTTTTGAAGGTGGCTATTTTTAGTGTGTAAATGGCAGAGTAAATGTGAACACGGGAGCCCCAAGGCTTGCCTGGTGCATGAAGTGAACCTTTTCTGTACAGGGAAGGCGGTAAAAAAGGTCAACAAGCTTTGAGCATGTATTGATACAATAGAGAACCACCTCTTCTTTAGAAACAGTAGTCCTGTTCTTGAGCCCAGCCTTGTCCTCAGAATGCTGCTGGGATTGAAAAATCTCTTGAAAATATACAGTTTCATCACTACTCAGGAGTTTCATGGGTTTTAAAAGATTGTTTTCTCGCTCAGGAGCCTAAAATAAAGATAAATTGGGAATTTTTTGATCCAGATTTGAAATAAGAGGATCAAAGGACTCAAAATACCAACAAAGATAAAAGAGTTTGTTCTCCAATGTCTGCTGATACTGAGGGCTCTGCAGAACCTTACAGTATCAAGCAGGAAGCATCTGTGTGTGCTTATCAGCTTTTTACAACACAAAATCACAGGTTTCTGGCATCTGCCCTATCAAAGATAAGGAGTAAGATGTTTTCACAACATCTGTGTGTCAGAATATTGGACATGCTCCAAAATCTGGAGTGACTTGTTTGTGTCTTTCAGCTCATTTGATGGGCAGTTTGTGTGATAGCATCAAAACTGTGTGAGAGCTTGAAGCCATCCATCCCCTCTGGTTCTGGTTATGATGAGAATCCATCAGTCTGGTCACTTGTTCTCACAAACCAGCTGTGCCCTTAGCATGGAGAATAAATAACAGCACTGAGTCATGGCAGAGAACCTGCAGGAGTCCTGAAGGAAAACATGATCCTCACATCTGAGTCACGAGAATGCATCTTCACGAAATATCTTGATAAACCATGAACTCTACAGCAAGATTCACAGTAAGGGTTCACCAATCACTACTAATTAATTCCCAGCTAATGCTCCAAAAATAATAGCTCAGGGCAGAACAACAAATACTGTTTAGTTTTGTATTGGATAAAAGCCCATTAAATTATTTTGTTTTTTAAATTTCACTCTGATTTTATCCAACATAGGAATGCACATGCTGATTTGGACCAAGTTGGCCACTGCTTTGGCTCTGACAGTGGCCAGAAGGGGATGGATGCCTAGGAAATAAGAAAAATGGGGTGTGTATCATACCTTTCCCTCTCCCTTTCTTCTCTCTGACTAATCCCATGTGATCTCCCAGCCTTTTTTTTTTTTTTAGGCAGGGCTGATGGGATTTGTGACTTTTATAATTCCAACTGCAGCTCTTGCTAAGCATTTGTCCAGTTGCTTTGGAAGCTCATATGTTTTTGATTATTAAAAATGGAAAAGGCAGCAAATGGAAGGGACAACAACAAAAGTGCAGAACAACATCCATGTGAGGTTTGATGGGGCAGAACTCCACAGCCAAAAGACAAAGGGAGACGTTGTATCTTGTGGTAGACCTGTACAACTCTTCACCAAAGGATGTTGTAGATGCACAAAATTTACAGTACTTTGAACAAGTGCATTGGGAAGACCAACAGTGTTGGTTTGTTCAGAACCTGACTTCTGCTAGTGTCCCTTCCTCTTCCAGCACAAGAACTGTTGAATGAGAGGGATAGTTAATTTTTACTCACCTCCCCCAGGCTATTCAAGAATATATAACTTTCTAAAATATCTCCTGTAAGTCAAACCTTTCCTGTTCTGCAGGATTTCCACTCAGTCAATCCTCATATAGAAGTGGGCCCATACATTTTATCATTGTCTTTGCTCTCTTTTAACCTTTTTCCACTTTGCATGTTTTGTGTTTCACCAAAGCTTCCCAGAGGACTCAGTATGAAAGATCCATGGATGTATGTAATGGTATAATCTTCTTGCCTGTTTCATGCTGTATTGCCTTTGCAACAACTCCTGAGACACTACTTTTTGACAGCTGCCAACCACTGAGTTGATGATTTTAGGGAAGTCTTCATCTAAGCCCAGTTCTTGCTGTGCCTGTTTTCCTGAAGCTGTTCAAAATGTTGATGTAAGAATTCCCAAACTAATGAACATTATTTTCATTACAACTATTTACAAGATCATACTTGTATATGCATGCTGAATTTAATTAGCTTTAATCATTTGAGTGATTTCAATCTGCATCTTTAGGCATCTGAATATCTTTTTTTACATTTGGCCTGGAATGAGGGTTAAATGTCTTGTTGTGACAGTTCGGGGTCACTCCAATCATAGTTGTGTAACACAATATGTGAAACAGAGCCATGGCATCTGCACTTCCATATGCTTTGTAATGAAAAATCAACAAGGTACCTTTAAGTACTTAAAACGTCTTCATACACTTACAACTAATAATCGAAATCTGCAGCTGAAAAGAAGTATTAGCATTTCTTTTTTTTTTTTTTTTTAATCATTCTCTCTCTATAGAATTGACCGTAATTCCTTTACTTCAGTCTCACTAACCCAAGCTCTGGGTCTTTTTTTCCCACAGCAAAATCTTTCTTACTGGTCTCAGGGAAGGAGCTTTTGCCTTTGGCAAGGCCTTCAATCAAGGGTTTTGTTTGGTTTTCGGTGTTTGAAATGTGCCTAGAAAGAAGGAGATGGAGGTGGACCAATGCCAGCAGTCCTCAGCTGAGTGGTGGGAGTTATCAAACATATAGAAAATAAGGTGTCTGAGGCATCAGGGAATTGTTAAGGGTGGAAAAGACCTTTAAGATCACCAAGTCCAACCATCAGCCCAGCACCACCACCATGTCCACTGCTAAAGCTTGTCCCCAGGTGCCACATCCACATGGTTTTTGAACACCTCCAGGGATGGGGACTCCACCACTGCCCTGGGCAGCCTGTGCCCATATTTTACAACCCTTTTTTGTGAAGAAAAGCATGAGAATTCTGTTGCTTAAGGAAAAGGAGACTGAAGAAGAAAACCTAAGTTTTCAAGGACAGAAAACCTGTGGTAAGGGCAAAGATACTTCCTTGTTTTCCCTGTCTATGGAATCTACAGTGCATTTCATGATAAAATGAGCTTGCAGCAGATTTTCTGGGCAACTGCCATGGCTTCACCACAGAAGTCTGGAAAGAAAGGTTTGTTATTCCTGTTATGAGGCCATAACAGAAGCTGGAGAGTCAGAAGTGCAGTAAGAACCTCTGCACACCTGGATTAGCCATGTCTCCCAGAAATGGAACCAACACCCTGCTGATCCTTGCAGCCGCAGTGGTGGCTCCAGGACTGCTGCTGCTGCTCCAGAAGAAGCTCTCACTGTCAAAGAGTTTTGATATGCTCTTCCTAGTGAAAAAGGAGCAAGTTTAAAATATATTTGATATTGTGGCACCCTTCTGCAGGCTTTCAATGGCAAATGCTGGGTGAAGCCGATCCAATTTTGAGTATGAGTGTTCTTTTTTATATTCTTTCCTAGCCCTACCTGTACCTGGCAAAAGTAGTCAAACAATACTTTCCAAAGATATTTTGTAGAGAAAAAACCCAATTACTTATCTGTACTTACTGTGTGGAAAGAATATCACTCTTTTTTTCCACTTTATTCTTTGAATTATAATTCCCTTATTTCAAAAAGATCTCATTCCATGAACTTTTATTCTAGATGCAATTTATGGATTGTTCTACAAATCTTGTGGCACATTGTTCTTTACCAGCTTGATATTGTTAAACCCAGTAGCAAAATCTCTTGAGGAGCTGGAAAAAAATTTAGGGCAAGCCAACCTGAATTAATTTCACTGTCTGGAGCAGAGTGTTCTTAAGGATGTAAATATCTAATGCTTAGAATATCTTTGAAATCTTCACAGTGTGTTAGCCTCTGTTAGAATACTCTCATGGACCAGCTCTCAAGAATTTAATAAGGATGAAACAATTGAGCTTCTGTGAGAATTGAAGAGTTTAATGGAAAGTGATGTGCTTTTAAATGGGCTCTTAATGAACCCCTCTAATGCTATGGCAGAGACACACAGCAGAAAATGTGTGGAGCAAGTCTCACTTCCTGTTTGGCTGTAACGATGCACAAGCTCATGCACAGCTTAATTTGGTGTCTTGCTGCACTGATGTAAAAATATAAATCTTACTACAACCTTTACTGAAATGCATACTGAAAAAAGGAAAATTCTGTAAGAATCTCTGGAAGTTCCACAGAGTTCTTCCTGGGGTCCTTCTGGGGTTTGTGCAGCTGGGGTAGCCAGGAAGACATTTCCCAATGTGTAAGCGGCTGTGTAGTGACCACAATACTTGTGAGGAACCTCCTTTTTTATATATACTTATTTTGCCTTTTAGTTTCTATAGTTGCTTTTGTTTGGGAAAGCTGTGTCTTCCAGAGTTAGATGATCCCAATAGTGGATTCCCTTCTCCTGGCCCAGTTTTGCTTTTTTAGGTTTTTTAGGTTTTACCTTTCTTTCTGTGTAAGAATCAGCACCTGAGATTCAGGCAATAATTACATGGTTTTGTTTCCTGATAATAGGACCTAAAAGTAGAAGAATGGTGAGTTTTCTTACTCCTGCTGGCCTAAACTTGTCTGAATTTGTTAGAGGGCACAGTTGAAATGGTTGGTTTGCATAGGGTGGGACTGAACTGTGCCTTGTCTGTGGTGCTTCAGTTGCGGTAAACTCTAGTTCTACTGCTGCATTTGTTTCCTACACTTGTAATATATGATGGACAGTGCTCCTACTGCTTACAGGATGATGGTATTTGTTATCTAATGTGTATGTCAAGCACTTTGGAGACCCAAAACATCACCTGCCTGCTACATACAAGAGATATTCTTACGGCTGGTCATGAAATTGATTCAAATTCTGATCTTGTCCTTTGTGTGAGTCATTTACAGTTCTCCAGACAGTCAATAGCATTAAAGAGATATTACCAGAGTAAATTTTACTGGTATAACATCAGAATCAGGCTCTAGAATTCCTTCCTATATAGTGTGAGCCTGTATTCGATTTCCAAATACCCATTACTGTAATTACCTGGAAATTCTAATATTGCCAAAAAAACTAGTGCTTCTGGCTTAAAGTATCTCAGTTAAGATGATTAAGGAATTAGAATTGGCCAGCTTTTGTCTGAGGCAAAGTTCTGGCAGTGCTGCAGCTCCATTAAAGGCTGGTTGGCATGTTTAACACATTCAGAATGGTGAGGTGTGTCTACTAAATATGTTTATTTTCCATAGTCATGTGGCTAAAATCTATCTTTGTTTTAAAACTTTGCTTCAAAGAGTATTCCTTGCCAGGCTGGAAAAAGAGGTGCCCTTTAAAATGCACATTAGGGATGGCTGTTTCTCCTTGGGAAAGGCTGCAGCACACTTACTGACATACCTCACCTTAAGCTTTGTGCCCGAGCTGAAACGTGGCCAGTGCTGTAGCAGTCAGGGGTGGATGAGTCAGAATGGATGTCAGCAGAAAGGCACCTCCTACCAGCAGGGTGAAAGCACTGTGAAATATGAGGGGAAGGTCAGGAAAAGAATGCTTAGAAAATTTAAAAAGCAAAATTCAGCTTCCTCAAAGAACTTGTGCACAAGGTTAAGGGTGCTGCTCTCTCCAGATATGGAACAGAAAGTCTGTAAGGCAGCTGCAGTGACTCTTCCAAGCTCTACTTGCTGGCCTCCACGCTAAGATTTATTATTTAATATCTGTTATGGACACTATTTAGAACTGTAAATACCATCACCCCCTTCGCCTCTTGGCTTTTCACTAACACCTGGCCAGATAAGGGTCTCAATGACAGGCATGAATTTTGACCAATGAATGTTGCCTTACTAGATAAAATTAATTGATGGTGTCTCTGTGGCCATAAAGTTTGCTCCTCAGATAGTAAGTTTAGCATCCAATCACTGTTTGCATCTCCTCTTGGGCTATTTTTAATTAGGAGTGTTTTAATTAGCAGCTTTCCAGTACCTAGAGGGGCTCCAGGAGAACTGGAAAGGACCTTGGGACAAAGGCCTGGAGGGCCAGGACAAGAGGAAATGGCTTCCCGCTGCCAGAGGGCAGGGTTAGTCTGGATATTGGGAAGAAATTCTTCCCTATGAGGGTGGGGAGGCCCTGGCACAGGGTGCCCAGAGAAGCTGTGGCTGTCCCTGGATCCCTGGAAGTGTCCAAGGCCAGGCTGGATGGGGCTTGAAGCAACCTGGGATAGTGGAAAGTGTCCCTGCCCATGGCAGGGGGTGGAATGAGACAGTTCCTTTCAACCCAAACCACTCCATAACTCCAGGATTGTGTAATTCTACACAATCAGCCTCTTCTCAGTGCCTTTTTAAACCTCCCCCTCCCCCCACTTTTTTTTTTGCAAGTCTCTTCTGAAAGGAAATACCTCCTATAGCACCCAGAACTGCTTAGAAATGCCATTTTTATTGTCAGCAGAATTGGTGGTGGACTCTCGCTGTGGTAAGTATAGTAAGGGAACACATGGTAAAAATAGAATTTGCATTTTAAAATACTGTGGAACTGATGAAAGCTTTTCTCCTGAAATTAATTTGTGAGTATGTAATTGTTATTTTTCCCCAGAAGTTGCTCAACCCTGTGGCCAGACTATTATTCAGCTACTTTCTGGGCTGCTCTGTGTTCAGATGTGTTAAGGTTGGCTCGTGCTGTGCTCCGTATGTAGTTAGGACGGAATATCCTTGGATCTTTTGGAAAACAACCGAAGGGAAAAAATGCATCTAGACCTCTGCACTGAGGCTGCTGTCTGGCCTGTTTATGCAACAGGGTCAATAAAAGCTAATTGAGATTGGCCTTTTGTTGCCCCACTTCTCCTGTTTTTCCGATGTGTCCCTCTCCAGATGTAGGTTACATTTATCTCCAGCTGTCAATGATGGTTTGCCACTGCTGACTCTAAGTCCATAAAAACATGCTGGTATTTTCTGTGTCCCTGTTCCCTGGGGTGTCGTGGGGCTTGGAGATCTTGTCACATCAGGAACTATATTGGGAGCTGGTACAGAGCTCGGGGCACGCTCAGTGGATGAACAACGACTTGGAGTAGATTAATTCTCAAAGCACCTAACACCATTCATAAAAAACTCCCTTGGATGGTTGAAGTCCTATTTGCCCAAAACGCAGCACTATTTCCCTGTGTGCCATTACAGTTCAACACCAGTCACCATTAAATGAATATCACATTAATATAAGGATTTTAGAATCACAGAATCACAGAATATCCTGAGTTAGAATGGAACCCACAAGAATCATAGAGTTCAATATGTTTTAAAAATCACAGAATCACTGATTTCATTTAATAATGTCACAATGATTTTCAATTTTTTATTTATTGATAAATTAGTATTTCTTAGTGAAACTTCCCAGTTGCCTTGCTTCCCTTAGAGTCCCTGCTTAAAGGCTCTTAAGATACAAGACTGGCAAGCAATGAGTGGACATGTAGGTATCTATAGCACTGTTATTTCCTATTAAATTGTCAGTGATTCCATGAGAAATGATTAACATGGATAAACCTTTCCTTGGAATGCTGTCTCTGCTTTCTGTTTAATGTTGGATGGTTAAAAATAGCGAACTGACTTAGAACTTCCTGAGCTCCACTGATGGGCTTAAACCTGCATTTTACAAGATTATAGGCCTAGATTTGCAGTGGGGCTTGTTTGCCTTGCTTCTCTTCATTCTTGCAGGCATCCCTGATCAGACATAGGTTGCCCACAGGTCTTGGTGTAAATGCTCATCTATGCATTACTCTCCCTAAATCAGTAGGAAAGTGTTTGTATTTTGATTCCATGCACTCCATGTGTTCTGTGGCCCCTTAGGGGCTAAATCTCAGTCATTTTCCTAGAGCCTTTTTTTCCTCTTTAGTCCCCAGTATTTACTGTGAGCATACAATGAATGGATTTGGTGATTCTTTGTTGCAAGCCCTATGAAAATAAAGATGTGATCTTTGGGAAATATTCAGTGCAAATTTTTGGTTAACTCTGCTGGCTTGAGCGTGCTAGGGCTGAGGAGGAACAAATGCCGATGTTGTTCAGATGTTTTATGTAGATGCTCATCTTATTCACAGAGGTTTTTCTCTGTAGCCTTCCTGCACTGAGC
Source organism: Acrocephalus scirpaceus scirpaceus (assembly GCA_910950805.1). NCBI lineage: Eukaryota > Metazoa > Chordata > Aves > Passeriformes > Sylviidae > Acrocephalus > Acrocephalus scirpaceus. The sequence continues at coordinate 25,050,281 of OU383779.1, forward strand.
AGACAACCTGGGAATCCTTTGCAGGCCAACTGTCAGCAGACAATGGATATCAGGGTTTCTGAAATGCTGTTGCTCAGTCATGTTTGCTGGCCTGGTAATGTATAAGAACCTTTTGTCTGCACCTACTTGAGAAACTAGAAATATTGGCCTTTTTCAGGCCTTTCACTCTTTCTGTTGCAAATAGAAATACAGTCAGTGTCATCCCCAAATTGTTTCCATGGGCTGGGTCAGATTCAGTATCCAATTCAGTCAACTCAGCGTGAAAAATCTGTGGTATTTAATCTTAAATGTTGGATTCTTCTATTTTTCATGTTCATAGTATTATTTAGAGGAAGGAGAGGACGGTACAAAAGGCAAATGGAACAGCAAATGCTGGTTGGATCAAGCAGTTGAATTCTTTCAGCTGCATTCTTTCCCCCAAATTTGTGGAGACTTGGATGTGTATATTGCTCTTTTTTTCTGTTCTAATATTCCAGGCATGGATGAAGCATAGGAAGGGAAGAATCCTACCAGCAGCACCTACTGCTACCAAGTAGTTGATTGAGTAGTTGAGTGACATTGAGGCAAACTTTCACTGGAGCATAAATCTTGCAGCTGTGATATAGTGGAAGTATAGACAGGAGAGGAACTCAATGGCCTGCTTAAGAAAATTAACCTTTGCCTGTGTTTCCAAGACAACACAGATAAGGAAAGGAGTAGCTGCCATGCTTAGAAAGTAAGTTTGTTGTATTAAAGGGGAAAATTGCTCTAGCAAAAGCTAAACAATTCTCAAGCAATAAAATAAAACAGGTTTTTGTTCCAGTTATCTTTTCAGACCCCACTGAAACTACTCACACAGAGAAGAATAAACATAATGAAGCCTAGGTGGGAAAGTTATTCTGAAGTAAGACAAATAATTTACCACATGAACACCCTTAACCTTTCCTTAGGTAGTTTGATTCTAGCACAGAGGAAGGTGTCCTGTGTTTATCATGAACAAGGGCTGAGTCCTCATGGAAATTCAGATGCACTTAGCAGAATACCAGTTCTGTTGTTTGAGTGCATTCTTATTATAGATAGGCAATTCAAATGTTTCTCTTTTGACAGGTTCACAGTATCTTAGGATCTAACTAAAACAAGCACTACCAAAAGGCTGGGGAAGAGGATCTTTTTGTTGTTGCTTATTCCTCATCTCAGTAATAATGGTCTTGCTAAGGGTCCTACTTATTTTGTTTTTATACACATACACATATATGTATGTAGTTTTTATATAACTTTAAACTAATATATTTGCAAATCCTGGTCAGTTAGTAGAAATAACAAAAGCTGCTAGAAATGTTGCCATTTCAGTGGAGCTCCTGTAAACATTTCACCACTGGCAAGCACTTGCTGATCTGTATTTTAGACAATCTCATGATTTTTGTTTGTTTGATTTTAACCTTGGCTTGTTTTTAACCATTCCTAAAGTATTTGTAGTCATTTTAATGACTGTTCCTAGACTAAAATCAGTTTCTGTCCCCATTTGCCTTAAATAAATTAGGTGTGTTCCAAAAGAGCATCATAAAATAGATCAAAACAGGATCCAGTGCCTAACGACTTGAGGAGAAGTGAAAGATTTGGCAAGGAGGTTGCTATAAAACTGCTTCTCGATTTGTGCTTTCTGACTACTCTCCCAACTCTCCTGTAGTTTTCTATGAGATGCTCTATGAGATGAGCCAATGCCCCTGACTTTCTTCAGCTGAAACAGAACTGCAGAATTCTCCTGGCTCAACTTTTATAGACTCTATTTATTGTCTGATTTCTTATAATAAAGAGGAAGATAAAGAAAACCAATAGTGCTTCTGGTTGTCTGCTGTTGAGTTCAGATTGTGTTACCCAACCCGAGCAATGGCAGTGCTGCATGATTTGGAAGCTTTCAAGAAAAAAATTCAAAGCTTTAACATGTCTGATGGAATGAGAGGACCTATTATATGTATTCTCTTCTTGGGCATTGCAGTTTGTGGCTAAGGGTCCCTGAAAAATCTTCTGCAGAAGCATGGATGAAGTGCTCCGGGTGGAGTCTTTTCTTTTCCTGTGTAGCTTTTTATGATGAAACAACTGTTTGAGGATGAACTGGATTATCTTATGTGTCTTATATTCATATATCTAACTCTTAAAATATTGTATTTCTTGCATTCTTGCATTTTTCCTTGCCTTCTCTCTACCTTCTTTTTTGTTTTGTTTTGGGTGAGGCTTGCAGGACGATGTTTAGATTTCTTACATATTTTCCTTTGTGTGTTTTCCTTTTGACATCATTACTTTTACAGAAAGTATTGGAAAGACAATTGGAAAAGGACTCTTTGGGAAAAGAGAGGGAAATTAAAAAGTGGCAAACTGACATTTTTATTATCTTTGAGGGCAAGAAAAGATTTAAATAGAAGATTTGCTAACATCTTATTTGATGCAAAGTTTGGTATTTTTTTGCAATGTCTGGAATCCTGCTTTTCTGTTGGAAAGCTTCCAGCTGAAGCAGCTCTGTTTGTGGTTTACATCTCCTATTTTATCTCCACTTTGGCAGCTGGACAGAGTTCCCATCCAGGGGTGCTTCAGCATGATTTCCATCTCCTCAGCCATCAGTGACTTAGCGTGACAGACGTCAGCCTGGCAGAGCTCAGTGGGGATTACTGCAAGTGACTGATCCCAGCCTTCCTTCTCCAGCAGGATTGGCACTGCCTTTAGTGCTCTCCCTGACAAATTAGCAGTCACGTCCAGCTGACAGATGTTGACTGCCTCCTCTACCATAGCAGAGCATTGAGGAAAAGCTTTTGTTCCTACACGTCACCTTTCCATGGGTAAATGTAGGATTGGTGCCTTGCATGGTCACACTTGCGAAGTGTCTTTAATAATGGATATGGATTTTAAACTGGAATAGTGCTGGGTGACAGCCTGGCTTGGGGGTAGGGGAGGGCTGTCGGGCTATTTTGCCTGCTTATTTATTTCCAATTAAATGGAAATCCCATCTGTAATGGGATTATGGTATTTGCTGAGAGAGCCTGTGGGCTTTTAATGCATTGACTTTCTGACATCACTGAAAATGGGAAATGGGATGCTGGATAGCTGTGGTGCACGGAGACTATCTGAATAATTGAGTCTTTAATGGGTTTAGGATTGTTAGCTGTAGCTGGGACGTATGCTGGAAATGGGCAGGATGTATAGGAAGGAATTGTTCCCTGTGAGGGTGGGAAGGCCACAGGTTCCCAGAGAGCTGTGCCTGCCCCTGGATCTCTGGAGGTGTCCAAGGCCAGGCTGGGCAGGGTTTGGAGTAAGCTGGGATAGTTGAGGGTGTCCCTGCCCATGGCAGAGGTTGGAATGAGATTATCTTTAAGGTCCCTTCCAACCCAAACCATCCTATTATTCTGTGTATACAAAGGAAGAGAGAAAGAGGAAGAAAGTGAAAGAGATGAGTAGAGGAGGGGGAAGAAAAGAGGGATTGAAGTACAGGAAAGGAAGACAAAGTGGGGAGAAACATCTTTTGCATTCCCTTGCTTGCTCAGGGCCTGGGGAAAGGGAAGAAATGCCCCAGCCAGCAGTACAGTGCCTAAAAAGGAGTCTTCCAAACAATGCTCTTGAAAACAGCAGCAAAGGAACAGATCTAAGGGTTCAGATCACCTCAGCTGACCCAGTGACGCAGCTGGTTTGCCAGAGCTCAGAGCTCAGGGATCAAAGCAGGCACTGCCTACACAAAGGTTTCCCTGCAGGGCCCCAGGGGACAGACACATTGTGGACTGCAGTGAGCTGACATGTTGAGATTAAATTGAGTTCCTTGGAAGCAGGGTGTCACTTGTCACTTTGATTCCAAAAAGATCAGGATCAGCCACATTTGTGCAGGTGCTAGAAGGAAATGTCATGCACAAGAAGGTACTGGAAGGGGGCATCTTGCTGGTCTTGCACTGTCTGTATTTTAGGAAATCAACTCCATGTGACAGTGATGGATCCATGCATGTAAAACAGAAAATTTGTTCTGCCTACTGGCATCCAAAACCCAATGGTATTTGCCAATCCTGTGGTAATGTATCCCTCAGTCAGCCTCACATCCAAACTGTGCCATCAACCATGCTGATAACTTCCCTGTCATTTGGCCTTTCCCTGGAAAAATGGAGACATGGATATCTGGCTTTGAAGCCCTCAGCTTCTGGTTTGATTCCAAGAGGTTTATTTTGACCCTGTGCCCCAAGGCAGCTGTTCTTCAGAGAAGGAATTGAGGGTGGGAGAGGGAGTCACCAAGCTAATCAATCAAGTGCTGATCAATAATGGTCTCAATAATGGTCTGCTGGGGTCGAATAGGTAAATATCATGTGAGGGTGTGCAAGAAGGAGCATTATTTGAAAAATTATAATGTGTCTGCTTTAGTCAGCATTAGTAGGACATGGTCCAGCTTTGGATGCTACATTTCAGGAGAGACATGGGCCGACTGGGAGAGCACTGGGAGGGAAGCACTGAAGGTGCTTAGAGACCTAAGAAATATGGTTCTCAGGGAAAGTTGAAACAACCCCAATTCTCTTAGTTTAAAAGCAACTGAAAGAAGGAGAGTGGGACATAAATCTGAAGGCCTTAAAAAGCTGCTGCAAAAAGAAAGAAAACAGTATGTCTTCTATGTCCAGAGTGGTCAAGACCGAAAGAAAAGACTAATTACATTAAGGGAGATTTGGGTTGATTTGGGAAAAGCAGCAAATGTACTTACACCCTGGAAACAAACCCAAAACACAGGGGGAGCACATGAAATACCACTGGAGGATTTTAAGAGTAAGTTTGACAAACTACTGGAAGTAATTGTATTGGCAGAACTGATCCTATGGTCAGAGGGTAGATAAAGAGTCTCTCGAGGGTCCCATTTCTTTGCTCTTTGACCTAATTTTAGTTTTGTCAAGACAGCTTTGAGTTTTGATCCTGGCTTCCAGAGCATCTGCAATTGCTTTGCGAATTTTGTAGATGAAGTTTCTCTGTTCTCATTGCAGGCACTGCATTAAGATGTAACTTCTAGGCTCACCCTAAATTATACAATCCCACTTGCAATACCCTTGAGGTCTCACAGTAAATCTCCTGATGGCTATATTTGGAGAGGAATTTTTTCAGCAAGTTGCACATCTGTGATTTGGTAGCTACACTCCAGGTGATAGCTCCTTCTCAGGATGTCCTGTCACAATGTGCCTCACCAAGGGAAGGGAAAAAACCTCTGTGGCTTCCCCTTCTGACACTGGGCCACTCACCCCACCAAGAATGTGTGTGGCTTTGACATAACTTGCTGCCTTCTTGTCTCATATTTGTTTTTGCATGAGTTTCCAAGAGATTAAAGGCTGACTGAGGGATACATTACCTCAGATTTCCTTCTACCTTTACTTTTTAAAGACAGCGGTGTGTTTCCTCAACGAGCTGCAGGTCAAATCCTGTTTTATCAAGCTTAGTTAAACAGCCCATATCCCTGAAGGGACACAACACATGTTGTACTGGGTTGGATTAGAGAGGGCCCATCAAGTGAGCTGTGTGAAATAAAGGAATGATTCAGAAAGGTCCTGGATGGGAAGGAGCTGGGTCCAAGACTGCACTGATGTTGTAACTGCACAGTGGTTGTGCACACTTTTGGGATAAAGGCAGTGAAACTCACGTTTTCTGTTCTGCTGTAAGTATTTAAAAGGAAATATGAGTGTTTATATGTCCTGCATCTGGGTGCAATCCTGATTCAGACTGAAAACAAATCGAGAGGAGGAAGGGTGGTGTTTGGCTGTTCTCTTGACTGTGTTCCACAGCCTGCCCCCAAGGGTGTCCCCCTTGGTAGGGGGTGTCTGCTCAGCTCTGTGTCAACAAGACACAGCCACCTCTCCCTGGAAACCAGTGAGACAGAAATTCCTGTCTGTGGACTCCCACCTTCTCTGTCCAAGCAGTTTGTTATGAAAGTGCTGGTTTTGTGGCCAGGTTGACATCAGGATGTGGGTCATTCAAACAAATCAATTTCAGGTGAGTAAAAACATCAACACAATATTAGCACAAGGACTAGGTGAAGTGTGAGGCTGAGGGAACACACTGTGCAGCCTTGAGAAGGGTCACAGAAACAAGCCCTTAGTAATACCCCCAAACTCTTGGTACTATTTATCTATTGTATACAAAACAAGTGGTGGTAGGTAGCACAGGGCAACTGGCATTGAAGCAGATCCAATTTTATTTAGTACTCCAGATTTTTCCCATTCATTGGATGTTCAGGACACTTTGCAAGTAGCTAACAACAAACCACCTAAAAACATGGAAATACAAGGTTTCCATCCATCTCTCTACCTAGCTGGAGAGCAGCTTTATATAAACTTCTATAAAATAAAATAAACTGCCTAGTCATTTGGGGAAGTTCTTCCAATAAACAGAAGAAACCATATTTCTGCTCAGTCTGCATTCAAGACAGAAGTATTTCAACAGAGATAATCTATTTGCTCAGAAAGAGAAGATTTCTGATTTTCTCTGAGGAGTCTGTGCTCATATTTCCCCTTGTCTTTGTGTAGATCTGTTTATGCTTACTCGATTTAATAGCACTGCTTGCTATAATATGGAGGTGTTTTTATGGGGTTTATTATAGCTTTTCGTATGTGTGGCTTCTCTATTTCTCCTCAGGCTACAGGACAAACCTGGCAGCATTTCCCCACAGAGGGCTGTGGGTAAATGCTGAGGGCCACCCAGTTCTGGCTTCCAGGCTGCCAAAAAGAAACAATTTCCAACCATCCTGGAAACCTCCTGCTGCTCTGGGCAGCATTTCCCAGAGCTCTGCCACTGCTGCCTGGAATGTGCTCTGCCTGTCCTCCATCCCTTCAATCCTACAGCCTGACTGCCCTTCCTTGGTGTTTCCCACCGCTTGGTATGGCAGGAGGTGAGGCAGCCTCTCCACTGACATTTTCACCTCTATCTCATGTACATCAGTAAATCTACTGTGACAAAGTAATTCCCCTGGGATCAAAGATCCCGCCTGCTGCCAGATGCCTGAAGAGCTCAGTAGCGTTTTCATGTCTGTTACTGTACAGAGGAGGTGTTTCAGCCCCTGGTTTTTGGAAGCCAAAGTTGACTATAGGTACATAATCTATAGAACACTCTTGGATGAGAGGCCTGTGTTCAGGCATGCCTAAAAATCCTCTGAGAAGGAACAGGGACCAGAGTCAGCCTGGTACAGAGCAAATCATGTGAGGCACAGCTGGCCCTGCCTGCACCAGAGGGGTCTGTGCCAGGCTCTGCCAGGACAGGGAGTTGTTACCAGGCATGCTCAGGGTGGCATTCAGTGTGACCAACTGCTGGCAGCATAGTTCATGTGGGAACACCTCCATGGCTCACTGATCATGTTCTGGAGTGACTATCAATATGTAAACCAAGCCTGAACTGTACTTTGAATGCTCCAAAGGAGGTCACCAAGACTGCAGTGGATTAAAAATTTACTTTTGTAGAAGGCATGACACATTATTTAGGCCATGTGTACAAGTCTGATAAGACAGGCAGACAAAATACATGAGACTTTCAGGCTGATGAAATACAGCTATATTTGTTATGTTAAATAAAAGCAACTCAGAAAACTTTTCATTTTTGTGAGAAGAAGTGAACTGTTGCAAAAATATAAATGTAATTATAAAAAAATTATTAAAAATATAAAGATATTCTTATTACTACCTAAGTACAAATCTAAAGTACTCTAAGCCTTACAGAGGAAATCCCTTAATTGGCAGATAGAGCCTTTACCATGGTGCTGGTTTTAGCTGTTAAGGAAATACATTGATAGTAAATCTCCATTGATAGTAAATCAATGTTAACAACACCTAATAAAAAGTTTTCACTGTTCCCCTTTCTGAGACACAGCTGCCCATGGCAGTTGGCACTGATAGCCAGTGGCCCTATAGATGGAAAAGCAGCCTTGGTGTGTGTTTCCTTAGGGTTTGTAAGGCAGGATGGCCTAAAAGCCTCAGGACTTGTTGCCAAGACTCCTTTTCATTCTCAGTACCAGCTATTTCCTATTTACTGGCTCTAAGCCTGCAGAGATGCTGGTAATGAACACTGGGCTAGGGCTGGAGTGAGGATCAGGCAGACCCCTGTTGGGAGCTCACTTTGAGTCAAAGCATTGACAATTCCAATTCTCCTGCAGACCCAGTGCTCAGGATGGAAATGGCCACACTGGAAGTGAATCCTCACAGAACACAAGGGAAGTGTTTTGGGGCCCACTCCTTCATTCCTTGAGCTTGAAAATTCAGTCTAAGCCTGGCAGCAGTGCCCCTGAAATGGCACAATGTGTCATTTGTGCATTCACTTTGAGCAGAGGCAGATGAAAATCTCATTTTAAAAGCCTGCACTTTTTAAAAAAGGGTAGAAGATACTTGGATGCCAGTATCTGTTTGATATGTTTGATTTAAAGTCAGTATCAAAATCACTCTAGACTTAAATCCTGTGTGCAGCCTTAACTTTTTAGGATTTTTGTCTGTCCCTAAGAAGCTTGATAAAGTGAGGAAGGCCAGCACAGGGTATTCCTGATCAGACCTTTTCTATTTTTAAAGGTTAAATAGAAAGAAACAGAGGTATGTGTGGGAGTTTTAGATCTTACAGCACTAATGTCCTCAGAGGAAGAACAAACAGAGCTCAGGCAAATGTTTGCAGATTTATTTTAGTGGCCTAAATGAAACTAGAATTCCAAGCAACCAGCCCTGATTTATTATGTTCATAATATAGTGAAGGCTTTTTCTCACAGTAAATGTTTTCTTTGTTATATTGATATAAATGAATGTGTTTGTCCCAGAAGGAAAGTATTTGCAGAGTCTGATGGTTTCTCTTAGAACAGTGCATTTCAGTCTCTCAAGGGGTTACTCTGCTGATAAGCCAGGCTGGCTTTGGGGACCAATTGTTCATGCAGTTAAAGCACAGGTCCAGAAAAACTGTCTGTGAACCGTTTCTCTGAACTGATGTTAGTTGAATTTAAACACTGTTATTGAGGGAGGAAGGCAAAGAACATTGTGACTCATTGTCTATCAGTTACTTAGAGCTGGGAGGATATACACAACACAGATTTGGGGGAGATTTGTTGTCCTGCTCTTCTCTCCTCTTCCTACAGGAGGAGTTTGCAGTTTCCAGAGAAGCTCAAACTTTAAAGATGCTGGCTCGAGAGTGGGCTGCAGCTGATCTTTTCTGGGAGAACTTTTCATTTGGGATTGCATTTTCCTAACTAGAAATACAAGCAACTCAAATTAGAAAGAAATAATTTAATGTTTAGAGCCTGGGGCTTTATTAAATGATTGTTTTTGTCCTGGTAAGACCTTTCTGTTTTGCTGTTGATGATTTATTTTATTATGGATTGCATCATTAATCATTTGCAAGATTACCTGGCAAATGGAATAGATTTTCCTAACATTTTAGGAAAATATCAAAACAAATCAACATCAGAGACTTTGACACACAGGGTCACTGATTCATCTGCTAAAGCTGACAACAAACAAATGACTCATGCTAAAATGCAATAGCTTAATTTTTTGGCCAGCTGCTCCAACAGTGTTACAGAATGGATATGAGTGTCCCTAAACCCGTGGTGGTATTTCCCCCCTCTCATCCATGTCTAGAGTGTTGTGATTTGGATCAGAATTACAGCTTTTAGTACTCTAAAAACCAAGACAAAACCAAAAAGCCCAGCACAGGCTGCCCAGGGCAGTGGTGGAGTCCCCATCCCTGGAGGTGTTCAAAAACCAGGTGCATGTGGCATCTGGGGACAAGGTTTAGTGTTGGATATGGGGATGGTACTGCTGGGCGATTGGACTTGGTGATCTTAAAGGTCTTTTTCAACCTTAACAATTCTATAATTCTATGATTCGCTAAAAAATGAAATCAAATCCCACTAGGATTGGAAGTGATACTCCAGAATTTTGGCTTCTTTGCTGGCTTATTTTGTGACATGGATCAAATTTCCCAAAGGGCTGTGTTCCCTTTAGGATTCACAGTGGTTTGTGTAAATGTGAGTCATGGCTTATGGTTTTACCACTAAAATCCACCTATGGAGAAGAGGGGAGTGACAGGAATCCAGGAAAAAAAAAGCACTTCCTGGCAAGCAGGTGCCTCTGGATGCTTCAGTAGGACTGCAGCTCTCACTTCCACCCCGTTTCTCAGGGGAAGGCCATCAGGGGAAAGTGGAAGTACTGGTGCTTTGCTGTTCTTAGGAGAAATACGTCCTGCAGCAGAGTGACTGGGCTGGGCAGGACTTCTGTACCTGCTCCCCATCCTCTGCCCATGAATTGTGCCATGATCCTTCATGATGCATTCTGGGCAAGATGAAATTTCTTTTCCCCTTCTAAACCATTAAAAAGCCCTGCATTTTCACGGGCATCTTCCTCATCTGGACATCTACACCTTGGTTTTACTACTAAGGCCAATGTTTTACTGCTAAGGCCAGTGTTTCACCAGTCACAAATGGATAGGCTGTGGCTACTTGAAACTCTGTTATAGAGTCTAATCATTGTTTGGAAAGTGGATCTTTTTGAAAAGAAATCCTTAGAATCAGGATCTGTGCATCACAACACAATGGCAACTAGCTGTTACATCAAGCTATGGATCCCATCTGGTTTAAGGACATCAAGTAAATCTGCAACTACACAGGGAATCCAGCTGATATGGGAACAGACTCTGAATTGAGAAGGGTTTTCCTGCTGCTTGTGCTGAGGCTATGATCCAGTGTTGCCATGGTGGAAACTTGTAATTTATAAGCTTGTTGTAGTAGTGATGAGGATTTGTGCTAGATGACTTCCTTCTAGATTCAAATTCATCAGAAAAAAAATTATGTTACACGCCTAGTTACTCATCCCTTTTTGCCCTTGGGTGGGACTGTGCAGCATCAACTGTATTTTTAGTCCTTGTGGGAATGATTGATGGGCCATTGGCCAAAAACACAGATCAAATTCTGTCCTTTTGAAATGGACACCACAAAATTCTGGAGGCTGAGTCCTCCTCAGTATAATACTCCCACAACGGCAGGATTTTCCCGAACCTCTGTGTGCATGCTGAACCTAGAAACAGTGTTAGGTATGGCCTAATAACCAAGATTACTTCCAGCTGTAAATCTGGGCTTCAAATCTATTCCACAGATTGGTCTGTTTCTCTCTTGCAACCCTGAATTGTATCAGTCTTGTCCTTGGTGCTGTTCTGGAAATCAGGCAGGGTTGTGTTTGTCCTAAACTTGGTCCACAGTTTTTGTGTGGCCCTGGGGGATAATGGACAGCAGATGATGACCTAATTGGTAAGACATGCCAGAGCACACTTCTGTATCAAAGCTAAACCAAAATGGTCCTTAGAGACCACCTGCTTCCTTCTCTGTTTTGAGGCCACATGAGGTGTGTTCTAGAGATCCACCCCAGCAGAACTTCCTGTTTCCATGCTTTCAAGCTGGCTCTGGGAACACTTTACACTTCTGCTCTCTCACAGAGCAGAGCTCCTGTTTTCTCTTCATCTTAAACCCAGCAGTGGGGAACTCAGTTGAGTGCTGGGACTATAGCAGGAGCAGAAGAACTGAGAACTGCCCCATTTCTGGGGAAACTTGTGCATCTGAGCACTCAGCACCGGGTGCAAATGTGCTCATCCATGTGTTCCATGACCAGGTCCAGATGGGAACACAGAGACATTTCCAGCTCCCTCTATTGCTTAAGAGAAGGGATTCAAAGTGCCACAAGAGAAACAATATCATTCACTCCCTTATAGTATTCTGGTACATGAATATTTTAATACATTCCATTTTAAGGGCCAATTCAATTTCAACAAGTGTCAAAGAAGATGGCTTCTGAACTAAAAAACTCTTTTGTTGTCTCTTTTTCATGATGCATAATAAAACCCATAGACACTATTGAGCTTAGATTGTAGCAGTGATCTTCCAAATATACTGCTATATAACTCAATAAAAGAATGTTAGATTGGAGCAAGGCTAAAATTCACTAGAACAAGGATGAATCTGATATGTGACTTTATTATGATGATACATTACTGATATGTACGACAATATAGACCATCTTTTTTACTGTGGAGTCCCACAATTGAAAAGAAATGACAAAAGGTGACTTTTTTTGTCATTTGTATAGTAAAAGCTTTAAAGCTTTGTACCAGCCAGGTTTCTGCATCTATGATGAGATAATTTGACACTGGAATCTTGTATCAAACAATTCAAAGGAAACAGTGATGCACTGGCATTGCTTGAACTCAGTGAAAGACTGGGTATGTATCAGTATCTATTATATTTATATAGCAGTGTATGAATGCTGATCTTCATCATCTTCATAGTGATGAGCTAAAACTAGACTTTATACCACAAGTCCAGCCTAAGCTATTCCTGCAACAGCATTAACTTACATTGCTGAATTCAGCCTTAGGTCACTGTTCCGGTCACTGTGACTGCAGGAGAACAACTAAAACCCAACACAAAGGTAATGGAAAGCCTAGAGAAGAAACTGAATTTACTAGAGGGAATTTCAGTTGAATGGCTGCTTTACAGAGGGCAGAATAATGAAGATAATGTTGGAGACCTCTGAGGACTCTTTCTGGAATAGTGTTCAGACCTGATCTTGCAAGCCCTTGGACAAGTAAATAATCCTGCATCACACACAGAGCGTCACCTGACGTCAGTAAATGATTTGCAGAGGAAAGGATTACTCACAGGACTAAGGGTTTGTACATTTACTTTAATTAGTCTCTCTCTGGTTTGGAGGTTTTTTGGGGGTCTTTTTTGTTTGTTTTTTTTTGGGGGAGGGGTGTGTTTGTTTTGTTTTGTTTTGTTTTTTAATAGTTTTCAAGTATTAAGAGTAACTTCCCTAGTATTTCTGCTTCCACACCCATTTTGGTCAACACAGCAGGTGAAATACATACAGTGGCACACAAATTTATGGTGCATTTAAATTCTGTGTAATTATAACAGCTGTTAAAACCATTCCACAAAAGCACATAGTCTCAGGGACAATGGCCCAAGTGCTCTCAACATCCTGGATGGAGCAAAACTGAACTTCTGTTGAACAAGTTTATACCCTTTTTTCCCCATCTCAAAACTAATTGCAGTTCAATCATGTGAAATCAAGAGAACTCAAGTGTAACTAGACAGAATAAATGAGAATGATCTCATCTTGATACCTAAGACTTACTAAAAAGGAGGAGAAAATTTCCAAGGGACCTTTGTGGGCCAGTTTTGGTGTGAATTTTAAACCAGGGACCAGAGAAGGCCTTGCTAAGGTAGGATCAGTCTCTGTTGTGCAGGAGTCTGGTTTACAGACTGAGCCTCTGTCAGCCTGGGGGTACATCTGCATTTGCAACATAACTATTGAGTGGCCTTGGTCCCAGGAATTCCTTATCCCTGTGGGACACTAAGGCTGTGCTGGTAACATTCCGATGGATACTTGCACTGGAACAGTATGAGCTGATTTGGGATTGTTTCTCTGGGTGATTACAGTCACCCTGGCTGGAAGAAAGGGCAGAACAAGGACCCATGCTTTCTTATAACTTGTGGGAAACAGACTCCAACCAGGATAAATTTGAGGTGAAATATACTGGTTCTTTAAGGGTATTTAGTTGCTCTACCCAGAATAAATAATGAAGAACTAGTCTGAAGAACAAGTTCTGAATAATGTTCTGAGGCAGAATGCACGTGTCAGTCCTGAAGGAGCTTAATTCTTGAAAGAAGAGAACAAACCCATAACCATACATATTCAAAAGTAACTGGAGAAACATGAACCCTCTAAATGGCTCTGGTATGTGGTTGCCTTAAAGCCACCAAAATCAAACACTGAAGTCAATACCTGTAACACTGCCAGGATGAGTGAAGGAGAAGAAGAAAGAAACCAGCAAGCTACTCAGAGTAATTTATGCCTTTGTCATATCAAGACTGTACTGTAAAACTGTTGTAGAGGAGAGCAACCCTTGGAAAATAACACCAAATCTGTCTGTTCCAATCCAGTCATCCATGTTGGAGGGGAACCATAAGAGCAGTGTGACCACAGGAACCTTGTGCCTGACTTCTAACAGACTTCAGGTCCTCTGGATGGATCACTGAAATCCTTCAGAATCTGCCCCCAGGCTGTGGATGAACATGATCTCCGTGCCATGACACAGTTAATTTTTGTCTTTGTCAATAACTGCTTCTTTGCCCTCTACAAACTGTTTTTTCAAAATCTTTCTTTTGGCCTGCCTTAATATTTTATTTTTCATTTGTGTTCTATTTAAGCTATTTAATGCCAGAGTTTGCAGTGCTTCCTTGTTGTCGTCATTTGACCCAATATTTATGGTCTTTCCAAACATATGGGATGGCAATTGTGCAAATGATGTGAATTTCTGTTGATTTTCTTTCTTCCCTGTCATGATTTAATCTCTCTGTGTAGCGCTTATTTGGAGACTATAAAGGGGAAAAAAGGTACATTGGAATTTTTTTTCCAAACAACCTGTAGGACATCAGATATGCTGTTAAACTCCTTGAAAACTAATAAACTCCTTAAGTTTATTAGGCAACTTTGAAAACAACAGATACAGACTGTCAGTGTTCTTGCTGGTTAAAGTCAGGGGCTCAGAACTTCTGGATATTTCCTTATCTTTGAAGGCTACTCTACCAGCATCATGTATTTGTATTTTAAAAATAAATAAAATTCCTACTCTAACAGGAAATGAGTTTTCTTATCAGATCAGGCAGGTGAATAGTCCTGCTTTTAGCATGGTTATGCAAATCCCTGCAAAAACTCAAGGACTGAAGAAACTAAAGGAGGTCAGAACTGCAGGGTGTTCTAAGGAACTGTTTTATAAGTCTTTGTGGAAGGTATTGCAGTAATCTGTGAAGGAAGACACCCTTTGGGCTCAGTAGAAGGAGAGAAGTCTCTAAGTTGATGCTTTAGGTAACTCAGAAGGCTGGAATAATTATACAGAGGGCTTCAGTTCCTGTGTTAAGCTAAGAATGGCTGGTTTGTCCAACAAGATGTTCTGTGGGTTTTTGTTCTTCCTATACTTCAGTCCAGAAATGTGATCAATAAATAGGGATTTGTTTTCTCCTAATTTTTCTACTCCTGTAGAAAAGCTCACACTGGATTCCAGCATGGCATAGATTTTATGTTTGGGGTGTTTTTTTCCAGCTGAACCTTAGCCCAACCACTAAATAAAATAAAAATAACAACTGTTTCTTTTTGGAAACAGGTTCAGCTGCTAGAAAATCAACCAACCAATCCTCGGGGCAGGGCATGAAAGGAACAACATACCCTCATGGTTGGAAGACACCAAAATCAGGTGAGGGTAATCTATTGCACTTTGTTCCACTCGGGTTAAGCTCTGCCATAACTTTCTACTCTCCATGACTGTTCTTATTGATCCTGGTTGTTCACTGGTGTCATCTGCTACCATTCCCTCCTTTGTTCCAACAACTATACATGTAAATAAAGGAGATTAGATCTTTTCCAGCTTGGTGGCCAGGCTTTGAACTCAGCCCAGCCAAGGGCTGAGCCACTGCCATAGCCCCAACGCCAATTGCTGCTGTCAATGACTCGGCTCAGTGTTTGAACAGAAATCATTAAGTGGTTTATTAGTCCTTTGCAACCTGCTAAACAAAAACTGGTGTCTTTGCCAAGTCTTGTAGTGCAAGTTGTTGTGAGTGCCCAGTCATCCTTATGCTGGAAAAGCCTTTCGAGTTTTGTGGAAAGAAGGCAGAATGCCCATTGTACCAGCAAGCAAAATGTTGCAGTCTGGCTCCTAAAGGGCACCTTGGAGTGTCTCAGAGCCCCTGCCTTGGGCCAGCTAAAGGGCAAGGACACAAGCACACAGTAGTGTTTATCTCCCGCTTTCCAGGTGTCCATGGACATCTTGCTGGCTCCTGCAGGGAAGTTATTTCACTGGGCTGTGAAATAATCCCGATGTGGTGTTCATTCCCTTATCCCTTGGTGTTCACCTGTGTCAGACTGTGACCATTTCCCTGCAGCCCTTGGCAGGCAGAGCACCTTCAGGTTCCCAGCAGGCAGGCACCTCCCTACCCTGTGCCCAGGGAGCCTTTGCCCAGGGTGGCAGTGTATGCAGCCAGCATCCCTCCCAGGGCACAGGGCGTGGGGAGATGGGAAGCCATTGCTGTCTCTTCTCATGGAATGGGTTGGGGTGGGAGAGAACTTCAAGCCCATCCAGTGCCACCCCCTGCCATGGGCAGGACACCTTCCACAGAACCAGGGTGCTCCAAACCCTGTCCAGCCTGGCCTCCTACACTGAGAACCATTATAGAGGTGCCTCTGCTGTGCTGCTGCCCAGACTGTGCCTTCCTCAGGCTGCCTTTGCTCCTCACACAGTCAGGGATCAGCGAAAGTGGAGCTGCACTTGGACCTTAACCTCTTCAGGGCTTGATAACAGAGCTGAACCACTGTTAAGAAAGTGCAAGTTAATGCCAATTACTTTCTTTACCTTGCTGGAGATAACCAGAGGTTATTACCTGAACTTGCTATTTTGACTTTTCTGCAGAAAGATGGTGCAATTTGAGCAGGCTAAAGCAGTGCATTGTACTGATAATTCTAATTACAGTGGTGCATTTCTTTTTAACCCACTTAGAATTGCATAACAATGCAGCACAGGCAGGAAGTTTCTTTCCTTTTTTTTTTTTTTCTTTTCAAAATCTTTCTCACTGCATTGCAATGTATTCAAAACTGTTTTCAAAACTGTAATAGCAACGTGTATTTATCAGTTGACCTTGAATTTCATTTTTAATGAATAACAAAAGTCAACAAAAGAATACCGGCTCTTGATAATCTCTAAGAGACATCAAAAAAAAAGAGAGAAAGGTTAGGTAAGGAAGGCACATAAAATCAGGTAATAATCATTAAAGAATCATTTTATTGCTGTTTACACTATTACTGGGAGCTAAACAGAGTTAATATTGCCTTTCACATCTTTCAAAGCTAAGTCTTGTGGGGCTTTTCTTAACTAGAGTGAAGGACAAAAAGATAAGCAAAGTGGAAAAAAGTCAAACTAAGGTCGGTGATTCAGGCCAATATAAAAGAAGGTAATTCAGCAGGAGAGTGAACAGCATGTGCTGGGGGAGGAAGAGGATGTGTCAGCAGAGAAAGGAGAAAAACATGAAAACATTATCAGAATTGTTTTCTTTATAAACTTGCTGCCCACTTCTTGCTTCCTTTTCATAATGTAGGTCTGACTGGTTAATCACTGCACATGGTGGTTGCCTGTGGCTTTGTTCCTGTACTTGCCTGCATTTTTAATTGTCAAGGGCACCTACAGCAATATCCAGGCACTGTTTTGGGCTGTTGCTGCAAACCCAGATAAACAAAAGTGGAAGTTCCACCTGGAAAAACTCTGTTGCTCATGGAAAGGGAATTTTTAAACTTCACTCTTGACTAAGTCTGAGAAATTAGCTCTGAATTTGCATTCTGCATCATGGCCTATAAGTTACTTATCAAATCAGGGAGCAAGGGACTTGGAACCAAACGTACTTAATTAATTTTGACTAGAGAGCTGATATGTAAAGCAAGCTTATCAAAGAGCAAAAATACACTTCTTCTATACACCCACCCCCGGGAAAAACCTCAAGCACACACCCATCCAGGAGAAGCAGTATCTGCGGATGAGCTGTGCAAGGGGGTTGTCCCCTGAGTGGGTGGCAGTGTCATGCGGGGCAGGACATTAACAGAGCCCGCATGCTTGGCAGTGAGGACATAGCACAGCAGCCCCTAATGTCCGTGTGTGCATGCTGTGCACTCCCTCTTCTGGATAGCTCGGAGTGCTTGTGCTGCTGGAATTTCCTCCCTGGGCCTAAAAGCTCGGCAGGGCTGAAGTTACTGGGCTGCTCCTGGACTGTGGTGTCCCAAACAGGAGCAGGAAGGCACAGTGAGCAATAGAGGCTCTGGGAGCTTCTGGGGATTCTGACACAGCCACAAGCATGTGGGTTGTTATCAGTTGAGTGCAGGTTATGGTAACACAAAGGGCACCTGACCAAACCTGAGCAGGGGCTTTCAGAACTGGCATTTCAGTGCTGACCACATCAAAACCAGAAAATCTGGATCTGACTGCTGTGGCCAGCCTCTTCCAGTGCCATGAGTCACACTGCAATAATGGCTTGAATGCCCTACATGCCAGGCATCCAAACCTTTGATCACGATTTGGGCTCTGCAGCTCAGACTCATCACTATGGAAATCTGATTTTCATTTAGGAAAGCAGCTGTGACCTTGCAGTTCGGTCACCTAAAAAAGATAGGGCAGAGCTCCATTCCCACCTCTGTCCCTGGCTGACCCCAGGCATGTCATCTGCTCTCTCTGTAAAGCAAAGCTATGACATTTCAGATATCCTGGGAGGAAAAGGAAACTACATAAAATCATAGAATCATGGAATGGTTTGGATTGAGAGTGACCTTAAAGCCCCTGCCATGGGCAGGGACACCTTCCTCTATCCCAGGTTGCTCCAAGCCCTGTCCAGCCTGGCCTTGGACCCTTCCTGAGATAGAGCAACACAGCTGGGGTAATTTGATATCTGGCATTATGAGCCTTTAACAGCTTTGTCAGAGAAACAAAAGTTTCCATATGAAATATTTGTCACCTCAATTTATTTTGTTCCCTCTGGTTAGGGAGGGTTTACAGTATCCCTTCTTGTAACCTCTGTGCTGTCCCCCCACGTCTCCAACCTTCACTAAACAAAAAGCCCCAACTCTCCATCCTTGCACTGCTTCTCCCCAGGAGCAGACTGATAAGGATTGCCTAATTAATTCCTTAGGGCTGGAGAATATACCCACCATTTTTATTCCCCATTCAGATAGTTTAGACCCTTCCCCCCCACACACTCAAAACCTTTAGCTTCCTCCACTCTCAGACCTCCAGGAATCTTCAGTCTTAAATGGAAACAGACTTTTGGGGTAATCTGTTTGGTCCCTTCTTTCTCACACCCTTTATGGGTGAGTTTACAGCCATATTAAGGCTCATGAATGTCATTTGCCCCCAAAATAGCAAACCCATTGGCAACACTCTATTTTCCAAGTGTAATTAAATCCTCAATGTCCTATTGGAGCCATGGAATTTCATTGCTAAGCATTGTGCTGCTGACAGTAGAGAATGCTTCAATTTGGAGCCCATGAGATTTACAGGAATAAAGTAAAGCTTTGCTCTAGGTTTTCAAAAGCCCAAACTCTGCCTGTGCATCCATTATACATGACAGAATGATTATACTACCAAAAAAAAAAAAATCAGATATGCAATCTTCTGTATTTTGGCTGCAGGCAGTTCAGTTCTGTCTGGTTGAGTGCACGTTGTGTGTTCTTCCTTTGGATACACAAAGAGCTCTAGGATGGGGATGAAAGGGGCAGGGGGCTGGAATCACATCAGACTGTTTTCCCTCCGTGTTTGAACAATGCAAGAACAGGCTCTGCACACACAGGAATCTCTGGGGATCATCAGTTGCTGTAGGCAAACTCAGTCCCCCATTGTTCTGATGCAAAATTAGAAATATTGGTTCATAATGCGTTGAAAGGTTTCTGTGCATCCTGAAAAAAATGATGGGATCATCTAACACGTGGGCTCAGTTTTTATTGGGGTATATAGATCTATCCTCTGCAGCTGGGTGTCAAGCCTAGCTAAGCCCATACAGGTTCCCTGGTCAAGAAATCCATGATTATGTGAGGGTTATGTTGGGGAAATCAAACTGTTTCTCACCTGCTGCTGATTAATTTACCTGCAGTGTTTCTGTACAAGAAGGTGAAGCATTTTTAGCATTTTAGAACTTCTACAAGTAGTGAAAGCCTCAGGCTCTGAAGAATCAGCTAAATATTTCTACCCATATCAGTGCACCTACACTGGTGTTGGTAATACTTCATGTCCTACAGATAGAACTGATACAGTGGAGGGTGTGTGAGTGACAGAGCTTGGGGTCCTGCAGATTAGCTGATGTGTCTAGAGAGATTTGTGATAAAATCATGTACTATGGACCACAAGTCTCACGTATTTTGCATTCTTGTATTATGCACTAGCGAGGCTGCATCCAGGTATATAAAAATCCCATATTCTAGAGTGCTGGAGGATCATTTTCTTTGCTTGCTTGTTCTTTCAGCTGGTTTTACTGATCCATAACTCACTGTTCAGTCACTTGTTCAGGTCACACTGCAGGCAGTCCTGTGGTTGTGTAAGGCTTCAGCTCCTCATTCCCAAAGCTTTTCTTCCCCAGCCCCTTCCCTCTGTCACATACGTCCCAGCCTTGCATGCACAGGTATGTGACATGGTTCTGGATATGTACACCTCTATCCATGTCCCCAGCAAAGCTCATCCCCAAGCTTCACATTCCCAAAGAGACTCACAGAGGCCTGCAGGGCTTTCTGACATTTATTTCCCCCAGCTACTCCTGCACAAGTGTTTATGGGTGTCTTGCACCAATGGTAAGACAAGGACAAGTGTTACACATGCCAGCCTTGAAAGGGTTTGAAATCTTTTCCAA
Source organism: Acrocephalus scirpaceus scirpaceus (assembly GCA_910950805.1). Taxonomy (NCBI): domain Eukaryota; kingdom Metazoa; phylum Chordata; class Aves; order Passeriformes; family Sylviidae; genus Acrocephalus; species Acrocephalus scirpaceus. The sequence goes on from OU383779.1 coordinate 25,070,697, forward strand.
CAGAGAGCTGGATTTGTTCCGGATTTACCACTATATCTTGCTTATGGTGTTGCCTGTTATTAAACTGTTTTGAAATACAGTAGCACTCTTTTTTATTTTTGCTCCAGAGCCGGATTTACTGCATGCACAGGTAACACAAGGGAAGGAGAAGAACAACCACAGCTCCTGTCAGTCAAATGTGGGGGTCTGTGCTACCAATCATGCGGGGCATGGTCACATCATATACTAGACTTCTTTCTCCCTGTCTACTCTGTGATTTGAAATTAAGTGTTTCTCCCCTTCCTGCTCACTCCAAGAATTTCTGTTTTCTTCAATCAGCTCTGCCCATGGCTCTGCCCCCCTTCCTGAGGACGAGGCAGCTTTGAGTCAAACCATCACTCTAGAAAGAAAGGCTGGTGCAAATGTGAAACTCTGTTCTGGATACAGCCTTTCTCCAGTGAAACTAGCTGCAGGTTTTCTCCTGAAACCTACAGGACCACGTTTAGAGCTCTTCAGGCTCTCAGCACCCAATTTTTGTGGTTTGTGAAACTCAGCTTGAAAAAGGAGTTCCCTGCTCCCTAACACAGAGAGGAGCAGTGAGTTTCATCACCCTCAGCTGCCTGAGCACTCAAGTGACCTCTCCTAACATCTAAACAGCTGTGAGGGGAAAAACAAAGCCCTCTTGCTGAGGAAAGAGGAGGAAGTTGAGGCTGTTTATGTGTAGTTACGGTTTCCTCTGTTTTTTCCTATTTTGTGTTGTGCCTGTTGGGTTTTTTTAAAGTTGCAGAAATCAGACTTTGCAGGGCTGGCAATAATATTCACTGAATATGCTGAAAAATATTATTTGTTTTCTCAGGATTCAGGCTGTGCTTGTGTATTTCTGAAATCTGGGCTTTTATAAGGGGTCTATGAGAGGCCCAAGACATATTCTAGAATACAAAAATAATAGAATTGTAACAGGATGTAAAATGTTTTGGTTGCTTGAGTAATTTCAGTCTAAGACAGGTAAAGGCCAGTTTCAAACTGAATGAGATATTCTCAAGCAGTGAGTGAGTGAATTAGGAGAGGTGGAGTATAGTCTTACATGGACAGCACTTTTCTATCCAGTGTCTTTGCCAGGCCCATTTTCAGATGTTTTTCTCTCTGGGCATACTATTTATTGGTCTTTTGTGGCTCTAGCCAAAGGCCTCTCTTCCCACTTCTCTCTCTAGTTCATGTCATATTTAGTTTCTTATTTCCAGCTACTCCCTGGCTCTGTATCTCCAAGTGACACATAGAATACCCAAACATCAATGCTGGTAATACATATTGTGATTTTCTGGGTTCCTTTTCAAGAGAGGGAAATCAGGGGTTTCTTTCTGGACTCTTCAAGTAAAGTAAGAGCCTCACCTTGAATTACCCCACTGGATCTGTTCTCTCTAAAGATCCTGATCCTGCCTCTCCTTGAGTCTGCAGCACAATTATGTGCTTTCACAGCCAGCCAGGTGAGGGAGTTAATCTGGCTGGAAAACTATTTCTTTTTCTCCAGTAGTTGGAGAGGTGGATCTACTGACTTGGGCCTGCTCTGCAGGCACAAATTGGCATAAGTGGGTACATGCCTTTTTTTTGCAGCCCAGAATTGAAAGTGGCTTAAGCCATTTATAATTATCACACCTATTCTCAATTTCACTCTTTTTAAAGGATGACCACAGAAAAATGTCCTCTTGCAGGTGCAGTCACAAATTCTCTACATGGAGGAGAAGGACTTCTGCAGCCCATTGCTGATGGTTAATAAGAGCTGGCTGCTGTCAATGTTAATGTAAATCCTGTATCTTATGTTCTTAATTTCAAGCTCAGGGCTTCAACAATGTGGCTACAGTTGGTTTTGGTGTGTTTTTGTGGGTTTTTTCAATGAAAATAGAGATTCTATGTTCAAAAAGCTGGGAACAAGTGAAAAGCCAGAAAGTCTGCAGCAGCTAGAATGTGTAATAACACTGGGTGTTGTAATATTGTTTGTAGTGTGCGAGGGGGAGGGTGTTGAGACACTCAAGGGGAAGAGACAGACTTGATCTTGCTGAGAGCAAGAGACAGAGAGGCCTGGTGTGTGGTACAGCCAGCACTGCTGAGCAGCCCTGGCACAGTAAAAACCCCTGCTCTGTCTGTGGCTCTCTCTCTATTCTGGTTGTAGAAAGGATGTTAGATAAGGAGCTCAGTACTCAGGTGAAAAACCTGAATGCTCTTACAAAATAGTAACTGCAAAACTGCTGCCTGTGGGCAATACAGAAACCCTTGGGAGATGCCCTTAGGTACTCCACCCCCAGTCCTTGTCTGGAATTGCAAACTTGGCTTTCAGGTGACCTAAAGCCATTCTCCCCGTCTATGAAATAGTCTGACTCTTGAGTTATTTGTGTGGATATTAGTTAAGGTAAGTAGGATCTCAGTGGTCTAATTTTCTCCCTTTTGTGACTTGGAGTTTAGGATTCTTCCTTTTGTTTCTTTCTCTTAAGGAATTTTCTCCCCTATGTTCTATAAGACAATAACGACCAGGTACTTAAGAGAGACAAAAAGAAGTTGCCCAGCTCAGGGGAGGAGGGCATCTGGCTGCACTTCTCTTATCTGAGGGTTTCTCTAGGTGGGGAAGGGTCAGAGACACCGTGAGAATTGGGCTGGGAAAAAAGGGCCTTAGGCAGCTCCTAGCTTTCTCTTGTGCTCTCTGCATTGGGAGGGGAAGGAGGCTGCCATTGCTGTGGGAACAATTCACCACCACTGCAGGGTTCTGTCTTCTGCTGCCTTCTGCCATGAATGGAGCTCTGCTCATAAGAGCAGCCACTGCACTGGGACCTTAGTATCAACACCCTACCTCACCAAACAAAGAACCCTTCACCATCTGCTGGGGTGACTCAGGGGAAATCCCAGGATCTCTGAAGCCCTTTCCCTTCCCTCTCTCTCTCTTTGCCCTGTTTGGAGCTGGGCTGTTGCTGCCCTGCTTCTCCCCCTTTGTTCCTCTGCCGCTGCTGTGAGTTTTTTTCTACCTCATAGCCATACAACCCCTGCCTGCCGGGATGGTTCTGGCTACAGCTGCGGCATTTCTGGGATTTTGCTCATTCCTGCTGTTCCAGCTTGCTGTTTCTGAGAGTCTTGCGCTGGGGCACCAGGATCAGCCGCTCCAGGGTTTGTAAAGCAAGCCCCTTTCCCATCCCTTTCCATCACGCTCAGGCCACCATGGTCCACGTGGTCTCCAAGCCTGCGCCACAGCGCCCCCTGCAGGTGTGGGGGAATCATCGCACCAGCCCTGCCCGCCGGGAGCCAGCAGCGCCCCTGGTGGCTGTGATCGGAACTGCACCAGAGGGGAATTGCTTAAAGAGCAGGGAGAGGCTGTTCGTTGGGTTTTCTGGTTTATGCTTTCTTTTGTTTGTTGTTGCTGCTATTGTTGTTGCTTGTTTGCTTTGTTGTGCACAAACATACTACTAAAGAACTGTTATTCCTTTTCCCATATCTTTGCCTGAAAGCCCCTTAATTTCAAAGTTACAATAATTCAGAGGGAGAGGGGTCATGTTCTTCATTCCAAGGGAGGTTCCTGCCTTCCTTGGCAGACACCTGTCTTTCAAACCAAGATAGTGACCTAATAACAAATTATGAGGTTCTTTAGATAACTCAAAAGAATTTTATTAGCCTAGTGCCCATAATAAAGCCTTTTAGCAGAAATGGAAGGAGGCAGCCTAAGTCAGAGCTATGCCAGGGTCCCTGAGCTCAGTGTCCCTCAAGGTTACATCTGCAGTGCTAATAAAATCACAAAATCAGAGACTGCCTTGAGCTGTAAGGAACCCTAAAGATCATCTCATTCCAACCCCGTGCCATGGGCAGGGACACCTTCCACCAGAGAGGCGTATGTTTCCCAGGGTGAGTCCCATTTTTCATGTTTTAGGATATTGTTTTCTTGAGGTGGATACCTGGATATGTACTTTTGTAAGGTCTAGGCTATTTAGTGCATTTTCTCATGACAATTTGTATCTCTTTGGCTTACGAGAGAAGTGAAACCAGGTTTCACCCCATTTTGGTTTTGTGCTTGTAGAGTCTTCACAGAGAGTGTTGGGTAGGTGTTTACCACAGGCTGTGGCATTAAAACACAGCCCATCTTTGGATATAAAGCCAGTGACCTGGAGCATTACTGTACTCTTGAAAATGAATCTACAGGCTCTGAGGACTATTTCTGTAGCACGGATTGTCCTCCTTGTATTACATGTACATGCTCTCAAACAGCATTTGCCTCTGGTCTTGAGCTCCAAATCAATCTTTGATCTTTTTGAGGGGTGAAGTGCACCTGGAGGGTTGTGCAATTGTACTGGTGTTGGTGTAAGCAAGGGATGAAAGCACTGGCAGGAGTAAGGCTGTAACTCTTAAAGCTGCAATGGCGAGACTGTTATTTTTCCCTGAGGATAATCTGAAAGAAAAGAAATGTTTATGCTGGCTTTGGAAGGTTTCAGTCCTGTCCCAAACCACTGACCTCCTAAAACCACAACAAATATGCCAACACCTCCCTGAAAAAGGCCATCCCCCAGGCATATGCTAATACCAGCCAGTTTGCCTGAATATGCACAAATAATAAATAAAAAGAACTTCGTGTCTGGTTGAATCACAGAGCAATTAGTAACCTTGAGTGAAGGCTTGCAGATGCTGCCTTTGTAATTTATGGTTTGCACATTCCTGTTCCTACACATTATAAGGACTAAATGAGAGTGTTATAAATGAAAACTTATTTATTTTATAAAGGAATTTATTGGAAAACCGAAATATAAAAATCTGAGAAAAGCCACAAGCAAAATCGGTTCCAAGCCCGGGATGGGAGCTGGGTGAACCTCAGATTTGGCCTCTATCCACGGAGTCCCCCACATTTCATGAGGGCAGTCCTTTCGGTGACTCTTTTTATTCAGTTCTTCAGCTGGACAGGGAGTCCTTTCCCTTCTCTTTGTCTTGTCCGGTTTCTTTTGCATATTCATGTAGTTTCTTTTCTCTGCTACCAGTCCATTGAACAGCTTTCTGGGAAGAGGTAAATGCTTGATTCGATTTACTGGAATCGGGTATTGGGATGCACACCCTGGAAGAAGCAGATAAGATGCATATCAGGTGGTCTGATGCATATCAGGTGTTGATCACTGGGTCTCACTGGGTCTTTGGCGTCTCATCTCCATACAAGGTCTATTCTATTTTCAGTGCCACCCTTTATTCGATTGCAAATTACTCTCTTACCAGGAAAGGGGTGGCATAGTTTCTGCTGTCTCAGCTGCGAGTGATTTTATACCACTTTCTTTGAATAAAACACCAATTAGCCCAATAAAACACCAATTAGTCCAATAAAACACGAATTATTCCGTAACATATATTACAAGAGTATGAGGGCTGTCAGCATATCCTGCTGGCAATAATATTCGAATATCCTTACTTTTAAGAGTTCTATTTGGAGTAACTGTTTAAATAGTGAAAGAGAGGAATCTCATGCCTTCTTGTTGAATCAGCAGAGCCTTAAAATCTCCTGTTGCTTTTCTCTTCAGTTATTTATAGCTTGGGTTGTCTCCTCCTCAACACTTCATTCTTGGATCCTGTAAATCCAGCCAAGAGTCGTGCAAGACAGAAGAATTTGTGATTGTATGAATTACGAAAACCCCTGAACTCAAAGGTTTAGACTTGCATTGGCTGTGTCACTTTGTTGCTTCCTCTAGGAAGGCTCCTGTAGCCTCAGTTCTCTCTCCAGCCTGACCCAAAAGGTTTCCTCTTTCCCTCTGTTCTGAAGGCAGCAAGTGTGCTCCTGCTGCCCAGTCCTGCTGCAGCTCCTGGTAGCTTCTCCTGCAAGTCTCCTTGTTTTAAGTAACAAAGAGCCATGGATTCTGCTCTGCCCTTAGCAGAGCAGGGTGAACAGGGGGCAGAGAGAATATTCATTGGAGTATTGACCCGTTAATTGCAGTATTGACAGCTTCAACATATTGGAAAGGAACAAATTTACAATGCAAATGGAGAGGTGCTCTGAACTGTGCTTGCTCTTAATCCTGGTGCTATGGAACTGAAGATGTTTGCTATCCATGGCATGTAGTGGCTGCCAGTGTGCTGAGGAAGGGCTTTGGATTGGATGCCTTCCTCCTGAAGGCTTCAGGAGGTATCAAACCAAAGAACATGGAACATAACAGTCCTCAGAACTGTGTGGCTTTTGTCTCCCCACAGAAAACTATCACTGGAAGAGCACCTCATGGTTTAAGGCAGCAGCAGGATTGCTGTGGCCTTGCTGGGTTATTTTGCTACTGCAGTGGAAAGAAAGGAGTGGAGTGTGTGGAGCAGGATCTGCATCTGCTTTTATAACTTATTCCTGGCAGCAGGATCTGCAGTCCAGGTCTAAGTATTTCCTTTTGGTTTTCCATACCACCTCCCTCTTCCCATGTTATGGTGGAAACAGAGCCAGTCCTCAGCCATTGAATACCAAAGTCCAGTTTCCTATTAAGTTTCTGTGGAGGAAAAAAAGGCTTCCAGGAAAGGAAGCACAAAGAACCCCCATCAGGAACCGAGGCAAATCTGGCAATGTGGCTCCAAGGCCTGGAGAGACAGGCATTGCACAGAGCTCTGCTCCTGGAGATTCAAAGTCCAAAGTCAGCCCTTCAGCTTGGGCTGGATTTGCATATTGAAATTATTCACTAGCACTTTATTTTGCATATTATCACATGGTACTTTTATAAAAACACAGAGCAGCTCCTCTGTGGGTGTAGGAGCTTTGTTTGTGTCTCTCTGATCTCTTGGTACCTGCAAATAGAGGTTTAGTTCCAGGTTTTGTGTTTCCTTGGCTACTTACAGCATTTTCCCTAACCCAGTGTTTAACATACTTTCAGGGTGATACAGCAATAGGCAAATATTTTACCTTATTCCACTAAACTCCTAATTTAGTAGAAAAACACCAGCTTCTGAGGTTTAGTCACTGCATTTTTCCATCTGTTGTCAATGGTAATTGCAAGGCACATAAAGCTTGAATGGAAGGGGCAAAAAGCTGCTCATTCCATTTCTTATTTATCAGAAATTAAAACGAGCTTGTCTTTGTGCATGACATTTGTGATGGCACAACTCTGGGGCAGCACCAAGCTCTGAGTCCCCCAGCAGGCACAGAGCCCTCTCAAGGTGCTCTGGTAATGCGGCTGATGGAATCCTCACCTTGCAATAATTGTGACCCATACTAGCTGTACAGCTATTCACACACTCCTACAGATGGGTCTTTTTTCTTGTTTTAAAATGCAAATACATCTCCATTTAAACAGGACAGAGCCCAAGTGTCCCCCCAGCAACGTCTGGAAAACTGCATTTACTGAGTTAGAAACTTTGGGTTTAAGGATGAGGTACCTAACTTAGGTATCTAAAGATTGTTAGTTTGCTTAAGGAAGGGAAACAGCTCTTCACAGAGTGCACCAGGAACTTGCAAAATACTCTACTTCTGCTCCTTTGGAAGTGAGCTGCATTATTCATATTTCTTACACTCTTGCATCAAATGTGTTGGGATAAGCCCTGCTGTGTTTGTCTCATGGAAGGTATTCCTAAGGGAGCGAGGGAAAGGGGCATTTCCCTCTGCACAGGGCTGTTCCTGAAGGAAAGGAGCATTTCCCTCTGCATAGTGTGTGCACAGGGAGGGAAAGGGGCATTTCCCTCTGCACAGTGTGTGCCCAGGGCTATCCCTGAGGGAAAGGAGCATTTCCCTCTGCACAGTGCACACCCACGGCTTTGCCTGAGCGGGGCAGTCAAACAGGCTGGTGTGTCAAGTCTGGCATTGTGAGGGCAATAACCAGGCCTTGGGGGGAAATGACTGATTAAACATTTTCTACCCTTTTCCTTCACAGCTTAGCATATCTGAGAGACTGGTTATCCACCAAAATATGTGGCAGTCCTGACATTTTCCCATAACTTTGTCGTCTGGGTTTCTACCAATTGTGCTGGCACTGCTTGTTCTATTTGTAGCTGATTGTAAAAAAAAAAGACCAAAACCAAACCACAAAAACCAAAAGAAAACCCCCAAACCAACCAATCAATCAAACAAATAAAAATTTCCTTCAAAACCTAGGTATGAATTATTTTCACAGGCGAATGATTTTTTTTGTCATTATGTCTTGAATTCTTCCATACCAGCACAGTGATAAAATCAGCTGCATTAATTGTGTTAAATACTGTGTTGAAATCAGTACTGAGACTTCAGTGAATGGGTATATTGAGGACATTTGCACAGCTGAATGATTCCAACATCCTGTGACACGCTTTGTCTTCCAGAATACACTGAAAAAGGAAATAAAACCCGGGTTTTGTGTTACACGAAGGAGTAAATTATTCATTTAAACACAGAACAGGAGTTATATCTACCTTTCAGGTTGTCTATCATCTGAAAAGCTACTTCAGTAATCATGCTCATAGAAACATGGCTCAGAGCTGGTTGTCTACCTGGAGGCTGATAAGAAATGGAGTACCACAGATACCTGTTCTGCTCAACATCTTTATCAGAGTCCTGGAGGAAGATATGAAGAAAAGCCTCATCATGTTTGCAAACGGCACTGAGCTGAGGGCAGGGCTGCCATGGGAGCCAGTTACACGGCCTGGAGGGGTGGGGTGAGGTGAAGCTTAGGAAAGTGAGCTCAGGGCAAAGCCCTGCCCTGGGAAAGCCTGCCAGAGACCCAGCCTGAGCCAGCCTGCCTGGGGACAGCTCCAGCGAAGGGCCAGGCTGGGGCACCAAGGGAGGGAGCCCACAGTGCCCTGGCAGCACCCTGGGCAGCACCAGCAGGGACAGCGCCAGCACATTGGGGGTACCACTCTGCTCAGCACCCAGGAGATCACATCCCAAATCTGTGCCAGCCTTGGGGGTCCTGGTACAGCAAAGGCTAAACTGAAGGGAGTTCAGTGGAGGACACCAAGGTGCCCAGGGCTGGGGCACTTGCTCTGTCAGAAGCTGAGGAGAGGGAGGTTGCCTGGAGAAGAGTGCTTTTGGCAAAGGTCACAGCAGCCTCCAGTAGCTGTGAGGAGGTTATTGAGAAGTTGGAATTCCTCACTGTAGTGCAGAGTGGGAGGAGCAGAACTTAAACCTGAGGAGATCAGACTGGATACAAGGAGTGACTTTTCCCGCATGAGGAAAATCAAACCTTGGAGGTTTGTTCAATCTCTCCCCTTTGACATTTCCAAGACCTTCCTGGTTTGACCTCAGAGCTGACCCTGAATGGGAGCGTGGACCAGACACATCCTGAGATCCCTTCCAACCTGAATGATCCTATGAAAATTACAAATTGGAAGGACCTCTGGAGGTCATCAGGAGATATTAGCTAAAGTTCAGCTGAGTTCTTAGTAACTGCAAGCATGGAGACTCCACAACTCTCCAAGTGACTTGTGCCACTATTTGACTACTCTCAACAGTGACAAGACTCTGCAAATAATTGGGATTTGACACTTTCTTCATGTCTTTAAATAAAGGTTATGGTAATATAGGTCAAGGATGGGTCAGTGGGGACAGTGGGGTGGAGTGGTAGCATCAATATAGATAATGTGGCACAAAACTCTAAGAACTAAAATTAAAAATTTGCATATTGTAATATTGTCTTTGATCTGATAAATGGTCTGTCTCTCATCTCTCTTTCTTATCATAGTACCCTTGCCTTGTTTTCTCTCCTCCTTTCCTGCTATCCCACGGTTATACAAAGCAGTCACAGGATGAATTCATGGTAGATCTGCAGCTCAGGGAGCAGCTAGGAGTGAGGAGAGTACAAGGCTCAAGTGGTGCAGCTGCAGTGCTGGTGCTTGAGCTGTGTTGGAGCTAAATCACATTTATTGGGGATGGGGGAGTGTAGATTGCTTCAGACAATGCTATGCCACTCCAGGACATTGGCTCTGAGTGCCAGTGGTGTTTGGCTTGCTTCAAAAGTATTTTTAACTTGGAAGTGGTGTGTACATCTCGAATATTGTGCTTCCCACTCAGTATTGCACTTAACATTTCTCTCATATGGCTGACACATAGCTTAACAAATCACTATGTGATATCTGGGAAAAAGCAGGTCAGTGGAATCGCAGAGATTGAGGATCATTTCCATAATCTTCATTAATCCTTTCCTTTGAAGTAAAAATATTCCAAATGGCAGTAAATGTCCTTACAGCATTTTGGCACCAGCAAGCAGCCTGGGGTGTCTTCACATTCATTGCTGCACAGGAATAGATAGGGGTGAATAATCTGTAGCAGTAGGTTACAGTTCCACAGGGACAACAAATAAGAAAGCAAAACAATGGCTTTTCATGAGAGCCTGTTAGGACCCTGTTGGGAATTTTTCTATAAATACTTCCTTATTTCTCTCAATCATCTCTACAAAAGTATAAAATCCAGTAAGGCTGGCATATAAAATCCTGACTGGTGAGAACTATAAATGATGATGATAAATATAGATACCCTGAGGGCTGGAGCCCCTCTGCTCTGAATCCAGCCTGGAAGAACTAGGGGTTTTCACATGGAAAAGGCTCCAGGGAGACCTCAGGGCCCCTTCCAGTGCCTAGAGGGGCTCCAGGAGAGCTGGAGAGGGACTTGGGACAAGAGATGGAGGGACAGGACACAGGGAATGGCTTCCCATTGCCAGAGGGCAGGGTCAGATGGGATCTTGGGAAGGAATTCCTGTGAGGGAGGTGAAGCCCTGGCACAGGGTGCCCAGAGAAGCTGTGGCTGCCCCTGGATCCCTGGCAGTGTCCAAGGCCAGGCTGGATGGGACTTGGAGCACCCTGGGCTAGTGGAAGGAGTCCCTGCCTATGGCAGGGGTTGGAACAAGATGAGCTTTCAGTTCTTTTCCAACACAAGCCTATCTGGGATTCTATGATAAATGCTCTTTCTTTCTAGGAACGGGCATAGTCAGTAATTAGGGTTATTTAGGGTGATCGCTGCTCTGTGGGATATGAGAGGTGCTGTGTTTTGATGGACAGTTGTGCATGTTTTGAATAACTGAGAACCCCAGCAGGAGGAAAGGGATCATCAGCCCTTGAGCAATTGCTATGTTTATCATTTAGCAGCAGTGCTGCCTGCCAGGAAAAGTAGGCAAGCGTGAAGGGACGGTCCCTATCCTCTAGGAGACCAATTACTGTAACTGGTGAATAATAGCCAAAGGTTCGGTCAGCCAGGCCCTTCTGGAGGTGTGATGAGGCAACTGCTCATGGCTTTTAGCTCCTTGAAGGCATTAACCGGCAAGAGGTGCTCCAGATTGAGCAATTTTGATTCAGGTTGGACAGTTTACACCTGTAAACAATACCTGGGAGATGCAAAAGGCCTGCAAAAGGCCAGGGAATAAGGGGGAGTGAGAGTTGATGGGTTGCTGTGTCTGTGGGTGGTGGTGCATCAGGGTTAGGAGTTGCTGCTGGGAAGCTGGAAGGGAAGAGCAGCTCCTCAGACAATGTGTGAATCCCTTGCCAACAGAGTCAGCCTGAGGGAGACTGGAGTTTGTGTCTGTCTAGACTTTTGCCCACTAAAGACAACACCCAAGTCTATGGAAATTGGCTGTTGAGACTCAATGGAAATTTAGGTGTTTTTTCCTTTTCTTTAAGAAGCTGGAGACAGTGAATTTTCCTTCACACTGTTATTGCAAATCATAACTAATAATTAATTGGGGGTTGGAACTAGATTATGCCCAAGGTCCCCTTTTCACCCAGACCACCCTAAGATTCTATGAATGAGTCCATTTGTGTGTAACCCCAACTGAATTCTCAGGCTGCCTGCAGAAATCCTTGAGCCAGGTGTGTTTACTAACCAGTTCTGAAAATACCCGTCCTTTTTATTCTCTTGAGTAACTTAACAAACTAACAGGTTTTTGCCCATTGCAGTCCAACAGGAAGATGTTATGAAACAAATAGAGAAAGCCCAGTTAAATACAAGGCCTCCTTTCTTTTGGCTGATTAATATTGTTGAGATTTAGGACTCACCTTTGCAGGAACACTCAAGCAATAATTTAAATTAACTGAAAAATGTGATTTTAATATGTATTAGTCAAACTGTATTAAGTCTCTGGGTGGTTAATCGTAATCAGAATTAATCTGGCCTTAATTTGATATATCTGACTTCATTTCCAAGGTCAAATTAAAGTTACTTGACTCCTGAATTTCTACGAGGAGGTGCTCAAAATGTTTTCTCTCATCATGAAGATCCTGCTTTTCTGGGAGAGTGAATAATTACCACTATTCTTACTGTGAAGATATTGAAAGTCTCTTGAGCTGGTTTTGGCCAGGTCAGAGTTAATTTTCTTTCCAGCGGCTAGTATGGGGCTGTGTTTTGGACAACTCTGATTTATTTCTCCTGAGCCACTTGGCAGTGTCTCCAGCATCCCTTGGTTCACAGCTTCCTACCAACGTGATCTAATTACTGCTGCTGCAGTTGGCTTCCAACAAACAGCCTTATCAGGGCTGTCCTCAAGGTGCAGGATGCGCTCAAGGTACTGCTGATGGGTGAACCTCACAACTTCCACATTCCCAAAGAGTTTGGATAATCATCACAAAGTCTGGATGTTTATCTGAACCGTATTCAAGCCATTCCAGCCCCCTTGGGTCTGCAGATTTAGGTTAGAAATCTTTGACGTAAGACTCCTGGTATTTCCTGCTCCTGACAGGGCCAGATATCCTCAAGTGTCCCTTTGAGGTGACATTTGTCTCCTGTTTTCACTGCTGCTGAGGGGTTATCAGGTCAGCCATTCTTGGATTCGGGTGCAGGAAGAGACTTAAACATGATCTTGGTCTCGAGTATAAAGCAAAAAAACAAAGTCTAGAAAATTGGCTTTAAAGGGATGAGAGGGACAATGGGAAAATTTGTAAGAGAGCAAGAGATTGTGACAGCAGGGGCACAGGGGCTGCTGTAGGAGGGCAGACATCTGCAGATCATGGGCATTTGACTGCTTTGTGGGACAAAAGGAAAGTTGCTTATGAAAGATAAGATAAATGAAAAAATGAATTAAGAACATAAATGAACAGGAGAAAGTGCCTTCATGTTCAATTTAGGGTTACATTAAGCTTTGCCAAGACAGAAGGAATACAAATAATGTACACAAAGGAGTGGAAATGATAAAAAAATCAATCCAGCTGTGTTGAAGATCAGGAGGGAAGAAATCCCAACTTACAGCACAAAGCACAGGAGCTCTAAGGCTACTTATTACCCTCTTTTTCCTCTCAAAGAGCTTGTCACTTAATCAGGCCTCAATATTCAGGCTTGGGGGCACTGGGAATATGTTTTCTGCAATTTCTGAAATCACAGACCTACAGCTTAGGGCAGGATTTATGTAGGAATCACCCCAGGATCAAACTGCTGAGAAGCCACAAGGTCAAGCATGTCTAATCATCCCCCAAGGATTTAGGATGCGCCTTGGGTGAGGACACTGGCAGGAATTCTAAGTGCAACCATCCTGCCTGAGGCTTGGGGAAAGAAAGATGCAGTTGTATGGCAAAATATTAATCTCAGCCCAACTGACAACAACAAGGAAAGACATTTCCTTTGTAAATCTAATAAAAATGTTAAAAACCAAGCTAACTATTGAAGGAGCAGCTGAAATTTGCCTTTGAACTAGAACAGCTTTCATGTAAAGGCAAGCTAAGTCTTCTGTGTGATAAAGTAAATAACTTTTAACTAAATAGATATTATTTTAATCTAGTCCTTGAAGTTTAAAAGTTAACTTTCTCTGTGATTTCCCCATTTGTGACAGCCCCTGGCTGTGTTTTTACTGTCATAGCAGCTTCTGGTAGACTGGATGTCTCTCACATTCACTACAAAGTAAACAGGAATTTTTTTCCAAGGGTAGCTGGCTGGGCTCCTGTGGAAGAATGCAAGTTATTCATAAGTTCTGGTAGCCTCATTTCTGCTTAATATGGTCTGTTTTTATTGTAGATTTTATGAAGAAAAAAAAAAAAAAGCTGTGAATTTTTTTAATCCCCTGGGATTGTTTTCTTCTAATGTGTGGGAAATAGCCTCCACCCCAAGCCCCAGCACAGCTATGTTGCTGTTTGTCCTGATAATGTTCATCTTTTCCCACCTTGAGGCCCGACAGGCTGCCAGAAGGTTCTCAGGATGCAGACAGCACATGCTGTGCTATTTTGAGGGCAGATTGCTGCTGCAGACCTGTCAGTGTTCTGGTGAAGGGCTGCAGGAGTGTGGACAGCATGGGCCGCCCTGCACACCCCCCTTCCCAGGCAGCAGCAGCAGGAAGAGGCTTCCTTCTGTCTGGATAATCCTGGCAGGAAAGGGAGAAAAGGCCTTGAGGGGTTCAGACAGATTCAGTACTGAGGAGACACAGCAGGGCCAGATGAATTTTGCTCAGTGCCATGGGACTGGCAGGTCCCAGGTGCCCATCCAGCAGAACTGGGCTTTCCCTGCTCTTGCCTGGTTTGGTGTCTGCGTTTCCTTTGTGGTTCCTTAAGCTGGAGCTGGGACCTGTGGGAGTACATGGGATCACTCCTGTCTAAGGAGAGAGCTGGGGCCCTGTGCCAGCAGGGGAAAAGCTGGGAAGCTGGAGGTGAGGTTGTCATAAGGACAAAAGGATATGAATTGTCCAAGCATAAGCTGGAAACTGCATGGAGGCTTCCAAGCAGTAATGAGGTTCTTAAAAGGTTTCCTGGGAGGAGGAGGAGGGAACTTAGTGCATTAAGAAAAGGATTCTATAATAATGATACCGAAACAATGATTGTGCCAACTGGAGAGTGAATTTGATGAACAGGGAGGTCCATTTCCAGCCTAATTTCCTTCTATAGTTGCAGGTGCACAGCTATGGAAGTAGAGTGTAACTGAGGAGGAGCAGTGCTTTATTGGGGTTGTTAAGCCAAGCGAAAGTGTTATCATGCCTCTAACCTCCATCCTGGATAAATCAGGTGTTGTAATTGGAAACAGCACCACACTCAATGTGGTTTGCATGTTAATGGGTGAAAATTCAGGGCAATTAAATCAAACAATAAATCGAGTAGTTAACTTTAAAATAGATAATGTTTCTATAATACATTTTAATTCAACATTTCAGGCTGCTTTATCATCCAAACTGTCTTAAATATTGCAAAGTTCAGAATGTAAATTGTATTTTATCTGGCTGTATGTATGGGAAGTGCAGAAAAATTGGTGATTTCTCCCAGGTCACTCCAGGATAGCTGTATAAGAGTGAGCCACAGAACCTTGTAACACTGCATTTTTAGATGGAGACACCCTATGGAAGTTGCATGCAGGGAATGAAGGACATCGGACGTGGCATGTGGTTGGTGAGGGCCTGCTGGGGAGCCTCTTGGGATGTTTGTGGCTCATGTGACAGCAGCTGGGCAGAAAATGGTTTTCTTTATCTGCCCTGTGGTTAGAGTCAAGCAGACAGGTTAAATCAGCCCAATTTGTTCCAATACCTCCCTCCCCAGTCTCTGTTTTTCCTTTGACTGTTTCCTCCTTGCCGTTTGTTTCCACTCTCATCAGGGAGGATGCTTTAATTTCACATGAAAGAGCAGATTGATGTGTGATGCCAGGGATTTACCCAGCATTGCTGGCATAGTCAGCTCTGCATTTTGGCTGTATGTATCTGGAGATCAGAGTATTAAAAAAAAGAGGTGACTATTCCTCATAAAGCTGAGGTTTATGTGGCTCTTCTGTATGTTCACAGCACTGTCCAGACTACATCTAAATAATCTCGTGACCTTTCCAGGAAATGGAAATGTAAACAGAGTTATCACCTTCCCTGACACTGAAGTAAACTTCTCAAGGCCAGCAGTGGGAGAGGCTTCCCTTCCCTTCCCTTCCCTTCCCTTCCCTTCCCTTCCCTTCCCTTCCCTTCCCTTCCCTTCCCTTCCCTTCCCTTCCCTTCCCTTCCCTTCCCTTCCCTTCCCTTCCCTTCCCTTCCCTTCCCTTCCCTTCCCTTCCCTTCCCTTCCCTTCCCTTCCCTTCCCTTCCCTTCCCTTCCCTTCCCTTCCCTTCCCTTCCCTTCCCTTCCCTTCCCTTCCCTTCCCCTCCCTTCCCTTCCCTTCCCTTCCCTTCCCTTCCCTTCCCTTCCCTTCCCTTCCCTTCCCTTCCCTTCCCTTCCCTTCCCTTCCCTTCCCTTCCCTTCCCTTCCCTTCCCTCCCCTCCCCTCCCCTCCCCTCCCCTCCCCTCCCCTCCCCTCCCCTCCCCTCCCCTCCCCTCCCCTCCCCTCCCCTCCCCTCCCCTCCCCTCTGGAATCCTGGTTACAAATCCCACTCTTCAGGTTTGGGATGGATGAGAAAGGAAGCGATGCCTGGGGAGAAGGCAGGAGGCAACAGCTCTGAGATGAGAGCTACCTGTGGGTCTGTGTATGAGATTAAACACTTTAATGCACATTAACCATTGCTAACTCATGCCAAGCAAGACTCATTTTGATACCTTTCTTAATGAGGAAGTGAGTTGTAAAGAAATCCCTTTCCCTTTCACCATTCCCTGGAAGAATTGAGGAAATGAGCAGATGTGGCATTTCATGATACGGTTTAGTGGGCACTGTAGGATTTGAAGGATGGACTTGATAGCCTTGGGAGTCTTTTCCAACCTTTGTGATTCTGTGAAACCAAGGCAGCATTTTTCAATATTACTGCAATTGCTGTATCTGACGGAACTGATAGGATTCCTCCTACCAGCAAACTTTGAGGTGGCTGTACTTACTGACTTTTCCTCTTTGATCCTCAGTTTAACATCTGTGTGCGGAAATGGGGAAATGGTGTACCTGGAGTGCAGAATTTGTCCATGATGAGGGTCCTGAGCCTGCCTTGGAAGTCACACTGCATCCTTTCTGCTCCTAGGGCACTGACTAATCAGCACCTCTGCCAGGGAACAATGGAAATCCTGCCTTTGGCACCATGATTTTTGGGCCAGAAAGCTTTATCCAAAGGTGATCACAGGTCAGGCAATTTTTTTATTCCTCTCTTTCACTTTACAAAGAAGAGCAGGTGGGCAGAACTACTCCTACGTGAAGATGTTCCCTTTATAATACTCTTGGAAACAAAATTATTTTTGAGGCAGGATATACCAAAGATGTTTTAATTATGAATGGAATAGATTTCTTTCCTTCTTGTTAAAATGGAGATTTCTGATACTCCATCTAGGTAAAAACCATTTCTAATAAATTCAGTAATGGGACGCAACGTGGTAAGAGTGTGCCACCTGCTGAGAGCACCACTCAAGTAGCTTGGATATTAGAAATGCAGTTTTTTCAACCTATGCACTTGATGTAGAATCAACCTGTTGAGTTCACCTAGGCATGAACTTTCAGGTGAATTTGGACTGGAGGTCCAGAAGCAGTTGGCTGGGAAACTCACCAAGCATTCCAGATAGCCCCACTGTCATGGGCTGCTTTTGGCCCTTTCCCTTTTGTATGCCCCAGCCAGGGCTCTCTGCTGATCCTGGCTTGTCTATAAGCCTTGGCAGGTGTTGGTGTTGGTTCAGTGCTATGGTTTCTCTATGATGTTCTCTGAAAGCTTTGTATGGGTTGTTTTCATTTTCTCTTGGCTTATTTGCCTTTTCCTCTTTCAGAGATGCTCACACTTTTTCCCTCCTACTAAAGCTGAACTACTAGTCCAATACAGGATATATTTAAGCCTTCCTGCTGCTTGGATAGAGCCCATCTTATTTTTCTTTGAGAAAGATTAAAAATTAATTATAATTATTCAAAAAGTCACTGGATTGCCTCTCTTTAAAGCCACCCCACTCTCTCTCTGCTTCTCTTTCTCCCCCTATGACTTTCTTTTCAAAGCACAATAGATCCCTTTCCTTTTTCTGGGTGTTTTCATCCTCCTGTAAAATTCACTAATGAAACCTTTGTGTAAGTATTAGCCTGATCTTTCAAGCAATAAATGGGAACAGAAAAAACTGACAAAGCCAGAGTTAAGGGTTCTGTATTTCATATGAAATATGAAAAACATGCTTTTTAAAGCAAGGTTTTTCTGCAGCTGCTTTGTCATTCCTTTAGGTGTTGCCTGTGAGCTCTTCAAAACCCCACCCTTGTATTATGCTGTTGGCAGAGGTGGGTCTCTCCAGAGGGAGGTGTAATGTAATAAAAAATGAAGTAATGGCTCATTTTTAACCATTTAAAGCACCTCAAAACCTTAGTGGATGCTGATGGTCTGGCCATTTGGGCAGGGAGATTTCCAGCTCTTTGCTGCCTTGTGTCCCTCCCTTCACAGCACCCAGAGTAAATACGTTGCCCACTCATGAGGATTTTAAACTGTAAGATTTGATGAAGTAATCCTTTCCTTACCAGATGGATAATCTAACAGGGTCCTGTTATACAGATGGCACACTGCTGTCATAGCTACAGAATTTCTAATCACAGCAAGAATTAAAGTAAGATTTTTTTAAAGGTGTCTCCTTCCAGAAACCTCCTAAAGGGCCTCACACTCAGCACATTGGCCATTCACTCAAGACCAGTGCCTGGCACTTGATCAGCTTTATAGTAAAGCAATAACCATGGAACCCACTTGCCCTTTAGGGAGTTTTTAAAGAAGGAATTACTTATTTTCATCCCTAGAAAGCTCATTTTTCCTGTCTGAGGTAGGGGAAATTGAGTTTCTCCTAACTAAAAACATCATCTGTGTGTTTGATGTTCTGGTGTAAATATTTGAGAAGGGAGGCTTTCCAGTGCCTGGGGAGAACCTACAGGAATGATACAGAATCCTACAGGAGAGGGACTTTGGATAAGGGCCTGGAGGGACAGGACAAGGGGGAATGGCTTCCCACTGCCAGAGGCAGGGTTAGATGGGATATTGGAAAGAAATTCTTCCCTGTGAGGCCTGGTACGGATTGCCTAGAGAAACTGTGGCTGCCCACAGCATGTAGAATCCAGTCACTTTGGGCCTCCAACAATTATCCAAAGCAAATTACAAAACATTTCATGTGGCCTGCAATTGCATTAGAGTTTGCAATGACACAAAATAACACAACTCAAAACCCCACTTGAGAGCAGCATAAACACTTGCAGAGTTTCTCAGAGAGATTTTCCCAAAAGATAGACAATAGAAGACAGTGGTATTTGTTTGCCAGCAGTTTTTGCACAGTTGCTGAATGTTTCATTCCCTCCCTCCCTGGGTATGCCATGGAGGAGCAGTTCCCAGAGAGAGTTCAGTTCCTGTTTGGCCTCTGTTTCATTAATATTTGTGTACACAAACACACTGACAGGCCAGACAATGCTCTGCCTGCAGAGCACTCACACACATCCTTGCTGCCAGAGCATTGTTTTCTACATGGCAGGAAACTATTCCAGAAGTTACTTTGCAGTTATCTGGCAAAAAGTGAAGAGTTATAGATTCCTCTGCTTCTAACCTCATCCCTAGGTAGAGTCAGGGAGATATTTCTGACCTGCTTAATTAGACAAATTCGTCATTGGGCATGGGGATAGGGAGGATTGGACTCTGGTGCAAATATTTTCTGTTAGGACTGAGAGCTGACCTGTTCCCACATTTTGGCAGCCTGCATTCCCTCCTCTTACCACCTTCTCACCTGGGGAAGAGCTGGAGGCACAGCAGACAAGTTCATCTCTGGCTTCCTCCCAGTGGTGGAAGTACAACTTTCCATGGGCCAGTAAAGGGAAAGGTTCCACCTTTTAGCAGGAGCTCTGGTGTCATCAAAGCAGGGGAAAGAAATGTCACTAAATTTTGAGTCCATCTCCCTACAAGACTAAGCTAAATTATTCAAGTATCGTTGAACCTCAGGCATAATAACTCCAACAGCAGAGGGAGTCTGAAAGGAAGGAGAGGCACAAACAGAAACTGGAGAGAGGAAATGTCTCTGTTAATCCCCCAACCTTTTTGTGCTCAGTGTTTCTTGTCTCACATTTTAATGACTTGGCACAAGTGGGGAGAAAAAATATGTGAGGCATGTTGATGCTCGTGGAAAGCAGAGCTGTGTCCTCTCTGTATACAGAGCTCATGATGGAGATACGAATGAAAAATTTATCTCTTTCTGGAATGCAAAGGATTTAGTGAACTTTGGGAACCTTCCCAGTTCTTTCTCTTCCTTAATACTCGTAATGCAGCTTTGAATATAGAAGTGCAGATAATCTGTATTAGCTGCCGGTGATGGGTTCTTTGTTTTCAAAATAATTTGAATTTCATTGAGCTTCTCTTTGTTTGATCAAGAACTATTTGCTACTTCACAACATTTCCCAAAGCGCAGCGTTTTTCGGTGGACAAAAAATGCTTTACTGCTGGAAAGAGATACCAACGAAATTTTGACCTTAGCATCTTAAGTGATGTAGGCAGGCTGAGAAGGGAACATCCCCAGGGATGGTTTGGGGAAACATTCTGCCTGCAGATGAGCAGAGATGGCAGGAACACTTCTAAGGAAACAGAGCAGGAGCAAAGCTGCTCCAGTAATGGAACAACATTAACGTTTCCTGGAGAGCTGCAGGACTCTCTATGCCCTGGGAGGGTTTGCTCCTATCCCCTTTCTTGTGCTTCACATCTGCAGCCATCCCAAAGTTTTCCTGACTGTTGAGGCAGGTGCTTGTATAAGAGAAGGAGTGGGCTGAGGAGCAGGGAATTGGATATACAGGTTCTATTTTAACAGTGAACTGAAAATTGTGACTCCTGCAAACCCTTTGGCTGCATTCTTTGTTCACTATCCTCATAGAAAAAATTAGATCCCAAAATGAAAAACATTCCATCACAGATGAAAGTTCTGAAAAGAGAGAAACAATGGAGACTTTGATTAAATAAACCCTGAGCCTTGTACATATCAAAGCTTATCAGTTCCTGATTTCAGTATGTGCTGTGAGCAAGAACAAGATATTGAGCAAAATCTCTGTGTGCTTAGAATACCAAAGTGTCTTCTACACAAAGCTGATAGTGAAGGGAGAGGAACTGGTCGTGTGCAGACCTCTGACTTGCTGCTGGTGAAAGTCAGGCTCTTGTGGAGCAAGGTTGGTCTTTGGTTTATTAAATATGTACACCCAACACTCAGGAAAATAACACCTTGCTTAAGCACAGACAGCCACCTGCCTGCTGGCACAAGCAGCTTGTGGCCACTTGTTATCCCCCTTATGAACACTTCACCTGTTTATTTCTCTATCATAAATGGATTTTCATGGATTCCTTTTCTGCTTGCTAGTGAAGGAGTCATAGAACAGTCCCTGCTCTCTATAGCAAGTAGGTAAGGATTTATGCATTTAGGAATATGGGTCTAATGGAACTTCTGGGAAGAGTCTGATTCTTTGCAATGGTTATACTGATCACATAGCAATGTAGACCAGTTAATTGGAAAAGTTAATGCAACAAATCTGGCTGTGACTCAATTTTCCTGCTGACATCATGTTTTTGCATTGAATTTAAAGTGAAAATACTATTTTCATATCCCTCTCTATGCCTGCACTTCATTGAAGGTCAGTGAATACAAAGCTGACTTATAAGGATGAATATTTTGTATGGGAAAACACTTAAACTAGATAAACACAAGGCATAAGTCGAAAATAGTTTCTGTAAGGAACTGAGTAACTGTTTCATGCATATCTTCTTATCAGAATATTCAGCATTACGGAAAGGTTTGTGCCTCTAAACAATAAAAGAGATTTTCTCTCAATTATATGTTTATTACTATAATAGCAGGGCAAGACTTTAAATATTAAACTGTAGTCTCAAAACTGCTCTTCATCAGCATATTTTTAGTGATTAAAGAATAGACATTCCAGCCTTTGACTTACCTGCTCAGGAAATCAAAGGCAGTGAGAGGAAATGAACATTCTCTGTTTCCTTCTGCTGTAGGTACCTTCAGGAGGAGTTGGAAGGAATGTCTGGGAGAGGGAGTAGCTGCATTTGGATCCCATGATTTATCAGTTGGAAGTACACAGGAAACAAGTAACTGATGGGTATGTTACAACTGTTTTAAAATAGCTTTTTTGCATTTTTTTCTTCAGTGTTGGCCTGGCTTTTTTTGAAGCATATGAATGCTCTCAAGTTGGGAGGTCTCCACAGTTTGGACTCTTTTTTATTTATCAAAGTTTTTATTGTTATGTGATCAACTAAATCGGAGATGTGGAATTTATGTTTTATAACATAAAGAGACTTGAGTAGTCTGTAAGTGTTTGCTTAGCCATTGTCAGGGGGGTTAAATAGGAGCAGATGGTGGTAGGGGTTAGTGAGGAGGAATAGTAGGTTGTTCCCAAACGAATGGGGCAGGGAGATTGACTTTATGGATGTAATGACCCTAAAGAAGTCACAGCAGGATTTCTGAGGGTTGTAGCATAAATAATAATCTCTTGTGCATTACACATACCATATATTTAATAGCCTTTGGAGGAGTTGCCTATTTTGTTTGCCAATTCATCAACCACTTATATTGAAAGAGATTATTCCTCCTGAAGGAGACTTTCTATGTTTAATCAGATTATGGCATAAAGATCTTTAGTCCTTTCCAGCATTTGGGAAAAAATACTATTTCCACTACATTTATATACTTAATTCTCGAGTCTGCATTAGATCCATGGCCTGTTATTTCCTATATATAGTCTATTTATAATCCCAGTTAGAGACATTACAGCTGCTTCAATGCCAAAGCAAAAAAAATCAAACACAAGAGTATTAAATCTAATTTTCTGCCCTTCATGTAAGATAAAAATACAATGTTATTTAAGCTAAGGCAAAAATGTGAGGGAAGTTGAAACAATTCGGGCTGGCTCAGCTGTTTCTAATTTAACCAATAACCTTCTGAAATTCCTCAGAACTGTAGGTTTTATGGGGAAAACACCAATGGTTTGGAGGTTTGCCATATACTTGAAATGTTTAAAAGGACAAAAATGTGACCCAAAATGTTTGTGGACTGTTTGCTTGGTGTCAGTTCTGGTAAGAGTCCCAGGGCAAGGCAGCTCCAGGCCAAGAGAGCACAGAGCATCAGCAAAGTGTTACAGTCTAAAGATGGAGTTAATGCAGTCACGGTTTTTGTGGAATGTAGGCTTTGTTAATGGCCTGAAGCTGAAGCAGGGTGGGTTAAAATAGCTATTGGAAAACAATTCTTGGCTGATGAGGATAGTGGGACACTGGCACAGAGTGCCCAGAGAAGCTGTGGCTGCCCCTGGATATCTGGAATGTCCAAGGCCAGGTTGGATGGGGCTTGGAGCTACCTGGGCTAGTGGAAGGTGTCCCTGTCCATGGCACGGAGTGGGACTGGATGGGTTTTAAGGCCCCTTCCAACCCAAACTATTTTATCATTCTATACTTTCAAAAGCAAAGCTTTCAGCCCCAAGACATCAATCCCTGATTAAGAATCTCTGCCGCAAAAGTGTAAATGTGTGCAGCCACACAGCTATGTTTGTGAGCACAATGCTCTGTTCTGCTCTGCCGCTGTGACGGCTGTGGCACGTCCATGCCTTTTCCAGCAGTGCAGGAGATTCTGATCCTGTTGAAGTTTTCCATGTCTGCAGCAGCACGAGCAAAGACCTAGCTGCCTAGTTGCTCCTTTTCCATGGCAGAGCTGTATAGAATTTCAATCTGCGTTTTACAGAGAGCTGTGCACTTGTGGTGCGTTGCTTTGCTCGTTCGCAGAAGCCCGGTTTGTTTTCCGTTTCCCTAGCTCCAAAGAAGCTCCTGCCCCTGACCAGGGGGCACTGCCCGGCCCTGCGGGTCACGGTGCCACCGTGTGCTACCCCCGTGTGCTGTGTGCCACCCCCGTGTGTTGTGTGCCACTGGGGCTGCAGAGCGTAGCTCCCGGGGAAGCCAGGCCGTGTCCCCGGGCTGTGTCCGCTCACACCGCCGGGCTGTGTCCCAGGGCTGTGTCCCCACACACCGCCGGGCCGTGTCCCCTCACACCGCCAGGCGAGCCCGGGGCTCTTCGGGCAGGTTAAATGGGCTTTTGGAGCTAACTGCTGTAATTGGATCAAGCGTTGTAAAGGCCTCCACCTCGTGGCTGTGTTTTGCAATGAGCCGGCAGCGCCAGGCACGGCTGGAATTTAACTTACATGCTAGGCGCTTTGCACGTTTTGCTTACTTCCCTAATGAGCCTTTGGGGAATCTTCAAACCGTATGAGAGGAATGTGAGGGATGGTGTTAAAGTAGCGGTGTCCCGGGCTGTCCTTTGACCCGGTCACAGAGTTACAGAATATCCTGAGTGGGAAGGGACCTACAGGGATCGTCGAGTCCAATCCCTGGCCCTGCCCAGACAATCCCACCCTGTGCATCCCTGGGAGCGTTGTCCAAATGCGCCTGGAGCTCTGGCAGCCTCAGGGCCGTGCCCATTCCCTGGGGAGCCTGGGCAGTGCCCAGCACCCTCTGGGGAAGAACCGTTCCCTGATCTCCAGCCTGACCCTGCCCTAGCCCAGCTGCAGCCATTCTTTGTGTCCTGTCCCTGAGCACAGAAAGCAGAGATCGGAGTTTTCCCTGTGCTGTCCCTTGGGAAGAGCTGCAGCCAGCCCCTGGTGAGCTCTGCCCTCAGTATCCTCCAGCTGAACAAGCCAAGTGCCCTGACTTGCTCCTTGTATGGCCCCTCCAGACCCTTCAACATCTTCATGTCCCTCCTCTGGATTCTTCTCAAGGAAGTTGAAAAGAGAAAGAGGAGGATGCTGCTTGCATTCCTCTGTATGTTGCGCACTCTTTGTTTAACCTCTAGTGGACCTTAAGCAGACTCGAGAGACACCAGTCTGGGCTGGTTGGCCATGCCCATGTGCTGTGTGAGCCTGTCTCTGTACCCCATGAGGCACCTTTTAAGTGCAGATCAGGACTGGGTCAGGCTGTGGAACAGGTGGCTTTCTGGCTGGGCAAGGGGAAAAGCAGCTGAAATAGATGGCAGAAAATAGCTCAGATATCAGCTAGTTTTGTAAATGGCTGTTGGCTGAGAGAAGACACTGAAAACTGCTTGTAGAAACCTTTGGACTAGATATGGCTGGCCAAGCTTAGAAGGGTTAGAATATAATAGAGTGTTTCAGTTGGAATGGAGCACATCAGCACAACTGCCTGAGCACTTCAAGGCTGGCCAGAAATTACCATGTGTTATTAAGGGCATTGTCCACACGTCTCTTGAACACTGACAGGCCTGGGGCATCCACCAGCTCTCTGGGAAGCCTGTTCCAATGTCTGATTATCTACTCAGTACAGAAATGCTTCCTAATATCTAGTCTGAACTGCCCCTGGCACAGTTTTGAACCATTTCCACCCATCCTGACCCTGGATCCCGGGGAGAAGAGCTCAGCACCTCTCTTAGCACATTCCCTCCTCAGGCCGCTCCTCAACCTCCTTCTCTCTGAACTAGACAAGCCCAGAGCCCTCAGCTGCCTCTCCCAGAACCTGCTTTCAGCCCTGGCATCCTCCTCTGGATGCATCCAAGGACCTTCACATCCTTGCCCATTGTTAGGGCCAGCCCTGCACTTGGGGCTCCAGGTGAGCCCACGCTGAGCCCAGCAGGAGCATCCCCTTTCTGGATCAGGGCACCATGCTGTGTGCAATGCCCCCAGGATGGGATTTTCCCTCTGCTCTCTTCTCCCCAGTACTTCAGTGAAATTCTGGCCACCTCATGTGACACAGAGAGCAGCCTGAGGCAGAGGATGTTTGAATTCCCACTTCCTTTCCCAAACTCACTCATGCCCCATCTTCTGAGGCAGTGATGGCGGGTCCCAAATGTGCTGTTCGCAAGAGGGACAAACACAATTGTGCTGCACTAGGCTACCCCTTGTAAGCAGAACTTGTTCTTTCTTTCTCACATTCTCCATCTTTGGCCCCTGCCCCCAAGGAAATATGAGCTGCTTCTCCAGGACTGTACACAGCTGTGGTTTAAACAGTGCTGTTTGATCCTGAAGGTTGGTATTCTGCAGATTAGTGATCTCTATTTGATCATGAGAGCTGGGGTTCTGCTGAGATTTGTATTAATCCTCATTTCCCCCTTAATAAGGTCTTTGGATATATTCTGAAAAGAGAGTTTTGTTTAAAAAGTAAAATAAAATTGATCTTTGCAAGTCCCAAGCAACCCATGTCACATGAATATTCTCCACTTGTATGCTTTTTCCTGCTCTCTAAAAGAAAAACCACAAGCTTCATCAAGACTCTAAGTGGATTTAACTAGATCAAACCCAAACAGATCCTCTTTCTTTGCCAGGTCAATTTTTAAAGAATGTGAAAAATCTAAATACTATAATTACTAATATTAATTGAAAATAAACCGTGGACCACTTCTTGATTTTATCTATCTTTCAGCAGGTCAAAGTATTTGTTTCAAAACTACCCTTCTGCCAAATCCAGTGAGAATGTAAACAACTTAGATATTGAACTAATTTTCATTTTTGTACAGATAACTCATTTTTCTTCCCAATTTCTTTCTCAATTCTCTGACGAAACTGCCCTGGTCTGAAGACAGTCTTAACTCACCATTCCCATTTCCTAAGCTCAGGAGAAGAATTCTCAGCAGTTTAATAACTGAGTTGAACCTTTGGGTTTATGCACACACTGCTTTGTCCTAGCCCATGAGCTCCAGGAAATGTCTCTGCCCAAGATAGCAAATCTAATCTCTGCCTTTGTTACCATGGCCTGGCACTGGGAGATAAGTTTTCATCGAAAGCAGAGCTGTGACTGTGCTATGGCAGCAATATTTGGTGCAGCAGCTTCTGCTTGATTAATAAAAATGAATAATTTAGAGAACCAGTAACTCAAGCTGGAATTAATCATTGGAATAATGGCTAACAGGTGATTCTGAGCCCAAAAGGGTAACCAAGGGAGGTAGGATGGGGCCCTGAGCAAATTTATGCAGTAAGGGGCATCCCTGCCCACTGCAGTGAGTGGAAACAGATGATCTTTAAGGTCCCTTCCAATCCAAACCATTCTGGGATACTATGAAATAGCACAAATGCTTGTGAAGAGGGCAACTGTTTTACCTGAGAGCTCTGTACATCCAAACTCCATTAAATATACAGACAAACCAGCTCGAAGCACTGAACCAAAAGTTTTAGTGGTACCACTGCCCTTTCTATCTGATGTTTTGCCCTGAAAACTAAATCTTACTGCCTGCCTTTTTCTGAAGGTTGTTTTATTGTTAAATAGTTAAAAATCATACAGTCCCAGAATGGTTTTGGTTGCAAGCGACCTTAAAGTCCATCTAATCCCATCCCCTGTCATGGGCAGGGACAACCTCCACTATGCCAGGTTGCTCCAAACCCTGTCCAACCTGGCCTTGGACACTTCCAGGGATCCAGGGGCAGCCACAGCTTCTCTGGGCACCCTGTGCCAGGGCCTCGTCACCTTTTTCCGAACATCCCATCTAAACCTACTCTCTTTCAGCTTCAGGCCATTTCTCCTTGTCCTGTCACTCCATGCCCTTTTTGTACAAAGTCTTTTCCCAGCTTTCTTGTAGGTCCCTTTTGCAGAACAACTGTGGCATCAGTGAAATAAAACTCCTATGTTTAAAACCAATTCCTGAAACCTTAGAATATTTTATTTTGCAAGAGATTGTAAACCTTCTGCTTCCAGATGTTGGTGGGGTTTTTCTGGTTGTTTTTAATTGAAGACCCTCAAGAACCATCCCTTGATGAGGCCATCTACAGTAGAGCTTCTAAAATACATTTTGAACATTGCCTACCAGTACTTATTGATCTGCAAAGAAGGTCCACCTCCTGCTTCTTGGGTTCCTAAGCCTCTGCTGCGAAGGTCACACTGAGCACCATAGAGTGGTGCTACCATAAGAGGTTAGTTGGATGCTGAATATTGCAGTTCAGCTGTGTGTTCTCTCTGTTTATTCTGGTTTTGAGGAGTGGATTTAGAAGTACTTTAACCAGAACAAAAAATACAACAATAAAAACTCTAACTGCAAGCAACAGGAACTAAATGACTGTAACAAGCATCCCAAGAAGTCTGCAGAAATGCTTTGATCACAAGAACACTCCCAAACCCTGCAATACTGCCACCGGTGTTATTAAGCAAGAATAAATTTTATCTTGGCATTCAAGAAGTGCAACAGAAAAAATATGATGCATTACCTTCCTGTAAATTATTTTATTGTACACACAGAAGTTTATATTTTAAGTTATTAAAGTGTGAGTATCTTAAAAATCTTCACAGCAGCTCAGGAAGGCTGGGCAAAGACAATATGTGTTTTTGCAGACACTTGAGATGTTCTGTGGCTGACAGACATGGAAAGGGCACTTCCCCTCACCTTCTGCTCATCTACAAGCCATGGAAAGGAGAGGTCTCTCTATATTTTACTGACTGGATTCCAAAAATCATGAAAATTAGTTTATTACTGTTGTTACATGTTAATTAGTGGGCACAGACAAGGGTAGAAAGGAGTCATGCAGAGATTTGCCAGAAGACCCACGGGCTTCAGCGGCAGTCCTGCTAATCTAGGCCCTGCATTTTTGGAATTATTATACATGCCAATATACATGGCACCCTCATAATTGGATTCAGAAAATCTCCCAATGGAAATGAAGTACACAGATAGGAGAAATGGGAAAGTTGATCAGGCTGCCTGTGTCTGGAGTGTGGCCTCTCATACTGAAGGAGCAGCTTATTCTGGGTTGGAACACATTGCCTGGTCAAACAGGAAAGGTCTGATCCAGAGATGGCTGGAAAGGAAGGGAAGGAGCCTGTTCACCTCTTCAGGCCAGGAATGTGTTATTGTTTGCATTTAACTGGAATCAACATTATTTCTGACACCTTTCAGCATAAAAGACAACCTTTTGCTTTCAGTCTCTTAGACCCAGGAGCCTGAAGGCTGGAGGTAAGTCTATCCAAGACTGGAGCACTGAAATAGGAATTTGTCTTTTCAAGCATAGCTGTGATCATTCCTTACAGGAGCTGTCCCTGTGCATAGGCCAGCCGCTGCAGTTGCAGGAACAATTAGTTTTCCCAGCTCAGCTTATGTCACTTACTCATGGTGTGAATTTACCAAGATTCACTGTGATTCTTCAGACAGGGCTTGGCATTGAGTTACATGAAGTGAATCTGCTGCTCACTCTTTTGGAGCAGAGACAAACCACAGGCAGTGACCAGAGCATCACTTGATGCTCCACTGCGCTGGAGCAGACTGGGCTAGCTTGTCTCACATGCTGCTGTGGCTTGGCTCCAAACCAAATTTCTCTCTTGCAAGTCAGGCTTTATAAGAGAAGTTCAGCCTGTCACAGGGCACTGCAAAACCTCCCTTTAGACTGAGGTCTTCAAGTAGTGACTGCTGTGTCAAGACCACTGCTGTGCTTAGACTGTGACCAAGGGATTTGGTGACCACAGGGGAATGACCTCTGCTGCTTACAGCTGACTTTAACCCCACACTGCTGCTGCATCAACATCCTGAGGTCCATTCAGGACCTCATTGGACAGCCAGCAGAGCTGCAGACCAGCGGATTGGTTTTGGTACATGTTACAAGGTGAAGTTGAACAGCTTGCCAGGGCTGTGCAGACCAGCTGCAGCCGTAGCTGTGTGTATTTGTCCAAACAATTAGATATTCTCAAGTTTCAGAAAATGAGCTTGAAATCCTGGCAGCATAGACCTGTGGCTCCTGGTGTCCAGTTTGCATAGCTGCAAACCTGGGTGTTGCCACCAGCACCAGGCTCAGAGCATCAGCACCTCACTCAGCCCCATCTCAAGAGCCCTGCTCTGTGCTGGGTTTGCTCTCTGTGACCAAAGAGCCACCACCATCAGAATGGTGTCAGTTCACCTATGCTGACTCAGGAGCCTGGTCTCAAGTAGTGCTGGGACATACAGATTGGATATCTGGGACATTCAGATTGGATATCAGGAAAAATTTCTTCATGTAAAGAGTGGTGAAGTACTGTCACAGATTACCCAGGGCAGTGCTGCAGTCACCATTCCTGCAGGTGTTCCAAAACTGAGCAGATATAGCTCTTCATGATATGCTTTATTTGGCATGGTGGGATTTGGTCAAAAGTTGGAGTTGATGTTGGAGGTCTTTTCCAATCTTCATGATTCTGTGATTCCTTCCATCTTTGATGCAGAGGTCGTGATACTGCTGGTTCCTGCTCTGGGCACCATTTGGCTCCCTTCACTGTGCTTTGCAAAACCAGTGCAGAGAAGGGTACAGATGGTTGTGTTTGGGACAGTGAGCGCTCTTGGAAACACCCGAGTTCTTTCAGTTGAAAACCAACAAAATCACCCCAGAGCAGACTTTTTATCTGGAAAATTTCAAACCAGACCATGAGTCTAACAAAACAATAAGGCCCTGAAAGCAGGTTCGGGATGGAAACTGCCAGGTAACCTGATGCCAAATGATGAATTAGTCATTTCTGTCTGTTGTGTGTGTGCGCACATTAACAAATATGTTTTGTAAGGGGAAACCTTTTTTATCACCCTTTCCTATGAAAGGCTTTTTATTCTCATTTTGAATTAAGGCTCAAGTCCACTCTTACTTAACTCATCCCTTTAATCCTAGAAAATGCCAAGCCTGACAGAAGGCTCACATTTCACAGTAGAAGGAGAAACAGACAATAATGAAAAAATTTATATGCAAAACATTCCAAGTTTTAAGAACACCTCTGTTATGCCAAGAAGAGTGTGACTGTGGAGAATACAGTCCATGCTGGTAGTAAAACTAGCTCTCCACTACCTAGAGGTCTTGGAAAGTTATCCTTGTTAACTACTGGGAAGGTGCTAACTTACAGTCTGGCAGGATTTTAAAGGATGTTTTGGTCTTTATGGGCTTAAATGTAAAAACTGAAACTGCAGACTGAAAAAATAACTCAAAAATTATGAACTCATAAATTGGGTGAACTTGGTTCTTGGTTTCTTCGAATGCCGGGAAAACATGTCTCACATGCCTAAAGATATTTAGTGCTCTGTGGCTGAAGGAATCTAAAGCAGGATTTTTAATAATGTGAGAAATATTCAAATTAGCCAAGTTGACACGCACATGAAAATACAATATTGAGATTGGAACTATGAGCTAACACTTTCATGTGGATGAGGATAGGTGGGGAGAGAAGTGCCACGCAATTTTCATCAGAGTCTCAGCCTGTACAGACAGGTGCCTGGAATCTGGACTTACGTTTGGTTTAAAACAAAATACTTTTCTGATAGTCTTAAAAGGAGTAAAACTGCAACTCTGGAGAACTAAACATTTATTTTCTTCTTTGCTATGCAAATGGCACTAACACCAAACTCATTCCCTTTCCTGGAAGGGCTCAAGGCCAGGTTGGGCAGGGCTTGGAGCACCCTGGGCTAGTGAAAGGTGTCCCTGCCCATGGCAGAGAGTGGAATGGGATGGGCTTTAAGATCCCTTCCAACCTAAACTTTTCTAGGATTCTATGGTTTGTTGTTCCATGAAGTAGTTTTATTTCATGATTTATGATCAAGGATGCCTAGATCTTTTTCACTTCAGCTTTATTGGAACACACCCACAGGACAGCTCTATCTAATTTCTGTCATGGAGTGTTGATTTGATGCTGAACCCTAACTCACTCCTTCTGAGAAGTTAAAACAAGAAGAGTTCATTCCAAGGCACGAGGTGCAGTAATTAAGCTCATCTGTCAACTGCATTCCAGAGGATAGCTCCCGGTATGAGAGGAATGGGAAGCTTTATGATTTTATCTATGGTTTGAGTGTCATTAACTCCAGAACAAGTTTTTGTCTGTAGAGCCAAGTGGCAAAGCAGCTGCCCTTTATAACAGGATTGCGATTCTCGAAGTAATTTCCTCTTCTTTCAGATCCTGTTCTGGGTGTCAGCCAGGAAATACTGCTGCTTGCATGATAGATAAGGAGTTGCAGAGCTATGTTCTGGACTAATTCTGTTAGCACTGCATCGAACATCTAACCTCAGGTCCTTCTGCAGTGTGTAGGACTCGCTTTAGTTATAAAATAATTGAGAATAGTTCTGCATATCCAAAGTTGCTGTTACATGTTATAGACTGTCATGTGATGGGACTTTTGTAGGTTTTTCCCAATATCAAAGTTCATTTTAAGTAATTCAGAACTGTTAAAGTGACAACAGAAAGGTATTAAATGCTAGATTTTCTCTGGTCAAATTATTAAACAAATCTACCATTGGACCAGTTTTGAAATAAATATACTCTAAGTAAACATTTTTTCCCAAAATATAAAAAGTACTCTTGCTTTTTGAGTTCTTCTATCACTAGAATATCTATGTGCAACTTCATTTACTTTCCAGAAAACCTTCCTGTAGAAAAGACTTGTGCAAATATTATGTACAAAACATTTGGACATAGGGATGGGTCTGTGTGTATCTGTGGTGTTTGCTATTATAAGGTTGTTTTCAACATCATGTGTGAAAAGTAATTTAATCTTATATTCTCTAACTTTATTAAAAATAAGGCAAAACATCCATCCTTTCTGTAATCCCTTCTCACAACATTTTGTTGTGATGTACCAGCAGAGGGAGATCATGTTCTTGTTCTTCCTCTTGCTTTCCTAACTCTGCCTGGTTGCCTAATTGTAAATGTACTGATTACCCTAAAATGGCCAATAGAATATGTTGAAATTCTCCAGAATACAATCCTTGTCAAAGACAAAATTTTAGTGCACCTTTAAAAATTATTTTTCAAAGAATTCCTATATGCAACAGGCAATTACTCCAGTGGTAAAAGCAGTAACTGCGTAGTAATTTTATCTGTTTTCATAGAATCATGGAATTGTTTAGGTTGGAAAAGCCATCCAAGACTGTTGAGTCCAGTCATTCCCCACTACTGACCCAAGTGCCACATCCTCACATTATTTGAACACCTCCAGATGGGGTCTCCACTACTGCCCTGGGCAGTCTGTTCCAATGCCTCAACACTCTTTCCATGAAGAAATTTTTCCAGAAATCTTCAATTTAAATCTCCCCTGAGGCCACTTCCTCTCATCCTTATTTTGTTGCATCTGTATATCTAGTTCTCCATAAATATAATTTGATGTAAAGTACATGCGTGCAATTGAATGCATATACATGGGGATTTCTTGAGAAATCAAATGGGAAATGCCCATGGACTGGAAAAGGAGCTCCAGGTGTTTAGGGTGGATGTGGACACCCAGGTCAGTGGAGATACAGATATTTTAGGGGCAATGAACCCCACACTGCCTCATGCACTGTATTTAATACACAACCACAAGTGAGATTTGCATAATCACACTGCTGTGGGTAAAAATAGCTTGGAATAATGGATAATTAGCATGAATTCCCCATGTGCAGAATTAAAAAATTCAAGTACAGGATTTATTGATCTTCATGGAGCTGATCCTGAAAAATGACCTTTATGGCATGGTTCTTTTGCTTTCAGTGTGTTCCCAGTGTTTTCATAAAGAAATACATTACTTTTCTCATTAGATATTTAATATCTTGAAATCTCCATTCATCAGTTTATCTTCTCTTTTGTTTTTCCAAGTAAGCAGCAGAGCAGGTCCTAACTTGGTCCTGGTCTTGCTCCATAATGGTATTAATGAAGGCAGCAAGTCTGCTTGTGAGCCAGAAACAAAACTTTTGACCCCTGACTTCTATGTCATGATCACAGGATGGCCTGTTTCATAAACCAAATGTTTTATAACCAAAAGCAAAGCGATTTCTTCTTGCAGATGAGAGATGATTCAGTGCTACAGCGGGGTGAAATGGTCTCTTGGCTCAGGCACAGGGTTTGTTAAACAAACTACTCCAGTTGCTACAGCTACTTGCGCCTGTGTCTCACTCTTTTTCACTGGGATGTGAGAGTTTGAAATGTGTTGAACTGTGCATCAAACTGACATTTATATTTAAGCAAACCTCTGTGGAACAGAAAGAAGATTCAAAATGGCAGAAATGTCTCTGAAGGACTTCTAGATTCTTCACAATGTAGAACACACAGCATGTTAAAATACCTCATTTTTACAACTTTTACATGAAGAGCTGCCTGTCATCAGAAATATAGAACAGAGGGAACTGCTACTATTCACCTGTCTGCTCTGGTTGTGCTGTAAAGCATTAATTGGCAAAGTCATGAAATATTAGAGCAGATGGAGTTTAAAAAGGAAACAGGAACCCTAAAACACAGGATAGCCAGAATTCAGCCAGATACCATAGGTGAACATTTCAACACAGATTTCAGTTCCCAGCTTATCTCTTTATAGCTGTAGGGTAGGAGCAGGGAACATAGCCTATAGCTTAGTTTCAGATTCAAACTTTTTGAAAGAGTGGAGATCAGAAACTTGCAGTTCTTCAGCATCTGGGTTATGTAATAAAAACATTCACTAGAATCCAAGGGTTTGTTTCCTTAACTAGAGCAGGTTGTTTCTAGTCATATGGATTCTGGAGAAAACTCACAATGTATTACCCTTCTGAAGAGTCAGAAGGCAGAAGCAGAACAAAAGTTACATACATCCAAGTTTTATATTAAATCACAGTTGTTACATTGCTGGCAAAGGTAAGGTACCTCACAGGAAGCTGTGACTGAAAGGCCTTGAGATTGTTCACGGTGTAGAGGCTCTCTGGTTCTGTCTGCAGGACAGCTTTTAACCATCTTCAGTGAAATGCCTTGGTCACAGAGCAGAGAGATGACTACTAAAACCACATTGTCCACGTGTGACAGCAACTGCAAAGCTGGAAACCAAAGGGCACAGGCTGGAAAAGGGTCAGTTGTTATTTGATCCCTTCAGAGTCTGAACCCTCATCATATAATGGCATTCACATTACAAAATCTCCCCCAGAAGTTGTGCAGGTCTTTTCATGGTCTCTGTAGAGGAATATGAAGATTATAACAATACAACCACAAATTATTCTATCAGCCCTTTCTCTTTTCTGCACCTTGCTTATCTTTCCTTGCAGATCTCTAAGCAGCAGCTCCAGTGAGCTGCATTACCTGCTTCCAGGCTCCTGACATACCTGCTAATTCCTGTTTAGCATTCCTGTCCTGCGATGGTACTTTAACCCTGTCCTTGCCAAAAGCTGCATAGGTTCTGCCTGCATGCAAGATTTTGAGACAAACAAGGTTATTTTTGGTTTTAGAGCAGTGAATTTGCAACTCTCACATGCAGGACCAGAGTGTCTGCATACGTAAAATACAAAGACAGGACTAAAAGCTGGCTAAGAAAATACAGTCAGTGAACTGGAGATCTCACTCTGCAATACACACACTCCCACAGGGAGAGCCAAAGCCACCTACCCAAAACAAACACCGACTGTTCCCTCCTTTTCCACAATTAATAAAGCTCAAAAAAAAAAAAAAAAAAAAAAAAAAAAAAAAAAAAAAAAAAAGAGGGGCGGGACTGTTAAGAGGAGTTGGAATAAAAGCTTTAAATGCATAAATGCATAAAAAGCTTTTTGGGGTTCCAGAGGAAACAAAATATTGTCAAATGCTTGTAACAAGGTGGCCCAGAGTATCTGGGATACATGCAGAACTTGCTGGCCAGGAGAGAGGTGTCGTGAGAAAGAGCTCTGGTGGATGCAGCCTGCTGCGAGTGGTCCATGGGATCCCTACAGGAGCATCTGTTTTGGGACCAGCAGTTGCTCTGTAATTAGAGAGCAGCATCAAATTCAAAAACAATCATTTTGATGTTCTCCTTCAGATGGAAACTTGGGTTTTTGAAGAGGAGTCTTGTTTATTATAAATGAGGATGAAACTACTAGGCAGCTCTTTCCTTGTTAGCAGCCACTGGACAGTAACTATTTTTAGCTGCAAATTACAAAATGGGGCAGATTCAGACAGAAGCACAAAGGGTGAAAAGTATTTCCTTCCCAATCTTCTAAGCTAATATACAAATTTTATTAATATTAACTGAGATGAGCTAGAAAAAGGAATTAAACGACTTAATTCTTTACTCCACCTCAGCTAATACTTTACAACTGTCCAGGATAAATACATAGAGAAAGACTCATGGACTGTTGGGGTTGGAAGGGACCTCTATGGGTCAGCTGGGCTACACTTTGCCCACACTCGGTGTCACAGTTCAGGAGTGTGATGGCAAGGGTTTACACTATTACGACCACATCTGTTGGATTCTTCCATGCTACCAGATTGCATAAAGAAAATGTTGAATTCCAGCCCCCAAACAGGCACAAAAAGATGATCAAGGTGAAGTTAGAAATACTCAGAATTAGGAAGGGAGAATACAGCTGAAATATCTGTGCATATGAAGGAGACTCCAGTGGACCTGGTGAGGGTGGCACCTACCGAGGCAGAGCCATGGCTGCTCCCTCTGGGGTACCCCGACCCCGCTCCCCTCCATGCCCTGCCCACAGCCCCCCCACCCTGGTAATCCCCAGGTGTTCCTGCACAGAGCACTCCCACAGTGCCATGGCCTGACCTCAGAGTGCCTGTGCCTCGCTGTCATTCTGGCATCATGTCAAAACCTCACTGTAGAGCATGTCAGAGGGAACACAGGGATTTTTTTTTTTTCAATAGATGAATCTTTGGCAAACTATGAAAACAATTTAATTGGAGAAGAAGAAAAAAAGTTGTTTCTCTTGCTACAGGACTTTCTTCCTGCAAATTTCAAAGGCCTGCTGTGAATAATAGTGTCAGAGCTTTCAAGCTGCAAGGCTATTTTATAGTGGAAAGTGTGAGGCAACAAAAATAAATATCAGTTTCCACTGTTACAAAATAAAGATTTTGCTTTATGTTGTACTTTAAAAGCCTGGTTCAGGGATGTGTTTTTGGGACACAGAAGTAGGACTCCAGAGGGTTATTTTATCATACAGGCATTGGGTTTGTTCTTTCTTGTTCACAGCAAATGAGGAAATAATTTGAGACAGAAAGAACACGATTGCTTTCTTTATGATGCAAAACATAACAGGAATTTGTCTTCCTAACGAACTGAAGGCAATCCTTAAATCCAAATGCTGCCAGTCCTTAAGATGTTCAAAATACATATTCTTATTTAATGGCGTGAGTGCATCTCTCCTTACACAATTTGTGAGTATTTTTGACAAACCTGGTCCTAGTTTTCTTCTAGCAGAGTTACAGATGAGACAAGTTTTCCATGGTTTGGGGTTTTATTGCGAATGCTTCACACAGCTCTGTTTATGTGCTTCCTTCTCATGACATCAGTGCTGAAGGAGAGAAAGAATGTAAACATCTGCTTTTTATAATTCAATTCCAGGCTTATAACTTGATTCAGATAAGCAATGTTTCTACATGATTTATTTTCCAGTCACAACAATGTGCAGTTTTAGCAGCAATTTGAAGATTAGTAAGTAAAATAAGGATGGAAACTAATGAGGTAAATCCTGCTTCACAGTCTACCTTTCTGAGCTGCGCTGAACATTGTGCAAAGGCTGGGGATTTCCCTTCCACTTGGTGTTTAAAATGATGTCCTGTTACTTCCCACAGTGCAGGATGCAGCCCATGGAAAGGAGGCTTGCACAGCAGCACTGAGTTGAGCTGGAGCAAAAGGAATTTGGCTCCTGACTCTCTACGGAGCCCTTCTGTGTGGCATTGAGTCAGGACTGAGTTTTTCAAAGATGCCTGCTGGGACATTGCTGCATCCCTAAACAACTAAGAAAGCCTGAAATATAAAACCTTTAATCTCTTCCATTGCCTGAGCAGGGTTAAAACTCCACTCTGGTCGCTTCCCTTGTTTTCCAGGCTTTTTCTTGCACCAGGAACAGACAGTGCCTGGAGTCGTGGTCCTGGTCACAGTTTGGAGTCTTTCCTCTGGGAGTCCTTTTAAACTACTAAATTTAAGGATATGCTCATGGGCACTGAGGAGGGCTTCAGTAGTAGTTGTGGATGTGTAACTGAAGCCAAGGGACAGCCAGGGCAGTAGCATGTGAGAGAGTGATTTCAAGTATTGTATCACGTTTCCAATAATAAAACGCTAAAAATCACAGAATCCCAGAATGGTTTGGGTTGGAAGAGACCACAGAGCTCACCCAGTCCCACCCCCTGCGATGGGCAGTGACACCTCCCACTATTCCAGGTTGCTCCATGCTCTGTCCAACCTGGCTTTGGACACTTTCCAGGGATCCAGGGGCAGCCACAGCTTCTCTGGGCACCCTGTGCCAGGGCCTCCCCGCCCTCACAGGGAACGATTCATTCCCAATATCCCATCTAACCCTGCTCTTCTGGGACGAGACGGCACCGCCGCCCACGCCTGGGGCAGGTGCGGGCACAGACCCCGGGCCGTGAGGGACAGGTCCGGCTGGGGTGTGGCCGGGGCGGGGGCGCGGGAGGCCCTCAGTTGAGGGAAGGACCCGGGGTGAGGGAGGGACCCCCAGGGTGAGGGCGGGACCCCGGCGTAAGGTCGGTGACCCCGAAGTGAAGGAGGGACCCTGAGGTGAGGGCGGGAGCCCGGGGTGACGGAGAGACCCCGTGGTGAGGGCGGAAATCCTGAGGTAAGGACGAAGACCTCGAAGTAAGGGGGAGACCCCAGGTGAGGGAGGGACCCCGAGGTCAGGGCCGGGGCCGCAGCGGCCCACGGGAGGCGGGACCGGGGCGGGCACCGCCTCAATCCGCAGCCGGTACTCCCGGGGCGGCAGCCGCAGCTCCATCCCCAGCCCCGGCCGGCAGCAGCAGCCCCTCGGCACGGCCGGGGCTCAGCCCTGTTCTTCGGGGCGGTGCTGCCCCGGCCCTGCCCGGTAGGGAAGGCGGAGCGGGGCTGCAGCCGCGCGCAGACAAAAGCGGCGGCGCTTCCTGCTCCGCGACTGAGGGGAGCGGGCGACGGGCTCCGCTCTCCCCTCTCCTCTCTCGGTCTTTGGTCCCCTCGGTCTGTCCCCGCTCTTCCCAGTTTATCCCAGCGCTCTCCCCCGCCCGTCCCGGTTTATCCCTGCGCTCTCCCCGGTCCGTGCCGGGTCTGTCCCCGCGCCCTCCCGGGTCCGTCCTGGATTTATCCCCGCGCTCTTCGCGGTCCGTCCCGGTGTGTCCCCGCACTCTCCGCGGTCTGTCTCGGTTCCCCCGGCCCGGCTGCCCCCGGGAGTGCCTTTCCCGGCCGCCGCGGGTGCCGGCGCGATGGCCGTCGGTGGGAGCCCCGCGGCGCTGGGCACGGTGCTGCTGCTGCTGCTGCTCGCCCTGAGCGCCCG
Source organism: Acrocephalus scirpaceus scirpaceus (assembly GCA_910950805.1). NCBI lineage: Eukaryota > Metazoa > Chordata > Aves > Passeriformes > Sylviidae > Acrocephalus > Acrocephalus scirpaceus. Next base: position 25,109,516 of record OU383779.1, read on the forward strand.
CGCCGTGCCCGAGCCCGAGGCGGTGCCCGAAGGAGCCTCCACCCTGGCCTTCGTCTTCGATGTGACCGGCTCCATGTACGACGACTTGGTGCAAGTTATCGAGGGCGCATCCAAGATCCTGGAGACATCGCTGAAGAGACCCAAGCGGCCGCTGTACAACTTCGCGCTGGTACCGTTCCACGACCCAGGTAGGACACTCCTCCCGCTGGGCCGAGCGGGACCCGGGCCGGGGCGGTCAGGAGCCGGGAAGGGCAGCACGGAGCTCCCGAGGGCTGGCAGAAGGTTGGGTTTCCTGCGTTCGCGGAGGCTGGAGCCTAAATATTCCTGTCCCATGCTAGTCTTCTATGCGTTTCTCTGCCGAGGGCGAGTAACATTTTGTGACCACCGGCTCCCTATCTTTCTACAAAGTTTCCCAAAGCCTTCAGGATACACTGGAGTGGGCTCTAAGTGCTCTTTGTGCGCCAAAGAGTAGCTTAAGGGATCAAATACTCCCGTTAATAGTTCTGATACGGGCTGAAGTAGCGTCAGTGAACTGCACGTGTCGTAGTAACGGTGCTACTGAGCCTTTTTCCAAAGCCCTTCTATGGGAGCGCACTTAAGAACATGAATAATGCAGTTGCAGTCTTCCTCCTGTCTTATCCCATGTTTACATTCAGAAACTTGCAGTGAAATGATCCAGAAGCTTTACATGGTATGGTGTTTTTTTTGTTTGGGGTCTCATTTCTTTCCCTCATATTACCTTTTCCCCCCCTTCCACTGTACATCGTGCATTCCTCTCTTTCAGCATCTGGTTTTTGTTCCCTTCCTATCTATATTCTCTGGCTTTTTTCCTCTTTCCTTGTCAAATTCTTCTGTTGACTTGAAGAGGAAATAGGAACAGGATGCCCCAGGCTGGTGATGTGTGCTGTACTGTGCAGTAAAAACTCTCTTAAAAAAACAAAAAAAGAATCAGAAAGTGGGAAAAAGCCCTTGAAAATTACATTTTTGCTTTAGTTCCCATGGAATACCTCAGAATATGATGTTCCCAAATTCAGTGCTTAAGAGTGCCATTTTTGCAGGGATGTCAGCAAAAAAAATGGTCATCCTTTCTATTTCCGTCCAGTCACAGATACTTCTGCTTACAAGATATATGCTTGGTACTGGTATAAATACCTTAAACGAAATGCTTAGAAAATCAGAGGGAATAGCTTGTGTAGGTTCTCTTTCTTTTTTCTTACAAACAGTTCTTCATTGTGGTATCAGAGTGTTCTATCACAAAAGGGTCCTTACTATTTCCACATTTGGTGTAATTTTCTTTGTTTTCCCTCTGTTCCCTCTACCCCCACCCCCTTTTTTGGTTTTGTTATTTTATAGAACAAGCTTATGTGTGACTTAAAAAGCATCATGCCACAGAAATAAACAAGAAGGGAAAGATTTAAGTCAAGTATAGAACCTGGAACTCTTTTATATCCTTCTGGAAAATCAAGTTGATAGATCTCTTTGGACCTCTTTCTCCATGGAATGACCAGAAGATCAAGAGGATGGTTGGGAGTGTTTTGGTTTGATTTTCTCTCAATGATGGCACAAATTTTCACTTCAGTGAGCAGACAGGGATTCAGTCTAGGAATTGATAGTTCTCTTTTTCAGAGTGATTGGGTAACTATTCCACCCACAAGAGCAAGAAGATCTTCTGTGGTGCACTTTTAGTTTGCAGGTTTGTATGGTGATCCTTTGTTCTTGTGCATCCTCAGTAGAAAGAAGTCTCAGCTTTCTCTCATGGGTAGTCCAGTGCTTAGGTTTCATCACAGACCACTTCCATGTCCTCTGTTTCAATAGCTCCTGTTTTCTTTCTAATTGTGTATGCTTTAATTCAGTTTTTCTTCATCACATTTTCACCTTTTCAGTCCTTTTTTCCATTCTCCTCACATTCTTGCTTCCACTGCCTCTCCAGGTTCTTTGCTTGTGTTCCAGACTGACTCCTTTGACCATGCTTTGCTGTACCACCCCTCCTTGCTCTGTACAGACCTCACCAGCAACAAATCCACTGCCACCTTCCCCTGCTTGAGTCACATTTTCCCACTCACTGACTCCTTGCTTCCTTGCCTCCTCCCCTATTCCCTCTCTTTGCACAGGAGATCCCTTTCCTTGGCAAATGTTAGACTTAATTCAGTGCAGTGACTGAAACTTAAACCTGCAGAGAACTGACCTGTGCAGCGCAGAGTTGCTGGCAAACGTGCCTCAGAGTATCCTGTTACACCTCTCGGTGTGGAAGTCCAGCTTCCCTGGGGGGGGCTTCCTTCTTAAGTGTGATGGATAACTTGTGAGGGCAGGGAGCTCTCAGAGTGGAGGATGGACAGTTTTCAACTTCAGTTTGTCCTAGTTTCTGAAAACTATTTATTTGGTCTTTTTCAGAGCTATTAGAAAGACCCACCACAGGCCAGTGTCTTGAATTTTATGGATATATAAGGTCCAGGTGACTGCTGGTCATCCGTACCATACATCTGATGGTGACCAAGCTGAGGCACTTGAAAAGAAAATGCAAGAAATGCTTTTGTAACCACTTCAAATTATTATTTTTTTAATCTATAGAGAAGTAACTTTACTCAAAAACCTCATAAAATATTGCTTGGCAAGCATTTCACAGCATCCAGTTCATTTACCTAGTGTAGTTCTTTCTGAAGGTTGCTCAATTGAATTAATGAGCATGAAGCTATTTTTTTCACATGTTGTGTTGTTATCCACTCCGTTCTTCTTCCAAAAAAAGAGCTTTATATATAGCTGCCTCACAGGCAAATTTTCTGTATGTTTTGGTGAGGTGCTGTGGTCCCTGGGGCAGGTGGGACTCCACAAGGGGTACAGATACTGTTGGGGCTCAGGTCCAAGGAGCTTCTCTTTGTATAAAGCTGCCCTTATGCAGATATTGATGCACTACTGATAGGTATTTGCAATTTAAATTGGGTGTGGATTTGGTTTTGAACTCTGTTGTTTTCCTAGTCTGTGTTGCAGAGTGCACTTGGCATCCCACAGGGTACAGCTGGATTGTAAATAATTTGGTATAAATGCAGTCTAGCAGAATATGTAAGGATTTTTAAATAACTCAGAGTGCTCCATTATTAGTACTGCATTGAGGCACTGGAGCTTGTCCAGGAAGGGAGCTGGGGAAGGGGCTGGAGCCCCAGGAGTGGCTGAGGGAGCTGGAAAAGGGGCTCAGCCTGGAGAAAAGGAGGCTGGGGGAGACTTTGTGGCTCTGCACAGCTCCCTGACAGGAGGGTGCTGCTGGGGGGTCGGGCTCTGCTCCCAGGGAACGGGATAAGGGGAAACAGCCTCAAGCTGTGCCTGAGCAGGTTCAGGTTGGACATTAGGGAAAGTCTTTTCACAGAAAGGGCTGTAAAGCATTCTCACAGGCTGCCCAGGGCAGTGGTGGAGTCCCCATGCCTGGAGGTGTTCAAAAACCAGGTGCATGTGGCACTTGGGGACAAGGTTTAGTGGTGGTGGTGTTGAGTTGGTGGTTGGAGTTGATGATGTAAAAGGTCTTTTCCAACCTGAATGATTCTGTGATTCCATGATTGTGATGAGCCAGTGCACTGGGGTGTGTGATGGTAGATTTGAATGTAGTGCTTTCCCTACTGCAGTGGCATTTTGGTAGAACAGGAATACAGGTATATTTTTAGTATCAAATCTGAGGCTTTTGGCACAGAATTATGGCCTATAGAGAAATTTGTCATGGGTTTCACATTCCTATACCATGTACCATCTGATAGGATGCAGAGAGTTCAACTTTGGAAAAATCTTTTGCTTTGGATTCTACTTTGTGAATAAGCATGTGCAGTGCTTTAATAGATTACAGGGATTTTTTGTTGTGAACTTTCAATGCTTAAACATGATTGCAGAACTTTTGTAGATACTGAAAAGGGCTGTTGACTAAGAAATCTCTTGCCAGACTTTTGTTCAATGGAAGAACTGGCGTGGGGGGTGGAAAATTGTCCCAAATTTAAGAAGAGTTGACACAGGAAGATTTTGAACTGGAGCTAAAGCTGAAGATCAGCACATGCTTTTGTAGTTGCGTGTTGTGGGTCCTGATGTCCTACTAACTCCTATTGTATCCTGTGGAAATGGGATTGGACTTGGAATGTCTTTATTTAACATCTGTGGCCAGCTTTGCTATTTTTTCTTTATGCCATTAAGGAATTTTGGAATGGAAAATAAGCCTGAGAGGACAAATTCATCCCTAGTATTTTTCTGTAAAGCTAATGGAATTATAATTCACTCTGTGTGATTTAATCAGGCATTCCTTTATTGTGAATGGCTATTCTACAGACCAAACTCCAGTAATTAATTAAGACAAAAATGAAGGGAATATATAACCTCTGGACTTCCTAGGCTAGAGGATGGTGTTTGCCTATTCACACTCTGCATGTCTACAGAACTCTGAGCATCTCCTGACCCTTTTGTTACAAATCAAATAAAAAACACTGTGTGAGAAAAGGGAGAACATTAATAATGCTTAGTTTAGATGGGAAAATAGTATTGAACTTAAGTCACGTAGTAAGTGTGTAGAACTAGTAATACTTTTTTTTTTCCTCAATCCCTCTCCTCTCTTTTGAGAGAGTAAAGCTCTTTTCTTTTCTTGAAGTTATGCACATAGTTATGTTTAACTGGAGTCTCCTTTCTTTAACAGACTGGCAGGGCTGTAACATGGTTAGGCTGCTGAGCCACATACTAGCTTGGATCAAGTTCAGGAGGTCGTACGAAAAGTCTGGGAACTTTGGGTTTTGCAGGTTTGATAGCTTTTTTTAGAAGTTATAATGAAGAAGTAATGCTTTTTCCAGAGGAGGAATTCTGTGCAATTAAAATTAGGCTATTAATGGAGTTAAAGTTTTTCATACTTCCTGACAGAAAAAGCACTGCGGCCATGCAGATGGATAATGCAGGGAGAGAGGAAGGCACTCCCATGGCTTTGCTGTACCCACAGGTGGATGGTATCATGGATGATGGCATTGCCTCTTCCTCTCACATCCAAGTAGATGGATGATAGCCCTGATAGCCTGATAGCCCTCCTCCCATGTGCTGCCTGCACTTTTGCATTCTTCTGTGACTTGAGGTCTTTGGCCTTGGGCTTTGCTCTCAGATTTATGGGTGTCTAAACTTCTCAGGCAGAGGTTGAATGTGTGTAAATCAGTTGGAGAAGATGAAGAATGGCCCTTCTGGTACAGCCTGTAAAAGAGGAGCATTGTCTTCAGCATTCCCTCTGCTTCCTTTGCGGGGTGGAAGAAGTGCTTCCAGACTTGTTAATAGTTTTAGTAAAGAACGGGAACGTGCATGTGAGCAGCAGTACTGCGGCAGTGGTTCTCAAAGCAGGGAGAAAAAGTGTAAGGGAAATGTGGTATTCTGTACTGGTATCTGAGTTTGCCCGCACCATGGAAGTGATGCTTCTACAGGGCATGGGGGAAGCATGAGGAAAGATTGATGTCACAGAAGCTGTGGCTGCCCCTGGATCCCTGGAAGTGTCCAAGGCCAGGTTGGATGGGGCTTGGAGCAACCTGGGATTGTGGAAGGTGTCTCTGCCCATGGCAGAGGGTGGCACTGGATGGGCTTTAACATTCCTTCTGACTGAAAGCAGCCTGTGGTTTTATGATTGTAATGAAAAGGGAGACAGCTGAAAGAGGGAGAGGAATATGACCCTGTGTTCCTGTCCACATTCCAGGGGCTCGCTTACCTTCCTTAGTAGGTAAGACTGCTTAAAACTGTTTGAAAACGGTTTGCTGCTTCAACTAGACAAATTATTAGGGTACCAGAAGAAATAAACTGCTTACCAGTGAAGTTTCTGTGGGCAAATATTTTGTGAAAACTGTGTATTTATCAAAATCCCATGGTTTTTATAGGAAAATGTATTGGTTTTGCATGACCTGGTTTTTGGTAGCAGGGAGGCCACAAAGGTAGCTCCTGTGAAAAGCTCCTGGAGGCTTCCCCCATGTCCAGCAGAGCCAATCTTATGGCTCTGAAGCTGGACATGCTGCTGGCCAAAACTAGGCCAATGAGAGAGGCTGGTAACGCCTCTGTGATGACATATTTAGGAAGAAAATCAAAACAAAGTCACCGTTTTTTGCTCCTAGTCAGGGAGGAGGAGGAGGTGAGAACATGTGAGGCAAACAACATGGAGACACCAAGGTCAGTGGAGAAGGAGGGGCAGGAGCCGCTCCAGGAGCTGGAGCTGAGATTCCTCTGCAGGCTGTGGTGAGACCGTGGTGGAGCAGCTGTGCCCCTGCAGCCCCTGGGGATCCACAGGGATGCAGAGATCCACCCACAGCCCCTGGGGATCCACAGGGATGCAGAGTTCCACCCACAGCCCATGGGGAAGGTGCCCACGCTGGAGCAGGTGATGCCTGGAGGAGGCTGTGACCCAGTGGGAGACCCAGTGCAGAGAGGGGCCCTGCTCCCAGGCTGGCACAGCCTGTGCTTGAGGAATGCACCCTGTGGAACAGTGACCCACGCTGCAGCAGTTTTGGGAGGGCTGTGTGCCCATGGGAAGGACTCAGGCTGTGGCAGGTGTGGTGGGGCTGCCGCTCTGAGAGTGGACCCAGGGCAGAGAAGTTCCCAGAGAACTGTCTCCTGTGGGAGGGACCCCAGGGTCTCACAGGGGAAGGACTCCTCTCCTCTCCCTGAGCAGCAGAAGAAAACCTCAGGTGATGAACGGACCCAAACCCCCACGCCCTGTCTGCCTGCACTGCAGTGGGGGAAGAAAAGGTGTTTTAAGGGCTTACTTTACTCCTCATTATCCTCCTCTGATTCGTTCGTAATAAATTTCACTTTGCAACCTTAAACTGAGCCTGTTTTGGCCTTGAAGTGTTTTCTCCTGGTCCTTATCTGAACTCATGAAGCCTTTGTTAACTTCTTTTTTCCTCTTCTCTGCCCAGCTGCGGCAGGGGAGGGTGAGTGAGCAACTCTAGTGGGTGCCTGGATTTGGGCTGGTGTCAAACCACAGCAGATAGATAGAGAAGGGTTGCCTCAATTCTCTTTGGAAAGAGTAAAGTCAGAGAAAATTATGCTCTCCACTTAATTCAAATAGTCTTATTTGAGAGTTGAGTGGCTTTTATATTGCTACCAAAATTGAAAGTGGGAAAAAATGTGCTAATTTAGGAGATCTCATCTCCCTCTTCTTCTGATGGATCACAATACCAGGTTACAGCTGAAATTGAAAGTAGGAAAAAATGTGCTAATTTAGGAAGTCTCATCTCCCTCTTCTTCTGATGGATCACAATACCAGGTTACAACTGTCACAGCTGATCTATCAGAGCAGTGCTTTTTGGTGGCCTCAAATTTGTGAACATCCCATCTAACAACTCAAGGATGTGTAGGGATTTGGGGTTTTTTGGAGGCTGGTTTATTTTGGACTTAGATACACAGTGACAGCAATAATGAGTGCACAATCAAATTCTGAGTTTTTTCCCTGGTGATTTAGGAGATGCAGAGGGAGATGTAATTTCCCTCTTTGTAAAGGTACAACTGTTCAGTGCTGTCTTGGTGTGTCTGAGGCCAAATGATAAGCAGACCTGGGCATAATAATCGAGAATTGTGCTCTTTTGTGCTAAAACTGATGAAGTATTGCTATTAATATTTTACCGGTGACAGTTCCAGTGGGAAATACTGCTTACCTAAAGCTCAGAAACTGCCCTGTGTTGTTACCACTACCAAGCGTTATTGTGGCTGTCACCAATGCTGAGTAAATGAGCTCTGGGCTGAAGGATGAAGTCTAAAGCACTTACAGACATTTTCCATCTCTGAGGCTCCTGTGATAACTGTACTGACCGTGTGGGAAATGAGTATTTGAAACCTTACTGTTCCATAACGGAGACATTGTGATATCTATAAAATGAATTCCCTGTGATTGCATGGATGTTTTCTTGTTCCTCTAGACTGATTTATCTGGGGTTCCTCTAAAAGTAGCTGCTTATATAGATTGCAGAAGACAGTAAGTATTGCCAGTGCCAGAAGCTCCAAAATCTGTGAGGCAGCCAAAATGTTGTGACATGATCCAAAAGCCTGTTAGAGCATCACATACAACTTATTTTTCTGCTGTCTTAACTCTGCATGTCCAGCCCAGAAGGTATGTACAAGGGTGAATTTCCGCTCTGATTCTTGAATCCTTCTGGCAAGGGAAAGGATTATTCTCCCTGTTTTTATTTGAAGATTCAGTAGTTTCTTTCCTTGGGAAAAAATTTATAATGCCTCAAATACATAATTATTTTCTGCTTTGAATTACAAATTATTTTTTGTGTTACATTTGAAATCGTTGCCTACATAACTTAGAAGCTACTTGTTCTATTTTGCTTTGCTCTCCTCAGCTCCAAGTGGTTTTATTCCAAGGAAAGCTTCGAAGCTCATTAACAATGTATTCTAGTGCTATTCTGTCCCTATAATTACAACTGATGTCATTTACCGGGTGAGCCTTGCTGTTTGTTAGCGGTGTGCACCTTTGCCCTAGAGCTTCTGGAGTTTGCATAGTGGATACTTCACCTGTTGTGTCCCACATAGAAGTCACAGTGCCCTTGTTAACTCAACTTTTAGGTACAATTCACAGAGAGATCTTCTCCCAGTTTCTTAACCACTTTTTAAACAAAGAAACTTCATTCACCTTCCTCTCTTCTTTCCCGTACTCTGTGTGAAACACAAGCTGCTCTAATTCCTGGGAGATAAATTCAGTCACAATCAATGTGGAGAAAGCCAGTTAATCCTATTCATGGCAGTAATTGTTTAAGACAAGGCTGCAGTGGCTACGGGTCTTGATGGGAGCTCTGTGGTATAGAAAGAAAAGAGCAATTTCTGCTGCTGCATGCATCTCCTGGACTGGTTTAAATGCACACAAATCAAATTCCTACTGCTGTAAAAAAACCCAGATATTTGATGCAGATCCTCAAGTACTTCTAAACTATGATCAAGCAGTCCCTCCCTGAGACTGATACAGTGCCTGGTTTTCATCTGGAGAAAACAGCTATATTCTGAGAATGCATGGTAATGAAGTGAATAAAGAGCCATGAATATTGTATACATCTTTATTTCACTTTTACTGAGGTAATTGTGTTCATTGTAAAGAGAATTGTCACAGAAATATGGGAGGAAAGTTGACAAGGAGGCAAATCAGAGTATTTGCCTCTTCAAATGCAAAGCTTGCTCTTCTCAAAAGCAAGTCCTAGAGGAAAACTAGGAAAAAACATGTCTTTGTGGTGGGGAATTAGAATCATAGAATTGTTAAGAGATTGGATGAGACCTTGAAGATCATTGAGTCCAACCAGTAATCTAATGCTGCCATGTTCACCACTAAAGCATGTCCCCAAGTGGCATATTGACATGTCTTTTGGATACCTGCTGGGATGGTGACTCCTCCACTGCCCTGGGCAGCCTGTTCCAGTGCCTGACCACTTGTTTGGTGAAGAAATTTTTCCCAATATCCAATCCTAACCTTCCCAGGAGCAACTTGATGCTTTTTCCTCTCATCCTGTCCATTGTTCCCTGCGTGCAGAGCCTGACTCCCCCCAGCTGCATCCTCCTGTCAGGTCTCCCTTGAGCCTTCTTTTCTCCAGGCTGAGCCCCTTTCCCAGCTCCCTCAGCTGCTCCTGGGGCTCCAGCCCCTTCTCCAGCTCTGTTTCCTTCTCTGAACCTGAATTAATAGTGAATGCCTTTACTGAGGAGAATGAAGTTGAGTTCTTAGGGGAGAACGAAGGAAAAGAACCACCCAAGATCTGGTGAAACTGACACTGTTTTTCACCTGCAAACTGGTGAAACTGACACTCTGATCCTTAATCCTTGCTCTGTGCTGCACTGCTGTCCAGCAGTACTGACTTGATTAGGATCAGGCATGAGGCCATGCCCAGGTGCCTTATGAAGGCTCTCTATGTGTGGTGCAGAGGTGTGCTGTGTACTACCTGCAGTGGGTGAGCTGTACCTCTCCTGCAGGTACTCCTGCAGGGAGTGATGGGACTCCCTGTGCTGGTACAAGTTGTGTTTGAGCTTTTCTTAACCAATGGGGAGCGAAAGGAGTTTGTATTGGGTTGGTGATTCTTTCAATGCATCATGCAATGTTCATTCTGCATCCTGCTGGACCAGCTTGTTAGAAACCTTAGACCTATTTCCACTGTGCTGTGAAAATGGGGAATGGTCACGACTCAAAGGCTGCCTGAGCTCCAGGAGCTTTTGGACAATGCCCTTGGGCACAGGATGGGATTGTTGGGGTGTCTTGTGTGGGGCCAGGGATTGGATGATCCTTGTGGACCCTGACCAACTCAGGGTACTTTGTCATCTTTTTTCTGACTTGTGCTTTATCCTTTGTGTATCAGAGGCTGCTTAGAATTGACACTAATGTGGATTCCACATAGTGGAGGATCTGGATAAACCAGATTAAGGACTATGCAAAAGGAGCAGATATTTCATTTAGTTAATGTATTTTGAATGTAGCCTAAAGCCTGGCAGGAGGAACTCTTTAGACAGCCCTCAGATGCCAGTTGGTGTATATTTTCCAGTCAATGATTTGATTGTTGGCATATACTGTGGTTTTGGTTTTGAAGGAGATGCATGCATCAGAGGAAATATTGAGAACATATGTTTTTCAGTTTGCAAATGGCAAAACAGTTTCTCTGTTGAAAGAGAGTGGTGGTGTTACTTGATCAGCTCACCATGCCTTGGTAATCAGCGGTTTTGTTGGAAGGAATAGGATGGATTTAACGAAATGTGCTCTGGGCTGGCTGCTTTTTGTGCTTCATTACTCCAGCTAGGAGAATGTTTTACCCCTCACTTACATTGTTGAACATAATGTGTTTTTTATAATTGTTACTGGTGTTTAGGATTTCCTGTTTGAGGTGTGCTGCTCTGAGATCAGATTTATGTGATCCTTTAGTAATGCTGGCAGTGAATTCATGCTGTGCAGTTGTTGTTGGGTGAACTCTGGGTTCAAGATTTGCATATTGCAAAGGGATAGTTTGCGGTGTTGCATTTTTAAGAGGGATCAGAATGTTTTAGGTCAGGTGTATCCTCTTGTGGTCTATGGTTATGGTTCTTTTGTTGCCATTTGAGGAACATGTGCAACCTACTCTTTGGTAACTGGTTTTGCCAGAGAAGAAGCACAGTGACTTCATGTTCCTAAAGCACTTGGATGGGATCACGTTATATCAAGACACATGAAGCCACAGCACTGAGGACAGGATTAATCCCATTTCAGTTTAGGTACTTAACTGAAGGCTGAGGACTAGTGACTCAAAGGCTCTTTCTGTAAATCACAAAATGAAACTGGCACCTTAAGGAGCAATTAATCCCCTGTGAATTTTTAAATACTCTTTGGAGATCTGATTCGCTTTCATTGTCTGTAGGGGAAGCAAAGGCTAGTTCAGTCAAAGCCCTGAATTTAGAACGTATGAAGTTAATTGAGAGGCTTTCTGCTTTCTAACATTGTGTGCTGAGCTGACTGTCCATATAATAGTCCCTGAGGTTTGTTTCACACCTAGGTTTTCATCCTACCACATGGATACCAATGGCTCTGGTGGGAGAGGAGTAAGTTATTCCCACATGATGATTCTTTGGCTCCCATCAGCAGCTGAAGAAGGTCCCTGGTTGGGCAGCCCCACCCTGAGGGCTCCTGTGAGCCTGCTTTGCCAAGGACCTTGGTGCGTGTCTGATCGTGGGGCTACTCAGAAGCTCGTGCATCTCCTTTGCCCTCTCCACAGATTATTGGCAAGGTTTGAACCTTGTGTGTTCAGAGACCCCTTCTGTGTCAGCTAAAGGAGTGACAGTGGCAGCTCGAGGCCAACAGTGCCATGGGACAGTACCCAAGCAGGGGCTGGGATGTGCCCTGTGCTGTGTACTGCAAATGTAAACAGGCTGTGTGTGTTCATGCAGCAGTGTTAATTTACTGTTCTGTATCCCTGTACTCCTCCATCTTGATTTGCTTTGGCACCCTTGGCACTCCTCTTCACTCTGTGCACTTTGCCAAGTTGTAGCCCTTCTCCTAAAACATTCCTAGCTATGGATTTCAGTCTGCAAGGCATTACTGGTAAGATATATGCATTTTTGCAAATGACATATTCCCAAACAGTGAGCCAGCATGCAGCAAACATCACAACCAACCAGAGAGCACTGAAGGAGTTGAATTTATTCTCAGGGATGTGTCCCTGTTAGCAGGCTCATCCATTCTCACTAGAATAGTGGCTTCCTTACCATTTGCTTTTGGGAATAGGCCAGTAAGTGTGTGATGTAGGTACAATGAATGATTATTATATGGCTTTAGAAGCCAATTTCATGTAGCCTGATACCTAGTGGAGCCAAATATCAACTTTATAGGATAAATTACAACCAGCAGAGCTTGCTCAGCAATGAGAGGTAACCAAAGCAGAACAGGACCCCAGTTCTCAGCCTGGAAAAATGCTGCTGAAGTGGAGTGAGTGGGGGTGGGTTTGCAGCCTGGAATGAGAATGAAGCAATGTCTTGCGTTGCTGCAGTCCCTGCTAAATGTCTGGGCTGTTTGCTCGGGATAGCAGCTCTGCGCTGTGACTGTAGGTTACTGCTGGACTCCTGCCAGCTTGTTTAAATTAGATTCCTAGCCTGGGGGCTGGGGTGGTCAGCAGGAAGCCATTGTAATTTTCATGCCTTGGACACCAGTGTATTTTCATGAGCTGAAGTGAAGTGTCTCTGGGGATGCTGAATATCTCTGAAACATTTCCTGAGTTCTCTTAAGCTGTGCAGTGGTATGTCCGAGTCTGTTTTCCAAAGGATGGAGCTTTTTGTTTAGTTAGTGAGGTCTTAGTTCACTTGAGTAGTGTGCTTTTGCTGTTGGAACTTAGTGAGGAACAGAAGAAGAGGAGGAAAGCTGTGCAGGAAAAATGATGGGCTCTGTCTTAGGATAGCTAGGAGTACTGTAATTTCTTTTATTCTCCCATATTAATTTGTATTTCTGTTTACTAAAATCTTCATGAGATTGTGACTTCAAGCTACTGTGTCAGAGCTAGATTTTTAGGCTGTGAATAGGGGAAATGTTTGGGCAAGCACACAGTTTGAGGTAAAAGAGCAATAGCTGGAACACCCAGGCAGAGAACCTGTGATTTTGCCCATCCTTGGGCAGATTCTTTCCCGTTTTCATTTACTTACACCAGTACAACAGTGGTGTGATTTTTAATTAGGGATCTTTAGCATCCCTGTGCACACTAATTGCTGTCATGTACCAGAATCTGAGTACCACAAGCACAACAAGAACCCAGGGTGTGGCACAGGCCAGGCCAAGCCCTGGTACTTTGTTGAAGTAAGACATGGTGTGCGCTGGCTGGGGTAACATTTTGGCTTCTCTCCTACAGCATTTGGAGAACATAACAAGGTGCTTAGGCAGTGCAGGTACTTGGCCAGGACTGTTTACTCCTGATTTAACAACATACTGCCTAAACTCCTACATCTCAGTGTCTTAGGATGTTTTAGATGTCTGTGGTTTTTTGAGGGGGTTTGTTTGTTTGTTTGTTTTGTTGGGTTTTTTTGTTTGATTTTTGGGGGGGGTGGTTTGTGTCTTGGATTTTTTGTTTTGGTCATGTCTTTCCCTTTTTAAATTTTACATAAGCTGAATCAAATCACAGGGAATTCATGTGACCTACCCCTGAGTCACAGTTCTCTGTGTTAACCACAAATCACTTTTTTCTCCCTGAAATGTTTACTCCTTCTTTTCATTTCTTTCCTAGTCTGTCTGACTCCTCATCTTTTTATCTTTTTTGTCTCTGTATTCAGCCCATCCCTTCCTCAAAATTTCCATTGACCCTTTTCCTTCAGAGGTTCAGTGTCCTCAGTACTCCCCTCTGGATCTCAACATTTCTTGGCAGTCTGGAGTATCATTTGCATTTACACACTGGATCCTAGTGGTGAAATGTGCTGTTGCTAAAGACAATATATTCTTGCTCTGAAGGAGGTGCTGTGTTACCCACAAAAAGATCTGTGTGGGAGGACACAGAATCATGGAATGGGTTGGGTTAGAAGGAACTTCAAAGACCATCTAGTTCCAGTTGCTTGCCGTGAGCAAGGATACTCTGCACTTCCAGAGTTCAGATTGCTCAAAGCAATCCCTTGTTCTGTCACTCCGAGCTCTTGTCCCCAGTCCCTCTCCAGCTCTCCTGGAGAGCTTTAGGCACTGGGAAGGGCTCTGAGGTCTCCCTGGAGCCTTCTCTTCTCCAGCTGAACACCCCCAGCTCGCCCAGGCTGGCTCCAGAGCAGAGGGGCTTCAGCCCTGGGAGCAGCTCTATGGCCTCCTCTGGACTGTCTCCAGCAGCTCCATGTCATTCTTGTGCTGAGAGTGGAGTCTCACCAGAGCAGAGTCAAGTGGAGAATCCCCTCTCTTGACCTGCCAAGTGATGTTTGCCTCAGCCTGGATGAGGCTGGTAGTTAGGACACACATCTCATTCCCACTTCACATTTTGCCATGGGAGTGAGTACTTTTGTAGAGTTTGTTCTGGGTCAAAATTGGACCAACTGACCCTGGTATTTTGTTTTCTGAAATTGTGCTGAATCTGTTGAGTTACACTTTCCTAAAGTTGTAACTGTAGTGGACAAAGTAATTACTGATCTGCACTGCTTCTTGCTTCCCTTTCTTTAAGGATTTGGCTTTTTCTAATCCCCAGCCATGAGTGCTGCTTGGCAATCCCAGATTCATTCCCAAACAGTCCAGGTTAGCAGAGGCTGAAGAAGTTCTTTGGTTTAGGAGCTTGATTGGAGTGCATGAGTCACCCTGGGGCTGAGCGGAGGAGGTGATGGCTTGTGTTCTGGCCAGCAGGACTGGCATGGGCTCAGTGGGCAGAGCTGCAGCAGGCAGGGAGGGAGCATCCCTAGTGCTAGTGAACTGGAACGATTGAGTTACATGGGATCTGTGTATGAGAGAGAATTTGGACAGTCTCTGTGACTGCTGACAGTGGGAGAAAAATGTAGCTGCTTTGTGTGTCAAGCTTTGTTCTCAATATTCCTGCTGTGGCTTATGCTTAGGGTGTGAAAAGTGGGGATCATGTCACTGCTGTAAAGCGTTGGCCCTTTCTCTACCTTCCAAAGTTGATTTGAATGTCACTCTGTTACCCAAATGAGCTGTGGTATAGGGAGATGAAAATAATGACTGTTGGCTAAATGGCATTTTTAAGAATTAGCAATTTTATCACATCAAGCAAATCTTCTAATGCCTTGGTGGTTTGGCACAGCCACCGATGTGATGTGTACCCATAACTGGGACTTTGTTTAGAGGGAAGGCACAGAAATACTTCAGAGGGAAGGCACAGAAATACTCCCCAATCTAGAGGTGTATGGTACAGTATGGAACTGGAGCTGCAGCTTAGCAAATGGTAAGAGCCTGTATTCCTTTCTGGAAGGGACACAAGGGAGGCAATTTAAGAGGTGCTATTGCATTCCTGCTTCGTGGGGATGAGTCTTGGTCCATCTCAAAACTGTCCTTTTCACAAAACAAGCAAATAAGAAAAGCCCTGAATAAGTGAAGCATGTTTTGAATGAACTCATTAATTTGCATAAATCTTGCTTAGAGGTAGATTTGAAGTACATAAAACTTTTCACTCTGTAGAGAATTTAGGCTGTGGTTATTTATGGGATAACTCAAGCCTATCTCACCTTGTGTTGTAGCTATGTAGCATTAAACACTTGCTTAGTTACTTGCAATGAAATGTCCCATTGTGTAGATATAAAAGCCTTTTTTCCCAGTTTGATATTCTGTCTCTGACCATGTTTTGATCTCAGTTAACATGGAGTAAATCCAGAGTAATTCCATTACAGTCAGTGATGCTAGTTTGGATTTACACCAGTACAACTGAGCTCAGAGTTTGGCTTTGGTTGTCTGCCATCTTCTTTTGCTAAATTACATCCTTCCCAAATATCCTTTCTCATCTTGTCTTCAGACCTTGCTGGCTCCTCCTACCTTACCAAATTCCAAGAGTAACAACATAGGTGAAGTTTCCTTGATGAAAGATTGTTTAAGCAGGGTCTGGTTTTTATTAGCTCAGCTGGTTTTCATTTTTTCAGCCCTATTTGAAGTCTGATTGTGCTCAGGCTGGGATCTGGATCCGTCCTGCTTTTCCTACTTGACTCAATTTTGTCCATTAGAAATGCGGTGTTTTAAATTACAGGGTGCTCCCCGACATTATCATTCAGTAAGAATTATGTGCCTCAGTGATGTTTTAAAGCTGTTTTTAACTCCTAAGATCAGAAAAAAGAAGAAAGAGTACCTTAAGGCAGTACTGTAATCAGCAATATAACGTGTTTGGATAGGCTCAGTAAATATGAGATGTAACTTTGGAGAATGAAATGAATTAAATTTTTCCTGGTTTTGTTGATATTTCCTTTGTAGAAGTGCAACTGAACTTTCTTATCATGTGTGAGAGACATCTGGAATTTCATCTAGGCTATTCTTTTAGTTAAATAGGATGGTTTATTATTCAGATTTGCAGTTTGGACAGTTTTATCTGTGTTTATGTAGTTTAGCTGGACACTGGGGTCTTGGGCCTCATAATCATTCCAGAAATTAATCCGTAATATTTGTCTTAACAATTTTATAGTTGGGCTTGTGCTGGTACAGTATAGCTACATTCATGTGATGATAAATAATCCTGCCCAGGATATCCAGCCCCAGCTCTAGGGATAAAGAAGGGATAGGAGACGGGAAACGTCACCTCCTTTAGTTTGGAGACCTCAGGCACAAACTCTGTAGTTAAGCAAAACACTTTGGAATGTTTTTATATTTATTCTGTTGATTTTGATACCCTTTTCACAGATCCTTAAGTGTTTTCCTGAGTGAGGCCTGAAGATTTGCCTCTGGCAGCAAAAGAGATATTTGGCAGAACTGCTGATTTTAACCTGAGCCATCCTGCCTTAATCATTCAGATGCTGTTCTGTACTGCAGACACCTGAATGAGATCTTCAAGAGTGACTGTCCATGTCTGTACCTGAATAGCTCCTGAATTCCATGAAATGACAGTCTTCACTGTGACCATTCCAGTGGGCAGTTGGTACAAAAAATGTTACCTTGAGCCTGCTCATCAGGCTGTTATTTAAAGAATTAGTGATGCCCTCACAATCTTTATTCCTTGGCCTTCATTTCGTGTTCAGGAAAATTGCCTTGACTCTCAATGTATGCAGGAATTACATGTTGTTTTGTGACTGTCTTTAAGACACTGGACTGGGGGCCAGAGAGATTTTGCAGCTGGAGGACTAAGCAGCACAGCAGGACAAAGACGGGACCAGTCTCTAAGGGCAGGATTGAAGACAGGATGGGAGAGCTGAGGGTGTTCACCTGAAGAAGAGAGTTTTTTGGGGAGACTTGAAAGCCTCTTCCAGTGCCTAAAGAGGCTCCAAGAGAGCTGGAGAGGGACTTGGGACAAGTGCTTGGAGGGACAGGATGAGGGGGAATGGCTTCCCATTGCCAGAGGGCAGGGGTAGATGGGATACTGGGAAGAAATTCTTCCTTGTGAGGGTGGGAAGGTTCTAGTACAGGGTGCCCAGAGAAGCTGTGGCTGCCCCTGGATCCCTGGAAGTGTCCAAGGCCAGGTTGGAGGGGCTTGGAACAACCAAGTGGAAGGTGTTCCTGCCCATGGCAGGAGTGGAATGAAACCCAAACCATTTCATGATTCCATGCTATTGGCTGGTGGCGTCCTCAGTGACTATACTTGCTGCAGCAGCTCAGGAATTAGCACTCACCCCTTCACTCATGTTGACTAATGAGGGGAGTAGTGACCCAACCACTTCAAATATCCAGTGTGAGCTGTCAGACTGTATTTGAAAAGACCTGCCAGTTCAGAGAGTGGGTTTTCTTCTAGGCACAATGCAGACCCTGAGAAAGTACGCTTTAAATTGACCTACACAAACAGTGCAAGTCAGGTGGTAACATTGATTTTTGGAGCTTGATGGCTTTATGGTCACAGATCCAAATTCCCCAGAGAAGAAATCTTTGTGCTCTGTGTTGTATAAACAGGCTGAACAGTTTAGTGAAAACAATCATCATGGTAAATGCTTACGTTTTTAAACTGTAATCATTCTTTTAGAGTAAGTTTGGTAATTATTTAGTGATCAATTATTTTATTGCCCTCTGAGAGTTCTATGTTTTTCCAGTAGTCAGCTGAGTACATTCCAGTCTGTTTGGGCTAGGCCAGATAGAAACTGGGAAAACTCAAGACAAATGAGTAAGTCTAAATTAATTTCTGTCTAAACATAAATAGCAGCATTATTTCAAACAAATTTTACAAGATGAGTGAACGGAAAACAAGGTTTTGCTTAATGTATTCCTGTTTAGCTGATCAGGGCAAAAAAGTTAATGTTCTCATCATCTTTCCCTCCTCCCTCCCTGTTCACATCTGCTTTTTGAGTTAGCTTGGAGTGTGCTTGCATTTTTACACCAGTAAAACTTTGTGGAATTTTATAACCCACAGATAATATTTAATGTTTCCCTGTCTTCCACAGCTTCCTAAAAACTGCTGAGCACTGAAACCTGCATCAAGAGCAGAGATATTCTGATGCCTTTTTTTTTTCTTCTTCCAAAGCCATGAAACAACTTCCTTCTAGCTGCTGAGCTCCCATTGTGCTGAGGTGTTCCAGCGCTCCCGTGGGCTGTGCCGTGTCCGTAGGTCAGTGCAGGGGCACCGGGCCCATGCGGGTGATGATAGAGATCTGCATGGCTGGGATTCCGCTGCTGGGCAGACAAGGCTGGGCAAAGCTGCCCGGATTAGCAGCTCCCCAGTTAAGCTCTCGTGGATCCTGCTGTGATGAGCTGCCCAGAGTTCTTGTTTGCGTAGAGGAGTTGGCAAAAGGCAGAGTGGTTGTAAGGGAGCTGCTGGCGTACAGGGAACAAATGCCTTTTGTGGGACTCATTGGTGGCATCTGAGCAGGGCTGCAGGTCAAGTGCCAGGCCAGGCCCTGTCACACACATGTACCTGTGCTGATTTTGTCTACTGGGCAACCTAGTCTAGTGGAAGGTGTCTTTGCCCATGGTAGGAGGTTGTAACGAGGTGATGTTTAAGGTCCTTTCCAAACCAA
The DNA here is from genome assembly GCA_910950805.1 of Acrocephalus scirpaceus scirpaceus. NCBI lineage: Eukaryota > Metazoa > Chordata > Aves > Passeriformes > Sylviidae > Acrocephalus > Acrocephalus scirpaceus. Next base: position 25,128,524 of record OU383779.1, read on the forward strand.
AGCATTCTGTGCTGTTCGCTGGTGCCATCCTCAGTTACTGTACTTGGCTGCCAGCTGCAGCAACTCAGATTTGCCGTTGAAATTAGTTTTTTGTAAAACACTTCCAAAGGCTTAACTTTGAGTTTGTTCTGAGCCAAACTCAAAGGGAGTAAAGACGTGGTACAGCAGTGGTGCAGGTGGTCAGCAAAGGCTCTTGCACTGTCTGCTCACAGGGTGGGACAGGTGGGACGGCTGAAGTCCTGGTTGTTTTTTGGCTGTGGAGTCCAAAGTGCTGATGGTCTCTTCAGCTTTAATCCATGCAATTTATTAAATCCTTCTGTTTGTATCTTTTCTATGCAGACATCAGAAATGTCATAGAATTATAGGCTCATAAAATCTAGGAACAGTTTGTGTTGGAAGGGACCTTAAAGCCCATCTCATTCTACCCCCTCCCGTGGGCAGGGACACCTTCCAGTAGCCCAGGTTGCTCCAAGCCTCGTCCTAACTGGCCTTGGATGCTTCCAGGAATGGGGCAGCCATAGCCTCTCAGGGTAAGTCCTTCAGCTTGCTAGGGCAGCTCATCTGCTTTGAAAACTAATCATACCCTGGAGGGTTTAGGTAGACTCTGAAGGAGGCTGAAGAAAGGACTTGATGAGCTTTTAGGATTCTGAGTACTGCATGGATCCAGGTCACACTGAGACAGTGACATGCTCTGAGTTCCTGGCTGAGCTGCTGCTGCTGAACTCCCAGAGCTGCTGTTTCACAGCTGGAGAAGCAACCTGAAATTCTTCCTGAAGAAGTGTATGGCTCTTCCACCTTTGGGCTTCTTTCTGGTCTTTTCTCGGTTGACATTTAAAGCTATATTGTTATATAGGACAGAAGGAAACAGCCTCAAGTTGCTCCAGGGGAGCTTTTAATTGATATTAAGAAAATTTCTTCCCTCAAAGGGTTGACAAGCATTGGAACAGGCTACCCAGGGAAGTGTCACCATCCTTGGAGGGATTTAAAAACTGTGTGGATGTGTCACTTGTGGATGTGGTTAGTGGTGGCCTTGGCAGTGCTGGGACAATGGTTTGACCCAATGATCCTTGAGGGTTTTTCCATCCTAAATGATTCCATGATTCTCTATTAGAAGGTGTTTTGCTATCTGAGTGAGATGTCAATTTTATATGACAAATGACTATGGGCAGAAATGATGCTTAGACATGGATTGGTGGATTGTTTACATACCACAGAGTTTATGTAAGTCAGTGAATGTGCAGATTCCCTTTCCAAAGTGACAACTAAACATGTGTGTCTTGCAGCCAGACCCTCAGCAGCACTGAGTGGGAGACTTCTGTGCAACAGGATTCATTTACCAAATAGTAATTCTCTGAGGTTGTGTGCGGGAGAGGTTCTGGTTTTCTGTTCTCCTGGCAGATTAAAACCATGAAGTGAGTGCAGTGCTGCAGAGGGGGAGAAGAGCCTCTCTGCCTCTGTGTAGATGGCACCCAGGAGCCCACCCCCAGGGCTTGCAGCCTGTGTCAGGGAGGAGAGCTGCCAAGGAGCCTTGTGTGTGCTGCTGGGCCAGACTCAGAGCTGGGAAGAGCCAGAGGCAAGGCATTCTCATTGCTGTGGACCAGGGAAGGCAAGGAGACATATGAGAGCACTGTCACCACTGAGTTAATTCTGGCAGTGTGGAGACACTGCTCAGCCTGGCCCAACTCCTTTCCCCTTCCCCTGGGTTGTGGTGAGCATTCCAGTTTCTCAGCCTTGGTTCTCTAGACTTCTACAAGAAGTTTATCCCTTACTGAATGGTTTCTGCTTAAAAATGTTTTTCTTGGTGCCATTTTGCAAATGACACAATTACAAATGATACAGGCAAAAGTGAAGGGATGGGAAAGAGCTGCTTCCAGCTGACTCACCAGTTACCAAAGTAAACAGTGCTCTAATGAAGCTTTTGAGAGGCTCATCTGGCCATGAAAAACTTGCCATATCTTTCTTTTTAAATCGGCATTTCAATCCAAACCACATATTTTTAAAAACAGAACTAAAATGTTTTAGTATCCTCTTTTTCCTGGGCTGGCTCTATCAGATAAGCTATTTTGCAGTCTTATTTTCTGTCTTTTTCCCACTGCGTTCTTGTACAATAGAGTCCTGCAACATCCTGGGTTAGAAGGGATCTTGAAAAAAGTCATCTGATCCAACTTGTCAAACAGAGCTCACCAGGAGTAAGAAATGTGTCTGATAGGTAGAATTAGAAAATGAATTATTTAGAGTCTTCACTGTTTAAGTTAGTAATAGATATTTAAAAAGACCAAAAAGTTCATGTTAACCTGGAACACCAGTAACAGCCCTTCTTTAAACACCCTTAAATGAGTGTTCTAACTTCAGCTAATTGATGCCTCTTTATTCACAGTGGTATTTGAGGCATTGCTGGACCCTTGTTAGAGCCCTAGGGATAATATTCCCAACTGGATATTGTCAGAGTGAATAATTGGTGTACATGGACAGTGTTATCTGCTGTAACATTCCATGTTCTGTCAGCGGCACACGGATTAGTTCTGTGGAGACTTAGCTGGAATGATGTAGAGATTTGAATTTACAGTTGTAATGCCTGAAAGGACAGGATTGGGGTTTCTAATGGTTTTACACTGGTAATCCTTTAGCAATTCACTTTATAGCGGAATACTTGGACAGGAGCTGGGGTCTGTTTAACTAAAATCAATAAAAACTGTCAGTTACTTGGAAAGAAGGCAGATGCATTTTTAGTAGTGAAAAGGAAAAAAAGAATATTTTAGGTACAGAGTAACCTCATGCAGAATATCTGAATTTTATACTGTATGTGACATTTCTTTCTCCCAGCAGCTGGCCTCAGATTTCTTGATTTTTGTTATGTTTGGAAATCTGCATTCTCAATGGCAGCTGGATATATCCTAAAGCCTTTTATAGTATCAAAATGATGAGTTCATGCACATGTATGTATATGTGTGTAGGCACACACAGGTCATCTCCCAGAAACTTAGTTTTATTCTCCTAGAATTTTCAAAATGGAACTTTTTTCTTTCTTCCTTGTGTTCTATTGACAGACAGGTAGCTTGGTATGAAAACTAAGGAGATTCTATTTAGTAGTGTTTGAATTATACAAGTGTAGGTAGGTCTGTGTTTAGCGTCTATCTTTTCCCTTTGTTTAGGGCTAATTGAGTAATTATGTGGTTTGCTGATGCTTTGCTGAGCAAAATTTAATTAAGGTTTCAAGGATTGTGTCTGGCCTCTGAAGGAATTCTAGCTCAGTCTTTACTTTTCTGTGTTTCTTCTAGGGAAAAAAGCCTAAAACTTACTACACTCTGTTTGAGCTTCATATCCAACAGTGATGTTTTGTTCCAGGCTGTGTAACTCCCTCCTGCCAGAGAAACCTCTGGAGACCCATTTAAGCCCAATACACCGCAGTGCATGGATGGTCAGATGGAGAGCCACTGAGGGGATCAGGGGGATGGAGCACCTCTCCCGTGGGGAAAGGCTGAGAGCATTGGGATTGGTCAGCCTGGAGATGAGACGCTTTGCAGTGACCTGACTGTGGTTTTGCACTGCCTGAGGGGAGCCTACAGGAAAGATGGAGAGAGAGGGATGGAGGGACAGGACACAGGGAATGGCTTCCCACTGCCAGAGGACAGCACTGATTAAATGTTAGGAAGGAATTGTTCCCTGTGAGGGTGGGGAGGCCCTGGCACAGGGTGCCCAGAGAAGCTGTGGCTGTCCCTGGATCCCTGGAAGTGTCCACGGCCAGGCTGGATGGGGCTTGGAGCAACCTGGGATAGTGGAAGGTGTCCCTGCCCAAGGGATGGAGCTAGATGAACTTTAGGATCCCTTCCCACCCATGATTCTATGATGATTTAAAATAAAATTATCTTTTACCATATGAAAACAAACTTATAACATATCCTTGTAAAGAGCGGAGTAGGGTTAATATGGGAACATACTCTGGGAAGTCCTTGTGTTCCCATGGTCTCTTGGCAGTTTTAAACACTGATGGATTAGTGCCATGGTCTCTATAAATCTTATTAGGGGAACAGCTTCTTGAAGAAAACACTGACTGCTGTTTTATTAATAACTGGGGCGTAATTGCCCCTGTTAAGTACCGTTCTTGCCTTGGGGCTTCGATGTGTGCTACATCATGGGGATGTAGAATGTTTCCCCTCACCCCAGACTGAGCAGGACTGTCCTGCTCCCAGAATGCTCAGGTTGCTGATGGTCACTTATTTGCTTACGGGGTCTGCTTTTGTGTAGCTGTGAGTTCTGAGTGCATTAGTAATTCCATATCCTTTGGGAAAGCAATGCAGCTGCACTTTCAGCAGGAAGGAGCCAGTGGCCTTTCAGTTTGCTGATGTCTCAAGATCAAAAAGCTGACTTGGCTTCAGTAAGGTGGCTCTCTCCAGGGAACTTCCAAATCTCTTTGAAGGAAGTAATCTGGGAATATAATCTTCCAAGCAGAAGAAGCTTTTAATTAGCCATTGTAATTGAATTAATCTATCCTGCAAATAAAAGAAGCTGTGAATTTCTTTCCAGTCAGCCACTGGACCTCTCATAGTGAGATACACCTGGGGACACAGTGGGAGCCTGAGTTCCATGAAGAAGGAGCTTTACAGATGAGGCTGTGGTACCCTGCAGTGCCTGGAGGCTCCCAACGGTGGAGCTCGGATATTCTCAGCCTGCAGCAGCATGGACAGCAGTTCAAAATCAATCATGCTAGATGTCACAGTAAATAAGTTCATTTTGTAATGCAATATTAAGTATAAATTGTGAATTAAAAATTGTGGTTTAAATCTTTCTTGATTTGACTTCAGCATGGTAAGGTAATTAATCACAAAGCAGCACTGTGAAATGGGTAGTTGCATTCATTCCTGCCCGATTCCTCAGTGCACGTTCTTTATCCAGTGCTGTTACAAGTGTAGAAGGAGCAGTGCCAAAATACACAGATCCAGAGATGAGACAGAAATAGACCTGGACTGAACTGGAGTTGTCTGGAGAAAGCATTTAAAGAGCATTATGAACTGAGTTTTACTCTGTTCAGCCTGTTGTTAACAAGGGGAAATAAACACAAACAGAAAGTGAGCTGATGACCTTCTCAGATGTTCAGTGGGAGTTGGGAGCACGGGCCAGCCCCGGGATCCGGCGCTGCTCCCAGGCTGGACAGTAAGGAAGCTGCGTCTGCAGTCCTTATCAGCTGTTTGTCCTTTACTGTAGGCTGAGCAAAGCAAATTGCTCAAAGCTTTTTCTCCTTGTGTCTGCTTGTCTGCTTGTGCCTTTTGTTGTTGGAAAAGCAAAGCAGCCCCGTGAAAGCCTGCAGTAGTGGCAGAGCTGGATGGGTAAGCACAAACCCCAAAGCTCTGGGCATGCAGGAGATCAGGAGAGCACAGACTGCAATCCTGGATGTACTCAGTGCTGGGATGGAGCTCAAGTTCAAGGCTTGGATGTCAGGACCACCTAGTTGTAAGAGCTTCCCATAATCTCCGTGTCTGGCTCAGCCCTTGGCCTCTCCCAGGGCCTGTCAGCCGAGTTGCCAGCCGTGGCTGCGTGTTGGGAGTTGGGCAGTGATCCAGGGGGGGCTGGCCCGAGGCAGCAGAGTCAGCTGAGACGCTGCGCTGTGGCCCCGCTGGGAACAGACCGCCGGCGCTTGTGCAAAAGACAGGCAGGGAGGAGGAAGGTGGGGCTGCTCCAGATTTCAGCTTTCAGTATGTTTGCTTGTCCTCAGAAAGGAAAAACCTTACTTTGTGTCATTCTTTTTGGGACATTTAATAGCCACTCAAGTCACTACTTTAAATCTGAACCACATGGACTCAAGGTTTCTGGTCTCTTTGCCCATAGTTGTGCACCAGCAATAGACAGAAACTTCTGGCCTTGCAGTGGAGCTAGAGGAGATGTTCAGGTGGATTACTTCCTCAAAACAATAATCAACCCGTGTTTCTATTGCATTCAAGCTATCTTTTCCTCATTTCCAGCCTAAGGGAGTAGTTTTTTTAATTAGGATTCCTTGGTTATGTGTTGTGCCACTCATGCAAAGGGCTTGGGAAGCTCCAAGACTGTTTTGTGCATCACCCATTTAAGAGAGCATTTGTAGCAAATCTGGATTTATTTTAACCATCTCTGGGTAGAGGAGGTTACTCTGCACACGCTGTGGTTTGTGACTGTAGTTCTCAGAAGGTGTAGTTAAGAGTGTGCTGGGCAAATCTGTCCCTGATTTTTATTGTTTCTTACTGCATGTGGTTAATAACCTTTAGACAACTGCACTTGAGGCTCATAAGCTAAACTTAATGCTTGTTGCAGTAGACAAAAGATGAGAATACTAGATTTTATCCACTATGGGTCTCCAAGTGAGCTTTTCTTTTCCAAGAAATGAAGCATGTATAATGCTTTTTTGTCATTGTTATTTTCCTAAAAAAAAGTCATGAGCTCATAACTATTAAAACAATGGGAAATAACGACACAAATGTGGCACTTGCTAAGGCACATTGCTAGTAAAGCTTGTGTTAGATCTTTGGTCACTGAGTTTCAGCCAGGCTCTGGCCTCTGTCCTGAGGTGAAGAGTTCGATGCATGAGGGTGGTGGCCCTTGCCATCTGTGAGGATGAAGCTTCATCAGCTCCACTGGCACTAGGTTGGGCTGCTTAGCAATTCCCAGGATAATCTGTCTGGTTTGTGAACAGCCAGCTCATGAAAAACTGGGTGAAAAACTGTGAGCAGTCTGACTCCTTCCTGTCTGCTGTTACACAGTAGTCATAAGTCATGAGGCTGAAAAATGATTTTAAAAATAAAAAAGTGAGTGTGTTAAGGAAACATGAGCTTGCTGGGCTGGTTTGGCTCATTTCTCTCTGGTTAAGAATCTGGTAAAAGTTTCTCACTGCAGTTTCTGGGCTCTTCAAAAAATTTATTATAGTCAGGTTAGAATCTGAAAGCAGCTGATTTATGAGGGAATATCATTTAGGAGGAAACTTCAAATAGCTTATTACATGTGCTAGTGCTAAGCATCTTGGCTTACTCAGTGCTCCCTGAATCCCTTGGGATGGTCTTTCCAGTGGGATGTGTGTTAGCCATGGGGGGCTCATGACTGTAGGCAGCACCTTCAGTGCTGCCTTGTGCTCCTGGAAAAATTCATCAAGGTTTCTATCCACACAGCTCCCATCATCTGAATGGGAGTTGAGGGTGTCCTTCAACTTCAGAGCATGAAGCACAAGGCTTTACGCTTGGTCTATCTTGACTACGTGGTGGAGTCAACTTCTTGGTTTGGTAGTCTACAGCAGAAATTTGCAATCAGTTAAAATGGAGCAGCATTCTTGGTGCATTAAAACATAGTGCTGTAAAACAGCTTCTGATCCTGTGTGCATGTATTTGTCAGCTGTGTGAGGAACAAAACTATTCACTGTCATTTGAGATAGCAGTTTCAAGTGGTTTTCTTTTAGGTAGTCTTACCTGTGTGATGACCCTCCCTTTAAGGGGAAGGAGGGCCCTGTGAAGCACTTCCAGTGGCAGCTTGTGAGGGATCTGTAGAGGGAAGAGCCTGCAGGAGCAATTTGCTGTTGGAAAATTGCAGGTTTCTGCTTCTGTGCCCTCAGGATGAACAGCTGGCTGAAGCCTAGCTGGGTGCAGCTCTACCATTGTTCTTATTCTCTGAATTCTTGGCAGTGGCTGCTCGTAAAGGTCTTCATAGGCATTATAAGCAGAGCTTTGCAATGGATTGGATACAGTCCTCTTCTTTCTCCGAGAAGAGCATTAAATCAGATAAACCTTGGTGCTCAGCACCCTTAGTAAATGCCTCTTAGGGAATAATTGTACACCAGCTTCTTTTGGCAGTGATCTTGGTTTAGGCATTTCAGCTGTCCCATCTGATTACTCCTAATCCTTCAGCATCTCTTCATTTGTGGTGAAAATTACTTGATGTATGTGTACTCACACACACATATAATATACACACATATATAAATGGGCAGGTGAGGATTTGTATATATGGGTATATGAAACCCATATTAATCCTCTGATCTCAAAAACTGTCAGAATTGCCACAGCCCAGTGCTAGACTTGCCAGTCTACTTCATAAATAAAAAAGAATGTGGAAGATAATTGTCACCCAGTTTTTTTCTGTGTATACTGTGTTATGAAGAGATAACTAAAACCTAACAACTATAATATTCGTTTTTATTAGTATATAATTAATGTAGTTATATAATGTAACAGTGTAATTATTGTGATATTATTATATATAATACCACAATAATTACACTGTTATATTATATAATGACATTAATTACATATTGTTGTTATTGGAATATCAGGGATTTGTTGCTGTTCTGTGGTAGGTTTTGGGGTTTTGGTTTTTTTTCTACTTTCCTTTTTCATTTGTAGTATCACAGTTTTAAAATTTAGATTTCTGTGGAAGTATTCAAAGGTGTGGACGCTTTTTGGAAGGATATCTTTGCTTTATTTACTTAGTGAGTTAGTTTTAATTCTGGATATAGCTTTGCATCAGAAAAACATCCTTACTGTGCATTAGAAGAAGGAATTCTATGGGTGAGAGCACTCCACAAGGTTTAGCATCTCTGCCAAAATTCCTTCAGCTACCATGTATCACTTAGAGCTTTTTTATTCTTTCTGGAACAAACAAATCCAGTGTTCTGAGTTGATGAGAGGTAGGCAAAAGACTTCCATATTCCTTTGCTAGATCTCCTAAAGCACCCAGCTGTCCAAAGCAGACATTTGGTGCAGATGTGTTCTGTGGTTAGGACTAGGGGAGTGCCAAATTTGCAATCACCGTCTGTGTTAATTATGTGTGATTGTGTGTCATGGGGATATCTGTGGTTTTCCCAATGTGCTTGCTGCTCAGCTTGTACATAAACATGTGGCCATTTGAGGTGTGGCAGAAAGCCATGGAAAAACAGCAGGGCCTTTTGGAATGGCCAGTTTCTTAGGTTGCTGTGAGCTTTTCTCTTTATTTACCGATGGAATGGTTTTTACAAGACTTGCCCCAGAAAGGAAGCAATCAAAATCCTTGATCTCTGTATTACTCAGTCTTATGTTGTCGTAGTTTAATTGCATAGGTACAAGCTCAGATGCCACAGTGGCTGTGTTGACTTGTGTGATTTCAGTTTTGGAAGTGCAGGCTTTGCGCAGGGATGTGCAGCCATTCCTTTAAAATGTTTCCTTTCGGCTGTTACTAGTTTGTGTGTGTGCAACATTGACTATTGGATTCCCAAATCAGTCTGGAAGAGCTGACGTCTACACTGTACTTGTGAGGCCAGAGGATTGAGTTGGTGCCTCAAAAAGACTCATTGCCATTCTGGGACTGTGTCAGCTTTTTCACCTTTGCACAGTTCCCACTGGGTGACCGTGAAAGTTTTGGAGTACTGAGCAGTAGAGACACCCTCACAACAAACCAGTTCCAAATATTCCCATATGGGTCCCTAAAAATGGGTTCAGATTGCAGCATGAGAATGGAAAACCATACTTCCCCGTCACTGGAAGTGTCCAAGGCCAGGTTGGACAGAGCTTGGAGCAACCTGAATGGTGGAAGATGTCCCTGCCCATGGCAGAGGGTGGGACTGGAGAGGCTTTAAGGTCCCTTCCAACCCAAACCTTTTTGTGATTCTGTATTCTGTCAGAGTATTCCGTGAGTCAAGCTTCATCTGAAGAGCTAATGAAGTTTAGAAGCTTATTATTTTCTTCTGCTTGGTGTGTTTACAGTGTATAGTTTCTGGGTGAATATTCTGTATAAACTATGCTTGTTATGTAAATTTAAATCACTTCTCATAATGGCCCCTCACATTTTTATATTCTGGACACTTTGAAGGCCTGTGCTTACCTGTGTTAGTGAAACAGCCTTATTTGGGCTGCACTTGGAGGTCACAGAATGAGGATGAAAGAAACTGAAGCTGCTGAAGGCTATTAAAGCTTTTCTGGCAGGCAGGTCACATAAGCTGGTGGCACAACAGTGTGTGAAAGACAGCTGCTGGGTTTTTTGGGACGAGCTGGTGAGTGTTCAGGTGGTGAGGAGGAGCACCATCACCACTGAGACACGGTCTTGGTGGTGGAATCAGCTGAGGACATTCTGCCCCTGCACGGCTCCTGCGGGATTCTCTGCTCTGTCCTGCCCACTGCACTTGATGCTGACCATGCCATGCTCTTGTGGCCTGGGTGCCATTTCCCAGCTGAGCCCTTTGCTGAGCTCTCAGCAGAGGGCAGCCAGAGCCATGATGCTTCAGGAAACTGGCCAGGCTCAGCTTGGCATTGGCACTGCTGGAGCCAGCCCGTGCTGCCTGTGGAGGAAATAAGGCCAAGTTCTCAGCCCTTCTGACCTGATGGGCTGTTTTAGCTTAGCTGAAGGAGTGTTGCTTTTCAGATCTTTAGTTTATAGGGTAAGAAAGCCTTTCCAAAGGATTTACTGCTCTAGGCTGAAACATTGAATCCCTCAATGGATGGGAATAATGGAGTTAATGGGGTTACTCTATGGATAAACTCCAGTCAGTGACGTGCTTGAGAACAGTGCTTGGCAAGGGGGAGATTGGAAGCAAAACAATTTGGAGGTAGCTTTATTGCAGGTGTTTGCTTTAAAGGATACCCAAAGGAGAATAGTGTGAGGGGGGATGGGAAAATAGCAGGATGAGGTATGTGAAGGAACAGTGAGTCCTTGTAATGGCTCTTTTAATGATAGTGCAGCATTTTAGTGCATGGCATTCACAGATAAATGACCCACAGCCATACAAAAAACCCCCAAGGACAGTTTAATATTCTAGGAAAGGTTTTGTGTGATCTCGTGGGTGACTTTCAGAGAAATTTAACTAAAAGACGCTCATAAATAGAGCTTGCCTAGCAAATACTGGTATGCTTAGAGTAGACCTTAGTAATGGCAGTTGTAACTCCAGTGAAATAAAACCTTAGATTGTTTAAAAAAGAGAAATGTCTGTATTATATGGAAGATAAGTACACATTAACTTTTATAGAGCTTGGAAAGTGTTGTGAGGTCTGCTGAGGCAGCACTTCCCTGTAAGCTGCAGCTGTATTAAATTGGCACCGCTGCAGTTTCATGCTTGACTTTTACCCTGACAGCAGAATTGTGCCCCACTTGGTCTGTCGGGACTCAGCTGATCTCTTTGAGTGCTTTGGAGCACTCAACTGTCAGAAATATTTTCATTTTTGTGTGTGTGTGTTTATTTATTGATTTTTGGCATAGCACCCTGGCTGTGCTTAAAGAGCTGGGTGAGTGCCCATGGCCAGGGCAGCAAAGCCTGCCCAGGCCAGGCAAAGAATAAAATGCAGTGGTGCCAAGGCAGATTGAGGTGAATAGGCAGGAAATCACAGCATAGGAACCAGCTGGCTGGAATCACATTTGATACCAATCAGGAAGGCAGCTGTGTGAGGGGCAGAGGGACAGTTCCCTGGGATTGGGAAATGCTCACATGTGCTGCTGTTACCCACCCCAGGCAACTTCACTTGGACGTCTTGCCCTTCCTCAGTAGACAAAGACATGGCAAATGCCATGAATAAAGTTGTTTCTGCTTTGGTTGTTTCTGGCAGCTCCTGCTAGATGTGCTGGGATTGAGGATAGGGCTCACACTGGGATTTTTCCAGAGGTACTTTTTTTTTTTTCAGGGAAGAGATGTGGCACATGTCTTTTTTTTCTTTCTTCCTTTTTTTTTTTTTTTTAACAGGAGTAAAATTGCAAAACCAAGTATGTGTGTTCTGTCCAGAGAGGCCTCTTCATATTTACCTAGGATCACAAAATTGAGGAATGGTTTGTGTTGGAAGGGATCTTAAATTCATCTCCTTTCACCCTCTGCCATGAACAGACACACCTTCCACTATCCCAGGTTGCTCCAAGCCCCATCAAGCCTGGCCTTGGACACTTCCAGGAATCCAGGGGCAGCCACAGCTTCTCTGAGCACTCTGTGCCAGGGTCTCCCCACCCTCACAGGGAAGAGCTGCTTCTCTAATATCTAATATCTTTAACTTTGAAGCCATTTCCCCTTGTCCTGTCCCTCCAGGCCCTTGCCATAGTGCCTCTCAAACTCTCTTGGAGCCCCTTTAGGCACTGGCTGGCTGTTATAAGGTTTTGCTGAAGCCTCGTTTTCTCCAGTCTGAAGAGCCTCTTTCTGGAAAAGTGCATTATTTCTTGGTCCAGCAGCATTTGTTCTGGGAGTTTTTGTTCCCATTTTATTACTAAGAACAATTAAATGTTTGATGAAAATCAAAGGTGAAAGGCTTTATGTGCCTATAAATGTTTAAGGCACATAGACATTGGTAATACTGGAATATTAAAGTTACCAGATTTGAAATCATAGGTTTCAGTACTGGGGATATCATTCTCTACTATTCTTTCTGTTCAATGCTTTTAGTTTCATTTTTTTTTTACTACCATATGTCTTTGGATAACTCTGTTTTCTTTGTATTTCATTCTAGAAATTGGTCCAGTGACAATAACCACAGATCCCAAGAAATTTCAGTTTGAACTTAGGGAACTTTATGTTCAGGTGAGTAACTTGTTTCCTGTGTGGTTCTAGCAAAGACTGTTTTCTCATGCTAATCTTTCCTCTTGTGCTGATATTCCTGCTGCAAGCATTTATGAGGATGTAGATCACTTACCTCTGTTGTTTTCCCTGCACAGTCATCTTCCTGCTCATCCTAATTTAGGGTTATGACTGTCTTAGTTTATGTCATTGTGTAGAGACATGGTTCAAATAACACAACAAGGAATAGTTAGCATTTAATTGGCATTGTCATTAGTCCTGGCGCTTGTCCACAGATACTTGTATGAACTTCTGCTGTGTTCTGGAAATTATATTCCATGAACACCATTCAGTCAAGAGGACTGTAAGACTCATCAGGTTTTCCATAGGTACTGTGTTCCCTGCCATGCATTGCTTGGCACTTACTGCCAAGTAAGTAACGCTTCTTAGAATCACAGAATATCCTGAGTGGGAAGGGACCCACAGGAGCATGCAGTCCAACCCATGTCCCTGCACAGACACCCCAACAATCCCACCCTGTGCACCCCCTGGGAGCGTTGTCCAAACCCTCCTGGAGCTCTGGCAGCCTTGGGGCGGTGCCCATTCCCTGGGGAGCCTGGGCAGTGCCCAGCACCCTCTGGGGGAAGAACCGTTCCCTGATCTCCAGCCTGACCCTGCCCTGACACAGCTCCAGCTGTTTCTTTGGGTGATAGAAAGAAAGGGGGAAGTACTGGCATGGAGTTATCCTTACTGACAGAACACATGTTCCTGTTGTCCTGTCTTGAACCAAGGAAAATGCTTCTGACCTGTGGTGAACCTTGCTGGAGTCAGTAGTGCCAGACAGGCTCTCCCTCAGAAACTGGCACATGGTGTAATCCCTGATTGACTAGGAACAGATTGCTTGAAGATTACTTTAAAAGTTGGCAGAAGGTTTGAAATCTAGAGAAAACAATAGCTGTTGCAGTTTTCTCCTTCATGGGGAAATTTAAGCTTCAAAACTCCATCCAGTTTTCATGTTTTGTTTCCTCAGTAGTTATACTGGGCAGTAATTGCAGCTGTTTCTAAAAGGTGGATGATTTAGGTGAAGCTTTTGGGAATTTCAAACTCTTAATTTCTAATCAAGTTGTTTAAAAGTTTGTCTAATTAATTTTAGATTTTGTCCTTTATTGCTGGTTGATTGCATATTTCATAATTATTTTCAAGATATGCTCATTCTGCTATATGAAGGTTGTCACTGACTTGTATTCATCCATTGTATTGGTGAAGGGCCAAAACAGAAATCAGAAAATTATTAGAACAGGACTGATAGGTCATTTTTCTTGTAGAGAAAATGCAAACACTTTGTACAGGTTTGTTACCAGTACTTTTCCAAAATGACTGATAAAAGATGCAAGGGTGAATGTTGTGGAGGTAGAGGAAATTTTGAGCTGGGCTTGAGAAAGGGCACGGACCAAATATTCTCATTAATGAAAAAAGCTAAAATTAAGGTGAAGATAAATTATTTCAAGGAATCTTGTGTATAAAACATATTATATCAAAGTATGCTCAATTTGTTCTCCCTGAACATCAGGATAAGCCCAGCTCTTGTTTTCCATTAAACTGTCCCAGAATAGTTGGAGGGTCTTTTGGCTGACATTTGACATCAGGTGAAAATTGGGCTGGGTACATTTTACCGCGTTTCACTGGGCCCTGATCCTTTTACATTCAGAGTGATAAAGGACATGTTCCTTGGGTACAGGATCAGCTTAGGAGGTATTGCCTGTATTTCATCTGTAATAACCTTTGAATCAGTCTTATGGACAGTGTGATAAAAATGTGGACTTGGGCAGCAGTGGCTCCTTAGTGGTTTTTTGGTTTTTGGTGGCTTTTTTTTTAAGTTAAGCAGATTTTTTGTATATTTTTGTGGGCCTGTTCAAACTGAAGGGAAAATGAAGCTTCCTGAGCTTCACTCACCTCAGCTTTTCCAGAAAGCTTCACAAGGTAGTTGTATTTAATTTCAGTTTGGAGAGAAAGGCAGGAAACACTGAATGGAAATTTTTCTACTTTTTTTTTTTATTCAAGTAAAGGCAATACTAATGTTAAATGTTAGGAAGCAGTTCTGCCTATGAAGGTGCGGAGGCCCTGGCACAGAGTGAGAAGAAGCTGTGGCTGCCCCTGGATCCCTGGAAGTGTCCAAGGCCAGGCTGAACAGAGCTTGGAGCAACCTGGGCTGGTGGAAGGTGTCCCTGCCCATGCAGGGGGGTGACACTGGATGGGCTTTAAGGTCCTTCTAGTTCAAACCATTCCATGATGATGATGATGTTTTGTTGTTCTACCAGCTGCCTTTTAAGAGTATAATTCTACATTATAGGAATAAAAAAGTCCATGCTTGTTCTCAGAACAACCATATAGCTCAGTAGTGCTTTTTGTGTTCTATCTAGAAAATAGATGCTGCCATATAGAATATTATGAGATGATAATCAAGTAGACTTGAATTGGGAATAGAAATTTTCCTGTTTCAAGTAGATGTCTGTAGAAATTAGCTATTATTTTGACTTTGTCCACAATTAAATCTTTACATGGAAGAGTCTTCTGCTGAAAGAATTTGGATATACTGATGTGTCCCATTGGACTGTATAGGCATTGCCGAGATAAAGTTCTGACGTGTGTCAAAAGTCTTGGAGAGCTCTCTCTTGAATTTCAGGCTGTCTGGAGTCTACCACTTGCTTTTCCCATAGAACTAAGGCTACATTTAAGAGAACTGACTTTGAAAAAGAACTATGCTTCTTACATGACTTACAGAAAAACAGTGACCATGTACTTACTCTTTAGGATAGATGAGAAACTTATTGATATTCTTGCTTTGAAATCAGATTAAGGATAGTGATAGATTAGACTTGTTCCCAACATGAACATTTCACTGAGGACAAACAAAATTCTTAAGTACAAAGGACTGCTCTCTTTTTGCCTTCTTCTTTTCCAGCATGTGTAGATTTGTATATACATAGGTGTGAAAGCATGTTGATTATAAAAATAAATCAATTTTATATTTAATATTGAATGTGCAGAAATCTATTGTAGATGACAGGGCACTTTCACAGTTTGTATCAGTTCTTTGGAAAGTTCTGTCTTCAATATGCCAAGTTAATTTTTATGTAAGTTAGTGAGCTTTTATTTAAACAGCATTTTTCCAAATTCTTAATTTAGGGAGAGAAACGAATCGTTTCCTATAAAGTCAAAGTCATACTTGGAAGCATTTTGATTGAACACATGGTCTGAAAAACCTCCAGCTCTGCTGCTGCTGCAGTGCAGAGCTGTGGGAACACAGCACCTGTGCCCTCTGCTGAGCTCCCTGTCCCAGGGTGGAGTCCAGGGCAGGTTTTTGCTGCTCTGGTGTCCAGAGGTGCTCCTGCATCTGCTTGCCTGAGACCATTTCCCATCTGTCTATGCCCCTGACCTTCTGTGACTGCTGTGTGCTACCAGAGCAAGGGCGCTGTCAGCCAGGAGGGGAGCGTGTGAGTGTGGGAAATGGGGCTGTCACAAAAGCTGGAGCTGAGCACCACATGGATAAGAGTGACCGTGACACCAGCCAACATCAGGGCTCTTCCTTTGACTTTATATTCCCTTTGGAATTGTTGCAGTTGCTTGTGAGTGTGTGACAGCCCTGCAGAAACCATAAAATCCTTAGGGTGGAAAAGGTGAATAAATGATTAGAGGCTGAGAAAATATCTGTCTTGAATGTCCCAAAACAAAGTAACTTTGTTTGTATATTTTTTTTTTCTTAAAAGAAAAAAGCTATGTTTTATTTCTGCTTGTGAACAGGGTGGTGGGGACTGTCCAGAAATGAGCATTGGGGCAATAAAGATTGCTCTAGAAATTTCCCTGCCTGGCTCATTCATCTATGTATTTACTGACGCCCGGTCCAAGGATTACAGGCTGACCCATGAAGTGCTTCAACTCATCCAACAGAAACAGTCACAGGTACCGAGGGGATTTGCATTCCCAGCTGGCTTGTGTGTTTAATGCTTTGTTTTCTCAATCATAAAGGGTAGAATTCTCTTGTGTGAAACTCGGTGAAATCTTTTTACAGAAGGGACCATAATACTGCATTCTAAGATTTTAATTTTTTTTAATACAGTTAACTTGATCTGGTTAAGGAAAAACTTAGTGGAATATTCTGAATTAAATAATGCAACTGAATCTACAAACAGTATATGTGCTTTTGGCAGCTTATCACCTATGTGGATTTTTTGATGTTGTTCTAAAAGAAGTATTATGTGAATGACAAGGCTGATTGATTTTTAAAGGGATTTTTGTCTGTTTCTTTTCTTCTGCATTGCTTTTTCCATCTTTACTGAGTGCAGTGCCTCTGTCCATGCAGAGTAACAAACCCATCTCAACTGACACATTCTTCTGTTGTCTTGCCTTAATGCTGCCGCAGCAATGCTTTCCTCACCTATGCACCATATGTCCAATGATTCACTGATTTTTCTTCAATCCAGGTGGTGTTTGTGCTGACCGGAGACTGTGATGACAGGGATCATATTGGTTACAAGGTCTATGAAGAAATTGCCTCAACAAGTTCTGGTCAAGTTTTTCACTTGGACAAAAAACAAGTTAATGAGGTAACTTCACTTGAGTTTTGCAATCAATAAAGAAAATGAGGCAAGAGTTATACTGTAAATCTTTAAGAGACCTGATGGTGGGTTTGGGAGCAGTAGAGGAACTGCTAAGTGTTCTGGTCTTAGTATGTGGACTCTGTTCCACCTTTCCCTTCCTTCCTTTCTCCATCTTCTATATCAGGATGCAATTCTGTGACTTCTGTTGATGTTAGGGAAATGTGAAGTGGCACATCTCACCAGAACCTCCCCAACTTCCCTCTGCCTGTGCCAGAAGGCTTCCAGGAGAAGAGCCTTTAAAAAAAGGAGCAGTTCTGGGCTCTACATAGCCTAGTAGCTTTTCTGCTCAAAACAAGAGGACTCATTTAGCTTTAAACAAGCATTTTGTGAGCGAGCAAAGGACTGCTACTTAGCCTGGACAAAAATGTTCCCCACATAGGGTAGATAGTGTGAACTCTCAGGTTTCCATTGTTCCCAGAGTCATGGAAGTAACTTTTTAACTGAGGTTATCACTGCAATATTTTTGCCACTTCTGCTTTACTTCTGGTAGCTGTGGTTCCTGACCCACAGCCATGAATGACTATTTGCTTTGGGAGCTTTGGTGAGTCTCAGACAGAAATGAAACTTCAAAAGTGCGTGAGAAAACAGTTTGGAGAGAGGTGAGATCACATGGTATTTATCTGGAGAGCTGGAATTGTTTATAAATGTTGTAAACTTTCCCCTTTGAATTCCCAGTGCAGGCAATAACTAGCTGACGTTTTTTAATAAAATTTACCCTGGTTTGTTCCTTCTTCTTTCTGTCCTAAAATTTGGACAATGATAAATGTTGGAGATAAATTGAATTTTTCTACAGCTGTTGCCTAGAAAAATTGAAGTTCTCATTGGGAATGATAGAAGCTATTGGCAGTGATGTGAAGGTGATCAAAAGGAGAAACTTCCCAGAAGATTTATCCTCCAAAAATTAGGTTAAAATTTGAAAGAAAAGAAATTACCTGTTTGGTCTATTCCTGGCCTGCATTTTGCTATTATGTATAAAGGGTAAAACTTCTCTGTGACACTGCATGAAATGCCTTTATACAGAAGGGATCATCATGGAATGAGATGGTGTTTAAGCACCCTTCCAACCCAACCAATTCTGTGACCCTCTGATACTGCCAGTGGGGAATGCTCTTTGCCAGGACTGAAGTTTTAGGATAAAGGTTTGGTTTGATTGTTGTGGTTTTGTTTCTGCTTTTGGGAGGTAGAAGTGAGCAGGTAAAGCCATTTGTAGGTGCTAGACAGCACCATGTTCTGGAGTGGAGCTGGCACGAGCTACTTTCCTGGCTGCCTGCTGCTGCTTTCTGAACTTGGCACTTCCCTGTTTCTAACAGCACCAGCTTCTGCCTGAAAGGATGGACTGTCTTGGAATTTTGGGTAAGGTTTTAAGCAGGGGATTTCGATAGCTGCTTTCACCCCCTTCCAGCTTCATCTCAACGTTCCTTTTGAGTAAATAATCATAGAATTTTAAAGTCATACAATGTACTGGGTTGCAAGGTATCTTGAAGATCATCTCACCTTCCACTAGCCCAGGTTGCCCCAAGCCCTGTCCAACCTGGCCTTGGACACTTCCAGGAATCCAAGGGCAGCCACAGCTGGGAGGGAAAAATACATCCTATGGCCACTGGAAAGAGATGCTTAACAGTGTGAGAGATTGCCTAAGGTGGAAAAAAAGCAAACCCTAAATCACTTTCAGAAATCTTCGACAAGAGCTGCTGAACAATTTGTGTTAAAGCCAAACCCAAAGATGGCAATTTTAGTGATTATTGACCTTACATAAATCTGTGTCTGCGCCAAGTGACTGTGAAAATGAGTTGACCAAATTGCTGCCATCCCCAGTAAAACCTTCTTTGTGGTTTCAGTTCTGGATCAGCATTGATTGCAAGAAGCACATCCACCAGTGGGTGGATGCAAACAAACAGGATATCTAGCAGAGATCTCATCAGCTGTTTATGGGATAGCACTCAGGCAGGATTCAGCAGCAATCAAACAATCACACTTGCCCTCCTTTTTCTCTGAGGAGTCGATGATGTGTAAAGAATGCAGTTTATAAATGCTGAAGCACACTCACTGTTGTGGGCCCAGGGACAGCCAATGCTGGACTGGGGATTAG
Source organism: Acrocephalus scirpaceus scirpaceus (assembly GCA_910950805.1). Taxonomy (NCBI): domain Eukaryota; kingdom Metazoa; phylum Chordata; class Aves; order Passeriformes; family Sylviidae; genus Acrocephalus; species Acrocephalus scirpaceus. The sequence goes on from OU383779.1 coordinate 25,147,719, forward strand.
GGAATAGCTACAAAGTCCCTGCCAAGTACCCTGCCAAACCAACAACTTGTTTTGTTAAAACATTTTGATTATTCTACCCCCCAAAAACCCAAACAAAGCTATTTTTAGTATATAAAGTTTCAAATCATTCCTCTTGTTCTTGCCCTTTGAGCACTAAGTGCAGAATGAAGCAATATTCTAAGCTAGATACAAGGAAACACAGCAAAACAGTACTTGATACACATCCAATGTTTGTATACTATAAAAACTTCATGCCTTTTTTTTAACTTCTGAAAAACATGTTCTGATTTCAAATACTACAATTAACTTGGTCAAAATTATTGATGATTGACAAAGTTGTGTTGGGTTCAGTCCAGCAAAGCATGAAATACATATCTCCACTTATCGGTTGAAGGTAGCTCATCTAAGAGTCTGGGATGAAGGTCCTATTCTTACAAACTCGCTGTGATTTCTGTGCATTAGATAAATGATAATATTTAGGCCCCATTCCTGGGAGGGATCAAGGCCCATGTTGGGGCTCTGAACAACCTGTTCTATTGGAAGGTTGTTCCTATGGCAGGGCAGTGAGATAAGATGGGCTTTAATGTCCCTTCCAACACAAACCATTGGGGGATCATAATATTCTGAAATGTTTTCCCCAGTGCTTTGTCAAAGTGTTTTATCAAAGCATTGGAGGCCTGAAAAGTGTTTCTTTAGGGTGAAATTTCTCTGGTTGCTTTTGTAGACTCAGGGCATAATTTGCAATAATTGCTTGAAATTTAAATGAATCACAGAAGATGCTGAGCTGGAGGGGACCCTTGGAATCTGCAAGGATTCAGTCCAACCCCTAGCCCTGCACAGACACCCCAACAATTCCACCCTGTGCATCCCTGGGAGATTGTCCAAACAGTCCTGGGACTCTGGCAGCCCTGGGGCCCTTGCACATTCCCTGGGGAGCCTGGGCAGTGCCCAGCACCCTTTGGGGGAAGAACCTTTTCATGATCTCCAGCCTGACCCTCCTTGGCACAGATCCAGCCCTTCCCTCCAGTTCTGTTATCACAGCATTGAGAACATGCATCAAGCATGGGTTAAATTCCCCGTTAGGAGCAGATTCTCTATTTTCATAATTGTGTTTAATTTCCGAAAGGTGCTAATTTTGACTTGAACTGAAGTTACATTACATCACACCTAATTCTCCTTCTGTAAGGAAATTCCTGTAAATGGTTGTGATGCCCAAAGGTTTTTACTGATGCCAGAGGGGGTGTTGAGATGAACTGTGATGATCAGCAGAGTGTGAATATGGTGCTGTGGAAAATAGTGGAGATTTATTAGTCACTGGCAGTTCAGGTTGTGTCTCCAGGTCCTTTTGATTGTTTGTGGCAAAAATGAGTCATTCCTGTGTCTGATGAACTGGACTGATCCTTGTGGATAGAGCTGGGAGTTCACAAGGATTGAGCTGGTGGGTGGTCTTTTTCCATTTCTTTTAGTGTTGAAGCCCTTGATTTTTCTTATTTCTAACCTTTCTGTAAGAAGGGAAAAATTCCTGACCTTAGACTGCCTAAAAATAGATCTTTCTTCCTGATTTTTAAAATAAGTAGAAATGGATCTTCCTTATTCAGAACATTAATGGGAGGAGAGCTGAGGATGACATGGGGGCGCAGCTTTGACTTTGATGGAAGAAGGGAGTGTTGTTGAATGACTTGAAAGCTGGATGAACCTAAATGAGACAAAAAAGAGTTTGGAATTGGATGAGAAGCCTGTGAATCAAAGGGTTGCTGTGGATGAGACGAGATTGAGGGTGGACTGAAGACAAGGCTCGTGACAGAACATTTAGAAGGGATGGTACAAAAGGGGTTGTTGTTGTGGGGAAGGTGCTGAAGGGTGTCATCTGTAAGATCACAGGGAATGGGCTCTGGTGGTGTTCACTCCTGAGTGTTCTGCTGTTAACAGAGGTCCCTAAACCCACTGGAGAACATTTTATTTCTGCTGGCTCTTAGTCCTCCCAGGGGATGGCAACTCAAGGGTTACACCAACACACCTTGGGTTGGTGTTACAGGTCCAGTGTGTGTTTGGCTGATGCTGCAGAGGAAACAATATGAAATCTTGTTTCACTCAGTTAAAGGTATAAAAGGCCCCTCTACTGCTTCTCAAGGATACAATGCAGGTGGCAAAGTCAAAAGTTCAAAAATTAAAATATACAATGAAGTTTTTTTGCATACCTCTTTTTCTTGTCTTTTCTTCTCCCTTGTCCCAAACAGGCATTAATCCATTTTCATAGAAAAAGGAGGAATGGTTTCATGGGAGAAGCAGCTGAATACTCTTATTCTGCTGATACATAATGTACAGTGAATGCCAAACAAAGAAAGGAAAAACAAATAGTTGCAGCTGGTCTTTCTCTGTTTTCTATGGAATTTGGAGTCTCTGGAAAAAATAAACCATGATCATGTACCAAAGGTCTGTCATAAAGCAACTGCAGAAGGGCTTTTGAAAAGCAGTTGAAAGCAGACTGGCTTAGTTCTTGTGGTTCCTAACTTTGAAGAGCTTGAGATACAACACTAAGACTTTTCAGTTGTGTGGTTTTCATACATGTTATAGTTATATCTATAATTTGTGTTTTACAGTAATATTTTCTCATGCACTGTCTCAGTTATATTTTTTGATGTGCATTTAAAAACATTATTAGAATACTTTTCCTCTTTGGGTGTAAGTGTGAACCTAAATTTACTTAAGCAATGAAACAGTTAACCTGAAATCTTGTTGCTTTGACTGCTTGAGAAATATTCTTGAGTCCCAGAATAAACAAATGGGAATAGAGACCACGCTCCACAGATTTTCCAGGTTTCAGTATGCATTCCAAGAAATGACCTGACAGCAGGGCAGGTTGCAAGAGCATATTTTTTTGAGAAATGTTATAAATCATTGCTGTATTTGCCCTTCCCCCTCTAATAATATTCATCACATCACATTTTGGCAGAACAACAAAAGCTGCTGTTGTTCTGGGGCTTTCTGTAAAGGTCCCAGAAGAGAAAAAACCTATACCAGTGTTACAGCAGTATTGCAAACCTCTTTGGAATGACAGGGTTGGGAAATGGATCTCCCAGAATTGCCTATTGAACTTACACAAGCAAGCTGC